>JASAOG010000034.1:0-1310000 GCA_030265305.1 Biomphalaria pfeifferi
AATCCCGCATCAGTGATGCCAAGACAGAATCCCGGATCAGTGATGTCAAGACAGAATCCCGGATCAGTGATGCCAAGACAGAATCCCGCATCAATGATGCCAAGACAGAATCCCGGATCAGTGATGCCAAGACAGGATCCCGGATCAGTGATGCCAAGACAGAATCCCGGATCAGTGATGCCAAGACAGAATCCCGGATCAGTGATGCCAAGACAGAATCCCGGATCAGTGATGCCAAGACAGAATCCCGGATCAGTGATGCCAAGACAGAAATCCAGACAGTTTTACGAATGACCTTTTCTATATTGTAATTTCTGACCAACGCTGTTTGATCTTTTTTTTTACGTGTGTGTGTGTAGAGGGAGGGGGAGGGAGGGCAATAGACATTGAAGAACAAGCTCCGTGGTGCACCATGGTTCGCCTCTACAAAGAGACTGAGTCCAAGCAGCCTCCAAGGTGCCTTGGATGTATTCTTGAGTCGGAGAGTAACGTAGAGTCGTAGATTTGTCCAGGGGCCTGGCTAATTAGATGAAACCTCGAGACCGCGATGTGATAAGGAGACCTACATGTGTTACGTGGGCAATAACTCGCACGTTTCTCTACTCGCCCCCCCCTCCCCCATTCTTCAGTTTACCCTCTCTTTTTTTTTCTGTTTCCATGGGGCGGGGTCACTTCTTTTTTTTTTTCTATTACTGTTAATGAGGATATCCCCCCATCTATTCCTTTCATCTACTTGTAATTTTAAAAAAGTAAACAGGTAAAGACAGCGTTGGAGAGAGTCGGGGGGGGGGGGGAAATGATGGGGAGGGTGTCATCACGATAAAGCAGGATTTGGAATTCATCCTGCCTTCTTCCTATACCTCCTTTTTTTAATGTCCCACGCTCTCCCCCTTCCCTTACACACACACACACCACTATTATCCTCCTTTTTTACTCACTTCCTTTGCTTCTCGCCCCCCCCCCTTTTTTTTTTGTTTTTGAGAGAGGTTTAGAATAAGGGGAAAAACTGCTAATTAATGCTAATATAGTATATGGACAAAGTGAAGGAAGAGGAGGAGGAGGGGGCGGTAGGGGTTCACAGACACGAAAAGATGGGATCATGGAGGGGAAAAAAAAGCCCAACATATCTTCGTGCACAGACAAGAACCGAGGCCCGTGTGTCTCTTATCTTACTGCAGATGGCACGCCCCTGATTAACCAGCACAAAACAAATACAAACGTTGGTTGACTTATGGTGGGAATAGTAGGTGGGTGCAGAGAGCACAGAAGACCCTTTGTTCTTTTGATGTTGGAACGGGAAATGTAGATGGGAAAAGGAGGAGAGGGTGCAAATCATGAGAAATCTTTCATACAAATCTCTCTCTTTTTTGTTGTTTTTTGTATGATGCCAACATTTGACTTAGTAAAGGTCATCTGTTTCTATGGCCCATTGTTAACGAGGTTGTCACGTGACCAGCACAACGACCAACCGCCTTCACTTTTCTCCAGCTCATGTCAGGTACCTATTACAGCTAGATGGACTCAGAGGTGCCATAAGGATCCCGAAATTAAAATATCAAACCCTGGCATCCCTTTCATTCTTATCTTATCTTATATGATACAGACGTTACTTCAAAAAAGATTACGTCCTACGCGTCATGCATTCAGTCATGCGGGTTAACCAATGACCTAAATTCTGCCAAGTCACTGGTTTTCCTGGCTAGTTCAGGCAACCCATTCCATGCTCTAATAGCGCTAGAGAACAAGGAACATTTGTACCCATTTGTCCTAGCATATGACGAATGTGCCTTTATCTTTGTGTCTTTCTCAGTATTTTTTAAATTTTGTTTTTGTATTTGAAGATTATGGTTCAGTGTTTTATGTATAATTGCTACTTTACTTTTGAGTTTTCTATCCAGAAGATTTGTAGATTTGAGTTAGTTCGCCATATTGAAGTTCGATTCAGCGGCCTTGACATTGTTTAGTTTATCTCCATTGGCTTTATTGTAGTTCAGATACTTACGCCTTGTAACCTATGACCTATGTAATTGAATATATCTCTGATTTGGGTAGAATGTGATTTTTTTTAAACAATCTAAAATTTCACGATGGATAGGAAACAATCTAGATGCGTATAACACGGCTTAAGACTGAAAAAAATTGTTGTATATAGTGCCGGATTTTAGCTTCCCAGGGAAGCAGGACCGGCTCTAGATAATTGGAGGCCTTTTGCTTTGAATGATATAACACGGAGGCCCAAATGGCCATCGAGGGCCAGTCGCCCATGTTTATACTATTTTTTTTTCTATTTTCGACTTTTTTGTATATATTTTATAAAAAAGCATCAGAGAATATGATAACCTCCCTTGCACCATTGTTTGACTATCCATTTTATTTACTTACGCCCTGGTTCAGTATCCCTGATAACAAGTTGTTTTTCTTTCAGTACAGACACTATTTATCTCATTTCTTTCTCCCAAGAGTACTACTAACAAAAATGTTTTATTTTATTACACTATCAAAACGGTAACTCTCATGTATTCGCGAAAGGTGAAGTTATTACGTCTCTTGCAACTGGCATGCGTCCTTGGCTACGTGACACGCCCACTATACGTAAAAGGCTATAGTCTATGTATATATCGCACGCGAACTCTATGATAGCAATTAATTTAATTTATAACAATAAACGTTCTTCATTGTCGCACGTAATACCCATTGGGAAACGTATAACATTGAATACAGTATTTAGGATCTATTTAGTTGAATATTCAATAGAGGCCTAATATTAACAAAACGAAAAGGGAGTTAAATCAATTTTAACCCCAACCCCACACATGTAACAAAGAGTAAAAAAAAACAAACAACTAAATACTCCCCCCCCCCCCCCAAAACGGTAGAATAACCTAAAAAGAAAATTTAAATTTTACAAAAGACATTATCATTTTCCCAAATTACATTATTCATCATGGTATCGATAGAAATAATAGGGAGAGTATCGATTTCTTTCAGCGATTATCACAAAACTCACTCGCGTCTTTCCTTTTCGCCAAAAATTTCTAACCCATAACTCAAAATTAAAGAATAATAACCATTTTTGAAGTTACTTCAGTAGGTTGGAATTTCTTTTATCTTTGTGCTTGCTTGCAATTAGCTCTAAACAGTGGCGTAGCTAGGGGGGGGGGGGGAGGAGAGGGAAGTCGAAAATCTCCCCAGGGCTCCAACTTGAGAGTGGGGGGGGGGTCCCAAATGAGTGTTTTTACATTCAATATTTAATATTACGCAAAATGCAGAGGCCCCCAAAGAGGTCATGCCCCCCTCCCCCGGGCCTCCAAATGATGGAAAAGTCCTAGCTACGCCCCTGGCTCTAAACTAGTCTAAACAACCAAATAGCTTGAATATACTTAATTTCGACGACTTTACAATGTCTTATTCAGGTCTTTTGAGTTTAGTGTTAAAAATATTTGTGACTGCTGCAATGCAACACATTCTACAAATGTATTTGACTGTTCAATCAGACGTTCGATTTCCTTGAGCTTTCTGCTCAAAGCTAATGCAAGACTGAAATGATACTGTTTTAAAAAGTTTTCGATTTTAGTGAAAACGGTATATTTTTTTATGCAGTGTTTTTATATAGTCACTCGTTGTGTGGCTGTTATTTTATTTGAATATTTTTTTTTTTGGTTTTGCAACAAATCTTCAGACCCCCCCCCCCCCAACCTGGTAAATACTTTATACGCCCCCTCCTCTTAGCCGTTACGTAATATCCGAACGCCGTTTACTAATTAAGTATTTAAATTAAAATTAACACAATTGGCTGCATAGAAAAAAGAGTTTAAACTCACTCCTGCATTTCATAGTACTATATATCATTTGAATGTATTCATTAAGGCTCAATTATACATATCTAATTCATTTGTTCTCGATTCGTAAAATGTATTTTTTTTCCCATAAACTATAATTACATCCTTAATTTTGTACATTTTACTATGGCTATTTGAAAGTCTTTAATGGTAAAACAAAAAAAAAGATTATAGTAATATTTCAATAAATTACTGGTATTATATTTTTAGGTTCGTCACTTTAAAAAAAAATTAAAAAGCCCACAAAAGAGTCAAGATGGCCCATAAAAGAGTCAAGATGGCCCATAAAAGAGTCAAGATGGCCCATAAAAGAGTCAAGATGGCCCATAAAAGAGTCAAGATGGCCCATAAAAGAGTCAAGATGGCCCATAAAAGAGTCAAGATGGCCCACAAAAGAGTCAAGATGGCCCACAAAAGAGTCAAGATGGCCCATAAAAGAGTCAAGATGGCCCATAAAAGAGTCAAGATGGCCCACAAAAGAGTCAAGATGGCCCATAAAAGAGTCAAGATGGCCCATAAAAGAGTCAAGATGGCCCATAAAAGAGTCAAGATGGCCCATAAAAGAGGCACATAAAGCCCAAAAAAAGAGGCGAAGAAAAGAGGCCTAAGGCCCAAGGATTCCTATGATGATAAAGCTAAAATTGAATAGCGCAAGTTCTGAGGTTTCCTTTAAAAAAAATGACCCTGGACCTCATTGGGGGGAAAAAAATCCTTACCAGACCAGACATATTGGAAAGCATGATCCATCTTATATTACATATAGTCCTCCAAATTCCTCATGAGATCACTGCAATGCTATTTGGCCTCAATCTTGGGTTGACGACAAGTTAACATCTGGAAACCGGTACCGGTCTGTCCACTTGTGGAGGCCTCTCTACTAGTGATTTGGGAAAAACGGTCATAGTAATAATGTTCCTTTGGACCCCTCAGCCTGTATACAATGGCGTCAGACGTAATGACAGTGATGTACAGAAACATTTTTTTTGCGTTGATTAGCCCACTTTGCGGTACATAAAAACAGTTACAATTCAAGCTTGTCGGCTGCTAAACGCACCAACAAATTTTTTTATGATTCTTGGAGCCTTGGGCTTCCATAGGAAATATAGACAGATCCTTCCGAAAGAATCCCAATGTCAAGGACCTCGTTCGTGTGAGTACTTGTGTCCACAACTGAGAACCCAGTGACCGTCAAGTTTGGACAGTTTCGGAACAATGCTTAACCTTAATTGTTGTGTAAACCGGGAACTTGCGTTTTTTGTCTTATGTGTTGTTGGCAATGTAATCTCTTCTATTAAATTAAAAAAAAACTTACAGCAAAGATATTGAGATAAAAAATATCTTGTGGTTATTTTATTGATATAAAGTATAGACTTATTCACTGCAATCATTGGCATATTGTCTAACTTTTGTTCCATGATTAATTCATTAAGGGTTAATCAATTGTGAACTATTTACATTAGGGGGAGCCCGAGACCGCTTAGTGGTATAAACCCGAGTTCACAGCCTTCAACTCACACGCACTGTGCAAAAAATTAAATCGAGTCAGGATGACATTAAACATTTGCATGTTTGTTGCTTCAGTTTTAATCTTTGTCCTTGTTGCATACAAAAATAGGAATTGATAAAAAAAAAAATATACGAAACAAAACAAAAAAACTCCCATGAGTTGATGAGTCCAAATTAAAAAAAAATTTTGTCCAGTAGTATCCAGTAGCCTGAGCTATCACCAACAGACACATTGAATAGATATATATTGATATATACATGTTTACACTAAAAATGTCTAATACTTCAAAGTATGCGTAATACTTGGTTGTCTCTGTCTTGCAGTATGTACAGTACAGCAGAGATGAGTGGAACATGAGACTGGAACAGACATTGTTGGAACTTAAAAATACATCACCAGGAACAACATTTTAAATAAGGTTTAAAAGTTTACAAATTTCTAGGGATTTGGTTAAAAAAATACCACAACATTATAGAATAATGAATAATGTTTGGGGTTTAAAAAAAAAAGCTTTTAGATCAAGTTAATTTAATAATGAACCAAGTTTAGGGTCAACAATCATGTGTACCTTTCTAAGCCATTCAACAATTTTAAATTGCTTAAACTGAGTACCTTGAGGCCTTTCCATAAATGGACTATAACACAAGTTTGCATATTTTTTTACATGTCATCCATTCTTACCCGCCCTTCCCAGAACCTGCTTATTAACCAGACTTCTATGACTTTGCTAACCAAAATATATAAAAAAAAAAGAATCCTAGTTGAAGTCCTCATCTGGAATTCGTTACATAGGTTAAAGTAGAAATATTCTAACTGGCCACTCTGGTTTCCCTATAGATTTTTGGGCCACAAAACATCGCAAGAAACCACTTCATCTGCCTCAGCCCCCATGATTCTCCACCATTTAGTTTTGAGAAAAAACTTATACTGACACCCATAAAAAAAAAAAAAACAGTACCATTAGTTTAATATGTATTTAAGTATTACACACTTCCATCTTCAAAGGTCTACCATGGGAATAGCCTTGGACTATCTTTTAGATTGCTTTTAACTAGTTAAATGAGAACCACAAATAAAGGGTAATGCTTAATTTAACTTGCCAGAGTCGTTTTATTGCTGACTTCTTAAGATTTGTGTTAATTGCTTGCAAAGGACTGCTTAATAAACAAATAAAGACTCACAAAAAATCACCATGATAATGAACAAAATAACAATAACAAATTTTGTGACCTTTCGAAAAAGGAGAGAGGGTTTGTGGGAAAAGGGTCTGAATGCTAAACATTGCAACAGAAATTTGAAAGACTGAAAAGAAAGTAAGAAATCAGTGTAATCTCCCTTGACAGTCTAGACCATCATGCATAGTAAACCAAAGAACAGAAACCTTTGATTGGTGGAGAGAAGAAACTCAAGCAGTATGGGAACGGACAAACAAAACAAAAAATTACAATGAAAATGGAACAAATGACAATGAAACAAATTATATATATTTTTTATAAGACCAAAAAAAAAAAACAAAAACATTTACATGGTAAAAAATATAATTCATGGCATTTGCACATATGAAATACGACATTAGGATGGCAATGTAATAAAAATGACACTATTGGCATTATTATTGCTGCATCATTGTCCAGTCACAAAATGACATGTACATAAAGAAATGAGATTTTGGGAGGCAAGATATATATTTAAATATAGTTAAGCATGCACAAACAAAATATAATAAATTATGATCAAGTTTTTTCACACTTTTTAAATTGAAACAAACAAACAAAAATTTTGATAAGCCTTGAAAAATTATTTGTCCAATTCATACTCTAATGTCACTGGGATCTCTAGTTCTCAAATATTTTTTCTTAGAAACTAAGTCATTTTCTTCTGAAGACATATCTAGACCATTGATGGTCCACAAGGAAATATGGTAGTTGGTAAACTAGGTTTCTATTTTTTTTTCTAGCAGCTTAGGCAATTCAGATTAACTTTGTTGTTAGGCGCCTCTGTGCTGTGTCTTCTGTGGATAACTCTGTATGGATGTAACAATTAAATAGCAAAATAACACAGGCAAAAAGCCAACAATACAAAGGTGCTCAATGCTGATGAACGATAACGATTAACAAGTTTATTCATAAAGAAGTGAACTGTCAAAAGTCGTCAAGCTAAATCTCTATGCCCATAAAACTGCCCCTCTCTAAAGTACACTGGTTTTACTTGTTTAAATCTGCCTAAATCTTAAAGCCATTTTCCACAAATGCCTAAAACTTGCTTGCTAAAGCAATAAAGTGCAAGGTCTCAGATCTAGCTAAACAACTTCCTTATCCCTTCATGGAACATCTTTCTTTTTAAGGTAAGTAAGATAAGTTTGATAAGATAATCACAGTCAAATATAATCTAGCAAAGAGACAAAAAAAGGAAAACAAAAAACTATCATACAGGACCACTTTAGTCTCCATGACTTAATAGACTATTTGTCTAAGTAAATAAACATCACCATAGAAGTACTAATACCTAGGTGTATACATAGGAGTGACTTTTAACTGCTGCAGATAATCCCAACCTTCTTTGGTGGGGTGGTGGATACATAAGTTCATTTACTCTATAAAAGTTGCTAGTTGCTAAAACTTGAAAAGAACTTTGATCCTAGCATCTAACCCGCCCCTTTATAACACCAAATAAGGTTAATGTGATCCAAAAGTAAGGAATTTACAAAACTGTTGTATATTGCTTTGTTGTAATGCAGACGATCTAGTTTATCTATAGATATGCCCTAATCTATAAATAAACTAAATTTTGAAAGGATTCAGTCTCTTGCACTATGGGATTATAGCTACTAAGTGATTTCAGTGTTCAAGTCCCAATAATAATACAAATAATCTGCTGCATAATTTTCAATAAGCAAAAGTCTTTGTAATGAATTAATAACATCATTTTTACTAATTTCATTAGGGTAACTATTTATGCTCAATATTTAACATTTTTGAGGCCCTAATACAGCCAAGAGAACAAAAAAAATATTCATAATTTCAAATCTAAGCAATTTTCACACAACACCCAAGAAATGGAAAGACTAGACCAGGACTGCTCTTCTTGGCTTAAAGCCATCAGTGATACTTTTTCAGCCTATAAATAAAAAAAATAATAAAAATTAAGATGCAGACAACACTGCAATCGGCCTAACCTACTATGGCCCTGAAAGAAACTGGCATTTCAAAGTGGAGCCAACACTACAGTCATCTTTAGAGCCCTTAGAAATGAGATTCTGTTTTGTCTTGGACCACAAAGGAGGAACTAATTATTATTTCCCATTAGCTGTTTAAATGTCAATATGGTAAAATAATTTATTAAAAAAAAACCTTTTTTCCATAGTAATAGATCTACTTAAGATAAAGCACTAATGTTTAGATGATAAAATTACAGATCATACCATTTAAAAATAGTGATTAAGTATAAAAAACCTTATAAAAAATTCATAATTATACAAATTTGATTAAAATTAAATTTAAACTGAGTTTACTGGTTTTCCTAGCCACTTATGAATAACCATATTATATCCATATTTAAAACTTAAAACTAAAAAGTTGTCAACTTAAAAACAATTGAAAAATGTTTATAAAGTAGCTGGAAACCTGTAATTAAGTCAACTGATACGGTTGATCGACAACAGAAAATATAATTTTATTGAAGTCAGCAGAAAGTCAACTTGTGAAGACATTTTCTTATGAAAGCAGATGGACTTTCACTCCCCATTAATAACTCCAAGATCAACCAATATAAAAACATCTATGATTAAACACAAGTTAACCTTGACCTTTCAACAAAAGAAAAATAAGCAGAAAATGAGCAGCAGTAGAATGTAGCTAAGCTTCTTTAGAACTGCTACTGACACATATTACTGCAAATAGAAAAGCTCATGATAAATATGGATAAAACTAAAACACTTGCAGGTTTGCTGTATGGGGGCATGGTGGCTGAGTGGGAAAGCACTTGAAGTACATAATGAGGGGTCTCGAGTTTGAATCCTTGTAAAGACTGACTTTAAACTTTGTATTTTGGGGGAAACTCTAGTCCACTCAACTTGGGAAAGTAAATGTGGTTGGTCATTGTGTTGGCCACATGACACCCTTGTAAATGTTGGCAGATAAACCTTTTATCATCTTGTTCCATAGGTTGCAAGGTTTCAAAGGGGTACCCTAATCTGCAGTTACTGTCAGTTAAAAAATATTTTCAAAGTAACTTTTTTCTTTGTTAAAACATCAATTAGCTTTATGCTATATAAAGCAGCTGTAGTCTACAGGAAGTTTTTTCAGCTTATATCCAGTGGTTTCAAACTACATACCAGTATGTTGAAAAGTAAGGCAAAGTCTACTACATGATGTGCTGAATAAGGTGGGATGGGAAATGAAATAAACAGATATTACTGTAATTTAAAAATTGTGAAACAACACTTTTTGATAGTTTTAAAATAACAAATAAAAAAAATAATAATTTACATTTGGTCCCTTTTACAAAAAAAAAAAAAATAACATTAAACATAATCACAAAATTATAAAATATTAAAAGTAAAAAAAAAAATGAACAAGCTATTATACTTAATTAGTAACTCTGTTTTGTTTGTATTGTTAAAGTAATCTTGACAAATTTTTGTTGGTTACAATTCTAAAATGGCAGCGGCTAAGAAATTGGAGACCAGCGTGTGACAGAGAGGTATTAAAACCCAAAGCTTGGGATTGTTATTACACTCCCAGACAGAAGTTTGTTCAGAAAGGCCGATGGAGGCAAGCTCCAATTGACCTACAGTTCCAAGAGTCTTAGACTCAATTCTTAGGACAATTACAAAGAAGAATAATTATGAAACAATAATATTATGAAAAAAAAAGAATTTTTATGATTAGGTCATGACTGTATGCTGCCATCTCTTAACACTACACACAAAAATATCCTGAAACTGGGTATGGCAAAATATGTAGGGCACAGCTGGGGCTGCGCAGCCATGGGAAATACTGCATTCCTCACTATCTTCGGACTCTTGATAATCCAAGACTTATAAATTTAAAATCACAATCACTACTGTTCTGTGCTCAGAAACCCTAAAGTCCTAAAAAAAAAATAATTTCTGTACAGAGCTTTGTGTAATACTCTTCAGGTGAAAGTTCATGAATTTAAAAAAACAAAAGCAAATGGCAGCTGGAAATTTCAAAAAACATACAAAAATGTGATGGAGACTCATGCTCACTCTTTGAAACACTCCGTTCAGACAATGGATCCTCTAAGAACTGCTGATGCCATCTTCCTGCTAACCAAAAAGGCTGAGATACTTAATGGGTGGACAGAGCGCTAGAATTTGCTTTTTAGCAACAAAACCGTTGTCTCTGAAGAGTCCCTCACTGCAACCCCAAAGGAAACAGTGAAAATTAAACTTGACAAATATTCAAGTGTGGTGGAGGTTGAAACAGCCATTGGGAAGCTTAAAAGGCATAAAGGGCCTGGCTCTGATGGCCTTCCAGAAGATGTTTATACAGGTGGTACTGCTCCAATGGAAAGGTTACCAGCCCTCTTCACTTGGTGCTGAAAATCGCAATGATCATTATAAAGTTGTGTTTGAACTAGGCCTGCGAAACACGCCAAAACAGGAATAGGAAATAAACCCAGCCAACTATTGCTAAACTGATTGCCGCAGACTCTAATACCAAGAACAAAGAACATATATCTTGTCCCACGGGGCATACTTAAAAAAAAAGAAACATGTCAAAAGGTGCTTTGACAAAAGTGCTCAAGATTTACCAACACTAACAAAATAAACCAGGAAGAGAAGGTTGGCAGCCATGAAAGATAATTGGTCAGGAAATATAAAGATCTTAAACACTGAAACCAATATTCTATTAACCAAAAAAAAAGAAAATCACCCATTGAATTTCCAGCATGAGCCAACTACAAATGAAACCTACAATCCAATCAACTCTCCATCAAATCACACTAAACCAACCACAATTGATACATACACTATGAGACCGGTACCACGATGTTTGTTTTTCAATTTTAGTCTAAAAGTGTGTTTTTTCAATACTTGCTTGTCTTGTTTGTAACAGAACAAAATAAATTAGCAGAATAAATAAGGGTTAGACTCAAGCAAACAATACAGTCTGAAGTTCAAAGACAACTGTTGATCAGCCATAATAAAAACACTCTACTTAACCAGATTTTAAGGACATTTTTACCTAATGATAATAAATCAAAACTTGTAGATCTAATAACAACAAATGTTAAAACAATCCTATTTCAAGTTGAGCACTACTATGATAATTTAATGAAGAAAAACAACTTAGAAAGTCAAGTTACTCAAGAAGTAAGAGTTTTGAACCAACAACAGTGTCTACTTTCATGTCAGTGATGTAGGCCCAACTTGTTTCCTTAAGATAAAATAGAAGAAAACATTCTAAGTTTATACTAATAGATCTAAGTTTATACCACTGACTGCAGGAAAGAAGCAGCACAGAGATCTAACTGAGCAAAGAGGGGTAAAGAACATTTGAGTGAAATAATATTAAGGCCTACACTCAAAATTGGCTGAGTGATAAAGCGCTTGGCTTCCAGACCAAGGGGACTTGGGTTTGAATCTTGTAAAAGTCGGACGTTTCAAATTTCCAGATTTTAAAGGTGACTATGAGTCCACCCAACTCGTTGACATTTGTTGGGAAAAGTAAACGAGGTTGCTCATTTTGATGGCCAGAAAAAAAAGGAACCTTTGAATTATCTGCCCCATAAATCACAAGGTTTGATTGGGTTTCTTCAATACTTTACTTACTTAATGACACAGATTATAATTAATTATTACTAATCTACATAACTGTCTATTCATATAAAGTGTTTTCATGATTAGTATATATATACAGCAGTGATGCCCATTCAGCCCACAAAAAAGTGCTCTTCAGTACCCTAGAGCTTCTCCCAAGAGAAATTGCAGAGGTTTTTTTTTTATCTGCAGTGGCCTTGAAACCTTTCAGAAATTTATCTGGCCCAGAGGTCCACTTTGGCTGGCCACCACTTATTTAAAGACCTAGAAATTAGAGCTTAAATCAATAAAACTAATCAAATGCTTCATAAATTATAATATTAGAAATGAGCTATTTTTAATGCCTAACTATGACTGACAAAGCATTTGTGTCATTCTAGATCTCAAAGTCAAGACAATGTAAAATTCAAACTACACTTACTTCAAACAAACCAAGCCATCACATTATATCTTCAAACAAACCAAACCATCACATTATATCTTCAAACAAACCAAACCATCACATTATATCATAAAAAAAAACATTCCAAAATTAGATAATTTATTCCAAACAAACTTGTATAAAAAACCAGTAAGTTAAACATGTACTAAACAAATAATTTGACAAACAGAGATTTCAGCAGACATTCTTTGTTATAATATATATATATAGATAGATCAGGACCATGTTCAGTAATGGAACATCTTTGGCTGTGAATGGAAGAAATGCTCATTTCAGCAAATGGCAGAACAAGTTTGGAACACAAAAAAAAAATGATTGTGGAGCTTGTCATGCTCCCTGGATGTTATCATGATCTAGAAAAATAATATTAAAAAAAAAATAAAATAAAGAATGCAGTCAGTGTAAATGTTGCATGGTTCAGCTCTAAGATGAGGTAAACATTTAATGCTGTCAATTAGTTTTGACATGGTTGCATATAATCACATAGAAACACAGTACACCTTTACTGTACAAAAAATACAAAAGTTGATTGAGATATTAACACTAATGTTCAACATTTGATTCTTCCAGAAAACTCATCATCATAAAACAGTATAATACATGTTGCTTCTAAAAGAATACATTCTAAAAGGTAGACCTAGTATCCTTACATGCCAAATTTAAAACGTATCTTTTTTTCCCCAGTGTTGACACAAAGTGACATTTTTGGAGTGACCAAAATGGTCATAAAAAAGAATTAAAAAAAAAAATTGAGTCCAAACATCTAAAAAGTATTAAAAACAAAATTATAATTATACCCTAAAATTAACTCTTTATCTCCGTAATTATTTTTCTGACAATGGCTAGTTTTTTACATACGTACATTGTACCCTATTATAATTAAACTTCAACAGCATTTTTGTTTGTAATCAGAGAACTTTACTTTTGGTATAGAATTATAAGAGAATGCATGCTCTTTTTCTAGAACACAAGTTATACTTTTTAAAACCAGAAATTTATTAAATTTAATGGGGTAAAATAAACGATGGTATTGTTAATTAGGAGAGAAAGAGTTAAGAGTATCATACAATATTTCACTTGGCATAGAATCCATGTGTCATCTTGGAGTGGATCCAAATATTAAAACAATATAAAACCTTTGGATAACTTTTTACATTGGTGAGAGAAGCATTGTAAACGATTTAGATTGGAGTTCCAAAAAAGCAGTGCTGACATGAACCCTGAAGCTTCTTCCCAACATGCTGTTTAGACATAGCTTCCAACATGCTGTTTAGACATAGCTTCCAACATGCTGTTTAGACATAGCTTCCAACATGCTGTTTAGACATAGCTTCCAACATGCTGTTTAGACATAGCTTCCAACATGCTGTTTAGACATAGCTTCCAACATGCTGCTTAGAAATAAGCCATCAAATTTCCTAGTCAGACATTGAATTATATTTTGAGGTTCTTGAGGTTATGAAATTGTCAAAGGCTTTAAAAATAAACTGGTTGTGGAAATTTACAGAACTTGCATAAAACAGTTCAGTTTGCCAGCAAGTAAGATGTTTAGGTCTTTATGCCATGTTGGTGGGAATGCAGACAAGTCCAAAACACTTGATCAACAAGGAAAGTTACACTGAACCAAAAATTAAGGCGGAAAACAGATTTGTACCCAGAAATGCAATTTTGAAGTTCAACATTCATTTTTTCTGTAAAACTACTACTTGAGACTCATAAGTATTTTGATAAATAATATCCTAATATAGATTACATCTGTCATCTACAATGTACATATGATATAAATAATAACATGATGATAAAGAAAAATATTACTTTTTAACTGGAAGGTGGGCTGGTGAGGGGGCTTATTTATTAGAATATATTAATAATAAGCTGTTGTTGTTTTTTTAAAATCTTCTATACTATTCTTTTCTTAGTGACACATTTTTCTGTTAATAATTCTGTGGACTTGTGAAATTATGGATTAATAGAATATATAGATATCTATCTTCTGTGTGTGATCGATTTTTCAATATTAGGGGTAAGTGTGTTTGACTTAATTTTTTCATGTGAAATAATTGTCTGCTGCTTCTGATTTTATCTTTTTTGAATTCCTCTATTCTTGTGCATCAAAAATGATATATAATATGTCCATAAAAGCCAATTTGAAATTGGTCGAAAAATTGGTCCCAAAAGTAGAATGTTGAGGGCTCAATCTGTTTTCCGCCATTTTTAATTTAGAATATCTTCAAGGAAGTGAAAAAATTCATCTGGATTGGTTGTGGCTCCAGGAGAAGGGCCACCCATACTGTATCCTGTGTTAGTGGCTCCTGGTGATGGTCCGCCCATACTATACCCTGTGTTGGTTGCCCCAGGGGAGGGGACTCCCATGCTGCTGTACCCAGTGTTTGTGGCCCCCGGAGATGGGCCACCCATACTGTAACTGGGACTTGCCCCATGGACATTCATCTGAGTGACCTGCATGCTCTGATGCTGCTGCATCACCATCTGCCCAGCACTGGGCATCATACCATGCCCCACTCTGTTCATCTGGCCGGGCATGGGAGCCCTGACTTGCTGCTGTTGCTGCATCTGGGCCATGCTTGAGGCAGTTGCTGTAGCCATGGAGACAGAAGTGGGCCCATTACCATAGTGAGGGGAGCGCTGGTACTGCATCATGTGCGAGGACATTGACGATTGGGCCATCCCATGAGTTGCAGCAGGCATGACTGGCCTAACACCAGAGTGCTGACTATTTATCATTGGGGCTCGAGGCCAATCTGTGTGTGTTCTTGGCTGAGCTATGTTAAGTCCATCAGGTCCTACATTCATATTAGGGGGCCTTTGGTTTCGCATTATTGCACTGGTGTAGGTAGATGACGAGTTCCTGGAAGCTGAGTCAACTTCAGAGTAAGCCGGCGGCTGTTGCATTTGTTGCTGTTGCTGAAATCCCGGAGGAACATTTGGTGTGACCTGGGAGATGTTCCCAATGTGAGAATTATTGGAAGGAAGTTGACTTGATAATGGCTGCTGCTGTTGCATGGCTGTCATCTGTGAGGATTGCATCATCCCATTCACAGACTGTGAAGACGGAGCAGTCCCAGTAACTTCACTTTTCACATTCCCATAAGCCGTTGTTTGGTTTACCATGTTCTGCATGGTCTGAAGGGGGTTAGCATTGCCAGCGGTGGGGGTTGAGCTAGGAAAGCTCCCTTGAGATCTGGAATTGTTGTGCATTTTATATTCTGGGGGTGGTCTGTTCATGTACTGAGGAGGCATTCTGCCTTGTTGTTGCTGCTCCATTCTCATTTTCTCCATCATCTGCATTTTCATCTGTTCATTGACCATCTGCTGCTGATTCATATTAAAAGTCTGCTGTTGAGAAAGAGAGATGGGCTGGGAGGATGGCTGCATCTGAACCTGCTGTGACTGGGACATCTGCATGCTGTGAGACCCGTGGGTCACTTGGAGCTGCTGAGACTGGATGATCTGCATCTGGTGAGGGGTGGCCTGCCCTGGAGAGGGTTTGAAGTGGCTCTGCACCTGGTTCTGTAATTGCTGTAAGGAGGAAGGTGAGTTGTGCTGACTCTGCTCATTGGTGTAGTGAGTCAGGGGTTTGGTAGAGCCGTACACCATGTCCGGTGTCATCTGTGAAGCATCACCTAGGTGGTGACAAGCTTGATGGCTGTAGGGGAATGGCGACGGTGTATTAGGTACTGAGCAATATAACTGCGAATAGTTGGGCGGAAAGCCCCCGTTGCTAAAGTGATCCATGGGATAGCCCGGACTGTGCTGGTGCTGATGTTGAGCAGCCATCTGCTTTAATGTCTCAGCAGCTGGTCCGGTGGGCTCTGGTATGGGATTGGTCATGTTTTCAGTGGTGTCATAAATGCTGCTCAAGGACCCCCCAGGACCCAGATTCGAATAAACTGTTTTAGAAGAGAGTCCTGGTGAAACACACGCTAATGATCCAAACATATTGGCTGATTCATTGCTTTCCGAATCCCTCTGAACTTTGACATAAATTTCATTGAACTCATTGAGGTCTCTAAGAAGCGAAGGCTCTATGTTATCTTCCTTTTCAATACTATCCAGTATATCCTGAATCTCATCAATGTCACAGTTGTGTATACCTAGGTCCCCAACAGAGGAATGGTCTAATTGGCTGTTGTGCACGGAGGAAGAGGAGGTGGGAGTGTTGATGTTGTTGGAGCTTGATGTGCGAATGCTGTCATCAGATGGCTCCTGCTTACACTGAACGCTTGTCAAAACGCTATGGCTTGCGCCTCCTTGATTCGGAGAGTTGGAGTTCCCATAGAGGGAGCTGACCGTCACATTGGTGTGGATGGTTTGGGAGGTGTCCTGCTGAGGGTGGCCACTGATCTGCTGGACGATCTGAACAGATAAACTGGGCAGTGGGTTGTGTTTGGCGTTCCCACCGCCGCCGCCACCCCCACCAGCACCTGCTCCACCCCCGCTATTGTTGTTAGTCTTGCTATTCTTACTGCCGGTGTGCTGATCCTTATCTGTAAAGTTGAAGATGGTCTCGGATGCAGTAGTTGCAATTGGGGTCCCTCCTGTAGATGTAGTCGTCTCTGTGGTCACACTTGGCTCTATTTTCTGCTTCAGTTTCTGAGGAACAAAAATATATAAACTTTGAATTGACATTTATAAAAGGGTCACATGCTTTCATGCACAATTTATGCTAAACATAGTGATGAGAAAAAGGTCAAAGAATATTGCTTTGTTTCAGCAGGTTTCTGCAAATAGATCACAAATTTGTTGTTTTGTTACCAAGGGTAATGTCTTAAGGGTGGCTAATTAACTAATGTTTTGTTAAGTATGTAAATAAGATAAATAATTATGTAAAGTTTCAACTTCATCTAAGAATGGAGAAATAACGGGTAAAAGAAAATGTTACCAGATCGAGTGAGAAAACACAGGGAGTTGATGTCAGCTTTGAAAAAAAAAGAATGAGTAGCCAAATAAATGAATTCTCTGTGGATTCATTTTGGGTAGATATTTTAAGCCAGACACGGTCCACAGGCCATTGGTTGGCCATCACTGTTCTAATGCATTCATATTAACAAAAGAATAATTAGAATCTCTGAGATCAATGGTTCTAAAACTTTTCCATTAATGGAACACTTTGCACATTCTGAGTATTAAGAGTCACTTTGCACATTCTGAGTATTAAGAGTCACTTTGCACATTCTGAGTATTAAGAGTAACACTTTGCTTTTTTTTTTTCAGAGATTAATTCACGTGGTGGCCTACTAGTTAATTATTCCATTAGTTTATAGAACACATATTCAGGCCTAACGGAACATAATGTGGGAAACACTGTTTTAAATTCATAAAAACAGCTACTTAGCATTCAAAAAAGAAAATAATTTTTAAATTACCTCCCTTCAGTAACTGGTCTATTTATAATATAAATTTTTTGGAATGAACTAATTTACAAAAAGAAGAACTACAGGATGATGTTAAAATGAACTCTTTTTCTCCGTAATTACCATAATCCATCTGACAGAATTTTTCATTTTGTTTATTTGTAGTTCACTCCCATGATATGATTAAACTTCTAGCTTTTTTTTTTTAGATAATATTTTTATTTATTTGGTATAGACTTGAAGGGGAATGAAAATTAATGTCATTTAGAAAAAAAATTAATTAAATGGGGTCAAATCAAAATAGGACAGAAATAATTAATTTGTTAGGAAAGAACAAAAAACAAAGTTGAAGGCATGCTAGTTCAGTTAATATATTGATTGCCTTTTTACCCTGCCCTGGCCACTGAGATAACATTGGCTGAATTATGATAAACAAGTGGATGTACCTTATTGGTACATGTTGTTGTTTTTTTTTAATTAATAACTTTCTAAAAATGATGAATGGGAAAATTTTTTTTTTACCCTGTTCTGCTATCACCGCAGCCCAGATCAAAAACATAAAAAAAAAATGTATGGTTATATTCCGAGTGAGAAGAAAGATAATGAGCTCTTTTCAGTAACCAGAGATGATGATGGCTGCTAGGTGCTCAGATTTCTCCAGACATACCCCCCCCCCCTCTGCCCTAGCCCACAATCAAGGAGATAAGTTTTGTTAGGCGAAAGTCACATGTGTATATCATGTAAGATTTATTTTTTTATCCAAACATACATACATTTTGTAAGATTGCATATTCAAAGTGGCATAAATCTATACAACATTGTGTAAGACTTTGTAATAATACTAACTTCAGAAAAAAAAAATAGAAGTCCAGAAACTAATTAATTGACTTTTTAAATGGCTGTAGCTATTAGCAACTGTAGGACTAAAGACAACAATATTTATGATATAAATGGCTCCACATTGCCATATTGAATAGTGAAATTAAGTTTGTATTATAAGCACAACATTCAGAGTAAAACAAAGACAACTATCTCAAACACACTCTATATTTCACACATTATGATATATATATATATGATATATTATAATATAATAAACCCAACTATGTAATATTTATTAATGGTTTAGATTCTTCATAAACTGTGACGCCATAGAACACATTTACTTTAAAAGGCAATCTATCTTGCACACAGGATATTTGTTTATTTTTGCCAGCAGTTTTACACACAAATATATTGTGTGTAATGGACCTCATTCACCAACCATAAACAGACAACATTTAGCCACGTGATTCTCTATATCTTCTATACAAAGTATGCCATCCATAGTGGCTGCCACGTATTTTTCATAGTTTTATCAATATTATGACTGGCTAAATGTGTTTATTTACGATTGGTGAATGAGGTCCATTGTATATGACCCCCAACACACACACAAACACATATAGATCACACATATCTTAGTAATCTTTAATGACATAGAAGGGGAAAAAAAGTAAAATAAGGTAAAAAAAATAATCCTTAAAGTTGGACAAGGGAAACAACTCAATTATTTTGATTCTGGCTCATTTTATTTTCACAGAGGCAAGACGAAGTGATTCCTCTTTCAGTAGCAACACTCCTTTTGATGGGTTCTATTATCACATTAGTAAAGTAATAAGTAGAGTGTTTACAAATATGAAAATGCTGCTGGGACAAAAGATCGCGTACTAAACTAGACAAGGACGAGCAATCTATGTACTAAGTGTGAACGATCACAAGGTTAGCGTTGAATCACAGCGGGCAGTGGCGTCACAAGGGTTGCAGGCCGCATCGGGTTACACCAACCCTAGTGACGCTACTGACAGCGGGCTGTTGTGTTTAGCTTAAACAAAATAAACTTATTATAGTGGGTTATTTGTAAAATGTTTGTAAAATGTTTTACAATGTTTCGAATGTTCCGTCAGAGTTAAAGATAGTTTACTTCCGCAGGACGAAGGGGGATGGGAGCGGGCAGGGTTTGATATATATATATATATATATATATGTGTGTGTGTGTATTGTTATTACTAAGCTACGATACGCCATACCAGCGAGTCCTCCATTACATTAACTGTAGCAGCAATGAGAACTGATCTTTAGCCCAAAACAAGTGAAAAAATCCCAAAATATTTCAAACAATCACAATGGCTTTGCTCTAGTTACAGCTTCTAGAAAAATACACATGAACACACGTAACACACACTGACACACAGGTTCACAAAACAGACAACATAAAAAAAAAAGGCGATGAACGACACGATTGGGCTAACACTGACCACGCTGTCCACTTAAAATACAAACACACATATGTTGACCTACTACACAGATAGCACACAACTGAAGCAAGTGGAGTGTTTAAAACAACTACGTGTGGCTAAGTGCTGAAACAAAAGAATGATGAAGATATGTTACAATTAAGATGTGCAGCTCTCTTTTCTGAAATAGAGAGAAAGTAGCGAATTCAATAGGACGAAGTGATAGACAGGGCATGAACCACGAATCAGAGATTAGAGAAAATACGGCGAAGTAGTGGAAAGGGGGATGAACCACGAATGCCGAATCAGAGGGTTCCATGTCCCAAGACAGTCTCGTTTCCATTTGGTCACTGGAAGTTTTAGGGCAGAAAATATATTGCTTGGACACCTGACGTCCTACCCCAAACCTTCAGCAGGACGTCGGTGGATCGCGTTGGGTAGGGTTCGAACCCGGGACCCTCGTGGCCATCGAACGACAGCCCAGAGCGCATACCACACGATCAGGCAGCTATCCTTTTCACTGTTTCATTCCTGTGCTACAAAGCCAAAATTAACTGACTTCGTCTGTCTGAGTGAATTCTTTTTACCGATACACTTTTTCCCCACTTCCGATTCTCGGGTCAACTAGAAATTTTGCACAATCATTCATTGTCGGTGACGACGCGTGAACTAGTCAAAATATTAATCAACTAGTCGACCCGCGGCGTAGCATACGCCGCTATTTTGCATAGACGGTCTTAGGCCACTGCAACCTATGCGACCGCAGTGGGCCCCCACTTTCATAGGACCTGCGCTAGTTCAAGGTGTATAACATTAAATTAAACCATTTTTTAACTTAAAACAGATTTCCTGCGCCCTCATGTCGATTTACCAAGAGGCCAACAATTCTCAAAGATAGATTGAAACATTTGGTAATTCTTGCTATTGAGCGGGATCTAATGTAGGAAACAGAGTTATTATGATATACTGTATGACTTTGCTATACGCAAGGTTCGTATAGTAATTCTGTACATAGTAAAGAATGAATAAAATGCATAGACGAATTTATTTTCTAATACAAACTCTTAATTTTCACTTATTATCCGCTTCCTTACCCAAACTTGGCCCCGCGAAATCCGTTTCGAATAGGGCCTCACAATGCTTAAGTCCGGCCTTGCTATTTAGTGTTTGTAAAATGTTTGTTTGTAAAATGTTAAGTCCGGCCCTGCTATTTACACACACACGTATATATATATATATATATATATATATATATATATATATATATAGTAGTTTACTTAGATTAGTTCCTAGTGCTGTTTTGTGTTTGTAAAATGTTTTACAATGTTTCGAATGTTCCGTCAGAGTTAAGATAAATTACTTTCTAGTCCAAACCTTCCGCAGAACAAAGGGGGATGAGAGCTGGCAGGGTTTGATAAATTTAAACGATAGTCCAGCGTGAAGGCAGCCATCCGTAGTGTGATCCGTAGTGTGAACACTACTCTTGTGTTTTCTCGTGGACTATCCACAGAAATAAGATAATGATTTTTCCTTTACTTCTTGTTTAAACTTTTGAGGGAAGAAGAGAATAATATATATAGAAGATAGATAGGTAGATAGATAGAAGAAGATTAGCAGTAATTAATTCTTTTGTTTTATAGAGAGAAAGGGGAGATAAAACGTGCAATTTTGAGCGATGTGGTAGCAATTGAACAGTGCTTTCCCTTTACTCAATATATGCTTTTGTTTTTTAAAAAAGTATTCCATATATTCTGCTTCTAAAGTCAGTTTTCATAGAGCTCTTCTTCTAGTGGTTTAAGAGCCCCATTCTGGAGAAAAAATGCCGCTTTTAGAGGAGCCAATCTTTGTCTGTATGACTTGCTTTTAGAGGAGCCAATCTTTGTCTGTATGACTTGCTTTTAGAGGAGCCAATCTTTGTCTGTATGACTTGCTTTTAGAGGAGCCAATCTTTGTATGGCTCGCTTTTTCAGGAGCCAATTTTTGTCTGTAAGGCTCGCTTTTTGAGGAGCCAATCTTTGTCTATAAGGATCGCGTTTTGAGGAGGCAAACGTTTTTCTATATGGCTCGCGTTTTGAGGAGCCATTCTTTGTCTACATGGCTCGCTTTTCTTTAAGGGATGAGATCTTTACTAACTATTGGTCCATAGCTTATTTTATCACCTTCACCCCTGTCTATATAGTGCGATCTAGGGCTACGTCTTTTAACTATTCAACATCTACGGCCATCGCTTAAAGTTACCGTTTTATTACATTCACGTAACGGAAGTGGGGGCAACCAATTTTTTTTCCTTATGCCCATCATCTAAGGGCGCCTAGTTTTCTTTGTGTACATCATCTAGTGTGCCAATCGCAAGTTGTCCGTCATCTAAGGGCGACTAGCTTTCATTGTGTTTATCGCAAGTTGCCCATCATCTAAAGGCGACTAGTTTTCCTTGTGCCTATCGCAAGTTGCCCATCATCTACGGACAAATTAGTACATGAACACATAAACAAAGATATACTGCTGTACTGGTGTACGACTGTATAGAAAATACAATAATCATTCAAATATGTGACCCCGTGGGACAAAGTACAATAAATGACGTTTGGGCCACGAGGCCTCCATGAGAACATAACTTACTAAAAATTAACTAACGTTAATGCAGAGAATCTATTTATGGCTAACACTTCACATATAGTTAGAATATTTATGAAAATTAATTCAACTCCACTGCCCACACAAAAAACAGACAGAGAAACCTGGTGATAAAGCCTGCTCATCCCACGTCAATTCCCTCCCCCCTTCCAACTAGATACGTGATCCAGAACTGGGCTCAAAATTTAAGAGTGACAAATCAGACCACTAGAGGGCCCAAATCTAAACACCAACACAGTAACGCTGGTAGCCTAAAAAAAGTAGCGCCAAGCACATTCAGCGCCGCTAGAATGCTATTGAAAACAAATAGATTTACTGAGACAGATGAATGCATTAGACCTCACGTAATGATATTTACGTTGAGAACTTGTCATTTATTAAACTGGTGGACAGCGTTGATCGTAATGGTGGTCGTGTTATTGCAACGCAGTCTGTTTAAAAGTTGCATGCACTTTCTGTGAGGACAATGGGAACAGTTATACGCTACGTCTGAGAATTACAACGCACACGGAGTAGGAATTACAATAAAGTGTGCACAGTTTAGGAATAACATCAATATATTTTTAGCAATTACACTATAGTGTGCACATTCTAGTAATTATATTACAGTGTGAGGAACTACGTTGATATATGCACAGTATAGGAATTACTATACAGGATAAACAAAAGAAGAAATTACATTAATTTTCACATTCTAGGAAGAACATAACTAGATCTAGTATATGCAGAGTTTAGGAGTTAAATTACTGTGTGCACATTATAGGAATTACATTACTATATTTTTAAGAATAACATAACTATCTATATGCACAGTCAATGAAATGCATTGGAAAGTTCAGTTTAAGAATCGCATTACAATTTGCATTGACTAAGAAACACATCATTTCTTAGGAAACGCATCGCAATGTCTAATGTGCACTTTCTAGGAGTTCCACAACTATTTCGCACTGTCTGTGAACGAATTGCAGTGCGATCAGCAATCACATTCACGGTACTGAGAAACATTCTCCCTAATATAACACTGTGCATTGCCGAACATTATATGATGCATTGCTTAACATTACATTGTGCCTTGCCAAAGATTACATTGTGCATTGCCAAAGATAACAGTGTGCATTAATAATAATAATAATAATACTAATTGTATTTATAAAGCGCTGTTAACAAACAAAATGTAGGCTCAAGGCGCTGTAACAACATTACAAACACAGACACGACAGTTAAAATAACAAGCTAATCTAAAAAAAATTTAAGAGTTTTAAACAGATAAGTCTTAATGTTCTTCTTAAAAGTGGTGTAGCATATTGTCTGTCTTCTGAGATCAATAGCCATTGCCAATTGTAATAATGTGCAGAGCCGAAGATTACATTGTGCATTGCAAATGATTACATTGTGCATTGCCAAAGATCACAGTGTGCATTGCATAAGAAAGACGAATTTCTCATCAATGCGGATAAATAACAATGTGCATCATGTAGGCATTAAGTTGAACAAACTTGATCGAGCTTAGTTTCTCGGCCGGCACGATAGGGGGTGCAGTGCACAAGATTTGCAATCAATACTTCCTGTGCATTAGCCCTTAATGTGCTAGTGCATAGGCGCTGGTAAACAAAGCAGTGTGTGAAAGCAGAGCAGCAAGGCGTCTAATGTGTATCCCCCATATTGCCCTCTATGTGTATGCTCCATGTTGCACTCTATGTGTATGCTCCATATTGCACTCTATGTGTATGCTCCATATTGCACTCTATGTGTATGCTCCATGTTTTGAAATGATGGCGTAGGCTGAACGATAACTGTGTTTACCTACAGACCAGTCAACAAGTTAGGCGGATCAAGAGGAGGCGATGATGGACATAACTGATTGTTTGGGAGTCCAGTTAGGAGGAAGCCCTGTGGTGGTAGGCGAGAGTGTAGAGTACAGGGGTCCATACCAGTGTGGGAATCATAAACAACATCGCTACATAAAAATCTCACGATTATGTGAATGTTATATAAAAATGACAACTGCGTCTAACTTAAAGCTGGGATACTTTAGTTCAGCGTTTCCCAAACTGTGTTCCGCGGAACCCTAGTTTCCGCGAGCAATGAATAGGTGTTCCACGAACTACTGGAATAATTAACTAGTAGGCCACCACGTGAATTAAACTCTCTAAAAAAAATAAACAAAGTGTTCCGCTAAATATTCAGAATGCGCGAGGTGGTCCGTTAAGCAAAAAGTGGAGAAACACAGCTTTAGTTCACTGTTCTAAGCTACCAATACCGAACAATTTAAAATGCATTGTAATGAAAGAGTATTGCTTCAACGTACGCTCAATAACGTTGTTACAGATACATCCTATTAGCTTGTAACCCTTTCATGGATCAACCAAGCAAGATATTAAAATATTTTTTTTTTTTTTTTTTTTAGAAACAAAGTTTATCAAGGGGGGGGGGGGGGGGGAGAACTCCGCAGTAACAACTTCAAATCTCAACGTAGAAGTTATTTTCCTTTTTCGATTTGAAACAAAATAATGAATTCCCAATAATTAATTGACTAATTTGATTCTTTTCTGGGTTTTTTTCCAATTGATCCCTGTTTTGTTTCTTAGAATAAATACGTAGTTAAAGTTTCAACTTGATCCGAGATTGGTTGGGGGGAGAAACAACGTATACACTTGTCTACATATTTCGCCATACACGTGAATACTGAATGATAAATTTCCAAATTTGCCAGTTATTATGTGACTACATTTTTTAAAATTCATGTATTGTCTACGCCAGTGATGCTCAACGTAACGCGATCCTCGGGCCATTTTAACTTTCGACACGCGTGTAGCGGGCCACATCAGCGAAAAGGTACACAAAAATGAAATCAAAATTCACCTGAACTTATTTGAAACTATTGGATCTAGTACTTACATTAATTAATGGGATCTTTAAAGTCTATCATTTTTTACGCGTCAAAAATGGCTTCATTTCTGTACTTTTTTAAAGAAACATTGTAGCTACTTTTACCACCAACTTATTTTCTTGTCTCCTTTTGGTAAATATTCCCATCTCAAATCTCTTGGCGTAGTTTAACTAATCTTTTATACGCGGCTCAAATGCCGCTGTATATGTTGTTGTTTTGAAACAGTCAGACTTTCTTTAAAAAAAGAAATATGTTGGCTTATTATCATGTTCCACAAAAAGATCCATTCACTTTTCCTGGTAAATTCTACATTCAGAGTTCCATTTCATAAACTCGTTAACGGTCATGGTACCATTCCATCAGAGAAAAAGTGAGGGCCCTTACGAAGGTAAAGATACATTTCAAACATTTTTAAAGAGGGGGGGGGGGGAGGATTTTCAACTTTTTGTGCTGACGTTTCGGCGGGCCGGATGGAGCAATGTCGCGGGCCGGTTCTGGCCTCACTGGTCTACGCCACTGAATATTTGTGCAAAGTTTCAACTTAGGCCGACAATGGGAAGTGGGAGAAATAACGTGTGCAAACATTTTACAAGACAGAGGGAGTTGATATAAGCTTTGAAAACACTGGACTCTAAACGATTTTCTCGGGCATTTCGAAAACAACTCTAACGATTTCCCTAAAAATTTGAGTTGAAGTATGTTGTTTGTGGGGGGAAATAAACTATTTAATTGGCCACACGGTGAAAACTCTAGTTTGACAGTTTTTTGTTTTTGTTTTTCAAATTATAATCTTAGCTTAAAATTTAATTTGGCTCAGGACTTTTTTTTTTTTTTAAACATTGCTTTAGCAGGAATACCCGCACTCGACTCAAATGTTTCACTGCATTCAGTGTATGGACGTTTGAATAGACAGACGCGCAGGTACATATTGCGCACTGTCTGAAGTAGAAATCATTAGATGCCTTTATAATATAAAAACTTGAAAATGATTGTACTAGTTTGTATTGATAAAGGAAAAATTGATTTTGTTTTAAAACATGTTTATGCTGCTTGTTTCTTAGTGAGAGAGGAGATTTCATAACGAATTAAAAGGAGATTTGATGTTAATACGCATTCACATATCCCTTAGTTTGTTGTGGCACCACGCAAAATTTGTTGACAGTCTTTCTCCATTTCTCTCTGTCTTTTGCCTTGGATAGAACCTCTCCATTCTTTTATGTTGTCTTTCCATCGCGTCCTATGTCTGCCTCTTCTTCTTTTTCTGGTTCTGTTCCCTGAAGGAAGGTCTTTGCAAGCCACGAAGATCTTGTAATATGGCCATAGAGTTTTTGTCTCCGTTTTTTTAACACTAATTATCAGGTCATCGTGGGGTCCAATGGCCTTTAAGTGATCTTTATATGCTGCAATTGCATTATGAGGGCGTAGGAGATAATATTCAAATTTGGTGTAATGAATTTGAATAAATGCTATTTAAACGACAAAATAAATACAACACGCAAGTGTATACATTTAACAAACTATGTTTAAAACAAATTGAAAGTGAGTAATATGGTACCTATTGTATTAACTGCGAGAATTAATTTCAAATAAAACTTTTTGCTTTAAGGTTCGGTTAGGGTGGTGGTGCATATTTAATAATTTATTTTGTATGCAATACTTTCGTTGCGACTTGTGATATTTGGTAGGCTCAACAGAACCCGTGCGATACACAAAACATTCACTTTCTCTTTCCATCCCTAGCAGTTCTCTGTCTCTCTCTCTCTCCGTCTCTCTCTCTCTCATCATTAAAAAAAAAAGTATAATTATACCATCCATGCATTCTCTCAAGTAAGAGAACTTTGCTAGTGGCGTGGTAAAAGGCGGTCGGTTGGGGGGGGGGAGGCAAAAGAGGGAGTAGGGCGCGGGCAAGCTGAGTAGACGTAGTATCAGACACTGGCTGTTTCTACCTAGATATAGGTCATGTTTATCGTGGACTTCAGTGGAAAGAAGATTGGGGAAGTGGGGATGATCGTCAGGTCAACAACAGTAGATGTACACAGATAACTGACATGGCATTCAAGTGACTACACACTAGAACACACGTACACAGAGACGCACACATTCAAACACAGAAACCTCGAGAATACCACGCATGCTTCTGTAATTAAAAAGTAATTTTTAAAAAAACGTGTTTAAATTCTACAAATAAACACAACCAACCATAAAATAAAATTATAATGACAAGTTTAAATTGCTTCGCCAAACGTGTTAGTGCTGTGATCTACATAGAATCTGAGGCAGTAATTAAAAAGTAGACGCCGTTTTAGGTAAAAGGCATAAAATGGTAGTGTGAGTTCAGCAAAGTAACCAGCATCTGTTTAGAACTCAACATTTCACGGTGCTTGTTGTATAGCACATTTATTTCTTTGACATGCTTTCGGGTTTTCTTTCACTATCAAGGATCATTCTTCAACTCGAGCCCCAAACATACCGCAGGACGGCGGTGGATGGCAGCACGAGGTTTGAGTGACTCATCAACACTTGCCATTTGCCCAGAAACCCTTTGAACGTCAAGATGACTTAGGACGTGAAAAAGTCCATGTACTTCAAGATGTGTCATGACAACGGTTCTCAACCTTTTAAGCTCGACGACCCCCCCTTTTTACAATCTCACTCTTCGGCGACCCCCATCCATACAGCAATAGAAGAATAGACAAACACAATCCATATTTTCGATGGTCTTAGGCGACCCCTGGCAAATCGTCAATCGACCCACAGGTTGAGAACCCCTGTGTTAAGATGTCTTAGGATGCGAAGATGACTTATCTTATATAATGCAGACGTTACTTCAAAAAAAAAAGAAGAGGAAGATAACATCCTACGTGTGTTCCTAGGTCAATCTAGTCATGCATGTTAACTAATAACTAACATTCTGTAAAGTCATTGATTTTCCTGGCTGACTCAGGCAACCCATCTCATGCTCTAATAGGGGATAAAGTACGTCACTCTAGATTGAGAAGGAACAATACTTAATATACGAGGACAATAACCCACCTGCAACAACGCATCAAATGACCTGCAGATCGGCTCGTTTGCGATCTTCAATGCAACCAAATCTACGCACGCGCAAAAGCAATCGTTGACCTAGTTACTCTGTGTTACTTCTGCTAATCTGTATCAATTAAGTGTACTTTTTTTTTATATGCCTGGTCGTCTGGTATGCGCTTTGAACTGTTGTTCAGTGGTATCGATGGTCCCGGGTTTGAACCCTTCCCGCTGCCACGCTTCCCACCAATATGTTCAAACGAACTAGTATACTAACTCTGATACATATAATATGTTCAAACGAACTAATATACCATCTGACACCTATAATATGTTCAAACAAACTAATATACCATCTCTGACAGCTATAATATGTTCAAACGAACTAATATACCATCTCTGACACCTATAATATGTTCAAACGAACTAATATACCATCTCTGACACCTATAATACGTTCAAGCGAACTAATATACCATCTCTGACACCTATAATATGTTCAAACGAACTAATATACCATCTCTGACACCTATTATATGTTCAAACGAACTAATATACCATCTCTGACACCTATAATATGTTCAAACGAACTAATATACCATCTCTGACACCTATAATACGTTCAAACGAACTAATATACCATCTCTGACACCTATAATACGTTCAAATGAACTAATATACCATCTGAGACACCACCAGTATCGAAATTCGTTAAAGGAAAATTAAATAAATTGTAGTCCATTTAACAGTTTACGTTGGGGGAGTTTTCTTGTGATGTGGCAGGCTTGAAGTAATATTCCGTATGACATGAAATGAGAATCTTCTTAGGGATGTTTAGGGCCTCGAAGCTATCTTAGAAGTCAGTTGTCATATTATTATTAATAATAATAAAAAAAAGGCTTGTCTTCGAGTCCGAAGTTTAATAAGGAATTCAGTATTTTCCGGGTTAAGCAGCCCCAGTTGTGACCTACATATTTTGCCACATGTGTGGATCAGACAGCAGATCAGCATAGCATACTTAGCATGGAAAAGGTCTAATCCATGAGGTTCGTGTTGAAATGCGCGTTGTTGTTATTTTTAACTTTTTAGCAACGTCCACTAGAGAGGTCTTACCCTCCTCCCCCCCCCCCCCCCTCTACTGGGAAGATTTAAGTTTAAAATTCTGATGAAATCAAACGAACGAGGGCGCCTCATGTGTCAGTGACTTGTGAGTGACATGTGTCAGTGACATGGCTCCTTCAAACATGCGCACTATCGCCGCGATCAAGATCTAGCAGTGAATGTGTCATATACAAGTTTTAGAACCCCTGTAACATTTGGTGACTAGTAGTCACTGAACTATTCCGTGCAGTTAGCACGAGATTTTGTTTGGTCGGAAGCTGACCACGAGGTGGACATCCCAGTTGATCTTAGATTCCTGTAGAGAGAGGAGTGTTATGGATATTTTTGACAATAGAGCAATGTACAAGTATGGAAGTTATTATAATTTATTTGTATTCAGGACTTATTTCCTTGGATGTAATTTGTGATGGCTGAAGTCGCCAATATCTTTTGTGATTATATTTTATGTAAATAAAAACCATGTCTGCTACCAGTGAGTCTATTAATAATTCTAAATGTTATGGTCAGAGAGTTCAGTTTGTTAGTGTTCTCACGCACTAGCAAATCTAGTGCGCGAGTGAAAGTATTTAATTAAGAAGACAAAATATATTACAGTATCTACAAGAGGTATCTACAACACACAAAGATCGTCCAGAACTGTAACGATAACCAGGCTGTGACAGAATGTCTGACAGTTTGTAAGAGTGACATCACGCACTCTGTTCAAGCCACACTCTATTGCGCGACGACACAGCCTAACAGAGGGGGGGGGGGGACGATGTTTCGCTATTGTCCCTTTGATCCAGGTGGTAGGCTAGCAAATAATTTCTGGCCAACATTAGCCATCAACTTACGTTAAACTGAAGAAGAAAAAAAGTTTTTTTTTTCTTAGTTATCTCCCCTGATGCTAATTTTAAGAAAGACAAAAAAAAAAAAAAAAAAAACTTGTCTACAGCTAAGTTCAAACATTGTGATTCAAACAAAAAGAGAGGTGGAAAAAAAAAGTGGGTCACTGGGTTAAACCCATGGCAGGTCTACATCCCAGGAGGGTGATTGAGTACAAGAATGTGCTGTGTGAGTGTGACACCACTGATACATGCATAGCGCACCCCCTTTCACTAGTACACAATATACTATGTAGAGTACTAGGCAACTTTTTAAAATAGTATGTTTCCGTATGTATGGTTACATTACATTACATTGGTCAGTAGTACTGCTTTCAAACATAGCGATCTATGCGGCATATGATGCAGACATTCGCTAGTTCCATTGGCCGAAGGCAAACCAGAGTGTTAATTAAAAGTGCCAACTACATAATGTCAAATATGCTTTTAAAAAAAAGTGCCAACTAAATAATGTCAAATATGCTAAAAAAAAAAGTGTCAACTAAATAATGTCAAATATGCTTGAAAAAGTGCCAACTAAATAATGTCAAATATGCTTTTAAAAAGTGCCAACTAAATTATGTCAAATATGCTTTAAAAGTACCAACTAAATAATGTCAAATATGCTTTTAAAAAAGTGCCAACTAAATAACAAAAAAAACTAACAAAAAAACGGAAGAGCACAGAAAATTGGATTCTAAGGTGCTTAAAAGTGAAAACAAATTAGTTTATAAACCTTTACGCCCCCAAAAATAATTGCTTTAGAATATAATTTCCAATATAGTTAATTGCCATAGAATATAATTTCTTATACAGAACAGAGGGATGAATTTAAGGAGCAGAAGTTCAATCTTGTCTTACAAGTAACAGACGTTCTTTCAATAAAAAGATTATTAGACCAATTAGGTATCCTTGCGTTAGTCAAGAATAGTCACAGCATATGGAACAAGAAATGTGCCTTGATGTGTGTTTCTGGGTTTTTGTGTAAGTTAAGGTTCAATGTTTTAATAATTATTGATAATTTACATTTTTTGTCATTAAATCCTAAATTTATTGATTTTTACTAATGGTGTTACTCTAGTCCAGCTTCTAGACCTAGCAACAACAAAAAAAAAGTTCCCCTTTCAGAGCATGTGGGCTATAGGGCAGATGATGTTAATGTCCATCTGTTTCTATGACCTACGGTTAACGAGCAGGGGTGTCATGTGGCCAGCACAACGACCAACCGCCTTTACTTTTCCACAACTAATGTCAAGTACCCTTTAGAGCTGGGTGGACTCAAGAGTCAGAGGCGCCCAAAGATCACTAAATTAAAAAATCCCAGTCTTCACCAAGATTCAAACCCGGGACCCCTGTTCGGAAACCAAGCGCCTTACCGCCAGGCCTAGCTTCCAAGCGTGAGACGTGTCCGCATCGACTTAAAACGAGGCTTTCATTAAATTTCATAGTGAAGTTCATGTGTTTCTCATACACCACTTTCACGTGCTTCGACTTACCTGAGCGTCAGGAATGACATTACAAGCTTCTGATCGTTTGCACATAAACTGAAATTAATCCCGGGCACACAGTACGGCTGTTTGTTAGGCGCGATCCTTAGGAACTGGTTTCACTGTAAACATGATCACTTTTATGGTTGGTATATACTATAATCCTAGTTTCTGAAGGAATCCTGACTTGGAGAAGTTATGTTGGAAGGTCAGAATGACTCGATTGTGCGGTGTAACACACGCCACGGACAGGTCAAGATGCTAGTGCGGACCCCGGTGCGCAGCAAACACAGGCGCGCACACACACACACACACGCAGGCATACGCACACACGCGCAAGCATGGCACAATCACTGCGCCGATTTGGGAGGAAAGGGGAAGCGAAGGCGCTGTATTTACTGAATCAGTAGCCCTTATCGTGCGATGGACAAAAGGGGGGGGGGTGGCTAGGTTGGGTCACAGCGAGGTTAGAGAGGAAGTGCCGTTTGACCATTGTCCAACTTAACAAATAAAGCCCCACACAGGCTTAAAGAAATCTTTAGATGAGGTGGAGATGGGGCGGAGGGGGGGGGGGGGGAGAGACCTGCGCCGAAGAGACGACCGGTGTCACACTATATGGAATGGCTTTGGGAGGACGTTATGGAAAAAAAGAGGGGGGGGGGAGGGAGTAGAGAGGCGTGGAGGGAGGAAGGGGGGAGATGCACAGGGCAACTTTTTATTTATACGATCATTGTGTGTTCACGGAGTCGGAAGACAAAAAAAAAAGTGGGAATAGAGAGAATGAGAGAGAGAGAGAGAGAGAGAGGCAGTGACGTGTTCCAGTGTGCATCAAGGCGAAATGGAATTGTTTTTATTTTTGGGGGGTGGTGGTGATGGTGGAGACACACAGTTTGAATGTCATAGCTAAACAAATTAATCTCATTAAATATAAACAACTGGGGGATTTCCATAACTGGAGATGGCCTCCGCCCCCCCCCCAAACACGTAGAGAGTCTGCTTAGTTCTTTTACACTATGCGCCATCAAGATCTAACTTCAGTGTATGCAAAACAGAGCCCCCCCCCCTCCCACACACACACACAGTAACAACAGTCTGTCCTTAAAAGGCCACAGTCGACATTGCAATATATACAAAAGTACAATAATATCATTCTAAATGTTGAGCATGCAGAATAGTATTCAAAATGATTCTATTCACCACTCCAAAGTATTTAGCTTTACTGTACTGAATGGTATCTGGAAATTTAGGCACCGGATATTTAGGCACCCGGAAATTTAGGCACCGGATAATTAGACACTTTTTGACAAGGCGGAAAATTAGGCACTCTTTAATTAGCGACCTTAATTTTGAAAGTAGTTTTAAAATGTTAACGTATATGTTCTCCTGAGGCTCTGGGCTGTCGGTGACGTTATACAAAAAATAGCAACTAAAACGATTCTTACTGAATTTTCATGATATAAAAGAGAAGCTGACAAAACGAGGGAAAAATGACAATCGTGAGACTGTGTGGGGAAAATGACTCCGGATTAATAGTCATTATAAAATATAGACCTCACAGGATTCAGGGAAGGGAGGTATAGTTGATTCTCCTCTCATTGGTTCACCTCCTTAGCCCTTCCCCTTCTACGCACTCCCACTAAAGGAAGAGGATTTGTCGCGGGTAGATGTTGAACTAGGTCGTGAAAATGACGTAATGAGACTCAAGGCTACACACTGGAGTACAGGGCAGGGTACACCATTGTACATAACTGCTAAAATGGAAGTCTGGAGAAAATTGTCTTCTTATAGTGGGAATGGGACTGAGCAGGAGTGATTTGCGCGCGTTATTTATAGCAATTAAATATGTTGATAAACTAAAGTAGTATACATATTTTATAATAGCATTAATATCTATCATCAACACTCCTTCTTTTATATTGTTAATGGGTAACCCCTTTAGAAGATCTATTGTGTGAGTGTATAGGCGTCCTTCAAATGTGGTAATTAACTTTTATTGAATATTGTCATGTATGACATATGTATAGTTTTAGAACCCCTGTAATATTTGGTGACTGGTAATCACTGAACCATTCCGTGCACGTTAACACGAGATTTTTCCTGGTCGGGGACAGACCACGAGGTGGACATCGCAGTTGATCTTAGACTCTCGTAGAAAGAGGTATATTATTGATATCTTGTCCAGTGTAGTAATATATAGATATTAAGGTTGATTTTGGAATATATGTGATAACTAAAGTATTTCATTGGATTCTAATGTACTATGTTTTTGTGAATATTTCTTGATGGCTGGACTTGCCAATATCTTTTATGATTCATTATTTCATGTAATAAAAACCATGTCTGCTACCAGTGAGTCTATTGATTATTCTGAATATTGTGGTCAGAGAGTTCAGCATGTTAGTGTTCTCACGCACTAGCAAATCCAGTGCGCGAGTGAAAGTAATTAAGAAGACAAGGTACATTAAAGTATCTACAAGAAGTATCTACACCACGACATTCGTGTTATCACGCCTACAACAAGAACTAGGCTGTGACAAATATATATGTAAATTTATGTAATATAATATTTATATAAATTGCAATGGAAATCGCAAAAAGGCTAGAAATTACGATAAAATATAATGTTTTGAAAATTCAAAAAAAAGTTTATGGAGAAGACAGATGAGTTATAACTTTATCTTTTTTTTTCTTAATATTGATCTCTTATTACTACTTATTCTGCTTATAGAAGATTGTTGATGTTCCAATTTAACCCCGCCTTCTCTATCATAAACCAAATATATTGACTACAATTTTCGAGAAGGTATGATTCCCCCCCATTCCTTTTGTCTTCAGTTCCAGAGACAAGTTTTTAAAATGTTCTTCGTCAGAAAGGGAAAAAAAAACAACGACAAAAAAGGTTTCATGCACACATTATTGAAACACACACACACACATTATTGAAACACACACACACATTATTGAAACACACACATTATTAAACACACACACACATATATATGATTTTAAAAAAAAACACTCGTTTCCCTAAATTTCAACACTGCCCAATGAAGTTTATATATCTTCATTTCCCTAATATATATTATTATTTTTATTACTGTTATTATTATGGTGGTTTTAACAGAAATATGTCTACCAAATTTTATGGAAGGCCTCTAAAATATAATCCCCAGACTTCCATTCTAACACCTTTGTGTTTCCATACCCTTTAGTCCAGTGTGTAGCCTTCAGATTCACTACGTAACTTTTACGACCTAGTTTACATCTACCTGCGAGAAATCCTCCCATTTAAGTGAGAGAGTGTGCCCCCCCCCCCCCCCCAAACGTGCATCCCATTTTAAAAGTACGACCCCTCCCTTTCCCACAAGCAGAGGGCGATTGCGATTATATTTATCACCAACACCCCCCGACATAATAAAAATATTTTATAATACATTTTAATCCTAAGTATTTATATTAGTAATTAAATATTTACGCAAATTGCACAATCATCCATTTAAAAAACTCACCAGTCAACCTTAGACTTAAGGGACGGAAGCAATGAGCGGAGAATCATCTCTACCTCTCCCCTCCCCTGAATCCTGTGATGTCTATATTGTATAATGACTCATGAGTTGTTTTTTTTTCACATTCTGATGATTGTCATTTTTCCCCATTTTGTTAGCTTTTCTTTAGTTAGAATCGTTATAGTTGCTATTTATTATAACGTCAGCGATAGCCAATAGCCTAAGGATAAAATATACGTTAACATTTTTAAATTATTTTCAAAATAAAGATCGCTAATTAATGAGTGCCTAATTTTCCGCCTTGTCAAAAAGTGCCTAATTATTCGGTGCCTAAATATCCGGGTGCCTAAATATCCGTAAATACGCGGTGCCTAAATTTCCTAAATTCCACAGGAATGTGTGATTTGTAGGTGCTCATAATAGTTTATATGAAATTAGTTTATATTTTTCCCCCAATTCAATTCCTAATAATACTATTAACACAGTTTCGTCAAAGAAAAAAATGAATAATATATTTGTCAGCTTTTCATTGTCCTATCGAGCTGATATTAACATAAAACTGGATATAGAAAGGGATTTGAAATTTACGAAACATTCAACTTCGAAAATAGTTTATAAAAACAGACCAAAAGACCACTCTCTAAGCAAGACAGTCTGAAAAGGTCCAAGTCTCAATCACTATGACTGAACACGATAGTCTAAAAAGGTCTAAGTATGGAAGACCAATATGACCGAACAAGACAGGCTGAAAACGGCGACACTATGACCGACAGCTGAAAAAATAAGTATTGAACACTACGAGTAAAAAAGACAGGCTGAAAATGTCGAAGTGTCGAACACTACGAGTAAAAAAGACCGCAGAGAAGATCAGCATCTAGGTGTCGAGCCGCAAGACAAAAGTAGCCTACATTAACGGCTTGTTATATTGTGTTTAACTTGAGACTACAAAAAGAGTACCACAAAAGACTATGCCCAATTATAAATCTGTGACCAAGACATAACTAAATATGTGACACCAACCAGTCTTAGGTCCAGGTCTTAACAGCTTTTCAGACGGCAACAATTCTATGTGCCAGCGCTGGTCTGCGAATCAAGTTCCATGAAGGCGACAGGGTGTTGTCGAGATAGATCTACTAAATCTACGTGTCTCACAAGAAAACGACCTAGATCTAGGTGTGAAAAACTCATAAATCACGTAGCAGGTACACGGAGGTATGTCTCATTTCTGAGTCACGCGAGAGAGGGTGGGGGTTGTGAGAGGCATTTGGAGGGGGGAATGGGTGTAAAGAAGAGGGAGATCTATAGAAGTACAACAGCACTGATTGGTTACAATTCCACACAGAAATACTAGTACATTCATTTTGACATAGTTGTCATTCCATGTTCATGTATCATTCCCTGGTCACAAGAGATAGAGAGCGCTGTCAATACCGAGATGCAAGATGTAATGTTTCACTTATGGGCAAATTACAAACACAAACAAAATGAACAAAACAAGCAAAATACAAAACAAACAAACAAAAAACAAACTTTTATTAAGTCTGTAATTAAATTTGTAATAGATCTAAACTAACAATTAATTAACTTGTGCGATTGGAAATATTTTTTTTTTTACCAATTGTTTTGTTGAGCGCAATTTCATGCTTTTAGCATTCTCAATACACTATGATCCTATCACTTGTCTGGGCCAGTTAGAAAGGGGTAGGGGAGAAAGAATGAGATATCTGGCTGATCATTTTTTAAATGTATTTATTTTAAAAAATAAACGACCTGACTTGGAACTTATGCGTTAAAGCCTTCTCAGGCTTCTCAAGCCAACACGGTAACCATTCTGCTAGCGAAGAGCGTATGAATATGGAAGATTGTATAGTTATCTATTGTTTCTATTTCATGTTTATGTTCACTAAGCCTCAGACGACGAACTATTATGGGGACTAGTTCAGCTTATACCACCACTTCAGTCAATTACAATTTCTTTCCTTTGTTCGAGATACCAAAAAAAAAACAACATAATCACTAATAGTTAATTAATTAATTAGTTAATGGTTTTTGTTGATTCTTGTGTTGTCAGGTAAAAGAAAAAATTGTGCAAAATTTCAGTTTGATCTGAGCTATGGTGTGGGAGACATAACGTGTAAAACCTTTTTACCACACAAACAGAGTGAGTTGATAGAATCTTTCTACAAATAGTATAGTCTAAGTATTAATCTTCTCAAGCAGTTGACTGTAAATGACGTCAAACTAATAATGACGTGGTGTTAGGAATTAAACAGAACTGATCATTTATATATTGGACAAAATGGATCATTTATATATTGGACAAAATGGATCATTTATATATTGGACAAAATCGATCATTTAAACATTGGACAGAAGTGATCATTTAAACATTGGACAGAATTGATCATTTAAACATTGGACAGAAGTGATCATTTAAACATTGGACAGAAGTGATCATTTAAACATTGGACAGAAGTGATCATTTAAACATTGGACAGAAATGATCATTTAAATCTATCATTTAAATTACGTTATGACAGACATAAATTTAACGAGTTTATGAAAATAATTATTTGGGCATCGGTTTATTTTGGTGCATTATTGGTAAAATAATTATAGTCTGTTGGACGATTGGGGGCAGGTAGTCTCGGTATTCTAAACTGTTGGACGATTGGGGAAGGTAGTCTAAACTGTTGGACGATTGGGGCAGGTAGTCTAAGTATTCTAAACTGTTGGACGATTGGGGCAGGTAGTCTGGGTATTCTAAACTGTTGGACAATTGGGGCAGGTAGTCTGGGTATTCTAAACTGTTGGACAATTGGGGCAGGTAGTCTGGGTAGTCTAAAAGGTTGGACAATAGTGCAGGTAGTCTGGGTATTCTAAACTGTTGGACAATTGGGGCGGGTAGACTGGGTATTCTAAACTGTTGGACGATTGGGGCAGGTAGTCTGGGTATTCTAAACTGTTGGACGATTAAGACAGTTGGACGAAATATTTCTAGCCCGTGAATTATTATTTTTTTCGGACATTGGTTCTGGTGACACTGACGATCCAGCAATGGGGAAAACATTGTCTGAAGATGCTAAGTGTCACAGGTTTTATAAACCCAGATTTGTAGCAGATGTAAAAACTTTTTTAAATGAAAGCATGTTTTTTATTTATTTTTTAAGCCGTAGACAGATTCACACTGCAGACTAATCATTTGGATAATGTTTTTTAACTGTTTCGTTCGGATGACCAAAAAAAAAAAATGACACGACATTTAGAGTTATGTGCCTCGGTGACGTCACTAGGTGTTAAACATATCAAGCAGAGAAATTAATTACAACCAGAGTGTGTGTGTATGTGTAAGAGAGAGATAGAGAGAAAGAGGGGAAGGGGGGAGGTGTGAGTTTATAGGGTACGTGTGTGTGGGTGTGTGTGGATGTGTGGGTGTATCAACTGTTTACGGAAGGTGGCGAGTTAGGCGACGAATCGTTGGTGCCAAATAATATTCAACAGGTGTCGCTACACTCGAAACGCAACTATACTAAAGCGAGTACATCTACAGATCCATCGTATATTATAAAGTAGAAAGTAAGGCGTATGTAGGCTATGTATGTATGTCCCGGATAGAAATCAAAACCGTTTGACCAATCTTGATAAAACTTGGCAGAAATGTTCCTTGCGTAATAACTTAGACCGTAGTGTATGTATTGTAGCCCTAAAACAAACTTAAGACCCTCAAAAAAAAAAAAAAAAGACCAACTCTATTACAGCTATAGTATTTTATGGATCTAGGCTTTGTTTACAATATTGACATGAGAAAAGATCGAAAGGATTTAGATTTAGATCTAATTTTAAGAAATACACTTGGCACTAATAATTTTTTATTTTGACACATGAAAATATAAAATATAGTCTCTTGATTTCATTATTTAATCAAATTAAGCTTTAAATTTGCGTTTCAAAAGCATTTTTACATAAATTCGTTATTTATATCTGCGAATTCAGATATCCCGTCGCACATTCTTTCATTAGACATTACCTTTTTTGCTTAATTAACTTTAACACATCTCTCTATTCCTAGATCTAAAACTCCAATGCAACTCTAAGATGATAAAACTTCTCTTCGCAAAGATAGTTTTATGTTTTAGCACATAAACATGCTAATTATAGTCCATTCATTTCATATTTTAATCAAATTAACATTCAAATTTGTTTTTCTAAAGCATTTTTAATACATTCGTTCGCTGTTCGCTAAAGCTGCGAAGCCGTGTTGACATAGGCCTATATTTATTCATGAAAAAAGGTCAAGCATGCGCAGAGCAAAGCCTTCACGCAGCACAGAATGAACTCTATAAAAGCCAATTTTTAACTCTAGATTAGTCTAGATCTAGATCTATGTCTACCTCAAGATCTACTTAATACTTTAACACATGAACATACAAAATTAAGTCTTTTCATTTCAAATTTTAATCAAATATATGTAGGCCTACACGCAAATGTTTTAATTAGAACAAATGGATTTAAGTCGATTAGCTATTTTGACAGCTTCATTCATACCATTTTTAAATGTACACGTTCGCTTTACATATCACATTATTATTTCGTTTAATTGTTTGCAACATACTCTCAGTGACAAGATCGACAGTAATACGCAAAAAAAGACCCGCGGGCAAAATATGTCTAGTATAGACTAAATCGAACTACCACTTACGGACAACTCCCCCACCCCTTCCCTTTTTTTCCTCTCCATCACCATGTCTCGCACACAAAACTTTAAACTCCAGTCTGAAAATTTCATCCATCTTGTCTTGACCAGGACACACTGAAGAGGACACTAATGTTTCTGTGTATATTGCGTCATCCGCCCACACTAACCCCCATATGCCCATTACAACCTCATTAATTTTTCCACGCGCCCCGTTTTATGAATATTTTTTTTTTCAGAAAGAAGCTAGATCTATATAAAAAAAAAAAAAAGCTAAATCTAGAAAGGATTTTGATCAGGAAAGGAGCCAGATCTCGTAAGGATCAGCCGATTCTTTAACAGGTGTGGGCGTATTGAACCGACGGGGAGACGCTGAAGTTACAATTGTGACAAACGCACTTGCCGGGGATTGTATTATCAAACTTGATAATTCAATGAAATGAAGAAAGAACTCTCTGTATTCACTTCCAAACTTCTTTAATAATACTTCTTCAACTTTGACATCAAATTAACTTCTCAATTCAATAACAACTTGACTTGACACTTCATAAATAAAACTTGAAGATACATGAAACTTCACTTAGTATAGCTTCAACTTCAACTAATAATATTACTTCAACTAATAAAACTTTAATTAATGGACTCACTAATATCACTTATAACTCTATCAAATCATTACTAATCGAGGACTAAGCGAGGACCATCGCTCTACTAGAACTACTACTATGCGAGGACCCCGTCTAACTGAATTTCCCCTAATCTATACTTTCTTTGATCACGTTCTAGAATCATGGAAACTTCTACCCTAATTATTTTAGTAACTTTGACCTTCTAGAAGCTGACGTGTGCTATTTTTTTTCCTTAACCCCTTTCTTTGATTGGATACCTAAAATTAACTTGTTTACGCTGGACAGCACTGGCTTGACCTCGAGCTTCTAGAAACTGGTCGAAATAGGTCACAGACTCGACTCGTGACAATAATATCTACACTTATCAAAATAAAAATTATAAATTTATAAAGTCCCATAATACCTTGCAAAATATAATTTTAAACAAGGTTACAAAGACAGTTTGTGTGGAAACACAAACTCAAAATCGGCCCCCGAAGTGGCTTCAATATTTTCAGAAAGAAAATCCGAATGAAATTATATCAAAGACAAATGACAGATAAGAATGGAGAAAGAAGGTTGACTGATCTTCTGTAGTGCCCCAACGGTCCAGCAGATCAAAGGATAGGTGAAAGTGAATGTAAAGTTAGATGTGAGCCTGGCATAAATAGTTCCCCCTTTAGACCTTGTGGTCTATAGGGCAGATGATGTAAAGCTCATCTGTTTTTGTGGCCTACGGTTAACGAGGGTGTTATGTAGCCAGCACAACGACCAACCTCCCCAACTAGTGTCAGGTACCCATTAGAGCTGAGTGGACTCAGAGGCGCCCAAAGATTACGAAGTTGAAAATCCCAGTCTTCACCAGGATTCGATCCCGGGACCCCCGGTTCGGAGCCAAGCGATTTACTGCTCAGCTACCGCGCCTCCCCTGGCCTAACGGAAGGTTTATAATTGATTTAATTGTTTTGAAAAGGCTCAATCACTTATTCGAATCCTCGAAAAAAAAAAAAAAAAAAAAATGTGTAAAAAAAAAAAAAAAATAAAAACGTGACAAGAAACTGCAGTTTACAAGGTTGCTATTCGTTTTAAATTATGTCTAACTTATAATGCATACTAAATAGATTTTTTCTCTTTGAAAAAAATAATAAACATTTGTTTGTGTGTAAATATAGTACTTAGTATAACAGAACTTACATAACCTTTGACAAAAATGTACAACCGTTTGCATAAATGTGTTAAAAATATGGAGTATTGCCTTCCATAATAAAGAGCCTCAAGTGTTTGAGTGTTTAATAGTAAATTGTTGTAAAAGTGGTGTTTTTTATGAAAAAAGTGCATGCATAAGTGATTTTAAAAATTAGATTTTTCGCTTTCAGAAAAGAAAAAAGTAGCCGTTGCATCAGAACTTTGAATGGTCTAAAATATTGTGATGTCGGATTTTCACTATCTTTTCTAGTTAACGAGCTCTAAACGGGACGGACGGACAGACGAACAGACATTTCACACAAAACTAATAGCGTCATTTCCCCCTTCGGAGTCCGCTAAAAAGTAATCACTTTAGAAGAAGTGACAAAATGTGATACCGTCCAGCAATGTGATATTTAATAAATATAATTCACAAGTTCCAGAAAGACTTACCTGGGTGTGAAAAAAAAGAAGAACGAAGTATACATACAATCTACAATCAAAAGATTATCTAGGTTTTATAAACCCAGACAACAAAAAAAAGCCAAATATTCAAATATACCATGTATTGTTTACAGTGGACACTATAGAGTTATTTATAAGATATGTAAGTCTAGATCTATGAAAATACAAATCTATTTCAAATAGGGTCAAATTGATGCCAAATTTGAGTTTGGTAAAAATTTCTAATAATCCTTTAAAACCAAGATCTCGGGTAATTATTTTAAACGTCCATATGTGTTTCTATTTGTTATTTCACCGCTATGATCAATGAGTCCTGTGACGTGGCAACCAGCTATTGGTCTCCACTGCCTACACATTGCGACGTTGCAGGCCAGTGTTCAGGGATTCTGTGACGATTGGTCTCGTACATGTACACACGTTTTGCAAGAAAATAAATTGATTATCTAACAAAATCATAATAAAATTGAAAGGAATGCTTTCTTCATTTGTCAACTTTTAATTCTTTTTTTTTTCTAAAATCCATGTTTTCATAAATTAAACCAGCTTTTTTACGAATCAATAACTCAATATTTTTCTACCCCGCGTTCATCAAAATTTACGGTTAATTTCGTATCTTTTCATAGTAAATTAGAAAAAAGAAGGTTTATATAATATTGAGATATTTTCTGTATCTAGTTACCAAAGAAATATTTTACTATTGTAGTTTGGCGTTATACACAACGAGGCTAGTAGTTGGCATTTGTTCTACAGTCTAATTTGATTCAGTGACCAAGGGAGCCAATCGAAATTGAAGTCTAGCACTTTTAGTTGTGACGTGGTGAGGAGACCTGGTTAGTGACATGGCCAGACGACCCATTCGATCTGGGACACAGTGACCGGTATTTGCAGCCCAGTTAAGAGGTTAGAAACGCTCTCTCTCTCTCTCCCAAGCTGAGAGAGAAAGAGAGAAGATGGTGTGGAGGGGGGCGAAATAAAACATAAACAACAAAATAGTCAGATGGTCAGACAGATGGTCAGTCAGATTTTTTAAAATTGTACAGACATACACCCTATTGCCGTATCAGTGAAACAGAACACTACAGCATGAGTCAGATTAGATGGTTTCATGCGGGGGGCGGGGGCTGTGAGGAAATGAAAAAAAAAGTAAAGTTTCCCTTTCAGACCTAGCGATATATGGGGCAGATGACTTACGGTTAACGAGCAGGGTGTCATGTGGCCAGCACAACGACCAGCCGACTTAACTTTTTTCAACTCAGGTCAGGTACCCATAAGAGTTGGGTGGACTCATGTGCGCCCTAAAAATCCAGAAATTCAGAATCTCAGTCTACACCGAGATTCGAGCCCAGGACCCCAAGTTCAGAAGCCGAGCGCTTAATCACTCAGCACCCCCCCCCCCCCACCCGAAGAAATAAAAGGTTAGCAAAAAAAGTGTAACCTCCTCTCGCTCTCACACAGCCACATACAAAGTATGGGTAACAGTCTTCTTCTAACTGTACACAAATTCTAGTTTTAACCATCCGTCGAACGTCATTATTGGAAAACCAATTTGAATACAGGTGGAATTCCCAGCAATTATCCGTCCATCTTACCAATTACAGTAGATCTATCTCGAGATCAAATATAAACATACAGACAACATGACGAAAATCTCAATAACGTGTGTGTGTGTGGGGGGGGGGTGTCCAGGTCTCTAGTTCAAACCCTCTCTATGAGACTGAAAACTAGCGAGAACCCTAACCACTGCTCCCCATAAGATAAGACAGCTACCCACTAAGAAATGGAGAGAGGGAGAGACGGATTCAGACTCCCCCCAGCTTCCCATTACTAGCCCATACCATTTATTTCTACCGTCCACCCCCACCCCGCCCCCCTTACACAAATCAGTCTCCTTGAAAGTAACAGGGAGACTTAGGTCTTGTGTGAGCGCGTGTTTTTGCTTGTACAGTTAGGCGCATGTGAGTGTTGGTGTGTGTGTGTGCGCGCGAGCACGATGACCCTCTCCCGCCCGCAGTGATGACCACAGCACAACGGTTGTTGCCGTCGTTCGGAGTGGCCTGGCCATCCCTACTCTCTCTCTCTCTTCCCTCTCCTCTTTTCCGCTGAGTCCGCTCTCGTCAAAAGCATCCATAATGTAAGGGAGCAGAACGAGAGGAGACGGGGGTGAGAAATATTAGTGGTGCAGGATGTTGACAATTTGGAAAGTTTCAAGTGTAGGAGGGGGGGGGGGTCCTAATGGAGGGCGGGGGAATGCTTAACACACACACGCACATACAAACATTATGTACAGGCTATTGATAGACTGATTTTATTTGTTTATGTTGGGCCTAAACACCTTAATTCAATGCGCAGTTTATACGCTGCTTTAATATACATTACATGGCACAACAAGGAGGAAGAATTATGAGCCCATTTTAGGACTGACACTAAAAAATGAATGAAACTCATCTTGGGCTGTATATAAACAAAAAAAAATCAAATAACCCTAGGCCAAGTGCCATTTCGATCGAGAAAAATGCTTAGTTGCTCTAGGCACAAGGTAAGTAAATAGCAGGTTAAATTTGCATATTTATCGTCCTAGTGGGAGAGTTAGTGATAAAAACGTCAACAAGTCAGTACCCTTGTAAATATATATGGGGAGCATTCTGGGGATGCCTGCGTTTCACACTTTGCCACTAGATTGGACCAATTTGCAAAATTATATCTACGTTAGTCAATTTACCTCTTTTTAAAAATATTTACTCTCCAGGTGACAATAATAGTATGTAATTATACTCAAAACATATACATTTTTAGTTATACATTTAAGACTCCGTCTAAACATGCCCTATGAGTTGTTTTTTTTAATAATTGTGTTTTAAAATCCTTAATGAATTCTTTGAAATGTCACGGGAAGCGACACAGGCCATTATGGTCTATAAACTTGGACTTCTTAAACATGCACATCTGTCGTCTCCGGATTGTTTTCTCGTTCATTCTTAAAGGAATTCTCATACACACAAAGCGAAATATGCATTACCCCGAAAACCACTCATGAGAAGCACAAAAAAAAATAATAATAAAAATTTACAAGATATTGTATTCATCATTTAGAAAGGAGAAGAAGTGTGTATTTGTAGCCATATATATAAATACTATAAGATTTATTTCCCTTAATCAATATCAAGCTACATTAATTTATTACTAATTTACTAATTAATTGGCTAATTTTTTATACTGAATTATGTTTCGTTTGGAACAATAGTGCAAAGTTTCAACTTGATCCGAGAATGGGAAGTGGCAGAAATAACGTGGACACAAATTCTACATGACAGACAGACAGACAGAGTGAGTTACTATTAGCTTTGTAAAAAAAAACAACTGTCGCCTCAGTACCTTGCCTACTCAACCCGCCATCCCAACCCCCGAGAATTCATCGTTGAAGTTATTTAAATTTTAAAATGTAGCCTTTACATAGGGAAAGTTAGTCAACAAAACCAAGCTTGAATCGCACATTTCAATTTACATACAATTAAATTAAAACATTTTTTCAAAGAGACAAACAGTGCACGCTTCTGTTAAATGAAATAAAAATTTACTTTGCGATGTTCTAAATCAGGGGTTCTCAACCTGTGGGTCTCTTTATGTGTCAAAACCAGTTGTTAGTGTATTTATTAATTATTCAACTTGATTATGGCGACCCATGTAGGCAGAATCTGATAAAGCTTGAAATCCTGTCATTCATTGTGTGTTCCAAGGACTTATCGGCATTTTCTGCACTTAAGGCATTGCTCAACAACATTGACAAATTATTATTAATATTATGAGACTTGTCACTATTATTATACCCACTAGTGGGACGCATTAGAATTTGAGTTCACAGAAGAATATAGTGGTATAGAAAGATTAGTTATGGACTATCTACGGAAGCATGGAAGTTAATGCTTTGAGTTCACTGGAGTGACAAATTAAAAGTGACTAAAAAAAAGTTAAGCTTGCTTCAAAATATCCTATCATAAGGAAAGTGAAATACTACATGGTGATACGCTGTCCACGGCTGACCTTATTAAACTGGGACAAGTGTGGTGGACAGATCAAGCACCACTTCAAGTGTAAGAACATTTTATCGCAAATGATGCAGTCTAATGCAAAATAAACAAACAAAACAAAAAAAAAAAAAAGGTAGGCCCTTTAATGCAGACCACGGATGGCTTGGTAATACAGAGTCAGATCAACAACAGCCAAGAGTTCGGTAGACAAAAAGCGCACAGGATTGATCTGAATGGAAAGATTCGCTGAAGAAGGTCAGGGTCGTCCATCGACTGTAGTGCCACTGGGATGGATCGAGACCAATCGTTACAGAAGACCTGAACACTAACCTGCAACGTCACAGCTTGTGGGCAGTTTAGTACAACAGCTCGTTGCCACATCACAAGGTCTGTACGACCTGGCAACAAGCTATTGGTCTAAACTGCCCACATGCTGTGAAGTTGCAGGTCTTCTATGACGAATAGCCTCGGATTGATGGATAAATGTTGCAGCCCAATGGAAACCCAAATTGAAATGACCGGGGGCAGAATGGGACGTGGACGAGTCTTTTTTAAAAAAGAATAATTTAACAATGCTAATATTAAAGCGCACTCAAAACGAGTGTGTAGTTTCTTGAAATTTTACTGCATAAAATAGTACAAGTATGGGTTGTGACTGATCACGAGCTTGTATGCAAAATTTGATGACGTTTGGGTGAGTTGATATAAGCGTGTTGGTCGAGTTGTAAAGCGCTTGGCTTCTGATCGAGGGGTCTCTGGTTCGAATCCCGGCAAAGACTGGGATTTCGAATTTATGGCTCCCCTGATTCCACCCAACTCCAAGAGATACCTGACATACGTAGAGGCGGTTGTCGTTGTACTAGGCACTAGGCACCAGCGTTAACCGGGTTCATAGAAACATGGTCTTTACATCAATATTATAACATGGAGGGATTATTGCTACATATTGCTGCTGACAGCATTCGAGGGATTATCGCTGCACGGTGCTTCTTACGGCTCGTGTAAGTGACAAGCATAAGTGCTGAGAAGCGTTTAATGAACAAATACAACGGCGTATTAAAACTGACATAAATGTGAAACGCCAGTCAAGCAAGAGCTCATTAAAATATCACCAGGTCAGTCAAAACCTAACGATATTAAAACTATGTAGACCAGGGGTTCTCAACAAGTGGGTCGCGACCCCCCTGGGGGTCGATTGACGATTTGCCTGGGGTCGCCAACGACCATCGAAAATATGGATTGTTTTGATTATTCTTCTATTGCTGTATGTGTGTGTGTGGGGGGGGGGGGTCGCGTCAGAGTGGGGAATTGTAAAAAGGGGTCGCCGAGCATAAAAGGTTGAGAACCGCTGATGTAGACAATGAGAAAAGAGTGTGTGTGATGGGTAAAAGTGTGTGTGTGTGATGGGTGATGGTGTGTGTGTGTCGGCGGTGTATGACAGTGTGTGTGTGTGAAACGTGATAGTGTGTGTGTGATGGCGATAGTGTGTGTGTGATGTGTGATGGCGATTGTGTGTGTGTGATGTGTGATGGCGATTGTGTGTGTGTGATGTGTGATGGCGATTGTGTGTGTGTGATGTGTGATGGGGTAACAGTGTATGTGTGATGGGTGACAGTTTGTGCACTACAATCGCACGCACACACACATAAACAAATACACCATCCGCCCGCATTTACAAATCAACAAAATGACGGGAGAGGAGATGCGCGCGCGCGCACACACACACACGCCAACACACACAACAGTGTCAGAGGTCAAGTGGCACAAAGATGAGACTAACGTAGCACACCGTGTGGTAGGACAATCCTGGCACAATGCGAACACACACACACCGCTAAAATTGGGGGGGGGGGGGGGGGGGGATTTACAATCAGGCAGATTAATAAACACGCAAACAGTGCAGGCCTGAACTAACACAGCTTGGGGATGGGGGTCGATTTGGTGGAATAGGGGTGGCTGGAAAAAAAGGAAACACTTCGCTTTTACCAAACACACTGGCATACAAAACTTTGCTTTAGAACACATTCTGATAGGTCTATGGATATATAGATGGAATACGCGTCCTAAGGATCGAACAGAATCACACTGGTATTAGAATCTAGAGTAATGGATGCTCATCCCCCACTCTCAAATATTTTCTTTTTCCTCAAGCAAATGATGTTAGAAAAAATGAACACAAAGATTTGCAGCGCCCCCCCCTCTCCATAACCACACACACACACACCTAATTTTCCTTTTGTTTTTCTCCATGTTATTTACACACACACACACACAAAGTTTGAATCGAAGCAATGAACCGGCCCCCAATATGTGTCGCATCATTCATCATATCAAACAGTTGACACACACTGCCATCTACCTGCAGACATAAATCCAGTAGACCAGCAATCCTCAAGTTATGGCCCCTGCATACATTTTTTTTATCCCTCTCCACCTTTTGCTTTCGAAAATCGGTCACACGAACATCAAAAGTAGCAGCGAACCAGCCAGCCCCCCCCCCCCTTTTTTGTTCTATTTGGGAAAAGCCGTCTCCCAATGTGTGTGAATAGTTAGGAAATACCGGTGTGTGTGTGTGTGTGTGTATATATATATATATATATATATATATATGTATGTATGTATGAATATATATATATATATAATGTCTATATGTATATATGTGTGTGTGTGTGAGAAATGTATCCCATACACATTCAAATGAACTGTGCATTTTCTTTGTAACGACGTAGGACTAGAAGGGTGTAGACCAAAGATTATACCGCATACATCCGATGTTCACTATTACAACGCTATAGGAGACGTGTCGATGAAAAGTACGAGCGCAAACTGCTAAGCTGTTGATCCGGAATTCGAACCCCCGTTTTTTTTTTTATTAAAAAAAGGGAGGGGAGTGGGTTTTTTTTTTAACCTATATAGCACACTTCTACTTTTTATATGAATCCTAATTCCTAGCAACCCCGCGCTTTCGGAAACTACGCGAATACAGCCGTATTGTCCGGACCGCTAGAGTATTAGTCGATATTTAATTGACAATGAGGTTTATTTACTTTTTCGCGATGTAGCCTTCAAGACAGAGCGAGATAAAAACTCGCACTAGAAATTACTTTTTTTGGTTCCGCCTTTCTTTTATAATTAAACTTAGGACAGTAAGGTTATGGTGCTTGTAGAGAGATCGAACTCTTGAACTCCGAGGTCAAATCCGGGAGCGTGTTGAGGTTTTATACGTAAGGAGACGCATGGGCATAGATAGGAGGAGATAAAGATGCAGAGAAATAGCAATAAAGCAGCCCTGTGAACGATAAGATCTTAAGACAAAGCCAGTCGGCAAACATGGATTCAGCCAGTGTGGCAGGCCCAGCTGGGCACATAGAAATGAGCACTCCCAATAGCCAGGAAAATATTAACTTCCTATCCAGCAAAGATATTACAAAAGTGGAGATGGTTTGTCACACCCTTAGAAAAGATACCAACGACAGATCTAGACAGGCCTTGGAGTGGAACTCCCAGGGCAAAAGACACACAAAAATAAAAAAAGCAAGATTACAAAGACAGTTTGTGTGGAAACACACTTTCAAACTTCTTTAATAATACTTCTTCAACTTTGACATCAAATTAACTTCTCAATTCAATAACAACTTGACTTGACACTTCATAAATAAAACTTGAAGATACATGAAACTTCACTAAGTATAACTTCAACTTCAACTAATAATATTACTTCAACTAATAAAACTTTAATTAATGGACTCACTAATATCACTTATAACTCAATCAAATCATTACTAATCGAGGACTAAGCGAGGACCATCGCTCTACTAGAACTACTACTATGCGAGGACCCCGTCTAACTGAATTTCCCCTAATTTATACTTTCTTTGATCACGTTCTAGAATCATGGAAACTTCTACCCTAATTATTTTAGTAACTTTGACCTTCTAGAAGCTGACGTGTGCTATTTTTTTACCTTAACCCCTTTCTTTGATTGGATACCTAAAATTAACTTGTTTACGCTGGACAGCACTGGCTTGACCTCGAGCTTCTAGAAACTGGTCGAAATAGGTCACAGACTCGACTCGTGACAATAATATCTACACTTATCAAAATAAAAATTATAAATTTATAAAGTCCCATAATACCTTGCAAAATCTAATTTTAAACAAGGTTACAAAGACAGTTTGTGTGGAAACACAAACTCAAAATCGGCCCCCGAAGTGGTTCACCCAGGCAGGCTTCAATATTTTCAGAAAGACCATCCAAATGAAATTATATCAAAGACAAATGAGAGATAAGAATGGAGAAAGAAGGTTGACAGATCTTGTGTAGTGCCCAAACGGTCCAGCAGATCAAAGGATAGGTGCAAGTGAATGCAAAGTTAGATCTGAACCTGGCCTAACTAGTTTCCATTTCAGACCTTGTGGTCTATAGGGCAGATGATGTAAAGTTCATCTGTTTTTGTGGCCTACGGTTAACGAGGGTGTCATGTAGCCAGCACAACTACCAACCGCCTTTACTTTTTCCCAACCAATGTCATTTACCCATTAGAGCTGAGTGGACTCAGAGGCGCCCAAGATTCCAAAGTTGAAAATCCCAGTCTTCACCAGGATTCGAACCCGGGACCCCCGGGTACAGGAAAGAGCTGGGAAACCATAAAAAAAAAAAAAAACTAACAAGAGACCGTGGAGAGTGGCGTATTTTTTACTGAGGCCCTATGTTCCCCGAGAAATGCAAAGGAAAGATGGTGATGATCCAACAACGAGCGCATGCCAACTTTAAAACAGAATCTTAAATGGACTGAGACCCAGGATACGCAAGAACAGCAGCACTCATCTTTTTTAATGCAACAAATACTCTTCGACTTAAAAAGGTGATTACATCAACTGCTAAAATTGTGCAAGCATCCTGTCGATGCAGTAATCTGCAGTTGAAGGGACACTACTTTTTTTCCATGACACATGTAGAGACAAAGAGCTGGGAAGACACCTCTGACAGTACACAGTTCTAACGAGTACCTGTATTTTTTTTCAAAGGAATATTGAAAGTGGCTGGTCACAATTTCGTAGTGGTCATAAGAAGGGGACAGTTTTAAGCCTGTTTTAAGGCTGGATCTAGATCTGGAATGGAAAGTCTGGTTTCTACATAACAAAACATGCCAGAAAGACTCGACCATATGAACAAAGTAAATATGGGGAATAATTTTAAAAAAAATTGTTGTTGTACATATTCCGATTTTTTTAAATTGAAAAAAAAAATTCTATTCAGTCAATTCGCACCGTAATGCATTGGTTTACAATTTCAGTACAAGGTTTTGAAGTTTTTTTGTTTTTTTTTATTATTAAGGTGAGATCACTCACAAAAAAATTAAAACAGACGATATTAAAGAAGGAAATTGTTGAAATAGCAAGAGATCTGTGCACCCATCGTATAATTCAGTGATGGGCAAACTTCAATGGCACCAAAAATGTAAAAAAAAAAAAAAAAGTTTTAATAGGAAACATTAGGTAGTCTTATGAGATCATGATTTCTATGAAACACAGTTTACATAGAGCAACTGCTGTAAATGAATTACTATTCAAACACTAACTACTGTTGTATTGGTGGTTTTTTTTTCTTTAATTCATTGTGCTTATTCGTAAAAATATTTCAACTATCAAAAAACAAAAAAAAATTAAGTTCCCCTTACAGACTATACGGTGTATAGGGTAGATGATGTAAAGGTCATCTGTTTCTATGGCCCAGGATAAACAAGTGTGTCGCCAGCCCAACGACCAACTGCCTTTGCTTTTCCTTTACTAATGTCAACTATAAATAGTCAATAAATTAATAAAGACTTTTGCTAACGATCTATAAAGATAGCGTGAGGGATTCTCAAAATTCAGTGCATGAGAAAGATTTTTTCATCATGCCATTAAAGTGAAACCAGACCTGCAGCTTCATTGATTGAACTACAATAACCCTCTAGATCTAAAACAAATCATTTCTAAATGTTCCAAAATTTGTACTTCTACAAGGATTTTAGTCAAAATCAGTTTTTTAAATGTAAAACCTCAGTATCAGAGATTGTGTGCACAATTATTGTAATTTTGTTTTGACTCTTTTTTTTTTAAAATAGTTAAACTTTTGAAAAGAAAATAGTTAAAAATAGATTGGAGGACGAACATTTCAATCTTAACAACAAGCGAAATATACAAAATACTTTTTAAAAAAATATAGCTTAAATAAGTGAAAGAGCCACACGAATACTGTCTCAATACTGCATTTTATGATATATTATCTTCCTTTTTCTATTTAAGACAAATTTAATTAATTGCCTCTAAAAAACCATATACTATACTTATTACTTTTTAATCAACTACCTTGTTGGTTGTTTGGTCACCAATGATGTGAATAATTGTGCAAAGTCAACTTAATCACAGAATGGGAAGTAATGAAGTGTACTAGATTTGTACCAGAGATTATAGAGCTGATTAAAGCCTAGTAAATAACCAGACTCGGATTGGTGTGTGTTTGTATTTAAACATTCAGAGGCTCATACATGGTCTTTAGTTTTATTTTGATATTATAAAGGTCATACTTTTGCTGCATGGAGAAATATAATTTTTTTAGATTAAAAAACAATTTTGGACCCTCTTAAAGTTTTCTTTAATTTTTGTTTTATCCCTTACTAAAACTATGTTTGCCCATCACCGATATATCCAAATCTAGTAGCCAATGAGAAGCTGAGCCTATTAACTATGTAAACATTTTATTTTTCAATTCTCCTCCCCTCTTTTTTTTTAAAGGTCAATAATGTATATTTAGAAGGACAAACATTTAGGTACTGAAGAATGACTGCTCCATTACACCAAATCAAACTAAAAATAGGTTAAATGATGTTTACAAAAAGATCAGTATAATTATCTCCCATGCTTTACTTTTATTAGTGTTAGAATTGGAATAAAAAGAAATTTAAGTTTTGAAAAGAACTGCACATGGAAAAAATTTTAATTGCTTTCTGGTATAATATTTTCAGTAAATGGAAACCTTATGGTTATAGAGAAACAAAAAATATGATATCATAAAATAATTACTACATTAGTTTAATAACCCTTACTGCCTCCCCCTTGTGCTCTACATTCTAGAAGAATATTAACACCTGATATTGAACTCTTGTGTTTATATTTGCTATAGCCCCCATTATGTTTTGCTAACAGCACCCTAAAAATTAAATCATAATTATTACTATGTATAGTGGTAACAATAAACCTGAAAAGCTCAAGAGTCTCACAAACAAATTGTAGCTACATTATATTATTTATAAAAATTCTATTATAAACTTTTTAAGCAGCTATGACAGTTGATCTCTATTCATGGTCAAGAGTTTTCAGACAATCTGCACATAGCTGTATCCCCTAAATATACAGTTTTAATTAATGTAAATGCATTGAAATATGTGTTTTCATAAAATTATTTTTACAATGTAATGGATTTAAGTAAATTTCTTATTATTGAAAATGTAATTGTTGTTTCCATATTGTAACAGCAAAAAAGGACCCCATTATTAAACACTTTGCTATGGTTGCTGTATATTTGTATATATATTTTTTTAATGAATATTGTTTTAACACTGATAAGAAAAAGAAATATTTATGAATGCATTCACTGAAGAAAATGGATCAGGACTAAGAGACCACTTAAAAGAAAAACATGAAAGAATTTATCAGTTCAAGAGGTCACAAAAAGATAACTTTTTTTTTTTTGGACATCTCTAAAGCCACTAAGTGACTTCACCTTTTAACTCAAGCAGGAAGACCAAGGGAAAAGAGAAATCACTATTGAATAACAAAAAAAAAGTTAAAAAAAGAGCTAATTAAGTCACAATTGGGTCAAAGATTTGCTTTTCCGTTTTATGCCTCATTGTTATTAACTTTGTCGCATGGTGGCTCCGAAAACATGCATGTAGACATCCGCAGACACAAAACTCTGGATACAACGATACAAGATTTGTTTTCTGTGATTAAAGTTGGAAATGCTTAAAGATGTTGAGAAAAGAAATGTGTGTCCAAACTGCTCACCATTGCAAATAAAAAAGGTTGCTATGTAGGAAAACTAATTTAAATTTAATAAATATGCGCTAGTGATGTACCTAGTGTCATGGGGTTTCTATGGTGATGTGAATGATGCAAGATAAGCAACATAGTCTTCAGCAGTTTTAGGTACAAAATATGAATCTAAATTACCAGAGTAAAGAGACATGTTTTTTATAGTGAGTTAGATTTTGTTTTATATTATTACTTAAGTCTTATTTATTTCATCAAGTGAATTGTGTTTATATTGTAACAAAAGTTTTGCTCACAAAGAAGTTACTCAAGTTATTTCAAGATTTATAAGATGTAATAAACCTACACAGGTTTAGTCTCTACCAGAAGTTTGGTGATACAAGTCATTGACCATCAACAACACATAGGAAGCCAAACACCTGTTGGCATCCCCCCATCTCCCAATGGTGTACAAAATCTAACTGTTGTACAAGTAAGGAATACAAAACTTACAAATAATGTGCTGACACTTTTGCCCCAAGGAATCAAATATTGCATAATATATTACACAAATATAATCGTTTACTTGAGTATAGCTGTTTTGAAGATCTAGTCTACCATATAATCTGCTAAAAATATATCACACTGTCTTTTCCTAACAAATTCCTTCAAGTGTTTTGCCTTATTAAGGTGGGGGATTTTATTGTTTGTATCACACTTGACCGCACATCGCGACCAGTAAAAGTGTTAAACTAGGTAAAGATAGGGGTAGACCTTGGTCTGCAAAATGTTGGGAAGACCTTAAACAAATGCTTAGTAAACAACAGCACTGGTCAACATAAGGTTCAAAGGAAAGATCAAAGAAAATTCTTTTTGAGAGACTGTAAAAGGAAAATGATGCAAGATATCAGGGTCGCTGGTCAGAAGTCATTAACTACCTGTCATTGTTCATTGTACACAGTCTGAAAGCCTTTAGTCATTCAAATTATGTTATAACTAATCACTTAACACAAAGACTATGGGACACACATCTGAGGTCCAGAGAAGACATGTGCAGTATATATGTAAGGAAAACTTAAACCCCTGACTGACAATGGCTTTGTCTGCATCAGATGTAAAAACTTATGCAGGTCGCAACGAGGCTTGTGTATCCAAGTGAAACACAGCACTCATTCTTTATCTTCAGAATCATTGTCATTATTATAATACCGTAATACAAGAGATTTTTTTAAAAAGTAAAATTGGATTCCACACTGAATTCTTAATTTGACTTGATTGATATTAAAGATATTAAACTCTAGTGAAACTATTTTCTTATTTTAACATTGTGTTATTTAGGTGTAGTAGTAAGAACAAGCAGGTGTGTGTGTGTGTATTTAGAGACAGTCACAAATTGATGATTAAATCTAAAAACTCTCTATAAACTAAAATAGAACGCACTGAGTATTACAAAAAAAAAATTAAATAATGTGTATACATATAATGAGACATTTTGAAAATGCAAATATGGGAAACAAGGGGATATGATTCATAAGAATACAGACAAAAAGTGGAATAACAAGAAAAACAACTATTGTAGTTGTATCAGTTTGGATCAGTCATGTAAATAAGTTTGTAATAGAGCTAGACCAGTTGACAACAATAAATATGTGCGATTAAAAAAAAAATTACCAATTTTTTATATATATATTTTTTTTTTTGCTATTGCATACTTTAAGCATTCTCACAACGCTATGATCCTATCACTTATCTGAACCAGTTGGGAAAATGGGGGGTGGGGGAATATGTAGGTGAATTTTACCGTAATTGTTTTATTAAAAAAAAAATAAAGCTCAAGCTTCCACAAGCCTACAAACTAACCACTCGAATAGTGTGATGTGTATGAAAACAGTTATCTTTGTTTCAGGACGTACTTCAAGGGTGCGACCTAGCAAGAGGACAATTTCAGCTTATACCACCACCTCAGTCAAGTACAATTTATTTCCCTTGTTTGAAATACCAAAAAAAAAATTAATTACCAAAAGTTAATTAACTAATTGGTTAATTTTTTTTATTGATGCTTGTGTTGTCAGGCAAAAGAAATAATTGTGCAAAAATTCAGCTTAGTCTGAGATTGGGTGTGGAAGAAATAACGTATACAAACTTTTTACCAGACAGAGTAAGTTGATAAAAGATTTTTAAAAAAATGGAAAAAAATCTAAGTTGATTAGCATTATTTATATGTAGACTATAATTGTTTCAGACAAACATCTATAAAAAAGCTTAACAAGATCCTCGAAATAAAGAACCACCCTTTGTGTCAGGATTTTGTAATTTTACCATCACAAAAGAGATGCAAGACACTGATGGCAAAGACAAACAGACACAAAAACTCTTTTGTTCCCCTGGCAATCAAATCATTAAATAAGAACAATCTGATATATAAACCTTGTCACATGTAAATTATGAGTGTGGATGTACACGTTGGTTTCTTATAGTTATAATGTTTTTTGTTTGGTGTAATGCACAAATTGTAAGACAAATTTCCATATGGACAATAAAGAATATTATTATTACTTTTTATATTGTAAAATTGGATTAAAATGTTAAGCATTATAAGTACTTACGTTGACAAGTAGGTTCCTGTGGTCACTCTGATTACTGTTGTTGTCTCTAGTGGACTTTGACTGTTTTGCAGCTTTCTTGGCTTTGTTTTCTAGCCACCGCTGCTGAAGTAGGTAAGTCTCCTGCTTCTGCTGCTCCAAGATGCTAGGCCTGTTATTTAAGTAGCGGTTTCCAGAGCTGCCGTGGTGAGCACGGTAGCGCTCTAGGCGTCGACGCAGTTTATCAACCACATCTTTCCTTTTGGGGGCCAGGAAATCCCCCATGCTGCCCGGGGGGCTGCACTGCTGGACAACAGGGGGTGGTCGCCGGGGGTAAGGGGCGTAGCGGTTGAAGGTGCCAGCTCGACTCTGACGCAGGTCCGCAGACGTTGGGGCAACCGGTTGCTCCTGGTAGAGGAAATGGTCCTGGTGGTGCTGGGCAGGGGGCAGTATCGCGAGGGAGTCGTGTAGATCCAGCACAAAACTCTTGACCACTCAGACTGAATGGCCTCCCCTTTTAAGATGCTACCTCCTTCAAAGAGTAAGAGGACTTCTCCAATCTACTGAAATGGTTGTAAACAATTGTGAACACAGCTTAGGTTAATGTACACTTTGGTGTATATATAGATATAAATATTTCACTAACAACAACAGATGCAGCTAAAAACTTGAACTATATTCTATATAGTGTAGGAATAAGCTCACAAATAAACTAGTCTATAGACACTATAGTAGATCTAAATCTAAGTCAGTATGTAGAGAAGATCTAGATTTAGAACTATCATTTCTAGACATCTGATATCTACAATCTAATCTAGACTCTAGGGGTAGATCTAGATCTAGTAGAAGTCTTATAGTCTAGATATCTGGAGAGTAAGACTACTAAGAGAATAATCTAGAGATTTGTTATCATGACTAGAATATGATCTGCTAGTCAATCTGAAGTAATTATTATTATTAATTTGATTAAGAAAGAATTATGTACATTTGGTCTAGAATCTCTAAACTAAATCTATCTATTTTAGATCTAAAGATAGAAATCCATCTACAAATACGACGAAGAGCTAGATCTAGATCAAGTTAATAGACAAATAGTCGATTTAAGATCTTGCATTATAATGATTATTTTATTATAAATATTAAAAGTTATAGATCTAGAATCTAGATATCTAATAAACAAATGATGGGTGACACTATCAAGGCGGAAATTCTTGGAAAACAACTAAACTAAAAGAGTCGTGTATGTTTGCGTTGGTAAACTTTACGATTAATTACCATTAATACAGTATCCAAAAGGTCTCTGAACAGCTTTGTATGCACGTACACACTCGACGACACTAAAGGTACACACTTGTCAGGTCAACTGTTGATGGAACAATGCGATTGTGTTTGTTTACACCTCCGTCAACCCTCGTTCCCTCCTCGCCAAGTGAACCAAACAAATGAACACCGAGTTAATTCTCAAATGAAGGCGAATCGCGACCCAGCACATCGTCATGCGTCGGGTTCAAGCGGTTAAAAGAAGAAAACACACACACACGCAAACATAGACTGCGTTAAGTTTCTGTGTTGTTTTTTCGGATAAAGTAACCATTTAAAGTAAGCATCGCCCCCTTTCTCACTCTCTCTCTCTTTATGTACTTGTGTATAAAAGAGGGAAAGGGGGATAATTGGCCGGCGATGATGCGACACACTTATGGAAAAACACTACACGAAGTCGGTCTATCCAAACACCCCGTTTGCTGGTGTGTTCTAAGAACATGGGATAGCCCCGAACTCGGAGCCCGACCTCTCACTTGGCGCTAACATGACTGAAATACGCACTCCTGTCCCCTCGACGAGTTCGCCTCGAGTCGATGCGGCCGTTCACCCACTCGCACAATGGAACCCGCGAGCGCAATATTTTTACCGGCACGCTTACATGGCAGGGCCGTACCATTTTCATCAGCTAGGGGGGGTGCCAGCGTTGAAGTCCAAGTCTGGGTTAAGATTTTCTTCTTTGTTTTGTCCCGATTTCTTCCCCCACCTTGTACATTACAATCAACTGGAGATATCTTGAGGGTGAGAAAGCAACGAGATGGTAGAAACAAACTTCGGTTTCTGCAGGGTTTTTTTTCGACGTATTTTGACCATCGCTTTTATTTTTTTTTTCTTTTATTGGCAGGTGTCATCCGCTACAACCAGCCAAATTTGTTAGCGACCCAGCTAAACACTGTAATTTAGTTGAATGATGCTGAAAGGGGCGATTTTTTTTTTTTCAAACAAAAGTGAAATTGCGGATGTGACAAAATCGTGAGAGTCCTGTTTGCGACAATAAATGAAAAGATAATTACTCGTTTCCAATTCATTATTAGCATATTAAAAACCGAGCGTCCTGTCGAGTGTCATCTTTTTCTTTGTTTCTAATAAAGATAGATTCTTGTCGAATAATAAATACAAATATTAAAATGAAATATGGTTATAAATAATGCAATTAAAGGTTAATTATATTTAAAAAATAGCTACAAATAGTAGTATAATTTATTACCGCCCCCCCCCCCCCCCCCAAATCCTCGGTTATTCTTATTCTGTGCATACAGCAACAGATTCATGACATCCTCCTATTCAGGTCATGATCAGGCCACAGTGAATGTATCGTTGCAAGGGAAATCGCGTCTGACAGTGCCGCCTTTAGCTTTGAAGTAGCCTTAAGCATAGTAGGAATTTAATTATTTTACAAGACATATGCTTATGGGCAAATCAATTTGGCCTCTGGCTAAATATTTTGCGCTTTACTCTTAGTAGGGCCGCTATAGAAATTATGTGATGCCGGATTAAAATTTTCTTTACAAATTTTTGGATTAAAGATCAGTATTAATTATGCTGACATTTGTTGTTTTATCGACCAAGTCCTCAAATGTTATAACTAACCCATGCTATTTTTAGTACTATATTATATGATAGGCCTTGCCTTGTTGTTGCTTATGGTTGTCTGACTTCGACAGATTACTCTGGAGATGTCTGTGTTTCTTGTACGGGTGTATTCGATGGAATTAACTAACAAGCAACAAGACCTACACACAAGGGCGGAGTGGCTATATGGGCATTCGGGCAAGTGCCCCGTGGGCCGGCACTCAAATGGGTCGGGAGGGCCACTGAAAGGAATCCATGGATGTCACTTTGGCACTTATTAAATTGTTAAAGGTTTTATAATATTCTCTAATTAAATTGAACATTTAAACGTCGAGTTTAAAACAATCTTTTACAGACTCTACAGTGCAATAATAATTTAATGAAACACATTTTCCGAACTAATTTAATAGACTACATCCTTAGAATGTGCTACTCTTAGGCTCCATCCCTTTGGGCCGACAAACTCAGCGATTAAAAAGCAACTCAAGGTTTATATTTCTTGTAAAAAAAATATCGATACTTCATCAAACTGAACATAATGATTTTAAGGACAGGTTGACCTAGAATTGTATGTTCATCATATGATATCCAATTTGTGGGACGGATTGTATAGAAATGCCCGGGCCGATTTTGACATCGAGTCCACCCCTGCATGTAACAAGTACAAAGAATAGGTTCGAACCGTTATACAAATACAACTGATGTTTGATATATTGAAAAGGCCACAGTTGAGTATTTGTAATATCGCATTATCCCTCTGAAGTCCTAACACCGACTGACTATATTTACATAAAAAATTTATAACCCAACATTTAAATTTTTTTCTCAAAATCGAAACAATTTTGACATTACAGAGTTAAAATAAATTATATTTAAAAAAATAGAACAGTGAAATAAATATTTTTAAAAGAAGATGCTTATTGGACATTTTCATACAGGGCGGAAAAAAATAGCAAGCTCTTTGGGGTGACCGGACAAAATAGCGCCGACAAAATAGCGCGAAATTTCCCGACAAAATAGCGCAAGACAAAATAGCGCGTACTTATATATGATAATGATGTGTATAAAAGTACCGGATTATTAGTCATGTGCAGCATTTTTTTTTATGTCTCTATCTTTTTCAATATTTATAGATCTGAAATTACGCCATATTTGCAGAGAACGAGAAAACTTTAAATTTTATATAATTCCCCTTTTTCACCAATATTTAAAATACAGAACTTGCTAAAAAAAAAACAAAAAAAAAAAAAAATAGGGTTTTGAAATTTAGTGACATTTCCTACAATTTAACTTTGTGAAAGTTTGTGTGAGTGTGTATAAATTCTCCAAGTTTCTTTGCCTGTTTTCAAATTACATTTTTGGAATGTAAATGAATGATAATATTTTAAACCATTCATTTTAGCTTATTAAAATTTTTGCTTACTGTTTGTTTATTAGTTTTTTTAAGATATCTAAAGTGTTTCATGCAAAATGAAAAAAAAAAGTGATAACATTAAAACAAAACAAAAATATTGGCTCTATTCACATTTTACAATATCTAAAGTATTTCTTTCAAACTGACTGAAATATATTTTTTCGGCACTATTTTGTTTGCGCTATTTCGTCGGAGTATCAGCTTTTTTGGTGTATCCGGTGTACAAAATGAAAAGAAGTGTTGATACTCTATGTATTTTAAATGTGAAATTCATTTTAAACTTTGAAGAACTACGGAATCAATTTGGTTAAAAGCTCTTCCGTGGAGGCGAGGTGACTGAGTGGTGAAGCGTTTGGCTTCTGGACCGGGGGTCCCGGTTCGAATCCTGGTGAAGACTGGGATTTTTTAATTTCGGGATCTTGGGCGCCTCTGAGTCCACTCAGCTCTAATGGGTAGCTGACGTTAATTTGGGGAAAAGTCAAGGCGGTTGGGTCGTTGTGCTGGCCACATGACACCCTCGTTAATCGTAGGCTACAGAAACATATGAACTTTACATCATCTGCCCTATAGACCGCAAGGTCTGAAAGGGAAACTTTGCATTACTTTTCCGTTTGTATTTCTTAAATAGTTGGCAATTTTGAAGTACACTTTAGTGTCCTAACCAATGTTTAGTTTATGGTGGAAATCTCCAATTATTGTGAAATGACCAGTTAACACTAAGATATAGCGTTGCTCGGGCTATCTTCGCTGTTACTGTCTCATTTCAAGATTTTAATCTCTCCCCGTGAGCACTTCGGTCCGAGTGTGTGAGCAACCTTCCCTGGGTCAACACTATCCAAGGCACGTGTCGCCAGCGGCCAAAATAGACACTATCCACCAGCGACTCCTGGACAGCCATTGTGCTCCCCTCCTCCTGCTTACAAAACACAGCGACACGCCCACACTGAAGCATACGCACGCAAACACACACACATACACTAATTGGCGGAGCGTTTTTGCTGGACTTGCATTGACAGGGTGACACTGAAAAACTGCGCAGACATCTGACCGTACTTCTGTGTCATACTGAGGTTACTGTGTTTTCAGCGCATCAAACTTAAGGGGAAAAAAAACAAGCAGGGGGGAGAGGGGGGTCGCTATGACTGCAGAACGTCTTGTCTCGAATTGAGGTAAGGTTGCATTTTTGGATGTCCGCTAGCCAGATTGTAAGAGGCAGGCAAACAACTAGATATATATCCTGATGTGTGTCTTCGAGGCCATTCGTTATAGACGGCCTCAACACTGACCTGCAACGTCACAACCTGTGGGCAGTTTAGACCTATAGCTCGTATTGTTCGTACACACCTGTAGCAGGTCTGTAATTTATGAAATAAGAATATATATTTGAAGTCAAAACTCTGAATTCAATCTGATTATGGTGTCGGGGGGGGGGGGGGGGGCTATGCTTCTAAAAACAAACTGATGCGCTCCTTGATTATGCCCACACTCTTACATGTATGCGAATCTGTGACGTTAACTTCAGAACTAGAGAAGAGGATCCTAGCAATGAAATTGAAATGCTATAGAAGAATGCTAGGCATCACCAACGAAGACCGCGTCACAAATCAGGAGACTCGGAACATGATTACAGCGGCAGTCGGGCCCCACGATGACTTACTGACCACTGTTGAAAAAACACAAACGAAAATTTTATCACAAGGCCCTTAGATCGGCGAGTAGAACCAGGAAAAAGAAGAACAGGCAGACAGAGAAAGTAATGGGAAGACCACGTAAAAGGTGGACGGGGCTGTTACTGGAAAAGATTCTAGTTAGGCAAAAGACAGAGGGGAATGGAGAAAGACGGTAGATAGATCATGTGTGGTGCTCCAAGGGCTGAACAGACTAAGGGATAAGGGGGATAGGGGAAGGTGAAAGTGAATAAACTAAACTAAAATAAACTAAACTTTGTACTCTAGAGAGGTCAGCGTCCGAATGGTTAAGTGCTTGGCTCCCGAACCAGGATATCCCGGGTTCGAATCTTAATGAAGACTCGGATTTTAATTTTGGGATCTTTAGCGCACTTCTGCGTCTACCAAGCTCTAATGGCTACCTGAGGATGTCAAGCTTACATCACGGCGGTTGGTCGTTGTGCTGTCTATGGATGGCATCAATAAGGTTTGAGCTTTCAAGATTTCGCGAACAGAATATAGACTCAACAATTTCTTTGTACGCAAAGTAGGAGCGTCAAATAGGCAAACAGTTAAGGGAGGTAGATGTGTAGCCAAAACAACGATCACTATTGTTGACTAAACCCAGCCAAGACCTCGAAACATGGATGGACTTTAGCGGAATCAAACCGTGACCTCCCGTGACCCCCATATCAAAGGTGCCGTTCAAACCCACGATTGAGCGTTTCGCTACTGGACCACCATGGACATCGTATTAATTATGCAACCCAAAATTTCTTTTCTACATAATTATTTGCTTTTTATTTATTTATTTTTTTGAATGTGTCTGACAGACAGAAGCCAATCCCTTTTATGCCTACATCGGGAATCGAACTCCAGACCGTGGTTAATGTAACTTAGCACACATCCTACTATATAATAAGAAATCGTGCCATTTTTTTAATGCTGTTCGTTCCTGCTGCAATGTCCTGCAAACATAATGTCTCGTGATTCTGTTTTACAGAGACTGCTTCACATCTTAAAGAGAAAGAGAAAGATTGGGGAGGGGTGGGGGAAGGGACCCAGAGACAGAAAGAGAGAGAAGTCTGTAATTTTGTATCAATCGTGGTGTTACTGAAATAATTATATATACGAAATTTGACAGTAAGTAAATGTTAATCCCGTCTAATCAATTATTTCATTTTTTTTTGTATTTATATTTAAAAAAAAAAAGTTTTTTTTTTTTTTTTGGGGGGGGGGGGTATTTAGATTTTTTCAACTCTGTTTAGTATCCAGTGTACAACTTCGGCGAATCCCGATAATCATGTCTGCCTCTGGTAAGTAAGCCAACTAGGGAATTGTGGGACATTCACGTCTGCAGGGATGTGAGAGGAACAAAAGGATTTTACGTTAATACAACTTGGACATTTAAAAAAAAAGATAACTGAAAACTGAGGCTCTGGTTCTTTTCATTTTCATTTTTTTTTTTTGTTAAAAAAAAAAAAAAAGAAATTCCTCTACTTATATAATTAAATATTACCCTGTGGAGAAGGACTCGATCCTCGGACCTAGCAGTGAATTTACGAATCTCCAAAAAAAAAAAAAAGTATTGTATCTGGCCTCCGTGGTTAGAGTCGTCCTTGGGGCTTATCTATCTATTATCTACCAAAATTTTTTTCAACTTCTTCAAACTAAATTTATGTTTCATTAGTTAAAGTAAAAATATTCGACACCTAAGACCTGCCAAAATGGACAACAGGAGAACTTAGGACAGTCAAAAAGAATATGCGACTCGGTTTCCTCCTCCTTAATTAGTATCAAAGGATACTGTAAACCAGGGGTTCTCAACATGTGGGTCGCGACCCCCTTGGGGGTCGATTGACCATTTGCCAGGGGTCGCCTAAGACCATCGATAAATGGATTCTTTTTATCAATTCTTGTATTGCTGTGTAAGTGTGGGTGGGTGGGGGTCGCGGAAGAGTGGGGGGTTGGAAAAAAGGGGTCGCCGAGCTTAAAAGGTTGAGAACCGCTGCAGTGTAGACAGAGGAGAGGAAACAAAGTAGAAAAATATACACGAAATAGAAGGCTAAATTTTGAATTCTTCATCGACCCCAACCCCAACCTAAATCGTGTCCCCTTCCCTTCACTCCTTCATAACGCCTCTGCACATACGCCATCTTGTTAACGACTTTTAATGAGCTGCTTTGAAAAGAATACTTTCTTTTCTTTTTTTTTTTTATGTCATCCTGGGTAGTGGAGATTTTCTCTCTGTAAACTAGACAATGGCAAGGACGATAAAATGAACGCCCATGTTGCCAACTAACTAAAAGCTAAAAACGGATGAGATTTAGAAAATTGGATTCTGCAATGCCAAAAAGAGCTAAAAAAAAAAAAAAGACATAATTCAACAGCACTTCCTTCATTTTTGAACACGGGATACACCTAAACGCAAGTGGCGGACTGGCCATATGGGGAACCCAATGGGCCGGTAGGGCCACCGAAGGACCACATGGATGCCAGTATGGTACATATCAAATTGTTAAAGGTTTTATACTACGCTTCTAAAAAGGCCCCTCTGAACGTAATGTTTAAAAAACAAATCTTTCACAGACTCTACAGTGTAGTAGCCTACTAGTTTAATTTAACATTTTCTGAAATAATACAATAGCCTTCATCCGTAGACAGTGCCACTAATAGGCTTCATCCTTTTAGGGGCCTACTTACTAAGCGATTCAAAAGTAACATAAGGTTTTTATTTCTTATAAAGATATATAGGTCACTGTAAGCATGATTTTGAGGACAGCTAAACCTAGAATTGGAGGCCCATCATATGATATAGAACTTGTGTGCCGAATGGTATAGAAAGGCCCTGGCCGATTTCGACACCCAGTCCGCCCCTGCCTAAGCGCTAGCTACGGATTTGCTTCTATGTACGAAAATCTCTAATAAGCAACAAATGAACATTTTTTTCCTCCGTATTTAGTTTTAGTGATGAATAATATAGTTCAGTTTTTCTCAAACTGTGTTCCTAGAAACCCAGTGTTCCGCGAGGCCTGAATATGTTTTCCACGAACCACTGGAATAATTAATTACTAGGCCTCCACGTGAATTAACATTTCCAAAAAAATAATAATAATAAGCAAAGTGTTCTGTTAAATACTCAGAATGTGCGAAAAGTTCCGTTAAGGAAAAAATTTTGGAAAACACTGATCTATATCTATTGATCAACAAATATAAGTATTAGGTTATTTGGTAATCCTGCCATGTGCTGATGTTAGATGCACATACTGTCCTGACAACTACTTGGATGTAGAGTGGCACCATCTTAGCACTAAAGTAGACTTGTCACTTTGACGAGAAGAAGTGGACAATAAATAATGTTTTTTTAATATTATTTTTGAATATTGAGTAATGTATCAGGATGGAAATACAGGGCAATGCCGGTGGATAATTGGTAGTTATCAGTATCTACGCGAGGATCTGAAAAGTAAAAGAGGTGATTAGGGGGCCAAAGTGGGACGCAAAAGGGGGGGGGGGACAGAATTGGGGTTGAGGGGGGGGGGAGGGGAGTCGTGCGTTGTTTGCCGTGAGGTAGAAATGGATAGAAGGCTATGACCAGTGTGAGCCTGTTTCTCCGACCACTATGCACGCAGAACGAGACTCGGTCCATAAATCACGGCGTGCCATAGCAAACAAAGATCCGGCCTGGTCAATGCATTGTCCGAACACTTTTATTCCGACCTTTTTTTTTTTTTTTGATGAGTCGTTGTAGTCTTTTTTTGCTGGACAACTTTGTGCGTCCATCCTGACTCTGGTCACAGATTAGCCACGCGAGCCTCACGCGCTCAGTGCTTCACGTGCGCACAGCTCCTATCGTCTGCCTACATAAAGACCCCATGTGTACTCACTATTCTTTTATGCAGAGGCGTGGTTGACCGGAGAGGCCGAGGATGTGTATTGGCCAGAGAGAGAAAAAAACAACACCTTAAGTTGTTGACGGCCGTTGACTCGTAGCACCAAACTTCTCGTAGACAGCTAGACTTTAGTAATAACCTAAAATAGTATAGGAATACAATCTAACTCACTACAAAAACACGATTTTTCACTCTGGCAATCTGGAGTCGTCTGTCCTACCCAAGACAGCTGACGACCATGACGTATCTTGCATCATTCACACTGCATAGCTAAGCTCTTCCCACCGTCACCATAGAAACGTACACACACACTCCAAAAACACCTTGTATCGTGCGTTTCGGACGTCTTAGCTCAGACCTCCGGCAGAACAACAGAAGACTGCTAAGTTATGGTTTAAACTGGCGTATTGTGATCACAGGCCACCATCTTAGGTTTTATAAGATGAAGGTATTGCATAATAATATTAAATAACAATTTTAATTAATCAACCACTTCTAACGAACACGTTGTGGGTTCAAGGCGCATATAAAAAAAAAAGTAAAGTTCCCCTTTCAGACCTTGTGATGATGTAAAGGTCATCAGTTTCTGTGGACAACGTTTAATGAAGGTGTCATGTGGCCAGCACAACGACCAAACAGCCTTTACATTTCACCAGCTAATGTTAGGTACCCAGTCTTCACCAAGATTCGAACCCGGGACCTCCAGTTCGGAAGCTAAGCGCTTTACCGCTCAGCCACCGCGCCCCCCAGCACACATAACTTAGACTTAGATTTAGTTCCTCCCGCCCCGTTCGCGCATTTGGCAGCAAGCTGTCTCCACCAAGATTTGTCACTGGCAATGTCTGAAGCCTCCTCCCACCTGGTGTCCACTGTTTTGAGGTCGTCAATGAAAGTTAGGCGCCAAGTTTTGCGAGGACGGAACCCTGTCAGACTTGGCGAGTCAAAGGTTGAAGAGTTGGACAAGTTCACATACCTTGGCAGCATCATAACAAACGATGGGGATGCCCACAATGATGTAGCGTGCCGAATAGGAAAGGCAGGGAGCATTATTCAAAGGCTGCAGACTATTTGGACAAGTCAAGCTATTGGACTCTGTGACAAACCGTTTTAGCTCACTCAAGGTATCACTCAGGTCTAAGCATTTAATTAATTTATTTGCACACAATTAATCATCAATCTTACTAATTTAGCCGATCAAGCATAAAAACACAGCCACCACCCCTCCAATCCAACCCCAACCCCTTTGGCATCGACGTCACGTTTTACCATCCCCACCTTGACACGTGCCACACTAGACTCTTGACAAGAGTACGCTCCCCTTTTCCTATCTTGGCAAACATCCGTTGACCCCCCCCCCCCCTTTTTGGGAGCGGCTGGTCACTTTAAAGGGCCCATTCAACTCAACCCCTCGGGCGGCGATCTCCCCGGTCGTCTAGCTCAAAGCCAGTATCAAGGTGTAATCTACTTTGCCCTGGGCACTTCCGATCATCCCCCCCCCCCTTTTTGGTCTCTGACTACCTGGGCGAATTTCCTGGACTTTCAACTCGCGCCTTCGAGCAATGTCTTATCTCCCGGAAACTCTCGTCACGGTCAAGCGGGGACCCCTTTGTCAAAAGACGCCAGATAGTCTAGACCACCTTTGCACTTATCTCCCGCCACCTCCCTCTCCACGTGTATATGGACAGAACTTCATCCTCCGATCTCATTCTCGCTGGAGAGCTGACAGGGAGCACATCTATCTCTTGCTTGAGCTCTGGACTATTTTCATTCCCTTATTTCACTTTGGATTGGTGGTATGTAACTTAGTAAAGTGCTTGAGAATCATTTTACTTAGTAATGTATATATATATTTGTTCATTTATTACTACATTATTTCTGTACATTCTTATCATGGATAATGTAAGTAGATTACTGTATACTTATATTTTATATCATGACTTTTATGGCTAAATGTTCAAGCCATCTGGACTAGAATTTATTAACAATTCTCACCAGATGTATTTAGCTCTTTAACTATTATTAATGTAACTCTAATATATTAGCGCCCAGCATGAGCCTTCCATGTATTATCCTTGATTAATTCCTTGGCAGGGAATTATCAAGACATTTATGTAACCATGTCTTAGTACTGAGTATGTATTTACTTATGCTCTGTGTTTACTTATGTGAGAGCATGGGCTCTTCATATAACGTTGGACTGCACCCAGAGCCTTGATCGACTACGCCAGCTCACCAGCAGACAGCATCAGTACCAGCCACACCCGTCTCATCAGTGCAGCACCGGACCAAAAACTAAGCAACCAACCTAATGACACTTAGACCACTTGGTTCTCAAATCTAGTGATGATAGTTTCCTCTATATGTAAATACGCTAGATCCCATCCTAGCAACTGTACAGCATTTCACCTTTTAATTAGTTAGTTATATGGATCGGATCTCAAACAGGGAAATCCTATACCGAACTGGGAGTCGAACACTTAGTGAGGTTGTAAGTTTAGAGTTAGGTTTGCGGGACATGTTTCCGACAAAATGAACTACGCATACCAAGTGTTGCGATGACATGGAGGCCAATACGAGGAAACCGCAAACAGGGACGTCCTCGCATAACTGTCATGGAGGACCTCAAAACAGTGGACACAACCCCTAAGTGAACTTTATAGGGAGAGAGTTCAAAGCTGAGGGTTCTTCGTTAAAATCGTGGCACAACATGAAGTGATGAATGGACATAATGCAGGGATCTCCGGGTGACGTGTCATCTAACCACCACAAAGACAAGCCGCCTTTGCTTTTCCGGCTAATGTCAAGTACGTATTGGGGTTGGGTGAACTCAGGGACGCCTTCACGGATCCCGCGATTCGAGATTTTCGGTTCTGAAGCCAAGCAAGTCTTCTACCACGCGCTCATCACTGCTCTGGATCTGTTTGAATGCAAGGGATGTCCACGTGAATACGAAGCTTTTTTTTATTTCTAAATGTTTATAGCTTACCAGTGGTCAGACAAGAGAATGACATGTTTTTCTTTTTGTATATAATATCTCATCGAGTAAAGGCCCACGGGGCGTTTGTCCGAATGCCCACGTAGCCAGTCCGCACTTTGATATTGTGTAGATACAGTTCTGTTTGTAAAAGAAAATAGAAATTCTAAATGGAAGGAGAAAGAAAACGACTTTCTCTTCTCTCCCCTTTACTTGGGACGTCCAAGTCTGAATGATTCTGTCAAGAAGAGACCGCCTCTCGTAATCTATTCTTTAATACGATTCAGTCAGGCCTGTAATGTGTCTACACACGCGCTCTGAGCTATTTATTGACTGTAAGAGAAGTTTATCAAATACGGCCTCTTTTTGTATGGGGGGGGGGGGGGGGTGAGTTAGGAATGTTAACGAAAGGGGAAAGGGGGGACTCACAGTAAAAACCAGTGACTTGGATAGGAGAAGGTAGAATTACTGTGGTACTGCTTCAGTGTCTATTTGAAATGAAGTGATTTATAGAACTGATTCGTTTGTGAGTGAAAGAATGCACCCTAGAGCGTGCGCATGGATATGCAAAAATTGATTGTCTTCTGTCACGTGATACGAATGTTTTTTGCTGTTGTTATTTTTTTTTTTTACAAAGCTTATATCAACTCGTTCTGTTTACCTGGGTGGAATCTCTTTCACATCATTTCTCCCAACTCCCATTCTTCGATCCAGTTGAAATTTTGCACAATTATTCATTATCGGTGACAACACACAGATCAATGAAAAAAAAAGTTAATTAATTAATCGTAATTAATTAATTTTTGCTTTATATAGAGACAGTAGAGTGCTTGGATAGCTTAGTGGCTAACTAGTAGCACGGAAACCTTCTCCCAAATACCCCCTCACTCAGGGCTACAAGCATGAAAGCTGAGTTTAACAAAATTAATCAATACAAATAATTCTAATCGCACAAATGTAGGGCCTATTATTGTTAGTCTAGATCAATTAAAAACTAAATACATGATTGATTCAAAAGAATTGATGCAATTTCACTTCATATCAGTCTCTTTTACTTATATATATATATATATTGTTTTTTTTTGTTTTTTTTTCTAATTTTGATTTTGTTTGCATGGATGTCCATTGTTCTTCTCAGCTTGAAGGCAATATTAGCAGTTCAAAAATAAACCTGCAAGAAACTCCGATGGTTTTGACAATGTTTGATACTATAATTTTTTTGTTTTATGGACCTAGAATTCTAGATAATAAATGTATGATTCTATTTATTTTATTTTCAATAATAACTTAGTAATTGATGTTTTTCTGGCGTAGTTTTTCTGCGTGTCCGAAATGGCCAGATTTTCATCGACGGCATACTCGTTGATTAGACATACACACTACATAGTAGATTAGGCTAGGCCTGCGTGTGTACGTATATCTGACCAGGCTGAACAAATCAGTCAGACCTATTTATTTTAGGGCAGGGAGGGGTGTGGATGAAAATATTAGTGTTTTTTATTCTATCTTTAATGCTTTGAGTAGATCTATATAATTTTAGATCTAGATCTAGATATCGGTTATACAGACCAGAATACGCTCAAACATCAAATATCTTATCTTATCTTATATAATACAGACGTTACTTCAAAAATGAAGATGATTACGTCCTACGCGTCATGCATTTAGTCATGCATATTAACCAATGACTTAAATTCTGCCAAGTCACTGGTTTTCCTGGCTAGCTCAGGCAACCCATCCCATGCTCTAATAGCACTAGGGAAGAAGGAGTATTTGTACAAATTTGTCCTAGCATATGGGAAGGGGAATGTGCCTTTATCTTTGTGTCTAAGAATGATGTGTCTTACATAAGATCTTGCACAAAAAAGGATATATTTATTTTTGCCCTTACGATTACAATCTTTAGAAAAGTGACTACCTTCAATGCCATTTAAATACTGACTTATTGTACAACGGGAAATATTACAGTAAAGTTAAAAAAATCGTGTAAAATGAATGACTGCATATACTTCATTATTTTTAAATCTAGTCAGCAAAAGAAGAAAAAAAAGCGTGTTAACAAACGTGTAAGCAGTGTAAGGCTAGATCTACATGCTTGAATAACAATGTCAATGTGTTATTTTCTCGCTTGACCACTCTACATACAACAAACCCTATTGTGTATGGTGCAAGGAAAAAAAAACCCCGCGTGGGTTTCAGGGCGTACACGTATTATAATAGACTAGCACTGACCAGTTTGTTTAAAGTTAGTCGGACACACAGTTTATTAACTTTGGGGGGGGGGGGGGTCGAAAGGGGTGTGGATAGAAATTTTTTTTTTCTCGACTAGATGTAGAAACTTGGTATTTTAATTTCCAGATCAATCGAAAGATACGCTAGCTAATTCATAACTAGACAATCTTGTCCAAGAGCAGCAAAGGCAACATATTTGTCAAAACAAACTTGTTTATCCCACTGATCTATGGATAATCCAACACATTCATTCTGGCAAGCAACTAGATCTAGAAGAGAATTAGATTTAGATCTAGATATGTATAGAAATAAACATAACTAAATAAAACAAGGTTACAAAGATAGCACCGAAGTGGACAACCCAGGCAGGTAAAAAGACAGGTTTCAATATTTTCAGAAAGAATATCAGAATGAAATTCTATCAAAGGCAAATGACAGAGAAGAATGAAGAAAGAAGATTTACAGATGTTGTGTGGTGCCCCAACGGCCCAGCAGACCAAGGGATAGGGTCAATCTCTTATTCAAAGCCTTAAGAGAAAAATCATTTCCGTAAACAAATAATTCCATTAGTTACGGGTTCCATTGCTCAAGCTGAGCTCTGCACTTCACGCGATAATATTAGGAACTACTTATTAATTGTTGTTTCACGCTATGTGCCACTTATATGCTTTAAAAATAAAAGGAAACATTTTTTTTGTAAATGTAGTAGTTAGTATGACAGACGTTACTTAACTTTGTAATACAATTGTAAAAAAAAAATTTGTTCACAAAAAATCTAAAACTGTTTGCATAAATGTGTTAAAAACATGGTAATGTATGTCCTCTTAACTAAAAAGCCTCCAGTGTTTGTTACATTTAATAGGGAATAGTTGTAAAAAATGGTGTATTTTTATGAAAAAACTGCTATCCACGTTAAGCGCTTTCATTTTTCAAAAAATCTTTTGGTGGGGATGTTTAAGTTTAGCTTCAAAAGAAGTATTTATTTGGTCTATTCGAAAGAAATGCATAAACTAATAATGAATAGAGTAAACGTATGATGGACAAGCTGTCATCCGAATCACAAGAAAGACGACGCCTATTATAAGCTATCCCGACAAGATCAACTTCTAATCTTTCGCTTCAGAACCGGACATAACAGAATGAGACACTCCGGAAGCAACAATCGAGACAGCCCATCTGGAGGATGCTGACCATGTCCTTCAAAACTGCTCTTTATCATGAGGCCCGAACAAAACACTCGTCCCAAAACACCCCAATAGAAAGAAAACTATATGGAGATCTGCCTGATTTGGAAACCACTGCGCAGTTTATCTCGATCATATGGTCTATTGATCTGAACGCTCCAACATAACAATGAGAACGAAGAAGAAGAAAATTTATTTTAAAAAACTCTCCCAATGTTAGTCCCTCATTGTCTAATGTTTTTCTTAAGTTCAAAGCGCCATCACATTTCTTCATATCGCTCTTTCTTCGTTTTCTCTCATAAAAAAGTAAAAGTAAAAGTTTTCCCTTTCAGACCTTGCGATCTATAGAGCAGATGATGTAAAGGTGATCTGTTTCTGTGGCCCACGTTCAACGAGGGTGTCACGTGGCCAGAACAACGACCAACTGCCTTTACTTTTCCCAAACTAATTTCAGATACCCATCATCATCATCAAACACCATTTGAGTGAGGGCTTGAGAGGCTCATATCCTCTCTTGCGAAAGCCCTTGACAGAAACCCAGCTGATGTCAGGTACCCATTAGAGCTGGATGGACTCAGAGGCTTCCAAACTTTCCGAAATTAAAAATCCCAGTCTTTACCAAAATTCGAACCCGGGACCTCGGTTCGGAAGCCAAGCGCCTACCTTTTTTTTCTTCTCTCATACTCTATTGCTCAAAATTTAAATGAAGTTTAGATTACTCTGATAAACGTCGGTTTGAACTAGAATGAAAATACACTTTTCTAAGGTTTTCACACGATACCCTTATATGTTAAGTGACATTAACATGACATACATACTGTTAGAATAACCTCGTTTTGGTTTTTTTTTTGAAGCCATCAGAGAAAAAAGTGTGCGCGGTTCCGTCGTGTCCAGAGTAAATATAAACATATAGATATCCATATATGTGCGCAGTTTCGCCTTGGGGCAATCTAATTGCACAGACGCGCCCCGATGGTCCATCCATCTGAGCAGACGGCAGCGCGAATTCTGCAGCGGACAAATCCACCAGTTGCAGAAGACAAAATTTGTTCCCGTGTCTGCCTGTTGACCGAGGCCTATGATTGATGCCCCCTGGTGGACAAAGTTCCCGAATCAACACAGTGAGATGATAGCTCCTGATTTTTAAAACATCTCTATTTGCTCATTGTTATTTCTATTTTTCGTTTTTCGTTTCATTTTTAGAGTTTTTTTTTCCCTACGTCTGCTGTGAGTCACTGAGTTTATCATTGATTGATACATATTGTATATGTTGTGTATATTGGTACATACTTTACATATTTTAGATATTATAAATATTATAATATACATCATACATATCATACACTTTATTTCTATAAATCAAATAAGAACATAAAACTAAAATGTTATTGAACCTTGGTTAGGCCAATAATAGAATATGCATCCTCTGTTTGGGACCCCTCAACTCAAGAAAACATAAGCAACTGGAACAGACACAAAATAGAGCAGTGAGATTCATAACAAACGAATATTTACATTTGACTAGTCACTAGATAAACACCTTTATTAAAATATATTAATTCAGGATAGTATTGAAGACTTAAAAGTAAAGTAGTAATTACACATAAACATTAAACCATAATCTTCAAATACAAAAAAAGAAAACCTAATAAATACTCAGAAAGACACAAAGATAAAGGCACATTCCTCATCCCATATGCTAGGACAGATATGTACAAATGCTCATTCTTCCTTAGTGCCATTAGAATATGGAATGGGTTGCCTGAGCCAGCCAGGAAGACCAATGACTTGGCAGAATTTAAGTCATTGGATAACATGCATGGCTAGATTGACATAGGAACACGCGTAGGACGTAATCATCTTCGTTGTTGAAGTAACGCCTGTATTTATAAGATAAGATACACATACAATATGTAATATACATATTATATATATGGTACACATTAACATCATATACATATGGTACATAATATAAATATTGAGCATTGTAGACATTATGCATATTATACACATTGTACATATTACACACCTACATTTCTCCACATTGCTTTCTTTTCTTATTTTACGCTACTTTTAGTATATACTTAAAAAAACAACACTTTCCATACTTCAGAATTATGCACACCGGAAACACCACCTGTTTACACATTTGCCTCCATTTATAAAAATTATATTTTCTAACTCTCGTTCTCGTTTTTTTAAAATTCTGTGCATTCTTTTAGTCGTCTGCGCCTGTGTCTCTGTGTCTGCATAAGATGTGCCAAAATATGCAGGTCGCAAGTGGTTCTGACTGGATATGTCAAATACTGCACTCTTTCTTAATCTTCTAGCTTATCTTCTATGTATGTTATTGTACTGAGATGTCGATTAACTTTAACTGTACTTTTAGTTTTTTGAGATCTTGATTAGACTACCGGATGCAGACAGTAGTTAGACATCTAAAAAGCATGTATTCTAAAGCCACTAGCAGATACATAACTTTTGTTCTAATTTAGAACATTTGAAATAATATTTCATTAGATAAGTATTCAAGAATCAATTTATAGACCCTTACTAAATTGCAAATACAACCAATTTTTCATCAAGAAAAAAACAACTTCAAACCTCGTCAGCTAAATGCGTCCAAAACACTTGGTCCAAACACGCGAAGTTTCGGCATGTCATGGTAGATTTCCCTCTAGACAATCAAAGGGGACAGACTCTACTTGACCACATTTCAAAAGTGGACCTCACAAAGACATAGTCCTAAAAAAAAAAAAAGAGAAGAGAGAGGCAGAGAGAGAGACAGAGAGAGAGGCAGAGAGAGAGGCAGAGAGAGAGGCAGAGAGAGAGGCAGAGAGAGAGGCAGAGAGAGAGACAGAGAGAGAGGCAGAGAGAGAGGAGAGACAGAGAGAGAGGCAGAGAGAGAGGCAGAGAGAGAGACAGAGAGAGAGACAGAGAGAGAGGCAGAGAGAGAGAGGCAGAGAGAGGAGAGACAGAGATAGAGGCAGAGAGGAGAGACAGAGAGAGAGAGACAGAGAGAGAGAGACAGAGAGAGAGACAGAGAGAGAGGCAGAGAGAGAGACAGAGAGAGAGGCAGAGAGAGAGGCAGAGAGAGAGGCAGAGAGAGAGAGAGACAGAGAGAGAGGCAGGGAGAGAGAGAGAGACAGAGAGAGAGGCAGAGAGAGAGGCAGAGAGAGAGGCAGAGAGAGAGAGACAGAGAGAGAGAGGACAGAGAGAGAGAGACAGAGAGAGAGAGGCAGAGAGAGAGAGGCAGAGAGAGAGAGGCAGAGAGAGAGACAGAGAGAGAGGCAGAGAGAGAGGCAGAGAGAGAGACAGAGAGAGAGACAGAGAGAGAGAGGCAGAGAGAGAGACAGAGAGAGAGAGACAGAGAGAGAGAGACAGAGAGAGAGACAGAGAGAGAGAGACAGAGAGAGAGGACAGAGAGAGAGACAGAGAGAGAGAGAGACAGAGAGAGAGACAGAGAGAGAGACAGAGAGAGAGAGAGACAGAGAGAGAGAGACAGAGAGAGAGACAGAGAGAGAGACAGAGAGAGAGACAGAGGAGAGAGAGACAGAGAGAGAGACAGAGAGAGAGACAGAGAGAGAGAGACAGAGAGAGAGACAGAGAGAGAGACAGAGAGAGAGACAGAGAGAGAGACAGAGACAAAAATAGGAAAAAAGAGAAATAAGAGGAAAAAAAAGACACATTTTTGGTTGAAATCTCTTTCTTACGTTCTTTTTCAGACACACACACATACATACACATAGATAGATGGATAGATAGATAGATAGATAGATAGATAGATAGATAGATAGATAACAATTTATTCTGTTTCAGTGCTTTCAAAACAAGGAATAGAAGCTAAACACAAAGAAATATGCGATCGCAATTCAAGAAACGAAATACGAAACAAAAAAACACCAAAACCGAAGTGCAACTTAAATGAACACGTGATTTTCTGTCAAGTTAATGACATTAAATGTTAATATGTTAATGAGGTGTTTCCATTCAAGCTCACGCCCAATCTGGACATCTCGCCGGAGAATGTGCACATACACACACCAACATGTCTTCACACTAGGACCCATGAACAAACATACACACAAGAAGACTTACACATATTTTTACTGCATATAGGCTACCATTTTTTTAAAATTCAAGGTTTATATGAAACATGGGCGTAGCCATAGGGTTTGGGGTTCAAACAAGCCTCCCGAAATGAAATCCTCCTCCACAGAGGGTGGGGGATTCGGAATTACTGACTGATTTTGCTTTGATTCTGTTTATTTATGGTGAGATTTTAATACTAAGCCATCACTTGCCCCAGCGCATCCAAGAGGATTTTGAGTTTAAAACCCCCTACCAGGGGGTTTTGTCGTCAAATCCCCCTCTTCTATAAAACAAAACCAAAAAAAAAAAAGAAATTTTGTTTTGTCACAGTCTTGAGGTAGATTTCAGAACTGTCAAAAAGCAGAACTGTGAATTTCCGATAAAAATGTGGGTGCAGACGATCAAAAACAGATTATAGCGATGTGTCGCTGAGATGCATTTGAAAAAAAATGTGTGAGAGTTAATTGCATTTCCTGGAAGCAAGGTTACAAAAAATGTGAAATGGAATTATGGGTAAAAAAAATCTGTTAATCACGTGATTTTCTGACTCGTATTTTATTGGCCGAAATAGAGCTTTGGATTGGAATGTTTTAATAGACTGTTTAATTACATCTACCTGGTACACTGCCATTGAAGACTTTCTTCCTCTGTTTTGTTTTCTTTCCTTCTGTTTCTCTCTCTTTCTCTCTGTCATTCTCTGTGTTTCGCTTTCTCTCATTTTTATATTTCTTTCTCTGTTTTGCTCTCTCATTCTCTGTTTCTCGCCATACGTCTAACTCTATCTCCACGTGTCTCACTTTGTCTTTTGCCAAATGTCTCAGTTCCCCCCCCCCCCTCTCTCTCTCTCTTTCTCTGTTTCTCTCTGTCGCTCTCTCTCTGTATCTCTCTCTTTCTCTGCCTGTCTCTCTTTCTCTGTCTCTCTCTGACTGCCTCTCTCTCTCCCTGTCTCTCTCTCTCTGTCTATCTGTATTTCTCGGATGCTCTCATTATTTCTCAATTTCTCTCTCTCTCTCTCTCTCTCTCGCTTTCTGTCACTCGAAATTACAAAGCGTCAAACTCAAAACAAACAGGGGAGATGATTGACACTTTATAAAGTTGTTGTTATCTTACTATTATTTTAGTTAATAAGATTTACAGGTACTCGAAATTGTTTTCTTTCAAATGAAACTTCATTCATACAGTCCGATGTGATATAATTGTGATTAGGCTTTCACTTTGAGACAATTTGTCATTTACAATTAATAGTTGGCCGCCTTCGTCCTTAAAACGATTAGATCTAGATTGTAGATCTCATCTTGAAGAATAAGTTTCACTTCTGACACCATGCTTTATTCTCGACACTCGTCGAGACTATTGCCTCGTATTAGCCAAACCAAGGCAGGGATGCCGACACTGGAGATAGTTCACTGACCAACATGTAAACACTATGAGCCATAGTGTCCGACTCATTTTACCTTTCTTAAATCAAATCAAGCTGAAATTTGAGTTGGAGTTTGAACTCATGCCTATTGCTTGGGTAATCAGGTATGAATTTATTCAATATGTGCATATCTCGCAGACTCGCTGAAACAGCTGATACATAACGAGGAACAGTTTGAGTCGTGTAGATAGACGAAAAAACAGACAGACAGACAGACAGATTGAAAAAGACATACAGATAGACTATAGGGCCTATAAAAACAGACAGATCGATTTCTATATTTTGTGGCGGAAAAAAAATTCTTCTTCTTGTACATCGACGTTTATAATTAATTTATTACTAGTTAAAACATGGGTCAACCATCACTCAGTACCGGCACCTCATCATTGAATACAGGCAACTATTTTTTTTTTTTTTTTACAAAACAGTACTGTATCTATATATACAGAGAGAGAGAGAGAGATTGATATATATATATGTATAGAGAGAGAGAGAGAGAGAGAGAGAGAGAGAGAGAGAGAGAGATAGATAGATAGATAGATAGATAGATAGATAGATAAATAGATAGATAGATAGATAGATAGATAGATGATTGATTGAGTGATTGACAAACAGACAGATAGATAGATAGATGGAGAGAGAGGGAGAGAGATTGATTGAATGATTAATTGATTGAGAGACAGACAGATAGACAGACAGACATATTGTTAAATGCGATTCATTCTTCCTAGCCTTGCACTGATAGAATAGTCTTAAGAAGAGATCCTAGATTAAAACGACTTGCATCTGACTATAAATCTACATTTATATCTGTAATCCCGCTAATACAGTCATACCGAAACGTCATCTCCAGTTATAAATATGCAAGACGTCCTAAAAACTCTCCCGCGACAAAATCGTAACTCCAGCGAGCGACGTCCAACATAAAAATAAAAAAAAACAGAAGCTGCAGTCGCGGCCCAATCGATCTACAACGCGGACGGTAGTGAGTGTTACAAAAGCCCAGGCTACTGATGTCGGTAAATGATAGGAATACTCGGGTCATTTTCTGATGTAGCGACTCCCCCCCCCCCCCTTTTTTTTTCTCCCTCCTGGTCGTTCGTTTCATTATCCACTGTCACTGGGAGTAAAATTAAATGGATTTTCTTCTACCACAACCACCAACTCCGCAATTTGGATTTTTTTTTCTATCAGCATTTTAAAGACATAAAAAAAAAAAAAAAAAAAAAAAAAACTCAAGAAAAACTTAGCCTATCCTTAGCAGTTTAAGATATAAACACTATTACATAGATTGCCCACAACAGTTCAAGACTAAACAATTGAGAAACATAGACTTCCACAGAAATAAACCTTGTCTATCTACAGCTGTTTAAGACTGACAAACATTGAGAAATCAGTAGATAACATCAACGTAATATTTCTTTGTATAACCTTCTCGACATTACAGTGACCACTACTTGGTCTTTAGCGAACATCTATTTTTTAAAAAATATAACTCAAGGTAATTTTCTGAATCGTTTGTCTCGATGTGTACACCATTCAACAAAAAAAAAAGAAGACAGCAACGAGCAGAGACCTCCCTGAAAAGGTCCTGTTGCCTCATTCCTATACAAGCTCTACTCTCACGTGACACACACACACAAGCTCAACTGTCATACGACACACACACAAGCTCTACTCTCACAAGACACACACATACACATAAGCTCTACTCTCACAAGACACACATACACAAGCTGGGCTCTCACACGACACACACACACACAAACACACAAGCTCTACTCTCACACGACACACACACACACGCTCTACTCTCACACGACACACACACACACACACAAAGCTCGCCAAACCTGATCACACACACATACCATAGTTTGACCTGCCGTCTGGTAGGAGGTTTGAACCTGAAATTTCTCAGTAAGTGGGAAAAGCTTGAGGGAAAAAGGTCAAAGCGGTTAGTCGTTCTGCTGCCCACATCACACCCTCACTAACCGTGGACATCATAAACAAGCTAAAAATACAAAAATTTCTTTTTGAAAAAAAATTAAAAAGCTTATGTAAAGGAAAGAACTGTACAATTACAGTCATTTGTGTTAAAATTGTAATATTTATTTCCCGTCTTCTATAATAAAAAAATTAATTGATCATTACTAATTAATTAAATAGTTGGTTGATTTACTGATTGTTTAATGTTTTGTGAGGGAACCATTGTTCATAGTTTCAACTTAACCCAAGAATGAAAAGTGGGAGAAACAATTTATACCAGACAGACAGAGAGACAGACAGACGGACAGACAGACAGAGTGAGTTGATATAAGATTTTGTTAAAAAGAGAGAGAGAGAGAAATTTACATCCTGTAAAGAAAAATTTACTTATTACAAAGCAAACAATCAATTAAGCAGAATCCTATTCCGAGACAAAAACTTAAGGCAGTCTTTTCCAAACTGTGTTTTGCGGAACCCTAGTGTTCCGCGAAGGCCTGAATAGGTGTTCCACGAACTTCTGAGATAATTAACTAGTAGGCCACCACGTAAATTTCTGTCTCTTAAGCAAAGTGTTCCGCTAAGTACTCAGAATATGCAAAGTGTTCCGCTAAGTATGCGAAGTGTTCCGTTATGTAAAAAGTTTGGGAAACACTAAGTTGAGATCCAACCTAATGTTGTCCAATCTTTTTAGGTCTAGAGCCATTTACATTTCAGACACGGCTGGCACAGATCGCAGAGTGAAAAAAAAAGTAAAAGTTCCCCTTTCAGACCTTGTGGTCTATAGGGCAGATGATATAACGACCAACCGTCTTTACTTTTCCCCAACTAATGTCAGGTACCTATTATACATGGGTGGTACTCAGAGGGGCCCAAAGATTCCGAAATTAAAAATTCCAGCCTTCACCAGGATTCGGTTCCGGGACCACCGTTCGGAAGCCAAGCGCTTTACCGCTCAGCCACCGCGCCTCCACAGATCGCTTAACCACCAAACGTCAAATGGAAACCTAGCAACTGCGGTTTGATTATGCCCTGTGAGCGAAAGAGGCTTCGAGGGTCAGGAAGCACTACACAACGGGCAGTGGTTAGGGCATCGTTGACCTAGCCTATTTTTTTTAAGGTCATAAGTAAACATTGTAAAATAAAGAAATATGAATATCTTTAAACAAGCTAACGAGTAAAGGTTTGTGTTTACAGAAATAGTAGCTTATCCCTTTCGCGAGGACCTCTAGAAGTCACTAGTGTCTATTAATATTTAACAAGCGTTTAGGCTTTGCAATACAAGTGACCCACAAGCTACCACACACACGCAAATCATTTCCCACACACTACTCCTCACTTGCACACATCCCCACGTGGGCACACTTCCCCACACACTTCACACACACACTTCACACATACGTTATGCTACTGTAACAAGGAGAAGATTCACATTCTAGTGGTTTGAGTTTTAGTTTTAAACCTTGAAAGCTTTGCGAACAAACTACACGGCGATTAGTGTTTTACGTGTCACTAAAGGAATGAGTACGGTAATGTGTGGTCAACGAAGGGAGGGCTAGAGCTTAAGTGCGTGTCGTAAGGGTTAAAATATAATTTTTAAAAAAAAGAACTTTTTTAGCCCAATATTTAGAATAATTAAAGCTCAAACTGATTTTTTTTTCCGTCACTTTTGGTAGCTTAATGTGCTGACCATAAAAAAAAACCTGACAGTATGAGGTTGCCAATTTAGTGATTTATTTTTTTTTTTGCTTTCGATTTGTCCAAAATTTTATATATTTTTAGTAATAGTTTAATGGTTTTTTTTTCTCTTATTGATTCTTTTTATTTTGGTCAAGATCTGGGGTTTTTTTTTGTTTTTTTTTGCTTTATATTTTACGACTTAAATTTCACCAGATCGTGTAAAACAGAGATCGTTTCGTGACCAAGTGTAAGCAGGATTTCTAGTGGGCAGCATTACAGTAATCTGCCTTTTCTTTACAAATTTGATTTTTATGTTTGAACTACAGTGCTAAACAAACAAACAAACAAAAAATAAAAGCATAAAAATTATTCTATGGTCTTAAAAATGTCTTTTTTTAAAATCATTACTTCCGTATTCTGTACACCGGTTACACCAAAAAGATGTCATTTGTGAAAATGCCTCTGTTTTATGAAACTCAATATGTCAGCCAGAACTTACTATTTGTAATAATATTGGGAAACAAGAGTTTAATATCTTATCTTATCTTATATAATACAGACGTTACTTCAAAAAAGAAGATGATTACGTCCTACGCGTCATGCATTTAGTCATGATATATTAACATTAAACACCGGCTACGCCCGATGATTCTACCAAGGGTAATTATTGTTTATTTTGACCAGTACCTCACTCTCCTTTTTTTTCTACTTCCACTAAAACGGCTTGGACTCCCCCTTTTTTAAAAATGACATCCTGCGCTTCATACCACTCTCCCATAGAATATTCTTTCCAAAATACCACTCCATCCCCCCCCCCCCCCCATTCCAATGAAACGTCCCGCATTTCGACTTCAAACGTCGAAAAAAAAAGAAAATATCGACCTGCTTTGGTTTATTTCGACGGTATCATGATCTACATGGTTGAACATACAGAAATAAAATAGAAGAGCGTAGAATTAAACATAAAAATTGGCGCTAAAATGGAGACAATTTTTTTTTTTTTGCTCTTTTACATAATTGACCCCATTCACTAATCGTAAACAAACAACATTTAGCCACGTGATTCTCTATCTCTTCTATACAAATTACAATCTAATGTCTAATACACCGTGGCTGTCACGTTGTTTTTTTTTCTCAATATTATCAGGTGACTAAATGTTGTTTGTTTACGATTGGTAAATGAGGTCCATTAGGCCTATGTTGGGTTTATAAAAACGTACTGGGGCGAAACTGCCAAAAAAAATGTTTTAGGGAAAACTTAACTGCTGCCATTTCGATCGTGAAAGGTGCTTCAGTGCTTAGCATAAAAAATTTAAATATTATTATTTTTTATGTCCATCCCAAGTAATAGAATCAGTGATGAGTGAATCTGTCAGTCAGGGCCCTTATAAATATAGATTACAAAACGGAAGTGTTCTAGATTTATTAACTCTTTCTCTCCGTAATTATTTTTCCATGTTTTGGAAGGAATTCTTCATTTTGCTCATTACTATTTCACTACCTTGTTATGATTGGGCTTCAATAGCTTTGTTGTTTGTTATCAGAAAATGTTGTATTTGGTATGGAATTAAAGGGAAATGCATGCTCTTTTTATATAGTTCAAAGTAAAGTTTAAAAATTAAACATTAATTTATATTAATGAGGTCAAAATCAACGATTGTATCGTCGATTAGGAGAGAAAGAGTTAATACTTTTGTTATCGAGAGCATTTATATTAAAGAGGGGCCTACACACACACAAAATATTGAAGACTGTTCGTGCTATATTAAAGACTAACTAAAATGTCCAACCTTCCTTGTAGCTAGCTGCAGAGGCGGCGACGAGGTGATAATACAGACGGTAACACTAGCTGGAAATTCGTTAGAGAAGCAATCAATGGCAGGACTCGATGTTTGCGGTGTCAGCATCGTCCAGGCTGTTGTCTTGTAGGAATGGACAACACATGATATAACGACAATCCGTTAGATGAGAACAAGGAGAGAGAGAGAGAGAGAGGAAGAAAGAGAGAGAGAGAGAGAGAGACATTGCTCACTCTCTGAATTCTCCATAAATTGCGTGTGAGGCGCCGCGCGCGCACATCCAATACGAGGGCATAATTACTGGAGTGATAGATTGGTCCATTCTCCTTCTAGACGGGCTTTTGGATTCGTCCGCGATCGATTCGGATAAAAGTGCCGCTGAAACTTTTTAATAATATTGGCTCCGGGGGTGCTGAAGTTGCTTCCCCATTTACTTTAGATGGAGATGCTTCAGCGTTTTGTCTAGAGCAGCGAACGACACTCTAATAGAGGCTCTCCAAGTGCCTTGGCGTAGAAACTAAAAGAATAATAATTATCATTATATGTAGGCCTATATATAATCTGGCTTGTCTTTGAGCCCGAAGATTAGTGGAGAAATGCAGTATTATATATATATATATATATATATATAAATAAATATATAAATATATAAATAAATATATATATATATATATATATATATATATATATATATATATATACATATATATATATATATATTTAGTTTAGTTTTTTTGTTTGTTTAGTTCGCTAAGTATACTTAGAGATATAAATATAAATATACATAAATATACTTAGAGAGAAAAACAAAAAAAAAACTTTTGAGGAAGAATAATCCAAATAAGTTTTCAGAAAGTAGATCTTAATGATCTTTTTAAATAAAGTGAAGCGTGTAGTTTCAAGCATTTGGTCCGAAAAGCTCGTAAACAGTAAAATTTGAGAGTGAAAACCATGCCAAAGTAGAAGCGATGAGTCCATGGAGCGCAGGGCTACCTGAAAGATATATGAAGTGAAATATACAGTTTCTCACAAGAATTTAAGACTAGTAGCCGACCCGCGGCGTAGCATACGCCGCTATTTTGAAAAAGACAGTTGTCCAAATGGGGTGGGTTTGGGCAAACGATTGCGCGCCCATGCCTGGAAGGCGAGTAAGGCGCGTATGCGGGCGGGAGGGGGTGGTAGAGAGCGGGAGGAGGGTTAGAGAGTCGGCGTGCGTGCGTGGTGTCCCGCATGGTTGGACGACGCAGAGAATTATATATACAGATGTTTAGTGGTAGACTATGTTTAGTGGTCAAAAATTTTACCAAACATGAAAAGCAAAAGCAATTTCATAAACTCAGGCTGCTGATCCTGCGGTTTGCGCGCTGGACTGTCGATGGTCCCGGGTTCAAACCCTGCCAGCTCCCATCCCCCGTCGTCCTGCTGGAGGTTTGGAATAGGAAGTAAATTATTTTCAACTCTGAAGGAACATCCGAAACATGTGAAACATTTTAACAATTATGTATTTTTTTCTTTGCGAGAATACAAAGAATGGTCACCAATGAAAAAAAAGTTTAATGCTTGTTAATAGGCGAGTTAACTCAGACTTTGCACTGCGTACAAACTCAAAACTTTGTTTTGACTGCGTACTGTGTTTAAACTCTTATATTTTTTTTATTCAAAATCTTGGCCTCATCTATTGCCGGAATGTTTTGCCCCATGTCAGTTTTCCCCTCTAAACGCAGATGTTAGTTCCAATTGAAAGGCAGTTGTTGATACAGTTTGGAATCAGCAGTGTCGCAGGATGTGTCAGAATATAAGAATGTGTCATTGAGCTGTCACGGGCTTCCGATTTGTTCAGAGTTGACCCCCAAAACTGTTCGAGTTTTATTTTTCCTCGGTACCTAGGAAAACGAGGCTAACGAGACCAGGCCTATACGACGTGGTAACGAGAAATTTGTCTAAACTGCCCACAGGTTGTGACGTTGCAGGTCAGTGTTCAGTCTTTCTATAACGATTGGTCTATAACAAGCCTACCCTTCTTGATAAGATACTCAGGTTGACTCCTTTCTTTAACAGAGCTTTGTGTTAGGGGTCACCCAAGCATACATAAATCTAATAATTAGCTATTTATGTTAATTAATATAATTAATTCAGTCTGAAGTTGAATGTACACCTGTGACATCTGTCTCTGACGTATCTGTGACGTGTCAATGACGTGAGTCAATGACGTCTGTTCTTAACACCTATACGTTGAATATAAGAGAAGGCTGAGCGATTCTGATTCTCATTATTCCTTTAGGGAATTTTTTTTTTTTTGGAAAAAGGATTACTTCTTAGTATACCAAAGACTATTTCTTGGCGACAGAACTAATAATAAACAGGGAACATTAATTTTTTTTTATTTTTTTTTTTTATTGCCAACTTATATCAACCCACTCTGTCTGTCTGGTCAAAAAGTGTGTACACGTTATTTCTCCCACACCCATTTTCGGATCAAGTTGAAACTTTGCACAATTATTCATTGGCATACATAAGACACGAATTAAAAAGAAAAATTAACCAATTAGTCAATTAATTACGCGTAATTAATTATTTTGTTTCATACCAACAAGGGAAATTAATCCGTCAGTATTCACAGATATGGCTAGGAATATGAGGTTTTGACCTCTTAGATGATTGTACACTTTATTTTCCCAAACACCCATAATCAGATCAAGTCGAAACTTTAAAAAAATGATCTATTGTACAAACAAAACAAGAATCAATTAAAAAACTAACGAATTAGTCAATTGATTATTGGTAATTAATTATTTTCTTTGATATCGGATCTCATTTCATCTCTTCCTATGGTCCCTTCTGGGACATAGGCCACCAACTAGCTTCCTCCAGGCATTTTGGTTCTGGGCGAGTCTCTCCAACTGTCCCCACGTCTTGCCAATCTGGTTGGCATCTGCTTCCAAATCGCTGCGCCATGTATTCCTGGGCCGTCCCCTCTTCCTCTTTCCTTTGGGTTCCAGGTTCGGGTTTGCCTTGTTATGTTGGATGCAGACTTGCGAAGGGTGTGAACTATTCATCTCCCTCCTTGTTTCTACTAGCCATAGATTGGATCTTGAAGACAGCAACAGACCAGAAGCGAACGGTATACAGTGGACACTAGAAACAGTTATATGACCTTGACTTTGCAGATGACTTGGCTCTTCTTTCTCACACACAGCAGCAGATGCAGGAAAAGATAAATGTTGTTGCAGACAATTCAGCTAGGCTAGAATGGGCAGGGGGTAGCTAGGAATTTTCCATCGTTTGGGAGCCCGGGGGGGGGGGGCTTGACCTCTTTGGGGGCCCCTGCATTTTGCGTAATATTTAATCTTTAATCTAAAAAAACAACTAAGAATGCACATAATTATATGCATTTTTAAAAATAAGATTTAATAGGCAGTGGTTTTGGTTATTAAGCAGTAAGGGCCCAGCGTTTGGATCGATGTTTTAATTTCACCATCTACAGTCTACATCTTGAAAATCATGCAATGTTCACTTTTGCCGTATTCAGACAGACGACAAAAAAAAAGGACCTTGGATGTTAGAGCACGCAGGTAGTTAGAGCACGCAGGTAGTTAGGGCACGCAGGTAGTTAGGGCACGCAGGTAATTAGGGCACGCAGGTAGGCATGCTTTAAAATTTGAAACGAACAAGGAGGAAGAATTGAGGTAATGGATAATTTTATGTTTGTCAGATCCATACACGGAACTTTTTTCTTTATATTCCGGTCAATGGTTCTCAGCATGGCGCCTGGGTAGAAACGGTCGTTAGAGGAGAAGATTAGGCCAAAAGGAAAGCAAAAAAAGAACCGAGTCCATTGCACTGGCGGGGATGGAAGAAAGCTGCAACAAACATTTACAAACCGTTCCTCGATTGGCCGTTTTTTTAAATGGCAGACACCTGCATAGCTGATGGTGTACAGAGAATCAAATTGGGAGTGTTTCCCATGAGTGCTCGGCATTTGGCCTCGCGTCTAACCCAAGCGTCTTAGGGATAAGAACTATTGGTAAAAGGGATGTAAAAAAAATAATTGCATCTGCTTGGATCTTTCGCAGAATTCAGACAGTAAGATAGAGGTAAGCTTTCATAGGCCTAGAGTTCCAATAGTCGTAGACTCAACATTGTAATCTATTACAAAGAATAAGACGTGTTTATTATTTAAAATTGATAAAGACCTCGTGGTCCTAACGTCCCTGAATTTTATTAGGTCATAGAGGTTTTCCTTTATGTTTATCTAGTGTAATTTTCTATTCAGTTGTTCACCCCTGCCACAAAAAAAATATCTTTTTTTTTAATACGTTATCACATGCAGAAATACATAAATCGGACAGAATGTCAACCCTAAACATAAACATAACACCAAGACCATTAAAAAACATACAATTATAAAAAGATACTTTAAAAAAACAAAGCTTATATAAAAAGAAAGAACCTCTCCATTACTGCAATATCTCTCAATGCTGCAGTATTTATTTCCCTTTGTCAGAATAAAACAAAATTAATTAATTGCCACTTTATAATAAGCTATAGGTTAATTTTTTTCTATTGGCTATTGCTTATTTTCCAGTCGTGTACTTGGTTTGAGACAACATCAACTCATGTCACGCCAGGTCGGGCTGGACTCTGGTATCATGGGTAAGGCCGATGTCTGTGTTAGTTCAGTGATATGCTTGTAGTCTAGCGCTGGTCGGGGTGTGCATCTCAGGGTACCTAAGCACAAGATGGTGCGGAGTGCCTAGTTTTTACTGTTTATCATTAGTTGATAAAGGTTTAGCAATGGTATGTACAATAGCAATAGGTAAGCAAATGTATGCTAGTGATTAGCGGCAGATATGTTAATCTATATATACAACTCTTTAATCCCCCTACCATGCGGGACACCATGCAAAGGTCATGGGAAGATAACTCTTTTATTTCTGCAAGTCGGACTAGAGTTGCCACACGTAACTTTCGCGTAGACAGAGAGCGAGGCTAAGAAAGAAAAAAAAAAGGAAAGAGGAGAGAACAAGTAATCTTTCTCTTTACATTCTATACATTTTATGTGTGTATTTTTTACAAACGTCAATATGTGGGCGCAAACAATTCCCTGTTAGATTAGCCTTTCCCATGACAACGAATAAAGCCCAAGTCCAAACGTTCAAAAAGACATGCCAGTACCTTCCAAAACTTGTTTTCAGTCATGGACACTTGTATGTTGCTCTCTCCGGAGTTCCTTCTTTTCATTCAGTTACAGTCGTTAGCCCAGACCCACCCTATTTGGGCGACTGTGTCTTTCAGGAAATGTTCCCCTGTCACTAGGTAGTGTGTATGCTGCGCAGCAGTTCTGTTAATTGTACATATTTATTCCGTTTAAAATATTGTTTATTGTATAAGTATTGTTAACCTTGTGTGTTTACTTTTTCGTTCAGTCTTAATGTTTGAGCGAACGGTTGAGAAGATCCGTCAGGAGCTCAGGCGTAAGCTAACATGTACTTATATTACACATGCATAGAACAAAACCTGGCGCAAGTCTTAAAGACCTGAAACATTTCCCCATGAGATGATAAAAGCGGAGGGTTGCATCCCCTTTTAACGGTTTAAAAATAAACTTAAAAAATGTTTATGGTTTTGTAGAAAAATAAATATTCATTAACGTGTGTGCCTATCTTACCTACCTATGTTTTAATGTATTTTTGGCGCTCAGAAATAGTCTACCCCTCCTCCTCATCCAGATTTATATTATCCTAATTCTTCCTCTTTCCTCTTTCACACCTCCTCATTCCTCCCTCCATCCTCTCACTTCAAATATCAGCCCATCACGTTCTGCAGATCTCTGAGGACTTTCTCATCTCCGATTTGATTGTAATATAGATTAGCGCCAGTACTAACAGGACGTGACGTCACAGCAGACGTCCAGTTTATTCAAGGGGGACGTAGCGAGATTTTATTTTTTTCATGTTCCGAATTTTTTTTTTAGGGAGAGAAATAGGTTAATGAACGCCGGCTCGTGGCGTGACGTCACTGTGTAGTGGTAGCCATCAGTGTCGTACAGTAAGAAATACACAAGAGTCTTAATGGCAGATTTGCATCATGGAGATGAATATAAGAACACGAGAATCTCGTCTGGCTCCGGTATTAACCGTATAGAAAGTTGTTGGTCCTTTGGGTGGGCATCCGTGTTATGGGGCGTCTGTGTGTGTGTTTCTATGGTGACGGTGGGAAGAGGCTAGTGATTGGTTGGGAATGATGCAAGATAGATGGCACTGTCGTCATTGGTCTTAGTTAGGACAGACAACTCCAGAAAGCCATATTGAAAAGACGTGTTATTGAAGTGAGCTGTATTTTGTTAAAAATACCATTTTATATTATTACTAAAGTCTGCTACATTGATTTCATTTTATCTTAAATTGAATTTGTTTATATTGTATTTAAAGATCTATTTGTTTTGTTTTTTCACTAAAGAAACGTTATTCAAGTTATTTCAAGTTTTATAAGATAAGATATTGTTACGATCTCTCCTAATCAGGCCTTCTGTAAACACTGCTAAACACACAATAACACACCAACACATCAAGAACTTGACAAGGCTCCAAATAATCTGGTGCTTTAATAATGGTCAATTAAAACAGCCAATATGACACAATTGGCAATACATCAACACTAAAAATGCTATTCTGTACATCACCGTACTAAACTAATAAACTTTACTGTCTGTATCTCTTCCTGGACTCGTACATTCACTTCAGGACTCCACCAGGACCGACTTCATGGCAGCCTTAACAGTTCCGGTCTACTCGATGTTCTGTCTTGAACTGCACTGCTTTACACCCGCTGTCTCTGGTCCACGCAGGCTTATGACCAGATGACCATAACCCGGGTCTTATTCACGTGCAAAGTTCATGCCAGTACTGTCCCTTGCCCTTCAATATAGCACGCTAAACTGTATTACTGGCCTGTGTCACATATCACGCACAGTTAACCCCATTGCGTCGCGACTAGGGTTACAACAATACATTACGCCTACAGCGATTTCATTGTCTACTTAAAGTCTTATTCTATAAGTCAACGACCACCAGCAACAAGCGACGAAAACGCTCAGTCAACGTTAGCATCTGCCATGGAATAAAAAAGTAGCTCTTAGTAACAGTTTTCTGTCGAACAGGCTTGAAATGGCTTGTATATACAAACATCTGTTAATAAAGAAGGTTGAATTTAGGGCTTCACCTGATAGAACTCCCCTGAGTCCATTAAACTCTTATGGGTGCCTGACTTAAGTTGGGAAAGTAAAGATGGTTTGGGGGTCGTTGTGCTGGCCACATGACATCCTGCTAGTTAACCGTTTGCCTAAAGAAACAGATGCCCTATGAATCGCAAGGTCTGAAAAGGGGAAACTTATAAAGAATTGAATACAATAGAGGGATAAAGAAGAGCGTGGAGGCCGCACATTCTCACACTTTAGGCCTTAAGCCAATAGTTTGAAGGAGCAATGACCATAAAAAGGTGGACATATCCTCCTTATACTGGACATATGATTCCCCTACAGTTGGAGTAATGTTTTGTTATTGTATTGATTAATTGTGACCATTTGATATCATTCTTCTCCATTCCTAGCCCGTGTGTGGATTACCCGTTCCTTTATTTCAGACTTGAACTTCTTCCTATTGTAACATCGATGGAAATGTATTCTAACGAATGACTACGTACATTGACAAGTAGGTCACCTGGTATAGACCACGTTGGATCTATAACTAGTAGCCATATTCTGTCAGTGATGCGGTGCACCTCCACCCCACAGTGCATATAGAATTCGCAGAGCCTGGGGGTATGGGGTGTGGGGAGATTCATAAGATTATTTTTTTTGTTACAATACAATTCAAGTCATAACTTCATGGAGAGGGGAACCTGGACGCCGATCTCAAAAAACAGCTCTAACGATTTTTCTAGAAATTTAACAGTTGATGTATATCGCTGAGAAAAAAATGACTAACTCGCTGGCCACAGTGGGAAAACTCTAGTTTGACCTTTATCATTTTTCAAGTAAAAAAAAAAAAAGAAATTTAAATTTGGCTAGAGATCTAGATCTAGGTCTAGATCCAAGATATGTTTTGAAAGGACTATCGCTTTCGGGAATTTCCGAATGCAAGGCTTTTTCTGACTGAAGAGTTTTCTAAATTAATGTTCAGGAACATTTTGCACATCGTCTTTTAAGTCTAGAACTAAATTCTTATCATTGAAATATTTTAAAGTGTACTAGATCTATACATTTGCTTAACCAGAATTCTTTCTTGGGGAATACAGGGTAAGGGCTGGGTAAAACAAAAAAATTAGGAGAAAAACACTCGCTCTATAGGCTGTATAAAGGAGGTATTGTCTTTTTAAAAAAGGTATTTTGAAAAGAAATGTGTTTAACTAGCAGTATGAAACTTAAAGAATCTCCGTTTAATGTGTAAATAGTTGGGCTAATAGTTGTGCGAATGGTCGCATTAAAATTAACGCGAAAATAAATCTGTTGAATAGGGCGTTCACTGCTGTCCGATGTTTTAGATTTATCTCCCTTTATGCCTCGCATCAGACAACGGAGTTTTATCTAATTGTATACCTCAGGAACGTCTAACATTTACATAGTCTCTCTGTTATTCTTTTCTCTGTCTACGACTCTATACCTCCCCTCCGCTTCTATCTTTCCCCCCTTCAATGATTCATTAGATTCTATCAGCGCTTTCGCGTTAAGTTATTCTAGCTACGTTGGCGTCCTGTTGCTCTGGTGTACAGTGGAGACACTAATGGTTCAGGTGACAGGCCACACGATCCTTGTTTTGTATGACAGTAGATCAGCAGTCAAATAATTATTGTTCTGGGCGGCCTCATTATGATGAAGTGAGCTCTTTTCACGTATGGACGGCTGCTAATAACAAGCAGATGTACATTACCTGGAGATAAGCTTTCCCTGGGGATAACCATTATCTGGGGATAGGCATTATCTGGGGATAAGCATTATCTGGTGTCTGGTGATAAACATTATCTGGGGTCTGGTGATAAACATTATCTGGGGATATGCATAACCTTGGAAAAAATATACATGGGGATAAGTATTACCTGGGAATAAGCATTAACTGAGAATAAACATTACCTGGGGATAAGTATTAAGTATTACCTGGGGATAAGTATTACCCGGGGATAAGTAATTACGTATTGCCTGGGGATAAATATTACCCGGGGATAAGTAATTAAGTATTGCCTGGGGATAAGTATTAACTTAGGATAAATAATTAAGTATTACCTGGGGATAAGCATTATCTGTTGATAAGAAGTACCTGGAGATACCATAATATAATGATTGCAAAAAGCATTACCTTGTTCCAACTATATGCTTGGTGGTTGCCTTATAATGTGGTATGTGCTTTAGACTACATTCTCGGTGGTTCCAGGTTCGAATCCCGCTGTCCTGTGGGAGATTAAGGCTAGGATGTAACAATCTTCCATAATGAAGGAACATCTGAAACATGTAAACAAAAATAAACAAACAAACAAAAAAAAACAAGGATTTCTCAGCGATAAGCAGGATTGGGTGTCCCGGGTTCAAGTTGGAGATTCGGGCTAGGTCTAGGATGTAATAAACAATCTTTGATTCCGGAGGAACATCCGAAACATGTTTAACAAGTAAACAGACTAACAATAAGCGTTATCGGATGGTAAGCATAATCGAAGAATCATGATCAACTAGCTATAAGCAGTATCTAGGGAAACACATTGCCCGTCTAATGTCAACCACAGAGGGATAAGCATTGCAGTTGTTAAGTAGTATCAAGGAGTAGAAGTTTCTTTCTTTTTTGTTTTAATATATAATTAATCAAGTGCATTCATTAAGGGTGTACATATTTCTATCTATCTATCTATCTATCTATCTATCTATCTATCTATTTATCTATCTATCTATCTATCTATCTATCTATCTATCTGTTTATCTAGAGAGAGAGAGAGAGAGAAGAGTTTCGTTAGCTTTCTGACACCATTTTTTTTTATATAAATAAGTATAGTTTTTACACATTAAATCACTTAGTATTTCATGGGACTTGATGGGACCATTATTTCTTTCACCCAGCTGCAGATAAGGTTATCATTTTTCTTAATCATTGCCTAATCCCTAGGCCCATCCTCTTACACGAAGCCCAAACATTTTCCCTTCCAATTATAGAAAGGCCATGTATTTTTCCATAACCTTACAGAAAGTTCATGTATTTTTCCATCACCTTACAGAAAGCCCAGGTATTTTCCCATCACCTTACAGAAAGCCCATTTATTTTCCCATCACTTAACAGATAGCCCATTTATTTTCCTTTCCACTTATACTTATATTCTCTCAACCTTTTCCAATGGTTAAGGTAAGGCCTGGTAAGGGCTACATTTTAGTACTGATTTAGACCTTTAGTCTCTACACCCATTCAGAGATAGTGCCACAGATCACCATAAAACTTTCTGTTCCACGCCTTCCCACCCACCTGCCGACGAGATACAGGTAATTAGTTTGACAACACGCAGTCTTAATTTATGTTTTATATATGAAATCATTAATTAAAGCACGTAACGGGCTGTATATAAAACACACACGATGTGAAAGCGCATTTCAACATGTTTGGAGAGTAGAAAGTATATTGGTATTTCTAGTTTTCAAGCTGTTTTTACAAAGCTTATATCAACTCACTCTGTCTGTCTGTCTGGTCAAATATTTGTACACGTTATTTCTCCCACATCCAATCTGGGATTAAGCTTAAATTTTAGCATAATTATTTCTTTTACTTGACAACACAGGAATCAATACCAAAAAAAAAAAAATAATAACCAATTGGTTTATAACCTATTGCTGAATTAATAAAAGTTTTGTAAAAATAAGCCTCGCAGAATTGAAAAAAATCAAAAGGAAAATTTAAAATTATCCTCAACATAAAGATCGGCTTATGCCCTCTCTGGTCATGATCAATGCCAGCCTGGACTCTCGCAGCAGAGATAGAAAGGACAGTTCAAGACATGGTGACTAAGTGTTGTGGGAAGCTTTGGTCTATTCAAAAAAATCTTCAAAGATTTAAAAAGATGTCTGCATCAAAGCACACATATTGTCATAAGTATTTGATTTGACCTCGATTAGGACAATGCGTCATTTTTTTTGTTACAAAGTTTATAAGAGCTCACTCAGTCTGTTTGGGTGGAATCTTTTACAAGCTATTTCTTCCACTTCGGATTCTCGGATCAAGTTGAAACTTTGCACAATTTATCATTTCTTATAACAAAACATTAGTCAATGTAAATAAATAACCACTTAGTTAATCAATTTGTGGTAATTAATTAATTTTTTGTTTTATATAGAGACAGTAGGGCCTACTAAGCTAAGGGGAGATAATTAGAAATTATTTCGTTCTCTAAAAATTTATTTAACTGACAGTAGACTATAAAACCTTCTACTTTAATAAGTACTTGGATAGCTCAGTGGCTAACAGGCCGAGCTTACTGTGTATAGTCTCGAATTTGAATTCAGAATCCAGCACTTTATTGAAAATTGTTTTTGAAAAGCCAGCACGGAAACCTCGAACCGAGATGATACCTCCCTCCCCCTTTCCCAATTGGTTACAAAGAAATGATTGGACCATAACACACTGAGCATGCTATTAGCATAAAAGTTGCGTTAAAGAAAAAAAATAAAAAATTCTAATTACAAAAAAAAATGTATTATTGTTAGTCTGGATCTATAAAAAAAAAAATAATTAAAGAAACTATATCACTGTCACGTACACAGTATCTATATTTAGCTCGTCAGCAACCTCGGGTAATTTCTCACGCGGAGATATGTTAATTAGTGTAACTTGGGCTGCATTTATTGGTTGCAATGAGCTACGTGGGACACGTGACATCGCTTGAGCCCGGGAAGGTTCTGGTTTATTAGTCAGTCATTGTATGGAACTTGGAAGTGAAACATCTACTAAAGCTTTGTATTAGAACTCAATTATATTATTGTGTAGATCTATCATTTTATTCAAGTACATTTAACCATTGTAATTATTTGTGAATAGCTTTTTCAAGTTCTGAATTAAAGCATTTGTTTTAGACGAAGAGAAGTTTCTTCATTGAATACAGTAATATACTTAGATCGACTTAGCGATTGACAACTTCTAGATGATCAACTGGCAACATTTTGAATGATCGTATTATCAACTAGATCTAGCTACTTCTATACGATCATCTTATTAAAAGAAGATTTCAAGATCCTCGGCAATCACGATCATTGTTAGTGTGATGTAGACTAAGATAATCTTCAACGTGACATCTATCATTGCATCTTCATAGACATCTGACATCCACTAATTAATGATTGTGACAATCACTATAAGCATTGTTGTTTTTTTTTCAAAGTATTTTTTATATTTTATTTGTTGGCTATTGTGGCAAATTGTGTAGGTCAGTGAAGGTTTTTCAAAGCAACGTAAAAGTCTGCAAGCTTATCTTATCTTATCTTATAAATTACAGACGTTTCTTGTTAATCTAGTCATGCAGGTTAATGAGAGACTCAAACCCTACTAAGTCTTTGATTTTTTTTCCTGGCTGATTCAGGCAACTCGTTCTATGCTCAAATGTAGGGCCACCAAACACATGTGGAGGCGCGGAGGCTGAGTGGTAAAATGCTTTGCTTCCGAACTGGACGTCTCGGGTTCGAATCCCGATGAAGACTGGGATTTTTAAATTCGGCTATTGTGGCAAATTGTGTAGGTCTGTGAAGGTTTTTCAAAGCAACGTAAAAGTCTGCAAGCTTATCTTATCTTATCTTATAAATTACAGACGTTTCTTGTTAATCTAGTCATGCTGGTTAATGAGAGACTCAAACCCTACTATTACTTTGATTTTTTTTTCCTGGCTGATTCAGGCAACCCGTTCTATGCTTAAATGTAGGGCCACCAAACACATGTGGAGGCGCGGAGGCTGAGTGGTAAAATGCTTTGCTTCCAAACTGGACGTCTCGGGTTCGAATCCCGATGAAGACTGGGATTTTTAAATTCGAGATCTATGGGCGCCTTTGAGTCCACCCAGCTCTAATACGTACCTGACACTAGTTAGGGAAAATTAAAGGCGGATGGTCGTTGCGCTGGCCACATATTACCCTCGTTAACCGCTATTTTTTCGGCGTTATTTTGTTCGAGCTATTTTGATGGCGCTATTCTGTCGGGGGAACCCAAGTTAAGTTACAGATCGAGTTGCTCTGAATTAAGTTACAGTTTTAATGAACTCACAGGTCTGAATCAATGAACACCTGATCATTTAGCCCGTTATCTAAAAGGTCTCATCTTTCTGCTATTTATAAGTGAATTTGTGCATTTCAACCAGATGATATAAAGCATGAACTTGATAGGTGGATACACGCAACTGCAAATTGCAATAACAATAAGAAGAAGACTTATCTTCGAGTCCGAAGACTAATGAGGAATGCAGTATTTCCAGTGGATACGCAGCCCCAGCTATGACCTACATATTTTGCCACATACAGGGCAAGCATAACCATCGATCGCCGGTGGTCAATTAAGATTTTCTTTTCGCCGTCTGTGTCTGTCCTCAGCAGTGGACTGTCGTTTGGTCTCAAAGGTGTATCCAGCGGCCTTTGTGAGTAACTTCCAGCTGTCTCGTTCTAAGGCCGCATGCAATCAGGAGTTTTCTTCTGGAGGCAATGCAGCAAATTGCAATATTTAAGTGTAAACGCCAGACTTTTTCACTCTTTAGGCCAATGCCAGCAAGGAAAACGTCTGGAAGCCCGAATGGTACTAAGTAAGAAGGAACTCCTAAAATTTTTCCCAGCATGTAAAATAAGAAAAAAAATTATCTCCTGCTTAGATGTAGACATTGTTTAGTATTATATAAGAAACAAACAACTTAATAAGTCTGTACCAAGCCTATTGTATCTATTTTAATCTCGCATCAAATAAACAGTCGTGACCAATGCTGACAGGGAAAAAAAAAGATTGTTTCGTTAACTTCATTCTTGGTTGAATTCAAACAATTCTGTAGGGACTCCTATTTTTGTACCGATCGTGACGGAGTAATTACAGACCTGAAAAGGTGGAAGGGTCTGTATTATGTTTTTCTTTGAAATTGAATAGAATTCGTTACAATTTTAATTATCAGAATTTGTGATAGTTATTAAACCATATTTTAAAAATGATTTGAAAAAAAAGTATGTTTGTTTATATGTTCTATGATGATATCTCAATCTAGCTAGTTAATTCCGAACGTCTACATGGTTTGTTTTTAGAATTCACACAAGGATATCTTATCTTCTTATCTTATATATAACAGACGTTACTTCAAACAAGAAGATAATTCATAATTTCATATATCATCTAGTCATGCATGTTAATCAAAGACTTAAACTCTGCTACGTCGTTGGTTTTCCTGGCTTATTCAGGCAACCCATCCCATTCTCTAATGGCACTAGGAAAGAAGGAGAACTTATATGGATTGGTTCTAGCATAAGGAATAAGAGAGGTATCATGTAAACTCCCTTTGTTAAAGATTATATTATGTTTTATACGCCTTGGATGTTCCCTTCGATTAGAAGATCGTTACTTCGTTGTTCAAGCCAACCGCAGGTCGTCGGAGGATGGCAGCGGTCAGGGTTCGAACCCGGACCACCGTGACCACCAATCAACCATGAAACAATGTATTGCATTACCACATGACCATTTATTTTGACAAAAGTTTCATTATTTCTAGTGATCTGACATTTCGTACACTAAGTTGTGCTGCGAGGCATTTATTTCAGAGACAGTTTCATTAATTTTTGAATTAATTAAAATCTGTTAATGCTATATGAAAAGAAGTAGACTTACTATGGTCGTTTTAGTCAACCTTTTTTTTACAAAACTTATATAAATTATATCAACTCACTATGTCTGTCTGGCCAAAAGTTTGTACACTTCATTCTTCGGACACCCAATCTCGAATTAAGCTGAAATTTTGCGCAATTATTTCTATTACCTGACAACACGAATCATTTTAAAAATTTACCAATTAGTTAATAAACTATTCATAATTAATTATTTTCAATGGTATCTCAAACAAGGGAACAAAATAGTACTCGACTAAGCTGAATTTTATATATTGTCGTCTGAGGCTTATTACAAATTTAATTACAAGACTGATTCAAACTAATTGATACACTTAATATAAGCTTTTTTTTAAAAAAGTATCTTTTGTATTTTGTTACACAGCTTATATCAACTCACTCTGTCTGTCTGTCTGTCTGTTTGCTAAAATGTTTGTATACGTTATTTCTCCCATCAAGTTGAATTTTTTGCATAATTATTTCTTATACCTGACAACATAAGAATCAATAAAAAAAATCAATTAGTTAATTAACTATCGGTAATTAATTTTCTTTTGGTATCTCGAACAAGGGAAAGAAATTGTACTTGACTAATGTGATGGTATAAGTAGAATTAGTCCCCTTTATACTCCGTAGAGAGAAATGTTTGAAACTATTAAAACAGAGAACTATAACACCTTTTAATTTCATAGCACTTCCCTGGCACAGAGGTTAGTGTGTTGACTTGAGGAGACAAAAGGAGGTTTTAACAATCGAGTTCGAATTCAGGTCGCCCAAGTTTTTGTTTTTACAAATGCATCTAAAAAGTGATCACGGTAGCATTCACGCCGATACCTTCTTCTTTGTCCCCTCCACCCCTTTCCCAACTGGTCCAGACAAGTGATAGGATTATAGCGCATTGAGAAAGCTAAAAGCATGAAATCGCGCTAAACAAAAACAATTGGTAAAAATATTTATAATCCCACAGATTTATCTATCGTTAGTCTAGATCTATTAGAAATGTAATTTCATGATTGATCCAAACTAATTGATACAACAGCGCTTTAAATAATTTTTTTTTTTAAAGTATTTTTATATTTGTTCTTTTTTTTCTTTAAACCAAAATAGAGATTTTTTCTTAACTGATAATTTTATCAATTTGAATTTTACCACTTTGAATTTATTGCTTCTTTTAGAGTCATTTTGTTTTTATATAAGTACTTTGGTTATAGTTATTTACGATGGCATTGAAAGTTAAAAAAAACAACAAGAAAACTAACGGGAAAGAAGTCAGACCCACAAAAATGATTACAAACAAGCATCTAAAAAAAAATGTCCAAACTAATATAGCAACTGAAGAATAAATCTTTTTTTGAAGTAGAAAAGTTTTTAGTTTTTCATATTCTTTTTAAATACACAATAAATGTGTCAGTATCAAAGTCTTTTCCTGTTCCATGCCCACGTTTAGCGCTAATCTTTATTTCCGATTTGAAATCTGGGTTTAAACTAAGCCAAAACTTTGTCATAATTCCACATTCCCTCGATCCAACTGCCCTAACCACTCTAGATTTTATTATTATGATTATAATCCATTCCGAACATGCGTCTACAAGCCCATCAGGGCAACGATGTTAGAGGAGTCCGTCTGTCTGTCCCATGTGTTATTTCAAACAAGAATGGTGCGGCGTCTAAGCCAGATTTTTTTTTCTGTTCAAGAAGTAATCGAACTTTTGAACACGAGTGTGCACTTCTCCTAGACGCGGAGAGAGATACTGCGGACATCCTTCGCAGTGGTTCTCGCATTGCAGCAGTGACGTGGGGGACCATCGTTTTGAAAACATTCCACGAGTGTGTTTGTGAGGGTAGACTCATGAGAATGTCTCTGGTTGAACGAGAGCTAAGTGTATAGTTCAGCTCATGAACTGGGTACTGCAGGGTTGCGGGTTTCAATGGGTTAATAGTTGGGTTGGAGGACCTCTTTTGCGAGAACCACTGATCTAATGGACAAACTGATCAGGGTCTGCTTTTATACTTCACTTAGCAAAGTTGTGAGATATCTGGGGGAGGACGGGGGGGGGGGGGTATTGGTTAATAAACTCTAAAACTTTCGTAAGCTCATAAATGCCTTTCCCCCCCCCCCCCCATAACACTGTCTCTCTCTCTCTCACACACACACACTATCTTTCTCTCTCTTTATCTCCCTCTAACACTCTCTATTTCTCTCTCTCTTTATATCGAATCTCTCTCTCTCTGTTCCCCCCTCTCTCTTTCTCCATTTCACACACTCTTGCTCTCTCTTTTTTCTCCCCCCCCCCCCATTTTTCCTATCTCTCTCTCTCTCTCTCTTTCTCTCACATACTCTTTCCCCTGCATCTCTTTCTCTTCCTCATTCTGTGGGTTTTTCTTTTCGTTTTTTTTTCACTCTCTTTTCTACTCTCTATATCCCTCTCAATGTTTTCTTTCTCTCCCCCCCCTCTCTCTCTCTTTCTCATCTTCTTACTCTTCCTTATCAAAATATTTACCTATCCTTTAATGCTGACCAAGTCCTTATACATTCTCTATTAAGAAAAAAAAAAGATACTGACCCACCTCGATAGAACAGAAACTCTATTGAGAGATGCCAGATCTGGAAACCACTGCGCAGTTTATCGCAGAATACTTGTCTGAACCCTCCAACATATACATATATATGAGAACGAAGATATAAGAAGAAACTATAAATATTTCAAAGTTGTTCTGAAAGAGGTTACGGATCTGAATCTCAAAAGCCCATACATACGGATGTTTAAGACAGATGTAAAAAAAAAAATTGGCATCTAACAGGTCCGTGGTTCGATTCTTCGTTGATACTCATCTATTTTTTATCGATTTTTTTCAAAATCTTCTCTCAATAATTAGTATACCATAGAACCTCTGTTATAAGCTACATATCGTGTTTATTCATCGTTTGTTTTATCACTAAGCTTATTGTCACGTGGCTTACGCATCAAGGTCCCAGGAGAAGTGTAGCCCATTCACCCGAAGAATGATCTCTTGCATATATTGGATTTGGATACTATGTCATCAGATCAAACTTCTTAAAATACCTTTACTTACCCATTAGTCTGTTGGACCGTTGGGGCACCATGCAAGATTTGTCGACCGCCTTTCTCAATTCCTCTCTGTCTTTTGCCTTAGATAGAACCTCTTTCAATGGCAGGCCGTCCATTCTTTTATGTTGTCTTCCCATCGCTTTCTCTGTCTGCCTCTACTTCTTTTTCCTGGTACTGTTCCCCGAAGGAAGGTCTTTGCGAGCCTTGAAGGCCTTGTGATATGGCCATAGATTTTTAGCTTGCTTTTTTTTTTTACGATAGTTAGCAGGTCATCGTGGGGTCCAATCGCTGTAGTAACCCTGTCTCTATCTAATGGTCACATTTAAAAGACCGCACAATCTGAAACTTAAAAGTTTATTTACCACCCGATTCCCCTGTAACACTTTCCTTGCAACATAGGGTCTTAGCGAAATCAATTGTTATAGATTGGCGTCAGTTAAGTCCCCACTTTTCTTTCTATTGTAAACAGAATCTAGTGTGTCTTTTAATACAGGTGTGCGGTGGAGAGAGGTCACCGCTGGTCAGCTAACAGGCCAAACACTGGAATACGGGGAGCAGTGGGAGTGACCACTCGAGTCTCGGTCGGCGGGGCCTCACAGTTCCGGTGAAATCTTGAGTGTGCTGTGACCCCAGGCAGGACAGGGAAGGGGATGACCTGACTTGGTCAAACAATATCTGGACACACTGTCTGTGGCCTATGGCGCTGGGTCACGTGACCAACCAACCAACCCAAGCCAGTGTTTCTGAAATTGGAACGATATTGCGATACATATTGAGTGAGATTTTGTGTTCGGGCAACTTTGCCTTCTAGTGCCTGGTCATGTTATTGATAGTTAAATCTACATACTTAATTAAATGGATCGAGTAGGACCCAATTATCGTCTTTTTGCAAAGCTTATATCAACTCACTCTGTCTGTCAGTCTGTCTGTCTGGTAAAAAGTGTGTACACGTTATCTCTCCCACACCCCATTATCGGATCAAGCTGAAACTTCGTACACTTATTCACATAGACAAGGCGTGAATCAATATTTTAAAAAAGTAACCAATTAGACAATTAATTTACGGGTAATTAATTATTTTGTTTAAAAGCAACAAGGGAAACTTATACTTCAGTATTCACATGTATGGCTGAATTTGTCGGGTTTAGTCCCCTTAAATAATCGTTATCGCTATTTCTCCCTCACGCATTCTCCAATCAAGTTTATACTTTAAACAATTATTTATTATATCTTACATAACGTTAATCAATAAAAATACTCAATTAGTCAATTATTTATTGGTAATTATTTTTTTATATCGAATGAGGGAAATAGCTTGTACATTATTGGTAGATATGGATGGAGTTCTTTCCCATTTAGATATGCTTTTTTAAAAATTATTTTGCTTGATTTTTCTAGGAGCCTCTAAGTTAGAAAGGAATAATACAAAAAAAGCTAATAAAATACTCAGAACACAGAGATAAAGGCACATTTCTTATTCCATGTGGCAGGACGACATTCATATAAGTTCCCTTTCTTCCTTAGTGCCATTTGAGTAAGGAACGGGTTGCCTGAATCGTCAGAGAAAATCAACCACTTAAAGGAGTTTATGACTTTAATTAAAATGCACGACAAAATTTTAAAAAATATTAAAAATAAGAGTTTGTTTTATAAGTTTCGGACGTTTCAAAAATGTGAAAATATTACGTCCTACGTCCTAGTCCAAACGTCATTAAGAACGGCAAGGGATGAACACGGGCAGGGTTTAAACTCCGAAGCGCGGCCATTGTTTGTTTTATACAATTCGACATGTTCGCTCATACATACGAGACCATTATATATTTGTATCTGTGACCTAAGGTGTTAACGACATGGCAACGACCTATTGGTCTAAATTGCCTACAGGTTGTGACGTTGCAGATTAGTGTTGAGGCCTTCAGTAACCAATGGTCTTGGCCGTGATCAAATTAAAAAGACAACTAGATTTAATTTTACGATAATATTTTGAAAAATTATAAGTGTCAAACCAGAATTTTCACTATGTATCTAATAAAGTAGGTTTAGAGCCGTTTTCGAAACACCCGTCCACCGATGGTTCACACATGAAGAGTGTGTAAGAAGAAGGAATTGTAATAAGGGGCAATAACTTCTAAATTATAATGTTCATTTTAATAAAACTGTGTTAAAGACGGCAACACTAAGGTGTTATCGCTATGAGTTTGCTGCGATAGGGCAACGCGTCAAGCTCAATGTGTCCGCCGCGTCCATCTGTTAGAAAAAAAAAATTTGAATGCAGCCTGACCCCTATCTGTGCGGACACCGCCAGGCAGCGTCGATTGTTCCAGGGCGGATCAAGTTTCAGGCCCATGCGACGGCTGCTCGTGAGATGAGTTCTTCTTCTCGAATATTCAGTTTGGCGTAACCTGGACTTTCTACACTAGTGAAGCCGAACAGGGAGTTATCATTGTCAAAAAGGAAAATCTTTTTTTTTTCTCCATTGGTGAGTGGAGGGAAGGAGAAATTCGGAAGGAAAAGGAAAAAAATCTTTTATTTTGAAAACGGCTATAAATATTTTCTTTCAAAAAAAGACAATCTATGTACATTCACACCTTCATCTAATCCATTAGTCTTTTGAACCGTTGGGGCACTACACAAGATCTGTTGACCGTCTTTATCCGTTCCTTTCTATCTTTTGCCTTTGATAGAATCTCTTTCGATGACAGGCCCGTCTATTCTTTTATGTTCTCTTCCCATAGCTTTCTCTGTCTGCTTCTTCTTTATCCTGGTGCTGTTCACCGAAGGAAGGTTTTTTGCGAAACCTGAGGACCTTTGGGGGGAAAAAAACAAAGTAGCTAATTGACGACAAAGTGAAAACTCTGGTATATCTATAATAATCTTTCAAGAATATATTTAATCATCTTAAAATTAAATTTCTATTACATCTTTTATTATTGTAGTTCGGTCGAAGGTCGGATAGTTCCGCATGGACTATTGAAATATAGATATTTATCATTTTTAGGAAGAAGTACTAACATTGAATAAAATAACACGATATCTGGAAATAAAAGGTGAGTACTGTGATAGGCCTTGCCCTTGTAGTTGTTGATGACTGTCTGACTTCGACAGATTACTCTGGAGATGTCACGGCTTCTTGTATGGGTGTAACAAGACCTACTCATGTAACAAGTAGAAAAAGACTTAAGTCCAATCCGTTGTATACTCAGATGTTTAATATTGAAAAGGCCATGGTCGAGTCTATGTCTGTAATATCATGTTATCGGATGAAGTCCTAACACCAACTGACATTATTTACATAAATAATCTCTAACCCAACTAAATCATGATATCACTAAATGTTGCGTTCAAAGTCCGTCAGCTATGGTGCGTCTCTATACAAAGTAATATTACTAACTGTCTCAGAGTACATACATTTTTAAAGTTCTTTTTAGTCTTTTAAGTTTCAATTTAAAACTACACATGGGGGCGTGGTGGTTGAGGGGTTAAGCGCACGGCTTCCGAACCTGGGGGGTCCTGGGTTTAAATCTCGGTGAAGACTGGGATTTTGTATTTCGGGATTTTTAGGGCGCCCCTGAGTCCACCCAACTCTAATGGGAACCTGACTTTAGTTGGGGAAAGTAAAGGCGGTTGGTCGTTGTGCTGGCCACATGACACCTTGCTCGTTAACCGTTGGCCACAGAAACAGATGACCTCAACATCATCTGCCCCATAGACCGGAAGGTCTGAAAGGGTAACTAGTAACTAGACCTACTCACAAGCGGCATGAAATAAGGAGTATAAAAATAAATCCTTTAAATGCGCGCGCACACACTAATTTTGCTTTTTTTAAAATCTCATATTCTGCAACATGGCAATCAGTTTGATGTTTGCCGTCGCACTGGCGCACTCACCCGCACGGGCCCCATTTAAAAACATTGTCAGTCAAGTGTGTGCGTGTGTGTATGTGAGCGGGTGTGTGTCTGAATGTGGAGAGCGCGGTGTCCGTGATATTTTTGCGGTAGATTCCAACTTTGGAGGATGAGAAAGACAAAGAAGACCAAAAAAGATAAAAAAAAAGATGGAGGGTGGGTCCAGGGCGTGAGGCACTCCCCCCCATGGGCGCTTCAACATTGACACCGGGGATCTGACATACTTATGTTCTGATCGTTTCCAATGTTACACTTTGGAGAGTGGGAGGGAGGTGGTAGCTGGTGGATGTATCAGGGAGAAGCGTGCTTATACATTAATGTCATTGGTTGGTCAACATGACCTGATGGGGGGGGGGGGGTGTGTTGTGTGGAGGGAGAAGATAGAGATTTAAAGAGAGAGAGAGGGGGAAATCAAGAACTAGAGACAAAGAGAGAGAAGAAAAAAAAAGAGAGAAAGAGGAAGATAGAAAGAGAGAGAGAGGAAGAAAGAGAGTGGGGGTAGAAATAAAGAGAGAGAGAGACAAAAAAAAGAGTCAGAGGAGTAGAGAAAGAGAAACAAATATTGTCGGAAATGAATAATATGTCTTCTTTCTTTTCGTCATTCTCTCTTCCTCTCTTTATTCTGTCTTTCTATCTTCCCTCTATTCTGCCTTTCTCTTCTCTCTCTTCTGCCTTTCTCTTCTCTCTATTATGCCTTTCTTTTCTCTCTATTCTGTCTCTTCTCTATATTCTGCCTTTCTCTTCTCTCTATTCTGCCTTTTTTTTTCTCTCTATTGTGCCTTTCTCTTCTCTCTATTCTGTCTGTCTCTTCTCTCTATTCTGCCTTTCTCTTGTCTCTCTTCTGCCTTTCTCTTCTCTCTATTCTGCCTTTCTCTTCACTCTATTCTGCCTTTCTCTTCTCTCTATTCTGCCTTTCTCTTCTCTCTATTGTGCCTTTCTCTTCACTCTATTCTGTCTCTTCTCTCTATTCTGCCTTACTCTTCTCTCTCTACATATTAGGACTCATTAGCTGTTGTTACATGGAACGCTGCTACATTCCAGAAATGTTTCTTTAAATTTCTACATTATTTTCCTAGCGTTCTCGTCACTATTGTGAGTATTTTCTCTAGGAGACTATCTCTAAATTTACTAGTTTGATGAAATATATAAGTTACAATTAACAAAAAAAAACAAACACATAAATATTTAAATTACAAAAAGCTCTAAAATATTGTAAAATACACACCTAAATAGAGTCACACCAAATTCTTCATGTTCATTAAATGACAAAAAACTCATGATCTGTCCCTATTTCCGATGGAAGCTCAAAAGTTCCAAGAAGTATAAATGTTTTTGTTGGAGCGATTGAATTCCCGAAACTGTTGTTATGTACCACAAAGCGGGCTAATCATCACAAAAAATTGTTCGTGTACATCACTCAGTCATAAGTCCGAAAGAATCCCAATAACTTCGTTCGTCTACAACAAAGGACATCCCAGTGATCGTCAATTTTGGACAATTTATGAACAATTTTAACGTGAACTGTTGTGTAAACCATAAACTTACGGTAGTGTCTTAGCAAGGTAATCTCTTCAGTACTGAATAACCATTTATATTTCTTGAAATCTTTGGGCTTCCATGGGAAATAATGACAGATCCTTCCGAAAGAATCTCAAAAACTTCGTTTGTCTACAGTAAATGACAATGGACAACCCAGTGATCGTCAGGTTTGGACAGTTTATGAACAATTTTAATGTGAACTGTAAAAAAAAAAAAAACAACTTATTTTATAGTGACGAACTTGCACGTATTGAGTTCTAGATCTAGATTATAAATATCAACTCTCTGTAGTATCCGAAGCCGTCGTGTTATCAGTCTAAAGTTGTGATCATTAAAACTTCACTTTGCGAAACCAATTCCCCGATCGCCCTGGCTCCAAAAGTTAGGGGCGGCGGTCACTACTTTTGGTCAAATGGGTTAGCCACGGGGAAGGGGGCAGGGGAGAGCGTAATGTAATAAAAGATTAATTGGAGTTAATGAATGAATTAATTAAAAAGTCCCCATACAGCTGTGTGCTTAATGAAGTCGCGTCATGGTCTCTGTAATCTTTATAGCTTGTTAGCTCTCGCATATAACCAGGCTAGTTGGATTGTTAGGATAAGACGAGATAAGACAAGAGTGTAACTAGCTCTTATTTACCACTATGTTTCGTTGCCGCATGAATGAATGTGTTCCTAATTTAAACATACTTTATTTATAATGCATTCTGATATTAAAGCTAATCACGGTTATCTTTCTTTTTAATTTTGTTTTTATACACGTCTGTAGTTTTAAACAAAAACCTTTGAACTACTGACCGGAATTTCACTGTCCACAGCAGCACTTGCAAAACTCAGAACATTGTGAAAAGACAAAGGCACTGAATAAAAGTAACACCCAAAACAACAATACAAATTTAACCCATGATTCATTCTCTTAAAAAGTGCAAGTCGATAATGTTGGTGTTTGGGGCTACGAAGCAAAGAGGAGTGACGAAAGCAATGTAATTAAAAAATAAAACACAGAGTAATGTAAACATATTACTGTATATTATATAATACATTGGATATGGCAAAATATGTAGGTCACAGCTGGGGCTGCGCAGCCACGGGAAATACTGTAGTCCTCACTAATCTTCGGACTCGAAGACAATCCTTATTATATAATACATTAATAATAAACCCAACAACCTATCTATGGCCTCCTTCAGTCGCGAAGCGACTATGAATCATCTCATGAGATGAATGCCTGGGCATTAACTATGGTCTGAACGATGTCGCCCACACATCAGTTGCCCCCTCTCCACGCAGCTGATGTATCCAAAGGAACGGCAGTGTCGATACTGTTTGGGGTCAGAGGCGTCGTAAGTTCTGCCAGGGTGTAGCACTGGGTGCCGCAAACTGCCTTAGGTTCGCCTGCTCCTGATTTTTCCTCAGGGTTGACTCCCGAAGCCTTTCCCGTGATTGGGTATAGCTGCAAAGCAACAGCCTATGACTTGACTATAATCTGCTTTCCAAAGTGAAGATAGGACTCAACAGTTGTGTCTGGTCGTGTGGTATGCGCTTCGAACTGTGGCCACGATGGTTTCGGGTTTGAACCCTGCCCGATGCATTCCCCAACAGGAAGTTTCATCAAGAACGTAATGATCTTAGTGTCTGAAAGAATGTCTGACACTCGTATAGCAGTGTTTCCCAAAGTGGGGTACGCGTTCCCCCAGGGATACGGAAAGACTTGGGGGGAGGGGGAAGGGGTACACGTTGCACCTCATTAACTATGCAGATTTGATACTCATTTATTATGTTAATAAATTTAAATTGTGGTGGGGGGGGGGGGCCAAGGGGTACTCAGCATTACAAAAATTATAAAAGGGGTACGTAGAGGTCAAAAGTTTGAGAAACACTGTTGTAGAGGAATAAACAAAAGCTTGAGATATTCGCCACATCAAAATTTATAGACCAACAGATTGTACTTGTCTTCCATGACGAGTAGGAAGAGCTTAAGAAATATCTTTCAACTGGCCTAAAGAAACAATCCCACGATGACTCGTACATACCATTGGTCACAGCCAGGGCCGGCCTTAAGCCACTGCAACCTTTGCGGTGGAAGTGGGCCCCACAATTTTACAGGCTCCGCGCTAATGGTAGGTGTAGATTATTAAATTAAACCATTATAACGTTTATATTACAACAGAATTTCCGTCGTTTCGAGGTCTCCTAAGTTTTTAAGGCCTCCTGGAAAACTCCTGTAATCGCTAATTATACGCAAAAGTCCTGGAAATTGCAATTTTCCCGAAATCCTGTTTTGAATTTAAAAAAAACGGCTTAGCCAGCTTTCATTGAATAAAAATTTATTGCAAAGACGAATGTATTTTCTAATACATAATCTTTATTTCGACATTATCCGTTTCGCATAGGGTATGCAATTGTTAGGGCCGGCACTGGTCACAACATTGCGGAGACACTCACTTAGAGTGGTCAGTCGACACTGTTGTACTCATCCGAGTCCCCTGGATAAGTCATAGTGTTAGGACCTATCACTCCCCCTTTTAAATCTCTCTCCTTCCTCCCTCACTCCTCCTCCGTAAACAAGCTCGCCCAACCTGCCATGATTGACAGGCGGGTAGGTTGTCTGGCCCCCCCCCCCCCCTGTTGATTGGATTAAGGGCCGCGGGTTTTTCGAGGCTCGCTGTGGCCTCAATTAGTGCGATTAGTTGGCGCGCTCCAAAACTCGGCAATCCTCGGGAGATTAGCGAGGCGCTGTAGAACCCTGATTGGAACGGGGTGGGTGTAGTCTGAGGGAGGTAGTATACGATACGATAAGATCGGACAGCAGGGAGAGGAACTGAGTACTGAATATTTTATGATCGAATATCTATCTATCTATCTATCTATCTATCTATCTATCTATCTATCTATCTATCTATCTATCTATCTATCTATCTATCCATGTATCTGTCTGTCAGCCCATATATAGAGAGAGATATTTTATTGTTAAACAATTCAATCTGTCCATCTATGTGTCCATATATAGGCTATATATATATATATATATATATATATATATATACATATATATACATATATTCTTTAAAATTCAAGAGAGAGAGAGAGAGAGAAATAAGAAATACAAAGAGACAAAGACAGAAATAAGACAAGAAAGAGAAGTTTGAGAGATACGAAATAACGCTATGAGAGGATGCGGCACAGCGAGGTTTCCTTTAACTGAAATATTATGCAAAGGGCAATAATTCAGTTTTCGGCGAACGACCACCGGAATGAAAGCTTTGTGAATAACCAAAGTAGCCAATCAGATTTCCATGGCAACGTCACCGGTCTTGTCTAAACAACAAACTGGATTTTACATTTCTGTACTTGGACATTGTCTGAAAGTGAAAATTGTCCAGATACAAGAATTTTTTTTTTGTTGTTGTTAAATCTACCTGAAGCGAAATAAAGTCTTATTTAGAAAAGGATATCAGATCCGATCTTTTCATTTAAAGTAGTGATGCCCTATTCGGAAGTCGCGACCCCCTTGGGGGTCGATTGACGATTTGACAAGGGTCACCTAAGACCATCGAAAATATGGATTGTATATTGTCTACTCTTCTATTGCTGTATGTGAATGGGGGTTGGGGTCGCGGCAGAGTGGGGGATTGTAAAAAGGGGTCGCCAAGCATAAAAGGTTGAGAACCGCTGATTTAAATCATACTATGAGTTCTCAAAAAAATTGCCATCGCTATCTTTGTAACATGTTTTAAATTTTAATCTAATGTATAAACAGCAATTGTTTCCATCAATTTGTACTTGTACCTTCATAATTTACTTGTGTTTAATTTAAATAGGCGCGGTGATTAAGTGCTTGGCTTCCGAATCTGGGGTCCTGGGTTCGAATCTCGGAAAGACTGAAATTTAGAATTTCGGGATTTGTAGAGCGCCCCTTAGTTCAACCAACTCTAATGGGTACCTGACTTTAGTTTAGTGAAAGTAAAGGCGGTTTTTCGTTGTGCTGGTTACCCTTTGGCTAAAGAAACAGATGACCTTAACATCATTTGCGTAAATCTTCACTATACTAAAACAAGACTGATGTGTCCTCTACTCAGATAGCGGCTGGCTAAACACATGGCAAATAATTCCGCATGTTTTAGTATTTTATAACATTGCAATATTGACATATTGACAATCTAGACTTTAGAATAAAAAATATACACTTTAAGCCTAGAAATTAAAATTATAGATCTTGATCTAGTCTAAATCATGACTGTCTGGTAGTGCGGTTTGCTCGCTGGATTGTCGTTTGGATTCATCGTTGTTCCAAGGTTTAAACCCTGCCCGCTCCCATCCCCCTACGGGAGGTTTGGACTACAACTCTGAAGGAACATCCGAAACATGTAAAACAACAAACATTCTAAACTAGACCAAGAAATTCTAGATCTAGATTCTATAATGATTTTAATTAGAACTTAAATCTAAATCTAGTTTTAAAAATCTAGCTCTAGTGTAAGAAAAAAAATCTAGCTCTAGTGTAAAAAAAAAAATCTAGATCTAGTGTAAAAAATCTAGATTAGATCTAAATCTATTATGTCTTTTAAAATGCGAGTCACATTACGAGGTTTAATAAACATTACTATACCGAGTTGTTTTAGCATTTAAAGAATTTATTCCATATGACGTCAAAGGAAAAAAATCCACTACGTCACACGGCCTAGTTAGACTAAAACATATCATCTATACGAGCAGCTTGTCGAGTGTTCATAGACATTTCATTTAAAGAATTAACTCCATATGACGTCAAAGGAAAAAAAGCTCCATTACGTCACACGTCCTAGTTAGACTAAAAAATGTCATATACGAGCAGCTTCTCGAGGGATCATAGACATTGGTGTACCGAGTTTGTTCTTTTAGCATTTCATTTGATGGGCTAGTTAGACTTAATATATATATATATATATATATATAAAAGGATTAAAGACGCTTTTTTTTTGTTTTGTCGGTCCATTATGTTAATAGCGAGAAAGAAAAAGACTAAAATCTATTGAAAATCTGATTAAAATTAATTTCCCTTCCGAAACATCGCATTAGTTTTAAGTTTCTATTATAGATTGTTCCGGATGTTTATATATTTATAGTGAGAAAAAATAAGAATTCCAGATTAATCAAATGCCGTTAATTAAATTTCTGGGATGGTCTGTAATGAAAATTAGATGTACCATACCCTTATGGAGATTTTATCAAACCATACTTTGGTGTTAGGAAGTTGTTTTCCTTAAAAATCAGAGCATAATATTAACGATAATTAGATTTTTTAACGTTTTAGATAGAAAGTTAAATGTAGTGTAAGAGAGAAGTGCGATTTTACATAAATAGAGTTAAACTATTTTTCATAAAAAATCCGGAACAACCAATTTTCGTAAATGAGAAAATTATTTGTTTTATTTATTAGAAGAGGGATTTCAAACATTTATTAGATTTTTCATATAAAATTCGGAACCTTTTTGGCGTCGATTTGTAAGAAAATTAAAGTAATGTAGGTCAATTTCTTTTTCGAAACAAAATCCGGAACATTCTTTACCGATTAAACAACTTTTATTATGTTTCGGCAAAAAAATTTACTGTAAAATAAGTCTAAGAATTGATTTTAAATAATCGTTTCTAGTAAATTACTTTCTTATTTTAAAATCCTGAATAACCTATTGTCGATATTTTTGGAAAAAAAAATTTTGACATAAATTTGTTTTTTATAAAACAATATCCGGAACAACTTTATAGTTAATGAAATATAAATCAGTATAGATATTTTTATTTAGCATTTATATTCTATTTACATTAAAAAACCGGAACAATATATTAAAGATCACGTGTTTCTTGCAACGTGTTTAAGCATGGAAATAAAATCTACTATAACTTAGAAGAGCAAACAAATATTCATTGGCATTGATTTGTTTTTCACAAAACATCCGGAACAATCTATTATAGATACTTTAAACTATAGCAATATTTCTGAATGAAAAATTAAAGGTTAAATCAGATTTACAATAGCCTCTAGTCTTATTTGTTAATCTAATCGTGACGGACAGACCGACCAACAGACAAAATGCACAAAAATAAGCTTCTTTTATTCGGACGGGGGCACTAAACAAAAAATAAAGAAAATCTGATTTTTTAAAAAAGTTTAAGGAATTGGTTTAGCATACGGTCCTGTTGAGACGTTACGCTACTGCACGAAAGTCGCTGCTTAAAAAGTCCATTTTAAAAAATGTGCATGATATTTACAAAGTGCATTATTAGCTTTTATAAACAAACAGAAATGTTTTCTTTTAATTTTAGCAGCTAATTAACCAGAAAAAACATCTTTAAGTATTATTTATATTTGTTGTAAACATTTCCTGTACATTTTATAAATATATTTGACTTGTTAATACTAAAAATACACCAGTGTTATTTATCTTTGTTAGAATATTCTAACATTGCCTCCCTACATTTACGTAATTGTTTTAGAATTGGTGTATTTTAATGAAAAAATTGGTTGCATAATTAATTTCATAAATTAAACGGTTTGCTTTTAGAAAACCAAAAGTATCCGTTGCACCTAAACTTTTCAAGCCGGATTTAATGATGAAATAATATTTTTCATATCTCTTCTAGTTTTCGAGATCTGAGTGTGACAGACGGACAGACGGACATTTTGCACAAACCTAATAGCGGCTTTTTCCCCCTACGGGGGCCGCTAAAAACAAAAACAAAAAACACAAATATATACAATTGTCAGTAACCTAGATTTAGACTTCGGGCCGACAAAAAGGATAGGAAAAGCTACCACAGCATTGGCAAAACTTTCTAAGCGCGTCTGGGAAAATGGTAAATTGACCACAGTTACCAAAATCCTTGTCTACAACGCCTGTGTTGTGAGCAGTCTCTTGTATGGCAGTGAAAGCTGGTCAACATACATGTATCAAGAGCACAGATTGAATAGTTTCCACATGCGCTGCCTGAGACGCATAATGGGCATCTCTTGGAAGGACCATGTCTCCAATCAGAAAGTTTTGAGATTGGCCAATATGAACAGCATGTATGCTCTCCTGACACAAAGAAGATTACGCTGGCTCGGACATGTCACCCGCATGCCAGATGGTAGAATCCCGAAAGATATCTTATATGCTGAGCTTGTGGAAGGAGTCAGACCCAAGGGCCGCCCAAGACTAAAATATATAGATGTCTGCAAGCGAGACATGAGAGCCACAGGCATAAGCGAAAGTATGTGGGAAAACATAGCCAAAGACCGGAGTGCATGGAGACAGACTGTGCGTGCTGGGACAACCCTCGCTGACAACAAAAGAATTGAAGCGGCCTTAATCAATAGGGAAAAAAAGAAAGCTGCCCTGTCCGCTAGCCCTGAATCAGAGGCATATACATGTCGAATTGTGGCAAAGTCTGCCGTTTTAAATTTGGCTTGATTAGCCACACCAGATTCTGCCCCGTCTCAAGATTAAACCAAAACCAGTGACTCTTTGGGTGCATCCATTGCCTTTCGAGACAAAAGGAGCCATATATATAGATGATAGCGATGACAAAATTAATATATTTTAATGAGAAATAAAAATAAATAAAAATATATCTATATGCACTGAGCATAAAAACTAACAAAAAATATGCTTTGAATCTGGAAAATATTATGTTTGAATTTTAAAATTAGCTTATTGTAATTTAAAATGCTATATTAGTAAGTAAAGTACCTTTCTTTTTAAGATATACATGCAACTTTTTACTACTGAGATAATAATTTTTTGTAGCCTACATATAACATGAACCTAAGACCCCGAGAGAATATAAACCCAGACACAGAAGACTTGCCTGGTCCAATATTCGGCCGCTAGCAACGTCATCACGAACTCGGCAACGAAATTGCTTCACTGAACTAAATGGGTTCTTCATCATTGCAGAAAAGAAACACAGAATGTGAAATAACGGTAAGGTTTTCCCCCCTTTTCACAAATCCTTAATAAGTAAATGGATTCGCCTATGAGTTTCCTGATCTTTGATTACAAAATCTGTGCAATGTAACTTTCTTTTCTTACGCAATTATATCTTTACAAAGATTATATCAGCTGACTCTGTCTCTGTGTCTATCTCGTTAAAATTTTCAACACGTCACACCCTTTCTCGGATCAAGTTGAATCTTTAAACGATTATGCATAGGCGAAGGCTACGTGAATCAATAAAAGAAAATTAACCGACCAATCAATTAATCAATAAATTAATAAATTCAACTGGTTTTTAATTATATTGTTCAATTTTGTTATAACCCCGCCATGCACACAGCCATCCAAGATAGTGCAGAAAGTGCGCACTATTAGTGACTAGACTAGGCAGGATATTGACATGAGAGAGATTACGAGAGAACGATTTCCGCCCAAGTCTAGAACCGATATGAAGATGCTGTGCTCAAAGCAGATATCCTATGTTTTTGTCAAGTCTCCATGTAAATACACATCTATGTCTCGTTAAGTTGCCTCCCTTTAGTTATTACAATATAAACAAGGGAAATTAACCTTTCAGTTTTCATATATATGGCTAACAATGTTGGGCTGTTAGATACTTGTACAGCTTATTTCTCCCACAGCCATTCTCGGATCAAGTTCCAACTTCATATAATTATTTATTTCATCTAACAAAACACGAATCAATAAAAAAAAATACATTAATTAATCAATTTTTTTAATGTGTTTTATTCAGATATACTTTCACTTACAATAACAAACAAGACAAATAGGTTTACGCATCCACATCCAGACCGTGCATGGGTACGGTTAAATACACTACATACATATATAAACACAAATAAACACACATTTCTTTTCTTCTATCTAAAAACAAATGTCACAATATTAAATATCACCTTACCATATTTTTTTTGTGGAATACTGCTTGAGTAATGTACAACCATTTACAAAATCAAACTAAATAATTCTCTACCTTAAAATCAATAATTTTCCTAAATGTCAATTCCAAGTAATTAGAATCAAACATCTTATTGTTATGCAAAGCTTTGAGCCTGCTAGTTCAAACAAGATTCCGATATTCAGAAACAATAATCAAATTGAAATTATAAACCATTTTATTTCTTAGTTTCGGCAACTTGTTAACAATAGACAAGTTTAGATTCACATAGTTGCCACAGTTAGCTTCTAACAAGTCTCTTCCAGTATTTTTAACTTTAAGGAATAATGGACATTCCAAATATGTATGTTCGTAGTTGGAAAATTGTAGATTGTTCTTTGAGGGGAGGAAGTTAATACTGTCCAGTTTGTTAGGCATAGTCATTTCTTTGTACATGGCTCTGCCTGTGTTTCCTGATGCCCATTGGTTGAGCCACTCCTCTTTGTGATTGTTGACTAACATTGACCTTAGGGTGAGGTAGCTTACAGTTCTGTCTGGTTGATCCATAGATTAGCCTGCCTTTGATAGCTTATCTGCCTTTTCAGTGATATTGATTTTTAATTTTGATATTATCTGATGGATTATCACAATTAGTGTTGTCAACTCGCTTGGACTGTTTAAGGACTCTGAGGTGTTGCTGTTATGTGCTTACAAAGTGGATTGGGAGTCTGTAAAGAAAACAATATCTGATGCTGATTGCACTACTTCATATAATTTGTTTTCCACTGTGCTATGGTAATTGCCTCTGATTCGGCTTGAAAGTTTGAGCAGTAATTGCCACAGGCTGCACCTATTTCAAAGTGTTTATTTTTAGGGAAGACCAGGAAGGCACCAAGACCAGAATTGATGGTGACTTTCAAGGCTGATCCGTAGATATATATATATGGATATGTTTGTAGATAGCTTTCAATTGTTTCGAGCGTGCCTTATATGAGCTCCAGTAGATTTGATTCTTTTGTTAAGGTGTTATTTAGTAAATGTGTATTTTTATTTTAAAGGCTTGTAGGTTATTCCTCCATCCTCTTTGTTCTGAATAAGAGTTTTATGTAATACTAGTCGAATGGCGGCGTAGCATACGCCGCTAATTTGCCTCAGGCCACTGCAACCTATGCAACCGCGGAGGACCCCGAACTTACAAAGGCCCCACGCAAATCCTAGGTGTAAATTATTAATTTAAACCTTTTTTTTAAACTTATAACAGATTTTCCGCGGCCTCCTGAATTACCAGGAGCTCCTGGAAATCTCTTAAAATAGCAAGGTGAACCACCTAATTGGAGGTACTAGGCTGTTGTCAAGCATGGAGAGGAATCTTTCTGCCATACAAGTATCTAGCCATCGTTACACCAAATGAGATAATAACCGTAAATAGATCCATACCGGCTAGGCCGTCGCCCGGGTTACCAAGGGCCGCGCCTACCGTCACAGACCCAGACGGAGGTGAGACATATTACTGCACCACTCAATTACACTTTCTCACAATCAAATATGCATGTTTATCTATTGTGTGTGTGTGTGTGTGTGTGCTGAGGGTGAAGGTAAAAGAGAAAAGAAAAGAGTTTTTGGGTAAAAAAGTGTTACGACCAGAGTGATAACAAAATAAGAGGGTCAGTCCAAAAGTAACAAGAAGCCGAAGAAAAGTCAGTTCAGTCATTTTATGTATATATAATCGACCGGCGGCGTAGCATACGCCACTAATTTGCATCAGGCCACTGCAACCTATGCGACCGCAGTGGGCCCCAAACTTACACGCAATTCCTAGGTGTAAATTATTAATTTAAACTAGTTTATAACTTATAACAGATTTTTTTTGCGGCCTCCTGAATTACAGGAGCTCCTCGAAATCTCTTGAAAATGCAAAATATACGAAAAGATCCTGGAAATCTCCGCAAATTTTTTAACTCATACAAATCTTTTGAAAGATATAGACAAACATTGTGTTTTGGGGGTGACATTTAATATGGGAAACGCCATTCCTACGCAAGATTAAAAAAAACAGCATTATACAATACCCGTAATTTTAGAATCAGGTGAAATAAGCTTCTCGCGCCTCAAACTAATAAAGAATTACTTGAGGTGAACAATTCTCAAAAAATGATTGAAACATTTTGCAAATCTTGCTACTGAGCGTGATCAATGTAGGAAACAGAATTGAATTCGCTACACGAAAGACTAGTTAAGTAATTTTTTCGTAGTCACGAATGAATAAAATGTTTTATTTTCTAATACAAACTCTTAATTTTCACTTATTATCCGCATCCCTACCTAAACTTGGCCCCGCAAAATCCGTTTCACATAGGGCTCCACAATGGTTTATTTCGGCCCTGCTATTTAGTGATTATTTATTTATAATAACGTCTTATTAATGTTTAATTGACATTTTTTTAGTTTTTTTTTCTATCGGTATCTTTACCCAAACTTGGCCCTGCGAAATCAGTTTCGCATAGGGACCCAAAATGGCCCTGCTATTAAGTGATTATTTACCTATAAATACGTCTTATGCTTACCCAAACTTGGCCCCGCAAAATCCATTTCGCATAGGGTCCTACAACGGTTAATTCCGGCCCTGCTATTTAGTGATAACGTCTTCTTAATGTTTATTTGACATTGTTTTTATTTCATAATTGTTTTTACTATCGGCATCCTTACCTATAATAGCCACCGCGAAATCTATTTCGCATAGAGCCCCACAATAGTTCAGTTTAGCCCTTCTATTAAGTGATTATTTATTTATAATAACGTCTTATTAATGTTTATTTCACATTTTTTTTAATAAAAATTTTTAATTGAAAATATATGCGTCTTTAAATATAGATTTTTGAGGAACTATATATACAACAAAAATTTTACAAATACTAAGCCAAAAAACAAATTTCCTATTACACACACACATGATACTAAATATTCGGATATAAATTCCCGAGAGAGAACTTTGTTCTCTATAAATGTACACATTTTCTAATACAAACTCTTAATTTTTACTTATTATCCGCATCCCTACCCAAACTTGGCCCCGCAAAAAATCGGTTTCGCATAAGGCCCCACAATTGTTAAGTCCGGCCCTGCTATAGGTGATTATTTACCTATAAATAGTCTTATCCCTACCCAAACTTGGTCCCGCGAAATCCATTTCGCATGGGGCCCCACCAACGGTTAGGCCTGGCCCTGCTATTAAGCGATTATTTACTTATAAATATGTCTTATCCCTACCCGAACATGGCAATAAGAAATACATTTCGCATATAGCTCCACAACGGTTAGGTCCGGCCCTGCTATTAAGTTATTATGTATTTGTAATTACGTGTTATTAATGTTTATTTTACATTGTTTTTTGTTTTTTTTTTCATTAAAAAATGTATGCGTCTTTAAATATAGAGTTTTTAGAAACTATATATACAACAAAAAGTTTACAAATATTAAGCCTAAAAACATATTTCCTCATTGGAAAACGCCGAAACTTAAAAATCCGGATTCATTTCTCGAGAGAGAACTTTTATGTTCTCTACAAATGTACACATAAATGTAACAATGAAACTGTTCTCTAGAAATGCACACATAAATGTAACAATGAAACTATTCTCTAGAAATGTACAAATAAATGTAACAATGAATGTTCAACAACTAATTTGGTTTTATTTGATTTTTAATTGAATTTAATAGTTGTTTTTTTACCCCACTTCAAATTTACACATAATGTAACAATGAAACTATTCTCTAGAAATGTACAAATAAATGTAACAATGAATGTTCAACAAATAATTTTGTTTTATTTTATTTTATTTTATTTTATTTTTAATTGAATTTAATAGTAGACAATTTTTTTTTACCCCACCCACCAAGTCACCTGGAGATTGTATCGCTAATAAGTAGTAAGACTGAACGTCCAAGAAAGCGTTCAGGAAAATTATTGATTAAAAACACTAAAGATGGAGAAAGTATGATTCAATAAATTAGAATTGACATCTTTTTAAATTGCCTTTGGATTGTTTGAAATAAAACTTGAGCTAGTTTTGTGCGAGCTATGAGTTTCTAATGGTTCAAGGTAGATACAATGAGACCTTTGTTTTGGCATTTTTTGTTGATTAAAACAAATTACCGTTTTTCGAGTTACGACAAACTTCAATTACAGCAGAAATAACAGTTTTGGTCGAGATATAAAAAAGTATTTGCTAATAGCATCCATCTTTCAAATGCCTCCTGAATCTATAAACGCTTTTTGCACAAATATCGTGCCAGACCATTTGCCATGTCACTACAGAAACAGTCATCGCCTGTTATATCTCATTCAAACCTGTAACACCCAACGTGGAATGGCTGTATTGGCATTTGGGCACATTGGCAGGTACCTAATATAATGCTCGGTCGTAGCCGAATGGACCACATGCTCTGATAGTAAGGCCCGCCGCACATTTTTTTTATTTTTAAGTTAACATTCTTGTTTAAAAGTGGCCCACGGATGGTAATGATTGGCCCTACACTTAAATGTAGGCTACAAATTAACAATCGAGACAATACTATAGCAAAGTGAGATGACTTTATTGATTAGATTCCCGCTATATCTTCATGAGCCACATGTGGCTCCAAGCGCCATGCCCTGGAAAACCGCTTCAGCTGGCGGACTAAACCATGTGAGGGGATGGTGATAACATGGCACCACTGGGCGAACGACCTTCTAGACTAAGGTCACCGGCCATGGCGGAAGAGTCCCATGATGGACTACAACGGACTCATGTTCAGGTCCAAGGCGAACCACCTAATTGGAGGTACTCAGCTAAAGTCAAGCATGGAGAGGAATCTTTCTGCCATACAAGTATCTAGCCATCGTTACACCAAATGAGATAATGACCGTAAATAGATCCATACCGGCTAGGCCGTCGCCCGGGTTACCAAGGGCCGCGCCTACCGTCACAGACCCAGACGGAGGTGAGACGTATATTACTGCACCACTCCATTACACTTTCTCACAATCAAAAATGCATGTTTATCTATTGTGTGTGTGTGTGTGTGTGCTGAGGGTGAAGGTAAAAGAGAAAAGAAAAGAGTTTTTGGGTAAAAAAGTGTTACGACCAGAGTGATAACAAAATAAGAGGATCAGTCCAAAAGTAACAAGAAGCCGAAGAAAAGTCAGTTCGGTCATTTTATGTATATATAATCGACCGGCGGCGTAGCATACGCCACTAATTTGCCTCAGGCCACTGCAACCTATGCGACCGCAGTGAGCCCCAAACTTACATAGGCCCACGCAGTTCCTAGGTGTAAATTATTAATTTAAACTAGTTTATAACTTATAACAGATTTTTTTTGAAGCCTCCTGAATTACAGGAGCTCCTGGAAATCTCTTGAAAATGCAAAATATACGAAAAGATCCTGGAAATCTCCGCAAATTTTTTAACTCATACAAATCTTTTGAAAGATATAGACAAACATTGTGTTTTTGGGGTGACATTCAATATGGGAAACGCCATTCCTACGCAAGATAAAAAAAAAACGGCATTATACAATACCCGTAATTTTAGAATCTGGTGAAATAAGCTTCTCGCGCCTCAAACTAATAAAGAATTACTTGAGGTCAACAATTCTCAAAAAATGATTGAAACATTTTGCAAATCTTGCTACTGAGCGTGATCAATGTAGGAAACAGAATTGAATTCGCTACACGAAAGACTAGTAAAGTAATTTTTTTCGTAGTCATAAATGAATAAAATGTTTTATTTTCTAATACAAACTCTTAATTTTCACTTATTATCCGCATCCCTACCTAAACTTGGCCCGCAAAATCCGTTTCACATAGAGCCCCAAAATGGCCCTGCTATTAAGTCATTATTTACCTATAAATACGTCTTATGCCTACCCAAACTTGCATTTCGCATAGGGTCCTACTACGGTTTATTCCGGTCCTGCTATTTAGTGATAACGTCTTCTTAATGTTTATTTGACATTGTTTTTATTTCATAATTGTTTTTACTATCGGCATCCTTACCTAAACTTGCCACCGCGAAATCATATTTCGCATAGAGCCCCACAATTGTTCAGTTTAGCCCTTCTATTAAGTGATTATTTATTTATAATAACGTCTTATTAATGTTTATTTCACATTTTTTTATGGAATTTTTTAATTAAAAATGTATGCGTCTTTAAATATATAGAGATTTGAGAAACTATATATACAACAAAAATTTTACAAATACTAAGCCAAAAAACAAATTTCCTATCACACACACACATCATACTAAATATCCGGATATAAATTCCCGAGAGACAACTTTGTTCTCTACAAATGTACACATTTTCTAATACAAACTCTTAATTTTTACTTATTATCCGCATCCCTACCCAAACTTGGCCCCGCAAGAAATCGGTTTCGCATAAGGCCCCACAATTGTTAAGTCCGGCCCTGCTATAGGTGATTATTTACCTATAAATAGACTTATTCCTACCCAAACTTGGTCCCGCGAAATCCATTTCGCATGGGGCCCCACCAACGGTTAAGCCCGGCCCTGCTATTAAGCGATTATTTACTTATAAATATGTCTTATCCCTACCCGAACATGGCAATAAGAAATACATTTCGCATAGAGCTCCACAACGGTTACGTCCGGCCCTGCTATTAAGTTATTATGTATTTATAATTACGTGTTATTAATGTTTATTTTACATTGTTTTTTGTTTTTTTTTTCATTAAAAAATTTATGCGTCTTTAAATATAGAGTTTTTAGAAACTATATATACAACAAAAAGTTTACAAATATCAAGCCTAAAAACATATTTCCTCATTGGAAACACCGAAACTTAAAAATCCGGATTCATTTCTCGAGAGAGAACTTTTATGTTCTCTACAAATGTACACATAAATGTAACAATGAAACTGTTCTCTAGAAATGTACACATAAATGTAACAATGAAACTATTCTCTACAAATGTACACATAAATGTAACAATGAAACTATTCTCTACAAATGTTCACATAAATGTAACAATGAATGTTCACAAAAATTAATTTTTTTATATTTTATTTTATTTATAATGGAATTTAATAGTTGTTCTTTTTTTACCCCACTACAAATGTACAGATAATGTAACAATAAAACTATTCTCTACAAATGTACAAATAAATGTAACAATGAATGTTCAACAACTAATTTTGTTTTAATTTCTTTTATTTTTAATTGAATTTTTTTTTTTTTTTTTTTTTAAAGGAAACCTCAGAATTTGCGATTATCAATGTTAGCTTTATCATCATAGGAATCCTTGGGCCTTAGGCCTCTTTTTTTTTTTTTTTTTTTTTTTTTGAGACAAGCAGCAGGAGACAAGCAAGCAGCAGGAGACAAGCAGGAGACAAGCAAGCAGCAGGAGACAAGCAGGAGACAAGCAGCAGGAGCAGGAGACAAGCAGGAGACAAGCAGGAGACAAGCAGCAGGAGCAGGAGACAGCAGGAGACAAGCAGGAGACAAGCAGGAGACAAGCAGCAGGAGCAGGAGACAAGCAGGAGACAAGCAGGAGACAAGCAGCAGGAGACAAGCAGGAGACAAGCAGGAGACAATTTTTTTTTACCCCACCCACCAAGTCACCTGGAGATTGTATCGCTAATAAGTAGTAAGACTGAACGTCCAAGAAAGCGTTCTGGAAAATTATTGATTAAAAACACTAAAGATGGAGAAAGTATGATTCAATAAATTAGAATTGACATCTTTTTAAATTGCCTTTGGATTGTTTGAAATAAAACTTGAGCTAGTTTTGTGCGAGCTATGAGTTTCTAATGGTTCAAGGTAGATACAATGAGACCTTTGTTTTGGCATTTTTTGTTGATTAAAACAAATTACCGTTTTTCGAGTTACGACTAGGGGTGCACCGGATAGTACTTTTTGATATCCGGCCGGAGCCGGATATGACCGGATAGTAAAATTTGATATTCGGCCGGTGCCGGAGCCGGAGCCGAATACCTAAGTGTTTTGTAAATAGCTGGTATTGCTGAGCATTTTACGAAACTGTTAAATAACACACCTATATTTGTTGGTATTATTTTTTTCCTTTTATATACCTTATTGTTTTAAACTCTTTTGCTGATTGATTTATTAACGATTAACAGTATTTATAAACATAAATTAATCTGTGTAGCATGAGCGTGTCTGTGTGTATGTACGAGGCCACCAACTATAAAGGCTGTGTGTTGGAGGGTCAATGTAAAATATGTTAGTATATATTTAACTAATTACTAATGTAAATCTCTCATCTGGCTTGTTTGGTGGTTGGATGTATGTGTTCAATAATTTCTGACCAACAACTGGTCATCAGACTTGTAATTTTAAGTCCAAAGACTGCTTCTGGTTCTGGCTTCAAGGGCTTAATACTGATAGCTGTTAGTTAATAGTTGGAATCTGAAGCGTAGTAGGTCATATATTTATTAATCCATTTGCGGCAAACGATATTTTATTAACAGCAGGAACATCTATTATACCCACTCATAGCCTGAGATTTAAATGTTGCGAAGCATAGATTTAATTGTAGTCTGTAGGCCTATTATTGTTATCAATGTTTAGATCTACTATTATATAGATCTAAGAGAATTAGGAAAAACAACTATAAAAGAAACAATATCACCCACACCCTCCCTACCAAAAAAAACCCAACATAAATAGACTTTGTGTTCGACTGATTGTAACAACCTGATCAGATAGACGTAGTGAGCCTACACATGTAGTCCTAGTGTAGTGTGTATAGTTGATGGTGTTGACCTTCACGCGTTTTTTTTTCCTTGGGCATACGCAATAGTGTTTAGTGTGCAGGCGAAAAAAGATAACACATTGGCATGATCAGTCAAGCATATAGATAAATTATCTCTGTACCTTAGTTACAGAGGTCAAGTGTTTCTTAACATTCCAGCATATTTTTCTTTGTTTGCTAGATCTAATTGTGGTGCTTTAGATCAATTTATTTTCTGCGATGTTAAATTTATCTGTAAGGTTTTCCTTTATATATTAAGTCAATAGAATTAAACAATGAAATTAGTTTTCTTTCTAAAGGTTTTAATACAAGGGGAAAAATACATACACGCACACATGTACATATTTGTTTTATTTTATTGTGCAACGAACGTGTGTTCAGCGCCCTAAATGACATTTCTCTCCAAGTAAACAACCTTAGTGTCACCATCTAGTGACCTCTAGACAGTCTCAATATGTCTTAACAATTTGCGTTAATCCATTCTGGCTTAAGAATGGTCAATGTCTATATTCTCTATCAATACATTGTCATGGATTAAACAAATAAGAAGTTGGGGGTGTTGAGTCTCTTGAGCCCTCCCATTAAAGATACCCTTGGTCAGTGTCTGTTTGGCTTGTAGTGCTGACTCATACGTGAGACTTAACTCAAAGTAAACAAACTTATTACCCGTCCAATAGTATAAAAGGTGTGGTTTGTGGTCCAGACCCTTGATTGACAACCTATCTCATAATAAACTAACTCATACCCAATTAACCTTATAGAGATTTGGCTTGTAGTCCCGCCTCTAATAAAAATTCTAATCCAAGTAAACAAACTCAGTTCCCTCATAAGACAGTGTCGACACGTTGACATCTGGCTTAATGTGGTCAGCTGCCTATTTGTGAACTCAATGTTATGGACTAAACAAACAAAAGGAGGTGAGGGTAGCTCATCTCTACCTCTGGAGATATACCCGCACATCTAGACAGATTATCAGCGTGACGTAGTTAAGGAATATGACATGTTTACTAGACCACTCAAAGGTCAAGACAAGCCAGTGTGCCAGACATCGCTGCTACGTATGTAATACGAATTTATAATGTAAAGTCTAGTCCCCCCCCCCCCCCCCCCAATAACAAACCTAGTTCCCTCGTGTGACCTCTAGAGAGTGCTTACGTCCATCGTATCTGACTTGGGGTCACCTGTCAATCAATGAACTCAATGTGATGGGCTAAACAAATAAAAGGGGGAGGGAGTTGTTCATCTAGAAATATACCTGGTTACCTTAGAGGTGTGGCTCTTATAGTCCAGCCCCCCCCCCCCTCCCCAATAAAGATTAACTACTAAGTAAACAAACTCAGTTCCCTCGAAAGATGTGACCACTAGAGAGTGTCTATACGCTGACATTAAACCTACGTCCATCGTATTTAACTTGTGGTTACCTGCCTATACAAAACTCAATGTGATGGACTAAACAAATAAAAGGGGGTAGGAGTTGTTCATCTCTACCTCTGGAGATGTACCCGCACAGCTAGACAGACGTCTGGTCAGCATGACGTAGTCAAGGAATGTAACATTTTCACATGTTAACTAACTTACTCAAAGGTCAAGACAAATTGAAAAAAGTGCCAGCCATTGCATCTCTGTATGTAAAGCGCATTTATGATGTAAAGTTTCATCTCTATTTATATTAAGTTATTAACATGCCTTGTCTTTATAATAAACGATGTTTGGTGCATATTTATAATGGCTCTATTTTTAAGCACATTATTTTGTTTTCATATAAACATTAATACATTCTATAACAGACAGTAATGGAACGAGGTCCACTTTATGCATATTAAATAGGTGTATTTTTACTATCCGGTTTAATATCCGGTAGTGATATCCGACAGGAGCCGGATAGCACCGGATAGTAAAAAATGCCGGATATTCGCCAGTAGCCGGAGCCGGAGGGACTATCCGGTGCACCCCTAGTTACGACAAACTTCAATTTCAGCAGAAATAACAGTTTTGGTCGAGATATAAAAAAGTATTTGCTAATAGCATCCATCTTTCAAATGCCTCCTGAATCTATAAACGCTTTTTGCACAAATATCGTGCCAGACCATTTGCCATGTCACTACAGAAACAGTCATCGCCTGTTATATCTCATTCAAACCTGTAACACCCAACGTGGAATGGCTGTATTGGCATTTGGGCACATTGGCAGGTACCTAATATAATGCTCGGTCGTAGCCGAATGGACCACATGCTCTGATAGTAAGGCCCGCCGCACATTTTTTTTATTTTTAAGTTAACATTCTTGTTTAAAAGTGGCCCACGGATGGTAATGATTGGCCCTACACTTAAATGTAGGCTACAAATTAACAATCGAGACAATACTATAGCAAAGTGAGATGACTTTATTGATTAGATTCCCGCTATATCTTCATGAGCCACATGTGGCTCCAAGCGCCATGCCCTGGAAAACCGCTTCAGCTGGCGGACTAAACCATGTGAGGGGATGGTGATAACATGGCACCACTGGGCGAACGACCTTCTAGACTAAGGTCACCGGCCATGGCGGAAGAGTCCCATGATGGACTACAACGGACTCATGTTCAGGTCCAAGGCGAACCACCTAATTGGAGGTACTCAGCTAAAGTCAAGCATGGAGAGGAATCTTTCTGCCATACAAGTATCTAGCCATCGTTACACCAAATGAGATAATGACCGTAAATAGATCCATACCGGCTAGGCCGTCGCCCGGGTTACCAAGGGCCGCGCCTACCGTCACAGACCCAGACGGAGGTGAGACGTATATTACTGCACCACTCCATTACACTTTCTCACAATCAAAAATGCATGTTTATCTATTGTGTGTGTGTGTGTGTGTGTGCTGAGGGTGAAGGTAAAAGAGAAAAGAAAAGAGTTTTTGGGTAAAAAAGTGTTACGACCAGAGTGATAACAAAATAAGAGGATCAGTCCAAAAGTAACAAGAAGCCGAAGAAAAGTCAGTTCAGTCATTTTATGTATATATAATCGACCGGCGGCGTAGCATACGCCACTAATTTGCCTCAGGCCACTGCAACCTATGCGACCGCAGTGAGCCCCAAACTTACATAGGCCCCACGCAATTCCTAGGTGTAAATTATTAATTTAAACTAGTTTATAACTTATAACAGATTTTTTTTGAAGCCTCCTGAATTACAGGAGCTCCTGGAAATCTCTTGAAAATGCAAAATATACGAAAAGATCCTGGAAATCTCCGCAAATTTTTTAACTCATACAAATCTTTTGAAAGATATAGACAAACATTGTGTTTTTGGGGTGACATTCAATATGGGAAACGCCATTCCTACGCAAGATAAAAAAAAAATGGCATTATACAATACCCGTAATTTTAGAATCTGGTGAAATAAGCTTTTCGCGCCTCAAACTAATAAAGAATTACTTGAGGTCAACAATTCTCAAAAAATGATTGAAACATTTTGCAAATCTTGCTACTGAGCGTGATCAATGTAGGAAACAGAATTGAATTCGCTACACGAAAGACTAGTAAAGTAATTTTTTTCGTAGTCATAAATGAATAAAATGTTTTATTTTCTAATACAAACTCTTAATTTTCACTTATTATCCGCATCCCTACCTAAACTTGGCCCGCAAAATCCGTTTCACATAGGGCTCCACAATGGTTTATTTCGGCCCTGCTATTTAGTGATTATTTATTTATAATAACGTCTTATTAATGTTTATTTGACATTGTTTTTTTTTGTTTTTTTTACTATAGGTATCTTTACCCAAATTTGGCCCCGCGAAATCCGTTTCGCATAGGGCCCCAAAATGGCCCTGCTATTAAGTGATTATTTACCTATAATTACGTCTTATGCCTACCCAAACTTGGCCCCGCAAAATCCATTTCGCATAGGGTACTACAACGGTTAATTCCGGCTTTGCTATTTAGTGATAACGTCTTCTTAATGTTTATTTGACATTGTTTTTATTTCATAATTGTTTTTACTATCGGCATCCTTACCTAAACTTGCCACCGCGAAATCATATTTCGCATAGAGCCCCACAATTGTTCAGTTTAGCCCTTCTATTAAGTGATTATTTATTTATAATAACGTCTTATTAATGTTTATTTCACATTTTTTTATGGAATTTTTTAATTAAAAATGTATGCGTCTTTAAATATAGAGTTTTGAGGAACTATATATACAACAAAAATTTTACAAATACTAAGCCAAAAAACAAATTTCCTATTACACACACACATCATACTAAATATCCGGATATAAATTCCCGAGAGACAACTTTGTGCTCTACAAATGTACACATTTTCTAATACAAACTCTTAATTTTTACTTATTATCCGCATCCCTACCCAAACTTGGCCCCGCAAAAAATCGGTTTCGCATAAGGCCCCACAATTGTTAAGTCCGGCCCTGCTATAGGTGATAAAATACCTATAAATAGTCTTATCCCTACCCAAACTTGGTCCCGCGAAATCCATTTCGCATGGGGCCCCACCAACGGTTAAGCCCGCCCTGCTATTAAGCGATTATTTACTTTTAAATATGTCTTATCCCTACCCGAACATGGCAATAAGAAATACATTTCGCATAGAGCTCCACAACGGTTACGTCCTGCCCTGCTATTAAGTTATTATGTATTTGTAATTACGTGTTATTAATGTTTATTTTACATTGTTTTTTGTTTTTTTTTTCATTCAAAAATTTAAGCGTCTTTAAATATAGAGTTTTTAGAAACTATATATACAACAAAAAGTTTACAAATATTAAGCCTAAAAGCATATTTCCTCATTGGAAAACGCCGAAACTTAAAAATCCGGATTCATTTCTCGAGAGAGAACTTTTATGTTCTCTACAAATGTACACATAAATGTAACAATGAAACTGTTCTCTAGAAATGTACACATAAATGTAACAATGAAACTATTCTCTAGAAATGTACACATAAATGTAACAATGAATGTTTACGAAATTAATTTTGTTTTATTTTATTTTATTTATAATTGAATTTAATAGTTTTTACCCCACTACAAATGTACACATAATGTAACAATGAAACTATTCTCTACAGATATACAAATAAATGTAACAATGAATGTTCAACAACTAATTTTGTTTTGTTTTATTTTATTTTTAATTGAATGTAATAGTTGTTTTTTTTACCCCACTACAAATGTACAGATAATGTAACAATGAAACTATTCTCTAGAAATGTACAAAGAAATGTAACAATGAAAGTTCAACAACTAATTTTGTTTTATTTGATTTTTAGTTGAATTTAATAGTTGTTTTTTTACCCCACTTAAAATTTACACATAATGTAACAATGAAACTATTCTCTAGAAATGTACAAATAAATGTAACAATGAATGTTCAACAAATAATTTTGTTTTATTTTATTTTATTTTTAATTGAATTTAATAGTAGCTGTTTTTTTTACCCCACCCACCAAGTCACCTGGAGATTGTATCGCTAATAAGTAGTAAGACTGAACGTTCAAGAAAGCGTTCTGGAAAATTATTGATTAAAAACACTAAAGATGGAGAAAGTATGATTCAATAAATTAGAATTGACATCTTTTTAAATTGCCTTTGGATTGTTTGAAATAAAACTTGAGCTAGTTTTGTGCGAGCTATGAGTTTCTAATGGTTCAAGGTAGATACAATGAGACCTTTGTTTTGGCATTTTTTGTTGATTAAAACAAATTACCGTTTTTCGAGTTACGACAAACTTCAATTACAGCAGAAATAACAGTTTTGGTCTAGATATAAAAAAGTATTTGCTAATAGCATCCATCTTTCAAATGCCTCCTGAATCTATAAACGCTTTTTGCACAAATATCGTGCCAGACCATTTGCCATGTCACTACAGAAACAGTCATCGCCTGTTATATCTCATTCAAACCTGTAACACCCAACGTGGAATGGCTGTATTGGCATTTGGGCACATTGGCAGGTACCTAATATAATGCTCGGTCGTAGCCGAATGGACCACATGCTCTGATAGTAAGGCCCGCCGCACATTTTTTTTATTTTTAAGTTAACATTCTTGTTTAAAAGTGGCCCACGGATGGTAATGATTGGCCCTACACTTAAATGTAGGCTACAAATTAACAATCGAGACAATACTATAGCAAAGTGAGATGACTTTATTGATTAGATTCCCGCTATATCTTCATGAGCCACATGTGGCTCCAAGCGCCATGCCCTGGAAAACCGCTTCAGCTGGCGGACTAAACCATGTGAGGGGATGGTGATAACATGGCACCACTGGGCGAACGACCTTCTAGACTAAGGTCACCGGCCATGGCGGAAGAGTCCCATGATGGACTACAACGGACTCATGTTCAGGTCCAAGGCGAACCACCTAATTGGAGGTACTCAGCTAAAGTCAAGCATGGAGAGGAATCTTTCTGCCATACAAGTATCTAGCCATCGTTACACCAAATGAGATAATGACCGTAAATAGATCCATACCGGCTAGGCCGTCGCCCGGGTTACCAAGGGCCGCGCCTACCGTCACAGACCCAGACGGAGGTGAGACGTATATTACTGCACCACTCCATTACACTTTCTCACAATCAAAAATGCATGTTTATCTATTGTGTGTGTGTGTGTGTGTGTGCTGAGGGTGAAGGTAAAAGAGAAAAGAAAAGAGTTTTTGGGTAAAAAAGTGTTACGACCAGAGTGATAACAAAATAAGAGGGTCAGTCCAAAAGTAACAAGAAGCCGAAGAAAAGTCAGTTCAGTCATTTTATGTATATATAATCGACCGGCGGCGTAGCATACGCCACTAATTTGCCTCAGGCCACTGCAACCTATGCGACCGCAGTGAGCCCCAAACTTACATAGGCCCCACGCAATTCCTAGGTGTAAATTATTAATTTAAACTAGTTTATAACTTATAACAGATTTTTTCTTGAAGCCTCCTGAATTACAGGAGCTCCTGGAAATCTCTTGAAAATGCAAAATATACGAAAAGATCCTGGAAATCTCCGCAAATTTTTTAACTCATACAAATCTTTTGAAAGATATAGACAAACATTGTGTTTTTGGGGTGACATTCAATATGGGAAACGCCATTCCTACGCAAGATAAAAAAAAAAATGGCATTATACAATACCCGTAATTTTAGAATCTGGTGAAATAAGCTTTTCGCGCCTCAAACTAATAAAGAATTACTTGAGGTCAACAATTCTCAAAAAATGATTGAAACATTTTGCAAATCTTGCTACTGAGCGTGATCAATGTAGGAAACAGAATTGAATTCGCTACACGAAAGACTAGTAAAGTAATTTTTTTCGTAGTCATAAATGAATAAAATGTTTTATTTTCTAATACAAACTCTTAATTTTCACTTATTATCCGCATCCCTACCTAAACTTGGCCCGCAAAATCCGTTTCACATAGGGCTCCACAATGGTTTATTTCGGCCCTGCTATTTAGTGATTATTTATTTATAATAACGTCTTATTAATGTTTATTTGACATTGGTTTTTTTTGTTTTTTTACTATAGGTATCTTTACCCAAATTTGGCCCCGCGAAATCCGTTTCGCATAGGGCCCCAAAATGGCCCTGCTATTAAGTGATTATTTACCTATAATTACGTCTTATGCCTACCCAAACTTGGCCCCGCAAAATCCATTTCGCATAGGGTACTACAACGGTTAATTCCGGCTTTGCTATTTAGTGATAACGTCTTCTTAATGTTTATTTGACATTGTTTTTATTTCATAATTGTTTTTACTATCGGCATCCTTACCTAAACTTGCCACCGCGAAATCATATTTCGCATAGAGCCCCACAATTGTTCAGTTTAGCCCTTCTATTAAGTGATTATTTATTTATAATAACGTCTTATTAATGTTTATTTCACATTTTTTTATGGAATTTTTTAATTAAAAATGTATGCGTCTTTAAATATAGAGTTTTGAGGAACTATATATACAACAAAAATTTTACAAATACTAAGCCAAAAAACAAATTTCCTATTACACACACACATCATACTAAATATCCGGATATAAATTCCCGAGAGACAACTTTGTGCTCTACAAATGTACACATTTTCTAATACAAACTCTTAATTTTTACTTATTATCCGCATCCCTACCCAAACTTGGCCCCGCAAAAAATCGGTTTCGCATAAGGCCCCACAATTGTTAAGTCCGGCCCTGCTATAGGTGATAAAATACCTATAAATAGTCTTATCCCTACCCAAACTTGGTCCCGCGAAATCCATTTCGCATGGGGCCCCACCAACGGTTAAGCCCGCCCTGCTATTAAGCGATTATTTACTTTTAAATATGTCTTATCCCTACCCGAACATGGCAATAAGAAATACATTTCGCATAGAGCTCCACAACGGTTACGTCCTGCCCTGCTATTAAGTTATTATGTATTTGTAATTACGTGTTATTAATGTTTATTTTACATTGTTTTTTGTTTTTTTTTTCATTCAAAAATTTAAGCGTCTTTAAATATAGAGTTTTTAGAAACTATATATACAACAAAAAGTTTACAAATATTAAGCCTAAAAACATATTTCCTCATTGGAAAACGCCGAAACTTAAAAATCCGGATTCATTTCTCGAGAGAGAACTTTTATGTTCTCTACAAATGTACACATAAATGTAACAATGAAACTGTTCTCTAGAAATGTACACATAAATGTAACAATGAAACTATTCTCTAGAAATGTACACATAAATGTAACAATGAATGTTTACGAAATTAATTTTGTTTTATTTTATTTTATTTATAATTGAATTTAATAGTTTTTACCCCACTACAAATGTACACATAATGTAACAATGAAACTATTCTCTACAGATATACAAATAAATGTAACAATGAATGTTCAACAACTAATTTTGTTTTGTTTTATTTTATTTTTAATTGAATGTAATAGTTGTTTTTTTTACCCCACTACAAATGTACAGATAATGTAACAATGAAACTATTCTCTAGAAATGTACAAAGAAATGTAACAATGAAAGTTCAACAACTAATTTTGTTTTATTTGATTTTTAGTTGAATTTAATAGTTGTTTTTTTACCCCACTTAAAATTTACACATAATGTAACAATGAAACTATTCTCTAGAAATGTACAAATAAATGTAACAATGAATGTTCAACAAATAATTTTGTTTTATTTTATTTTATTTTTAATTGAATTTAATAGTAGCTGTTTTTTTTACCCCACCCACCAAGTCACCTGGAGATTGTATCGCTAATAAGTAGTAAGACTGAACGTCCAAGAAAGCGTTCTGGAAAATTATTGATTAAAAACACTAAAGATGGAGAAAGTATGATTCAATAAATTAGAATTGACATCTTTTTAAATTGCCTTTGGATTGTTTGAAATAAAACTTGAGCTAGTTTTGTGCGAGCTATGAGTTTCTAATGGTTCAAGGTAGATACAATGAGACCTTTGTTTTGGCATTTTTTGTTGATTAAAACAAATTACCGTTTTTCGAGTTACGACAAACTTCAATTACAGCAGAAATAACAGTTTTGGTCGAGATATAAAAAAGTATTTGCTAATAGCATCCATCTTTCAAATGCCTCCTGAATCTATAAACGCTTTTTGCACAAATATCGTGCCAGACCATTTGCCATGTCACTACAGAAACAGTCATCGCCTGTTATATCTCATTCAAACCTGTAACACCCAACGTGGAATGGCTGTATTGGCATTTGGGCACATTGGCAGGTACCTAATATAATGCTCGGTCGTAGCCGAATGGACCACATGCTCTGATAGTAAGGCCCGCCGCACATTTTTTTTATTTTTAAGTTAACATTCTTGTTTAAAAGTGGCCCACGGATGGTAATGATTGGCCCTACACTTAAATGTAGGCTACAAATTAACAATCGAGACAATACTATAGCAAAGTGAGATGACTTTATTGATTAGATTCCCGCTATATCTTCATGAGCCACATGTGGCTCCAAGCGCCATGCCCTGGAAAACCGCTTCAGCTGGCGGACTAAACCATGTGAGGGGATGGTGATAACATGGCACCACTGGGCGAACGACCTTCTAGACTAAGGTCACCGGCCATGGCGGAAGAGTCCCATGATGGACTACAACGGACTCATGTTCAGGTCCAAGGCGAACCACCTAATTGGAGGTACTCAGCTAAAGTCAAGCATGGAGAGGAATCTTTCTGCCATACAAGTATCTAGCCATCGTTACACCAAATGAGATAATGACCGTAAATAGATCCATACCGGCTAGGCCGTCGCCCGGGTTACCAAGGGCCGCGCCTACCGTCACAGACCCAGACGGAGGTGAGACGTATATTACTGCACCACTCCATTACACTTTCTCACAATCAAAAATGCATGTTTATCTATTGTGTGTGTGTGTGTGTGTGCTGAGGGTGAAGGTAAAAGAGAAAAGAAAAGAGTTTTTGGGTAAAAAAGTGTTACGACCAGAGTGATAACAAAATAAGAGGGTCAGTCCAAAAGTAACAAGAAGCCGAAGAAAAGTCAGTTCAGTCATTTTATGTATATATAATCGACCGGCGGCGTAGCATACGCCACTAATTTGCCTCAGGCCACTGCAACCTATGCGACCGCAGTGAGCCCCAAACTTACATAGGCCCCACGCAATTCCTAGGTGTAAATTATTAATTTAAACTAGTTTATAACTTATAACAGATTTTTTCTTGAAGCCTCCTGAATTACAGGAGCTCCTGGAAATCTCTTGAAAATGCAAAATATACGAAAAGATCCTGGAAATCTCCGCAAATTTTTTAACTCATACAAATCTTTTGAAAGATATAGACAAACATTGTGTTTTTGGGGTGACATTCAATATGGGAAACGCCATTCCTACGCAAGATAAAAAAAAAAATGGCATTATACAATACCCGTAATTTTAGAATCTGGTGAAATAAGCTTTTCGCGCCTCAAACTAATAAAGAATTACTTGAGGTCAACAATTCTCAAAAAATGATTGAAACATTTTGCAAATCTTGCTACTGAGCGTGATCAATGTAGGAAACAGAATTGAATTCGCTACACGAAAGACTAGTAAAGTAATTTTTTTCGTAGTCATAAATGAATAAAATGTTTTATTTTCTAATACAAACTCTTAATTTTCACTTATTATCCGCATCCCTACCTAAACTTGGCCCGCAAAATCCGTTTCACATAGGGCTCCACAATGGTTTATTTCGGCCCTGCTATTTAGTGATTATTTATTTATAATAACGTCTTATTAATGTTTATTTGACATTGTTTTTTTTTGTTTTTTTTACTATAGGTATCTTTACCCAAATTTGGCCCCGCGAAATCCGTTTCGCATAGGGCCCCAAAATGGCCCTGCTATTAAGTGATTATTTACCTATAATTACGTCTTATGCCTACCCAAACTTGGCCCCGCAAAATCCATTTCGCATAGGGTACTACAACGGTTAATTCCGGCTTTGCTATTTAGTGATAACGTCTTCTTAATGTTTATTTGACATTGTTTTTATTTCATAATTGTTTTTACTATCGGCATCCTTACCTAAACTTGCCACCGCGAAATCATATTTCGCATAGAGCCCCACAATTGTTCAGTTTAGCCCTTCTATTAAGTGATTATTTATTTATAATAACGTCTTATTAATGTTTATTTCACATTTTTTTATGGAATTTTTTAATTAAAAATGTATGCGTCTTTAAATATAGAGTTTTGAGGAACTATATATACAACAAAAATTTTACAAATACTAAGCCAAAAAACAAATTTCCTATTACACACACACATCATACTAAATATCCGGATATAAATTCCCGAGAGACAACTTTGTGCTCTACAAATGTACACATTTTCTAATACAAACTCTTAATTTTTACTTATTATCCGCATCCCTACCCAAACTTGGCCCCGCAAAAAATCGGTTTCGCATAAGGCCCCACAATTGTTAAGTCCGGCCCTGCTATAGGTGATAAAATACCTATAAATAGTCTTATCCCTACCCAAACTTGGTCCCGCGAAATCCATTTCGCATGGGGCCCCACCAACGGTTAAGCCCGCCCTGCTATTAAGCGATTATTTACTTTTAAATATGTCTTATCCCTACCCGAACATGGCAATAAGAAATACATTTCGCATAGAGCTCCACAACGGTTACGTCCTGCCCTGCTATTAAGTTATTATGTATTTGTAATTACGTGTTATTAATGTTTATTTTACATTGTTTTTTGTTTTTTTTTTCATTCAAAAATTTAAGCGTCTTTAAATATAGAGTTTTTAGAAACTATATATACAACAAAAAGTTTACAAATATTAAGCCTAAAAACATATTTCCTCATTGGAAAACGCCGAAACTTAAAAATCCGGATTCATTTCTCGAGAGAGAACTTTTATGTTCTCTACAAATGTACACATAAATGTAACAATGAAACTGTTCTCTAGAAATGTACACATAAATGTAACAATGAAACTATTCTCTAGAAATGTACACATAAATGTAACAATGAATGTTTACGAAATTAATTTTGTTTTATTTTATTTTATTTATAATTGAATTTAATAGTTTTTACCCCACTACAAATGTACACATAATGTAACAATGAAACTATTCTCTACAGATATACAAATAAATGTAACAATGAATGTTCAACAACTAATTTTGTTTTGTTTTATTTTATTTTTAATTGAATGTAATAGTTGTTTTTTTTACCCCACTACAAATGTACAGATAATGTAACAATGAAACTATTCTCTAGAAATGTACAAAGAAATGTAACAATGAAAGTTCAACAACTAATTTTGTTTTATTTGATTTTTAGTTGAATTTAATAGTTGTTTTTTTACCCCACTTAAAATTTACACATAATGTAACAATGAAACTATTCTCTAGAAATGTACAAATAAATGTAACAATGAATGTTCAACAAATAATTTTGTTTTATTTTATTTTATTTTTAATTGAATTTAATAGTAGCTGTTTTTTTTACCCCACCCACCAAGTCACCTGGAGATTGTATCGCTAATAAGTAGTAAGACTGAACGTCCAAGAAAGCGTTCTGGAAAATTATTGATTAAAAACACTAAAGATGGAGAAAGTATGATTCAATAAATTAGAATTGACATCTTTTTAAATTGCCTTTGGATTGTTTGAAATAAAACTTGAGCTAGTTTTGTGCGAGCTATGAGTTTCTAATGGTTCAAGGTAGATACAATGAGACCTTTGTTTTGGCATTTTTTGTTGATTAAAACAAATTACCGTTTTTCGAGTTACGACAAACTTCAATTACAGCAGAAATAACAGTTTTGGTCGAGATATAAAAAAGTATTTGCTAATAGCATCCATCTTTCAAATGCCTCCTGAATCTATAAACGCTTTTTGCACAAATATCGTGCCAGACCATTTGCCATGTCACTACAGAAACAGTCATCGCCTGTTATATCTCATTCAAACCTGTAACACCCAACGTGGAATGGCTGTATTGGCATTTGGGCACATTGGCAGGTACCTAATATAATGCTCGGTCGTAGCCGAATGGACCACATGCTCTGATAGTAAGGCCCGCCGCACATTTTTTTTATTTTTAAGTTAACATTCTTGTTTAAAAGTGGCCCACGGATGGTAATGATTGGCCCTACACTTAAATGTAGGCTACAAATTAACAATCGAGACAATACTATAGCAAAGTGAGATGACTTTATTGATTAGATTCCCGCTATATCTTCATGAGCCACATGTGGCTCCAAGCGCCATGCCCTGGAAAACCGCTTCAGCTGGCGGACTAAACCATGTGAGGGGATGGTGATAACATGGCACCACTGGGCGAACGACCTTCTAGACTAAGGTCACCGGCCATGGCGGAAGAGTCCCATGATGGACTACAACGGACTCATGTTCAGGTCCAAGGCGAACCACCTAATTGGAGGTACTCAGCTAAAGTCAAGCATGGAGAGGAATCTTTCTGCCATACAAGTATCTAGCCATCGTTACACCAAATGAGATAATGACCGTAAATAGATCCATACCGGCTAGGCCGTCGCCCGGGTTACCAAGGGCCGCGCCTACCGTCACAGACCCAGACGGAGGTGAGACGTATATTACTGCACCACTCCATTACACTTTCTCACAATCAAAAATGCATGTTTATCTATTGTGTGTGTGTGTGTGTGTGCTGAGGGTGAAGGTAAAAGAGAAAAGAAAAGAGTTTTTGGGTAAAAAAGTGTTACGACCAGAGTGATAACAAAATAAGAGGGTCAGTCCAAAAGTAACAAGAAGCCGAAGAAAAGTCAGTTCAGTCATTTTATGTATATATAATCGACCGGCGGCGTAGCATACGCCACTAATTTGCCTCAGGCCACTGCAACCTATGCGACCGCAGTGAGCCCCAAACTTACATAGGCCCCACGCAATTCCTAGGTGTAAATTATTAATTTAAACTAGTTTATAACTTATAACAGATTTTTTCTTGAAGCCTCCTGAATTACAGGAGCTCCTGGAAATCTCTTGAAAATGCAAAATATACGAAAAAATCCTGGAAATCTCCGCAAATTTTTTAACTCATACAAATCTTTTGAAAGATATAGACAAACATTGTGTTTTTGGGGTGACATTCAATATGGGAAACGCCATTCCTACGCAAGATAAAAAAAAAAATGGCATTATACAATACCCGTAATTTTAGAATCTGGTGAAATAAGCTTTTCGCGCCTCAAACTAATAAAGAATTACTTGAGGTCAACAATTCTCAAAAAATGATTGAAACATTTTGCAAATCTTGCTACTGAGCGTGATCAATGTAGGAAACAGAATTGAATTCGCTACACGAAAGACTAGTAAAGTAATTTTTTTCGTAGTCATAAATGAATAAAATGTTTTATTTTCTAATACAAACTCTTAATTTTCACTTATTATCCGCATCCCTACCTAAACTTGGCCCGCAAAATCCGTTTCACATAGGGCTCCACAATGGTTTATTTCGGCCCTGCTATTTAGTGATTATTTATTTATAATAACGTCTTATTAATGTTTATTTGACATTGTTTTTTTTTGTTTTTTTACTATAGGTATCTTTACCCAAATTTGGCCCCACGAAATCCGTTTCGCATAGGGCCCCAAAATGGCCCGTCTATTAAGTGATTATTTACCTATAATTACGTCTTATGCCTACCCAAACTTGGCCCCGCAAAATCCATTTCGCATAGGGTACTACAACGGTTAATTCCGGCTTTGCTATTTAGTGATAACGTCTTCTTAATGTTTATTTGACATTGTTTTTATTTCATAATTGTTTTTACTATCGGCATCCTTACCTAAACTTGCCACCGCGAAATCATATTTCGCATAGAGCCCCACAATTGTTCAGTTTAGCCCTTCTATTAAGTGATTATTTATTTATAATAACGTCTTATTAATGTTTATTTCACATTTTTTTATGGAATTTTTTAATTAAAAATGTATGCGTCTTTAAATATAGAGTTTTGAGGAACTATATATACAACAAAAATTTTACAAATACTAAGCCAAAAAACAAATTTCCTATTACACACACACATCATACTAAATATCCGGATATAAATTCCCGAGAGACAACTTTGTGCTCTACAAATGTACACATTTTCTAATACAAACTCTTAATTTTTACTTATTATCCGCATCCCTACCCAAACTTGGCCCCGCAAAAAATCGGTTTCGCATAAGGCCCCACAATTGTTAAGTCCGGCCCTGCTATAGGTGATAAAATACCTATAAATAGTCTTATCCCTACCCAAACTTGGTCCCGCGAAATCCATTTCGCATGGGGCCCCACCAACGGTTAAGCCCGCCCTGCTATTAAGCGATTATTTACTTTTAAATATGTCTTATCCCTACCCGAACATGGCAATAAGAAATACATTTCGCATAGAGCTCCACAACGGTTACGTCCTGCCCTGCTATTAAGTTATTATGTATTTGTAATTACGTGTTATTAATGTTTATTTTACATTGTTTTTTGTTTTTTTTTTCATTCAAAAATTTAAGCGTCTTTAAATATAGAGTTTTTAGAAACTATATATACAACAAAAAGTTTACAAATATTAAGCCTAAAAACATATTTCCTCATTGGAAAACGCCGAAACTTAAAAATCCGGATTCATTTCTCGAGAGAGAACTTTTATGTTCTCTACAAATGTACACATAAATGTAACAATGAAACTGTTCTCTAGAAATGTACACATAAATGTAACAATGAAACTATTCTCTAGAAATGTACACATAAATGTAACAATGAATGTTTACGAAATTAATTTTGTTTTATTTTATTTTATTTATAATTGAATTTAATAGTTTTTACCCCACTACAAATGTACACATAATGTAACAATGAAACTATTCTCTACAGATATACAAATAAATGTAACAATGAATGTTCAACAACTAATTTTGTTTTGTTTTATTTTATTTTTAATTGAATGTAATAGTTGTTTTTTTTACCCCACTACAAATGTACAGATAATGTAACAATGAAACTATTCTCTAGAAATGTACAAAGAAATGTAACAATGAAAGTTCAACAACTAATTTTGTTTTATTTGATTTTTAGTTGAATTTAATAGTTGTTTTTTTACCCCACTTAAAATTTACACATAATGTAACAATGAAACTATTCTCTAGAAATGTACAAATAAATGTAACAATGAATGTTCAACAAATAATTTTGTTTTATTTTATTTTATTTTTAATTGAATTTAATAGTAGCTGTTTTTTTTTACCCCACCCACCAAGTCACCTGGAGATTGTATCGCTAATAAGTAGTAAGACTGAACGTCCAAGAAAGCGTTCTGGAAAATTATTGATTAAAAACACTAAAGATGGAGAAAGTATGATTCAATAAATTAGAATTGACATCTTTTTAAATTGCCTTTGGATTGTTTGAAATAAAACTTGAGCTAGTTTTGTGCGAGCTATGAGTTTCTAATGGTTCAAGGTAGATACAATGAGACCTTTGTTTTGGCATTTTTTGTTGATTAAAACAAATTACCGTTTTTTGAGTTACGACAAACTTCAATTACAGCAGAAATAACAGTTTTGGTCGAGATATAAAAAAGTATTTGCTAATAGCATCCATCTTTCAAATGCCTCCTGAATCTATAAACGCTTTTTGCACAAATATCGTGCCAGACCATTTGCCATGTCACTACAGAAACAGTCATCGCCTGTTATATCTCATTCAAACCTGTGACACCCAACGTGGAATGGCTGTATTGGCATTTGGGCACATTGGCAGGTACCTAATATAATGCTCGGTCGTAGCCGAATGGACCACATGCTCTGATAGTAAGGCCCGCCGCACATTTTTTTTATTTTTAAGTTAACATTCTTGTTTAAAAGTGGCCCACGGGTGGTAATGATTGGCCCTACACTTATTGACTTTATTGATTAGATTCCCGCTATATCTTCATGAGCCACATGTGGCTCCAAGCGTCATTCCCTGGAAAATCGTTTCAGTTGGCGGACTAAACCATGTGAGGGGATGGTGCAGGCGGTTGGTCGTTGTGCTGTCCACATGACTCCCTGCTGTTTAGCCAAAGAAACAGATGACCTTAACATCATCTGCCCTATAGATGTTATAAATGCCCTATAGATCGCAAGGTCTGAACGGGAATCTGTACTACTTTAAACAGAGGGTGCACTATGTTATTATCTTTTATCTACTTCGAGGAAATTCTTTCATTGCAGATGATCTTGAATCGCATCACTCGCGAAAAACGAGTGGTCACTGTAATCATCTTTAGCAGACTTTCACACATTCTTAGTCTTAAAAGAAATTCTTTTTTTTATAACCTTTGCCTTAGAAATCAGTCGAGTTGTTGTTAGTTTTTATTTATATTTTAATGTACGACAATCTTTCATTCATTCAAATTTTCCATTTCATTCTAAGCTCATTAAGGTTATTATTGCTTACAAAAGTCTGTACAGATTTTCTACCACTTCTGACACCATTCATTTCTAGCTCTTTCCAGATTCTCAAGTCTTAACGTTTCTGTTTCTTGACACTATTCATAATGTTATTAATAACATTTCTAGAATCCCAGCGCCATCCCTCGCTATTTAAATATATTTCTGTAGTCTGTCCATCCTTGCTGTACCCTTCTCTTCTATCGTTCCATTCCATGGCTATTCGTCATCAATACTGGCAGCACGGCAGAGCTATGGGGAAAATCGTTTGTCGTATCGACAGGCCGAACCATCCAGAGAGGCGAAGCCTCCCAAACGGCTACATTCAATCACTTCTATGGTCCAGTCAGCGCCTGGGCCTGAGCATTGCAATCACCAAAAAAAAAAAAAAATGCCAACAGTATTGAGACCAGGAAGCGGGGGGGTGGCTGTGTTGGCGCGAGGGGTGAGGATAGATTGTGGGTAATATTTGAAGAGAGGAAGACAAAGAGGGGGAGAGGACACGGCACACACAAACACACACACTGAAAGAGAGAGAGAGTGGAAGAAAGAGTAAGGAAATACATGGACATATTGAGAACGGACGGAGACACAGATAAGTGAAGTCATGAAGACCTGGGAATGGATTGCGAATCCTGCAATAAATAATAATAATGTGTCGGGAAAGTGGAGGGGGGTCTGAATAGCCCTTAGTAATTGCATTCATATATATATATATATATATATATATATAATTATATATATATATAATTATATATATATATATTTACAAGCCCTTGCGAATGTGTATTTGTGGTGCGTAGTGGTACTCTATATGTGCAATGAGATGCTTTGAGCCAACCAATGAATCAATTAAAGAGGCATGTCTACATAATACTTCAGAGATTGTTCAATTATAAGTATCTTCTGTTTGTTTGTTTTTTTACATGTTTCGGGTGTTAAAGTTAAAGATAATCTACTTCCTAGTCAAGACATCTCGCAGGACAACCGGGGATGGCAGCGGGCAGGGTGTGAACCCGGGACCATCGAGACGACCGAACGACAGTCCAGCAAGATCAGACTCGCCATTCTATAAATACACTATTTATTATATTGAGTGATTGTACTTGGAGACACCATAGTGCTTGTTTAGATAATATTTTGTGTTTAAGAGTTTTGAAGTTATCATTTTTATTGTCTGAGTTCCAACAAAACCGGCATCACGTTCAAGCCAGGAACCAATATGACGCTAATCAGTGACTTTTTAGCCTTTTTCTATATGACGAACGCCTTCCATTAAAATAGTGTAAATCTGGTAAAATCTTTATATCTTTTTTAAAAAGCTTACTCCGTACAAATTTTGAACAGAGGCGTAGCTAGGGAGGAGGGAGGGGGAGAAATTGAGGAAGGTCCCCAAATGAGTGGCCTCCAAAGAGGTCAAGCCCCCTGGGCTTTTAACTTTACACAGTTATTAACTTTACCTCAAAAAACATGAATGCATTAAAAAATTTACCAGTTAAATTCTTAATTAATGGCAATTAAATATTGGATATCGGAAAAGGGAAATAAGTTTCAAAGCATTAAAATTTTTGGTTGTAAATGTGGAGTTCTTCACTTTAATAAGCCTTAAATGTTTCTTAGGCCTATATATATCATTGTATTCTTATATTTCGCTTGTTTTTTTAAATTAAAATTGTAATTATTATTTAACAAAAAAATGGTTTCTTTTTTTGACAATATAAATTGTTATTGTAAAAAAACACGACAAAATGAAAAGAAGCTTAAAATTAAGATGTTTGAAGGATTTTAAAGATTAACTCAAGAACTGATCATGATAATCGTCTGGTCTTTAGACTCATTTTGGTAAATGACAAAGAAAAACATTCTTAGTTGACAATTTGACTTGTTAAATAATATCTAGGTTCACAGTCACTAATGAGCAAACAACTGCCACTAGCGTTGGAAAATAATACATCATTATCTTGAACTAGTGCACCTTTGCGCACCATTTCAACAGTTTTACCATATAGATGAAAGAATTGACAGGCCTGTTATTTTAACAAGATTATATTAAATTCAAAGAGACAGGAATGCAGAAGGATGGTCGACAGTTCATGTGTGGTAACCCTTAGAGGGTACGTTTGATTATTTTTGATTTTGGAAATAATATGTAAGAAGCATATATACATATTACTTTATTGTAAGTGATTTATAGTTTTTCGATCTACCAATAATAATGGCAATAAAAAGTTATTTTAAAGCTTCGCAGATAAATCATCTCATGATCAAGATAAAGTGAACGCTGCATCGCAAAACTAAATGTATGTCAAAAAAGAGTTAGTAACGAAGGAGTGACTTGTTTCCCTTTCGTCATAAGTCCACAGAAAGTTCCTTAACTAAAATGGATTCTAACACTCAGAAATGCATAACACAGCATTGGGACAGTTCGCAATTGAGCTTAAAAAACTATTTCAGTGATGCAAACATAATATTCAATGGATAACATTTAACATTAACACAACATCCTTGCCAGAAGATTTGTCGCATGCGGAAGAAGAGCAACTGTTGGAATTGGCTTCCAACGGAGTCTTAAAAAATAAATATAAGGCATGTACTTTTAACATCATTCTGGTTACAAATGCAGCATGTGTATACTGTTTTAATAGACAATACTCCGAAATACAACACGTTCTATCAACCTTTATATTTATGTGAAGTTGGTTTGTCAGCATTTGTAGGCATTAAGTAGAAGAAAAAAAAAGGAACAGACTATCGGACGTGGCACCGCGTCTAAGGTTAAAATTAACAGCCAGGAAACCAAATTATGATGATCTGAAATCTCAGCACAAACAATTTCATCTTTCTCGTTCAAGTACATTTCTGGAGAGGTAGGGGGTCGAGGGGTACCCAGTGTTACAAAAATTTTAAAAGGGGTCAACGCCTGCATATATCAAAAGTTTGGGAAACAGTGAACTAATAGATAGGTGACGGCGAAGGTGGTTTTTTTTTTTTTGTTTTTTAAATAGTAGGTCTATTTATAGTTCTTTCAAATCTTGTGAGGGTGTAAAGCTTAACTTTTTAATGTCCGACTGCTAACGAGAGTGCAGTGTGACTAGCACAACGACCAACCACTTTGACTTTTATGACTACTTAATGTAAGGTACTCTTTTGATTATGGTTAGACTCGGGTGCTAAATATCCCGAAGCTGAAAATAATACTCTACGCCGGGATTGGAACTCGTGACCTGTCGGTTAACCAAGCGCTTTACCACCACGCTCTAACATGTTGTTGTTGTTTTTTTAACAAACAATAATGACGAGAATAATTTTAATAAAAATACATTTTATTTTCTCCTTACAATATTCTCTTGCATTCTTTCTATCACTTTGTCTCTCTATCTCTTTCCTTTTCTCTCTCTTTTCCTCTCCCTCTCTCTTTCTTTCCTTCTCTCTCTCTCTCTAATCTTATCTTATAAAATACAGACGTTACTTCAAAAAATGATTTGATTACGTCTTACGCTTTTCCTAGGTCAATGTATGCATGTTAACCAATGACTTAAATTCTGCAAGTCACTGGTATTCTTGTCTAGCTCAGGCAATTTATTCAGTGCTTTAATAGCACTAGGGAAGAAGGAGCATTTGTACAAATTTGTCCTAGCATATGGAACGAGAAATGTGCCTTTCTCATTGTGTCTTTCTGAGTATTTTATTAGATTTTGTTTTTTTGTATTTGAAGATTATGGTTCAGTGTTTTATGTATAATTGCTACTTACTTTTGAGTCTTCTATCCTGAAGGTATTCTAAATTTAATGATTACACTAAAATTTTTACTCTAGGCAAATGTGAACATTCGTTTGTCACGTATCTCACAGCTCTATTTTGTGTCTCTTCCAGTTTCTTAATGATTTCTTGGGTTGAGGTGTCCCAAACAGAGGATGCATATTCTATTAGTGGCCTAACCAAGGTTAAATAACATTTTAGTTTTATGTTCTTATTTGATTTATAGAAATTTCTTTTAATAAACCCTAATGCTTTGTTTGATATTTTTTTATAGTTTCATCAATATGTGGATTCCATGACAGTTTTTTTTTTATTATATCTCTGTTTCTCTGTCTCATTCACGCTCTCTCTCTCTCTCTTTCTCGTTCACTTTCTCCCTCCTTTTCCCCCACCTCTCTCTCTCTCTCTCTCCGTGCGCAGGTTTACAAACACTGTCTATAAACAGGAGCGGATTCTCGGCAAGGGACGACACTAATCCACTATATCAGTGTTGCTAAAAAAAACTTTAGTAGGCCACCACGTGAATTAACCTCTCTAAAAAAAAATAAGCAAAAGTGTTCCTCTAAAAACGCAGAATGCGAGGTTCCGTTCAGGAAAAAGTTTGGGAAACACTGTTTTACATGATCACTAGGTGCAGGTCGGGTCTGCTACACGCCTAGTTTCAGTATTTCAAGTCGATCCTTATCCTTAAGGTTTGCTGAGACCCGGCGGATTGAAGTCATTGCAATCTAGATTTCAAAGTCTGATCCTATGAATAATACATTCAATGTGTTCAGTATTCATAGTAGATCAGGTTCAAGAAGGCTTACAATAAAAAAAAATTTGAACTACTTATAATCCCCACCCCTTCCTATTTTCAGAATCCATTTTTTATTTTCGACCAGACCCCCCCCCCCCTCATCTCCACCCCCCCACCCCCCGCTAAAGCTTTAAGAATATTTTGTGAACGTTGAACGTTTGTTCAGTTCTGAATTTTTTTTTCTCACTCTTTTAGTCTCTGTACTCTCTCCCTCTCTCTTCCTACCTATCTGTCTTCCCAACTCTCTCTCTCCTCCTCTTTCTCATTTTCTCGCCCTCTTCTTTTTTGCTAATCCCTTTCTCATATCTCTCTCCTCTCTGGCTCCTCTTAGCATTCTCCTCTTTCTTTCCTGTTTCTATCTCTCTTCTCTTTCTCTCTCTCTCACAGACACTCTCATTCAATCCTCTTAGCCTCCTCTTTCTATAATAATTCCATTTCTCTCTCTTGTTTGTTTCCCCATCTCCTCTTCTTCCTCTCTTTCCTTGACCACTCCCTCCCCCCCCCCCTCTCTCTCTCTCTAGTTTGTATGTTGGGGGTGGGTAGGGTCAGGAACAGTTTGATGAAAGAGAAGGGAACTAGGTATATACATGTAGTACAAGATGTACTAATTCTTACATATTGAAAGTAAAAAAAAATCAAACAAAAAATAAAAAAGTTTTGTCAACTCGCATTTCGAACTGGAAGTTTGATTGCCTATTACCATCTAACATACGGCAACGCCTGTGTGTAGACAATTGTTGAGGGCAGTGTCAGACCAAAACTAATTTATTCCATTAGCGTCTTCCTTATGTTGTGCTAAAATCCTAGCACATTTCTTTTTGTTTATATTTGCTTTTTGCAATTTTGTTGTATTGATTTAAGCAGATTATCCTCCTTAAAAAAAAAAAAACCCACTTAGATCAGGGTGGGAACATAGAGCTTAAGTGGAGCCACAACGATTGTATTTCATAAGCATAAAATAGATTTGCGTTGTCTCGTCATACAGTTTGTTTGTATTTTGTTTCTTTTTTATTGCATGAATTCAAAATTTGTTCAACTGAGGGTTTTAAAAAAAAATAATAAATGAAAAAACAGGGGGAGAGAATTCCGGATTCTTAAAACTAGTTACTGCCCTTTCTCATCCAGACAATAGCGAACTCAGCAAGCTGTAAGTGCAATCTAAGAAGGCAGTATCAGTTTACTGACGTGTTATTAGTTATGGAATCAGTAAAGAGCGCCATCTGTCACTACTTATAAGCTAAACCCCTTTATACAAATTATAAATCCCCGAATCAATGCCTAGGTCTAGAATTATTGGTGTTATGACATTGCTCGGTGAGCATTTTGAAGAATAATTCAATATATTTGTTTTCCATGAGATTTTCAAATTGGAAATTTGCATACATTGCGGCGAATCCAGAAATAAATATAGAGTTGAAGCTAGGTGCTGAAACAAATGTGATACAAACATATATTAAACATAGATGAACAGCAGCACCAGGGACTAAGTTTTTAAGAGAGAAAGTAGTGAATTAAATGCTACGAAAATAAGCGACTGGGTCAATGGTTCGAGTCTTGGTCGGCGCAGTCCCTTATGTGGGTTTCGCATAGAGCCCGCAATTGTTAGGGCCGCCCTGAGAGCAGCAGCCCACCCAACTTTAATTGGCACCTGTTTTTCGTTGGGGAAAGTAAATGCGGTTGGTTGTTGTGCTGGTCACATGACACCCTCCTTAACATTGGGCCATAGAAACAGATGATGTTAAATTCATGTGCCCTATAGATGACAAAGTCTGAAAGGGTTACTTTAATTTGTACTTAGACAAAACAAACAAGCCCCCCCCCCCTTTTAGTGAGAGATCCCTGTTGCCACCTAAACAATAAAATGAAAAAAAAATTTTTTAACAAATCTTAGCCTATATTAAGCGTAAATGTATCAATTAATTTAACGGCGCCTGGTGATTAAACATGCCCAACCTGCGATCGCAGTTGTGTATCAAGGATTGGCCTTTTATCTTCTTATCTTATATAATACAGACGTTACTTCAAAAAAGAAGATGATTACGTCCTACGCGTCATGCATATTAACCAATGACTTAAATTCTGCCAAGTCACTGGTTTTTCTGGCTAGCTCAGGCAACCCATTCCATGCTCTAATAGCACTAGGGAAGAAGGAGTATTTGTACAAATTTGTCCTAGCATATGGGACGAGGAATATGCCTTTATTTTTGTGTCTTTCAGAGTATTTTATTAAATTTTGTTTTTGTATTTGAAGATTATGGTTCAGTGTTTTATGTATAATTGCTACTTTACTTTTGAGTCTTCTGTCCTGAAGGCTTTCTAAATTTAGTGATTTTACTAATGGTGTTACCCTAGTCAAATGTGAATATTTGTTTGTTATGAATCTCACTACTCTATTTTGTGTTTGTTCCAGTTTCTTAATGTTTTCTTGAGTTGAGGGGTCCCACACGGTGGATGCATATTCTATTATTGGCCCAGCCAAGGTTAAATAACATTTTAGTTTTATGTTCTTATTTGATTTATAGAAATTTCTTTTAATAAATCCTAATGCTTTGTTTGATTTTTTTATAGTTTCATCAATATGTGGATTCCATGACAGTTTTTCATTTATTATAACACCTAGGTATTTTGCATTTTTAGTCTGTGTTACTGGTTTGCCATGAATAAGATAAGTGGAATTAATTTGTTTTAGTTTTTTTGTTACTCTTAACAACTGACATTTTTCTGGGTGGAAAGACATGCTCCAATTTGATTCCTATTTCTGTAATTCATCTAATTCTCTTTGTAAAGTATCTGTGTCTTGTTTTGTTTTTATTGTTCTATATATTATGCAATCGTCTGCAAATAATCTGGCTTTTGTTCCTGAACTAATGCAATTTGGTAAATCATTTATGTAAATTAAAAATAGTAGTGGACCCAAGACTGTTCCTTGAGGTACACCTGAGTTTACTGTTATTGGTGTTGATTTAGAGCCATTTATTATTACAGTTTGTTCTCTCCCTATCAGAAAATCTTTAATCCACTGATGCAGTGGACCATTAATGCCGAAATATTTTAATTTTTTAAGCTAACTATGGTGGTGAACTTTGTCAAAAGCCTTGGAAAAATCTAGTAAAATAGCATCTATTTGTTCACTATTATCTAAACCTTTTGAAAAATCATCAATTAGTCCTATTAGTTGTGTTTCACATGATCTATATTTAGGAGGGTGACATTAGCTTCTTTCCAGTCCTTTGGTACTCTGTCCTGGTTAAGCGATGCCTGAAAGAGTATTTTGAACACTGGGGCTAGCTCATTGCTTAGTTCTTTGAGTAATCTAGCTGGAATACCATCAGGTCCAGACGCTTTATTTGGTTTGGTGTTGGATAATAGTTTTTGAATTCCATTTTCTTCTACTACTAAATCTTCTATGTTGTCTACTTGGTTCAAATTAAGAAATATGTCTTTGTCTCCTGGGGCTGAGAATGCTGATGCAAAGTATTTGTTTAGGATGTTTACTTTAGTTTCATTATCATTATGTATTATGTTATGTTCATCTTTTAATGGCGCTATGCCTGTTGTTTCCATTTTCTTAGACTTAATGTATGACCATAGGTTTTTTTTGTTATCTTTAGATATTACATTGTTTATGTATTCACTCTGCAGCTGTCTGCTTACTTTTTGGGTTAGGTGTTTAATTTTTATATACTTTTTGTAAACTCTTTCTGCCTTGGTTTCTTTAAATTTTCTATATAGGTTTTCCTTCTGTTTACAAAGCTTCTTTAGTCTAATTATTAAACCAGCATTTATTTATTTTGTTTGATGTGTATTTAGTTGGTATATGATTTTCTATAATGCTTTTAAGATGGTTTTTAATGAAATTCCAGAGGTCATCGACTGGTTGGTTAATGTCTTTTTCTAATAAGAATTTTTGTTGAAAGTTTAATGCAGCTTGGTGTAGTTGTGTTAGGTTACATTTATTCCAGAGTAAGATTTTTCTTTTGGGTTTTGTATTGGCTACTGCTTTTATCTGACTGTGTATTTTTATGATCTCATGGTCTGATAGACCAGGGATAATATCATAATCAACTACTAATCCAGGTCTGTTGGTTAAGAAGAGATCTAATGTGTTGTTTAATCTAGTTGGCTTTTTAATGATTTGATCTAAACTTAGGTTGTGTAAAGTTTCTATGAAAAGCTCATTTATGTCATTAAGGTTTTGGTGTTTATCTATGGTTAGTGTTTTCCAATTTATATCGGGTAGGTTGAAGTCACCCATAATCCAAAAAACTGCATTTTTATTTGTCTCTTTAAGTGTAGTAATCTGATTACATAGTTCCTGCATGTATTCTAAACTAGAATTTGGTGGTCTGTAAATGCTGCCTATTATAAGGGATGTTGAGGTGGTATTAATTTTACAAAATGTAGATTCTATATTTTTTGAGTTAGGTAAGGTAATTTCTTCTGCAATAAGAGTGTTTTTTTATTGCTAAAAGAACTCCTCCATGATTATCAGCCCTATCTTTTCTAAAAATTTCATAATTACTATTGAAAATTTCTGCATTATAAATTTCAGGATGTAGCCAAGTTTCTGTTCCTGCAATTATGTCTGGTTTCTCACATTCTAATAAAATTTCTAAGTCTGCTGTTTTGTTCCTAATGCTTTGAAAATTTATTACTAAGGTTTTAAGGTATTTTGGTATTACTTCTTTAGTAGGTTTGTTTAGTGAGGCTGTTGTATTAATTTTAGTAGATTTAGGTTTAACAGGAGTGGATCTGGCTAGTGGTTGGTGAGTTGGTTTTGGGATGGTGTTTAGGATGTTGTATGAGTTAGAAGTGTCCGCATCAAAAGAATCAAACAGTCCTGATGTAAACTGAGGTAACCCACACGGTACACAGTGCCATGATGCATATTTGTTGCCTAAGGCATAATACACAGGTGTATTCATATGGAGACATGATGCATGGTACCATTCATTGCAGCTGTCACATTGAATGGCTTTCTGTTTCATGGTGCATACTTTTTTGTAGATGTTGCATCTATCTTTAGATCTAGGCCCTGGATTTGACTCTACCTCTCCTGCTATTAATATTAACAGTGATAGGTATTTATTTCTACTGTGTCTGATTGAGAACTTCCATTTGTGATGGGTAATCTTCTTTAATGTTATGGATGTGTATGTTAGGTTATTTTTGATGTTGCATTGATCTAAAGTGTGATGATTGATTATGACTGTTGTTTCCTTTTTAAGTTTAGTGTTGACTGAGGTAGATCTAGTTCTATGTTCAGCTAGTGTGTATTTAGTAATTATTAGGATAAATAGCCAGAGCAATTTCATGATGACTGTTGTTGATTTTAGTTTTTAAGGTCTAGTCTAAATGTAGTTTAAGATTAAAAAATGCCTAAGATGGCCTAAGCTAAGTCTAAGGTGATAGCTAATTTACAATGACAATCAAATGGTTTATTCAAAATATAGACCTAGACTAGATCCAGATCTAGATCTAATTGTAGATCAATATATTTATGTGTTTAACTAACTATATAGAGTATTACTATTAGTTTATAATTAGTAGTATTAGTAGATGATTAGTAGATCTAAGGCCTTAATTAAAGTCTAAGACTGACTAGATCTAAAATCTAAGGATATAAAAATAAATATAGACTAAATAATATTAAATATAATTATAAGGATTAGTTGATTAGTGAGACAAAATAGTCCTAAACTAAGAGTTGTTAATTTGAATTAATTAGTGGAAATAATGCTGAATTAAGTTAAATCTATAATTTAAAGATATTAGTTTATTAGTTGAATAGCTTTTTAAAGGAATTTTATTTGGTTTTAATACGACAAAACGAAAATTTAACTCATCTATGATAACTGTAAACAGGGAGCAGCCAACTTGTCAAGAGCGCGTAACTCTCTTTAGTCACACAAGAAGTTGCAAAGGGAAAAGATCGTCTCTCGAGACGTAAAATGCCAGAGATCAATTAGTTTGGATCAGTCATTTAGATCAAGTTGTAATAAATCTAGATTGTATAGACCGACCTGTGCGATTTAAAATATTTTACCAATTATTCTAATTCGTGTATTTAGCTTTCTCAATGCGCAATGATCCTAACACTTGTCTGGATCAGTTTGGAAAATGGGGTAAAAATATTTCAAACTTAATTACTTACTATTTCAGACAATTACATTTCGTATAAGATTTTTTTTGAACCAACTGTTTTTTAGTGCTATTTGCTGCTTTGAGTTTTCTCAATACGCTATGATCATATCATTTATTTGGACCAGTTAGGGAATTATTTTTTGGGGGGGAAGGGGGGGGGGAGAGAATGGAAATATGGGTGAATTTTACAGTAATCTATTTTAAAGCATTTTTTAAAAAATGCTTTTAAAAAACAATTACGGTAAAATCCACCCAAATATCCCTTTCTTTCTACCCCCACCTAATTTTCCCAATTAGTCAATAAAAATGACAGGATCGTGGCGTATCAAGAAAGCTAAAATCAGGAAATAACGCTAATAAAAAGCTATTAATTAAAATATTATTAATCGCACAGATTTATTGTTGTAGGTCTAGATCTATAAAAAAAAAATAATTACATGACTACTACTAATAATAATAAGGCTTGTCTTCGAGTCTAAAGACTCGACTAAAAACGCAAAATACCTAGGTGTTATAATAAATGAAAAACTGTCATGGTATCCACATATTGATGAAACTATAAAAAAAATCAAACAAAGCATTAGGATTTATTAAAAGAAATTTCTATAAATCAAAAAAGAACATAAAACTAAAATGTTATTTAACCTTTGTTAGGCCAATAATAGAATATGCATCCTCCGTTTGGGACCCCTCAACTCAAGAAAACATTAAGAAACTGGAACAGACACAAAATAGAGCAGTGAGGTTCATAACAAATGAATATTCACATTTGACTAGAGTAACACCTATAGTAAAATCACTAAATTTAGAAAGCCTTCAGGACAGAAGACTCAAAAGTAAAGTAGCAATTATACATAAAACACTGAACCATAATCTTCAAATACAAAAACAAAATTTAATAAAAGTACTCTGAAAGACACAAAGATAAAGGCACAATCCTCGTCCCATATGCTAGGACAAATCTGTACAAATACTCCTTCTTCCCTAGTGCTATTAGAGCATGGAATGGGTTGCCTGAGCTAGCCAGGAAATTCAGTGACTTGGCAGAATTTAAGTCATTGGTTAATATGCATGACTAAATGCATGACGCGTAGGACGTAATCATCTTCTTTTTTGAAGTAACGTCTGTATTATATAAGATATGATTAGATAAAAAGTAGCGAGGAATGCAGTATTTCCCGTGGATGCGCAGCCCCAGCTATGACCTACATATTTTGCCACATCCAAGGCAAGCATAACCATTGTCCTCAGCTGGTCGATTTAGATTTCGTTTTCGCTGTCTGAGTCTGTCCTCAGCAGCCGATTTTCTTTTGGTCTCAAATATGTATCCCGCGGCCTTTGTGAGTGACCTCCAGCTGTCTCGTTCTGAGGTTGCATGCAACCAGGTGCTCTGTTCTTATGTCAGACAAGTTGGCGCCTAAGCTGGTCTTTAAAGAGTTTCTGTGGGGCGCCTGTAACGTCGACCACATTTAGCTCACCAAAAAAGACTGCCTGTGGCCTACGTTCGTCTCCCATACGGGGTACGTGCCCTGCCCAGCATAACTGTCGGACCATAAGAAGTCCCTCTATACTGTCCATACCGGCGCTGTCTGTAGTGCGGTTTTGCCACCGTATGTCCATGATGGAGCGCAAGCATCTTTGATGAAAGCGCTCAAGTAGTCTTAGTTGCTTTCTGTAGTGTACCCATGTCTCAGGTCCAGATAGTAGGGTTGAGAGAACCACCGCTTGGTAATCATTGATTTTTTTAGGCAGGCGGAGCGATGTATTCCTCCAAACTCTCGCCTGAAGGCGTTCAAAAGTGCTACTGGCCCTGACCAGACGGTTATCAACTTCTCTTGAAAGTGAGGTGTCATTTGATACCATACTACCTAAATATGTTAAGTGGTCTACCACGTTAAAGGGTTGTTCGTTTATGGTGATCTTTGGGGCTGAGTAGGTTTTATTGGGTGACTTGTGGAACATGGCTTCTGTTTTCCCTAGGTTTATAGATAAAACGAAAGTGGTAGGAGCGTATGCAAATTCGTTGACCGCGTTCTGGAGATCATGTTCATTGTGAGCTAGCTGGGTGCAATCATCTGCATAGAGAAGCTCCGTTTAACCGTTATGACCATCTCCTTTGTTTTTTTTTATGGGATAGTAGACGTCGAAGATTGAACACATTGCCATCCGAACGAAGCCTTATGTAGATGCCTTCGTGCAATCGCTGCCTCATTCGGTCCAGCATTTCGCCAAAGAAGATAGCGAATAGAGTAGGAGCAAGTACACTGCCCTGCCTCATGACATTTTCTATTGGGGAGTGATCAGATAGGTCACCATTACATGACTAATCCAAACTGATTGATACAATTATACTTTAGAAGCTTTTTTTTTTAAAAATGTTTTCTAGTTAATATCCTGGCCTGGACTATGGGTTTTTGCTTGGTTCTTTCCAACAAGTTGACGTACTAGTAATGCTGAAAATATTGATACATGCTTATTTTTTTTACCTGCCTGAATGGACCAACTAAAGGGCCGATTCTGAGTTTGTGTTTTCACACAAACTATCTTTAACCTTGTTTTATCATAATCATTATAGAATAATAATGCGAAATTTTAATTTTTTTTAATTTTTTATTTATTCATGACCTATACTTGACCTTTAAGATCCGGTCTTTCAGCATTAAAATGGCTGCCTCCATCAGAACATGTTACCGTGCTAGGTCAACTTTCAATAGTGTTCATCTTCTGAAACTTAAGCTAAAAAATGATTCATTACGATGTGTTCCTTTGTACGTGTCATGTAAAAGAGATCTATTTGTTGCATGTAAGTATTTGTAAGTATTATCTATTTTATAGATTTGGTTTACACTACTCTAGTCTACTCACACTGTACTCTCAGTAACTACTCTGTCACACTCTGTGTGACTGTGACTCCGTCATCTGTGTCTGTAAGTTAGTGTAAGTCTGTAGTACCAGACCAGTACTGAGTACGTCTGTTACTCTGTAGGCTGTAGTGTAGCCTGTAGGTAGTCAATTATAAGTCAATACAACCACTTGAACAGTTGCAGTCGCTACAGTACTGTGAGTGTGAGTACTACACTAGTCTACTAATAACTAACTCAACTAACTGTAACTAAGTCGACTAAGACAAGTCACAAGACGACTAAGGCTAAGGTAAGTAGTCTAAGTGAGGACTCTCACTGCTAACTCTAGTCAGTCTAGTCTGACTTGAGTCTACACTGAATATAATTCAATATATACTCTTGTTTCCCAAACTAATAATTTTTGGAAGGCTGAGTACTCTTCGCCCCCCCCCCCCCCCCCTTCTCCCCCTGAATGCATGAGACATGATTATGATGAGAAGAAAAAAAGGTGTATTAAAATATAACTCTAGAATAGAGAATTCGGTTCACTGGTTATTAATTTTAATCTGAGATGCTGAGCTTCCACCTCTAACAGTCTCGAGTCTGTTCCTTTCTCTCCACTTAAGTTTTTCTCTACAAATGCTGAAAAAGCAATCTATCTATCTATAGTATAATTCTATTTAGATCTATCTCTAGGGACTCTAGTACAATCTATTAGTCTAGTAGATAATGATGATAATTAATATTAACACTGTAGAATGTAGATACATCTAGATTCTTATCTAAATCTATCATTTTTAAATGTTTATAAATCTTACTGCTAACTAGATCAGATCTATCATCTAGTCATAATTACTAATTATTGATCATTAGTGGATTTTGTTAGTAAAGTTTCCTTTTCTGATCTTGCCATCTATAGGGCAGATGATGTAAAGGTGACCTGTTTCTATGGTTAATGAAAATTTTTGGGGTTAGAATAATGACTAGCCATCTCAACCTTTCCCCAACTAATGTCAGATACCCATTAGAGTTGGTTGGACTCGAGTGCATTAAAAAAATCCCTAAATTGAAATCCCTGTCTTCATCAGGATTTGAACTCAAGATCCCTTGTTTTGGAGACTGAGCACTTCATCACTGAGCCACTATGTCCCCCCTTCTAATGCTAGATAGAAAACCTAGTAATTCTTTAAAGTTCAATATCATCATTGTAGGATCTTTATCTAAGGTTTTCTCTGAAATTTCAACCAAAATATTTTTTTAATGTACTTCAGTGTGAGTCTCAACATTACAATTAATGGGTCAATATTGTCCTTGTTAAAAATATAAAATATTTTAAAGCATTTAGAATCCATCTCACATCTAGCGCTAACACTAATAGAAATTTCCTAACAGAGTTTAGAATCATAACAATTGACATCTAAATCTAATTTATTACTAAATTAAGATGCTAAGAATGTTAATACATGTGACCATATTTGTATTAATTTAGCTCTAGGTCCGTTGTTGATTTAGATCTGAGAGATTTTTTTATTTCTCTTTAGAAAAAAAAAATTTTTAACATGTTTTTCAGCCCCCGCACAAAAGTTGAATGTGAAAAATGGTAACATCATTTTACCATTCAGATCTCAAAGGTGTACACAGCAATCATTTCTGGCCTCAATCAGGCTACACACAACACAAGAGGGTGTGAAAGATGAAGCAGAAGATGACTATCATTCCATCATCAAAGATACAGAAAGAGGCAAAGGTAAAACTCTACAGATTTATGTGTACACAACATTTAATGTAATGATCATGCATTATTATGTTCTGGGAATGCCTTGTTTGTCTTTATTACAGCCTGCTTAAATGAGCATTTTGGCGCATATATATATATATATATTAATCAAAGATGTATATATATAAATACGCATAGGGTTACCAGACATCAGGTAGGAGGAGAAAAAGTTCTCCATCAGGCATTATCCTAATGTTTAAACATGTCTGGCTTTTACTCAATTGTTTGCTTCCTTTGCATATATAGCAATGATTTTGTTTGTTTTTTTATATTATTGGAATTCGGTCCATTAAATCTTCTGGTTTTAACATACAAACTCACTTATGTTATAGATCTAAATATCAGAGAGACCTGCAGTTGCTGTACATAGTAAGATGTTTAAAAGAGACCTGTTGATATTAGAAGGCAATGAACAAGCAGACACACTGGCCAAAGATGGAAGAACACAAACAAATGAAAATCCAACTCTACCCAGAAGAAATGATGAAAATAAAAGAGTGTACAAAAATCATCCCAATTACAAGAAAAAGGACCCCTTTTATAATCTATCGTGACATCACCAATGCAAAGTTTTTCTACTCCTAACCTAATAACATAACAGAATGAGACAACCTATGTTCCGGCAGCTAAAGTCAGACAAGTGAAACCTACCATTGTGGAGCATCACCAGAGAATGCTGACCATGTCCTTCAAAGTTGCGTACTATATCAAGAGGCCCAAAAAGACTTTGGCCCCAAAACCCTCCTATATAAGAAAAACTATACGGAGAACTGTCTGATCTGGAAACCACTGCGCAGTTCATCTCATGTATAACTGATATGAACCCTCCAACATGAAAAAGAAGATCTGTTACTCAGAACTTCTTGAGATCTGTGTTTTTTCTGGGCTAGCTGCTAACATTCAAATGTTTTTTGTTAATCAAAATACGGTGGACTTAAAAAGAAACTGTACTGTAAAAGGCATTTTTCTCAATTAATATCTGCAATCTGAAAATATGCTTAGAGGTTCACACCTATGTTTGCAGGAGTGATGGGAAGTAACTAATGAGAAATAGTAGTTTTACGCTATTTACAGCCTATAATTTTATTTGCTGACATGAATCATGTTGGAAGCCTAGTTTTGTAGCATCTATTTCTCATGTTTTTTTTGTCCTTCTTTGCATGCCCCTGTCTTCCTTTTTTGTCATCCTTTGAGTGTTCATGTGTATGTGTGTGGTTACCCTAAATACACTTAGAAATACAAACTAACTACTTAACTCCTACTTTAATGTCTAATACAATGTCTATTGTCTGGGGGGGGGGGGGGGTTGATAATTATTAACTAGTTATTAACTAGATTGCCTATTTGAGAATTGCTTATAATAGTTGTGTAATCCTTTTCAGGTCCTGCAGATGTTCATGAGTTTCAGGCAGAGACAAGAAAACTCTTAGACATTGTTGCCAAGTCCCTGTATTCCGAGAAAGAAGTAAACAGCATTTTTTATTTTATTAATTACCTGAGCATTGTTAGTGTTATTTAATTCCTTACTACTTTGATGTCCGTCATTCTTGATGATCCCAGGTTTTTATTAGGGAATTGATTTCCAACTCAAGTGATGCCATAGAAAAGCTGCGCTACTACCAGCTGACAGGCGCTGAAGTAGGTGACCAGATTGGCCCACTAGAGATCCACATAGCCACCAACGATGATAAAAAAACATTCACTATCCAGGCAAGTTTTAGTTTCTTTGCTTTACTTTCCCTTGTCTTAGTGTGAAACTAATTGAAGTATACAGTATTTGTTAGATAAACAAAATGAAGCTGTATACCAGTTATTGGCCGCACCCCAAAATCCCAGTATTCATGTATGTTCAAAAGCAGTATTTGAAAACAGAGACAAGTTCTCTTGTTTTTATAACTAAATTGAGATTTTTTAAACATGACTGACTCAAATCAGAGATAACCTAATAGTGGTCTCTGTCTAATTATTTTGTTATAAAGATGACATTCCATAATTTATTTCCTGTCAACCTACAAGTTTATAATGAACATGAATACAAAAAATTGTGCTGGAGCAATACATAAAAGTCACTATTTTGTAAAGGCAATTACAGACATTAGTTTTATCTTATCTTATATAATACAAACATTACTTCAAAAAAGAAGATGATTACGTCCTATGCGTCATGCATATTTACCAATGACCTAAATTCTGCCAAGTCACTGGTTTCCCTGGCTAGCTCAGGCAACCCATTCCATGCTCTAATAGCGCTAGGGAAGAAGGAGCTTTTGTACAAATTTGTCCTAGCATATGGAACAAGGAACGAGTTTTGTGGAAACATTTTCATCGTGTTACATAGGCCTGTAAAAGCATATCTAAAACTACACCTTAATAATTATCACGTTTAATAGTCATGTCCCTAAAATGAAAAATTAGTTTCATAAACCAAAAAAAATAATTGTATTTTGTACATTGTGGTGTAATATAAAAAAAAAAAATTTTGAATTTTGTTTTCTTATTTGGATATCTTCCTGAACTATTAGATTGTTAACTAAAAACATAGTACCAGAGCAGCCTTTGTGGGTGATTAGTGGGGCAACCACCCTATACCTAAGGGGGCCCCTGCGATAGGTAAATCTTTTGTCATTGTTAATCTCAGCACATCATACAAATACTACTAAGACCAGCTCTGATTAGTTTTGAATCCAGGACGAAAATACCATTACTTAGAAGGAACTAGATTTAAATTAAATGCACTGTATAACCAAAATCTTTGAACTTTTATTGTTTTAGGACACCGGAGTTGGGCTTACTAAAGAAGAACTTATTGATAATCTTGGCACTATTGCCCGTTCTGGGTCCAAGGTCAGTACTAATACCTTCAATTTGTAAATATATAAAAATAATGTTTTTTGTGGTTTTGTTAAATTCAACCACCAAACAAATAAAAATTCCAACTTCATATTTTTAAGGCATTTTTAGACCAGTTGTCTGAGAAAGCTTCTGCCGGCGATGTCAAGAGTAATTTGATTGGTCAATTTGGTGTTGGCTTTTATTCAACATTCATGGTTGGTGACAAAGTGGATGTTTACACAAAGTCTTTCAAACCTGGCTCTACAGCGTACAAGTGGTCCTCTGATGGGTGAGGGTTTGAATCTTTTTTTTTTTAATGTTTAAGTACATATTTAACATGTGTATAAAGTGTGTTTAATTTTTTTACAAAGCTTATATCAGCTAATTCTATGTTTGTCAATTAAAAAAAAAAAGGTAACCCATTAGCTAATTAACTATTGGAAATTAATTATTTTGTTTGGTATCTCGAACAAGGGAAAGAAACTGTACTTGACTAAAGTAGTGGTATAAACTTAATTAGTCCCCTTTATAGGTTGTCGTCTGAGGCTTAGTAAACACAGACATGAAAAATAGAAACAATAGATAACTATACAATCTTCCATGTTCATTAGCTCTTCGCTAGCAGAGTGGTTACTGTGTTGGCTTGAGAAGGCTTTAGCCCACTAGTTTGAATTCAGGTCATTCACCCAGATACCCTGTTCTCTCTCCCACCTCTTTCCAACTGGTCCAGACAACAGATTTAAACTGATAGGATCATAGCATATTGAGAAAGCTAAAAGCATGAAATTGTGTAAACAAAAACAATCGTTAAAAATATTTCTAATTGCTCAGATTTATTATTGCTAGTCTAGATCTATCTATTACAAATTGAATAATATGACTGATCCAAACTAATTAATATAAGCTTTGTTTTTTTTTGGTTTTTTTAAGTATTTTTTTTTTTTTTTTCTTGTTCATTATTGATTCCCAACAAATGTCTTTTGAGTTCAGATCAGGGAAATATGAAATCACAGATGCTGAAGGAGTGGACAGAGGCACCAAGATTGTCATCCATCTAAAAGGAGATTGTTATCAATTTGCTAAAGAAGAGGTCATTAAAGGTATTTTGGTGAACATTTTTATGCTGTAAGCTATAAGACTTTCAGATAGACTTTGATGGAGAGATGTATAAATTAAAAAAAAAAAAGGAATTCTAAAAGAAATATTCAAGAACATGTTAGTATGATAGAATTATAATGATTTTATTTTTGAATGACAGAGATTGTCAAGAAGTACAGTAACTTTGTTGGTGTCCCTATCTTTTTGAATGGCAAGCGGGCCAACATCATACAGGTGAGTTGATCAGCGTAGTCAGTGTTTCTACACTATCTGAGTCCTAGCATCAGTTTTGAATTGCACTTACTATAAAATTGTCTTTTGTAGACATGCAACGGACAGTGTTTCTTTGTTAAGCATCAAATAGCTTTATTTGTTCCATCATTCTGTAGCATTGTTATTGTCCTCCATATGTTCTGAGTTCAGGTGGAAAAAAAAATTGTTTTGGGTTAAGCATTTTTTTTTGTTTGTATTATTTATTTCATAATGTGATTTCAAACTAGTGTGTGCACAGTTCATTCATGGTTTCTGATTCCTTTAGTTTTAGGCGTGCACAGTTGCTTTAACTATATTAGGCTTAAATCTAGCAAATCATGAAATCAATTGTCATTGATAATCACCCAGCTTGAAACAGTGTTTCTTGCACATGCTTGAAAACATTTAAAAAAGAACAAATGTAGATCTAGTTATGGAAAATAGTGTGATATTAGTGTTTTAATAAAAAAAATATCTGATTCTAGATATTTTGAAAAAGTAGTACCACCCTTTAAAATATTGAAATCTATAGGGCAGAGAATGCAACGGTCATCTGTTTCTGTGGCCTGCTTTTAATGAGGGTGACATATGTGTCCAGCACAATGACCCACCATCTTTACCTTTTCCCGACAAATTTCAGGTATCAATTGAAGTTGAATACCCTTAAAATTCTAAAACCAGATTTGAAGACAAGCCACACTACACCTCCCTTATGAAGCATACTATTTAACTAATACTTATGATGTAATTGTTGAATGAACTGAAATAAATGAATTCTAATTATTTTCCATGACTGTAGGCCTTGTGGACAATGGATCCCAAAGATGTGACCCCAGATATGCACGAAGAGTTCTACAGGTTTATAGGCAATGTTTATGACAAGCCACGTTACCATCTTCATTACAAGACAGATGCTCCATTAAACATTAGAGCACTCTTCTATGTCCCTGAATATAAACCAAGTGAGTCACCAATATGAATTTTAAATTTAGTGCTCCCACAAGCAAGGCCATTGTCAGTGTAAACTGGAAGGTCATTTAGACTACTTTTTTTCTTAGTGCTTTTTGAGTAAACATTCATTGTCTATGTCTTTCTCAAAAGTTTAGAATCTTAAAAGCTTGTGTTTTTTTTCCTTGACCAACTCTGTAAAGTTAAAAGCAAATTAATGTATTAGGTTCTTTTGACTTAAGTATGTTTCTGTTTAAAGCTTGCTCAAAGATTAGAGTTGTTTGAGTCTGTCATGTTGAGTTGCTTAAGTAAATTAAGGATATAGTAGTGGTTAGTTTATACTAGGGATACAGTAGTAGTAGCTATTTAACCATCTGTTATCTACTTTCTTTAAATGATGTTTGATTCCACTTAAATGTAAATGTTGGATTTTCACAACAGCTGTCTCCTGTAATTCTCTCAAATTTTAATTAAAAGGTTGACAGCAAATAGACTACTAAAACAGATATTGTTTTAAAATATTTCTTAATTAATGCTTTTTTTTTTTTTTTTTTTTTTTTAAGCTATGTTTGATATGAGCAGGGAGACAGAGGTCGGTGTATCGCTTTACAGCAGAAAAGTTTTAATTCTGGCCAGGGCTAACCATGTCCTCCCTAAATGGTTGAGGTTTGTGAAAGGTAAATGGAATGATAAGCTTTAATGAATTTGTGCAAAACAAAGGTTTTCTGATTCTCATCCATGTAGAACAACTCTAAATGAAACATAAGTACATCTCTTCTCTTATATCTGACACACAGGGGTGCCACTTTTCCGAAATAACCCGGAAATCCAGGTTTTGAGGGGTCCGTTTTTACCCCACTCAGGGTTTGCCTTCTACACTTTTGTTAAAATCTGGGTTTTTAGTAGAATTTTTTTCGAAGTTTCATATCATTTTCTCCAATAATTTTAGTTTGCTATTTCCAATCGTGCGAGCCGCCATTTTTAAACAAAATCCACCAGCTTCATATCTCGCAATTCGCGTGACTTTCACTTTGCAAGCGCACTAAGCTTTATTTACAGTTGTTTTTTTTTTTTAGAGTGTAAACATTCTATAGATCTAGATCTACGGAACGCACCTCGATTCGGTTTGATTTAGAGTCTAGATCTATTTCTATGATCAATCTAGATCTGATGTAGGCTGTAAAGTCTTGTATTTAGTATTGATCTATTCTAGATTAAGGCAAGGTCGAGTCTAGATCTACTCGCGTACCTAGAAATAGAAAGAAAAAAATTCACGAGTGCGAAATTGGATTTTTTTTTCTTTCCGTGTTTTATATTTGTATAGATTCCATAGAGAGTCTATGTCTAGAGCTATATTGGTCTAGAGTATTCTAGAGGTAGGATCTAGATTTAGGATGGAATAGATAACCATATTTACATCGTTTTTAGATCAGAACTAGAATCAATGATTGAAGAATTAATTAAATTAATAAGATCGCGTTCGCCTCCTAGAGGCTTGATTGATTGGTCATTAGTGATAAGATCAGTAATAGATCTATACAAATTATTTACAAGCAGTCCAGCACATTCTAGCCATCTAGGTCTGCATTTAAATATTAGAAACTAAATATAAATTTTCATTTTGGAGTAGATCTGGACAAAATCTCAAATCAATTAGATCAATATCTTGTTGCAATAGATTTACTTGTCCATGCATGTACATTGATGGAATCAGTTTTATCAATGTTGATTAAAGTAGGCTGCTTCAAAGGAATAAGGAGAGAAAAAATGTTAAGAGAGAAACATCATTTAAAATAACTCCGGGGGGGGGGGGGGGCGCAAACATTGTTAATATAAAATTGTACTATAATCCTCTTAACTTGTATTACAAGCTTTATCAATAAATACACACAAACTCTATTTATTATAATGATAGGCTTGCTAATTACATATTTAAAATATGCCGGGGCATATTATGATATAGATCTTGATAGTAATTTACTACTGTTCTTCTTTCGTCAAATTTTGGTGCTTAAAATGTATATATAGTACGTTTCAGGGTTGGTAAAGTTTGGGGTTTATGATCTTAGGGTTTGTAAAATTTGGAAATTCGGGTTTCAGGGTTTACTTGGTCTCATGGGTGGCACCCCTGCTGACACATTTTTTTCAAATGCTTTTATTAGCAAACTTATACCTACACCATAAAAATTAATTGATAAATTTAACGAGTACAACCATTAATAAATTTAAATACTTGTATCAAACATTTGTTCATACATTTGTCATTAATTAGAAAATCTAATTACTAAATCTTGAGGTATTTTGTTCTGACTACTTTCAATCATGTCATCACAATTGGAAATCCAAGTCAGCTTCTACTGTTACCATTATTATTTTTCTTATGATACTGGTTCCTTAATTTTTTTTATGCTGCAATAGTTAGTTGCAACTTTTAGATGGGCTAACTTTGTCCACATCTGATATAGCCTTAATCTGTCTTTCATTTTGAATAGCAGAAAATATGTAACTAAACTCCTACTCCAGAAATTAAACCGCAGTTATTTATTTATGTCCTGCCTCAGTCAGTAGCAAGTCATATAGCATTCAAGCCCTCCTATCTTCTAGGCTAGATAAATAAAAAGAAACCAAAAAATTGAAATTTTCTTGAGTTGTTTTCAATGCTGTCTCAGGCAGGGATTTTTTTTTTTTATTTATTTTATAAATATTTAAGCCTTATATGTTACTTGTTTATTGTATTAGTTTATATGTATACTTTGTAGGAGTGGTTGACAGTGAAGATATACCATTAAACTTGAGCAGAGAGTTACTTCAAGACAGTGCACTTATCAGGTAAGTCACTGCATTTGGATTGGAGGAGGAATCATTGCTGGCCAATGATGAATGACCATGCCAATAACAAGGTCCTCAGTTCAGCCGTGTGGGTTGTTAACTGGGGGCCACAGAGCTGGCTGCTTTGTTGACACAGCATGGGGCCATCTGAGGTCAGAACATTGGACAACTAATGTTATCCCAGTCTCATTTTAGCATTTACTTATTTGTCTTCATAATGTAAAAATTGTTTTTATGATAAAATTTTTAAAAAATTTGCTAATTGTTTGTTCATATTTTTGATAACTTATTACTGACTCAAAATGAATGATCCATAGGTTCTGAATTATTGAGTTTCTTTTATGTAGCATGGTGAAATATTGATAATTAATTAATAAGTTCTTATATATTATACCTGTTGTTATTAACTACTTCAGTATTAATTTTTTTTTTTTGCATGTAGGAAATTAAGACAGGTGTTGACCACAAGGCTTCTTAAGTTTTTCTCAGAACAAGCCAAGAAAGATCCTACAAATTACATGTCATTCTATGAGGACTATGGTCTGTTCTTTAGAGAAGGCATTGTGACAACAGGAGAGCAGGATGTTCGAGTGAGTCAATTTGATAAATATTTATTGTTTCTTTTTTTTTTTTTTTTTTTTTATAGTTATTTATTATCTTGTTTTTGCATTAGTAGTGTGATGAATGATATTGTTTACTCTGAAATCATTTTATGCTGAAAACTCAAAATATTAAGATATGGCCTTCTCCAGGAGCAAAGCGACAATGAATCATTTCATAAAAATGATATGAAACCATGGGTATTAGCTATGGTCGGGACAATTTCGCCCACACAGCAGTTCTCCCTTCTCCATGCTACTAATCTATCCAAAGGATGGCTAGTCATAGGTGTAGCGCTTTTGCTGCAAACTGCCTAAGGCTCACTGGCTCCTGATTTTTTCTCCATGTTGACTCCCAAAAACCTTTCCCATGTTTGGATATAGCTGCAAGCCATCAGGGGTTTAAATTCAGAATTTTCCTTCTCATAGGTGGCTTGGCTAACAAGCCCATCTTATCAGAAGCTTACTGGTTTACTTACTTAGCCCCTTCTCCTGTTATTGGAAACAGTTCAGCCTGCCTCGATATTTGAGACACTCGCCATTAGGAAGCATTTTGTAGGTATTGTAGTGCTTACATCCATTACCACTTGCGAAACTAAATATTAAGAAACATTTACAAATGTTATAAAAAAATATAAAAAATTGATCAATAAACGATGGATACAATTGTAAGTAATTTGGCCAGCCTATCAAGGTTTGAGGCTTTTGTTAACAGGTTGATTAACCAGTCAGAAATTTTAATCACTTTATCCAACCATCTACAATGCAGTCTAAACTTGAAAATGTAAAAGTGTGACCTCTCTTGTAGCAAGTAAAGCAAATGACTTGTATCCTGCAAACATAAGTGATGCCTAACCTACTTTATTTGGCTCATAATAAAATGCTAACTGGCCCCCACTTGATTTCTGCACATATGAAGCCACAGCGGCTTGATTCCACTGGACTCCATTTTTTTTTAGTCCTTATTGAAATGCATGAATGTAGAAAAGCTTGTGGCTACCATGCAGAAGCAGCTTGGACACCACTGTTGTAGAACTTTTATTGTTTGTTTCATTAATCAAAGACAGCTTCTTTTTTTTAATATTACAGGAGGACATAGCTAAACTATTAAGATTTGAGTCATCAAAACTTGAGAAAGGCCAGTTTACTAGCCTTGAGGAGTATGCTCAGAGAATGAAGGCAGGGGAGAGAAACATATATTTCCTGTCAGCGCCAAGGTTGGTATGAGTGCTACTAATGTCAGTGCCTGTTCTCTTGTGTCAGCGGGCTGTCTCTGTGATGACAAATCACTGCGCAAATCTGACTGGCATCATTGGCAGTGACTCCAACCTTGTGGTTGTTGAGGCATAGTCATGACTGTTCAGTGTGATCACTGGTGTGACTGAGGGACAAGTCGCAGGAACTCAATTTTATTGAATAATTAAATGTCATTCTTGAGCATACCATTACTTCTTAAACCATTTCATTGCAATATTCATTGAATTAATGTCTGTAGTCTTATTAAAAAAGTAAAGTACCCCTTTCAGACCTTGCAATCTTCAGGGAAGGTCTTCTGTTTCTATGGATAGCTGTTAACTAGGGTGTCTTGTGGCCATTACAATGACCAATCACTTTTACTTTCCATAAACACATTAGAGCTGAGTGAAATTGGGGGCATCCTAAAAAAAAATCCAAAATTCAAAATCAGTCTTCCCCAAATTTTCTAACCCTGGTCCCCTTGGTTCTAAAGCCAAATGCTTTATCACTAATGCAACATGCTCGATATTTGAGACACTCGCCATTAGGAAGCATTTTATAGGTATTGTAGTGCTTATATCCATTACCACTTGTGAAACTAAATAATAAGAAACATTTACAAATGTTATAAAAAAATTAAAAAAATTGATCAATAAACGATGGATACAACTGTAAGTAATATGGCCAGCCTATCAAGGTTTGAGGCTTTTGTTGAGCTATAAGCATTCTGTAAAATAATAAAGCTATCTGCCTTCAAGTAATTTGATATTTATTATGCCTTTTTTTCCAACATATTTGTTGATAAAGACATCAAATTGTTTTAACTTTTATATCCATCATTGTGTACAACTGTTTTTATTGTTAACCTTAAGCAATGGTATAGTTTTTCTTTAAATAAAAAACACATAGGTCCAAATAAAAAAATAATCTTGTGTATTTTCCCTGCAGTCGACAGTTGGCAGAGACTTCCCCCTACTTTGAAGCTTTGAAAAAACGAGACATTGAAGTGTTGTTCTTGTATGAACCTTATGATGAACTTGTGTTGATGAATCTAGGTCAATTTGACCGCAAGAATCTCAAGTCCATAGAGAATGAGCTGTATGAAGACAAAGAAAACACAGACACTGTTGATGAGAAAGGTAATCTTGAATTAGTACTTCTCTTGTCAGTCAAAACATTTGTAAGGTGAAATGACTGAACTAATGGGAAGTACTGTCAGAGCAAGTTTGCAGTGGGTTTCGTCTGATTCTCAAGGAGGGAAATTTGTTAACGCTTCTTTAAAAAAAATTTGACTCCTAGTATTGTCAAAGCTGGTCCATAGAAAAACATTATTTGCAAACTAATGCATGCTTATCAGTTTAATTGTAACTTGCATTTTTTTAACAACATACTAAGGCTTCTACCTATTTTCAGTAAACTTAACTTTGAGGTAAAAATAAGGTATATACCGACTTTGTTGGTAAGACAATGATGGCTTATCTTGTAGAGAGAGCATTTTATGTGGCTGTAAACAAAAATTAAATGTTTTTGAAAATGGTTGTACTCGTTAATTTTACTGTTATGAACAAAAATTAATAATACTTGCAAGTGTAACTTTTTAAAGGTTAATCCAATATAAAGTTTGTTTTGTTTTATTTAGAAATCTTCTAATATAATACATGGTTTGTTTTCTTAGCTTTAGAGTGATTTATTTTGTATGGTTTAATGTATATCCCTGTGATGACAAATCACTGCGCAAATCTGACTGGCATCATTGGCAGTGACTCCAATCTTGTGGTTGTTGAGGCATAGTCATGAGTGTTCAGTGTGATCACTGGTGTGACTGAGGGACTTCCTAACTCTACTTTTTATACTGTTACCTTTAAAAGGGATCCTTGTCAGTTGTCAAATATTTTATGTGTAGATGAGAAAAGTTTGAAGCAGTCTGAGGCAGAGGATCTCAAAGTTTGGCTCAAGTCTGTGCTTTTAAATAAAGTGAACAACATCAAGGTGAGTCCTACAATAGACTTGACCACTTGTGATATCCATTTATTTCTTGCTCGTTGACAACATTTAACCACTAGATATCACTATACCTTTCTTGCTTAAAATATTTTATTTCAAGTTTCTTTGAGCTACTGTTTCATTACAAAAGTAAATATGCACGTTGAATGTTATTTTAAAACATATGGTTTATTTAAAATGATAATAATAATATCTTTAATATCTACGAGAAAATATGTCTTACAATTTGTGTATTAAACATAAACATTATAATTATAAGAAATGAAATACATGATCATTCCAGTTTCACTCAAACATTACGTGTGAAATGTTCATATCAGATTGTTGGATTATATTTAATGATTTGATTGCCATGGTAAAGACTTTTTGGTCTTCTTTGTTGAACTTTTTTTCTCAAATAGTTGTCCAAATATGGTTTAATTTTTGTATCTCCTGTTCAAAGAAAGTAAATTGGTTTCAAATATTTCTCCAAAGAGGGTACTATCATACATCAGCATGTCAAACACTTAAATTATGTGGTTCAAATTATAAAACATTGTATAGTAAACACTACAGTACAATCCTCAGTTGTTTCATTTTGAATTTCTTTAGATAACCAAAAGACTCGAAAGTCATCCCTGTGTTATAACAGTGATGGAAATGGGCTCTGCCAGACATTTCTTGAGGACCACTCTTGCAGACAAAAGTCAAGATGAGAGACTTCGTCTGCTTCAACCAACATTAGAATTAAACCCAAGGTAAAGGTTTTGTACATTTCAAGTCTAAGAATTTTTTTTTTTTTCATTTATTTATTTATTTCTTCTTCGTTTTCATTGTTATGTTGTAGTGTTCAGATGACTAGACCAATACATGAGATGAACTGCGCAGTGGTTTCCAAATCAGGGAGCTATCCATATAGTTTTCTTTCTATTGGGATGATTTGGGGCCAATGTCTTTTAGGGGCCTCTTGATAAAGAGAGCAGTTTTGGAGGACGTGGTCGGCATTCTCTGGTGATACTCCACATGGGCAGATTTCACTGGTTCCAATTTTGAGCTTCGGTACATGTGTTGTTGCATTCTGTTGTGTCCAGTCCTGAGTCGAAAGATTAGACATTGGACTTGTCGGGATAGCTTATAGTAAGCGTCATCTTTCTTGTGATTTGGATGAGAGCTCGTCCATTTCTCATTTATTTTATTAACAATTAATTTCTTCAATTCTTCTGGATAGAGTGCAGAGTTTATTAGTGAGTTAGTTCTCCCACTCTTGGCGAGTGTGTCAGCCTTCTCATTTCCTTCTAGTTCTATATGAGCTGGGATCCATTGAATAACAGTTTTTTTGCTGTTGTTGTTGAGCTTTGTAAGTGCTGTTCTGAGGTTTTTAATATAAGAGGAATCAGAGTTTTGCAAGCTTTGGAGGGTTGTTTTCGCATCAGTTAGAAAAACAATCTGACTGTGTGGGGAACTTGGAAGATTTGCTAGCATGGTAGCAGCTAGTGCTAGTGCTTCCCTTTCTCCTCTGTGACTGTCAGAGAGCTCTAATGTTATAACAAATAGCATTGGACATTTTTTTTAAAACTTATAATTTGAAAATCTATAGAAAAAAAAAACAATGCCAGTTATCATGATTAACTGCAGTAAGACCAATGTTGTATGATCATTAAAATATATCCTGCCTTGTAAAAACCTTTTAACGATAATTCTGGAAATATTCTGGCTTTAAAAGTAAACAAAGTTTTTCATTGCAGTTCTAAAATAATTATTTTTTCACAATATTTTTTAAAATGGAAATAACTTGTCAACTTGAGTTATTTAAGCACTTTTTAAAAAAAAATGTTAAAAATATCTAAAAACATGGCATTAAAGGAATTCTAAAACTTACAAAAAAAAAAAATTGAATACTAAGTCAAAATTCTTTGAATACCATTCTAACCAATATGTTGATTAGCTCATAGTCATATATTAATTCAACATCTTTTTTTTTAATTATTTTAGAAATATTAAGCATTAAAATTCTTTTTTAAAAGTAACACAAAATTTATTAATTTTTTATTATTTTTTACCTATTGGAAAGTTAATATTTAAATTTTTTTTTTTTTTTTAATTTTTTTTTTATAAAGTTAAAGAAAAGTACCTATGGCTATTTAGCTAATGTTTAGAAAAGAAATACAGAAGTTGTTGGGAAAGATATCCCAGTCCTTGACTTCACTAATCCACTTAACTTTTTTTTTTAGTCATCCACTGGTAGTGAAATTGTTCCAACTTAAAGGATCTGATCCAGAGTTGGCAACACTCCTCGCAGAACAGGTAATGTGTCACATTGTTGTATGTACTGTTAATTATTAAGCAAATAAAACATGGGAAATGACAAAGTGTGTTAGTAAACACAGCAATATGTTTGTTCATCAAGATTACCAGGCCTACCGCTGCCACCCATTCATTTTAAATATCGATAAATACAAGAAATGTATACAGTTTTGATATTGGAGATAAATACTGTTGTAACTCCAGTGGTGGACTGATAGGGTTAATGTGTGTGTGACCTACTGACACACGTGACTCAGGAAAATCACACAGGATGACGGCTGTCGATGGACAAGGGACAGTACTGCTAATACACAGAAATATGACCCGTGTTATGGTCATGTGATCAAAAGCCTTCACGGGCGAAGGACAGTGCAGTCCAGGACAGCAAGGCAGTAAGGACGGTGCTGTACAAAGTGAATCCTTGAAAATGTAGCTGTACGAGTTCAGGAGAAGAGCGAGAGACTTGTAGTGTTTAGTAGGTAGTTCTATTAAGTGCGAGAAAGTATTTGAAGTTAGTGAGGCCAATATATTGTGTTGTATTGGCCGTTGATGTATGTAGTTTATTAAACTGCCACATTGTTATTTGAAACTCTTGTTGTCAAGTTCTTGCATTAGATGTGTTGCGTTTGCGGAAGGCCTGGTAGAGAAGATCGTAACAATACATAGCAAGTGATAAACTAAAGTTTAAGTTTATATCTGTGCATAATTTTAAACTTTTTCTTCTCATAGTTCTTTTGGTCAATTAGACTTATTCTTTACTGAGACTTTTTTGTACAATACCTCTATTCAACTTGTAACTTCCTGGAAGCATCTGGTGGGTGGTTATAACTTGGACACAGATTGAGATTTTGAAAATGGCTCAAAGAATTTTCCTAGAAATTTGACAGTTGGGAATAGAATAACTAGCTCTTTGACCACACAGGGAAAAATCTAGTTTGACTGTTATAATTTTTTTTAGATTATACAAAAAAATTAAACTTCTATTTAAAGTATGAAAATAATATTTATTTTGAACAAAGTATAGGTCTTCGGGTATTTCCGCATTCCTTGAAGAATTTATTAAATAAATGTTCAGGAACATTTTGTGCATCGTCTTCTAAGTCAAGATCTAAAGGCCTATCATAAAATTCTTTGTCTGGCAGAAAGGGGGGAATGTGGCGAGTAAAAATGTTCAATTGTTGATGTTGTTTTTATCTAACATTCATTACTTATTAAGAAATAAAATCGCTCTTATAAGTTGTATAAAGAAGGTATTGTCTTTTTTTTTTTTTAAAATTAAATGTGCAATGTTTTTCTTATTTCTTAGTATTAATTATTATAGTGAAATTGTTTAAATTTAGTTTTGTGTTCATGAATATTGAGAATACCTGTTATAGGGGATTCAACCCATTGTCAATATCAATTGTAAGGGCTCAATCTTAATTGTATATTCTTCATATGAAAGACATGGTTTTGTTGTCTCTGTACACTGCATGGGTTCTGTGACTGCATCATGTTGTCTGCACATTGTTGGCATGGCGAAAACAGTTTTTCTAGATCTAGAAACTTTGTAAATAATAACTTCTCAAAGCGAACATAAAGCAGCAAATATTCTAGACATTGGCTGATACTCATAATTCAGTTGGTGGATATCTTTAAAAAGTGGGGGATCATCGCATCGGGTGTCAGACCCCATTTTATTATAGTTAAGTGCTGTATATTCTAATAGGAATATTCTAAACCAAAAAACGCATCATATCTCAATTTTATCTTGGCTCTTTTCTGGCTGTCTGGTTTCACTTAAACATGTCTGATGTGATAGTTATCTCCCTTGCATCATTTTGTAAAGTTTCAACCTTCCAGTAAATCTCTAGTGCTGGATAGACTTTCATGCAGTTCTTTTTCAATTCCTGCACAATTTTTACTTTCAAGATCAAAATAAGTTTGAGGTTCTTTATGATTCTGTACTAGAGCTATACTGTTTGATGACAAACTGATTCCTTACTAGAACTATATTGTTTAATGAACTTCTAGTTGTTAATAAGACATTGCCTTGTGAGTCTTAAGGAATGATGGGAGAGTGCTGGGGTGGGCTGGGTGTCAAAATTAAACCGGGCATTTCTATACAATCCGGCCCCACAAATTGTATATCATATTGTGTATGAGTCATGACAAATGATTCCATCCACTTCAATGTATTTCAGAAATACAGGAAATAATTATGCAAAGATACAAACTGTGTTGGGAAATGTTTTCAATCTTATTTCACAAATGAAACATGGGAGAGGACCAAATAACTGGACAACCATTTTTAAAAAAAAGGAAGTTTCAAAGAACAAGACAGCTCTTTGGAATTAGTGAGGGACTCAAAGAACAAGACAGCTCTTCAGAATTAGTGAGGGGCTCAAAGAACAAGACAGCTCTTCAGAATTAGTGAGGGGCTCAAAGAACAAGACAGCTCTTCAGAATTAGTGAGGGGCTCAAAGAACAAGACAGCTCTTCAGAATTAGTGAGGGGCTCAAAGAACAAGACAGCTCTTCAGAATTAGTGAGGGGCTCAAAGAACAAGACAGCTCTTCAGAATTAGTCAGGGGCTTAAAGAACAAGACAGCTCTTCAGAATTAGTGAGGGGCTCAAAGAACAAGACAGCTCTTCAGAATTAGTGAGGGGCTCAAAGAACAAGACAGCTCTTCAGAATTAGTCAGGGGCTTAAAGAACAAGACAGCTCTTCAGAATTAGTCAGGAGCTCGAAGAACAAGAAAGCTCTTCAGAATTAGTCAGGGGCTCAAAGAACAAGGCAGCTCTTCGGAATAAGGGAATCGAAGGAGTGCGCTCCAAAATTTGATAAAGTATTCAAAGGCTCAAAAAAACAGGACAGCTTCCCAGAATTAGTGAGGGGTTTAAAGAACAGCACAGCTCTCCAGAATTAATGATGGGTTTCAAGAACAGCACAGCTCTCCAGAATTAATGATGGGTTTCAAGAACAGCACAGCTCTCCAGAATTAATGATGGGTTTCAAGAACAGGACAGCTCTCCAGAATTAATGAAGGGTTTAAAGACCAGGACAGCTCTCCAGAATTAATGAAGGGTTTAAAGACCAGGACAGCTCTCCAGAATTAAGTGAGCAGTTCAAAGACCAGGACAGCTCTCCAGAATTAAGTGAGCAGTTCAAAGACTAGGACAGCTCTCCAGAATTAATGAAGGGTTTAAAGACCAGGACAGCTCTCCAGAATTAAGTGAGCAGTTCAAAGACCAGGACAGCTCTCCAGAATTAAGTGAGCAGTTCAAAGACCAGGACAGCTCTCCAGAATTAAGTGAGCAGTTCAAAGACCAGGACAGCTCTCCAGAATTAAGTGAGCAGTTCAAAGACCAGGACAGCTCTCCAGAATTAATGAAGGGTTTAAAGACCAGGACAGCTCTCCAGAATTAAGTGAGCAGTTCAAAGACCAGGACAGCTCTCCAGAATTAAGTGAGCAGTTCAAAGACCAGGACAGCTCTCCAGAATTAATGAAGGGTTTAAAGACCAGGACAGCTCTCCAGAATTAAGTGAGCAGTTCAAAGACCAGGACAGCTCTCCAGAATTAAGTGAGCAGTTCAAAGACCAGGACAGCTCTCCAGAATTAAGTGAGCAGTTCAAAGACCAGGACAGCTCTCCAGAATTAATGAAGGGTTTAAAGACCAGGACAGCTCTCCAGAATTAAGTGAGCAGTTCAAAGACCAGGACAGCTCTCCAGAATTAAGTGAGCAGTTCAAAGACCAGGACAGCTCTCCAGAATTAAGTGAGCAGTTCAAAGACCAGGACAGCTCTCCAGAATTAAGTGAGCAGTTCAAAGACCAGGACAGCTCTCCAGAATTAAGTGAGCAGTTCAAAGACCAGGACAGCTCTCCAGAATTAATGAAGGGTTTAAAGACCAGGACAGCTCTCCAGAATTAAGTGAGCAGTTCAAAGACCAGGACAGCTCTCCAGAATTAATGAAGGGTTTAAAGACCAGGACAGCTCTCCAGAATTAAGTGAGCAGTTCAAAGACCAGGACAGCTCTCCAGAATTAAGTGAGCAGTTCAAAGACCAGGACAGCTCTCCAGAATTAAGTGAGCAGTTCAAAGACCAGGACAGCTCTCCAGAATTAAGTGAGCAGTTCAAAGACCAGGACAGCTCTCCAGAATTAATGAAGGGTTTAAAGACCAGGACAGCTCTCCAGAATTAAGTGAGCAGTTCAAAGACCAGGACAGCTCTCCAGAATTAAGTGAGCAGTTCAAAGACCAGGACAGCTCTCCAGAATTAAGTGAGCAGTTCAAAGACCAGGACAGCTCTCCAGAATTAAGTGAGCAGTTCAAAGACCAGGACAGCTCTCCAGAATTAAGTGAGCAGTTCAAAGACCAGGACAGCTCTCCAGAATTAAGTGAGCAGTTCAAAGACCAGGACAGCTCTCCAGAATTAAGTGAGCAGTTCAAAGACCAGGACAGCTCTCCAGAATTAAGTGAGCAGTTCAAAGACCAGGACAGCTCTCCAGAATTAAGTGAGCAGTTCAAAGACCAGGACAGCTCTCCAGAATTAAGTGAGCAGTTCAAAGACCAGGACAGCTCTCCAGAATTAAGTGAGCAGTTCAAAGACCAGGACAGCTCTCCAGAATTAAGTGAGCAGTTCAAAGACCAGGACAGCTCTCCAGAATTAAGTGAGCAGTTCAAAGACCAGGACAGCTCTCCAGAATTAAGTGAGCAGTTCAAAGACCAGGACAGCTCTCCAGAATTAAGTGAGCAGTTCAAAGACCAGGACAGCTCTCCAGAATTAAGTGAGCAGTTCAAAGACCAGGACAGCTCTCCAGAATTAAGTGAGCAGTTCAAAGACCAGGACAGCTCTCCAGAATTAAGTGAGCAGTTCAAAGACCAGGACAGCTCTCCAGAATTAAGTTTAAAAAAGTCTCCTTTTCGTGTTTTAGTTTGTTTTTATTATTTTTTTAAATTCACTTTCAATAGAGGAATGTACAAATGTTAGAAATACTTTGAGACTCAGAACCAGTTACACTTGCTCCACAGGTCGATAACATTTTTTTTTTTACTCCTTGTGTACTGAGTGTCATCTATTTACATTAGCTGCCTTCTAGTCTTTATATTATTGTCATAAAATGAAGCATAGTTCTCTCAGAGTCACCAGAAATCACACTCCCTATTATGTACAAGTTAAAAGAAAAAACTAAATAAAGCATATAGGTCTAGTCTCTTAGGAGGGTGGCGGATACTTCGTAATACTTTAAATATGTTCTCAAGTAAGTGGTTAGCAGTGTGGTACAGTCTGCCACTTTTTTGACATGCTCGGCCCAAATCGGAATGGTAGTTACAAAAAAAAAAAAAAAAAAAGCGTACATCTGAAATGATGTAAAACTTGTGCTGCTGAGAACTGAAGGGGGTGTTTGTGAGACACGGCAGATGCAAAATTGAATGTACCCTGACATACCGCTTGTGGCCATCTGTTAGAACTTCAGAACCTTTGTGAAGTATTTAAAGGTGATTCATTGTCCCATGTCTCAACTCTTCTTTGTTCTAGATGTCCACCTTGAAGTAAAAGCGCTGAGAAATCCCACAATTGTTTTACCAACCTGCATTTCCTGATATAGTATTAGACCCATCAGTCGCGATCTAAGAGTCAAATCGAAATTCCTTTATGGGTAAAATATTTCAGCAAAGCTCCATTACCCTTGTGCCGACCTGCAGCTGTACCTAGGAAAGATATTTCAATGAAGCTCTAGTACCCTTGTGCAGACCCGAAGCTGTACCTAGGAAAGAGATTTCAGTGAGCTCTAGTACCCTTGTGCAGACACGAAGCTGTACCTAGGAAAGATATTTCAATGAAGCTCTAGTACCCTTGTGCAGACCCAAAGCTGTACCTAGGAAAGTGATTTCAATGAATCTCTAGTACTTTTGTGCAGACACGAACCTGTACCTAGGAAAGAGATTTCAATGAAGCTCTAGTACCTTTATGCAGACCTGCAGCTTTACCTAGAAAAGAGATTTCAATGAAGCTAAAGTACCCTTGTGCAGACCTGCAGCTGTACCTAGGAAAGAGATTTCAATGAGCTCTAGTACCCATGTGCAGACCTTCAACTGTACCTAGGAAAGAGATTTCAATGAAGCTCTAATACCCTTGTGCAGACCTGCTACTGTACCTAGGAAAGAGATTTCAAAGAGCTCTAGTACCCTTGTGTAGTCCCGAAGCTGTACCTAGGAAAGAGATTTCAATGAAGCTCTAGTACCCTTGTGCAGTCCTGAAGCTGTACCTAGGAAAGAGATTTCAATGAAGCTCTAGTACCCTTTGTGCAGACCTGCAGCTGTACCTAGGAAGGAATTTCAATGAAGCTCGTACCCTTGTGCAATCCCGAAGCTGTACCTAGGAAAGAGATTTCAATGAAGCTCTAGTACCCTTGTGCAGTCCTGAAGCTGTACCTAGGAAAGAGATTTCAATGAAGCTCTAGTACCCTTTGTGCAGACCTGCAGCTGTACCTAGGAAGGAATTTCAATGAAGCTCGTACCCTTGTGCAATCCCGAAGCTGTACCTAGGAAAGAGATTTCAATGAAGCTCTAGTACCCTTGTGCAGACCTGCAGCTGTACCTAGGAAAGAGATTTCTATGAAGCTCTAGTACCCTTGTGCAGACCTGCAGCTGTACCTAGGAAAGAGATTTCAATGAGCTCTAGTACCCATGTGCAGACCTTCAACTGTACCTAGGAAAGAGATTTCAATGAAGCTCTAATATCATTTAGCAGTCCCGAAGCTGTACCTAGGAAAGAGATTTCAATGAAGCTCTAGTACCCTTGTGTAGTCCCGAAGCTGTACGTTTCCAAAATTTTTACTATAAACGAGTTCCCGCAACTGTGTTATTGATATAAAGAATGCAAATAGTTAGAATACATGTCTGGTAAGAACTATTTAATGAATTTCTATTTATAGCATCGCATCACTTTAATGTAATGTTTTTCCTTACTGCATCTGCTGTTTTATCTGTATCTTTAGATCTAAGAATAGTTGTTAGGATGGGAATACAGAATACTACAGTTGCCCTTTAAGCCAAATTGCTTTTAACTGGACTAGATTGGTCTCTTGACATAAGCCTTATTTATGGTGGATATTGATGGGAACAGTTTTAGCTCATGGTGTTAGTGTGGTTTGACTAGTTGTAATCTTATTTCGAGGATTTCGTTATTAACTGTTGGGTTGTCCACAGTCATGACATGGCCTTGCTGTTCTTGTTACAAAACTCCCTCTGTCTGTCTCTGGTATACATTGTGTAAGTTATTTCTCCCACTTCCCAGTCTCGGATCTAGTTGAAATTTAGCACAATATTTTACACGAATAACACACAAATAATAATAATAATAATAAAACTAGTGGTAATTAATCAATTATGCTTGATGTAGAAAAAGGGGGTTAAACCTTGCAATATTGAGAGATATTGCAGTGATTTATGCGCTTCTTGCCCTTCGGTAACCTTTTTTTTCTTTTTTTTTTTTTTTTTAATATTATTTGTTTTTACTGTTGATAGTTTGTTTACATCTTGGCCGTGTCATGCTTTTGATTTACGTATTATAGTAGGTAGAAATGATGGATTGGAGAAACAAAGGGGGCTGGGAAGTGCTGTGAATATTTAACATTAATTGAAATGCCAGATGTGGTGCGTATGTTAGAAAACTTGACCCCAGTTGTGAATATCTCAATTTTTCACACGATTTTCTATTTAGTTTAGTCGCGGATACAGTGGAATTTCAAAACTTGGGAATGATTTGTGTATTCCTTTTGTGACACCTTATTTCTAGCTTGTTGCTACTTACAATTGTGATTTAGTCACTGCAAAGCATTTTTAGGGTGCTCCTGAGTCCACTCAACTGTATTGGGTACGGTATATACGTCGAGAAAGTACACGCGGTTTGCCATTGTGCTGGCCACACGACACCCTCGTTAACCGTCAGCAACAGTACCTATGAGAGTGACGTTATCTGCCCTAGTAGATTGTAAGATCTGAAAGTGGTACATTTACTTAAGACTTACTTAACTTAATGTTGTGTAAATGGATAAACAGTTGAAAGCGAGGCGTTGTACATGGTCGTGTCATTATAGTTTGTCATATGCAATTACTTGTCTAGAACTGACGCAGGTGTGGTCGGGGTGTGGTGGTAGGTATGGCAGTCCTGTCATTAGTGACAAAATCCACAATGGGATAGGGGGAGTTCACCTTGCAGTCACCTTTCACAATACAATCACTGTTACGTTGTTTTGGGCTGACGACCTCAGTTCGTCTGCTGGTAGTCTCTCTCGCCCTCTTCTTTTATGCTCTCGCCTTTACATATATATGTGCTAGATCTAGATGGCGTATTTGTAGCTTTAGCGCAATTTTAAAAGCTGCTCCAGCGGAAGTGGCTAGAGCGAGTTAGAAAGGAAGTGTCGCTCACGTGACTTGGTCACAAGGAGTCTCAAAGCAGACGACGATCTTGCGCTTGAGTGGGCACATTCCGCGTGCCATCAGTTCACTCCTGGCTCCACGTCTGTGTGGTTGGTAAAAACAACATAGTTACCACGTGATTTATTTGATGTGTACTGAACACAATGAAAGCGACAGGACTACACAGCCCTACCATTGTGTGTGTGTACACGTCACGGTGTATGTGTGCACTTGTTATCTGAACCAATCATGTTATCACAAATATCTTGTCGATGTGTTGTTGATGTCTAGTCCTGCTTTAATCTTTTTTTTTTGTCCACCTATAATCCTGTTTAGTTCAACTTTAAATATATCTTTTGAGACTTATCCCAGAATTAAAGTATTAGTTGTTGTTTTTTTTTAGTAATAGCTGTTGTTTTTTGTTTTTTATGTTTCTTTACAGTGAGAATTAAGTTAAACTATATTAAAGCATTTATCGGTTTCAAAGAAGTCTTGAACCCACGCACCTAGCTAATGCGCTCTTCATTAGGTCAGAAACCATTTTTTTTTTTTTTTTTTACAAAGCTTGTATATAATCTGAATTAGAAAGAAATCACCAGACCCGCGGTTCTGGAGCTGCTTGGTTATTTTCTTGTACGCTATGTGCTTCAGATTCATTGTGAAGTGTTCATATTATACAAAGTGGGGGGGGGGGGGGGCTGAGTGGTAAAGTGGTTCCGGTTTCGAATCACCGTGAACACTGATTTTTTTAAATTTCGGTCGTTGTGCTGGCCGCATGACGCCCTAGTTAGCCGTCTGCCATAGAAACAGCTTTTATATCTTCCCCCCCCCCCCCCCCTATAGATCGCAGGGTCTGAAAGGGGAAGTTTTTAAAACCTTATTATACAAAATGTTCATATATAGTAACGTGTTTTAAGTTATACAATTATAAGCGTTCATATTATATAAAGTGTTCAGATGATAGTTGTTTATAGTAACGTGTTTTAAGTTATACAATTATTATAAGTGTTCAGATTATATAAAGTGTTCAGATGATAGTTGTTTTGAATAGCTTCCCTGTTCCGTTTTACTGCCGTAATTAACAGCATTCTCTTTTAGCCGTGTAATGAAATAGTACAGCTATTTTAAAAACTATTCTAACTATTCTGTGAGAGAAATTATGTATGCGAAGTGTATAGATTATTTCTGTACATTGGATAAGTATACCAATAACCTTGGAATGTGCCCCCCCCCCCCACCACTTCTCTCCGATAAAAGTCTAAGGGTTATATGTAAAAACAAGCAACTAAAACTCTCTGATACTATTGTGTTGGTATAGACGGAACCAGTGAAGAGAACCGACTTGTACGTCTTATCTTGAATGCTAGTGGGGGCTTATATCTACACCACTCCGCCACTCTTCTCCCATATTCTATACTCCCCCCCCCCCACCCGGGTGGGGGGGGGTCTCTCAACCCTCTCCGCTAATGTGTGTCTCCCAGGTGAGTGCAGAAATTCAGTTCGGTCATGCCTAGGTTCACTAACTGTTTGGTCAAAAGCCTCGAACAGATGTTGGGTATTCTATTCTGTGTGTGTGTATTTTGTTTAGGTTTAAGGTCATTTTTGAAGAGTTTATATTGTATTATACCCAAAGAGTTTATATTGTATTATACCCAAAGAGTTTATATTGTATTATACCCAAAGAGTTTATATTGTATTATACCCAAAGAGTTTATATTGTATTATACCCAAAGAGTTTATATTGTATTATACCCAAAGAGTTAATATTGTATTATACCCAAAGAGTTTATATTGTATTATACCCAAAGAGTTTATATTGTATTATACCCAAAGAGTTTATATTGTATTATACCCAAAGAGTTTATATTGTATTATACCCAAAGAGTTTATATTGTATTATACCCAAAGAACGAAGTTTTACAACTGTCCATTTAAAAAAAAAAAGAAGAAGAAGCAAAATAAATGTTAAAAGTTACCGTTCTTGAAAAACAAAACAAAGTGTATATTAGAGAAAAAAACTTACAGCCATATATCTCAATTCTCTAAGATTTGTTTCCTTTTTATATCAAACGAAATTACCGTTTATCGAGTTAATGTTTTTTGTTAGGGCCAGTGACTATTTGTGCTAAGTTTCAACTTGACCCGAGATTTGGGAAGTGGGAGGTAAACGTGTAAAAACTTTGTACCAGACGGGCTGATGGGCGGGAGTTGATAGCAAGCACAATTTAAACAAAAAAATCCTTTTAAAAATAAAGGATTACATAAGGGGAAGAACTCTGCATTTTTCTCAAATACAGAAGTTATTTCCTTTTTCCATATTAAACTAGATAATTAATTACCAATAATTTATCGACTAATTGTTGTATTTTTTATTGATTCATGTTTTGTTAGGTAAGTTAATTGTTTAAAGTCTCAACTTGATCTGAGAAAGGGTGTGGGAGAAATAACGTGTACAATTATTTCAGGAGACAAAACCCCACATATTTAACCATATCTGTGAATCCTGCAGGATTATTGTCCCTTGTTGGTATCAAACAAAATTATTTATAAGCAATAATTAAATGACTAATTGCTTTATTTATTTATTCACGTATTGTCTACGGCTCGACGCCAATGAAAAAAAAATGTGAAAAGTTTCAACCTGATCCGAGAATCTGTGTGGAAGAAATAACGTGTACAAAGTTTTTACCCAGACAGACAGACAGACAAAGTGAGTTGATAGAAGCTTTGTTAAACAAAAAAAAAACTCTAAGAAAAGAACTTAATGCATTCCATCAGCTATCAGAATTAGGTGTTTCTTTGAAAAAGTATTTAATAATCGTTTCACTAGATAAGTCCTGTGTTGTTTGCCCAGTATCTGTCCATTGTCCCAGGGATCTAAGCAAGGCATTACATCACAATGTTATCGTGTTATATATCCGTACGTGTCTGGGTTAGTCCCTAGTTACAGTCATTAGATAGGGACTTTTAGGTCAGCGTATTCGATCAGGGGCGTATTCGATGTTAGAGGAATGAAGAATTGTATCATTGGCCTCCTTCAGTCGTAAAACGACTATGGTTCATCTCGAACACTTTTTCATATGGCTGTGAAGCCCTATTTTGGAGAGACACTCCCATCCACATATGATGCATGTCAAGGTGGCTTTCGCTTTGGTGTTAGAGGAGCTGGCCATTTTCCGTGTGGCACGCTTTTCTTTAAGAATCAGGGCCCGTGTTTTCTCGCTGTCTATAGCTTTCTTGGTCACCGTCTCTCTTCAACTAGTGCGGTCTAAGGCTATGTCTTTTCAATGGTCAGTATCAATGTTCACTGATTTTAAATCCCGTTTTATCAAATCCACGTAACGGAGATGGGGGGACCAGTTTTTCTAGAGCCAGACGCAAATTGCCCGTATAGAATGATTTTCTGGATGCGATTGAATAAAGGCGTTTACTGTTTTTAAGTTGATTCTCTAAGCACTTGCTTTCTTTTTTTTTTAGATTTCATTCTAAAAAAAAAACAACTAATTTTGTTAACAGTAATTGTTGACACTGTCTGTTATCCTCAAACAATCTCTGTTTTCGTTTGTTTTGTTAACCCACTCATTCATTTTTGGAGACGCGTTGGTTGAGCGGTAAAGTGCAAGGCTTCCGAACAGGGGTTCGAAACCTGGTGAAGACTGGGATTTTTAATTAAGGCGCCAATGAGTCCACTCGGCTTTAATTGGTACCTGACATTAGTAAGGGAAAAGTAAAGGCCACATGACACCCTCGTTAACCGTAGGCTACAGAAACAGATGACCTTTACATTATCTGCCCTATAGTCCACAAGGTTTGAAAGGGGAACTTTACATTCAGTTTTACAAATTCAAATGTTCTAAATATCAAGTAGGTACTAGCCTATCAAAAAATAAATTAAATGCCTCAAATTAAAATCAGACTTTGGTTAGAGTACCGAAGTTGAAAGTTTTTTGTTTTTTTTTTAGAATCGTAACATTTGAAACTGAAAGATGAACGTGTGAAATCCATCCAAATGTCAGGGTTGTGTTAAGGCCTTAGCTCGTTTACCCGGGCCCCTGACATTCAACAGGCACCTTCGTGCTTACAAATAAATAAGTGATTCACTGTTGACAATGTAATTGTTTAATGATATGAATATAAGTTATGATGACAACTGATGGAGTAATGACATTGCATTTGAAACATTCTAATATTGTGGATATATTAATTAAACAGTAATTCTACACCTTGCTGTCCGACAACGTGACACATAAATGCTCGCAATCACAACAAAACACACGGCTGAGTCTAGTATTTAGTGTAGAACTCCAATCCCATACTAACTCCCTGTAGAAACATAAGAAAAGACAAATTGAAAGTTCTAGTCCCAAAACACCAAGGCAGCGAAACAACTGCGAAATGCAGTAATGCCTTAAATACTCACCCTAAACAGGGGAACAATAAAGAATTTCAAACACACGTTACACCAGCATAATAACAAAACCACTCCATAAACTTACAAACAAGGCAACCAAGAAAGTGCGTTCAAAAATTGTGCATTTAATAAACATTGGTGCTAGAATGCCATAATCTACGCACCGACACCAAACACAAGCAATGTAAGAGGATTTGTGTTGCTGGTACAGATTTCAAAGTTGGCAACAGTGATGGCTTTGTGAATGTAACAGGAATATCTATTGCACCAATACAGTTAGAAATCATCTGCTAAGTCTAGGGATGTACTATCAACTAGTATCAACTGAACTGGATAGAGACATCCCACTAGTTGATAGACTTGTGTCTGTGGATGATACGTGTTATGTTAATGTAGGGGACTTGTGAATCACGCATGATAGACAGTTGGAACTTTACATGCAGACTTAAGGTGAACAAAAGTAGCAGTCAGTATATAGGATTTACAAATCACTTGTGTACACGTTTTCCATAAGGAGAGGGGGGCGGGCCTTGTCGATACCTCTATGCATCATGGGACTAAATAGTTAGTGCATTCTCGGGTTATTTGAATCATTCATTAATCTTTCATTGATGTAATAGTGATATAAGGTTAAACTCTTTTCTGATTTACCTGTGCTGTAAGCCCATATATTTTTTTTTTATACTAATGCCTTAAGCCCATGAAGTTTTCAAATGTTCAGGTGCTTTAAGCTAACACTTTCTATTGGTAAAAATGCTATAAGCCCATACACTGTTCATATGTACACATGTTGTAAGCCCATAAACTTTGCATTGGTACAAAAGCTATAAGCCCATACACTGTTCATATGTACAAATGCCGTAAGCCCATAAACTTTGCATTGGTACAAATGCTATAAGCCCATACACTGTTCATATGTACAAATGCCGTAAGCCCATAAACTTTGCATTGGTACAAATGCTATAAGCACATACACTGTTCATATGTACAAATGTTGTAAGGCCATAAACTCTGCATTGGTACAAATGCTGTAAGCTCATAACTTTCTATTGTTACAAATATTATAAGCCCATACACTTTCCATATGCTTAAGTTATGTAAGCCCTTACACTTTCCATTGGTAGAAAATCATGTATGCCCATACACTTCATATGTACAAAAGCTGTAAGGCCATACTTTTGTTATGCGTACTATTGATGTGAGCCCTTGACACTTGTACTGTTGTCATGTCCCCATATACTTGAACGTTGGGGGGGGGGGGGGGGGGGGGTAGGTGGTCACTGAACTGATTGTCTAAACTGATCTTTGTCCGAGCTGGATTTGTCACCACATCCATGTGAGGAAAGTCAAAGTGGTTGACCATTGTGCTGAGCACACGACCACTTTTACTACAATTGACAGTAATAAAAGTATTCTCTAGTTTGGCCTGATACCATCCATGAATGACCTTACCTTAGAGAATCTTTTCACTCTAACTACAACAGGTTCCATATTGTTTTGTTGTCCTTTAGGTTTTTGTTTCAATGTGGAATTTTCTTTAAAACGTTGCTACTTGTGCTAAAGGTATTTGTTCATCTTACATAAACATCTCATGTCTCTGTGTGTGTATTCAGTGGAGCGTGTCTATTAAGAGGGCTTGTTCTTCCCCCTCAAGTGAATGTCTGAGAGGACAAATAACTCATTATGTCTTTTACCTACCTTCCCACAACCTGGACGTCAGGGCCCCAGTGATGAATGTCTGCGTACAACCTCGTGTTTGTTCGTTTGCTTGACTTTGGTGGAATGGTGACTTGCCTCCCCTTGGGCGTCGGTGAATAGCGCAGGACTTAATTCTAATCATTGTAGTTACCAATGATAGTAAACGTCACTGTTCGAGGGCTAGATTATAAGAGATTAAATACTAATGCAATGCTGTTGGTATTAAACGGAGTGCCCCCCCCCCCCCACACCACCACGTGACATCGTGTACCTCTCCATTGCCCTTTTCAGATATTACGTGGAAAAAACAAACACACAAGCTGGGTGCTGTGTGAAGTAATACGCTTTTATTACACATGATCTAATAGGCTGAGACATTGCCTCTACCACCATTAATGTGTGAGAAACACGGCAGCCTCGTTTTCGTATCGCGTCACGAGTTGTAAACGGATGACAAGAAAAGTTGACCATATTTTATGTTTCGTTGAACTTGATTGATCACATGACTGATACCTTTTGTGTACGTGTGTGTTGACAAACATAACATGGAATGTTAGTGTTATTCACGGACGATTAGTATGCTTTTCTTTCAGCATTTAATTTATAGCTCCACCGGTGTCGTGGCGTAGGACAAATTAAAGCTCTTCTCACGTAGCAACTTCTTATTTTATTGCACATTTAATCCCAAGCTTGCTTGCTACCCATATTTCAAACAAAAAACAAAGCTCATCTACTTGTTTTTCCAACATTGAACGGTTGCAGACGTGTTTTCCCGGTAGTGAAAATAAAAACCCAGATTTGGATGAAGTGGAAATTACCCACTTAACACACTGATCGAAGTTGAAGGATTAAAAGCGAAATGAATTGGAAGCAGTGCGTCACGTGACTTGGGTTTCACCTTGCTGTGAAGGAGAGTCATGTGTGCAGCCATTTGTTTTGTAAGGGGCGAGATTCTCCACTGCTCTCCACGCTCCATTGCTTCCGACATCTGTATGGATGGGGGGGGGGGGGGGGGGGCCAGAATGCAAACACTAATGCCCCTCCTCACACCCAGAACCCTATTAAAGGTCATTCAAGTTGTATTACTTCACAAAGAGATGTCCGATTTAGTTTATAAGTAGTTTCTTGACAATTAATCAGTCATTGATTCTTACATATGTGAACTTTCTTTTTTCCAGTTGTATGACAATGCTATGATTAATGCTGGACTCATTGATGACCCAAGGTTAGGAATGTCTAGACTACAGTCACTGTTAGAGAGAGCTTTCGCCAAGATTTAGTCACATTGTAACAGGGAACATGATCAAGGGATGTGGGGATCTATTGTCATTATTTTTATGTTACTTTTGTTAAAGGTCTTGATCATTTGAAATGTTTTTGTTTTTTTTAAATAATTATTTATAGAAATGTACTAAATGTAGTTGTTTAATAAAAGTGATTCATGGACATTTAAAAAAATATTTGTTTAAATTCTTGTTAATATTTTAGAATTGAGACTTCGGACTACATATGTGAATGAGTGATAACTGATCAACTGTCACCTCAAAAAGAAAAATGGGGGGTTTATCTTGAAAATTCACTAGTTTGAAACAACTTTCAGGAAATCTACATCTAGGGATTACACACATTGAAACATCAGAATTGACCTAAGCCTGAAATTATTTTGTAAACAAAAGGAATGCTAAGAACTAGACCCTGAACAAATTTTTAGTATGGTTTGCTTCAATCTATTTTGACATTTGTGTCAAAGATGTTAAATAAATAAATAAAACTAGTCAACCGACGGCGTAGCATACGCCGCTATTTTGCAGGGCCAACCTTATGCCACTGCAACCTTTGCAACCGCAGTGGGCCCAGCAATTTTATAGGACCCGCGCTAATTTTATGTGCAAATTATTAAATTAAACCATTTTATAACTTATAACAGATTTCCAGCGGCCTTCTGTCAGGAAGTCCTGGAAATATCCTGAAATTATTAAATTCTTTTGAAAACACATACAAATCTCCTGAAATATACAGACGAAAATTTTTTTTTTCGCTCTTACATTACTTAGGATAACTCCGTCAGAGTTGCAAAAATAAAAGAGTGATCTTTCCATTGTGTCCAAACTGTCGCCTCGATAGTTACTACGGAGTAGATTACCCCCCTCTTTTTTTTTTTTTTTAACCTGAGGTAGAAATAAAAAAAAAAAAGAGATATTGCAACGGTCCTGCCCTGCTATTTTGTGACTACGTGTTCTCCCCCCCCTCCTCGTTTTCTCGTGGACTATCAGCAGAGTGATCTTTCCTTTACTCCTTACTACTCGACAAAACTCTTGAGGGAAGAAGATAATTATATATATAGATATGTAGATTTAAGACTATATTTGATATATTAGAGACTGTTGGAGAGCTCCCACAATGTATGCAGGAAACACATCTGAAGACCAAAGAAAAGACTTTGTAGAAGAAACAAACACAAACGTAAAGAAAACTTAGTAGACCCCCAGCCAGGCAACAGCAATGTCTGCATCAGATATGGAAAAATATTTGCATTACACAACTGTGTTTGCTTAGTCATGTGAAACACTGCACCTATCATTAATAATCAGAACCGAAGACATGGCCATTATTATTATAATATTTGAAATACCTGTATGTTGATTTTTTTAAATATTGAATTACAATACTTAAAAGATTTTTTTTTGGGGGGGGTAAATCTGGAAAATACCTCAATAAATTCATAGGAATTTCTTTTTTTTTTTTTAAATTTATAACTACATGTTGTAAGAATATCTTATCATGAATTAAAATGATTTTCAATTCCTTTATGGCTAATCCACAAGTGTATCTTATCATTTTCAGTAAGCATGATCGAATATAAACATTAACAAGCAAACTATTTTAAAAAATCCTTTTTTTAAAAAAATCAAACTCATCTAATGGGAAAGAACTTCGCTCTTTAAACTATATTAATAATGCTATTTCCCTTATTTGATTTTTAAAAATAAATAACTAATTTATAATGGCCTGAGGGAGAGATAGTGTTAATTAGTTATGTGGACTAAACCCAACAAATTTAGCCATATATGTGAATACTGATGGTTTAGTTTCTCTTGTTGGTTATCGAACAAAATAACTAATTACCAGTAACTAATTCATTACTTTTTTTTTCCAAAATTGATTCATGCCTTGTCTATGCCAATGAATAATTGTGTGATGTTTCAGCTTGATCCAATAATGGGTTTGGGAGAAAAAATGTGAACACACTTTTTACCAGACAGAGTGAGTTGATATAAGCTTTGTAAAAAGCTCAATATATTTCCAAAGTCTCTCAACATTTGAAATTCAAAAAAAAAAAAAAAAAAAAAAAGATGCAAGTAATTATGAATTACCCACTGAAGTTCAATAAAGTGAACACTCGAAAAATGTAAATGTATGATCGCAGGTTTGAGTAATAACCTCCAATGCTTCAGGATAACATCATTTTTGACTAACCCATTAGCTGACATTGTACAAATGTTCTGTATCCTCATGAAATTGATTTGTTCCCTACACATGGGATAAGGTCAAATAAAATGATCAGATCATGCTTTCTGTGCTGCTGTGTTCCAATTTCAATAACATTTTAACTTTGACAAAAAGCCTGCAATGGATTAAGCTCTTTATTCTAAATTTATAATCATCTCTTTTTCTCCGTAATTATTTATTGTGGAATCAATGCTGGTATCGTCAGAAGAGAATCTTGTGAAATAATTTATACCAGACATCAGCTAAGTTGCAATGGTTGATTTTCTGGCAATAAACTGTTGATTCGATTGTAACTATTGAACTATCAATTTGGTAAAATGCTTTTTTATAGACTAATTTTTGTTCCATTAAATGTTTTCTAATAGCCCAAAGTAAGTAGATAAACTAATAACAACACTACTACATATAGACACACACACAAGTCATGATGACCAAAACATTGAAGACTACTGAATGATTTACTTTTAATAACTGTATGAAAAAAAAAAATTCCATGTATACACAATCAAAATCAATAATACTAACTACACAGTTCTGTTCAATCCCAATTTGATTGATGGTCTACAACATATTTGTCATCCCACCATCAGTTGGCCCAATTATCTCAATATCACATAGTACATAAAGAATGCAGACAAAAAAAAAAACAATTCACAATCGCATACAGTCTAAGAATGCCACACATTCAGTGTTGCAATAAACATTGACCACTAACATGAGGGGATAAGTTTACTAGGTAGGAAATACACATCCAGATAAGTAGTGACTAAACAAAACCACGACAGTGTTTGACTCTAGGCTTTATTCAAGAACACATTGGCCTCGTATGGGGCAAGTACAGCCTTACATTTCTATGTATGCAACAAACAAAATGGACAGCCATTCAATCAAATGATAAGTTATCTATAAAACTATACTGTACAAGGAACATGAAGCTATCTACAACAAAAATGTTATGTAATTACTCGACCAAAAAAAAAAAGTTATAATTTACTTATTTAAATGTACTTAAGAAAGAAAAATAAAATACAGCATCTTATAAAAGTATGCAATGCAAAATTTTTGTTCAAAAAAATGTAATTAAATTGTTACCACTTTTTTTGGAATGTTCATGTAATAATTTCATCTAAATTTCTGTAATAAAGTTTATGTAAAACATCAAATTACTCTGCCATTTTGAAAAAAAAAAAAAAAAAGATCCTTTATCATGCCTACAAATTTGTCAAAAAAAAAAAAAAAACAAACTAGCGAATAAACTGGTTAACATGAAAATTGTAGAGTATGCAGTTAAACATTACTTCCTGTTATACATTGACGTAATATATGGGACATAAATAGAAACAAAACACCAGGTTAGTTTTTTTTTATAACTTATTTGCGTGGTGTGGGTGTCTTATGGAGACTATGATGAATGACAACTGGTATTCGTGTATGAAAAGTCACTTTCATCACAGATACTGGAATCTTAAAAATCTGTACAATTTCGTAGGAAGAAGAATGGTGGAAATTTTTTGTTTTCTATCCAGGGTTTGGCACATCAAGCCTGTGTCACTTATAAACTTTACCCGAGGGTCTATTTGCTTAATACATAAAATACAACTTCCAAGATACAAAAGCAGACTAGTCATGGTAGCTTTTGATTTTTTTTTTACTACAACTTTTTTTTCAATACTTTTAAACAACATGCCAAAAGAAATCAACTAGAAGAAGAAAATATTAACCACAAAGTCAATTGGTCATAATTGAAAAAAAAAAAAAGTACCAAATTAAAATGTACAATATTTACTTAAAAGAAAACACTAAATGCAGGTTAAATTTTTTAAACTTTTCAATATACCACCATGTTTTTATTTTATTTAAATAGCTAATAGAGAAACCAACATAGCATTGAGAGTTTGTCGTAAATTGAACAGGAAATTTACTTCACAGACAGAATGAGGGCAACGATGAGACCGTATAGACCCAATACCTCAGCGAAAATGAGGATGAGAATCATACCGACGAATAGCCTTGGTTGTTGCGCTGTTCCTCTCACACCAGCATCGCCTACAATCCCAATAGCAAATCCTGCAGCCATACCACTAAGACCTACACTAAGTCCTGCACCCAGATGAAGGAAGCTCCTAAACAAAAAAAAAAAATTTTTTTATTACTCTGACAAAATCAGTTGATTGTAATAAAAAGAGGATTTAAATTGAAAAGTTTTGTGAGCAATATCTTGGCACTTACAATGTTTCGTAATGATATTTTAACTTGCTTAAGGATCATACTTAGAAACAGAATTTTATACCATTTCTTAGGGCTATAAGAAAGTGACATTAACAAACATTTCATCTTTTATCTGTGGCTTGTTTTGTAAGACTGACACAGAAATAGAAAAGTGTGTAGAATAATTTAATTATTGAATAATATACTATGTACAGAAACAAGCTTACTTGTAAAGAGTGTAGCCTGTTGCTACTATGTCTTGTGTAATGACGACTGCCACGACAAGACCGTAGATGGCAATGATACCCGCCATGACGACAGGAATAACTGATTTCATGATGAGTTCTGGCTTCATGACTGCCATAGCTGAGATTCCTGTACCTGACTTAGCAGTTCCATAAGCTGCACCCAAAGCTGCCATGAAGAAAAAAATACATACATCAATTGAATTGCTTAGGAAATCAGGCAATTATATATGTCGATATAGAGCACTTTAAATGCTATACACAAGCTTTTCATTAAAAACAATGATCAACCAGTTTTTATTTTACCAAGTGTTAACTGTGGCCTCAACAACAACCAACCGCCTTTTTATTTTACCTAAGCCAGGCAGACTCAGGGGCGCCCTTAAAATCCTGAAATTCAAAACCCCAATCTTCAGAGATTCATTCAAACCCAGGGTCACAGTTCAGAAGCCACTGCACCCCCCCCCCTCACTCCCACAAGATTTATATAGAATATAGAATAGACACTTTAATTCCCTTCATCTTAAATATACTGCTATTTATCTGATTAATACACTTATTTCAGACATGAAAACTGTTCAATTACAGATTTTGATCTAAGATCAAGACTTGAGCGTAAATCATCTAAAAAGACTTAATTTGAAGCCTAAATTTATATCAAGTTAGTATTTCTAGACAATATATATTCAATCTAGATATATTACTAAAAGACATCTACTAGATTAGGCTTAAACAACTCAACTTGTAAGATTTTTTAAAGTTACTTTTTAGCCTTTTCCTAATGGACCTAATCGATTTAGTAATAGTCTACCATTATCTTAGATCTATAATCAATACATTATACTCATTAGCATTAACTTTGTGAGTGTTGCTGAAAGATCTATTATCTATACTATTCTATACATACTAACTACACCACTACACCTACACTGCTGCAGACTACTAGAGCCTAGATTCTAGATCTATACATCTACATACTAATTTCTAGATATTAGACTCTATAATCTAGATTATTATGATATAACTAGATCTATTCTAGAACTCTCTGGATTCTCAGCTAAAGCTAGATCTAAGTCTAAGTTCAAGTGTCAGACTCAGTCAGTCACACTAGTCCAGGCCAGTAGTCAGATAATTATAAATTTTAGATAGATCTACTACTTTTACTTTACATACTCATAGATCTAGTCTAGATTCTAATCTATATCTAGACTGTCAAGACTAGACTCTAGCAATTTCATTGAAGTTTGAACTTTATAATTTCATCATTCCTGATTTCATTTGAAATTCACTGAGACACTATTTTTTTCACTTATTGTGACTATTTTATAGTTTTAGCAGACAACACAAAAATTTGAGACTTACCACAAAATGAAATTGCAGATGTTACACCCATAACTCCAAAGAATGCAGAGTATGGTGGAGCGTTCATATCGTAATCTGCCATTTTTTTATTATTGAGCAGGTAAGAAAATAACTAACTTAAAAGATTTTTAAAATTTTGCAGCTAAGAGCTCTGTGCTACTCCTGAATCCAGCAAGATGGCGAGTGACGTAGTTGTCATATGATCATGTGACTTTCATAAGGAAGTGGCAAAATATTATTAGACGTTTTTTCATTGGTTTGTGAAAATAAATCCAACTTATCAGAAACTTTCTTATGTAGAAGATGCTTTCGTCATATGCTTCCGGTCATGTTATTAAAACAAAACAACTTCCGTTTTATTTTAGAATGAAAAAAAATAATCCTCCTTTTATAAGAATTACCCCCTTAGGTCATTAGCACTCAAGTTAACTCGTTCATAGTAATCATAGGTTACTTCTATATAGGACTGTTTTAGGTCTACATTACTCTATATTTTAAGTCGTTGCTTTCTCAAGATCTGGTCTTTTGTTTTCGGTACAATGAAAAAAAAATCTAAAATGATTTTTTTTTGGTCTAGTTTTGTGTAGATAAAGAGATCTATTACTATTATAATTTATAGATCTGTCCTGCTTGGGACTTAGATTAGAATTAGTATATGTATGTAGATATAGATCTAGATATATTTATTTAGCTCAACCTTTACCCATTGGACATAACCATAAATTAATTAAAATTGGCCGGTACTCTCTGAAACTAAATCTAGTTTCAAAATTATAAACTAGATCATAATCTAGACTCTAGGAGCTTATATAGCTCAGATTTAATTAACGGAGAAAATTTAAAGACTTTTTAACAAAATATTTTTACTGTTATATAGTAAAAAGTATTGGATCAAGATCGAAGCCTGCAACCAGTATTAAACTTTTTAGTTGAAATAATGTTACATGATTTCTCTACTCTCACAGTATATAAAAAAAAAATCTCAGATAATGTGTACCCCATAAATTAGAAGAAAAAAAAAAAGGTGCTTTGCCCTTAGGTTTCTGGTTATATCCTGGTACAGGCCTTCAAAAAATGCATATAAAAAGATAGCGTCTTTTTTTTTGTCTTTTTTTTTTTTTTTTGTCTAACATGTGTTCAGTGTAGGAGTGCTTACATATGTAGTATACGTTTCTATGGAGAATAATAAAGCAACTTGACTGGCATTTCGTGCAGTAATTTTCGAGACTTTCTGACATCTTTGATAACACCCCCACAAATAAAAGTATTACAAACTTGACCTATCGAAACACAGCAGTGACGTAGCTAAGGGGGGAATTTGAAAATCCCCCCTCCCCACTTTTAGGGGGTCCCCCAAGTGAGTTTTTTTTATATTAAATATTACGCAAAATGCAGAGGCCTATAAAGAGGTCAAGTTAACAATTATTGACTTGGGATGAAGAATGTTACGGATTAGAGCAGCCGGCTCCAATGAATCCAATAGTCTTTGAGAGGAATTTCTCCCAATGGTCAGGAATAAAACAGAAACTCTCCGTCCTCTATTCTCTCTGGTCGATAGGTCTACCATTCTGGATTTGGGTAACACCATTTTATCATGGCGACGTACCTCGGATTGCTGGTTTCGGACTTCCAAAAGCGCGCATGTAGGGGAATCTTGTCATAAATGTTTAAAAATCAGCATTCCGTGAAAGAACTGTAAAACTCCCTTCCCAGTTGCGCTAACTGAAAGTGTGCCCGACCCCCGGGCCATGCTCGATGGATTTTCTGGACTGGAAAGGTTGGTTGTCTTGAATTTCCAATCCAAAGACTTCGAGACACTAAATTGATCAAAAACTCGCTGTACACCGAGGTAAAATCAGATAGAGTTAAAATTTACTCTTCATTATTGATGCTCCATTCCACAGACGTTTTCATTTCCACAGACGTTTTCACCAGGGCGCCATAAAATCGAGAGTATTTTAGCATGAATGAAATTACTGTCACAGACAAAATAGTTACCACATTGTACGTGATTGTTGGGAATACAGCGCGTGAAGGCGTAAATAGTGAACGCGAGTTATGCATGACGGGAAGTATGATTGTGTGAGAGATCGAGAGTTGAGAGTGAAATGACTTGATGAAGTTAAGTAAATTTCTAGTTAGTTGTTGAAGTTTTCTGATCAAGTGGAACATATACATTAGTCTTGAATAAGTTGATGAAATAAGTTTTGTGAACTTCAGTAGTGGGCTCAGTGATATGACTATGTAACAAGTGAAGTCAGGTAGAAAAATATAAATTTCCACACTCACACGAGGCCAATGTTTTTATTCAATTCGGTCATGAAAACACTAAGGGCAACAACCGTGGAAATTTAAGATCACTCGATTTCTTTTCCAATGATAGTACAACTGACTACTGACCATAGTATTTGCTGAAGAATAAAACTCTTAAAATACTTATATTTGATAAAAGACTTCACACACGACGTATTGACGCGTAGGACGTAATCATCTTCTTTGAAGTAACGTCTGTATTATTTAAGATAAGACCTCAGTGCATTCAATTAATATAATAGCACGCTTCTTTTTGACTGTCCCATCAAATGAGTTCCGGGTATCTAATAAAATACTCAGAAAGACACAAAGATAAAGGTACATTCCTCGTTCCATATGCTAGGACAAATTTGTACAAATGCCACTGGAGCACGGAATGGGTTGCCTGAGCCAGCCAGGAAAACCAGTGACTTTGCAGAATTTAAGTTTTTGGTTAACATGCATGACCCTATTCAGGATGTAATCATTTTAAAAAAAAAAAAACAATGTCTGAATTATATAAGATAGCATGGTTTTACAAATTCCGTATTGTAGATATGTTTTTGTTTGTTTGTTTGTTTTTTTTAGCTAATATAGACGCTTTGGGAAATATGTGTAAGCTATTGTGGACTTCTATGACGAATTTAATGGCAGTAATCTCCTCTTGGACTGTCACACGCAAAACAATTCTAAACATCCATGTTTTAAAATCTTAACTAAGACTCCAAACCAGCAAGCTCGTGTTCTTTGTAAGGGAAGTAACTGCAAGAATAGCCAACGAAATGGAAAGTATTATTGTCAAAACTTATCTCCCATCGTATACTTTAATTATAATTATTATAAGTGAAACATTGGTCAAAAATTATAATTGCAATAATTTTTAAAATGGTTGCTAGTAGTGTACACAAATCATAAGCCTAAAACTTTAAAAACAGCTTTTGAGCACCTCCTATCTACAGTTTTACCTTTTTTTTTTTTACCTTTACCTATCGCGAGGGTTGTGGCCGCCTGCGTGCGAAGTTAAAAAATGCCGCCCCCCCCCCCCCCCCCTTTTTATTTTAGAAAAAAAAAATTCATTAAGACTGAGCTGGACACTATACCTAAAGCGCTCTTTGATTTAAATCCATTTTTGTACCATTCCTTTTTTTTTCCTGTTCGCATCGTTGTCGTATCCCCATTTCCTCTAAGTTGTTTTATTTTCAATTTTAACTTAGCATTTTTTGTTAAGAATGTAATGAAAAAGAAAGGAAACTATGTTTTAATTATAGCACACTTTTTAGGTTTTATTTTTTATTTATGTTTTTAACACTATGTATAGAATCCAAATTTAGATAATGAAATTTCACTAAAATGAGTTAGTTTCACGAACCTATATAGAATATGTCTATGGTCAGTTTTCTTTTCCTGAATAGTGTTGCCTACATAAATTGTAAGCGTTGTAAAAGTTTCTTCATGGAGATAGAATCGAAGATGCGGCAGGTTTTCGCTCAATTCGGCAAAGGGTTTGATCCGGACGGGACTCGGCGCTTAGCGTCTTCTGGCCTTTTTCTCTTAGTAAGAAGAGAGAATTTTTAATAGGCTAATATTGATGTGTTTTCTTTCAGAACGCACTATTCATCCTAATTTAAAAAAAAGTCGAGGGCCATATTAAATCTACTAATAAAGAGGCAGCCCTGGCCAATAGTATTATGCGAGGGACATTCTAGGTAGACCTACATATTGCGTACGTACGACCGTAATGGGCGTGAGCTTTTTTAACAATATTCTTCGTGTTAAGCAAGACGTCCCTGTCGCGGAGGTTTTTTTGTCACACAAAAGTCGTCACTATTATAAAGTGCAATAGGCGGAAGAAATGTGACTATTCTGAGACAAAAAAAAAATCCAGAAGAATCGCACTAGCGGAGACGTTTTAAAATGTTTTCTTGAAAACGTTTTGACCCATATTGTTGCACAAGCGCCTCGCAAAATCGGTCTACATTTAAAACGATCTTAGAAGATAAAACGCGTCTCCTACTTAAGAGATTTTAATTTTTTAACATGTAATTTTACTAATATTCAAATAAATTACACTGAAAATAAAACATGTTTTCGCCGCCCCCTCTCCTTATTGTTAGATGGTCGTTGACTTGTCGCTACAAGCCGCTAGTTATATATTTTTACTAAATAAGCTTTAAATAACTTGAACAAACTTCTTATGTGAGCAAAAAACAACAACAATATAATTGTTATTACAATTTTCACAGATTTAATTTGAGATAGAGAGCTAATATTAATGAAATTTACTGATATTTAAACGAAATCTAGCTCACCACAAAATAACGTCTATACATGTCTCAAGATTGTCTGACATTTTACATTTGCTTTATCTTAAATGCATAGCCACCAATCAATCGCTTAACCTCTTCTTAACTCCGCCTAGGAAACACACACACACTCTATAACACCTCTTTTTGTCAGGAAGTTGCGCCCCCCCCCCATTCGAGATGCACTGTGACAATGTTCTAAAATTGACATTCTAATTACTAGATCTACTAGTAACTAGATTTACTTACAGGGCGGGCTATTCGACTTGAAACAAATATTACAAACAACCCGCGAAAATTCAAGGTCAGGAAAGAGTCGGCGCTAATGGAAAAACCCTAGGGAAACCTCGCGTGCCGCTTTGTTTTTCTTCTTAATTTTCCAAATAACTTCTTATTGTACAAATATCTTCTCTTCCCCCACCCCTCCACCAGTTTTTAAAGGATAATGGAATCTATAGAATTTAAATAAAATATTTACTTTTTTTTTAAAATATTAGACCAAAAATTTAAAGAAAATTGATTCTTGGAAATGATTGGGCCGCCCCTTACATTCGGCCGCCTTCGTGCAATGCACACATTGCACAATAGGTAGCGGCGGCCCTGCCTATCCCTTAGTCTGTTGGACCGTTGGGGCACCAGGCAAGATTTGTCGACCGTCTTTCTCCATTCCTCCCTTTTTTTTTTTGCCTTGTTTAGAACCTCTCTCAATGGCAGGCCCGTCCATTCTTTAATGTTGTCCTCCCATCGCTTTTTCTGTCTGCCTCTTCTTCTTTTCCTGGCACTGTTCCCTGAAGGAAGGTCTTTGCGAGTCCCGTAGATCTTGTAATGTGGCCAAAGGACCTCACTACCTCAAAGCATGGAAGAAGCAGCTCAATTCAATTCTATAGTTTATATACCATAAACACCAACCTGGCCTTCTACTTATAGCTAGCTATCTGCCATTGATGCAAATCTCATATAGTTTTGGAACGACGCGATTTTGACGCCAATATGAAAAAAAAAAGTCTTAAAGTGTAGGCCATCTTTGGAGGAAACAAATTAATGCAACGTATTTTCTTGATGTAAAGTTACAGTTAAGTTTTCAAATGGGGATAAGTCCAACTTTTGCAATGAAGAATTTTTTAGGCGCTTTTGAATGTTCTTCTGTTTGAATCTCGGGGGAAAAAAAGGGTTTGGAGTAGGAAATACAGTGTCCCTTTGAGAAAAAACGGCTACCTTAGTGCGAATTCATTTGGAATTGTCGCAGTCTCTGACTGTTTTGTTTCCGCCCCAGACGCCGAGGTCTAGTTTGATCAATATCAGAAGAACTGGGAGGTCTTTTAAACCAGTGATTTCCAAAGTGGTCTATATAGAGCCCCAGGGGTCTACGACGACTTCTAAGAGAGTGAACAATGAATTGGGGTTAAATGAGAGTGGATCTCTTTTAAGCAGTTTTAGTCTTTAAATTGTATTTCCTATTGGGCCTAATGGAATTAACTCGTACGTACAGATATGATTTGTACCTTAGTTAATCCTTGAATTTCAACCCTGATATTCGAATGAATTTTAAAACTTGTAAATGTTAACATCGTATTTAAATATTTCAATAGTGATTTTATTAAACATTTCCGAATCCAACCAGGAATGTAAATAGCACAGTGCTGATTATTTGAAATTTGACTTCATTCCTATCTTCTTTGCCTATGTGTCTATTATGCAAGAAAGTAATGACGTTACGAAACCACCTAAGCTTGGGGATCATTTGAGACGATAATAATAATGGCAATGTCTTGTATTCCGAAGATTAAGGATGAGTGCTGTTTTTCACATGACCCAGTAACGACCTACATATTTTTCCAATCTCGTGCAAACAAAAGCCGTTGTTCGCCGACGGTCTATTAAATGCTTCTTTTCCTCTTCTATTCTAATTTTCAGCTAAAGTTTGAGGATACTCTGAATGCGGTAATACCTCAATAGATAATTAACACATATGCTGATGATAACGGCTGTAACATTACAAGAACTGTTTGGAATACGTTCTAATGAAGAGCTTAAAGTACAATTTAAAAAATGGATATCAGCTTCACAAAGATAATACATGAATAATTTTCAGAATATCATCACAAGGTTTCTAATTGTTAACCCAGTGGAAAATCTAGTGGAAAAAAAGGTACAGATAGGTTGTCAATCTTCTAATGATAATTTAAAAAAAAAAACAACATCAACTGGACATCACTAACGGAAAAGTTTAAATATTAAACCTAATTACATTGAAACCCAATTTTGAAACTTTATAATCAGAGCAGCCCACTAAAAGGTGTATATTTTTTTTGTTTGGTAAATTCATGTAATGAATATTATTTTTTCTAGCGTTATTTTAAATGTAATATTTCTTAATAGATATACACGACTTAGGAATCACTTAGAAAAATATACACATTTGAAGTTGATGAATTTTGAAAAATTCATAATTAGCTAAGCATGGGGTCTACCAAAAACTGGAAAAAATGGCAAGGGGTCAATGTGACAAAAAAGTTTGGGAACCACTGATTAAACTATCTTGGCATCAAGTCTACCATGTGTCAAGCTAGAATTCTTATCACGATAGCCACTTGTGTCATAGAAATTAATAAAAGTAATTCAGAGCTCTTCAATACTCTTATAAAATCGAGTAATGAATCATTGGTGTCAAGATCTAAGTTCTAAAGACTCCAAATCAGTAACGAGCAAGATTCTAATGTGTACTTTATAAGGGCAGTAACTGCAAGTAGATTTACGAAATGGAAAGAATGGTCAAAAGTTATCTCCTATCGTACTTTATAATTATTAAAAGTAAAACATTGGTCAATAATTATACTGGCGATTGCTATAAATTTAAAATCTAGTCTATAAATGGCTATAAAATTATGCGCTGTTGATCAAGACAGCCGCGCAAGTGCCCAGTGATATTAGCAGTTTACCACTGACATAGAAGAGCAGCAGGCGACTTCGGAACGAGACAGAGTGTTCTTACAAATACCGCAGGATACACATTTAAGACCAAAAGAAAATCATCTGCCGAGGACAGAAAAAGAGAACCTAAATTAACCACCACCAGACGATTATATCTGCAATGTATGTGGCAATATATGTAGGTCACAGCTGGGACTGCTTATCCACGTGAAGTAGACCACTGCAATCGGCTCGAAGGCAGGCCTTAATTATTATTACTACAAGTGCAACAAACATTTTTCTTATTCTGCTTCTAAACTACATATGTTCGTGAATACGTAAAATTCTACTACCTTCATCACATTATGTAAGAGATTTAAATAATGCTAAATCTTTGTTTTATTTCATCGCCAAATCTGGCAACCCGGTTCATATGCTCGTAGAATGATTGCTTTGTTTCTCAAGTACTAAAAGTTACTTCTAGAAACTTGTGTCCTAATTCTAACATACTGCAGGAAGCGTATAATCACTGCAATCAGCTTTTGACAGTTCAAAGTGAATAGAGATTTGGCTCGTCCATTCTGTCATTAAAAAAGGCCCTATCCGAGGCAAAAGGAATGGAGAAAGACGATCTTGTGTGGTGCCCCAACAAACTTAGGGTTAGGTGAAAGTGAGTACGTGATTAGAGAGCCATCCAAGTTTGTATGTGTTTGTTCAGATATTGTTTTTTTATGGGGGTGGGGTGAGGGCAGAAATATTGTGAAGGAAAGTTAGTCTTTAGTATTTGACTGAGTGTTGTGTTCTTAATAAAGTGCAAGTCATCTAAACTACGCCATTGCTTCATAGCTTGTGTTATATGTGATGTTAAGTTATCTTTGGTCATTGATGTCTCAACCATCCTGTGGACAGAACACAACAATCTGAACTTTTAGTTAGACTCGTGTGGTAGTTTAGCTCTTAAACACTTGGATTGTAGTTCCATTTTGTAATAAAGCTCAGCACTTTAAGGGTTAACCATACCAGTTATTAACAGTGATTCCACTCGCAAAGGTCCTCATTTCAAATCACAATGTTCAAACCTATGACTCGACAGCCAGACACTCGCCCACTTACTTAGTAGGCACTGTAATATGTCATAGTAAATATGAGCTTTTTTCAGCATAATTTGAATGCATTAGTGGATGACATGAACTTGTAAAGAATATATACTAAACATCAAATTCTAATGCAATTCCTTTCTGGAAATCCTTTTCCTTTGCAGCTTTAAAACTTGTCTTTTTATTTTGCACTTGAATTTTTTAAAGGAGGCTTGGTGGCTAAAGGGTAAAGCACTTGGCATCCAAACTGAGAGGTTCCAGGTTCAAATCCTGGGATTTTTTAAATTTTAGATTTTAAGGGTACCTGACATTAGTTAGGGAAAAGTAAAGGCAGTTGGTCGTGACACTTTTGTTAGCCGTGGGCCACAAAATAACAGATGACCTTTACATCATCTGCCCTATAGATCGCAAGGTCTAAAAGGGATACTTTGCTTTATCAAGATAAACAGTAAAACAAAGTCTTTAAATGCCCTTTTAGGCATGTGCTTTGCGAATAATTTTGTCCTAGCAATAGGTGCAGTGTCTGAGCAGTAAAGTGCTTGGCTTCCAAACCGAGGTCCCAGGTTCAAATCCTGGGATTTTCAGCTTCGGGATCTTTAGGTGACTCCGAGTCCACACAGCTCTAATGGGAATCTGGCATTAGTTGGGGAAAGTAAAGGCGGTTCGTCGTTGTGCTGGCCCCATGACACCCTCGTTAACTGTGGGCCACAGAAACAGCTCTATATATCGCAAGGTCTGAAAAGGGAACTTTACTTAATAGAACATAAGCTTTTTTTTTTTTAATTAACATTTTTGTCTTGTCATCACAACCTCCAAAAGTAATTCAAAACCCAGCTCATTGACAGTTAATTCAAATATTTCCATCATCAGATGTTTATATTAGCTGATAATTTAGAAATTAAAAAAAAACAACTTGTTAGAGTGTTTAAGAATGAACCTAAAACCTTTTCTTCAATTTCAAAGTTTAAAGCACAGAGCAGACCCAACTATGACTTACATATTTTGTCACACCTAACTCAGACAAAGAAAATGATTGTCAGTTCAGGGAATCTATGCAAGTGCTATTTTTGTTGTCTCTGCCTTAGTCGATAGCTTTCTTCTAATGAGGCTTGGAAATTTTGAATTACATAAACAAAGTAGCTTTCTTTTGAGGCATAGTGATTTTGAATCACATAAACAAAGAATCTTTCTTCTAATAAGGCTTGGAGATTTTGAATTACATAAACAAAGTAGCTTTCTTCTAATGAGGCTTGGAGATTTTGAATTACATAAACAAAGTCAACAAACGAATACATGAAAAAGCTCAATTTGTTTTAATAGATATATATATATCATATCAACAATTTGTATCCCCATTAGTCTTCTTGCAATTTAATCAGGAAATAAATACATGCTCTTGATCTGAACATTTGGTCTTCAGTAGCTAAAGATGTTTTGGATTCAATCACAACAGTCTTTTGTAATCTATTTTTTAGTCCTGGAATTGGGTTGTTACTATTTCCTCATCCTTTATTCTTCAGATCTTGATAACAGTTCAAATGCATTAACTCTTTTGATTAAAGCAATACAATTTGCAGATGTATAAAAAAAATATTGGACATGAGAAAGAAATTGGAAGCACAGCAACAGTCTGCATAATCTTCTAATTCCTTACTGTAGCAAGTCATAAAAAAAAGTACATGTATTTGGCTTATCATAGCACAAGACAACATAAGACACATACATTTCAAACGAAATAACCCATCACCAAGCCTTCATATTTATAGATTCAAAAAAATAAAAAGATTTAGTGATATGAAAAATATTTTATAAAGAAAAATATATAGACATTGTGGATATCACAATGTGTATCAAGTCTCAAGCTTGCCAGTTTGTCCAGAATAAAAATAAAACTTGACAATACAGTGATGAGATTTGATTATTGCACTTTGATAACTTACTAGAAAATCAAAATAATTTCTTGCTTATAAAGTGATGAAGTTTAAAATAAAAAAAATAAATAAATCTGAAATCTAAGAAAAAAAAATGTTATGAAGTATTTACAAAAATTACAAATACTTTGTAAAGCATTTTTTTCTCCCATACAGTTTTAAATAAAATATGTTAAACGATATGCATGTAGACATACTACCCAGACCAAGCATGACAAAACAGAAAAATAAAAGCTGACATATGCAACTTGTTTTTTTATTGAAAATATCTGCAAACCCTGGTTTACAAGACAAGTGTTAGCTCAAAAAAAAAAAAAAAAGTCTGTCAACTGTGTAAATTTTGTTTGTTGACTCCTATGTGTGGAACCTTGCTCTGTGTGCTGCCAACTTTCACTGCAGCGCTTGCATTATCTTCATTTCTTGTCAAAACCAATGCACAAAAGCAAAACGTAAAGTAGTAAGGGAGAGGCTGAAGATCAAGAGTGGAAAGCCTGTACAAAATGTCTAAAAGTTAGCCAGTTCTGAAACACGGAGACAGAAACAAAAATAAATTAAAGGGTGAATGGTAGCATGCACCTTATATTCATAATGACTGACTAAAATCATGATTTTTAGGAAAATGTTTTAAAAATTTGACTAAAACAATTCATTAAAAAACATCAGATTTAGTTAAAATATAAACTACTTCTGCCAGATTTTAAAAGGATCAAACAATATATTTTTGTTTAAACTTTTAGATCATCAAGAGATATGTAAAAAACAATTTTTAAACATAAATAATGTTATTTTATTCATGTTGATTATGAATGACAACATTACTCTAGAGAGGCAGCTGGGGCTGCATAGTCACTTGAAATAATGCACTTCTCATTAATCTTCTGAGAAGAAGACAAGCCTTAGTATTACTATGGAGTTGTTTGTATAAAAGCATTTTAAAAAAATGAACAAAAAGGATACATTTGGCTATTCTGCACTCATCTTTAATCTTTGGAATCAAAGATGTTGCCATTAATAATACAGACCCTTTATCTTTTAATGCATTCTGCTTTTTATTAAAATTTGAATTACAATTACATACAAAAACCTGGATTAATTATTTTTAATAGTACAAATATAAGTTAAATATTGTAAAATAATACAGTACCAAAATGTATTTAGTCAATTAATTACTGCATTCTTTTGATAAAATTGAAAAGAGTTCTAAAAAATCTTCCATTAAGAAACTGACCATAAGATAACTTGTCTTAAGATGACTTAAGAAAAAAAAAGAACTATTATAACTTGAATTAAGATAACAAGACTTACACTTTAAATCTTCACCACCCTAGTAATCTCACGTGTGACGGACATTGAACGAGAGCGGCGAACAGTTTGAAGATTCTTTTCAGCACTATCTGCTCTGGCTTCGGCCTCATCAATGAGAGCCTGGGCTTTACGGTATTTATTCATTGTCAGGTTAGCTACATCTTCCTGTGGAACAATGGAACAACAAGCAGCTTGAGAAACACTTTTTTAAAACTTGGAAGTCTTAGTAAAAGGAATGTTGTTTCTTTACGATAACAGTAACATATTTTTAGTCCAAAAGATACGAATAATCAAAAAATGTCCTCAAAGATTCTTGTAAAAGTGATAACTTTATCTCTTGGTTAAATTCTTTTAACTCACTTTCTCCTGTAATAAGCCATTCCACTTAATAAGAACTAGGGCATGGTTGAATGCTAGTATGCAGCATATTATTGTAATACTACAAGGCTGCCCATAAAAAAATTGCAACGAATTATATTTTCCTTTCAAAATTTGAAAGTAAACATAAAATACTGTCCTTCCTTAAAAAGTTTACCTCTATAGGGCAGATGATGTAAAGGTCATCTGTTTGTGTTTCACAGTTAACCATGTATCCAGCACAATGAACAACTACCTTTACTTTTCCCCAACTAATTTCAAATACCCATTAGAAATGGATGGAATCATAATAAACATTACCATTATTTAAGTCTCTGAGAATATAAAGAGGGTGGAAATGTTAACAAAATTGAGTTAAAAGAATTTTTTTTAACTCTTGAAATAGTTTTTTTATTTAATGCTGTAACTGAATTTTTTCAATAACATTTCCTAAGCACAAAGACCAAAGGTTCTTACAGCTTCCTCGATCTGTCTCTTGTATGTTTTGACACGGATAGTGAGTTGATCGTTCAGACTCTGGAGCTCAGCAAGCTGTTTCCTCTCCTCTTCTGTTTGTGTCTGGAGTTCTTTGTAGAAACGTTCAGCCTTGCGCTGGTTAGCAATGGCCTCACGTACACGTCTGCTCTCGGCTTCCAACTCAGCTTCAAGGTCACGGACCTAAACACAGACACACACAAAATTGTATTAATGTATTGTGAATTACAAAACGGGAGTTAACACCTAGCATTAAAATGAAATACCACCATGACGTCCTAGATACCATTATCCCAAACATATAAGTTCCTCTTAGTTAAAGAACATAAGTCATTTGTTAAGATTTTTTTCTAACAACAGGTATAAACTTGTAAGTATTCTATTTAAATAAGTTTTAAATACATTTTATAAACAGTTTCAATTTACTCCAATAAAAAATACTTACTCTGCTTTGTAGTTTAGCAATCTGTCTCTTGCCTTCTCTCTGAGCAAAAGCCTCAGCCTCCTCCAATCTGACTGTAATCTCACGGATCTCAATCTCAAGCTGTTTGCGCAGGCTCTCAGCATTCTTGTAGTTTTCCTGAATTAAAGGATTTCACTTTGAGTTCAACATGCTTCTCTTTACATTAACGTTATATTTACATTACTGGCAGTTGTGGTTTATTACAAAATCCTGCAGAAAAAATATAATAAAAAAATTACTTGTTCTTGACGGAGCTCATCAGCAAGGCGGGAATTCTCATTGGCCAACCTCTCAGCACGTTCCTCAGCAGCACGTTGGTTGTTCAAAGCATCATCAAGATCACTCTGTAGTGTAGAGATCAAGCTTATATTTATTAGGTATACAAGGGAAATAAATTATAAAAAACATTTCACTCTTAAGGTTTTTACATCAATAAATAAGAAAAAAATGTCATAATGATATCTAGGTCAGTGCTCACCTGGAGTGCCCCAACATCTCCCTCCAAACGTCTCTTGTCATTTGTCAGGGATGTGACCAAGATGGTCAATTCACTGACACGAATGTTGATTTCTTGGAGCTCTACTTCAGCATTCTTGCGAGCTCTCTCAGCCTGAAAATATAATTTTGTTTTAACCTTCAATTCTGAGCTTAGGAAACCAAGTTTTGACTATTTTAACCTATTAAATCTTAATGAGGTACAATGCAATAAAATGTTTGTAAAATGTTTTACATGTTTCGGATGTTCCTTCAGAGTTGAAGATAGTTTACTTCCTAGTCCAAACCTCCCGCAGGACGACGGGGGATGGGAGCGGGCAGGGTTTGAACCCTCGACCGTCGATAAATCCGAACGACAGTCCAGCGTGCAAACCGCACGACCAGGCATCCATCCAATAACAACGATTAACTCCTAATGCGACTGAATGTTTCTGTTTTCAGTCTCATCTAGAGTGTTAAGATAAAAAAAAAGTAAAGTTCCCCTTTCAGACCTTCCAATCTATGATTGGAAATGATTTTAGGGTCATCTGTTTCTTTGGCCAATGGTTAATGAGCAGGGTGCCATGTGGCCAGCACAACGACCAACCACCTTTACTTTCTCCAACTAAAGTCAGGTACCCATTAGAGTTGGGTAGGCTCAACGGCATCCTAAAAAATCCCAGTCTTTACCGAGATTCAAACCCAGGACCCCAGGTTCAGAAGCCAAGTGCTAAACCACTCGGCCACTGTGTCCCCAAAATAAAAAAAATGCAAGTAAAAACCTGATGCCGTATGCTAATTTTGTTTTGTTTCAAAACTACAAAAAATAATTTAAAATTGTCGTTTGTTTTCTTTTAATGTGTTGTTCAATTACCCCAATAGCAAAATATTTTTTTTGTTATAAAGTTTCAACTGTAAATTTAAAAAACCATAAAAAGGAATTATTGATTTAAATACTCTTAAGGAACAAAATAGTAAGCTACTGGGAAAAAAAACAACTAAAAAATACTGTAAACACTAACTGCTACTTACAGCTTCAAGCAGGGATCTGGCATCTTCTAATTCCTGAGCCAAGGCAATTCTCTTCCTCTCGCTGAGTGACAGTTGGTTGCGAAGATCATCAGCAATACGACGTTCATCATCCAGAAGACCTTCAAGTTCCTGAAATTTGTTTTAAAAAATTTGAAATCATAATGTTAATTAAATGAAAAAGACAAGAATCAGAGCAACTGGGAGAGAATTTTTTTTTATTATTAAAATATGTCATTAATCACCTAAAAAATAAACACTGATAAAATTATGTAGTTACCTTAACTCTGGCTTGGAGAGATTTGATCTGTTTAAGGTATTCAGCATTGGCTCTGTTGGCGTTGTCCAAGGCACCTTCGAGTTCACGGATGTCAGATTCGAACTTCTTTTTAATGCGAGAGATCTCAGATTTGTAACGGGTCTCAACCTCAATAAGAGTGCGTTGAAGCTCTTCAATAACACGAGCACTGCTACGTCTGTTAAATTAAATATAGCTTTACTAAATTATTTATAATTTTACTTTGGATACAAAATTGAAAACATTAAATAGGCTAACAGCTAACAAAAATCTTTTTTAATGAAGAGTTAAAGATAATTGAATCCTACCTAATGTTCTCCAATTCCTCATCCTTTTCACGGAGTCTGGCTTCCATGTCTTGTTTAAGTTTCTCAAGAGCAGCGTTGGCATTAGCCAGTTTGTTCTCGGCATCACGAAGGGCATCCTCGGTGTCCTAAATAAAAAAACTTGACTAGTTAGTAAACTCTTAAGTCCATTATGTGTCAAGTAAAATAAACTAACTACAATGTTTTGGTGGTCAATGGACGGCACCTAGACAAAGAAAGTTACCTTTAGGGCAGCAGCAAGAGAATCTCTTTCGGCCTCCAATTGAGCCCGGAGAGCTCTCAAGTCAGCCAGTTCACGGTTGGCATCCTTCAGAGCTTGGTTGGCCTCACGAAGTTGATCTACACAATAAGTATTTAAAAATTATTTTTAAAAAATAATACTTTAAATCTGTGTTAGAATTTTTAATAATGATTTAGAGACAGTTAAGTTTATGAAACATAGATTCACTACTTCAAGCTTTAACAGCTGATAGTACAAACTTATTGAATAATATTACATTAAAAAAATCATTACTTTATCAAGTTTTATTACGTCACAGATCCCCCCCCCCCCCCCAAAAAAAATCCTATTGTTTTAAAACATTTTGCAATAAATAAAATATTTCTATTTTTAAAGAGTCATACCCGAAAGTTGTTTGTTCTCTCTCTGCAGGTTGTCATTGCGCTCGTTCAGTTCTGCATTTGCAACACGTAGTCTGTACACTTCCTGTTCAAGGTTGGCCTTGTCAGCACGGAGACCGTTGTTCTCAGCAGTCAGCTCATCCACACGTTTCTGCAGAGCTGCGTTTTCATTCTCCAACTGTCTGTTGCGTTTTGTAAGGTCTTGTACAATGATCTGGGTCTGTTGATTGATTAGAAAAATACATTACATAAAAAAACAACAGATGTAACTAAAAATGAGAGGGGGGGATTTAAGTTTAAAAACTACAGCGAGTGAGATCTAACATTGTAAGAAAAAAAAAAAGATTATTCTATAAACAGCTCATATTTAGGACTCCATCAATGTACATGTAAATATGCCTATGTAAAGAAAAAGGGAAAGAATAATTACAAAACATAATTAAATGGGCTGATAACATTTTAGAAATATCTGTCTTTTAAACAAAATTGTACCGGTGGTTAAAAAAAAAAAAAAAACAGTCGATTTTTAACAAATGGTTCATTTTTTTAAAAAAGATCTCTGCAGATGTCAGGAAAGGATGTGAAATTTTTATTTCACTCTAGAATAACAGCTAAGGGTTTTATAGTATTATGTTAAAAAAAATATTGTACAGGCTTAAAAAGACTTACATTTTCAAGCTCAATGGTGATCTCTCTGAGTTCAACTGTGAGCTTAGCCTTGGCCTTTTCTAGACTGCCGTTCTTGACACGCAGTTGTTCAGCTGTGTCCTCCAACTCAGCAATGCGAGCAGAAAGTTTACGTCTAGAAAAATAATAATAAAGAATTTATGAGGGAATGCGACAAACAGAAGCTTTTAAAAAAGAAAAAAAAACTTAGGGAAATTTTTGTCTACATTAGAGTAGAGTTTCTCACCTGGTTTCTTCAAGTTCCTCTGTCTTGAGTTGAAGCTCTTTGTCGAAGCGGGTTTTCAGGACACTGAACTCAGCATTTACTTTGCTCAACTGTAATCTCAAATTGTTAGCAGACTCGACCTCTTCCTCATAACGAGCATTAAGATTGTCAAAGTCGCTTTGCAATCCAGAAAGTTGAACTTGAAGATTCTGTCTTTGCTACAAAGGACAGAAAAAAAAAATCAGTACAGACATGATCAAGTTAAACCAATGCTAAAGATATACATAAATTGAAAAGAAAATACAGTAACAAATTTGTTTAGTATATCAATTTTTAGTATTTTGATCAAATAGAAAATAGGTATTGAAAGTTTCCATTAATATTAAAGAGACTTAAGCTTCTTTATCTTCATTACATTAGTAATCTCTGGTGGGATGGATACTGAACAATGAATTTTAAAATGTCCCCAAAAAAATACATTTAAAACTTACTCTTGACTCATCATCCAGATTTCTCTTCAGGTCATCATTTTGGTGTTGAAGTTGGGCCTTAGCTTTAGCTAAAGCAGCGTTGCTTGAGTCGAGTTCTTGAACCTGAAGACAATGAAGGGAGAAAATGTTAAAACTGAAGATATATCAATTTATACACTAGCAGTATTAAATACTATGATTTAGTTCAATCCCACAATGAATCAAATACTATACATTAACTAAATGTGTTGTGCAATGCTACCGAAATATTCACTACCTACTTTACAATCTAAAAAGTATCTTAAACTGTACCTGGTGTTGAAGATCGAAGTTTTCCTGGGTCAGTTTAGCTTTAAGTGAGGTCAGGTCGTTCAGCTGGCGGGCCAAATCGTCAACTTGTCCTTTAAGGCGAATGTTAGCCTGTTCTGCAGCATCCAATTTGCTCTCAGCTGAAGCCTACCCGAGATACAAATTTTAATTAGCATTTTAAGATAAATAAACACAATTTAATACAAACAAACAAGAGAAATACAGATAATTCACATAATTAAAGATTGATTAACCATACCTTAGCTTTGCTAACGGAATCCAGTTGTCCAGAGAGACCATCAAGTTCAATGACAAGAGTCTGTTTTTCTTTTTCAATTCTATAAGGAAACAAGGTTTATAGCTATAACATAGCTTTTATTTACACAAATATATTACATGGAAACATCACAAGAGTCTATAGACCTAAATAGGTCATGTGAAACAGAATCCACTTTTTCTAAAGCTATTTGAGAAGAAAGATGTAATATAACCAGAATAACAGCTGTTTTTATTCTTCCAAACAGATGTCAGGTATCTAATAAGACTCGAGTGACCCAAGAAGGCCTGAATAAAAATATTGACTTTATATTAGAAAGCTTGGTTTATCTTTATCTGTTCAATGCTCAAGGTCCCATATAGAATGAAACATATTTCAATTAAAGCACTAAATTCAAGTAGTTAAAAAGGTTGGACCCGGATTTTATTGAGCTCATTTAATCCAGACCCACTCAGAAATTGTATCCTCTCAAATCCCAACACACCTTTAACAATATAAGACTTATCTGAAATAAGCTGCAAAACAATATCCTGTATACTACTGTAAAATTACAAAACCATTTAACATCTCTTCACTATTTGTATGGGTTGTAAAGGTTCATTTTTGGCTTTCAAATATTTAAAGCAGAGGCAAATGGATTAATGCCCTTTCTGTGGTGGGCTTTGAGTCAAGGGATATTTTAATTCCATCAAAATTTTATCTCACAGCAGGTAGACCAAATGTTGTGCAACCAAAATGGGAATGAATCAATAGCATCCATATTGGACCTTTATGGAATGAAATGGGTTCAAATTGTATAAATTGTTACCTAGCTTTCTGCTTTTGTAGATGGTCAATTTGATCAGAAAGTTCGTTGATTGACTCCTGATGTCTCTTCCTTAAACTGTTTTCTGTCTGCTCAAACTGAACATTGACAATTTCAATGTCCTTCCTCAATTTGTTAATCTCTAGCTCCCTTTTCTTGCTGATTTCAGTCTGTTGAGAAATAGTTGAGTGTGGTGTAAGTGGCTGAAAGTTATACTAACTGAAACCTAAACAAAGTGAACTCCTCTAAATGCGTTCTAGATATATTAGTATGGATCTTGTTACTAGCACTAGCCTTGCAAAATAGTTATAACCTTTTATAAATATATGATGAGAATAATGAAATTAATAGTTGAGATTAAGAAGAAGAAAATAGTTGAGATCCAGGCTGAAAACTTTAAATGTCATACACCATAAGTTTCAGCTACATTTAACTGAGTCTAAAAATATACCTCGTTCCATGCTTTATACTGATAGAACTTTACAAAAAATTTATTTCTTTTATTTAGTTGTTTTTTTCCTTATTTAGGAGTTGAAGCGGAAGAGTGCTGGGCCTTAAAGTTAAAGATAAATAAAATAAATAAATTATGGCTTTTATATAGCGCAACTTTCATGCTTATAGCATGCTCAGAGCACTATGCTCCTATCTCATTTGTGGACCAGTGGGTGGAGGGGGTATCTGGGAGAAGGTTTTTCTGTGCTCCCTTTAGGCGCTCAGTAAACACAACTCTGCTCGAGTCGGGTGTCGAACCTCGAGCCCCCTTCATAGGTAGCAAAGCCAAGCGTACTTGGCCTCCTGACCACGCTTTTTTATCTTGGGAGTTGAAAGAGGATTTAGAATTTTCCCAGACAGGTATCTGACATCTAATATGAAGGACAAAGTAAATGGCTATTGTGATAGGCTTATAACCCTACAGAGAGAATTAACTCTTCTTAGCCTGCCCTCTAAACATTGCCTTGATGATAAATCTTTCTATAGTGGTTCAGGATGAAACTTTTACCTTTACAGAAAAGCACTGTTAAAAATCTTATCAAGTTACCTGTTGAGATGCCACACCTCCTTGCTCCTCCAAACTATCTTGGACCTGGTCATAGCGGAACTGAAGCTCAGCAAGTAGTTTCTCTGCCTAAAGTATGAGTTTAGAAAATATTAGTTATTAAAGCTTACATTTAAATCCATATTTTATTTTATTTAATTATTTAAATTTAATTGTAAAATGCATGCAGATAAATTATCTTAAGTATACAATACAAAGCTATGTTATGTAGCTACATTTATAAGTAAACTAATTTACCCTGAGACGCCCTTCCCTTTCACTGTCAAGAGCATCCTCAACCTCTCTAAGTCGTGACTGAAATATGAAACAAATATATCTTCTGATTAATTTGTAATTTTAAATATAGGAATGTTTTGCCAAAGTAATATATTTTTAAGTTAATATCAACATTGTGATAGCCCATACATGTGACTTAGCAGATAGTATTCAATTTTTCTTATGAAACTTAAAGAATGTAAAATTAAAACTTGTACCTACTTTAGAGTCTAATTAACTTATTTTTTTTCCATCATACAAATAATTTATAATTGAACTTTAATTAATAAAAAAAAAAAAAGAAAAATATTTACATCAAAACTTACTATTCAACATTTATATTTATTTAAGATAATTGCTTAAAATTCATTATTTTAACAATACTTATTTATATATATTTAATATTAATATTTACATTAAATATATAATATGATTATTTTTAACTGAGACAATGGATTCCATGGAAACACTGTCATACACCTCTCAAAATGCAGAAATAACAGAATGTGCATTCCATATGCTACAGAAATTTTAAAATCAAAATGTGGTATTAAAAAAAAGTCATAAATCTTTATATTATGTATTTTTTATCTTGATAATTGATGTATAAAATAAGAATCGTGAAAAAAAAAAAATGTTAATAATGAAAAAAGCTAAATAATAATTAGTCAATGCAAAAATGTAAATATTTACATATAGCTAATGAAGTGTTAGCAACAAATTGCATGGTTAGATCAATGTATCATACATACAAGAATATCAGTTTCTTTTTTTTTTCCAGTCAATCTATTTTTTATCTTTAATTTATGGTTTTATAAAATTTAGGTAACTTATTAGGCCCCAGATATTTAAAGTTTTTTAATCTAATAATGAAATTTAGAAATGCAGATATGTAAGAATTTGGAAAGTAGCATATACTAGCAATTCAATGAAATTTGCATGACTTAGGCTTTTCAGTTTGAGTTTGCTCATACACAATAATTGGTTATTCATAATGAGGGTTGGATGTCCCGCCTATCGTTGCTTTCATTAGAGTTAAGGATGCAGATTATTAAGTTTTTCCTGAGTGTGTTGTAAAACGTAAATCTAGAGTTAATATCTTAACGCCCTCACACTGAAAGTATTATTATCTATCTAGTTCTAGATCTCGCATGTAACAACAAACAAAGCAGGCTACCATACAAAGTAGAGAAGCACCACACCCGAGTGAAAATAGATAGTGGGAATAATTTTATTTTTTTATTTCTTTAAAATTAATAAGAGGACAATAGATAGAAGTTTCATTAACCCAGGACGATTCTCTTTAATAAATGAAGATATTATAATAAGTGTTTCAATTAAATAACTGTCATTAGATCTAAATTATCCAAGTTTAGACAGTATCTGGGACATCTAGATCCTTTTATTTTAGGCCAGATTTAAGCAGCAATGTCGCCAACGTAAAACTTTAAAATAATGAGTCAGATAATAAACAAAATATAAATAGATCAATAAATCTATAGGTCTAGATCTAATCTACATCTAATATTTTACAAGGAAATGTTTAATAAAATTTGGGAATGTTATAAAATTATTGCAGTCATACAGTAAAACATCGTTTCAGCAACTAATTAAGATATTTTACTTAAGTTTTTAAAAGAATGTACCCTGATAATAAATCTCCCCGTTTACGTAAGAAATAAACTTGACTCCTTGCCAGAAGATATCTGCAGACGTTCAGGCACGTGCATCTGATAAACATTTTTCAAAAAAAAAAAAGTTATACAAATCTTTGGATACAAATGGGCTTGAGAATAAAACGAACGACGATCACTTTAATTAGATATAGATATAAGTAATGCCACTACCAGGAGTGCAATTAATTTTTTCATCTATTTTTGTTGCTGATTTTTCATTGGCAGCTGCAGTAGTCATTGTGCAAGATTAAAAAAAATAAACACAGAGTTATGCATAGCGTTTCTTTAGACTTTTGCAAATCTAGAAATATAAGGTAACCGGAGGAAAATACGAAGGTAAGTAAAAAATAATATGACGTCATTGGCAACCGTGCTTCGGGCTAAATATATGTGGGCGTGTAAGTGGTATACCTGAACAAGGCAAAGCTGAAGATGCAGGTACTAGGTCTGGTGGTGGAAAAGTATTGCCGGATTAATGATGAAATATCAAATTCAAAATTCTCTTGTAAAAGCAAAATGTTAAATTAAAAACAAAAAGGTTAAAGTGTTTTATTTGATTATGTCTCATTTCTTTGTTGATTGTGATTCTGTAGGCCTAAACGTGATCACTAGCGTGTGTGTGTGTGAGCGAGAAGAGAGTAATGTAGAGACAGAAGAAAACAACAAAGTTTTTTTGGTAGCGTTTAAGAATTTTGAATTCTAATGTCAAAGCTTTTTACTTTAAGCTGTCGTTATTGTAATAATGTTTTGATTTATTTAAAAATGTATTATAGTTTGGCCGTAAGAGTCACACATACACACACAAATGTCTAATCAATTTTAAATTCAAGTTTTTAAAAATTATTATTATAGCCACTACATTTTTAAAAAAAATATTTTTAAAACCACGTTTAGAGAATTACTTCCATTAAAAAATCAAAATTATCAAATTAAAAAATGTTATGGAATTTAAATTGACATGTAGGCCCTATACTTTTTTTTAATACTTAAGTTCCTAGCTCACAAGAAACGACCCATTGATCACGTTCTATTTGCTTGCATCCAATCTGTTCCGGTTTTTGTTTTTAACATTACGTTTCTGCACATTATTTTTTAAAGCTGCAAACGTAGCATAAATTTGCACTTTGAAAAAATATTCACATTGATTTTGGTAGAATTTTATGATTTCTTAGCGAATGTAGGTGTCGATTTTGGTATAGTATAGTCTATTAAAGAATCATCTTCTTTTTTTTTGAAGTAACGTCTGTATTATATAAGATAAGATAAGAACTTCTAATTTAACTAATCAATGCATGAACTACTTTTAACTAGACTAGATGTGAAAATGTTAAAGTATAATTATGTGCTGTGAGTTAGTTGAGTGAGATGTGAGCACAAGAAATTGTGGTATTTTATACACATACACACACATACACAATATTAATTGTAATTAATTTTTGATCCATGGTAGGGAGGTAATGACATAGAAAAAAATTATGTTGGTCTATACGTTTATAAAAGTGATGAAAAATGTTTGAATGGATTTAGACATAATGATAATTGCTTAATACCTCACCAACACACACACAGACACACACACATTAACACTTACTTTGAAAGTAATGTACATATTTACAAACATCCGATAACTACTAACTTTAAAATTATTTTTTTTCACAGCATAATTATAATTTTAATTCCAAATCTATTTCTATAGGATCATCCATTTTCACTCAGCCATGCACACGTAGACACATTTTGCTAATGTCTAGATATCTAGTCATCTCCATTAGACCTTAAGATATACATTGTTAATGTAATGTCTTTTGTGTCGTTCAATCAGATATTATTTTGTTTGTTATTTTGTTCTTATGTTCTTGTTTGTTTTTTTTTACAGCTTGCGCTGGGTTTATAACTTGTCGTTGAGCCTTATTATTAGTAAGCATTCACATTCACTCTAACCTGTTTTCTTTTTCTTCATAAAGTCAAAAGTCTTAATAGAAACGAAAAGTTGGCTTCATTCTATGTGCTGGAATTTGTACATCTTAGTTGGCAGCAGAGGCTCTGGTATCCATGGATACCAAGCTCATTTGTTCTTGAAGGGGGGAAAAAAACGAAAGGTGCTTGCTGCTTGCCAAAAAAACCTTGTGTTACTATGTGCTGACTCGGCGCGAACGTTTCCAGGACAGGTAAGGCACACAGGTATAAAAGGTATGAAGCCGATGAACTGGCTCTAATGGCGTCAGGTGAGATGGGGTGTCTGCGCGCACGCGCTAGTGTGTGAGTGAGTGTGTTAACGTCACTGTAATATGGTGGTGACCTCTTGAGGATAGAAGATTGCGCTCTTACTATCAAAGGGGTTAGTGCGAGCTGAAGAGGGGAGGGGAAACTAGACACTTTAAAAAAAAATTATTATTATGCTGTCACGTCAATTTGAACTTCCCTACTACCAAACCACAGGAATTGTTGGAAATCTGTGCCACAGGAATTGTGAGACATCTGTGCCACCACTATTTAAATGTTTTGCCCCAAGACTATCGTTTTCCGATTATTGTTATTCTGTTAGTGTCACAATGATCATATCAGGCTAGACCAACAGTTTTATATAACTAGTTCAGCTATTCAGAAATATAAGCACCATACACTGATAAATACATGTAATTGATGTATTGATTTGTAAGTAAAAAAAATGTAAACTTTTAATATAGAATTCAAATCCATTTCAATTATTGTGTTGATTTGTACTGGAAAATCTTAAATTTCCTACTTTCTACCTTTAAATTGTTTTTCCACTGGCCTATTTGTTTTGAACACTTCATCATATCCACACTAAGAATGTATTATAATATATTTTACAAGCAAACTAACAAAAATGAAAAAACGAAAAAAGGAAATGAGAAAACAGAGCATATCACAACAACACTGCATTTTTTCGTTTCATAACTGGCAAAGAAGTGAAATCAAAAACAGTTCAAAATGCTAACACACTCTGGCCACTTCTGCGCGGTTTTCTATGATACATTTATGCCTTTTTGAAAGTTTACGAGCGTATAAGCTCGTAATATATTTTTTAAAATCATGCCATGTTCGAAAGTACTAGAGGGAGTTGATAAATCCCTAAATTAGAAAAAAACAACTTCAGTGTCATAGTCATTGCTAACAGGATAAAGTAAAGCAATATAAGCCGATTCGTGTAAAAGGAAATCGGTTTTATGCAAATCTAGATCTATATTGATCTGCTAATTATTCTTAATTGGTAGAGAAATAAATGACAATAGGAGGGAGGATTAACTAAATCTCAAACAAACGACAGCAAAAAATCTAACTTATGGGGGAACAATGCATTTTAGAAAAAAAGAGGGGGGGGGGGGCGGTTTATATCTCACACCAGGTGTCTGAAAACTACATCACTCTTGAAACGTGGGATTATTTGAAGTGCTTGGTTGTCAGCCCTTGGAACCGACCGACCAATCTACCTGCAGGACAGTACCTGGTACCTCTGCTCATCTCTCTCAAACATTTGACTGGCAGCGGTGACCACACGAGACTCGGATTTATTGATGATGGTGTTGCTGGAGGTGTCGCTCCCTGTGTTGATGGTTCTGGAGACATTTCTAACCTGTGTGTGGCAGCAGGGATCTGGGTTTATTTGGCATGAGCTGGATCAAAACTCGCTTAAACAAACATTCCTTATTTAAGAATCCGTCCGTATAATATAATATGTTTTTATAGATATGGGCTTGATCATTTCCTTGTTATCTCTCTTCTTTTCTTTGGATACACCATTACTTCATTACAATATTACTCGATGTTCTTTGGCTAAGAAGTTAATAGATTCTAGATCGATACAAATTTTGTCGTATCAGCTGCATAAAACTTCTAAAATTGATCCCAAATTAAATAATGCTTATGGTATAATATTACATATTTTGAGCTAAAAGATCATTACTAAAAAAAGGGGGAATTAGCTTGTTATAGTTGGAACCAAAGAATGTTGTTCAAAAAATGTTATTTTAGAAGGAAAGCTTTTTTATGAAGGCTCTACTCGTTGGGAAGTGTTTTCTTTCATTGAAAAAATAAAAAACAATAAATCATGATAAGTATGAAACAGAAATGTCTATTACGAACGGAATAAAATGTTATCTAAAAATATTGCATAAGTCAAGTGATATATGTCATAAGAAAAATTGAAGCAAAACAACTAGTATGCCAAGACTATGCCTAAATAAAGCTCTGAAGCACTTATTGATGTTCGAATGTGTCACACCATACGAGCAGTTTTTTTCATATTGACACTAATTTTATCCATACACATTGGAGGAAAATATTCACTTTACATGACACCAATATTTCTACATAATATGCCCCATAGAAATCGATGCAATGAGTTTTGTAATTTACGACACGATGTCATCTCACACCATAGTTTTCTAATAGTTCACTGTTGTCATTCTAAATTCGGAATTAAAATGTCGCATGAGTAGTTAGTGTCCCTTGAAACTAAGACCAGAAGCGCACTTCGCTTAGCCTACTTTGCAAGCCGAAAGTCTTCAGACAAATTAAATTTAAAATGATAAATTTATTGAAATCTGCATTTTCAACGCATTTTTATTTTTAAACCTAAATTGGCAGTCGATTTACCATCCTACTTCCTAAACTCCAGTATAAAGAAAAATTCAGTACAGAATGATATTGTAACTTCTTTCCTGATTTGTGGGCCAAATTTGACCAGCTAAAAATATCTAATAACTATTGTCCGGAGGTACATGGGGATTGCCCTGCCCCCCTAAAAATGAACATACATTCCAATTGTATGAAGATAAAGATCTAGATTCTACTAAAAGCTTGTGAGACGATTTAAAAAAAGAAATGAACAATTCGCATTGGGCATGTAAGGAAACTAAGATCAGAACCGAGGGGAAGATAACTCAGCATATATCTAGGCAATGTAAACAGTGAAGTGAAGAAATTTAATGATAAATTTTCTTACTCCCCCCCCCCCCCCCTCACCCCCCACCGCTCAACCAGTCCCTTCCACAAGAAGCAGACGTTTCTTATCAACTAATCGTCTGACGTCTGCTCCATAAGAGTTATTTCCCTTGATTACTTAAAAAAAAAAAAAAAAAAAAAAAAAAAAGCAACTGACCTAGACTTTTCCCCTGGGATTACAGACTAATTCCAAAGATTAAATTTGAGCTTGATTTCACCTTGATAGCATTTTAAGCTAATACGAAGTCTTTTTGTCCGAAAAAAGCTAAACAAGCCGAGACAGTATGCCTGAGACGACTCAGTTTGAAACTATTTGCAGAGCAGCATCAAGGCATATAGTCCAGCAAATGCAATAACCAGCTTTGGGTATACCACATCTTGCGATAAAAAAGCAAGCCTTTGACTATAAAAGAGTTTAGTCTGAGCGCTATCCTCGAGTGATCTGGAAAACAAAAGGGTTTGCAAACTTACTGGGCAGTCCTTCAATGAATTGTAAAATTGTCCTTTAATTTTTTCACATGGCACAATTTTATAAGCTTAGTAAAAAATAAAATAAGCATCTTTGAGCTTTTTGATGACATCTCAGAAAATATAACTAAAAGCTCAAATAGCAATAGAAAACTATATTATATTTGCTTTTCAAATATTTTTTTTATAAAGGCAAAATTTCAAAACACGAAGTAGCCAATCGTTCGTTAACAAAACAAAACAAGAAATATAAGCACCATTCTGAAAGAATCACAACAGCAATGAAACCATTTATTTCTTGTATATCCATTTTGTTATCAAGGAATGCAGCATTGTTTGCAGAAACATCACAGCGAAATATTAGTCCAGCGAATACAACAACAAAAAAAAAAAAAAAAAAACATAGCGGTATTAATTGTCTAAACTCATTTAAAAGCAATAAGAAAGCTAGAGCTAAGCCTATATTCACAGTAGCAACATTTTGTATGCTTTAGCGGCACTTTGGCCCATGCATGTAAGGCCCTTACTTTATGATTAAGCGTCAGAAGCACAGCAGATTTAATTAATAAATGATTAACAAACCTCTAATCTGTTCTGAGTCGTCGGTGAGGTTCCTCGATAAACATTGTAGGTTCTGGAGACCTTCCTTACCACCGAGATGTCTGAGTCGTAGTCCATTTTGAAGTTGGTTGATTGGAATAAGTCAAAGGCAATATAATCCTACAGGAAGGGAGACGATGGTGGTTTGTTTTTTCCCTCTTGTGTGCTCAAGGTAGCTAAAAATAAAGGCCTTGATATATACTCGGGCTTTAAGAAAGTCGAAAGGAGTGGAGGACCCGCTTGGCGTGCAGCTGCTTATAGACGGGGGTTATAAGATGGCTCCGTCTCGCGCCCCTGCTCACGTCACGACGTCTGCAGTGAGTGGTGCGTGGTGTTTTTTTGGCGTCACGCAGGTAACGCTTAAAGGAGAAAACGGGGGCTCGCCAAAAATTCCTTAAATACCCCAAACTTTCCTGTATCTATATACATACCCGTTTTTATCAGACTCCTACGCATGCGCGAGGGGGTCGAGTTCCGCTAGAAGAGCACTGTCAAAGATGGCATCATGGCTACCTCCAAAAGAAGAAAGGGTGGATGGTGGAGGGAAAAGGTCGGGATGGGGGCGGAAGACACAATTCCCAGAAATCTTCACCTTTTAGAAAAACCTCTCCTGGATTGGAGCATTGAAATAAAAATTTAATAGGAAGAAAGGGGAAAAGAACTGCGGCCACCCCGTACAATCCATATCGCACGGCTAGGCTAAAAATGTGCCAGCCAAACAACACCCAGGATTCCTGGCCATTTTTTTTGTTTGTAATAACTTTTAGAAATTAATTAGTTTTTAGCATGGCTTTAGTATTTTTTTAATTTTTTTAAAATTTTTTTTTAAAAGCGAATTTCTCTTAGTATCAAAAGAATGATGTTTGATCATTAAATGGTATGATCCAACATGCAATCTCTTTACTGTCTCGTTTAGTAATTTTAATAATTATATTGAATGTAATTATATTTTGGACATTTGAAATTCATTAACAATGGTTTAAACAAATCGTAGCATGTTTTCTTTTATGAGTGGAGATTTTCACCAATGGCAAATAATTTTAAATGGCTACTAGCTCTATGGTGTATCCAGGATACAGAAGTCAAAAGTGTAGCTAAGCTATGCAATTTAGAAGTTAGATGATAGATTTTGTGCCCACTTCAACACGTAAAATCACATTTCTAAGCTCTCTCGCTTGTAGAACAAACTAAAGTTTATTTAGTTGGCACTAGACACATTTAATTTTAGCGTTCTTGACATTGTTTAGAATCAAAGATATATATACATATACTTTTCTATAAAGTATTCAAGAAAATGTTTGCCCTAGATCAGTAGCCTAAATAGCCATTCACTTGCTTACGAGTCCCAGCAGATTGTAAATCTATTGGAAGATACTTTGTTGTGAGAAGATAAGCACTGTCTCTGCAGAACTGCTTAAAAGTGCACGATAAGATAAACATTAGGGAGCATACACATATGAAGTCATATGGGCCATACAGCAGACCGTCGGCCAAACGTGTTTATGTTATCATAGATTTGAAAACAGGAACACGGCTTATCATGCATGCTCGCGCTCACACCCACATAACAATAACACAAACGGACACAGAGATAATCTATCTTACTCACCCTCCCCACTTCCTGTATCTCTCTCCAAAAAAAACACACCGCTCAAGTGACAGGGCCTGGATTGCTACTCACCTGTACACAGTGATGGTACAAATCACACGAACTGGAGGTATACGCCATTGGCTGTAGTTGTAAGAAGCTCATCATGAACAAAGTAGGCCTATCAGGCAATCAAACACAAGAGATACGTTATACATAAACATGCATACGTATAATGTCAGCACCCTGTCAGGTAAATTTAGTACAAGGATACAGACACAGGAATCTTAATTCCTGATCCGTTTGAGGACCATATAATCTCTTGATTACCCCGCAGGACACACATTTGAGACACACACACAAACTTTAAGAAAATTTAAATAGACCTCCACGGAAAAAAGGCTTTGCCTTCATTATATGTGAAAAATATGCATGCCGCAACTGGGCTTTTCATAGTCATGTAAAACAATGCACTCATCCATAATCTTTGGAAACGAAGACACCGCTATCATTGATTACCTCAATAAATAGTATAAGCATAGTTGTTGAAATACTTAGGCTATTACTTTTGGTAATCAGGTAGTTCGTAAACATAGTTTTTGTTCATAGAGCTTCTTTCATAAAGCTTATATCAACTCACTCTATTGGTCCGTCTGGTAAAAAGTTTGAACATGTTTTTTCTCCAATTTCCCATTTTCGGATCAAGTTAAAACTTTACGCAATAATTTCTTTTACCTGACAACACAAGAATCAATAAAAAAAACATTAATCAATTAGTTAATTAACTATTGGTAATTCATTATTATATTGGTATCTCGAACAAAGGAAAGAAATTGTACTTGACTGAAGTGGTGGTATAATCTGAAACAGTCCCCTTTTATACGTCGTCTGAGTCTTAGTGAGAAATGAGAAATAGGACGAGACTATTGAAACAATGCATACTACTTCAGGATTTAAACCTCTAGTTAATATAAAAAATCAGACATGCGCTCCTGGTCTTGGTGACTTCCTTGTATGTTTGCGAATCTTGCACGCTAACTGCAACATCAGAGAGGAAGATCCTTGCCATGGACTTAAGATGTAATCGAAGGAAGCTATGAATTACATAGACAGACCGCATCACAAATAATAAGATTACAATAGGAGCTCACGATTGCTCTATAACCCATTGTAAAATTAGAAAGTAAAGTTTCCCTTTCAGATCTTGTGATCTACAGGGCAGATGATGTTAAGGTCATCTGTTTACATTACATTAACAAAAAAAAAAGTTAAAAGTGTATCTTATCTTATATAATACAGACGTTACTTCAAAAAAGAAGATGATTACGTCCTACGCGTCATGCATTCAGTCATGCATATTAACCAATGACTTAAATTCTGCCAAGTCACTGGTTTTCCTGGCTAGCTCAGGCAACCCATTCCATGCTCTAATAGCACTAGGGAAGAAGGAGTATTTGTACAAATTTGTCCTAGCATATGGGACGAGGAATGTGCCTTATCTTTGTGTCTTTCAGAGTATTTTATTAAATTTTGTTTTTGTATTTGAAGATTATAGTAAGATTGAGAGAGATGTTGAAATTACAAATAGACAAATTAAAAAACTAAACTCCCATATTATTTGAGTATTACGAGGGAAAGAAAAGGCTTTAATGTGTTTTTGATATTTTTCATATTTCCTAAATTACAGAAAATTGTCTTCTTCTTCTTCTTCTAGCCAGCTCTTTTTGCTGCTGAGCTGTGAGCTCTTTTGCAGACTGTGCCAAGGAAAAATAGTGTGCTGTTCTCTTCAGCTGTTCAGCACTACTGTACAAGGTGTTGGTTATGTTGGGCTGGAGTGGTAGTAGGGTCTGCCTAAGGTGGATACAGAAAATTGTCAATTCATTAATTAGTATCTAGTTTTTAACATCTTCTTAAGGTGAATGAAGGGTAATGGGGAGGGGAGTGTCAATGGGGGTTTTATCTAGAGAATGATATCATTAACCGGGTTCCCCATCTTAATGTACTAGTGCATTAATCAAAGAACAACAGAAAACCAAGTTACACGATAACAGAACTGTAAATAAGTGCTCAACATCGTTGTACATGTACATATTGTTATTGTTCATATTTATATGTATATATATATATATATATGGTTTAGTCCCCTTATTTTTAGTTATTTTTCCCCCTACACACATTCAAGGGAAATAACTTATGTAAGTTATTGTTCCCCTTTAGTAAGCTTTGTTTTTAAAAAATGATTTTTTAAAATATTTTTCAGCTTTTTATTATCAAAGTTCCTTTTATTAGCTTCCAAAAGTTAATTGGGTTCATTACGCTGGGTTGAGAAACATGGACATGAATTTCGAAAACGGCTCAAAAGATTTCCTAGGAATTCAGCACTTCATGTGTATCTTTGGGGGAAACTAGCTATTAAAATAATTCATGTAATTGGAATAATAATAGTTTTAATAAATATTATTATTTATATATGTGTATTTTAAAATTGTTTTTTTTAAATATTAGTAAATAGGGCTTAGATCTACTTATGTACAGTGGCTTAGCATCCATTGCGTGAAGGGGTTCAATGAACCCGGGCCCACTGCCATTAGGGAACCACAGCCTAAAGCGTAGCAACAATGACGCAAAGGGGCTTATTGCTCATGGGTCCATGACTCATGAACAGCTGGGGCCACCATGAAAACTTGGGGATGACACCAAAGTGAAAAAAATAAATGCACTTTAGTAAAACCATTGATAATATTACAGGTGGGGAGGGAGGGGATGGGGAGAGTTTGATTAAGAAAATATTAATGTGTTGTACAGGGAAAAAAGGGGAGGGGACGACAATAACAATTAGGTCTCTAGGGATAGTCCTGAGTCACGAATTAAAATTTCGATACAGCTTCTAATTATTCAATTTTCTCAAAGCTGAATTTGCTTTTATTTTGATTTGTATTTAAAATATGTAAACGCGGTGTATTTACTATGAGGCGCACACAATCGTAATCTTATTGAATCACTACTAAAAAAAAATCACTACTATGTTAAGAAAACATTGATCTGTCTCAATTGTTATGTTTCAATATTTATTAAATGCGACGAAGATAACATTGTAAAATAGTGTAAAACATTCAATCAGAAAAGTGCTTCCTCTGAAATCTTCATCACATTGTTTTGTTGTCTTCTGTGTTGTGTGTACACAAATGTTAATGTAATTAGAACAGAATAAAAAAGAAAGAGATAAAATAAAAAAAAATAAAAAAAATATTATTAAATATTTAGCAAGCCAAAGAAACATCAGAGTGTTAAGCCTACATAGGAATCGTTAAAACTAAATATGTTTGTGCTATTGCAATTAATGAGGAAACCAACCTATTTGTGGAGAAAGTTTATAACAAAGATATAGGAGATAGAGAGATATCTAAAATCTAAATGAATGGAATAGTATCTTTTACTGACCAATGCTTGGTGTTTCATGAAACTTGGTTCCTAGCTTTTAAAGAAAGTTAAAACCATTATAAAAAAAAAAAACTCAGTCAATTGCTATGAATAGTGAAATTTGGCGGGAACACAAAGCCCCACAGATTCATAACGAAATAATAGCAATGTACTTCTGGCAAAAATACCGGTACTAAAGGACATCCTTTCAGCGCCATTTTATTCTTTCATTGGTGACAGCGCTCGAGACAAATAAAAAATTTCTCAAACTAGTTTTATTTTTATCTTTATATATATACTGTTTAGTGATCTTCGATGACGAAACATCCAAATAAAAAAATTGCAATCAGATTGTCATTTCTAGGTTTTCATATTTGTGAGAACCAGACATCTGTAGAATTGGCTGAACAAATGCTCCAAATAATGAATAATCCACATTTATCCTTAAATAAACTACGAGGCTAAATCTATGATGGTGTTTCCCATAAGATTGGATACTTGTCATATACAAGTTTTAGAACCCCTGTAATATCTGGTGACTAGTAGTCACTGAACTATTCCGTGCAGTTAGCACAAGATTTAGGTTTGGTTGGAAGCTGACCACGAGGTGGACATCTCAGTTGATCTTAGATTCTTGTAGAGAGAGGAGTGTTATGGATATTTTTGACAATAGAGCAATGTACACGTATGGAAGTTATTATAATTGATTTGTATTCAGGACTTATTTCCTTGGATGTAATTTGTGATGGCTGAAGTCGCCAATATCTTTTGTGATTATATTTTGCGTGAATAAAAACCATGTCTGCTACAAGTGAGTCTATTAATAATTCTAAATGTTGTGGTCAGAGAATTCAGTATGTTAGTGTTCTTACGCGAGTGAAAGTATTTAATTAAGAAGACAAAGAATATTATAGTATCTACAAGAGGTATCTACAACACACAGAGACATTCGCGTCATCACGCCTACAACAAGAACTAGGCTGTTACAATACTAGAATAGCCTTTGGGCATTGTTTCATTAAAAGAAGCCGCTCTCGCATTTAGAAATAGACGCAGTTTTCTTACTTTGTTACATAGAAGGCCAGAAAAATGTTAGTAAATCAATATTCGATCTATTTACTGTTAAACAATGGACGTAGAACTAGAAACTAGTTTGTATCAATGTTTCAAAGTTTGACACCTAGAAGTGTTTTAGGAATGTCAATGTGTAGAATGGCAACTAGAAGTTAAAAAACATTTCTTCATACATTTGAAACACCATTAACTCTTTCAGTGCGAATTATTTTGATAGAAAAAAATTATTGAGTTTTTCATCATTTACTTGCTAATAGTAACGCCGCACTGAAAGAGTTAATTAGTTATATTCTGTTCAAAAATTGTGTTGGAGTTCTGCTTCAAACGTAATAAGATTATTTCACTCTAGTTGTAATAGAATGTTTTCGGTAAATATACCGCGATACACTCGATGGTTGTGTCATACATTACATTGGGGGAGGGGGACAAACCAATATATTCTTGAACCCAGGCCCACGGGTACTTTGCTACGCCACTGCTCATGTACGGTGCCCTAAAAGGTCCCATAGACTGAGGTTAAAAATAAATGCTAGCCGAAAAATTAATATTTTTACACTTAAAAGAAATAAAGTTTCGGTTACGCGCACGTATAAATCTACTATACAAAATTATAGGTACAGATCCAGGCATGGCAATGTTTAAAGACAGTAGTCTAGACTAGAATACTACCGGTATATCTAAAGATATGGTATAGAAGATTCTAGTTTGGTGATATAGGTCCAGACTTAGACACATGAAAAGACAGTAGGCCTTAACTAGATTAGAAACTAAAATACTGGATCTAGAGATATGGTCTAGAGAAGGGTCTAGTCTGGTGATAGGCCTACAGAAACGTATTTAGAAACATAAAAAGACATTAGTCTAGACAGATTTCAAAGAAAATGGTGTGCCCAATTTTCCTGAACGATTAGTTATGACTTATTAATGAAAATATGCGGGAATATCCGCTGACTTGTATGTGTGTTCAATATCTAGATTGTCTAGACCCCCCCAGACCAAATTTTATTTAAAAGATTATTATATTTTGAAAATTCATAACGGTCAGAGTTTTTCCAGTGTGGCCAATTAGCTAGTAATTATTTTTCCAAAAGATATGCATATATAAATTGTCTTTTTTTTTTTTTTTTTGAAAATTGTTGGAGCCGTTTTCGAAATTTGTGTCCACCCTTGGTTTTTATTTTTTGTTTGACCCCATAAAGAATTATGAAAAATATTGTTTTAATTTTTTTTTAGATAAAAACTTGATTCTTCAACTCTTTCTCGATTTATAGCGATTCACTGCGTTATTAGTTTAGTCCTAATTGCTTATCAAAAACCTTTACAAGTAGCCTATAGGCTAGGTTTTGATATAGATCTTCATCTAGACTAGTAGAGCTAGCAACTTGAAAAGATATCTTTCTAGAACTCTACAACGAATACAAATTAAAATAATGAAATGGGGTTTAATGGCGTCAAATGTATTAATTGGAGCTTTTCATACATGTCAGAAAACCTATTAATAGCTATCTTTTTGTTGTATCCGGTGTACGAAATTAATGGAATGTTGATAACGTATTTATTTTTTTCAAAGTTACATGATGACATATGTAGACAAGTTAGCACTGCAAAAATCTATTCTTTAAAGCTATTCTATTTGTACATTTGATTTAATTAGTTGGCATTTTTTGGGTTTGAATCTCGATGAAGACTTTCAGGGCGCCCCAGAGTCCACCCAGCTCTAATGGGTATCTGACTTAAGTTGGGCAAAGTAAAGGCAGTTGGTCGTTGAGCTGACCACATGACACCCTTCTTGTTAACCGTTGGTCAAAAAACAGATGACCTTAACATCAGCTGCCCTTAAGATTGCAAGGTCTAAACAGAAATCTTCTGTAAAATGAATCCAGAATTAACAGTCAAAGACGCCATTTAACAATATAAAAACAATTACTTGGTGCTCCTAAAGATTTTGGTTCTGCAGCGCTGAATAGTGCACGAATCAGATATTTATTAGTTGGATATTTTTTGTTTGTTGATCAATACTTCCGTATTCTGTACATCGGATACACCATGTAAGAAAACTTTAATAACGGGCCAACTTAGACCCAGCCGGACTGTTCGGCGCCCAAGGCGGCAAGATGTCACCATAGAAATCGGTCGCCAGCACTTTTTGCTGCCTCTTCCCAGCTGGTGTTCACTGCCCTGAGATCATCCATGAAAGTGTGGCACCATATTATAGGAGGACGTCCCTGTTTACACTTTCTTCGTCTCGGCCTCTATGTTACTGCTACCCTTGGGGCGCCCCATTGATTCTGTCGGAAATGTCACGCAAAGCTCACGCGACGCACGGTCACTGAGGGTGAATGGACCAATAGATGCTATGCTATTCAGTTTTACGTAGTATTTTCAAAAAAATGGCTAAAATCTATAAATAGCTAATTATTTTTGGTGCATCTGGTTTCTTACAACACAACATTAAATGTCTTCTATTAAAAAAAAAAAAAATTAAAATTACATCTCCCCTTTTAAAACTTTACGGTCCATGGTGCAGAAGGTGTTAACTCATCTGTCTCTTTGACTGACGATTGGAGGGTCTCATGTGACCAAAACATTGCCCAACTGCCTTTAGCTTTCTTTTCACCTCATCTGTCTCTTTGACTGACCATTGGAGGGTCTCATGTGACCAACACAGCGCCCAACTGCCTTTAGCTTTCTTTTCACCTCATCTGTCTCTTGGACTGACCATTGGAGGGTCTCATGTGGCCAACACAGCGCCCAACTGCCTTTAGCTTTCTTTTCACCTCATCTGTCTCTTGGACTGACCATTGGAGGGTCTCATGTGACCAACACAGCGCCCAACTGCCTTTAGCTTTCTTTTCACCTCATCTGTCTCTTGGACTGACCATTGGAGGGTCTCATGCGACCAACACAGCGCCCAACTGCCTTTAGCTTTCTTTTCACCTCATCTGTCTCTTGGACTGACCATTGGAGGGTCTCATGTGACCAACACAGCGCCCAACTGCCTTTAGCTTTCTTTTCACCTCATCTGTCTCTTGGACTGACCATTGGAGGGTCTCATGTGACCAACACAGCGCCCAACTGCCTTTAGCTTTCTTTTCACCTCATCTGTCTCTTGGACTGACCATTGGAGAGTGTCATGTGACCAACACAGCGCCCAACTGCCTTTAGCTTTCTTTTCACCTCATCTGTCTCTTGGACTGACCATTGGAGGGTCTCATGTGACCAACACAGCGCCCAACTGCCTTTAGCTTTCTTTTCACCTCATCTGTCTCTTGGACTGACCATTGGAGGGTGTCATGTGACCAACACAGCGCCCAACTGCCTTTAGCTTTCTTTTCACCTCATCTGTCTCTTGGACTGACCATTGGAGGGTCTCATGTGACCAACACAGCGCCCAACTGCCTTTAGCTTTCTTTTCACCTCATCTGTCTCTTGGACTGACCATTGGAGGGTCTCATGTGACCAACACAGCGCCCAACTGCCTTTAGCTTTCTTTTCACCTCATCTGTCTCTTGGACTGACCATTGGAGGGTCTCATGTGACCAAAACATTGCCCAACTGCCTTTAGCTTTCTTTTCACCTCATCTGTCTCTTTGACTGACCATTGGAGGGTCTCATGTGGCCAACACAGCGCCCAACTGCCTTTAGCTTTCTTTTCACCTCATCTGTCTCTTGGACTGACCATTGGAGGGTCTCATGTGGCCAACACAGCGCCCAACTGCCTTTAGCTTTCTTTTCACCTCATCTGTCTCTTGGACTGACCATTGGAGGGTCTCATGTGACCAACACAGCGCCCAACTGCCTTTAGCTTTCTTTTCACCTCATCTGTCTCTTGGACTGACCATTGGAGGGTCTCATGCGACCAACACAGCGCCCAACTGCCTTTAGCTTTCTTTTCACCTCATCTGTCTCTTGGACTGACCATTGGAGGGTCTCATGTGACCAACACAGCGCCCAACTGCCTTTAGCTTTCTTTTCACCTCATCTGTCTCTTGGACTGACCATTGGAGGGTCTCATGTGACCAACACAGCGCCCAACTGCCTTTAGCTTTCTTTTCACCTCATCTGTCTCTTGGACTGACCATTGGAGAGTGTCATGTGACCAACACAGCGCCCAACTGCCTTTAGCTTTCTTTTCACCTCATCTGTCTCTTGGACTGACCATTGGAGGGTCTCATGTGACCAACACAGCGCCCAACTGCCTTTAGCTTTCTTTTCACCTCATCTGTCTCTTGGACTGACCATTGGAGGGTGTCATGTGACCAACACAGCGCCCAACTGCCTTTAGCTTTCTTTTCACCTCATCTGTCTCTTGGACTGACCATTGGAGGGTCTCATGTGACCAACACAGCGCCCAACTGCCTTTAGCTTTCTTTTCACCTCATCTGTCTCTTGGACTGACCATTGGAGGGTCTCATGTGACCAACACAGCGCCCAACTGCCTTTAGCTTTCTTTTCACCTCATCTGTCTCTTGGACTGACCATTGGAGGGTCTCATGTGACCAAAACATTGCCCAACTGCCTTTAGCTTTCTTTTCACCTCATCTGTCTCTTTGACTGACCATTGGAGGGTCTCATGTGGCCAACACAGCGCCCAACTGCCTTTAGCTTTCTTTTCACCTCATCTGTCTCTTGGACTGACCATTGGAGGGTCTCATGTGGCCAACACAGCGCCCAACTGCCTTTAGCTTTCTTTTCACCTCATCTGTCTCTTGGACTGACCATTGGAGGGTCTCATGTGACCAACACAGCGCCCAACTGCCTTTAGCTTTCTTTTCACCTCATCTGTCTCTTGGACTGACCATTGGAGGGTCTCATTCGACCAACACAGCGCCCAACTGCCTTTAGCTTTCTTTTCACCTCATCTGTCTCTTGGACTGACCATTGGAGGGTCTCATGTGACCAACACAGCGCCCAACTGCCTTTAGCTTTCTTTTCACCTCATCTGTCTCTTGGACTGACCATTGGAGGGTCTCATGTGACCAACACAGCGCCCAACTGCCTTTAGCTTTCTTTTCACCTCATCTGTCTCTTGGACTGACCATTGGAGGGTGTCATGTGACCAACACAGCGCCCAACTGCCTTTAGCTTTCTTTTCACCTCATCTGTCTCTTGGACTGACCATTGGAGGGTCTCATGTGACCAACACAGCGCCCAACTGCCTTTAGCTTTCTTTTCACCTCATCTGTCTCTTGGACTGACCATTGGAGGGTGTCATGTGACCAACACAGCGCCCAACTGCCTTTAGCTTTCTTTTCACCTCATCTGTCTCTTGGACTGACCATTGGAGGGTCTCATGTGACCAACACAGCGCCCAACTGCCTTTAGCTTTCTTTTCACCTCATCTGTCTCTTGGACTGACCATTGGAGGGTCTCATGTGACCAACACAGCGCCCAACTGCCTTTAGCTTTCTTTTCACCTCATCTGTCTCTTGGACTGACCATTGGAGGGTCTCATGTGACCAACACAGCGCCCAACTGCCTTTAGCTTTCTTTTCACCTCATCTGTCTCTTTGACTGACCATTGGAGGGTCTCATGTGACCAACACAGCGCCTAACTGCCTTTAGCTTTCTTTTCACCTCATCTGTCTCTTGGACTGACCATTGGAGGGTCTCATGTGACCAACACAGCGTCCAACTGCCTTTAGCTTTCTTTTCACCTCATCTGTCTCTTTGACTGACCATTGGAGGGTCTCATGTGACCAACACAGCGCCTAACTGCCTTTAGCTTTCTTTTCACCTCATCTGTCTCTTGGACTGACCATTGGAGGGTGTCATGTGACCAACACAGCGCCCAACTGCCTTTAGCTTTCTTTTCACCTCATCTGTCTCTTGGACTGACCATTGGAGGGTCTCATGTGACCAACACAGCGCCCAACTGCCTTTAGCTTTCTTTTCACCTCATCTGTCTCTTGGACTGACCATTGGAGGGTCTCATGTGACCAACACAGCGCCCAACTGCCTTTAGCTTTCTTTTCACCTCATCTGTCTCTTGGACTGACCATTGGAGGGTCTCATGTGACCAACACAGCGCCCAACTGCCTTTAGCTATCTTTTCACCTCATCTGTCTCTTGGACTGACCATTGGAGGGTCTCATGTGACCAACACAGCGCCCAACTGCCTTTAGCTTTCTTTTCACCTCATCTGTCTCTTGGACTGACCATTGGAGGGTCTCATGTGACCAACACAGCGCCCAACTGCCTTTAGCTTTCTTTTCACCTCATCTGTCTCTTGGACTGACCATTGGAGGGTCTCATGTGACCAACACAGCGCCCAACTGCCTTTAGCTTTCTTTTCACCTCATCTGTCTCTTTGACTGACCATTGGAGGATCTCATGTGACCAACACAGCCCCCAACTGCCTTTAGCTTTCTTTTCACCTCATCAGTCTCTTTGACTGACCATTGGAGGGTCTCATGTGACCAACACAGCGCCCAACTGCCTTTAGCTTTCTTTTCACCTCATCTGTCTCTTGGACTGACCATTGGAGGGTCTCATGTGACCAACACAGCGCCCAACTGCCTTTAGCTTTCTTTTCACCTCATCTGTCTCTTGGACTGACCATTGGAGGGTGTCATGTGACCAACACAGCGCCCAACTGCCTTTAGCTTTCTTTTCACCTCATCTGTCTCTTGGACTGACCATTGGAGGGTCTCATGTGACCAACACAGCGCCCAACTGCCTTTAGCTTTCTTTTCACCTCATCTGTCTCTTGGACTGACCATTGGAGAGTGTCATGTGACCAACACAGCGCCCAACTGCCTTTAGCTTTCTTTTCACCTCATCTGTCTCTTGGACTGACCATTGGAGGGTCTCATGTGACCAACACAGCGCCCAACTGCCTTTAGCTTTCTTTTCACCTCATCTGTCTCTTTGACTGACCATTGGAGGGTCTCATGTGACCAACACAGCGCCCAACTGCCTTTAGCTTTCTTTTCACCTCATCTGTCTCTTGGACTGACCATTGGAGGGTCTCATGTGACCAACACAGCGCCCAACTGCCTTTAGCTTCAACTAATGTCAGGTCCACCATTAAAATTCCAGTTTTCATTGACCTTTAAATTCGGCCACTATGCATCCTTCCCGGAATCATCCTTAACTCTTTCTATCCTAACTGACGATACCAGCGTGGACTCCATCAGAATGTGGTAAATAATTACGGAGAGAAAGAGTTAATAATACAAAATCACAAAAATTAATTTAAATGTTGGTTAAAAGTAATATGACTTTCATTACTTAATAATTGTTTCGTGCCTGAGAAATATTATCACGTATGCATAAAATAAAAGTTCATGTTTTGAACAAGATAATTTTTATACATGTTCATTCTTACTTAGTGCCTAAACGGCCTTTCAAAAAGTAGTACCCAATCACAAAGTACTGACCTTGACATTTATACCTACACAATATGCACACATCTCTTTAATAAGATGTATGCACTTTGATCCACGCCACAAGGTCACAAAGACAGACTACCATTTTGGTGGCACAACTTGTTAAGAAAGGGGAAACAATTCTGAATTTCACTAAATAATTTAATACCAAAGACATAATCCATGTTTATTTTCTTATAACAGTTATTCTTCAAAAGAGATCATAGCTCAGCAGCAATAAAGCTGGCTAGAAGAAGAAGATAACAGTTATGGGTTACATTACGGGCTTATAAAAAGAAAAAAAAAGAATAAAAAATCTGGCAGATTGTGTGAACTCTGGGGTCAAACTTAGTCGATCGCTTCATCAAGTAACTTAGACTTCGGGTTGAAAATAAGTAGAACTTCTTAGTTTGTAATCTGGAAACAAAGTTTAAACTTAGTCGATCGCTTGATCAAGTGATCTTGACGCCATGTTGAAATTAAGCAAAGCTTATTTTGCAACCTGGAAGTTTGGCTTAAACTAAGTCGATCGCTTCATCAAGTAATCTAGACGTTGGGTTGAACTTAAGGTGAAATCCTTATTTTGTAATCCGGGAGCTGGGTTTAAACTTACACGATTGGCCCACTAAGACTTGAAGGGCAAAACTTGTCATGTACTTATGCTTGTTCTTAGCAGCGCTTGTGTTCTATGGTGTCCCATGTAGCAGAAGTCACGACTCAGCACCAATGGCTTCTCATTATAGTGCACTCGCTATTCACTACATCATCAGGCCTTCGCCTTTATTTTTAAAAAGAACTGAGCAAAGGAAAAAAAAAGAGGGGGGGGGGGGGGAGGGTCTGCAAGTGAAAGAAATCATCTCGTGTATATATGTGTGTGTGTGTATTATACTGCTCGTGCTAACAGCACGAGAGGCGCTCGTGTAGCACGTGCGTGCAGTTGCGCACGAGTCGACAGGAAAGAATAGAAAGGCAATGGGGTGAGGAGTCTGTGCGCCATATAAGGTGGGCTGCTCGACCCATTCGTCAGAGCAAGGGGGAGAGAATTATGGTGGAGAAAACAAGCTGACTAATATTATATATAGGTAAGTGCAGAATAAGCCGAATGCTTAGGCTGTGTGTGCGAGTTTGGAAAAAAAAAAGAATTTGAAACACACACCAAAGATTTCAAGTCGAAAGAATAAGTAGATCTATTACTACTAAAAAAAAAATGAGGTGTAAACTTGTACAGAATGTCATACTAATTTTGAAGGTCTTCATTTTTCTTTAATAATTTTTTACTATGTTTACGATATGTTCAGTAATAGAAAGGGAAGCAATGAGGTGAGATACAAAGGGAGGTAATCAATAAAAATCCACACGGTATCAAATCTATTTTTAGAACTAGGGTACCTGCATCTAGCCAGCCAATTCAATGCTCTTGAGCAAAGGGGAACCACTCGGAGAGTTTTACAATGATTTTCCTCCGGTAGCATAACTTTATAGATTAAGCCTTTTGAAGTTGGTAAAGGTGATATTAGAGAGCAGGAAATAAAAAAAAGAGGAAACATTTCAAATGTCAATTAGGATGGAGCCAGACGTATATAATTGATCGAATGTATTTCACGACTTTACTGGAGGTTGGAAACAATGCTTTGTTATTAACATTACACGATCTTCAAATATGCTCTACAAAGTCTAATGGGGGAGCTATGAAATCGTCTGCTGGGTGACCCAACCGGAAATAAATAAAAAAAAAAGATATTCTTTGATCTGTGAATATAATTCCTTATTTTGGGGGGTTCTCTCTTCTTTCCCCTTATTATCTACACTTTCATCTGTATATATAATTCTCTACGTCGCCCTACCATGCAGGACACCACGCACGCATACTATGATTGAACAGGCTACATAACGCTCTAAATGGGGGGGGGGGGGGATATTAAATATACTAACATACAATAATTAATAAGCTTCTTGAGCCCTTGAATTCACTATTATAATAGTAGGTCTACATCTATTATTATAGTATCTAGACTCTAGATTTAGATCTAAATATATGTAGGCCTACAAGCAAATGCTTTATTTAAAAAATGGATTTAGGTCGATTGGCTATTTTAATAGCTCCACTCATACTATTTTTACATTCACGCATTCGCTTTCTTATAACAGTCTGTTAAATTGTTTCCAAAACACTTTCAGTGACTATATCGACAGTGATACGCAAATTAATACATGGCTAGTTTTCTTTAGTTCTTGACCATAATACTTTAACGAAAATTGTTTATTATCTCTTACCCCTCTTTGCCCCCCCCCCTCTCCTTTCTTTCTCTTCCCTCATTCTATCCTTTCTTGTTCTCTCTCCTCGCTCTCTCTCTCCCCCTCTCCTTTCTTTCTCTTCCCTCATTCTATCTCCTCTTGTTCTCTCTCTGTCCCCCTCTCTTTCTTTATTTTCCCTCATTCTATCCTCTCTTGTTCTCTCTCCCCCTCTCTTTGCCTTTCTCTTCTCTCTCGACTACTAGAGCTACTGTCAATACTAGATCCCTGGGTAGGTCTTGGCTAATTTGTCTCAGTCCTATCCCTGTGTACGTTGAGCTGAGATCTCAAGTTCACGTTATTCCCAACATATCAGCGCTACATTCAATGTCCGTGTTTGCGAGTGGTGCTTACGGTGCGTGTGCCAGAAGTTTAACCTTTTAGTGTGAGTTTCCTAAGCTTGACCTCTTCCCTGATATAAACCGTTAAGGCAACCCCCGAGCCTAAATAACATTAGAGCACAGTTATTTCATATTATCTCCCTTGCAGGTGTTATCTGAGTCTCAGGTTTACCTCCCCTTTATTCCCTTCCCCCCCCCCCCCCCCCCATTTCTCCAAAACTTTTTATTTTGCCTTATCTCCCTTTTCAAGAGATGTGAGAAATACTTTGAGGCCTGGGAGGAAAAATTGTGTTGTTTTTTTTCTGAGCAGTCTGAGTTTTTAAAAATGATTTGATTTATTGCAATTTAATTTTTCTTTTACCTTCTGTGGGTTGAATTGGGTTCAGAGCGAATTGTTGCCTTCTGTCACCACGGTTATTGTGAGAACCTTCCTTATGGTTTAAGACATTGGGTAACACTTGATATGTGGGTGAGGCTGTTGTGCTAATAGACGCCTTCAGCACGCACGCACACACACTGACACACACAGTAAGAGGAGGAGCAGCTAGGTAACAGCTGACATTGATGTGCATATATTTAGGGGTGCCAAGATGTACTGATTTAAGGTAGCACCAGGAAATGCCCCAGTGGAGGCCTCAAAAGTACATCTTCCAACTCATCAATAACTTTGAGGCTCTTTTTCAATATATAGGGCCATACCGCAGACACGTCGTTACATCAGTAAACACACTGTGGCCCTAAGCTATTTGAGATATTGGGCTAGGGCTGGACTTAGGCCACTGTTATATAACAACATGGTTTCCTATAATCGCAAAATATATCAAGAAGTCGTGAAAATCTACTGAAATTATTAAAATCTCCAAAAACATAAAAAAAATCTTCTGATTAAAGACAAATTTGGCCCTTTAGGATTCCAATCCTACGTGCGTTAAAAAAAAACAACACAATTGTCAGCTTTCATTGAATAAAGAACTAATGTACAACGAATGTATATTCTAATATGCTAATCTCTAACCAGACTGGGCCCCGCGTAATACGTTTTGCATAGGGCCCCTCAGTTACTAGGACCGGCGCTGTATGGGGCCCTTTATAAGTCCAGATATTATATGTCAGTGCAATATATATATTTGAAAAAAAAGGGGGGGGGGCTAAGCTATAGTTTCTGTTGTCTATAGGTAAATTCGCCCCTGAGAACGGTCGGCCCTAAGCAATTTGAGATATGGGGCCCTCTATACGTTCAGATATTATATATCAGTGATATATATATATATATATATATTTGGGGGGGGGGGGGGGCAAGCCATAGCTTGTGTTGCCAATATGTAATTTCGTTCCTGATGGTCGTTGGGCTGTTGCTCCACTTAACTAGTCTTACTAAAACATTGTATCTTATCTTATATTCCTAACGTTACTTTAAAAAATAAGATAATTACGTCCTACGCATTTCATGTGCCAATCTTGTCATGCATGACAATGACTTAAACTCTTCTAAGAAGTTGTTGGTTTTCCTGGCTGATTCAGGCAGCCCATTCCATTCTCTAATGTCAGTAGGAAAGAAGGAGCACTTGTACAAATTTGTTTTAGCGTATGTCTTTTTGACTATTTCATTTGGTTTTGTTTTTCTATTTATAAATTCTGAAAAAAGTTAAACGATTTTACTAATGATGTTACTCTAAATATATGCAAATGTACGTTTGCCATAAATCTCACTGCTCTATTTTGTATTTAATGTTTTCTTGAATTGAGGGGTCCCCAGTAGAATATGCATATTCTAATATTGACATAACTTAAAGTTAAATGGCATTTTAGTTTTATGCTCTTGTTTGATTTGTAAATTCTCCTCCTACTCCTACTACTACTAATAATAAGCCATAGTGTTTTGCTGATAGTAAATACAACTTGAACAAACTTCTTGTTTAAACAAAAATGAATTTATGTTTTATTGACAGCATAAATACAGCTTTTAACCTCAAAGTAGATGTATGTCTAAAGACAGGGTTTCGAGCAATTTAAACAAAATACAAACCCATATCAAAACTAAAATAAAGTCTCTCTGTCTCTCGTCTCTAACTTGATTTCGTCAGTAGCTCACTTCTAGTTGTAACCTCAGCTGCGCTGGTCAATCTTACTCTCAGAATTTGTTTAGCCAATCTAACACGGGCACAACACACTACATAGCACTCAGATTAGCCATAGTTAATTTTCAAAATTCAAACAAACACCAAAAAAAAAAAAAAAAATCAGATTGACATCAAATTACTATTTAGTTTTCTTTTTTCTCTCTCGTACACTTATATATTACTTTTAAAGATATAGAAGTATATTGAAGATTTTCACCAGTATGACTAGCTCGCTATTTGGTGTATAGAATATAGGACTTGTTGATAATATATGGTATAAATATGGCTAGCTAGCTTTTTGGTGTATCCGGTGTAAAGAATATAGGAAATGTTGATAATATATGTACTTTACAAGTTTTAGATAGTTTTGGTGCACTTTTTAGTACTGTAAAATCAAATGTATAAGCTCTTTCGCTTCTAGCACAAACTAATTTATACTGCACGCGAAAGAGATTAGACATTTTATTCTACAGCGATGAAAAGTGCGAAAAAATATTATATAGCTTATTATAATAGAAGGCGAGGTGGCTGAGTAAAACCGCTTTGCTTCCGAACCTAGGACCCATGTTCGAATATTGGTGAAGACTTGGGTTTTTAATTTTGCGATCTTAGGGCTCCTCTGAGTTCACCCAGCTCTAATGGGTACCTGACGTTAGTTGGGGAAAGGTAAGGGCGGTTGGTTGTTGTGCTGGCTAAATGGCACCTTCCTTAACAGTAGGAACTTGACGTATTTTTAATGATTAAAATACGTCCGTATTTTGCATACCGGGTACGCCAAAAAATACTTGAGATTTAGATACTTGCATCCCTGTAGGAAAGTCCCCACTAGGAAATTATCACTGTAATATAAGTACCTGTAACATCAAACTGTTCGTCTTTCCAAATGTTTATAAATTTTAAGTAATATGATTTTTTTTGGTATTCGTGTTTTTGATTTGTGTTTTAACAATTTTCTAAATTAAATCCTTATTATATTTTGTTGTTTTATAACAGGCTAGACGTAACAGTTCCAACATTTTTCTTTATACGTATTCATTTATTGCGGATTTTACATTCTCTATGCTTTGTTTATTAATGAGCAGTTTCATATGGGGAAAACTATATCCAAATATTTATTGTATTTTAAAAAGAAATAAAACCTGCATTCAGTTTCTTTATTTACAGATTCGAGCAATTATACGAAAACAGCATGCAGTGCTATTTTGACCTCGTACCCTCCTTGTACAGCAGACGTGAGCAATGGTGTATTAACGGAACGTGTAGATGCGGGTATTACCTGGCAAGCTGACTAACTCTCCAGCTAGGAGAAAGTATTTATCTCTTATAAAGGAAATAGAAAGCTAAACTAGAAAACGAAAGCTGAGGGAAAAAAATGGATGTATTGGAGATCTAGAACTAGGATAACAAGACTTAATAGTCAGCAAGTTCGCTAGTCATTACGTAAATATTTTATTGCAATAATGAGAATGAATAAAAAAAAAAAAACAACTTTAAATAATGCACAGCTTAGAAGCTCTAAAGTGTGTATCGATGTTGTGACCCGATAAGCTCCCTTTCTGTTACAAAGGTCGATAACCCAAAAGGTCTTTTAAAAAGTTCTCCTTCGATGCGTCATCGGAAAACATTGCAAATGTTTATCGTTTAAACGATAAGACAGATCTAATATAACTTTGTTTGTATACTGTGACTTTTACGTTGTACAGATTACCAGCAAGTTCAGAGAAATTTGAGATAGTTTGCAGAAACTATAATTGAAACCTAAACATACTATTTATGACCACTTGAAAAGGTGAATTATAGTATAGCTACAAATTGTCTACCGGTAAAGCTAAGGTACAGTGATGTATAAACTTTGACTTTATTTTTCTGTCAACACCATTATCCATTCTTACAAAGTTATTAATTGACCTTTCCAAGATGTATCTTTCAACCTGCAAAGCTTTGAAGCATATCGCCATTTAAATGTGAAACTGCTAAGATTCACGCAAGATATCAATACGATTCTTCAACAGGTGGCTCAACACGCTTAACATGTTCTACCAGCCCCCCCCCCCGCCCGATCCTCCTGACACTCTAGTAAATAACGAGGAAAGGTGTTGATCATTGGAACTAATTCAAGCTTCTGTTATCGATTACCTGTCGATCTGGCGAGATAAAAAAATTGCTTTCTGTAAATTACACTGTTTGGAAATATCAACAAATTGCAGGAATTGAGTGCACAGTGCAACGCAGCCCGATAACTGACGTCTGCCGATCATGCAGTGACGTAGGATGAGGGTAAAAATGAATGAACGTAGGTGTACATTGTTTGATCAACAAAAATTGTGTAGGCCACAAATTGCCTTGGGCCCCAAAAGTAGATCTAATAGTGTATATATTGTATGCTTAGATTTCCTTTAAAATTTTGGGTTATTCCGATGACCTTTTAATCCTAATTACCGTATTCTAAATTTCTGTTGTGGTTCTATGGTTCGTAGACTCAAGTGAGGAGACAAGTTATCGAAGTCATGTGCCATGGATTCGAGTTTCTGAGTCAGTATTTTTTCAGAGGACTGGGTAAGGTTCGGTTGGCAACAGAAACTTAGATTCTAAAGTGATAATAAAAAAAATTCCTAAATGCTACCTCTATTATTTGGCTTCTCAATTCGATATTTAAATTTACGAGCCGATTTTATATAATTGTCAATGCGACCATCTTATAAGTAGCTTACGCCAACATGGTCCAGTTAGGTAAATTTTAAAATGTTGAAATCATATCTTATCTTATCTTATATAATACAGACGTTACTTCAAAAAAGAAGATGATTACGTCCTACGCGTCATGCATTCAGTCATGCATATTAACCAATGACTTAAATTCTGCCAAGTCACTGGTTTTCCTGTCTAGCTCAGGCAACCCATTCCATGCTCTAATAGCACTAGGGAAGAAGGAGTATTTGTACAAATTTGTCCTAGCATATGGGACGAGGAATGTGCCTTTATCTTTGTGTCTTTCAGAGTATTTTATTAAATTTTGTTTTTGTATTTGAAGATTATGGTTCAGTCATAGACTTATATATACTACTCTAGACTGGACATGGAGATTCTTTAACACTACAAAAATTGTCGTGAACATTTTTTTTTAGAAAGTTGGATCAAGGCGTTGTTTTTTGTAAATTAGTTACAAGAAGTAGAGTTGTTGTTTTTTTCAACTCTAACCTATGTAACTTATAATTTAATTTTTAGTTCTAGATCTAGTAATTGAACATCAAAAATAAGAGTACTCTCGTCTCATAATTATTATTTTGCAATTTTCAAATACATAATATAGAAAGATCTAGGTAATCAATCTATTTAAATGTACATAAGATGATTTAAACCAACATAAATTATTTCGATATAGGATTTTTGAAACATTATTCCAATGGAAACAAACAGGAAATGGCTTTGTTTCATATATTTGCGTGAATATCCGAGAAATGGGGAAGTACTGTAAACATCTATTTTAACGAGGTGGCCTTAAAAAAATAACTTTTGTGACGATCTCTTATTCAGGGAAATTTTATCTATTTTATCAGATAGTCAGAAAATGGATAAAGTTTTTACAGATCTAATAAAATATAGTGTAAGGAAGTTTTACTCTCAATGAAGGTCGATCCAAGGGGTTCTCGAAGTAAATTTCTTCTTTAGCATCATCATCGATTTTTGAAATCGTACGGTGCGCGAAAAAAGATGCGCGACGGCACTCTGATCATAAAATCTCGAAGCTGGTGTTCCATTAGTATAGTTCCATGGTATAATATATAAGTTTATGTGATCAGTGTTTTATGTATAATTGCTCATATGGAGAGTTCCATATCCGGTGTACATAATAATGAAGAATTCATAAGCTATCTAGTTTGAAACGCGTGCAATTTGTGCGTTTTTGTAGCATTGCATGATCTAAGTACACTTGTAGAACCAAGTAATTTTGTTTATTATATATACTAATATATAGTATAACATATAGTATAGTATATATTATATAATATTGCTTTTACGCGCTCTTGACAAGATGGCTGCTCCCTGTTTACAGTTATCATAGATGAGTTAAATTTTCGTTTTGTCGTATTAAAACCAAATAAAATTCCTTTAAAAAGCTATTCAACTAATAAACTAATATCTTTAAATTAAAGATTTAACTTAATTCAGCATTATTTCCACTAATTAATTCAAATTAACAACTCTTAGTTTAGGACTATTTTGTCTCACTAATCCTTATAATTATATCTAATATTATTTAGTCTATATTTATTATTATATACTTAGATTTTAGATCTAGTCTGTCTTAGACTTAGACTTTAATTAAAGCTTTAGATCTACTAATCATCTACTAAAATAACTTATAGTAATATTCTATATAGTTAGTTAAACACATAAATATATTGATCTAGAATTAGATCTGGATCTAGTCTAGGTCTATATTTTGAATAAACCATTTGATTGTCATTGTAAATTAGCTTTCACTTTAGACTTAGACTTAACTTAGGCCGTCTTAGGCATTTTTAACCTTAAACTAGATTTAGACTAGACCTTTAAAAACTAAAATCAACAACTGTCATCATGAAATTGCTCTGGCTATTTATCCTAATAATTACTAAATACACACTAGCTGAACACAAAACTAGATCTACCTCAGTCAACACTAAACTTAAAAAGGAAAAAACAGTCATAATCAATCATCACACTTTAGATCAATGCAACTTCAAAAATAACCTAACATACACATCCATAACATTAAAGAAGATTACCCATCACAAATGGAAGTTCTCAATCAGACACAGTAGAAATAAATACCTATCACTGTTAATATTAATAGCAGGAGATGTAGAGTCAAATCCAGGGCCTAGATCTAAAGATAGATGCAACATCTGCAAAAAAGTATGCACCATGAAACAGAAAGCCATTCAATGTGACACCTGCGATGAATGGTACCATGCATCATGTCTCCATATGAATACACCTGTGCATTATGCCTTAGGCAACAAAGATGCATCATGGCACTGTGTACCGTGTGGGTTACCTCAGTTTACATCAGGACTGTTTGATTCCTTTGATGCGGACACATCTAACCCATACAACATCCTTAACACCATCCCAAACCAAACTCACCAACCACTAGCCAGATCCACTCCTGTTAAACCTAAATCTACTAAAATTAATACAACAGCCTCACTAAACAAACCTACTAAAGAAGTAATACCAAAATACCTTAAAACCTTAGTAATAAATTTTCAAAGCATTAGGAACATAACAGCAGACTTAGAAATTTTATTAGAATGTGAGAAACCAGACATAATTGCAGGAACAGAAACTTGGCTACATTCTGAAATTTATAATGCAGAAATTTTCAATAGTAATTATGGAATTTTTAGAAAAGATAGGGCTGATAATCATGGAGGAGTTCTTTTAGCAATAAAAAACACTCTTATAGCAGAAGAAATTACCTTACCTAACTCAAAAAATATAGAATCTACATTTTGTAAAATTAATACCACCTCATCTTCTTATCTTATCTTATATAATACAGACGTTACTTCAAAAAAGAAGATGATTACGTCCTACGGGTCATGCATTTAGTCATGCATATTAACCAATGACTTAAATTCTGCCAAGTCACTGGTTTTTCTGGCTAGCTCAGGCAACCCATTCCATGCTCTAATAGCACTAGGGAAGAAGGAGTATTTGTACAAATTTGTCCTAGCATAGGGGACAAGGAATGTGCCTTTATTTTTGTGTCTTTCAGAGTATTTTATTAAATTTTGTTTTTGTATTTGAAGATTATGGTTCAGTGTTTTATGTATAATTGCTACTTTACTTTTGAGTCTTCTGTCCTGAAGGCTTTCTAAATTTAGTGATTTTACTAATGGTGTTACTCTAGTCAAATGTGAATATTCGTTTGTTATGAATCTCACTGCTCTATTTTGTGTTTGTTCCAGTTTCTTAATGTTTTCTTGAGTTGAGGGGTCCCAAACGGTGGATGCATATTCTATTATTGGCTTTTGACAAAGTTCACCACCATAGTTTGCTTAAAAAATTAAAATATTTCGGCATTAATGGTCCACTGCATCAGTGGATTAAAGATTTTCTGATAGGAAGAGAACAAACTGTAATAATAAATGGCTCTAAATCAACACCAATAACAGACCTTCTTCCCTAGTGCTATTAGAGCATGGAATGGGTTGCCTGAGCTAGCCAGAAAAACCAGTGACTTGGCAGAATTTAAGTCATTGGTTAATATGCATGACTAAATGCATGACGCGTAGGACGTAATCATCTTCTTTTTTGAAGTAACGTCTGTATTATATAAGATAAGATAATATAAAAATCCCCTAGTAGGACCCCGCTCCTCCCCCCCCCTATTTTTTCCCGCTGCTAATTAAATCTAAATGAAGCTTTCAGTGTTGTGTAACTGTTTCGAAAACAATGACTCACTCATTCCGATGATTCCTTCTTTTGAATTACTTGTTTTGATTTGACAGATTCAAATCAGCAGGTATGTTTAACGAGCAAGTAATAACAACGCTTCCTAAGTTGCAAATTTAATTACCTCTTTAAAGGAAGATTAACACAGAGGTCATAAGACAGGAGAAAAAAAAACTTGAACTAATGTAAGAATCTTCTGAAACGGAACGGTGACTAAAAGTACTGACATCAGCTAGAATGGAAGAAAGGAAATGCTGGTAGTCTCCTTTGGCGATTTGCCAGACGTCTCGCGTGGCAACAGAGTGTTAGGAGAATGGGTCGGAGGTTTCAAACATTCCTGGTTAGTAGGCTTAGACTAAAATAGAATGATAGACCGTTGCATTAAAAGAGTCGTACTGTGCTATAACAAGTGGGCTCGATATAACAGACGACTTGCCAACTCTTCTCCATGGGGAACTCTTGTCTCTCTCTTCCCCCCCCCCCCCCCCCCCCGGCGCTGACTTTTATTCTAGGCTATTCTGTAAACATTGATATTAAATTTTTAGATCGCATTATACATCTAAGCACTAATCTGGAAATGCATTTTTTTAGACATCAGTTTCAGTCAGTGTGGGGTTTATGCAGGTTTAAATAAGCAGTGTTGGTAAAAAAAAAAATAGAAAATCGGCCGACTAGCATTCTCAGAGTAGTAAAATTAGAGTCGAAAGTCGAAAACATACCCAATCCCAAGCAGATACTTTATGTGACTAAGCTCCTCTTTTCTACTCATCACTGTGTGACGTCAGAAGTGTTTAAAAAAAGTGTGTGTGGGGGGATCTCAAGCGAGCACACGTCCCGCCCCACCCCCTAACGCTTTCCTCCAATCACATGGCTTTTAGTTCTTTAGCAGCTATTTCTAAATCCGTTGATTCCTTCTCGTGAATTTATTGTTTTGATTTTCAGATTCAAATCAACTGTCATGGATATCAAGAAAAGAAGAAATAATACATTAAAGAATCTAACCGAAAAATTCATGACTGTAACATGCCTCCTGCCATCTACCCGCATTTGTTTTGAAAGATCAATCCGTTGTTGTTTTTTTTAACTTGTTACTTGTTTTATTGCGCCGTTGAAATATACAAGAATGTGAGAAGAAATGTTTCTAAAACAAAATATGATAGAAAGGACAAAAACAATAGGATGGGCTGGCATGTCAAGAGGACGGCGAAAGGATGAAAAAAAAAACACATACACACAAATAGCCTACACAAACAAAAGCAACAGCAGATGTATAGGCCTAATATCAGCAAGTTACAGGCCTTCTTTCTCGGTGGTGTTGCAGTTTCTGTAAGAGGATGTTGATGCTGCTCTTGCTTCAGTGCATTGTTTTGCAGTGTTGCTATGCTGTACAGATGAGTAGGCCTAATATCTAAGTCTTCAAATCGGCTCTTTATGGATTCGTGTATTGTAGTTTTCATTGTTTTAACTTTTGGGTCCTCACGCTGCAAGAAAGTCTTCAGAACATGGCAGGAAAGTCTTCAGAACATGGATTACGAGAATCACTAAGCAGACTGCACTGCTTTATTGATCCTAATTGGAAATTTGTTGTGATTACAATTCTCAAATTAAAAACAACAACAAAATTGACATAAAAAGAACAGACACAACATAAAAAGTTCATTGCATGACTACAAACAGACCTTTTCACATTTCCTAGTCAACGAGTAACGCTGATACAGTCTGACCGAGTAAGGAACGAACAAGTTATTGTTCTAGTCTTGATTGACAGAAGTCGCCCACTTCGCGACGACTTAACGTAGTTATGATAAAGCGAGTGGCTTTAGACTTCTAATATTTTTCCGACTTTGCGGAGATATTAAATATGGTAGTGTGGTGCATCTGGTTTGTGATGCTCTTTTTTATAAGGTTGTCTAAGCGGCGCAACATTTGCAGTCTGCTAGGTGATTCTCTTAATCCATGTCCTGAAGACTTTCCTGACATGTTCTGAAGACTTTCTTGCAGAGTGAGGACCCAGGAGTTAAACAGGATGGCTGCCTGGTCGTGCGGTTTGCGCACTGGACTGTCGTTCAGACTTATCGATGGTCCCGGGTTCAAACCCTGCCCGCTCCCATCCCCCGTCGTCATGCGGGAGGTTTGGACTAGGAAGTAATTATCTTCAACTCTGAAGGAACATCCGAAACATGTAAACAAACAAACAAACATTTTAGATAAAACCTTGCCATGCCAACAAGTTGTTAGCAGAGTTTGCTTCTAAAAGCTGCAGCTGCACTTGCACTAACATTTTCATTAACAGACCAAACTGGTTTGGAGATAAATTGCTTAGAGATTTTCTTTCTACATAGTACAATGATATCACACGACGTTGAACCAACAGTCTCTGTAAAATGAAGAGTTTTGAGTTGCAACGGGCAGCGACATCCTGTATCAACTGATGCCGTGGAAGGATGGCTTCATTCTGCTATGTAAACGGGCAGTTGCAGAGGACGACTGTAATCAAATGAAGAAAAATATTTTTCGTGCTGCATTAAAAGCTCCACAACACATTGCTGGCTCAAAACACCGACGTGTACACAAAGCTGAATAGTGTAAACATAGAAACCAACACTTGCTACGTTACTGCCATGAAATCATTTGCTGTGTGCCGCAGGTCGCGTAGAACTGAATGACAGTTTTCACGGGGGATGTTCCTATTTTTAAGCGACATTTTAAACGCTAACATCAAGTTTGTAGACGTATGCTGATTGTTGAACTTAAAACAACGTAGAACATGGGTGCTCCGGTCAATGGACTCATTCAGCCAATGAACAGTGAAACCAAAATACGACTCTGTGGTATTGTCAGCTGTCCAGATATTAGTTAAGAAAGCAATGCTTTTAGCATCGGTTAACATTTCACAACTTATTTGGATTCCTTGGCTGTGGAATATGAAAGCAAATCTTAAAACATCAAGAACTAGGAAACAGTTTTCAATTCCCTCAGTTCACCATTGAGAGCTGAAGCTGATTTAGCACGATATAACATTATGATCTGGAAGAAGTTCCAGGCAGTTCTTCAGCTGGATTTTTCATGGATCTTTGTCAGAGGCTGCATTTGTACAATTAAAACAAGGTTGCAAAGACAGTTTGTGTGGAAACACAAACTAAAAAATCGTCCCCTGAAGTGATCCACCCAGTCAGGTAAAAAGGCAGATTTCAATATTTTCAGAAAGATTATCAGAAGGAAATTCTATCAAAGGCAAATGACAGAGAAGAATGGAGAAAGAAGATTGACAGATCTTGTGTGGTGCCCCAACGGTTCAGAAGACCAAGAGGGATAGGTGAAAGTGAATGTAAAGTTACATGTGAACCTGGCCTAACTGATGTCTTATAATGAGTATCTAATTGTTTTGTTAAGGGTCAATCTCTAATTCAACGCCTCAAGAAAAACAAAACATTTTCGTAAAAAAAAAAAATTAAAAAAATTCCTTTACTTTTAGTGTTCCATAGTTACAAAATCACATCTGCCGTTCACGCGATAATATGAAAAACTACTTATTAATTGTTGTTTAAATTATATTCCACTTATTTGCTTACTAGATAGATTTTTTCTCTATATTTCTGGGTTACTAAAAATTAGCTTCCAGTGTTTGTTACTATTAATAGTCAATAGTTGTAAATATGGTGTATTTTTATGAAAAAACTGCATGCACAAATGATTTAAAAAAATAGATTTTTCGTAGGAATTGCATCAGAACTTGAATGAACTAAAATACTTGAAGTCGGATTTTCAATTTTCTTTCTAGTTTACGAAATCTAAACGGGATGGACGGACGGATAGACGGACCACACAAAACTAAAAGCGTCTTTTCCCCTTTCGGGGGCCGCTGAAAACAATTTAAAACTTTGCTACTAGACGATTACATTATTTGGGTTTACATACATCCGTGAACAAATATTTTCTTGTTTTAAAAAAAAAACACAAGTGTAAGAATAAATCAATGCTGACTGACAGCAATTTGAAAAGAGTCACGAGAATAACAACGAGTAGGTTTAACATTATGCACGAGTGTAAACAGTTAAATACTTCACTAAGTGCAACTGTTCATTTGTGGTGAATTGTTATGATGTAAAAGATTATGAGATGTACGGATAGAGGCAGATTTCTTATTACATATGCTAGAATAATTTCGTACAAGTGCTCCTTCTTCCATTGTGCCATTAGAGAATGGAATGGGTTGCCTAACTCAGCCAGGAAAATAAACGACTTGGCAGAGTTTAAGTCATTTAACATGCATGACTAGATTGACACATGAAATGTGTAATTATTTTCTTTTTTTGAAGTAATGTCTGTAATATATAAGAAAAGTTAATTGTACAGTTAAAAATATCAGTTACAAGTAAAATTAGTTTCAGAAATCGCTAACTCTTGTTGTAATTCTTCAATTAAAGTTCCCCTTTCAGACCTTGCGATCTATAGGGCAGATAATATAAAGATCATTTGTTTCTGTGTCCCACGGTTAACGAGAGTGTCATGTGGCCAGCACAACGACCAACAGCCTTTACTTTCCTCCAACTAAAGTTATGTACCCATTATAGCTGGGTGAACTAAGAGGTGCCCTAAATATCCCGAAACTAAAATCCTGGGCTTCACCAGGATTCGAATCCGGAACCCCTGGTTTGGGAGCCAGGCGCTTCGCCACTCAGTCGTCGCGTCTTTAAATTTCTTCTTCAATGACGAGTGTAAAAAGATTAAATGTAGTGTAGGCCTATATTACGTAGACTAAAGAGGACAAAACTGAGGACAAAGGCAGACTAAAGAGGACAAAACTGAGGACAAAGCCAGACTAAAGAGGACAAAACTGAGGACAAAGGCATACTAAAGAGGACAAAACTGAGGACAAAGGCATACTAAAGAGGACAAAACTGAGGACAAAGCCAGACTAAAGAGGACAAAACTGAGGACAAAGCCAGACTAAAGAGGACAAAACTGAGGACAAAGCCAGACTAAAGAGGACAAAACTGAGGACAAAGCCAGACTAAAGAGGACAAAACTGAGAACAAAGCCTGACTAAAGAGGACAAAACTGAGGACAAAGGCATACTAAAGAGGACAAAACTGAGGACAAAGGCAGACTAAAGAGGACAAAACTGAGGACAAAGCCAGACTAAAGAGGACAAAACTGAGGACAAAGCCTGACTAAAGAGGACAAAACGGAGGACAAAGCCTGACTAAAGAGGACAAAACTGAGGACAAAGCCAGACTAAAGAGAACAAAACTGAGGACAAAGCCTGACTAAAGAGGACAAAGCGGAGGACAAAAAATAACTAAAGTGGACAAAGCCTGACTAAAGAGGGCTAAATTGAGAATAAAGCCTTACATTCGTTATGATCTTACTACCAGGAGAGTTCTTCATCCGGGGAATCAAAACCAAGCTCAATCTTCTTACTGACGTTGGCGTGTTTGCTATACTGTTGCATCAATATTTTTTATTGTAATGCAGTTCACTGTATTAACACACTTACGTTTTCCAAGCCTAGTCCAACTTTTTAAGTTGTCACTTAAGTTTGCATTAACATCATAAATATGCACTTGAAAAATAGATGAATGAAAGTCAAAAACTTTTTTTGTAAACTTTTAAGCACAAAATTATTTTACAATAAATCAAATACAATTATTTGTATAAAGCTTTTGCTATGTTCGGTTTATATGAAAAAAAATCTTGGATGTCCGCTTACATTTTGATTACGATTATATAATATTAGCAAAATAGGCCTCTAAACGAAATAAATTTTAAGGTTGGGGGTCGCCGCCTAGTGGGAAATCGTATTAGGGGGGTCGCCGAGCTAAAAAGGTTGAGAACCGCTGCAATAGAGTAAAAGCTGGACATATTTGGCCAATGCCTGCAGGATGGTGGACATGTCCTTCTTTTGCTGGACGACTGACAATCATAGTAGGGACCCAGTGATGATTTCGCCCTATGACAATCCAGTGTATGTAGATCTAGTACTGACGAAAGATTCTTTAAGTGCTGTGACGTCTTGTTAGGGAAAGAGACACTGTACGAACGCACACGGTTACTGTAACTTTAAAATGTCATTATTGTATGGAGCAGTAAATAATTGTACGGCGGATTGGCCACTAGTTATTTAATGTGATTTTCCGTTCGATCATCCATCGTTTGTACTCATTTAGTTACCGGATATGAAATATTCAATTGTTACTTACCAGATTTTTTTCATTTACATGTAGGAAGTCATGTCAGGTAGCGTCACTGCTGATAAACGAAAAATGTTAGGTACTTACTTCCCTTAAATGAGCTTTATACTGCTTTGTTTTATTTCTATTCTTTTAGAGTTTGAACAAATGGGCATCTAAAGTCCACGTTCCTCTCACTTCTGTCCACTGGTCACAAAAACAAACAAACCAGTTTTAACATCACAAGAACTTGGCTGAAATTCTATCTTTGATCACAGCATCAAAATTAATCAAATTTTAAGTTTAATGATAAAATGCAGAATTTTATATGTATATGAAAACCCACCTTTAACCCACACATAAGAGACAGATGAAGCCATTGTCTGCTGGGGGAGGGGTTGTAACATATTGGTATTATATATACCTCTTATACACTATTTTTTTTTATTTGTGTGGGTCCCAAAGAAAATGTACTATTTCTTTATAAAGGATTTTACAATTACAATAATAATGCACATTTGAAAATGTTCTTTTTTAAATACTGAACAAACTAAAAAGAACAAAGTACTGAGGTTTATAATGAATTCATTTATGACATTAAAAATATCAGAAAGAAACAAAAAAATAAAACATTGCATTTTGTTGATAAATATTGCATGTCATAAAGTTGTTCAAAATTTCATGACAAAAGAGTCAAACATAAAGATAAGAAACAAACTAGGGGGGTGATGTATAAACGAAACAAATTAAATCACAATGAAAATTTTTCCAGTTCAGAAAGCCAAATAATGCACAGTACAGTCGTAAAGTGAAACTCAGGAAACTTTGCTATCTCACCCCTGGGAGTGTGGCCCAAGATTATGTAGCATTCAATCAAACCAGAAGAATACAAGTTGAACATCACAAACATACTTTGTTTTGTGTTCACAAAAATACTGTGTGTTGGCACAACTTTTGATTATGTCACCAGATTTTTAGTTCACTCTAGAAACAAACAAAATTAATATTACATCTACTTTGCATGTGATTTGGCAACTGATATTTATAAGGTAAGTAACTCTTCTTTTCAAGATGTTTTGAATCAGTAACATTGTCAATAAGGTAAAGCAATGTAATTTTATTTAAGTACAGTTTTTATTGGGTCCAATGCATAAGTCAAACTAAAAAGAAATGAATCATCCACAGTCAAATGGACTAGATGAATGAAGTTAATAAACAAATTAAAATTTCCTTTAGTCTTGGTACTTGGTTTAAATACTGTTTTGATTAGTTACCATTCAATATCAAGGATGCATGTACATTAAGTAAATGACCTGTGACAAATATACTGCTTAATTAATGTAGGTGTAAGTTTATAGAAACAAAAAAAACAACAATATATTCTAGGTTTAACATGAAACAAGTCATATGAATACCAGAATAAAACTGGTTTAATGGTTCATTTAGTTTATTTAAACATGTAATGAGTTCCTTTTTGATCAAATTTTAGTAAGCGCCAATGTAAAGTCAATAAACAAAGTAATATAACTTGAAGTAATCATCCAGTCTCTTGCCATTTCATTCACATAAGTCCAACTCTCAGTTCATCTTCAACAAGGAAAGATAAAGATCTTTAAGATCAAGATCCTTTACACAAATTGAAGTCTCAGTAATGACAAGAAGAAATAAAAGTGACCCGGCTGGTCAAATGTAATCATTCAAAGCTTTAAGCTGTTAAAAACTGGAGAAATCAAACATGATACAAATGTAGCCTACTACAGAGAACAAGGGAAATAAATTGGAAACCAGATACTGAAATTGAATCAAAAGTGCAAGCAACACAAATCAACATTTGGTGAGAAATTTTGAACAGTGTTGCAATTCTTACTATTGAATTGGCATCTTTGATCACATTACAAACATGTACACATTTTGAATAACACACACACACATTTTGGAACAAATTGTACACACCAAAATATATACACAGCTTGAGTAGTGAAGAAAAAAAGTGTAGAGAAAGCTATGTGATTCTTAGCAATGGATTCATGAATACAGAAACATGTCCCCCCCCAGTGTGAGAGTGACTGTGCCAGATGATGTGTCTGTGTGGTTCAACATCACACTATTTCATCTGTGTAAACGGGAGAGGAAATCAATCCAGATATTTTCTTATAAACAAATAGAAACGTAACCTAGCTTTTATTACATTATAAATTTCTTAAGTCAAGTATTTTGGATATAAACATGTTAGTTGGATGTACATAAATAAATACATACATTCTATGATATGATTTCCTGTTATTTATACAATTAAAGGGACAGAAACACATATTGAAACTGACTTCTTCCTTCAGTTCTCATAAACAACCAAATGCAAATTTTGTATTCACTTCAAGGAAATACATTACATGACAATCAAACAGCAAAGTGTGTGTGATCATGAATTTAAGAAAATAAAATAATTCTTCACACTAGTACTAAAGAGCTACCTGGAAAGAGTAGAACATTTTCAAGGTCACTGATTAATAATTCCATTGAACAAATGAGACTGTGACACACAACTTCAAGACCTTTATTGTTTATTCACAGTTAACAAGATCAGACATTCAGTACAGCAGATTTGATAAAGTCCCACTTCAATCATGCACTGCAATCAGACATCTCATAGTACTCAAACCCTCAATATAAATCTCTCAAACTACTAAAACACATACACAACACTGTCAGTAACAAAGTTTTAGACTTAAATGTAACAAAATTCATACACACTGTACAATGTCACCATAGACATTAAACCAAAATATCTGTAATTAAATGCAGTCAATAGGATATAACTTAAAAATGAAATAAAACAAACAAAAGATGAATCCAAACTGGCCACAATGACTTGTATAAAACTTTTGGTCAAATGATGGCTGACCAAAGTTAATGACTTTAGCATGATAGGTACAGCCTGAAGTATCAACTGTACAATCACTAGCACTCTGTGGTAATCAAATATCAATGAATCATTTACATTGTTCAGATCTATCCATCTCAATACACAATGCTACACACACATATGTAATATATCCATAAAAAAAATTATTTCCATGGAAATATAGAAATTCAAGATTTTTGGTAATCAATGATGGGAAAGTCAGTTCCTAAAATGTTAAAAAAAGAAAACACCACCATATTTAGTGCGCTATTAAGAAAAATATTGCTTCCATGTTAAGCCTTGGCAGGGTTCTATTGAAGTCTACCAAGGGCCAGATGACATATTCACTAAGCCTATATAAAAGTGATATAGCTTCATGCAACATCAACAACTCAATGTGTACATATTCACATTGTCTAATTCATTTCTATTTTCGTTTGAATTAATACAAAACAATCAGTTGATTATCAATAATTTTAAAGCCCAATGCAAAGCAACAAGCTGTCTTCTATGTGCTGGTAAATGGAGAGCACTTAAGCCATTTATTGACCCCCATGCACAATTATTGAATTCTAACATATTTTCAAACTTCATACAAAGTCTGATTACTACTAAATACTCCGGGCAATGGCAATAACCTTTAGCCTGTCAAGGATTAATATAACAACTGAATTCTGACTTTTTTTTTTGACCTATTTAATCAAAGATCCAGTTTGTAGACTAGTTTGAGAAAAACTTTCAACTAAAATCACTCACTTTACTTGATCATAAGTTAAAAACTTGCAACTTAGCTAAAAAAAAGTAATCATAAATTAACTTGATATGTACCAGGACCCAAACCAAGTGTATTGCAATTATCCCAAAGACAAATATTGAGCCACTACATAAGAATAAAATAATGGGACATAAAAGTGATATAGCTTCATGCAACATCAACAACTCAATGTGTACCTGAGGTTCTTCACCAAAAGAATAATGCCAATAGTATCAATTTTTGAATATGTATTTCTGAAATCCTTTGAAAATCTCTGTTCTTAATAAAGCAATCCAAGACAAAGAGATGGATTACATCTAGAATATTATAAGTGCACACTGTTTCTGAATAGGATTGTGATCATTTCTTGTAACTTGTAAGAATGTTTCTGATTAAATGATGACAATGAGAATGATGTAATGGGCAAAACAAACAAGATCAGTGCACAGTGGGACTATCTATGAGAGAGTTCAAATGTACTCTATACTAAACAGTGACATATGTAGGATCAAAGCACACAAGTTTCAAGAGTTTCTTTTTATTTGTATTTCTAGAACTGTCCCAAAAACAGCTTGATTTAATGACATTAAATGAGTTTTACAATTGTGATTATCGGTTATTAATTATCAACTAGATCTGAAAACCTAATGGGATGATGTAAAGCTCATCTATTTCTATGGCTGACAGTTAATGAGGGGGTCATGTGGCTGGATAGCACAATGACCAACTGCCTTTTTCTTCCAAACACATGTCAGGTACTCAATAGAGGCAGCCTAAAAATCCTAAAGTTCAAAACCCCTATCTTTAAAACTCAGCCGTCCCCTGGATATTGCAACAAAAAATCCAATGGCAAAGTGTTCAGTCAATGTAAATTAGGTTTGTACAAAAAATTCAAGTTGTCCAATGTAAATTAGATTTGTACAAAGAACTCAAGTTGTCCAATGTATATTAGGTTTGTACAAAGAAGTCAAGCATTTTTTTCATAAAAGAACAAATAAAAAATGACAATTTCTGGATAACAATTACTTTGTTTGGACCAGCCCCATTCTATTTCAACCTCTGGGTTTATGGTTCTGGTAACGTCCTTCCTGCTGTTTTTTTTTTTTCAATAGTCGTTCATCTAAGGTTTTGGCCACTTTTCTGTGGTCATTATGTTGAAAACAGCAAAAACAAAACACAAAAAGAAAAAAAAATTAAATGAACTATACACAGTTTGGTCAAAATAAATCTATAGACTTACATATCTATAGATAGTGTATGAAGCGAGTCCAAATGATGTCAATTACTGGTTGGCTTTCTATCCAAATCAAACAACTCCAGACAATCACACACAGAGCCAACAGTAAGAAGAGTAAACAACAAGCTATGATGAGGAATCAGATTTGAAATGACTAAATCAAAAAATATTGGCACAGATTAGTCTCCTGTTTTAAAAAAATGCCAGGAGATAAAAATACATTATGAATATATTGGTCAACAATATGTACACACATAAAAACTAGTTTTAAAATGTTTAAAAAAAAACATCCAGCAAATCATGCACTACAAACAGACTAACAAGACATATCTTCATAGAGTGACTTGCAGATGTGCATAATGCAGAAAAAAAAAGACTTGTGCATATTTGTTTGGTTTTAAAAAAACAAAAATGTATAAAACTTGAAGCAGAAGACATGAAACAAAAGAAAACCAACAGCATCATCTGATTCTAAATACAACAAATGTGAAACATAACCAATCTGTGATTCATGGCTCTAAAACGAGTGCAGCGAGCCACACAGGCCTGAGCTTTCACATCCTGGGGGGAAGGTTGTATTCAACGCTGCCCTAGGTAACAGAAGGCTACAGAAGATATGAATTTATTCCAAATGAAAAATATCAGCATGAAAATGTTTCCCATCAGTCTGACTTTCCCCACACTTTACACACATTGAAGCAGAAACAATACAATTCAAATATGTTTTTAATATCAATTATGCAATTATGTTTTTTTTTTCATGTTCAGAAACAATTTAATTCCCCAATCAAATAAATAGATTTATACAATTTTGGTATATCCATAGATATAAAGCAGAGGGTTAAACCATTGCTTTATGTGCTAATAAAATAAATATCTATATCTATTCACAGTTCAATATGGCCAATGTCAGTTTAAACTTTAAAGCCAACTCAAAATGTATCAATTCACCAACAAGGATAACCAACTGAATAAATACATTTCACCAACTAATACATAAACATGTTCAGCAAATGTATCTTTTTGAGTGGTCTTCAATTAATTTATAAAGACACATCTATGTAAATTCTCTTTCTGACATTAAACGATAGTTTTAGCTACTAAATTCATTAATAGTTGGCAACTCTTTTGTTCCCTAGTTAGTACTAAAAATCTGTCTCCAGGGGTGTTATATGAAATACAAATGTTGGCAACCCTAGAGAGTTCTAGTTTAGCAAAAGAATTTAAAAAATATTGCATCATGATAAAAGAAAATTAAGTATTGCACTAGGCGTGTGATTGGTGGTTAAAAAATTGTCTAGGAATTCAATTCTTGTAAAAATGTTATCAAACAGAGTATATTTTAAACAATCGGTCTTTACATGGTCATTACAAAATGGCTTACACAATTATGAAAAAAAATATAGTACAAAAAAAAAGATACTTTGAAGTGTATAGGATGTTGGCAAAGTAAGAGTAATGAAAGGATTTCAAAAAGCTGATTCCTAGTGTTCTTAGTTCATGACTGCATTAGTTGTCCATTTAGAGTGAATCTTGTAATCAGATGAACATCACTTGCTGACCAATGTTAGAGTCAAACAGTATCACAGGATCTGATGAAACTCTGTGACAGCAGAGAAAGAAGGGAAAGAACTCTAACAAATGTGTTGTATGTACAGAAGCTGTTGATCAAGTGGTCAGGTTTTTGGGACTAAAAAGGAAGTAATCATGCTGACCAGTGAGTCAATGAAATGATGATGTGGTGGAGTTCAGGGTACCTCTGCCACAAACCTGATGTTGTTGCAGTCGTCAGAAAGCTCTGGGAATAGGTCAGGCTGGTGGATGTAGTCAGCCACGTAGCCATTCACCCTGCCCACCAACAGAATCTGTTGCATCTCGGAATCAGACCAGTGGTACACGGAGGGCAGGCTGTGCTTCAGCAGGTACTTCTCCCTGGACCATGCATGGGCCACAGCCCGGTCCTTGGCATGGCGCAGGATGCGCCGAATCTCTCTCTCTGGCGTAGTACCGTACCGGATGTTCAGCACTGTGTGGTTCCCATGGATACGTATGTCCTTCTCATGATTGGTCACGCTGTATCCATGGCTGGGTTGGTTGTGGTGTATGGAGACATTAATCCCTGTCTCATAGGTGACCAGGTCACTGTGTATTCCCAGCTCTCTTAAATCATCCTCAGCTTCCCTGGAATTAGTTTTAACAAAGTAGTGTACATCTCTACCATTGATCGTGAAGTGCAGCGGCAGAATATGTGAGCCGTTCAATAATACAGTGGCCAGATTTCTGGCCCAAGACTGAGCCGTTTCCACAATATTGACCACAGTTTTTCCCTCAACATTCGAAATGGTGACTCCATGGCCAAAGATGGAGGACAGTGGAGCAGGTGTCTCCCGATTCAAATGTTGCAACGGTGTTACCTGGGTAAAATAAATTTTAGTCAATTAGATTTACAACTAATTTTTTAACATACAAATTTTGTATACACTTCATCTGTTAAGGTTTACTTGATTGTTCTATTTCTAAATCTATAGCTGCGATAAAGGCTAACTGAAATAGTTTAATCAATCTCTTTTGATGTCTCTAGGTTTGTATTTGCCCAATAAAAACAGAAGTAGAAAAACTGAATAGAGACATAAGCACAACATGATTTTTTTTTTAAAGGTCTACAGCTTATTTGTGCTCTACAGATTAATATGCTACTTGATAATACTTGTTCAACAATGACATTAATGAAATCATAGATTACACTTACAAGAGTCTAATCATTAGTATTATATTGTCGCATGAGTTTTTTTTTTTTTTTCAGGAAAATGTTTAAGAAATGAAAGCTTTCAAATATTGCTTTATTTAAAATTACTGATAGAATAAGCAGAAGATGCTACTGAAAAAATGTTTAGTAAATAATTTTTAGTTGAAAAAGCTTGAGAGCTATTAAAACACTACACGAGCATCTTCAATTATTAGCTATATCATCATTATATCCCCCCCTCCCCTCGAATGCCACCTTTACAATTGTGTTCCCTCTAATGCATGGCTGTCATGAATCCACCAAAGTACACCTATCTGGTAAGCTGGAAAGCCTAATGCAACATTAATTTTTACTTAATTGCTTAGCAGCAATAATTAACAAGGCACTGTTTTCGATTGCAAAGTTAAATAATATGAATTTGCCACAGATGTTTCCATTTTTTTCTAGTCTATATTGTCAGCAAACAATAGAATATTTAATCAGAGTTAAATAATTAAAGATCTTATTTAGGTTTTAATAAGATGGTAACACATATATAAAAGGAATATTTATGTTAAATCACTCATTCATGAAATGCAAATTCAAAAATTGTCTAGAAACAAACCTTGGACTGAGGCACAGTGGAGATGGTTAATAAATTCTGCATGTCTCGTTTGAAGGTGCACTCGAAAGCTGAAGAGGCAGGCAGCAACTGAAAGTTAGACTCCTGGCATTCCGGTTTGAAGTAGCCAGTGTATGTGACCTCTGGGGCCATGGACTGAATGTCAAAACCAAGCACATTTAACCACTCTGACATACCTGGGAGGAAAAAACATAATTGACATAACAATAAGTAAACTTTAAGTTACCTTATGTAAGGGCAAGAGATGTTAAGTTAAGCATTCTTTGTGAAATAAGATTGCTTACCAAGTGCTCAGCATCCAAATAAAAGCACATTAAAAATCTCAGCCTTTTAAAATTTTCTAGCTCAGATTCTATGATCTGAAACTTAGTGGCTTACTATTTGGCTGTAACAACCCATAAACAAATTACCATGTTTGATTGTAGTCTTTATAAATACAATATAAAGCACTGGGAATAAGATTGACATATCTATAAGTGGAATTTTTTTAAATGTTAAAAATTAAAAAAAAAAACTTACTTAAACGAGGATACAGCCATTTTTGAAGATGACTATTAACAAGGAATCTATGTCCATAAAGATTTAGAATTTCAGGGTTTTCTGCAACAGTGTCCAGCTTTTTGAAGACTTGGTAGTAATCTGGTGTGAGATATCTGCCAAGGTTAGCATCATATACTCTCTCATGGAAGTGAACCAGTTGGGTGATAGGGTTGTACAGGCCACCCTGGAAGCCAAAAGCCAAGTCGAAGTCTGGGTTTGAATCCACTTCTTTTATTCCTAGGGGACTGTAGCCAATATGTTTGACTGCGTGACCGTCTTTGTCAAATACGGCTAGTGGAGTCTTGTTGGGATCTACTACAATGTAATAGATGCGGCCGGATCGTTGCAGGGCTATCAAAGCTCCAGCGCTGTCTCTGAAGTACTGAGTTAGCTCTCCTGTTGTGTGATTATAGACATGAGTAATCGCTGTCTTCAACTTGATGTCACTGTAGAAGAACTGTAGGATTCTGCCATAGCGATCTCTCTGAACTGCAAGACGTCCCAAGGCATCATAAAAGTAGGAGAACTTAAATAGGCCATGACGTGAAACAGCTGTCAGCTGACCTGCAGAGTTGAAGTTGACATGGTCCAAGCCTCTCTGAGCCATGAGGCCATCCGAATCAAACTTGTAACTCATGCCACCCATCATGGTTATCTTATCCCCAACATCAAACTCCATCAGTCGAGTTGAACCCTGAGACGTGATTTTCTTGATATTTCCATCAGCATCGTAGCCAAACTCCCAGGCCATCTTACCTTGAATGAGAACATCTGTTACATGACTGTCCACATCATAAATGTACTCCACCGTCAACTCTTTCCAAGTGTCCACTCTCCGCTTCCACTCATGAACCCTGCCCAGCTTGTCATAGTTGACCTCCAGTTCAAACTTCACCTCTCCGCCAAACTTAATTTCGTAGTTGACTAGCTTGCCATAGCCATCATATTCTCTAGTCAGGGACATTTGGGAGTCTGATAAAATTTGTTTCGCATCGCTCAGCCATTCTATGTTGATGCCTGCAATCTGAGACAGCTTGCCATTGTCCTTACTGTATGATCCATTGGAGTAGCTGCTGATGTTATTAGACAGAGTCAGCAGGGTCTCAACCTGTCGAAAATAATTGTCGTAATTGAATCGCATGGTGGCTCCAACCAGGCTGGCGTCCTGAGGGAACAGGACAACAGCTTCATGAACTAGCGCACTGAAAAAGCCGAAGGTGAGTTTGTTGGAGTAACCGCGTGCAGTCAGTGTGGCTTGGGACAGGTGGAGAACCTCTGGATGGTAGCCAAATTCAATCTGAGTCTGGTCAAACATAGTTAGGTATCTTTGACCCATTTCATTGTAGCGATGGAGTATACGGCGCTGCTCACTTGGGTAGATAATCTGAGAATAGAAACAAAAGAATTATGGGAAACCAGAAGAAAACAAGTCCTTTTTTTTACTCTTTCTTAAAAAAATCTTATATAACCCTGAACGTTCATCCCAAACAAAAATTTAAGTTTAAATCATTGTAGGTTCAACTGACTTAAATTGGTTCTTTTGCACGCCTCATTTTAAAACATTCAGACACAATTCAATCTGCACTTTATAATCATTTTTTTAAAAATACCATTACTAATAAACTCGTCAAACTCTAAGTTTGTTTATACATACTGTAGCTTAGGTAAAACTTACGGAATTAATCTCAAATATACCTGCATCAGTTTTCCCATGGCATCATAGTCTTCAATGTAAGGCAAGGTGAATCCAGGGGCAGTGTACAGGAAGCGTCTAAGGCCAAGAGTCAACAAAGTGTTGAAGTGGTGTTGTCCAAGGACTGGTGTCACCACACAGCGGAGGTTACCATGCCTGTCATGTTTAAACAAGTACTGCTTGCCACTAGGTAAGAATATATCTGTAGGCTAAACAGAGAGATGTAACATAAATGACATTTACGGGTCCAAAAATCTATAAAAAAAAAAATAAAAAAAAGACCATAATAAAAATGTAGCTTTGTGAACAAAAACATTTATAGATTTAAAGCAACCATTTTTAAATTTAACTTTCTTATAGCTCATTATTGTTGAATGTAAACTTGGTCTTTAAGAAATTGCATGAATTATGATGTAATAAGCTGGGAAACTGGCATAAACTGTTAATATTAATAGCAGGAGATGTAGAGTCAAATCCAGGACCTAGATCTAAAGATAGTATGCACCATGAAACAGAAAGCCATTCAATGTGACACCTGCGATGAATGGTACCATGCATCATGTCTCCATATGAATACACCTGTGTATTATGCTTTAGGCAACAAAGATGCATCATGGCACTGTGTACCATGTGGGTTACCTCAGTTTACATCAGGACTGTTTGATTCCTTTGATGCGGACACTTCTAACCCATACAATATCCTAAACACCATCCCAAAACAAACTCACCAACCACTAGCCAGATCCACTCCTGTTAAACCTAAATCTACTAAAATTAATACAACAGCCTCGCTAAACAAACCTACTAAAGAAGTAATACCAAAATACCTTAAAACCTTAGAATAAATTTTCAAAGCATTAGGAACAAAACAGCAGACTTAGAAATTTTATTAGAATGTGAGAAACCAGACATAATTGCAGGAACAGAAACTTGGCTACATTCTGAAATTTATAATGCAGAAATTTTCAATAGTAATTATGAAATTTTTAGAAAAGATAGGTCTGATAATCATGGAGGAGTTCTTTTAGCAATAAAAAACACTCTTATAGCAGAAGAAATTACCTTACTTAACTCAAAAAATATAGAATCTACATTTTGTAAAATTAATACCACCTCAACATCCCTAATAATAGGCAGCATTTACAGACCACCAAATTCTAGTTTAGAATACATGCAGGAACTATGTAATCAGATTACTACACTTAAAGAGACAAATAAAAATGCAGTTTTTTGGATTATGTGTGATTTCAACCTACCTGATATAAATTGGAAAACACTAACCATAGATAAACACCAAAACCTTAAGGACATAAATGAGCTTTTCATAGAAACTTTACACAACCTAAGTTTAGATCAAATCATTGAAAAGCCAACTAGATTAAACAACACATTAGATCTCTTCTTAACCAACAGACCTGGATTAGTAGTTGATTATGATATTATCCCTGGTCTATCAGACCATGTGATCAAAAAAACAACACAAGACACAGATATTTTACAAAGAGAATTAGATGAATTAAAGAAATGGGAATCAAATTGGAGCATGTCTTTCCACCCAGAAAAATGTCAGTTGTTAAGAGTAACAAAAAAACTAAAACAAATTAATACCACTTATCTTATTCATGGCAAACCAGTAACACAGACTAAAAACGCAAAATACCTAGGTGTTATAATAAATGAAAAACTGTCATGGAATCCACATATTGATGAAACTACAAAAAAATCCAACAAAGCATTAGGGTTTATTAAAAGAAATTTCTATAAATCAAATAAGAACATAAAACTAAAATGTTATTTAACCTTGGTTAGGCCAATAATAGAATATGCATCCACCGTTTGGGACCCCTCAACTCAAGAAAACATTAAGAAACTGGAACAAACACAAAATAGAGCAGTGAGATTCATAACAAACGAATATTCACATTTGACTAGAGTAACACCATTAGTAAAATCACTAAATTTAGAAAGCCTTCAGGACAGAAGACTCAAAAGTAAAGTAGCAATTATACATAAAACACTGAACCATAATCTTCAAATACAAAAACAAAACTTAATAAAATACTCTGAAAGACACAAAAATAAAGGCACATTCCTTGTCCCCTATGCTAGGACAAATTTGTACAAATACTCCTTCTTCCCTAGTGCTATTAGAGCATAGAATGGGTTGCCTGAGCTAGCCAGAAAAACCAGTGACTTGGCAGAACTTAAGTCATTGGTTAATATGCATGACTAAATGCATGACGCGTAGGACGTAATCATCTTCTTTTTTGAAGTAACGTCTGTATTATATAAGATAAGATAAGATCATAGATGGGGTTTATGTATCATCTTCATGTGATTGTAGAAAAAAATTTGCTCTATAGATTGATTCATACTTGGGTCCTCAAACATCATCATATTTGGATAATAAAATGAATATTCTACAAAAGTGTTTTACAAACCTTTTCCTTAACAGAACACTTCGCACTTTCAGAGTATTTAGCAGAACACTATGCTTATTTTTTAGAGAGATTAATTCCTCTGGTGGCCTACTAATTCATTATTCCAGTCGTTTGAGGAATATCTATTCCGGCCTTGGGGAACACTAGGTTCCACTGAACACAGTTTGGGAAACACTGTACTATAATATAGAGCAAGGAACCAAAATGAGTTAAAACAAAATTCCCCTTTCAGACCTTGTGGTCTATAGGGCAGATGATGTAAGGGTCATCTGTTTCTGTGGCCTAGGGTTAACAAGGGTGTCATGTGGCCAGCACAACAACCAACCGTCTTTACTTTTCCCCACCTAGTGTCAGGTACCCATTAGAGCTGGGTGGACTCAGAGGGGCTGAAGATCCCGAAATTAAAAATTCTAGTCTTCACCAGGATTCGAGCCCCAGTTCGGAAGCCAAGCGCTTTACCGCTCAGCCACCGCGCCACCTAAGGAACAAAAGGTGAGAGACAGAATTACCTTATTGGAACTGTTCCTGTAAAAGTATCTGTACTGAGTGCCACCTGGTTTGAATGTTCTCTGTGTGATCAGACCAGGGCTGTTGTACTCTCTCTGCTCTATCAGCTCCCCATACTGCCACTCCAAGATATCCCCATAGGCGTTGTAGGTGATGTTGAGAGAGTGGTGGGACGAGGCTGGGATAAACTGGACAGGCAGGCCGGCAGAGTTGTAGACCACAGTGATGACATCCCTCAGGCTCTTGTCCAGGACACTCTCTGTGTGTGTTCTTCTGTCATACTCTACTGTCAGTAAGTTCTCTCCATTTATCTAAAAGAAATAAAATACTATTACAAAAAGTCTACAATAAGCGAAACAATTAGACGTTAAAAAAGGTAAAAAAAAGGAATGGAATCAGTTATTTCAAGTGTAAGCTATAAATATATATATATATATACACCTACATACAAAATTATGCTACATAAAAAATTATGCTGAAATTTTTTGAATGAGAGAAAATTGATCTTACAGCACATCAGCACTAAGTAGAAGCCATGTTAGACCAAGAAGAAAGTTTGTGATGATAAAAGAAAGACTTATAGCTAGATAATAGCAATAAGAGAGAACAATGTATTGTTAAATAAACGGTTTGTTTATAAGTTACTTAACTAAGACTTATGTTCATTAGCTCTATTGCCATATTACAAGGTCTTCAGGGGCTTTCAAAGAACAGTTCCAGGAAAAAGAAGACCAGAAAGAAGTCAACATAAAAGAATGGATGGACCTGCCACTGAAAGAGGTTCTATGCAAGGCAAAAAGAGAAGAATGTAGAAAGACAGTCAACAAATCTTGTGTGGCGACCCCAACGGTCCTACAGACTAAGGGATAGGTGAAAGTGAAGCAAAGGAACAGAACTAAGTAAGTAGTATCATGTCTATTATTTTATAAAAGGCTTTAACTCTTTCTCTCCTAACTGAATATACCAGAGTTGATTCCACCAGAATGTGGTAAATAATTACGAAGTGAAAGAGTTAAGCTTATTACTAATCTTATTTACCAGTAGAGCTTTATCTCTGCCCTCTCCTCCAAGTGAACCATACACAAGGTGGCGCAAGCTCTGATCTGATTTCTCCTTAATTCTAGAAGACCGATTGCGTTTGCTTCTCCGCAGGTAGTACCTCCACTCTAGCCGGTGGGCTATGGGCCCAGGTATGACAATTTTCCTCTTGTAGTGCATGCGGTTGTCATTTTCCATGATCGGATGGCTGCCAGCTTCAATGGCCACTGTCAAATTGCTGGGGAACAGTACAACCACTGCTCCGTCTGGCAGGTAGGTCACTTTGGTCTGTGTAGCACCTAGAGTGTTAGAAAACATTGAATAATAGCCTTCAATACAAATATTGTTGCGAGTTATAAGGTAAGTTTCAATGAATGATGTCTTTATCTATCAGTACAGAATTACTTGATTCTCATTAACTCTTTCTCTCCTAATCGACAATACCCTAGTTGATTTGGACCTCATTAAATTAAATTAATGTTCACGTTTTTAAACTTGACTTCGAATTACATAAAAAGAGCATGCATTTCCCTTTATTTCTATACCAAAAACAACATGTTCTGATAACAAACAACAAAGCTATTGAAGCCCTATCATAACAGGGGTAGTGAAACAGTAATGAGCAAATGAAGAATTCCTTCGAAATGTGGAAAAATAATTTCAGAGAGAAAGAGTTAAGTCATATTTTCCTTGCATAAGTGGAGAATCATGGAATAATAAAGAAAATGTCATCTAATCTCTTAACAATGTAAATCTTCTTTAGCAGACAACCTTACTGAGATGCCTAAAAAAAAAAAAAAACTGCGAGGGAGGTGAAGGACAACTTTTACGGAAAAAATGATTGTCTGTATTGTCACTGGGAGAAATTAATGTATATATAATAACTGTCAGTGTGTTAATGTCCTTGCTTAAAGTAGAGAAGTTTTTTACTTCTGTTTTGTAGGTGGGATGTAGAGGGCTCATGATGCAGTTTCTTTGAGAATCTCTGTGAGAATAAATATTCTAACCTTGTGACTCTCCCTTGGTTTCCTTTTCAAAAAAGGCTTTATACAAATTTAAGTCTAGTATAAATCTACATTCCTTTGTAAAGATCTTTTTGAACCAGGATATATATTTAAGTCTAGTCTAAATCTACACTCCTCTGTAAAGATCTTTTTTTGAACCGAAGGGTAATATGTTTGTAAAATGTTTGACAAAGTTTTGGATGTCCCTTCAGAGTTGAAGATAATTTACTTCCAAACCTCCCTTAGGATGACTTCTCGATGGGAGCAGGCAGGGTTTGAACCCGGGACCATAACTAAGTCTGAACGACAGTCCAGCTGACAAACCGGACAATCAGGCAGTATATATTTAAGCCTGGACTAAATCTACATTCCTCTGTAAAGATCTTTTTTAACCAAAGGGTATATATATTTAGGACTGGACCTACATTCCTCTGTAAAAATCTTTTTAACCAAAGGATATTTACTTAATCCTGATTGGAAAGATCAGAATACTAGTAGAAATGGGTTAGTAAAATGATTTCTATAAAATACAAAATCACTATCAGTTTTTAAATATCAAAATATGACAAAAGTTTGAAATGTCGATGAACTAAATGGCAGCTAAAGCAGTAAGTGAAAAAAAAGCTTAAAGACAGAGAGAAAAACTAGTCCTATGTCTACATACCAAACTAATACAATGGAAACTAATAAATCTTTTAAAGTGTTATACCATGATGTATTTATGATAAAGTCATATTTGCTTTAGATACTATTCTCTTCTATATGTTTGACAGGTGACTGCATTACATTTTAAGTTTATTAGCACTTAATTGTAATCCAAACTATTTGTGAACAAAATAACTGGTGCTTCATTTACTCTAAAGCAGAAGTGTAAGCAAATAACTTTCTTCCAATTAACTCTAGACCTTCCTCCCCTTCACAATATGTCAGGAGATAAAAGCAAGGGAGAACAAACGCCACCCGCCACCTTTACCATCCCAGCAAAGCTATAGCATCGGGATGAAGGAATGCATGACAAAAGAGCTGTCAAATGATTGTGTTGTTGCAAACCATGCTTTGCAGAAAAAAGATGTTTAATAAAAAAAAAAACATGCAGAATATGGCAATAGTCAGATGATTATGAAATGTAAAAAAAAGCCAAACTTAAATCACACTTTGAAAAATTGAAAACTCAAATCTAACCTGCTCTAAAAAAAATTAATTACAGATGTAGATATAAATGAAAGAAAACTATAATAAAAAAAGAAACAAGCTTATCTTTTAAGACAATGTAAAAAAAAACTATATTTAAATAAAATATTTAAAACTATCTCTGTAGTTCTCTGATTATACACAAAGCAGCTAATAAATAAAAATGTCTGTAAATGATGGTGCATTATATATATATATATATTACAGTCAAAACTTATGATATCAAACTGTCGAATTGAATATTTCAATTGTTCTTTTTTTCCCCTTCATTTCATTTAAATAATTTCCATCAAGGCAATATATTTATAACACTTTTGTATTCCTTTCTTTATGTATTTTCTTACAAGGCTACACACACATGCATGCACACACACATTGGCTGAAATGCTTTTTGTCTTTACGTCCTGTTGCCAGTTGGGGAATACAAATGAGCAAGTTTGATATCAAAAGATTTGACTGATTTTTTGTTTTTTTTAAAACTAGACTTTAGATGGTTGTTTCTCGGAGATGTAAGTGAAAGACCATTTTTTGTGAAAGACCATTTCTTTACCAATTTGTCTACAACATTATTTTTTCTTATCCTATTTTTTTTTTTTTTAAAGTTTTCATCATTTTGAAAATCTGGCAATGTATCAAAAGATTATCATCTGAAAGAACATTTAAAGTGAATCTGGTGAAGCTAATACAGTGTGGACATGATGAACTTCACATTTACCTGGACTTTTCATATACTGAGCAAAAGCTATAAGATTGAAAGCAATTATTACAGTAAGAAACCACTTCAAGATTAAAATACTCCTAAAGAAGTAAAACTAATGGCAGAACTATACAGCTGGGAGGAAAGCTTAGCCTAACCTACCAAATATACTACAAGGAGAATCTGAGTATAGCAGGATGTAGACCAAAATTTAGGTAAATTTAGTGTAAGTATTTTCTGAATGTTTACTTGGTGGCTGTTAGGCTATTATGAAGTTATTTTTCTAAATATTTGAGATTTATTATTTCAAAATGATGAAAAACTGGTCTGATAATCTGTTGTTATAAGAACATGTTATATATATGGTAGAATTTAGATTTATTAATGGATAGTTTCTAATAAATGAAAATTTTTACTTATTTCTCTCATGATAATGAATATTTCAACTAAATGAGTTCACTTCAACATGTAAATATTATTATTATTTTTTTAATGCTTATGATAGAGTGGCAGGCATAAATATATTAGAATAATGTTGAATCCATATAATTCTTAAATTTAACAATTTCCTAAAGTGTTCAATCAAAAGGGCTATACAAAAGTAGATGTAATTATAATCAAATTATTATGTTGGTGTGTGCATGTAAAACTTCTGGAATACAAACAAGGGAAAAGGTGTATTAGCAAGCAACTTGCCATGCATGACTGATTGCACGCTTCCATAGGTAGCCATGGCGCTGACGTGGCTCGTACCAGTTGCCACACGAACAATGGAACCGGTGGTATTGATGTCCGTAGTCAATGTGGTTATCTGCCCAGTTGGCTGGCGGATGGTCAGGAGCCTGCCAGTGTCGTCGTAATGGTAGAAAAACATCAGGCCATCGCTGTCCTGCTTGGACTCCAAGAGCCCTGTATTGAGGGTGTAGGTGAAGACTGTGCTGGCATTGTTGGTAGACTTGTACCTGTGGAGCCGGTGCCTGTTGTCCATGGTCAGATGGCACCTCCCACCAGAGGGCAGGATGAGCTCGGAGGCATGGGACTCACCAGTCCTGTTGATGGCAATCTTATTCAGAGCAGTGTCGGTGACTGTGACCAGTTTTCCGTACGAGGACAGAACGTTATATGTGAAGTTGTAAACATACTGCCCAGTGTGTATGTTGATGGTCTGCTGATGCTGCCCGTTCTTGTTAAAAACGTACAGCTCTTGTGTCTCTGGGGCCAGAACCTCAAATGCCCCGTCACGCAGCACGGGCAGTTCAGAGACCACAGAAAAAACTCGGAGGTTGCCCATGTCAGCTAAGTGAAGAACACCATCTGGGGTGACAGTGACACAAGTAGGGTCACTGAACAAGGCCTGAGCTGCCATTGTTTCTCTAGGGTTGAAACAGGCACAGTTTTGTTCCTGTGAAAATTATAAGAAAAAAATACTTAAAAAGCAATGCTCATATCAATGAAATTATTATGGCATAACACTGTTACAAATGTCTTTTTAGTTTCTCTTAGTGAATTATAAAGTAATGTTAAAAATGAAATCCTAAAAAAAATCATTTGAAACTAAAACTATAGTTATCTAATATATAAATCAGAAAGTATGGCGTATGTCTGTATGTATGTATGCATGTCCCGAATAGAAATGAAAACCGTTAGACCAATCTTGATTAAACTTGGCATGAATGTTACTTAGATCAAGACAGAGACTGTAGTGTATGTTTATTAATGTCCCTCCCACAACTGGGAGAAGTGGGGTTAAAAAAAAAAAAAAAAAAAGCTAAATTTATATCTATTAAAGAACAGATACTTTTAACTGACCAGGTAAATCTGTTTTCACAGAATTTTACATATGATATGAATGTATCGGCTTAATGGGTATACCTGTTTTCACACTCTACTTTTATTTTTGTGGCGAAAGAAAAAGCAATTGAAAGGAACATTAGCAGACTTTGACATAGATCTAAATTCAATCCACTTAATTAGTAATACCCAAACTAAGGCCCACAGGCAGGGATATATGGCTAGTTAAATTATAATTATAGAAGTTTGTAGAATTACTAATTCTTTGGAAGATATATTTGCACTAGTTGCTTGTTTTTTACAGATGACCTGGGAGTGTGTCCATGGTCACTTGACTTGTGTAAGAGATTTTTACTTTGTTTTAAAATTTTAAATATATTAATCACATTTCTGTTATGGCAAACGTTTGTATTGATTTTATACTTAGTTAAACACTTCAAGCATTACGTTTTAAATATAAAATAAAGCCCATGCAATAGTAACAAACTGGCAATATATAACACTTAAAAACAAAACAAAATTACTGATCCTAAAAAGACCTCCAAACATTTAACTGGTCAAGTTTTAAGGGAAAAAAAAAAAGACTACTTTGCCATTAGTCACTACTAACTAGCCCTAGTAAGACTTAAGTTCTTTGCTCACCACAAGTTTACAAAATCTTTAAAACAAAAATGCTGTATCCCTTTTATGTTACATCTTCACAAGTGGAAATGATTTGTTTATCAGCAAGCGCCTAGACCAAATATTAACACTAATGTAAAGCTTCTTTATAAGACTTACACTGACAGGTGAAATAAGCTTCTATCAATTTGTCTGAGATTGGTAAAATATCTCTGGAATTTGCGACTTTAAGCTAACGCACCTGTTTACAATCACATTTACTCTTGGCCCCAGCAAAGTGATGTATTCTGCCATCAGTGCTGACAACTCTGACTCTGTTGATGTGGTGGGTGTCACTCTCTACAATGTATAGGTCGGCGTGAGGACCAAAGGTGATGCTCTTGGGTGAAACCAGAGTCACGTGGTTTGCCACGTTGGAAGCCTGCTCATCATCATTCAGCACCCCTACAGGAAGGAAGGAGGAGAGTCTTGGAGGGCAGTGTGCCGGGCGACCAGCCACTGTGACCAACTTAAAATCACTAGTCAATTTGAACACAATGGCAAGGTCAAGGATGTGCAGTGAGTCATCAAGGGGGTTAATACTCAAAGAAGTTGGCCATTTGAGTGAAATCTGAAAAGTAAAGATAATAATGTGTATATGTCCATCAATATGTGTTATTTTTGTATCTTTCTAATCACATAGATAAGCAATATTTAAGAAGAACGTATATTTTGTATGCTGTCATACAAATTGTTTGCTCTAATTATGTATTTATTTATTTTTTTTAATGCACAATTGTAAAACCAATTTCCTCAGGGATTTATTATTATTATTAAGTTTTGTTGTAATAATATTACATTACTACAGGTCCCACAATATGTAAAGGTACTTCCTTTGTTCATGTTACATCATGAAAATCTCTGCTATTGTTTCTATTTAATATCAACAAGACTGGAGTGATTTGTAACATACATATGAATTGATTATAGTATGAAAAGAAAGATAACTGTGAAATATACTTAATTCAACCATTAATTCACTATAGATAAAAACCTGGACACTTTGTTATCTTATCTTATCTTATATAATACAGACGTTACTTCAAAAAAGAAGATGATTACGTCCTAAGTGTCCTGCATTTAGTCATGCATATTAACCAATGACTTAAATTCTGCCAAGTCACTGGTTTTCCTGGCTAGCGCAGGTAACCCATTCCATGCTCTAATAGCACTAGGGAAGAAGGAGTATTTGTACAAATTTGTCCTAGCATATGGGACGAGGAATGTGCCTTTATCTTTGTGTCTTTCAGAGTATTTTATTAAATTTTGTTTTTGTATTTGAAGATTATGGTTCAGTGTTTTATGTATGATTGCTACTTTACTTTTGAGTCTTCTGTCCTGAAGGCTTTTTAAATTTAGTGATTTTACTATAGGTGTTACTCTAGTCAAATGTGAATATTCATTTGTTATGAATCTCACTGCTCTATTTTGTGTCTGTTCCAGTTTCTTAATGTTTTCTTGAGTTGAGGGGTCCCAAACGGAGGATGCATATTCTATTATTGGCCTAACCAAGGTTAAATAACATTTTAGTTTTATGTTCTTATTTGATTTATAGAAATTTCTTTTAATAAATCCTAATGCTTTGTTGGATTTTTTTTATAGTTTCATCAATATGTGGATTCCATGACAGTTTTTCATTTATTATAACACCTAGGTATTTTGCATTTTTATTCTGTGTTACTGGTTTGCCATGAATAAGATAAGTGGTATTAATTTGTTTTAGTTTTTTTGTTACTCTTAACAACTGACATTTTTCTGGGTGGAAAGACATGCTCCAATTTGATTCCCATTTCTGTAATTCATCTAATTCTCTTTGTAAAATATCTGTGTCTTGTTTTGTTTTTATTGTTCTATATATTATGCAATCATCTGCAAATAATCTGACTTTTGTTCCTGAACTAATGCAATTTGGTAAATCATTTATGTAAATTAAAAATAGCAGTGGACCCAAGACTGTTCCTTGAGGTACACCTGAGTTTACTGTTATTGGTGTTGATTTAGAGACATTTATTATTACAGTTTGTTCTCTCCCTATCAGAAAATCTTTAATCCACTGATGCAGTGGACCATTAATGCTGAAATATTTTAATTTTTTAAGCAAACTATGGTGGTGAACTTTGTCAAAAGCCTTAGAAAAATTTAGTAAGATAGCATCTATTTGTTCACTATTATCTAAACCTTTAGAAAAATCATTAATTAGTCCTATTAGTTGTGTTTCACATGATCTATATTTCCTAAAGCTATGTTGGTATGGGGTGATAACATTATGTTTGTCTAAGTGGTTTATGATGTTGCTACATATTATGTGTTCTAGGATTTTACATGTGATGCTGGTAAGTGATACTGGTCTGTAGTTTCCTGGGTCAGATTTTTCTCCTTTTTTAAACAGGGGGGTGACATTAGCTTCTTTCCTGTCCTTTGGAACTCTGCCCTGGTTAAGTGAAGCCTGAAAGAGTATTTTGAACACCGGGGCTAGCTCATTGCTTAGTTCTTTGAGTAATCTAGCTGGAATACCATCAGGTCCAGACGCTTTATTTGGTTTGGTGTTGGATAATAGTTTTTGAATTCCATTTTCTTGTACTACTATATCTTCCATGTTGTCTACTTGGTTCAAATTCAGTAATAAATCTTTGTCTCCTGGGGCTGAGAATGCTGATGCAAACTATTTGTTTAGGATGTTTGCTTTAGTTTCATTGTCATTATGTATTGTGTTATGTTCATCTTTTAATGGCGCTATGCCTGTTGTTTCCATTTTCTTAGACTTAATGTATGACCATAGGTTTTTGTTGTTATCTTTAGATATTACATTGTTTATGTATTCACTCTGCAGCTGTCTGCTTACTTTTTGGGTTAAGTATTTAATTTTTATAAACTTTTTGTAAACTCTTTCTGCCTTAGTTTCTTTACATTTTCTATATTGGTTTTTCTTCTGTTTACAAAGCTTCTTTAGTCTATTATTAAACCAGCATTTATTTATTTTGTTTGATGTGTATTTAGTTGGTATATGATTTTCTATAATGCTTTTAAGATGGTTTTTAATGAAATTCCAGAGGTCATCGACTGGTTGGTTAATGTCTTTTTCTAATAAGAATGTTTGTTGAAAGTTTAATGTAGCTTGGTGTAGTTGTGTTAGGTTACATTTATTCCAGAGTAAGATTTTTCTTTTGGGTTTTGAATTGGCTACTGCTTTTATCTGACTGTGTATTTTTATGATCTCATGGTCTGATAGACCAGGGATAATATCATAATCAACTACTAATCCAGGTCTGTTGGTTAAGAAGAGATCTAATGTGTTGTTTAATCTAGTTGGCTTTTTAATGATTTGATCTAAACTTAGGTTGTGTAAAGTTTCTATGAAAAGCTCATTTATGTCCTTAAGGTTTTGGTGTTTATCTATGGTTAGTGTTTTCCAATTTATATCAGGTAGGTTGAAATCACCCATAATCCAAAAAACTGCATTTTTATATGTCTCTTTAAGTGTAGTAATCTGATTACATAGTTCCTGCATGTATTCTAAACTAGAATTTGGTGGTCTGTAAATGCTGCCTATTATTAGGGATGTTGAGGTGGTATTAATTTTACAAAATGTAGATTCTATATTTTTTGAGTTAAGTAAGGTAATTTCTTCTGCTATAAGAGTGTTTTTTATTGCTAAAAGAACTCCTCCATGATTATCAGACCTATCTTTTCTAAAAATTTCATAATTACTATTGAAAATTTCTGCATTATAAATTTCAGAATGTAGCCAAGTTTCTGTTCCTGCAATTATGTCTGGTTTCTCACATTCTAATAAAATTTCTAAGTCTGCTGTTTTGTTCCTAATGCTTTGAAAATTTATTCTAAGGTTTTAAGGTATTTTGGTATTACTTCTTTAGTAGGTTTGTTTAGTGAGGCTGTTTTATTAATTTTAGTAGGTTTAGGTTTAACAGGAGTGGATCTGGCTAGTGGTTGGTGAGTTTGCTTTGGGATGGTGTTTAGGATATTGTATGGGTTAGAAGTGTCTGCATCAAAGGAATCAAACAGTCCTGATGTAAACTGAGGTAACCCACATGGTACACAGTGCCATGATGCGTCTTTGTTCCCTAAGGCATAATACACAGGTGTATTCATATGGAGACATGATGCATGGTACCATTCATTGCAGCTGTCACATTGAATGGCTTTCTGTTTCATGGTGCATACTTTTTTGCAGATGTTGCATCTATCTTTAGATCTAGGCCCTGGATTTGACTCTACATCTCCTGCTATTAATATTAACAGTGATAGGTATTTATTTCTGCTGTGTCTGATTGAGAACTTCCCTTTGTGATGGGTGATCTTCTTTAATGTTATGGATGTGTATGTTAGGTTATTTTTGAAGTTGCATTGATCTAAAGTGTGATGATTGATTATGACTGTTGTTTCTTTTTAAGTTTAGTGTTGACTAAGGTAGATCTAGTTCTATGTTCAGCTAGTGTGTATTTAGTAATTATTAGGATAAATAGCCAAACAATTTCATGATGATTGTTGTTGATTTTAGTTTTTAAAGGTCTAGTCTAAATCTAGTTTAAGGTTTACAATGCCTAAGTTAAGTCTAAGTCTAAAGTGAAAGGTAATTTACAATGACAATTAAATCAAATCAAATGGTTTATTAAATTGAATTTGGTGCTAGACTAGATCTAATTCTAGATCAATATATTTATGTGTATAACTAACTATATAGTTGCACAAATTTAAATATCAAACATGTAAATAGTATTGTGAAAAAGATAGTATGTAGAAAAGTAGAAAATATATGACAACAAAACTGTAAGAATTAGTGATTTGATAAGTAAGAAATTTTTAAAAATAATTTCTTGAGTTAAAAAAAGTTTTCTAGAAAAGAGATTTCTCAGGGGCTATCTCATAGCATATAATGAAGCCTAGAGGAATTAGTAGTATATAAATGCTATTTTCATGACTAGTTTGACTCATGAATTCTAATTACAGAACATTCCTTAACCCATCTCTAATAATAATTGGAAAACAATTAAAGTCTATTGTCTAAAACATTTTAAGTTAAGGACCTAATAAAGTTTATTTCCCTTAGCTTAGCTTAGTACATTTTCTATATAAAAGAAAATTAATTTATTATGAATAATTAGCTAATTGGTTAATTTCTTTGATTGATTAATGTGTTGTCATCAACAATGAATAATTGTGTAAAGTTTCAACTTGATTAGAGAATGGAAAATGGGAGAAATAACGTGTACAAGATTGCACACAGAGAGAGCTAATATAAGCTTTCTCATTTATCCTTTATTTGCAAACCACTACAGCAAGTGGGTTCAGTACTTTAATAAAGGTTATTCTCTTGCTCTCCAAATTGACGATGCCAACGTTGATTTGACCTCATTAAACCAAATTGATTTTTGGATTTATAAAGTTTCATTTGTGTTGTGTAAAAAGAGCATGCATTACTCTATAATTCGATACCAAATATAACATTTTCTGATAAAAAACAAGTTAATGAGGTTTAATCATGACAGAGTAGTGAAATACAAATGAGCCAAATGATTAATTCTACTGGAACCAGGAAAATAATTACGGAAAGAGTTACTCACTTTCTCAGCTGACAATATATCATCACAGGGTGTGGGAGTCCATTCTCTAGGCTGATCCTGCGTGCCTATAAGTGTAGTTATGATACCATCATGAGTAATCTTTCTTATGTTAGGGCCATCAGCCACATAAATGATGCCATCCTTGTTGATAGCAATGCCTGAAATATATATATTTTATATTCAATAAAACAGTCACTGGCTACTTACAACAAGGTAATGACGACTTGTTATTTATGCACACAATGTGATAGGTTTGAATGACAACACGTCATACCCACTAGATTAAATAAGAACAATAAGCAAGCACAAGAAAAGATATTACTTAAAAAAACAACAACAAAGCTTATGAAAGGGAAAGAAATGCGAATTACTGCCATTTATCTGAAAATGGCAGACTTTAACTCTCATTCTGTTCTATAAAACAAAATTAATTAATTAGTACTAATTGATTAAATAATTTGATAATTTTGTATTGATCCATGTACTGTCATCGACTATAAAATAATTATGCAAAATTTCCACTAATTACATAACATTTATTCCCCTTATTTTGATATCAAACTAAATAATTAGTCCCCAGTTATTAATTAACTACTTTGTTGATTTTTTTGGTTGGCTCATGTCTTGTCAGGTGCAATGAATAATTTCCCCAAGTTTCAATCTGATCCAAGAATGCCTGATCCAAGAATGGGCATTGGGAGAAAAACCATTTTCAAAACTTTTTACTAGACAGACAGAGTGAATTGATATAACTTAGTCAAAAGCTTTCAATGCTGCTAAGACACATTGACAAAATAGAAAGGACCAAACACATGACAAAAAATACAAAAACATCTCTAGGTTCTCCATTAAAACATGAGAAATCTTTATACTTGAGTGTTAGAGATATATAAAAAAATAGTGCGAAGCATTTTAGATACAGACATAATGAAAGCTCTAAAACTATTTAGAAAATAAGTGATTGATTCTTTGTTAGATTTTCTTTTCACTTTCACTAACAAAAAATGTACTTGACTTCTTTCTCTTACCTTTGGGATATCTAAGTCTGGCATTCACAGCCGGCCCTCCATCGCCGCACAGGTCAGCCTCCCCAGGGGTGCACTCCTCTCCATTCCCAGCCACCACTTCATAGTTATCCAACAGATCTGGCACTGGTCCCATAGTTCTGACACGAATAATCTTGTGGTTCATGAAGTCTGAGATGTACAGCCTGCCATCTACAGGGCTGACAGTCATGTAGAATTTGTAAGGTGTTGCTTTACTGTTGAATAGAAAGGTTGGAAGAAGTTAAGCTCAACTTACAACACATCAGACAGCAACTTACAACACATCAGACAGTAACTTAAAACACATCAGACAGCAACTTACAACACATCAGACAGTAACTTAAAACACATCAGACAGCAACTTACAACACATCAGATAGTAACTTACAACACATCAGATAGCAACTTACAACACATCAGATAGCAACATACAAAACATCAGACAGTAACTTACAACACATCAGACAGTAAGTTTAAAAAAGGATGTATCTATCTTATAGTCTCCAATTCCAGTTGTTATTTTAATTTAGGACTAAATACTTTATAACACTAACTTAATGGCTATACATATACCCAACTTTTAAAGAGGCTTCTCCAGTTAGACTAACACCAACTTTGACTATGTAAAATGACCTATCCCACTTTATTGCCAATATTAATGTTGACCAACAGCTTGCAAGCAAAGTCCCAACCATATTTCGACCTATGTTATGAAATGTTTGTTTGTAAAATGTTTACATGTTTCAGATGTTCCTTCAGAGTTGATGATAATTTACTTCCTAGTCTGAACCTCCCGCAGGACAAAGGTAATGGCAGCAGGCAGGGTATGAACCCAGGACCATCAATTAGGTTTTGGAGGTTGTATCTGAATAAGTACCTCCAACAGGTTTCTTTTCAAATATATAACATAACAACATATTCTAAAGTGTTTTCTAACAGTTTTAATTATTGTTATCTACTTCAGAAATAGAGATAGTCTGTTAGTGAGTTTAGTTAAGCTTTGAGTAGCAGTGTATGAACATGTAATCACAAACTTACTTAATATTGTTTGATATAAAAAAAACAACAATGTGTCACAATGCAATGACTATGGGACAGCCACACACGCATTCTTCTTTCATGTTAGGTAGGGGGGTAATGGATTCACTAACCTCATCTGTAAAATACTGGCTATTTCTTCTCTGAGGGGGGAAAGTTTTCGTATGAAATTGTAGTCACCAACATAGAGACTTCCATCTAAGCCAGAAGCTAAGGCCACTGGACTAAGAAGGCTGTTGTCCATAGCTTTTCCATTGCACGATTCACAGCTTAGCTTTCTCTTTTGGCCACTGCCTAGTATGTTGATAATTTTCTTAGGCTTTTCTTTCAAATAAATGTTAGTGCCATCTCCCTTGTGTAGTATACCTTGTAGTATAAATAGAAATAATGCCATGTGTTTCAGAGTCATTATTAAAGTACACTAACCCTAACCCTATTTCCTTTGCAAACGTAGATTATTACATACAAGCCTAAATCTCCTCCATAATGCCAGGGTTCAAACCATGGAACATCAAGATGATAGCCTGAAGTGCATACCACATGATCAGGCAACCAATGTATACACAGTGACAAAAAATATAGAGCAAAAACAATCAATTGGATTTTTTAGATACAATTTTAAGTTCTTTCCCAAAGATTTCATGAATTAAATGATTCAGTTCTAATTGATGATTGACACAATGTGGAGAAATAAACTGAAATATTAAACTTATTATTACCATGTTGTTATTATGTCAGAAAAAGACTAGCAATTTTTTTTTTAAAATAGCAATTTTTAGCATAAAATTCATAAAAGAATTGTCAACGTTAAGAATAAAATCCAATCTACCTTCTTGATAATTATAAGTGTGATGTATGTCTAAATTCCATCCACCAATGTGTGATGCCGTCATGTCGTATCCATTCAGTGTAGCACTGCGAGTTTCCCAGTAAATATGTTCACAGCTTAAATACTGATAACCAACATAGACTGAAAGAAACAATGCCAAATCAATGTTGAACAAATCATCAATCTTACTATAGTTTGGACACTAAGCTAAGTAAGTTTCAGTCTTTGTTTTACATGTTTCAGATATTTTTTCAGAGTTAAAGATTATTACATTCTAGCCTAAACCTCCCATAGGAAGTAGTCAGTATTGAGATTTACAAAACACTCTGTTAAGCAGAATGGAAGTTATGGTGTTTTTTAAAGGAAAATCTTTAAATTATAGTAAACCAAATTTTACACTAAATTTATCACAAGGGGGTGGAGGGGAAGTATGCAGTCACTGACTATTTTTAGTCCACCTGAGAGTGAGGCAGATTTGAAAGGAAAAAAATAAATAAAGTTATGTCAATCTATAATTAGTATTAACGAAATCCAAACAAAATATTGTGTCTTCAAAATGAAATGGCTTTTAAGTGAGCTTCAAACTCAGCTGATTTAACTCAAAACTCTTTTCGAGAACCAGCTGGAAATATCAGTGTCAGTGAACACCTGTTGTTGTTTTTTTTCTAATAAATTTCTAAAGAAATTTTGACAACCTAGCTCAACCTTGACATCATTTAAAAAAATAATATATATTTTAATCCTTTGACAGTGCTTTTATAATTTTTACTAAGATGGCCTAAACCTCACTATTGCAGCAATGACAGCCATCACATGCTTTATAATATTTAGCTCACTGATTTCAACCTATTTTACCTCTTGCTGTCACTATGCCATAAACTTTCTGCTTGTAGGCGTTGAGTCTGTCCCAGGCAAATGTGTACTTGAGGTTAGGGTCAGCTTCAAACACTTTTTTCAGCTCCACCCCCTGAACTGACACTCTGAGGTGGACCATGGACAGGGTGTGTGGTATAGTACTGGGAGTCATCTGTATCATGATTAGGGACATGTAGCCCGAGGACTCGGAACTGTGGTAGACCAAGTGGACATTTGTGCCTGGGATCTCTAGACTTTCTTGTAGTACCTGTACATTGAAAAAAAAAAGACTACATTTAAGAATTAATAGAATTGACCTGCTTAGCCTATGCATGACTAGAGTGAACATGATCAATATATATTGTTTTGTAAGTTGAATGCATAGAAAAAAATATTTGTATGATAAATATGTAAAGCTATAGATCAAGCTAAAGAGAGTCAATGTGCTATGTACTGTGTTTTGTCTAAATTTAGAGACGATATAGCTCTATGGCCTACTATTTATGTTATTAAAATGTCAAGCACATAATTTCCATTCAACCAAAATGTAATACTTTTTGAAAACTGGTACGATATTAAGCAAAAAATTCTACATTTTTTAAACAGGCCTCAATATTTGTATTAATACATAGACCCCCATTTAGACTCCTACATGTCACCCTCAGTATGTATAATAAGTTTCAGAATTATCTTAAGATTATTAGTGTAAAAGAACTAAAATTATCCTTTAAATATCCTAAAAATAATGTAGACAAATTATAATCCCTATGTTTCAACAAAAAATCTTTTTCATTTTACAACAGAACTGATAACCATCATTTTGTCAAAACTTAAAGGTTTAAATTAATAAGAGATTTTAAGTAATGACTGTCAGTCTTCCTCATAACTTGATTAGTCATCTCAAATAACAACTATGCATGCATTTCTCTACACTGTACCTGTGACTCTGGGATGACTGTACTCCTATCTGGACAAGCCCCAAGTTGTGTGTGCTGCCAGGTACTCAGCACAACTGGACGCAGGAGGTAGTGGTCGTGGTTGTTGTCAAAGTTGGAGCAGGAGAGCCCAGGGTTCAGGTGGGCCTTGCTTTCAATGTTCATCACTATGGTGTCCATGGTGATGATCTGATTCCAGGGCACCAGAACACTCGATGTCTGGGCTATAAAAGGATCCCTGACAAATTCCAATGTCACTGATCCACCACCGTTGACAAGAATGTCAAACCTGAAAGTTATATTACATAAAGCAATCAATAATTTAATTCTAAATAAAGTTTCAACTTTTTTTTTCAAATTAGGGTCAAGATAGTAAAACAAGTAAAATACTTTAAAAAAACAACAACAGTTCTCAATGCGTAACATTTGTGTGGACCAGTTGGGAAAAGGGGGGGGGGGGGGGTGAAGAGGGTATTTGAGAGGTTTACCTGATGTTTTCTTAAAAGCAATTAAACAAAAAAAGTTGTTGGATTTCAATTCAAGCTCAAGCTGACACACTAGCCACTTAGCCAGCTAGCAGATTTTAGAAGATTTTAGGGTTATCTATTGTTAGTTTCAAATTTTTAAGTGATGACTTAATTTTCTACACAAGGCTTATTAAACAAATATTTAAACAAAATTAATTATGATTAATAAAATAATTGGTATATTTTCGATTGATTCATCTTTTGTTAGGGGCAATAAATAATTGTGCAAAGTTTCAACTTAATCCAGGATTGGGAAGTGGGAGAAATAACATGTACTAAATTCCATCCAGACACACAGATTGATATATATTTGAAAAAAAAAAAAGTAAAGGCACCCCTTTCAGATCCTGCAAAACTCTGGGGGCAGATGATGTAAAGCTTGTCTGTTTCTATGGCCCACAGTTAATGAGAGTGTTGAGTGGCCAGCAAAATGACCAATGGTATATATTTCTCCAATGCATGTCAGGTACTCATTAGAGTTAAGTGGTCAGGGGCATCCTAAAAATGTCAAAATCCCAGTCTTTGAAAATGCAACCCCTTAGTACAGAAGCCAAGTGCTTTACCACTCAGACACAATGATAACAAGACTTTAACATTATTAGTTATCATTACAGCTACCAAGCATGCAGCAGCTTTTAATTGTGGAAATCACATATTTTAAAATAGTTAATTTTTAAGATACAAGATGGATTGACTAAAAGTTACAAGTGAAGTATATACAGAAACACAATGTAGTTGAATAAAGTGTTCACTTACTGTCCTTCTTCTCGGGTGATGGTAAAACCATAAAGAGGCTGAGTCACAACACCTACTCTAACTCCAATTAAAGGTGTTCCGTCTGAAGTCTGCACTCTGCCTCGAATAACTGACACTTGGCTTAAATTTGAAAAAAAAAAGAAAAAAAAATTAGCTTGGAATAATTTGTTCAATTATAGTTTTTGCATTATTTTCATAAATTATGCACAAATAGCATAAAAACTTTTATCTTCATCTGTCCTTTGTGTTCTTTATGGAAAATTGGGCCTCAAAGTAATGTTCCTCTTTTCAGACCTTGCGATCTATGGGCCAGATGTTGTAAAGCTTATCTGTTTCTATCACCAACTGCCTTTGCTTTTCCCAACTAATGTCAGGTACTAATCTGAGTTGGGTGGACTCAGGAGAGTCCTAGAAATACCAAAATTGAAAATCCCAGCCTTCACTTAGATTTGAACCCGAGAGCCCCCTCAGTTAGGAAGCCAAGAGCTTTATCACTCAACAACCACATCCCCATAAAAGCTGGCATGCTTTTTAGAAAGAATGGCAAAGTAATTGATGATAAAAAATCATAAGAAAGAATATTTTTGAAAGTATGTCTGTATTTTATAGATAAAGGTTGGAATTACTATAATTAGAAATAACTACACAATATTTAGCTTATTAGCATCCTTTTAGCCAATCAATGTTTCTAGAATTTCAGAACCAAATGTTAATCAGCTACCATTAATTCCACAAATAAAAATTGCCTACTCTTTAAATATCTTATTAAAAGAACAGAAGATTTTGAGTTTTATAAAAAGTAACTCTTTAAGATTTCCATGTTCAGGTTTTGAGCACTTTGGCACAATTAAGGCCATGTCGTGCCCAATTTAAGATTTCCATGTTCAGGTTTTGAGCACTTCGGCACAATTTAGGCCATGTCATGCCCAATTTAAGATTTTCATGCTCTAAAAAACTTGTTATTACCTTTCATTGAATGAATTCCTGGGTGCATCTATCTGGACACTGTTCTCCTCAATTAGAAAGCGCATTTTGTCTAGAAATGAAGCTGTTGGAGCTGGTGCATTGTTTCTGAGAAGTATCTCTTTAGGATCTGGAGATGTCTGGCAATAGGCACTCTTAGTGCAAGTTAATGTATTGCAGCAGTCTGGATCCAAGCAGTCAACAAGTCCATCTACAAGTAGTAATAGTGTCCATAAGTTCAAATTTAAAAAGGCCTTTTTTAATAGACGTATACAATTTATCTACTCAATTAAAATAGAAATAGAAAAGAGGAGATGCTAACAATAGAAGCTTAGAAGTTATTACCAAATATATTAAGAGTGTGCACCTTTTTCAATATCTTGTGAAGAATGTAACTTATATGCAAGCATTGTCGGGAAAAAATACAATTTTCTACCATTATCAAGCAATTAAAAGAGACAAAAGAGTCCTACCGTGATCATTGTCCATCTTATCTGAACAGGAAGTCTCTTTAGCCAAGCCGCAGTCCTCACCCTTCCAACCATCCTTGCATTCACACCTCCATCCTTCTTTAAACCTCCTGCAGTTGCCATGGTTGTTGCAGTCTGAAGGGCAGCCATCTATCAGATAGAATATGTTGTTGATGTATATACATATAATTATTTAGCCATAACATTATGGCATCTAACTCACAATATTAATCCCTGTACCAAACTCATGAATAGCTTTTGTCCCTAGTAAACAATTGGTCTCACTAGTTCTCAAAGTGCCAACTTACGTATGGTGCAGTGTTTCCCATTCCAGCCTTTGTCACAGTGGCAGGTTCCATTGTTGCAAGAGCCATGGATGTCACACCTGTGGTTACACTCTAGTTGGTCGCAGAGTGCCCCAGTCCAGCCAGAGGAACAAACACATCTCTGGTTCTCACACTTGCCATGTATACATTCCAAGCGACAAATTTCTAGGGGGGGGAGAAACAAACATGTTATGGTCATTATTAAATAGAAAAAGACTTTAAAAATCAATCACTTGCGTCTTTGAAAGTCAATGATGTACAAGAAAATAAGTTGTCGTAAGCCTAAAGACGGGCTGTTTTTTTTTTTTTGTCTGATAGTAATTTCTTTTCTGTTGCTCTAGCCAACAACATTTGCTTGTAGATAATGACTTAAGGCCCAAATGTGATTTTTTGTTGATCCAGTATTGTATTTCTCTATTAAGTTAAATATAAAAACAGATGATTCTGTTATATTTTTCATCTACACATACCGACAATAATAATAATAATAATAATAAATCTCCAATATCAGTGCAATTTGTTACTGTACACAAGTTGACACTATCTCAACAAAGAATTCTGTTACACAGGCTAGAGACAAAATACAACTGTATCATTACATTAGCCACAACATTGAGAATTAAATGTAAAAACAACTTTAAGCATTTGGCAATACAGATTTCAAAAAGACTACATTGTACCAAATATTTCCCCTCTTGTTATTACTCTATTGACAATATTTTATGATAATTAGATATGGCTTTTAACATTTTTTAACCACATAAAGAGGACACTACACATCTGCCCAGAAAAACAACAACATATAAATTTTTAAAAAAGTCTATTACTTTTGTTGCATTGTTTTTCCAAGCGATTCAGAGATAAAATAATAATTATAACTGAGTGAAAGCGGTAGCATCAAATAAAAAGGTTTGATAAACAGGTGACTGAAACAATTCATTACAGCACTATATTTTTGGAGATAAACTTGGCATTATTAAGGAAAGTAAGAAGACAGAGGAGGAATCATGATGCATTACTTTCAAAGTTGGGATGGTTTACTTTTTACTTTCAAAGTTGGGATGGTTTACTTTTTACTTTCTAAGTTGGGATGGTTTACTTTTTACTTTCTAATTTGTAATGGTTTACTTTTTATGTTTTCCCTCTCAAGTCCAAATACTATAATCTATCAAAGAGCAAAACTTGATGAACAGTATTAAAAAATGCTACTAATGAAAACAAGGGCTAAAACTATGTTCAGCAGAATACTGATATAGAAAAAAGGAATGGGGACAATTATGTCAGGTATAACTGAAAGTAGGAAACTAAAGAGAAACAAAAAGCCGACTTCCAAATATTGCTTACACTCAACTAACCTTAAATAGTTTTGAACACAAGGTTATCTTTTTATATCAATATTAGTCAGATTTTAGTTTTCATTCAAAATGTACATAATTACAAGCAATTATCTACATTGAACCTTTTTCTGATATAATATTGCTGTTGTTATGACTGTTATCATACTAAAGAGACATCCAATAATATCAATATTTTTTTGTAAGTAAAGTGAAAAAATAAGCAGTCTTTATACAAGAATATTTCAACTGTACTGACAAAGCCAAGACGGAGGACATCACAATTCCAGATGTAATCAGTTGGATTCTGCATACACAGAACAATATGGAATAACTTGAAAAATTAATCCATAATACCTTTTGTAACAATATATATATACATTACACTTCCATAATACAAGATGTAACTATTACTAATATCTTTTAATGTATAAGATGTAAGAACTTCTACTATACACCAACATTACCAGAGACCAATCCCTTCTATTCAACTTAATGCCAGACATAAGTGAAAGCCAGTGGTCATGTTACTCATTATAATCTCTAACCACTTTTAAGCACTTAAATCAGTAAAGACCAACATTTCAACAAAACTGCTTAAATCTAAAAGTTGTAAAGACCTAAAGAGAAGAGAAGTATCATGCTCATGTGTACGTCCTATTAACCTGTAAAACAATATTTAAATAAAAAAACTTAAGGAGCAAACTAACCGCCACCATCTGTTGTTATTCACATGCCAAGGAAGACAGATATTAGGCACAAATTACTGAAGCTCATTGTTACAAAACTTATAAACAATAAACAAAAGTAGATCATCAAAAGGAATGGCGTAAGATAAAGAAAAAAATTAAAACACATACTACGCTCCTTTAGAAATTAGCACCATACTCAGCGAAGAAGACAAAACAAAATAAAAACAGCACATGACAGGATAAGTTGGATGCAGGTAGTAGATGAGCATTAGTTGCAGCACAAACTACTAGAAAAGAAACTAAAAAGAAACAGAAAATGGTAGGTCAAGGATTCTCAGAATGTTGTTATTGACAACTACGGTACTCCAAACCAAAATCATTCCCTTTTTTTTTTGTTCTTGGTGTTGCAGGTTACCTGTCTCGCAGTTGAGCCCTGCAAAATGGCGGCCACACTCACAGCGCTCTGTCTGCACGTCATACAGCCCTCTGCCAGAGCAGCTCTTTGAGAAGCAGAGCTGGGTCACATTGATTTTATCTTCCACGTTACAGTCTCGACCCTTAAACCCTCTATAGCATCTGCAAGTGCCCAGCAGGCACACACCATTGCCTGAACAACTGGGAGCCATACAGTCCACTAGAGTATAGACAAGGAACAGGCTAAGCATTTACCAGAGTCAATGTCAGCAGAAAATGTAGTTGGGAAACTATTAGTCAAGAATGAAATCTTTAACATTTTTACACTTAGAAAAAATAGTTGTTAAAATGGTAATATCTTTATCTACATAATAAAAATATAGTTACATAACACACACACTAATTTACATTGAATTACTTCACTAAAAATAAAAGACAAGTAACTCAAGCGACCAGGCAACGTCAACCCACAAAATTAGACACGTTTCTGGTCATAACAAAACTGCAGTTGCCCAGGACAACAAGTGGACTGCAGTGAACAGCTACATTCAAACAGTGAACAGGTTACAATTAATGAATAGTTGTTCAGAAAAGAAATCCTACAAGAACATAACTTCTTAAATAAAAAGTCAAGACATGAATACATATATATTTTATTTCAATAAAATAAGAAAGCATTTCTTTGTATTACATGAACAGCTAAAAAAAAAAGTTTAAGTTTAATTGCATGTAATTATGTGTTGATGGAAGATGAAATAACACAGGAATCTCTCCTTAATTGAAACTCACTGTTTACAATTGAACAAGGTCAAAGCTCAATCAAGTATGAACTGAATAAGGTATAGTGGATTGAATGAGGCCCAAAGTGTCAGAAGAGGTCACTGAATTTTGTAATGCATCATTCTTCCACCTAACAAAACTCTTCCTTAAACTTACATCCAAACATACTATCAGATCTATATACAACTCTATAATAACAGGAAAAATTAAGTCAAACATAGTGCCTCGGAATAATATTTGGGAAAAATTAAGTCAAACATAGTGCCTCGGAATAATATTTGGGAAAAATTAAGTCAAACATAGTGCCTCGGAATAATATTTGGGAAAAATTAAGTCAAACATAGTGCCTCGGAATAATATTTGGGAAAAATTAAGTCAAACATAGTGCCTCGGAATAATATTTCAAAGAGACATTTTTATGGCACTTTAAGTAAATACCCAGAAAACAAGGAAAAGTTATACATGAAACACTGAACAATAATCTTGAAATTCAAAAACAAAATCTAATAAAATACTCAGAAAGACAAAGATAAAGGCACATTCCTCGTTCCATATGCTAGGACAAATTTGTACAAATGCTCCTTCTTCCCTAGCGCTATTAGAGCATGGAATGGGTTGCCTGAGCTAGCCAAGAAATCCAGTGACTTGGCAGAATTTAGGTCATTGGTTAATATGCATGACTGAATGCATGATGCGTAGGACATAATCATCTTCTTTTTTGAAGTAACGTCTGTATTATATAAGATAAGAGTTAAAACAAGCTTTACAGTAGAAGTTCTAGAGACTGAGTCCCAGACAATTTTTTCTCTTCTGTTAGCTGAAAGTAAGATCTGCCTATAATATTTTATATCTGTATATAATATGTTAATAATTTTCTCAGCAGAGTACAACAGAACAGCTGGATTATGATAAAGGTTTAAAATTAACAATGGAAGACAAACATTGACTTACCTATGCCACAGTCAGGTCCCTGAAAACCTTGGAAACAAACACACTGACCATTGATGCAGTGACCGTTACTGTTACAGTTGGGAACAGCACATTCAGACTCCCTGAGATCACATTCAACACCTTTCCATCCTTGGTTGCACATACACTGACCACGCAGGTAAACACCATTACCGCTACACAGCAGTGGACACACACCTGAAAGATATTTATATACAAATCCATCATAACATAGTTATAATCCACTTTTGCTGTTTTTCATAAACAGCCACTATGATGTGTCAAGGTGAAAAACAATTATAGATAGCAGCCCAATAAATATAAACCTTTTATAATAATTTTTTTCCCCAATATTTTTCTTTAAATAGAAAATACAGAAACTAGACATACAACTATTCTATATCCTCCCCCCCAAAAAAATTGCATGAATATATTCATACAAAGCTTTTTACTTTATTTCAGGTAAAATATAAGCTACTTATAATATAAGACAAGCCTATTATAATACAAGTTGTTTGAAAGCCGAATATATCTGGAACCTCAGTGAATAATCAATTTTTAAAAATGAAGTTTTCATTGTTTTATATATTAGGCTGTATCAAAATGAATGCAAAGTAACATCAACAAATAATGAATCCATTGTTAAAATTAAAATCTTTAAAAATTTTATACTTAGTTGTATTCTTTGCTTGTTCAAGTAAAAAAATTTTTGTTTGTTTAATACAAGATTCATATTTTCAATGAGTTGACACACTTTTTATTTTATCTGCAGAATAAATTGAAGCCTGTTATGAACTGTGATCTATCTGCTGTCATATACTGAATAATATACAGATTTAGTCACACAAGAAGTAGCAAAGGGAAAAAATTGTCTCTCTGAGACATAAAATGCCAAAGGAATACAGATTAATATAACACTAGTCAAACCTAGCAAACAAATAAAACAATTCAAACCTTGAGAACAGTCCCAGCCAGTGTAGCCAGGGAAACAGCGACATTGCCTGTCTCTACATTCTCCATTGCCGTGGCAGTTTTCTGGGCAGTTGGTGTCCATCACTTGAAAAAAAATAAACTCTGCTTTTGAAATATTTTTCTTACAAGATTTACAAGAGCATTATACACCAATTCATTGTTCAACTGATTTATCAAAGCCAGAATATAAGACTAATTAAAACTCATAAACTGATAAGTTATCTTTAACAGTTTGGTAAATTAAATTAAATGTGAAATTGCCTACAGAACGTCTAAAGTGCATAGAGGCTAAATAAGGATTGAGTGCTAAGTAAATGGCTTTATTGTTAAATTTGATTTCAAATATGTTCTTTGAAACTTGTTTCATGTTATTTACAAATAAATATTGATAATTAAAATGAGTTTTTACCATGAGGCGCTGCTGTCAATATGACTGACTGATATGTCTCTCTGTCATTATAAACTCCTATAAACCAGTCACCTTTATCCAAGAACTGTACAAGCGCTGTGTCTCGAGCAAAATAATCATTTCCTAACTTTAAAAAAGAAATGAAACAGATAATTTATAAATTTAAGAAAAAATTATTTGAGTCTTGTTAAATGCTATCAACGTACATAAACATTACAACAACCAAAAAATTTGTTATATACAGATTTATCAGATGTTTTTAAAATAATTTTGATTTTTGCTTTGCTGTTTGTTGCAAGTTTTAAGTTACTTTGACAAAGTTCATGTAAGATTCTCAAAATGTGAAAGTCCCAACTAGTAAGACTCTGGCTTTATAATATTATAACATCAGGTATAAAAAAAACAACATTAACTTACCAGAGCCCTCTTTGATCGATGCCCCACTCTAGTTCCATCAATAACCTTAAAGAAGTCAAACTGTACATGAGTCGGGGGCATGCCTCTCCTCCCATAAATCCCCATCATAGCATCACCAGGAACAGTCAGATTTATCTTCACAGTCCCAGAGACCCTTTGGTCTAACATGCTGATCCAAAATGTCCCTAAACAATAGTAAAAACACTGAGCTGCTTATTGAATGTTGAAGTTGTACATTAGGAGTATTTGTGTGTCAGAATACCTCAATGTGTTTATGTTTAAGTTAAAAAGCAATGTCACTTTATGTTATGTTACTAAGCTTAACAGTTATAAGTAAGTTCCACTCTGAGACTTTGCGATCTAGAGTGTAGATCATGTAAAGATCATTGAGGGTGTCATGTGGCCAGCACAATGACCAACCGCCTTTACTTTCCCCGACTAATGTCAGGTACCCATTATAGCGGGGTAGACTTAGAGGCGCACAATGACCGCAAAATTAAAAATACCAGTCTTCACCAGGATTTCAACCCGGGACCCTGATTTGAAAGCTAAGCTCTTTACCACTCAGCCACTGTGTCTCCATTTACAGTTATGGGTAAAAGAATTTGAGCAGAGATGTACTGGCAGAGCATCCCAGCATAGAAACCTTCTCCCAGCTCCTCCAAGAAATATTCAAACACAAAAAAGTGTAACACAGAGAAATGCTTTCTTGAAAAGTAGAGGAACATTTCTCAACTCAAGATATTATTAGATTAATTGGAATGGTGTAGCCATAAGTCACTGATGGTTATAATTATCCTACATGGAACCAGAGATGAAGCATCTCTTTTAGCTGGGAAAACAATATAAAGAAATAAGACAGTTTTTAATAGTATTGTCTGTAAAGAAGTTTTAAAAACCATACTTTGAAATAAATAACAGACAAGTCAGAAGACTATGTGTCGCGGAACTTCTTGAGAATGTCAATCCCATTTTAAAAAAACAACCCTAGTAGGATTTTTTTTTATTCAATATCTATAATCTGCAATAAATAATAAATATATTGTTATACAGTGTAAAACTATTTACCTGGAGGTACAGATTTCCTAACTGCTCTACCTGGCTGTAATGTAATAGCAGGTTCTGTGGTTGCATAACTTGGATGCAGGCCTGAAGATATTAACAAATTGATAGTTCATACAGTTACAGCATTAGGTTCTTGGACCATAAAATAAGATATGTAAAATGTCTATGGAACAGAGATGGTAGTAGAGTGGGATTGAAATAGGTTTCTGATTGACATTACACTTTGGTTGGTATTTCAGTGAGCAAGTCATTTATATTTGTCATTCTTGTGCTATTATGTTTATATTGTGTCATTATTTGTTGTGAATATTTTGTGAAAGTACTTAAAAGTATGTCAGGAAATAAAATGATAGCTTTCAATGTCTACTTATATCAACACCAAGTCTCTGTTAATTAATTGTTATGTTTAATTGTCTACAGTAATTTATTTATTCTCTGTGAAAACAGAACAATTCATAATTTTGTATCCATTTTAGGATAATTTAATGGCACATTTTTCTAGTTTACCTACTTCACTTTTAAACAAATTCTCAAAATACATTTTGATTAGTATTGAAGAGTAAAGAAGCTCTAGATATTTTATTACTAGCTGATCATTTGATTACTTAGATCTCATTATTTTCAGTATTATTTTGGTATAATGGCTTAAACTTGTAGCAGGTCTCTATTACCAGAAAGTATAATGATTGCTACATTTTAGTGTGGCAAATACCTTGATATCTTGCCAGGTCTGATCTACTATTGGAAGAAGGTACAAGAGATCTATTGTGTGGGTGAGATAACTGGTCATTGGGACTGTTGTGGTCTAGAGACATTGAACTACAGTCCTTCTCCACTTTCTCCTCCATGAACATTGAGTTTGCTGATGTGAGACAAAGAAAAAAGAGTTTCATTCAAAGTCAAGTTATACAAACTTCTTAGACTAGAGGTGATCATTCTACACCCATATTAAATACACACCTGCAAAATAAACTGTACACGCCAAGAGACCAACACACAGGATCAGGAGCACTAACGCAGTGCAGCGCCATGTACATCTCTGCTGAAGCTTTTTGTGCATGCGTGAACCGGCTGACCCAAATTTGGAGTAATACCGGTAGTCCTGTGAATAATTACCAGGGGGAATGCTAGGAGCTGCTCCAAACTGAGGAAAAGCCATTATTTGCCTACGGAAAGAATTTTATGAAAATTAATTTACATTAAAATGATCAGTATATTAAATGACATGCTTGTTAACAACTATTACAGTTCCTTTAATTAGCACTTTAATAAAAAAAGTAGGGGAATTAATATATGACATAAATTTCATTTTTTTTTTCTTCAGTAAATAAGATTTTTATTTCCTAATCCAAAGCTACTGAATGATAGAAAGGGAAAGAGATAAGCAAATGTTCGAAACCAGGTTCTCTTCATTTAAGCCATGCTATAAAATAATGTATTTTTAAAGCCAGCAAAATTGAGTTTCTCCCCACTTTAAAGTCAATCAAAAAAAAAAGAAAGAAATCCAGTATGTAAGTGGCACAGTCAGCCTAGGATTACAATTTTGGACTAATCTTTCTTTTTTTTTTTTAGCTCTATATTTTTGTTTTACATATTTCAGACATTCCTTCAGAAATGAAGAGTAATTACTTCCTAGCCCTGACCTCCTGCAGGATAGCAGGGAATGGCTTCAGGACCATCATGGCAACAGTCCGAAGAACATCAAGACACCCACTGGAGAAAGTTGAAACCTGCTAGGACTCTAAGTGATTAGTGATGTTGTTTTTTTAAGAACTCCATTTAACAAATATTTGCATGTAATTTTTTTAGTTAGTTAATTAAAACTGACCTTTCATTATTGTGTGTTATAACAGATGTTTCTCCAACATTTGGACAATGATAGGGATATGTGTCAGAATGTCCGCTACTGATATAGTGATCACTCACATCCAAGCCATGGCTGTGGCCTGATGGAACTGACCCAGACCTCTGCATCGGTGGATGGTGATGCTGATACAGTGCTTGACCATCTACATTAAAAAAGGCTAAAGGTTACTTTGTTGTAAAAATATTTCATAATACACAGGCACGCATACATTTTTTTTAGTATAAGCTTCAGCACAATATAACAAAAATCTATTTCTTTAATGTTTTAATCAAAAGTGTTCATTTATTGCAGTGTTTCCCAAACTTTTGACCTCTGTGTACCCCAGTTATAATTTTTGTAATGCTGAGTACCCCTCACTCCCCACCACACTTAAGGTTATAAACAGAACATAATAAATGTGTATTTTAAAAAATCAGCATAGTTAATGAGGTGCAACATGTACCCCTCCAACGTCTTCCTGTGCCCCTGGCGGTACACGTACCCCACTTTGGGAAACACTGATATACTGGATAGTGTTAGAAATACTAAAACAAATGACAATAATTGAATATATATACAAATTTTTTAATCTGACAAAACCATCCAATATACATGGATAGAAGGTATTTGCTACTTACCCATACTGTAGGCTGAACCTATTGCATTTTGCACCATGTAAGGATTCTCCATGGTTTTGTCTTGCTCTCCATCTGAAAATGTTGGCTGGCGACGGAAGTCTATGTCTGAATAGTTCCCTCTCACAGAGGGACCAAAAGAGCGCTGCCGCACCGGGGCTGGGCTTCTCTGTGGAATGTCCTCAATAGGAGGTGGCGGTGGGGGTGGAAATGTAGGCGGAGGCATAGGAAGTGTACCTGCAAGCATCAAATCTCAAAGTAAATATATATTTTTAAAAATTCTAAACTGATATCTAAATACAATGAACTGTAACTTAGCATTGAAGCATGACTTGGTTTTTAAAAAAAAAAATTAAAAATCAAAGTAAAAGGTACCCTTATCAAACTTTCATCTTTTGGTGGAGATAATGTTTAGCTTATCTGTTTCTAAAACTATGGTCAGCACTTAAGGAAGGTGTCATGTGGTCAGCACTTAAGGAGGGTGTCATGTAGCCAGCACAATAACCAACCACCTTTACTTCCTGAACATATGCCAGGGGTTGCGTGAACTCAGGGGCTTCCAATAAATCCTGAACCTCAAAAGCCTAGTCTTCACCAGGTAACTCAAGACCCCTTATTTTGAAGCCAAGCACTCTAACACTTTGGCCACCTCCATAATTGATTAAAAGTAATTATAATAACTATTCAAAGCTAAACAAAATACAGATTCAATATAACTAACTGATCATGGTCAGTTTGACATTTTAACTGACCTGTCTGACTATAACGCTGTAGAGCATGTCTATTGTCTTCATCACTTTCTGATGCCTGAGCTGACCTCTGGGCTGATCTGTGAGCTGACCTCACCTGATCCAGGTTGATATGGTCCCAAGGTGGGTCATACACGACATGTTCATGTGCAGGGTGCGGACCCTGGGGGCCTGGCCTGTGGTGCTGGTATAGGGATGCTTTACCCTGAAGTGGGGCCTTAGCTTCTGATTCTCCATCTGAATCATAGCTGTACTTTCGACAAACTGTCCGCGGATTCAGATTAGAAGAGTTTGAAGTATTAGGCATTATGGAAGAGACGGCATGCTCATCTGGAGTAAGCCCTAAAGTTTTATAGAAGAAAAAATGTTGATAGCTTAGTAGTGCAAAAGTTGAAATTTAAATAAAAGGCTTCACAAAATTTTAACTGTATAAATTTTAAGTTGGAATTGAACAGGTAGGGGCTCTTAAAAGAGTATGTGTATAAATGTCAATGAATAAGAAGCAAAATTTGTAGATTTAGTAAGCTATTTTATTTTAGTTGTTCCCTTTGAAGGCAAACCTTTTTTAAGTATATGTTAAGCTAACTGAGAAACCTTTTTAATGCAGCTGAAATGAATCAATGAAAAAATGAATTAATTAATAACTTCAACCATAATTAAGTTAATTATTTTTAATCTTAAAAGTGCTAATAGATAACTTTATTATGCAATATATTAGCTTACACAAAAATTGTCAGTCTTTTTTTTTTCAACTTTGACCTTAGAATTTAAATAATTGTGTTTTAACTACAATAATGACATCTATAAGATCTAGATTTATTAAGGCCATAGTCGCATTAAAAAATCAAATCATGTTTCCATTCTTATATAGGAATATAAATGTGTTCTTTTGCAGAATCTAATGCTCGTATGGGTATTATAACATTAGACTAACTAAATTTTTAAATATTTTAAACTAGTATAAAATAGTAGATCTATAGTAAAAAAAAAACTGCTGCAAAGGTTGATGCTGTTTTTTTCCTAAAGATTCTACTTAAAAATATGAAATTTCAATTATTATGATGTAAGTTGGACATTCCCAAAGTGATACAAATGGGTACATTCTCTCACAGGAAAAGGGGGGAGGGGGGGGGGACAATAAAAAAAGACTGCAGAATAAAAATGGTCTAAACAAGACTGCAGAAGAATAAAAATCTAAAATAGAATGCAGAACAAATAAAAAATGTTGAGTAAGGCTAGGTTAGCTAAGACAATCCAATATTTTACAAATGAATGGCTTTTTTTTGTTTTGTAAGTCCTGGCAGCCAACTCGTATTCTATTAAGTATCCAGACCAACAAGTGAATTTCACTCTCAATAGAGTTTTATTTTGGATTTTAAATTAGATAAACAATGCATTTTAAAACACTCATTACTTTTTTATACATGAACAATTGTTGAGCATTAACAGTAGGCTACATTAGGGTACACATATTTTTTAAGTGTTAATTATGTCTCTGAAACTTAAGCCAGACAAAAGCAGGCACACCAAGAGTTAGTGGGGTGAGACCATCTGATCAAGGTAATGCTAGTTTATCACATTATCACATAACAGAATAGAGTGGTGTAGGCAGATACAGACTTGTAGAGGAAGGCATTATTTATTTATAGCCAAGAAAATGGAATTTCGATCTTGTTTGAAGATATTTTTTTTAAACATACAACATGATTTTAGAAAGTTATTTAAGATTTACAAAATATTTATTGAAGATATCACTAGGAAATAAGTCGTCTCTAGTTAACATGTACGACCCTATTAACAAATGAATATGGGCAGGATACATGGACGCAGAATCAGTTCCCCTACAATGTGTTGCAAATGTATGGATGACCCACTGGTTCATATTGGCAATATGACTAGAGGACCTTGGGAATGAACACTGGGCAGCTCAGTTTGACCACAGGGGTACACAGGCTAATCAATTTCTCTCAATAGTCAAGTGACTCTTGTGTTTGAGAGCCAGGCCTCAAGATGAGGTTCAATCCGTTTAGGACACCCTGCTACATGGTTTAGAGCCAAGACTTCCTGCTGTGTTCTCCTATTTATAAAAATATTTCAGTGGGGAAATATAAAGTCTATAGCAAAAAAAAAAGTTCATTCATTTTCTTTTGCATCTAATATAAAGAAACTGAGACAGGGCTAATGGGTTAGGAACAGGGGTGGGAGGGAGAGGCAGTCATAGTTTTTATCAAGGGATACAAATTCTGTATTTGTATTGTCATTACATGATCCATATTTGAAAACTGATCAAGTAAAAAAGACATTACCAATTTAAAAAAATGAAATCCTTAAATAAAGAAAAAATATTTTCTTCTTTCAAGTAGGACTTCTTAATATATACATATATATATCTAGACCTATTCTCTATTTACCTAGGCCTGTTAACTTTTTGTCATGGTGTGCGATTTTAACCTCCTCGTATGGTCGAAGGTTGTCATCAGAATGAAGTTCTTCATCATCGTCAGAGCTGCACGTCTGGCTTCCTCTGTTCTTTGTGCGGGCCCTTTTAGAAGAGGGCCGCTGTACAGGGGCCACTGGTCGCACTGATCTAATGCTTCCTGATGTGCTGCCACTGGTAAAAGAAGCAGCACCTGGCATATCCATCCCACAAAACTAGGACGTCATTGCAGCTTAATGCCTTGGAACTACTCATCTGGAAATGTAAAAAAAAAAGATTCATGATATATGTATCTATTTTTTTTTTAAAATGAAACATACAATATTTAGATATAATTGCCAGGTAGCAGCTGTCTAACAACAGTTACTGAATGGCTAATAGATGACTTACAATGTAAGATGTACTTAAGTTAGCAAGAAATAGAATAGAAACATGAAGCCCAACTAACAGCCCGCAAACCATAGTTAGCCCATGGCGTAGCTCTATTTATCCCCCTCAAGGCTTCTACCCACATTGCATAAAGAAGCAGCAGAGAATTAGTTCCATTGGTTTTGACAATTTTTATCTGTGATGCAGCCCATGATATGTACATTGAACATTTATTTGGCCCCAGGTTTAGGAAATAAAAGGGTCAGTGAGTACTGCAATAGATAATATGTATTACTTTTAAAAAAATGTTCTTAAGTTTCAAAGATTATTAGGAAACACTACAAATATTTTTAGAGTGTCAAGCAATAAACTTCTTCTTCCATATTGGATAACACTGTAACAGAGGGTGTCAAAGGAAAAAACAAAAGGCTGCAGACAGTTCTCATCAGCCTTTAATCAGAATAAGTTGTTTAGATTTGGCTGATGGGATTGTAAGGTTTGGAACATATAATGTGAAATGGATATATGCTAGATGAACAAGTATTATTGGTTTCAAAAGCTACTCTCATTCTATGTTTGAAAAAAACAAACCAAAAAAAACAACAAATGAATTGGTTGCAAACACAATTGGTCTCACTACAGTGCTTCTTCTTAGCTTAGAAAATACAGACGTTGGTTGAAACAAAGAGGATGATTATGTCCTATGTCCATCTACTCATGCATGTTAATCATCGACTTAAAGGCTTCATAACACAATGTCACGTACACTGTATCTATATTTAGCCATAGTCTATATTTAGCTTGTCGGCAGAATTTCAGCTACCTCGGGAATTTTCTATCACGCAGCAGGATTATGTTTTGAAATAAATATGATTGGTTTAAAGTATTAATTATTGTACTTTGAGCTGCATTTATTGGTTGGCCTTGCAGCGTAGAGATGTTGGTCACGTGATAACGCTCTAGAGCCCGGGAAGGATTCTAGATTGCGGCAGTCTTGTGCGGATGGCTGCCTGGTCGTGCGGTTTGCGCGCTGGACTGTCGTTCGGATTTATCGACGGTCGAGGGTTCAAACCCTGCCCGCTCCCATCCCCCGTCGTCCTGCGGGAGGTTTGGACTTGGAAGTAAACTATCTTCAACTCTGAAGGAACATCCGAAAACATTTTACAAAAACGTGTTAGAGATAACATGTACGAGAGTCTAGTGAACTTAATTATATTATTGTGTAGATCAGTTATTTTATTCAAGTACATTTAACCATTGTAATTATTTGTGAATAGCTTTTCCAAGTTCTGAATTAAAGTATTTGTTTTAGACGAAGAGAAGTTTCTTCATTGAATATATAATAATATACTTAGATCGTCTTGTCAACTAGTAACTTCTAGATGATCTTCTTATCAACTAGCAACTTTTAGATGATCATCTTATCAATTGGCGATTTCTGAATCCTCAGCAATTACGATCATTGATTGTGCTTCAACGTGACATCTCGGCATCAAGTTTGATCGTAACATCTAGCACTATTGATGATCGTAACACACAAGTGTCACTATAATTTTTCATAGAATATGTATGTGTTATTATTAAGCCCTGAAGCTTACAGTATACTGTCTCCAATCTACCTACCCCAAACCATATAATGCCCAATGTATGTGTATTATGTTTCAGCATATATACTCAGGAAGTACAGAACAACACAAGGAGAAACAGTGAGCATAGTCAAAAATACCAATGTAAAATATAAACATTCATTATTAAATGTTCAATAAAACATACAGGTGTTTATACATTATACAGATCAAGCTTACTATATAATATTACAAAGCTTATATCAACTCAATCTTGTTAGTCTGTCATGTAAAAATATTGTACACATTATTTCTTCCACTTCCCATTCTCGGATCAAGTTTAAAATTTACACAATTATTTATTGTTGATGACAACACATCAATAAAAAAAAAATTAACCAATTATATAGTAAATTAGAAGTAATTATTTTTTAACAGAAAAGGGAGATAAATCTTGAAGCATTGATATATAAGGTAGTGATTGTAAGTCATTAGGCACTGTTGAACTGTCCAAGGAAACAAAGGAAACAATGCTTAGATGTTCAATCTAGACAAAGTGAAATTACGGAAATTTCACATATTCCTTGTAGTCCGATTTTACCTAAGTTCCTGGAAAAGTGGTCGTAGCCATACAAAGGGGTTTTGTTTCTCACGACCGCCTTGTTTCTATCCCCCGTGAGGCCATTTTCGCCACTGGAGACTTCACAACGCGGAGGAAGGACTTGGTTTCTTTCACTTTATCTCTGGATCTTCGCCGCTGACTACACGCCATAATAATGATGTCTTCCACGTTGTGGCTACATAACAAAGATGTAAAGATAAGATTCCGCGCAGTGCCAGCTGCCGTGTACCAGAGGTATGACCCCTAGTCAAGGCTTTCATGGCGAAGTATAGAAAATGTCAGACCTTACAACTTTAGATCTTCAGTTTTCTCCCCCCCCCCCCCCTTTTTTTTTCTTCAACTGAACAAAAAAAAATCAAGCATGTCAGATCTTTCCAGGCCCCTGTTGGAATTCTCACCATCTTGTTACAGACAAAACCCCCATGAGATGCCAGGAGATGCTTCTTGCCATTTGCCCGTGCCAAGTGTCAGCAATGATGCTTATCAAATATCAGTCACCTTAGCCGAGAAACAATACATTCTCTCTCAATGGCGCACACACAGAGATCGCCTACTGGAGAGATATGTAAACACAGAGTCCGATGGAAATGTGCTGGCAACGATCTACTCACCTCGACATTAGTTGGGAAAAAAAAAAGGGGGGGGGGGGGAGACTTGATTCAACACACGCAACTCGTTCATGGCACAAACACGGAATTAACTCCCCTATCGAACTACTGTGAGAAAATGGGGCGGATATTTATGTGTTTAGGGGTAAGTAGGTAGACTGAGGCCTGACGATAGGATTAGGTCAGCATAATGGTATCAAATCACAAATGAACAGAATAACAAGATAGGGGCCTATACGTATATCTGCGTCAAAATCCATTACTAAAGTAAACCAAAATCATTTAGGGAAATAAATATGTCCAAAAGGAAGGGAGTGTACTCTTTTCAAACTCAAAGAAGTCAACGGAGTTGAGATTGTCTTTTAAAAGACCAACAGAACTACAAATACCATTGTGGTACAGATTAAACACATCCGGAAATAAGCTAGTAACAACCTCTATCTATCACGATCTTTCAGGCCGAAAATGCATTTTTAATTTTTTTAATTTTACGGATTTCATTCAGTTCTCTACAAGGGTACATGACAGTTTTGTGTCAACTTGCTCAGTGGCTTAGAAATCATACAAGAACTATGAATAACACAATATTTCTTTTAATAGAGCTAATAACAAAAAAGTAAACTCGGTTATACACCTTCAAATCTCGACCTATCAGAACGAATTTCTAACCTGGAAAACGAAGCCTCTAGAATCTAGGAAACAAACAGTCTATATACTGGAAGGTTTGGGGGGGGGGGGGGGGAGGCTCAATAGCCCAGGAAACTAGTATTTTAAAACCCTGGGAAAAATGATCTTCAATCCAGGAAACAACTTCTCTATAAACCGGGAAAAAAAGTATTATACAATTCAGGAAACGAATTCTGTATAATCCGGGAAAAAAGTAAATACAACTTAAGAAGCAAAGTCTTTGTAGCCATATGTGCTACAAGTAATTTCTTTTATTCCAATATATGAGAGTAACTTCTACTTCTTTACTGTAAAATAGCAAAGCAAACCGATTGTCTGAGTTATGGTCGCGATAACCACCCCTTGAGAATTCAGTAGGTTGTTTCTAAAGTCTATGTACTAAATGAAAACTGCAGTGTTGCTCATAGGCGTAGCCAGGTAAGGGTGGGGATGGGGGGGGTGGACCCCCCCCCCAATGAAATCCCCCCCCCCCGCACGCAGGGGGGAGGGTCGGAATTTAGTGACTGATTTTTTGCTTTGATTTTGTTTATTTTAGGTGAGATTTTAATACTAAACCATCACCCCCTTCAGCGGGGTTTGAAGCCAAAAAATACCTCTTCAATATAAAAAAAAAGCAAATTACTCAAAACGCTATGAGCGTAGCCAAAGGGGTTTTGAGTTTACCCCCCCCCCCCCATCAGCGGGGTTGGAAGCTAAAAAAATACCTCTTCAATATAAAGAAAAAGCTAATTACACACTCAAAATGCTATGAGCGTAACCAAATGGGTTTTGAGTTTAAACCCCCCTTCAGCGGGGTTCGATGCTAGAAAATACCTCTTCAATATAAAAAAAAATAAAAAATTACACACTCAAAAAATGAGCGTAGCCAATCCAAATGGGGTTTGAGTTTAAACCCTCCTACTCCTTAGGGCTTTTTTTTTTTAAAGCTTAAACGCCCCCCCCCCCCTAGAAGTTTTTGAGTTCAAAATCCCCCAACAAAGAGTTTTGAGGTTGAAAAACTCTCTCTTCAATATTATTCTAAATTTAAATTCTAATTTAACAAAAAAAAAACTCCAGAGATTTTTTAGTTTAAAACCTCCAACAGATGATGTTGACTTTTCGATATAAAATTTAATGCAAACTACAGTCACCTAATTCCAAGAGCGTAGCCAAGAGAGGTTACAAACTTCTACCAGTGACTGGGCTCCACTACTAAAGTGCAGTGCATAGTTATCTGCCGACATTGAAAAAGCCTAAATGTATGGCTCAACAAAGACGGCTAAGTCGAATTTTAGGAGACAGTTATAGAGATCGGGTCTTACGCAAGGAAATCCTATGACGAACTGTGAGTCGACCCCTTAGTAAGGTTGTGACATAGCGTCGCATGAGGTTTGCGGGACATGTTCTCCGACAAAATGAATTACACACAATAAGAGTTGCGATGACATTAAGGCCATTAGGAGGAAAGCGCAAACAGGGACAACTTGGCGCCACACATTCATGGAGGTCCTCAGAGCAGGTGGTAAGAGACTTCAGATATTGCCAGTGACAGATCTTTGTGGAAGCAGCTTGCCGCCCATGGCGCCGAACAACGCTGGAGGATCTAAATAAGTAAGAATAGCAGATTAGGTTTTTGAAATAAAACTTTTTAATAGCAGGATAATGCACTGTTGACACCTCAGAATATGCATTTTGTTGGCTTTCAATACCATAAATAGCGCTTGGTGGCGGGGCTTGCCCCGAACCCCGCTGGGGGAGCTATCAGAGCTCCCACAGACCCCCTTGCTGACAAGGGCGGGGAGCCTACAATTTTTCCACTAATTTCAGGAAGAACCTTCCGAAAGAATAAAGGGTCAGAATGCACTACAGATTAATTCAGTACGTGTACACACACACACACATATACAATCTTCTTTACAGATTGAACACAGCAGACCTATTGAACAATTAACAACGGTTTCATGACATAGGACAGCTAAAAAAAAATAGAGATATAAAACTATTATTCCTTACTAGAAAGAAGAAAAAAAACATCGTTAGTGTTCCATAGTGCCTTTTGTTCCCCTGGATATTAAGTACAAATAAGAACGCTATCATTAGGATTCACAATACTCCATTTAAAAAAAAAGGGAAAAGGAAAAAAAAAAAAAGGGCTATAGCTCTCCATTATTAGATCAATTGTTTTAACTGGAATACGACTGCGATGCTCTAACTATTTGACCTACCACGTGACACAAACAGGGTGAGTCACTGGTAGCCTGAGGACCTTAAAGGATACGGGGTTGGCCAGCTTTAAGTGGCCTGGCCACCTTTCTTTTTTTGTTTTGTTCGACCATGCTAAATATTTAAACGAGAAATCCCCCGCACCTTCTGGTCAGACAAATACATCGCGGAGGCGGGAGAGACGAGCGGAAAAAGTTGACACTGTAGCAATTTGGAGTTGGCAACTATGCTATAAAAATAAATGCCATATTCTGATGGGTAGCAGGAAAGAAGAGACTCGCTTACAATGGTAGTATCGAAAGAAACGATCTTTATGTTGACTTAAGATTTCAGTCACGTACAAAAGAAGAGAGAGGGGGAGGGTGAGTACGATTACAGTTAGTAAGAACAACAAAGAATAAATAGCCTTGTAATTTTGGAGCTTTATGTGGAAACATGAAGCCGTTTACCGAAGTCCCTTTCTATGTGGTCGTGAGGTTTCCCGTTTCAGATTCTGGACACGACGGTGAAACAACAGTTCTACGTCATTAAGTAGCCATTGACAAAAGGAAACAAAATGACGTAACGAAATTGGGTGAAGAAGTATTAGACACCTGTTGATCAATGATTTAAAACTACACATCCCCCCTCCCCGAAACAAAATGTTGATTTTTCGTATTTATGAAATGAATACGAATCGAATACATAAAGATCATTTAAAACAATTTTTTGGTTTTAAATCACGAAAAATCAGCAACACTGGTTTATAGTTTGTACAGTGGCCCCGACAGTGGGTAGAAAAGAGAGCCTGAGATCTGAGCCTTTGCCCTTTTTTTATTTTTTTTGCAAGCGTGTCGAGTATTTGATATTGACGTGACAATGACTTAATAAAATCACTTTGCAGGTTTCTAGGTAGATGTCAGGTTTATAGTTTATTAGGAATAACTGAACTAGCAAGGCTTCAAAGTGTACTGAGACAACAACTGAGTGTCTCAAGAGAGTTTGAACAAAGGTGAGACAGAGTTCAAAAGTTTTGGCTGACCACAGTCAGAACACTCGAGTGGTCAAACGAAGACAAAAGCACTTGGCCTCACTTATGGTGCATACATGATCTATATACAAAATACTTCGTCGATCTCAAGTGCCCCAAGGCTTTAAGGCATGTGTAATAGTTCACGACAAAAAGAAGCAATATCCACTGTTACATTTGTCTGTGCGTGTATGCCAATGAATATATCCATTGAGCAGACCAGAGCGGTCAAACAAAAACGAGCAACATAGTGGACTCCTAAGCGAAATAATTTCCGGTTAACTTTTTACATTCACCTGTTTATGACTAGCGTCAATTTTATTTCATAAAAATGTTACGAACTTAACAGCCGCACAGTATATAATGTTTAAAAAAAAAACAGCTTTATTCTGTACCGTATTCCTAAGATCTTTTTTTTTTTTTTGTAATGCCTTTAAACAAAAAACAGCAATTATACTGTGCTTATTTAACATAGAGAACTACGAAAGCGAATGAAGAGAAGACAGTTTACTGCAAATTACAATTTCGAAAAATCAGTTCATGCTGGTGTATTCGAACACCCATAAGACGTAATCACCATCTTTTTTGAAGTAACGTCTGTATTTTATAAGATAAGAAATAATAGGCTACGTTGCATTGCTGCGGTGATCTTCGTTTACAAGTAATAATATAGCGACTTCGGGGGGGGGGGGGGGGGGCAAGATATGTGTTATGGTCAATGTGTGACGCTGGTAACATGCCGTACAGACACTTATGATTTTTGACACCATGTGCTGCGGTCAGTGATGTGATCTAATGGTTCAGATTAGACCAGAACTGGACACAGAGTTAATACAATACTGACACAAGTGATAAGGGACTACGAAAAAACAACAACATAAACACTACATTGATTTCTCAGCTCGCTTTTATCATTATAGAATTATTGCCAGAAACATTTGGACATAGTTAAACTATATTAAAAGTTCGTATCTCTTCTGACTGTATACTGACGAAAGTTTCTCTATCATGTACTCTTTGCTTTCATACTTTCTTTTAGTAAACACTTGAAAGCGACCCAGTCAAAAGTGTGACCAGAAGTGGGTTTCTGGGTGAAACGAAACTCACCAAAAGAACTCAACAAATAATAATAATAATAACAAGGGAAATATTTTTTAGAATCTTTTAAAAAAAAAAAAATACGCTTATCTAAAGGAATTAAACGTAATCGCAACATCACTTCCATATATCTTAATACTGCATGAATAAGCTCCCTTCTCTATATAAAGAAAATTAAATTAATTACGATTAATTTATTAATTAATTTTTAAATTGATTAATGTAGTGAATGACCATCAAAATTTTTTTTTACCATCAACAAATTTTGACCATCAAAAAATTTAAGTTACAAACACACGCATCAGATATGTTTGTAATTCACCACACGATTCAATACTAATAGTCTTGAAAGTTCCACACGCACAAATCTCTACATGTTTATGCTTAGTTTTTGTCTTTCAATCAGTGCAGAGTTAAAGCTCTGGATAAGGAAATCTGGCAAAGGCTAATTTAGAACAACATACCTAATTCTGTATCATAATTCATTCAATACCATTTGTTATGCGTACATTTGTAAGTAACTTTATATATGTTGCAAGTATATAGACAAACTTTCCCATAAACATTTGTAGACTTTAAAACTAATTCTCAGCTTCGGCGATGTCAAAGGTTTCTGGTTCGAGTCCTGGCGAAGGCACATTGATTATAAGATTTTAAAAAGTCTCTGATTTACACTTCTCCTAAATTGTATCTTTACAGGGGCTTTGAACTGATAGCAGTACGTAGTGGGGCCTACAAACTTCGTTAACATTGGATCACTCCAACTGTTCCATTGATTTTCCTATTGTAACTACAACGGCTATTGTAACTATTGTTTTTAAAAAAAAACGCAAATTAAATCTCTAATGGTCACATTACAAGGTCTTCGGGGCTTGCAAAGAGATAGACTTAAGTGATAGGTGAAGGAAGACTACGCAGTGGCGTAGCTAGGGTGGGGGGAAAATTTCAAAATCATCCCGGGACCCCACTTTTAAGGGGACCCTTAAATGAGTGTTTTTACAGTAAATTTTAAATATTACGCAAAATGCTAGGGGCACCCAAAGAGGTCAAGCCCCCCGGGCCCCCAAATGATGGAAAATTCCTAGCTACGCCCCAGAGACTACGGGCTAGGTCTCGATGGGAATTTTTGTCTAATTGTGCTGGGGGATCCTTAGTTCTTGTTGAACTCTGGTCCGTAGAGCGAATCAGTTCAAGCTGTGACCCCAGGCCGCAAGTATTCAATAGACATTCCCTACCAGGGATTAGTTGTTTTGTCATGTACTGGTGCTGATGAAAGTTTGTGAGTTGAAACTTAAGTTTTCTAATTTAGTGCATGCTACTGACTTACTAAATGGCTTGCCAAGTGTCACTGACCTACTGAATGGCTTACCAAGTGTCAATGACCTACTGACTGGCTTACCTAGTGTCACTGACCTACTCAAGGGCTTACCAAGTGTCACTGACCTACTGAATGGCTTACCAAGTGTCACTGACCTACTGACTGGCTTACCAAGTGTCACTGACCTACTGACTGGCTTACCAAGTGTCACTGACCTACTGAAGGGCTTACCAAGTGTCACTGACCTACTGACTGGCTTACCAAGTGTTACTTAACAAAACGTCAACTTGCGTTGCGTGTTTTTGAAAATTGTGCGGAATCCTGCGCGACAGTGACTAACGCATCCCCCGTGGTTTCCGAAGCACAGGATATTTCATCTAAGCCGCAGATCTGTTCTCAACTCTAAAAGCTCCAACGCAAAAAAAAAAAAAATATAAAAAAATACACATTTCTGTAAAAGCGTACAACTTATTGGTAAGGAAGGGTATAAAGCTGACATTTTTCGGTGTGTTGTCCATGAGAAGTGAACTCGTTGACCGTAATGCAAGCTCCAAGTACTTAGTCCTAGACTAATACTGGCGGCTAGTAGGGAGTGGAAGCAGAGTTAGAGACGGAAGTAAAAGATTAACGTAGATTATCATCTTAAGGATTGGAGGAGACCGGGTTGAAATGTTTTCATTCACAAGCAAAATATTAGTACTCTTCAAAAAAAGTCTTTTTTTTCCCCCTTCGTGTCAAGTCCGTTCTTTAAGACAGGTTGTTTTTTTAAAGCTTTTTTTTTTTCCTCTTCTTTGAGTCCCATTCATCCCTTTCCTTTGAATTAATATTAACACACAAACACACACAGAGACGCAGATACGTTTAGAATTGCTATCCGAAGTTATTAAAATTTTAACCTTAACATCATCTGCCCTATAGATCGCAAGATCTGACATGGGTAATTTTCACAACTTAACTTTACCTCGGGGGGAGGGGGGGTGTATAAAACTGAAAAGCTTCTCAATATAAAAAATATGTCTTTACATTGCTAATAAGAAATCTTGAAAGAAAGTCACATTTTCTTGTTTATCGTAACCATGTACCAGTTGTCTTATCAAAACAATTTACAGTTGGCTGAAGCCGTGTCATTTTTACTAGACACTAGAATAAAGACCTTTATACCAAAGTAACAAGCACCATGTACTCAAAGGGTTTGATATAATCAAGCACCAAGAGATTTGTGGAGCTTATTTTATTTTTAAATCCACGACTTTTTTTTTTTGTAAGATAAGTATTAAGACAGATACACCATCTGCCTGGCGCTACCCCCGCAAGACCCCCTCCGTCACCACGCCTCTCCCCAGTTGATGTACCAGTACATGACAAAACAACTAATCCCTGGTAGGGAATGTCTATTGAATACTTGCGGCCTGGGGTCACAGCTTGAACTGATTCGCTCTACGGACCAGAGTTCAACAAGAACTAAGGATCCGCCAGCAATGTCTCCAGTACAGCCTATCTAGCAACAATAATGACACGCAGCTCAACAGGAGCAGTGAAGTGGCTATATTCAAATACATATAAGTGTCAAGGCCATGATTCAATACACGTATCAAGTGTTTCCTTGTAAAGATCTAGATCTAGTACGTAACACTAAAAAAAATCATGGGGATAAAGGAAAAATGAATAAGCTCAGTTTAATGAAACTGTTTTACTAGAAGCTCAGTTTAATGAAACTGTTTACTAGAAGCTCAGTTTAATGAAACTGTTTACTAGAAGCTCAGTTTAATGAAACTGTTTACTAGAAGCTCGGTTTAATGAAACGTTACTAGAATGATCAAAACAGACGCTTCATAAATACTTTTAAAGTTAAACTAGGAGGAAGACCTCAAAACAGCTGGCGCAGGGAGATTAATGGGAGCACGAGTCGGGGAACGGGAAAGGACTGTACTGGGGTAATCAAAAATAAATAAATACACCAGATAGCATGCAAGGAAATACATGCTCGATTAGGCGTAATAAGAAATAAAGTATAGAAATAATATTATATTTAAAGTATAGAATACAGCTTGCAATAGAGAAAGGAAGATATAGAATCAATCAAAAACTATGAATGACAAGATTTGAAACAAACTAGTAAGTGAACATGTATTCTTGGAAACAACAAAGGGCAGACAACTAACAATGGGAGCGAAGCATTATTCGAAATGAAAGTCTAGAACTCAGAGAAAAAAATATGACATTATTATGTTTACACAGGCATCAATGTTTTTGTTATTTGACACTCACTTAGACACTGGCCTAATGTTGTACACTGGTTTGAATAGTTTAAATAGACATACAAGTGTTTTACACGTACATATATGTTTTACACTCAGGGGCGTAGATAGGCCTGGTCCCCACTTGAGGAGGGTCCCAAAATGAGTGTTGGAATTATTTTTTTTGTACATTAAATATTACGCAAAATGCAGGGGCCCCACAAAGAGGTCAAGCCCCCCCCCCCCCGAGCCCCCAAATGATGTCGATTTTCTAGTTACGCCACTGTTTACACTAGCGTTAATATTTTACACGTATTAATGTTTTACGCTGGTATTAATGTTCATTAATGATGTCAATATTGTACACTTGCATTAATATTCTATAATGATGTCAATATTGTACACTTGCATTAATATTCTATAATGAGGTCAATATTGTACACTTGCATTAATATTCTATAATGATGTCAATATTGTACACTTGTATTAATATTCTATAATGATGTCAATAATGTACACTTGCATTAATACTCTATAATGATGTCAATATTGTACACTTGCATTAATATTCTATAAAGATGTCAATATTGTACACTTGTATTAATATTCCATAATGATGTCAATATTTTACACTTGCATTAATGTTTTACTATGGCATTGATGTTTGACAATGACGTGACTATCTTACACTGACTTGATTCTGGTTTCTATTTCCATTCCCTGTACTTACTAAAAAGTAGAACAATGAAGAAAGGAGGAGGGAGAGACCTAGAGAGAGAAGGGGGGGGGGGAGAAGACGTAAACTGAGACGATTCTTTCCCAGCGCTCACCCACAATGCTGCTTCGACTCTGACCTGGAAGAAACGGGACCGGGCGCAAAAGAAATAAAATAATAAAAAAGGTGGGTGGGGGTGGGGCGGGGAAGGGTAACCTTCAGAGTCAGAGTCGTCTTGGTTATTGTTGTTGTGTACGTGTGTGCGCGCGCGCGCGTTCCGTCTGCGGGATAATGGAACTAACTACACGGCTAGATGCCGCTAATCTGACCTTCCTTGTTTTTATGAGCAGATGATTGGAGCACGTGATTATTGTTTTCAGCAGAGCCCTCGACAGTGAGCTCGTCTGATTGCATTGCTTAGCCTTTGCTGTGGGGGGACAAACCAGGACAATTTCCCTCTCTTCATTCCCATAATGCTTTAACGCTGTGTTCCAATTTCGCTTACTACCAGAACTGCTGGAGCTAGACTACGAGACATAAATAATGTAAACGAATTAGCTTAGGTCCGTCTTATATAAGCAAAGTAATTTATAGAATGATCTGTACACAGGAATTTGTAGAATGCCTGCATTATCAATTATATACTCTGCTGGTAATTTACTGACACAATGACATCACGTGGTTCCCGACATTTGAAACATGAAAAATGGAAATCATGATGTGAATGCTTATATTTGGGAGAAAAAAATAATAAAGGCTTCTTAGTAAAGTTACAGCGGACTTACTCTTCCGAAGATTTGGTAAACTGGCAGTTCCTTGGAAAAGTTCTGGATGCGCCTTTGATATGGTAACAACTAGCTTGTAGTAAAGCAGCAATGTTAAATGACGGGTTTTCCCAGAAGGCGGCAGAAGTGAGATAAAGAAAAGTGGAATGGAGGGACAGGTAACACATGAATAACACATTAGCACTAAGTGGGTAGTAGATCCTAAACACAAAACGCTATATTTCTCATATATAACATTTAGCAAGAAACAAGAGTAGTCGGGAGCAATGTCTGCCTCCCCCCCCCCCCCCCAAAAAAAAAACAAAAAAAAACATGTCAATAGTTGAAAAGTATATTGAGAGTGTGTAGTTTAGCTTCTAGTTGCATTTTGGAGTACTATTTATTCTCATCTTAATACTGCATATAGCATTATTCACCGACATATTGTATTAAAGATAAGCTCCGCCTATTAACGGGTTCTTGACAAAACGTATCAATAAACGAACTTTCTTAAAGGCCTGTGAAGCGAATTTCAAATAGGAAACTCTCCCTCCCCCCCAAACACACACCCTTTTTTCCTCGTTTTCCTTCTAATCCTAAGATGCCCAACCTTTTTTCCGGCCATATTACTATCAGACGTGTGTGTCACTGGCCGTCGAGTCCAACAGAACCAATCCTCTAGGGGCTACACTATGGGCAGATATTTCAAGGGGGCGGATAGAGTCAAGGGCTCGAAGTGACCCTCAGGCCGAAGTTTTTGGCATTACTGCTCTGAGCCTAAGCGCATCGCATACGTAGGTCAGTGCAGGGGAAAATGTAAACGTCCTCCAAGACGTCATCCTAGCGTGTAGACAATTAGAGAAATGCATTCCGAGGCTATTAACGAAATATTTCCAGCAGACGTCATCCCGCGGACACATCTGATCAATGACGTTGTGAGAACATGGCGGAAGGAGAAAGGGGAGGGGGGGGGGAGAATGAGAGAAAAAAGGCAACAGGATTACAAGTTGCTACATCGATTTTCGTTTAAAGTTACAAACGACATTAGAATGTAGTGGAGGGTAGTTTTTTTTTTCTTTCTGAAATCTGCTCGTAAGGCACGGGTTGCTAGCAGACGACAAGTCAACTGACGAGCTTTTAACAAGTCCACGTGAACAAGTCGGGCCAAACACAACATGAAACAAAAAAACTCCCCCCGGTACAGAAATAACAACAGCATGAGGAGGTGAAGTTCAAATCACAGCAGCTCACCACGGCACTGGAAAGGTCAGAGATAGGTTACACTTAGTTAACTTGGACATGGACCTACAGGCATTTGACTTTCAGCACTAAGAGTCCTCCCCCGGCCCCCAACCAATGGTGAGAATTTACATTCAGGACAACATAAAAAAACAAAAAAACAAGCACAATGAACGAAATACTTTTTTTGAATGAAATTTCCACAATTATTTTAAATCAATCATGCAATTAACTTTTAATAGATCCAGACTAACAATAATACATTAGTGAGACTGAAAATATTATTAATTGATTTTTGTTTAGCGAAGCTTTTATGCTTACACCACGCTCAATGCACTATGGTCCAATCCATTGTTTGAATCAGTTTGGGAGGGGGGGGGGGGGGGAGGGAGAGATATCTGGAAGTTTTCCGTGCTGCCTTTTCAAAAGTTATTTAAAAGTTGCTCCAGTCTGAATTCCAACTCGTGGTCTCGAGTCTCCACTAGTGAAGGCCGACTTGTTAGAACTTACAAAAATATTGTCAGTTTCAATTTGTTTTAGCAAAAGACCTACTACTGTACACAAGGCTTATCTATCTTATCTTATGATGTATTACTTATGTGTGTAAAGCCTTGGTATTGGCACTGTAGGCCTATGCCTGCATGTAACAGTACTTGAAAGTATCAGAGTTGAACTCTGTAGACCAGTGTTTCCCTGTGTTCCGCGGAACCCTAGTGGTCCTCGAGGCCTGAATAGGTGTTCCACGAACTACTGGAATAATTAAGTAGTGTTCCGCAATGCCTGAATAGGTGTTCCACAAAATACTGGAATAATTAAGTAGTGTTCCGCAATGCCTGAATAGGTGTTCAACAAAATACTGGAATAATTAAGTAGTGTTCCGCAATGCCTGAATACATGTTTCACGAACTACTGGAATAATTAAGTAGTGTTCCGCAATGCCTGAATACATGTTTCACGAACTACTGGAATAATTAAGTAGTGTTCCGCAATGCCTGAATACATATTCCACAAAATACTGGAATAATAAAGTAGTTGGCCACCACGTCAATTAATCTTTAAAAGAAAAAAATAGCAAATGTTCTGCTAAATACTCAGAAGGAAAAAGTTTGGGAACCTTGTGCTGTAGACTATTTGGTATATTTTTTTGTAACAATACATTTTCAGAACTATTAATATAGACTGTATTAAGATAGTAAAAGCAGTATAAAAAAATCGTCATGGACTAACGACGTTAAGTTATAACATTATCTATTCCTAAGTTCATTCTTAATGTTCTATAACCCTAACCCTAACCCTGAGTGGATGAAATGAAGAGTAATCTATGCTTAATGAGCAAAGCCCTATGGAGTCTAATCGAAAGAGATAGCAATTAACGAGAGAGAGGGAGAGAGAGAAAGAGTGAGGACGAGAGTGAACAAGGGAAGAGAGATAATTATGACTTGACTGACTAATCCATTGCATATCTAAAAGGACTAAGTTTACATCCAAGTCTCATGTTAAAACATTCTTTCAGTGGAGTAGCTAGGGAAGTGAGATGGGGGAAGGGGGGGGGGGGAAGGGGGTCCAAATTTGAAAATTTCGCCGGGCCCCCCACTTGAGTGTCCGAAATTTGTTTTTACATTAGATATTACGCCATGTCATGACATGATGTCGAATGTCAAAATGCAGGTCAACCCCCGGACCCCCAAATCCCTAGCTACGCCACTGCATTCTTTAATAATAACTAAGCTTGTCTTCGAGTCCGAAGATTAATGAGGAGTGCGGTATTTCACCAAGTCCCATTGCAGGCAGGAGACTATACAGTATTGTATATAACTAGTCCACAAAATACACTCTTGAACATAATATAAAATGGAGCACGCTTAGTGAACAGACTAATATATATATTTTTTTAGCTCAGCTAAGTTGAACAAATGTCTTTGAATTTTTAATGACACTTCGATCTAGCGACCGCTTCTTCAGTCTAGACTCTCGAGGTTGACCAAGCCAGACACGGAATCTTCCATTCTTCCAATACAATCTGGATGAATAAAATACATAGTATATTTCATATTAATTATGCTAGGAGACATTCATATAGTCTTTCTTTTTAAACGTCAAAGGATAGCCTGAATCAGTCAGGAAAGTCATCGACAAACACGACTAGCTGAGCCCATGAACAAGTATAGGATACAAACTATGTTAGGCTTTTATTCGACATAACGTCTGTATTAAATATATATATATATATATATATATATATATATGTCATTTTTAATAGACCAAAGTCAACACTAGATTGCAGCAGTTGGCAACATTGACGACCTCTTTAGAAATCAAACTAAACATGTCCCTAAGACCCATAAGTTGTAAAAGATTAGTAAAATAATCTTCTATACAAATATAAGCCGAAGCAGACTATGCAATCAATAACGATGATAATTGCGTAACGTAAAGCAGTGATTGCACTAAATTTATTTTTAGATTGAAGATTTGCAGCGCAAGGTCATGGTTGTATGTTGTTGACAAGTAGTGACAAGTTTATTTGAAACGATGACTGTTTTTTTCCATAAGCTCTAAAAATAGATTGGATGATGCTAGAAGGGGGCAGGATGTAGTATTTAAAGACTTGAATATTCATTTTGGGGGGAAAAGCGCCGACTAGAGTAAAAGAATTGAAATTGAATTGTATTGTACATTTATGTAGTGTGTATATTATCAAAGTGATTCCAAGTTCCAGATTAAAAGCTTTGAATTTATTTAAAAGATTTTAGTTTCTCCGGCATCACGATATTGCTAGAGTTTGAGAATTCAGTAATTGCACAATGGAGTCTACTATATAAAATTAGAACATGTATCAGCAACGCATTCTCAAATCAACACAATCTCATTGTAACATCAACCAATACATCGTTGTCATCTGGCTCTCTAAATATATCGCCACATCTGGCTCAAACGTATTATCACACTGACATGTCCATTCAATGCTAATGGGATGAGGATGATATGAAAGTCAAGTAGAAATCTGGGAAACACCATTGCATTTTGGAACAAGAATGCTTATCTTTCCTTTCAATTTTTTTTTAACTATAGACTAAATTTAACTCTAAAAAGAACACGGAATTGATAACCTAATTAAACACAGTGACTTGGCAAGTAATAAATTTAATACCGGTACTAAAAGAGCTGGCATTAATTACTGGGCATTTTCACACTATCAGTTACTGACAGCAATATCTCTTTGTTCGACTTTTAAGTTCTCTAAGCAATGCCTTTCAATAACAGAGAAAAAGAAGAGACAGCAGTATAAAGAAATGTGATGGCGATGTAAAGGAGTCTAAATATAGTTAGCTTTCTGGTCTATCCGGAGTACAAAATAAAGAGAGGCTATATGATAATTTTTGTGCGCTTTTTAGTACTGCTGATTCAAAAATTCTAGTCTCATCTGTTTATAGCAAAAACTAATTTCAATACGAAGAAAGCGTTAGGCTTTTCATTCCATGCCATTCTAAAACAACAAAATGGGCGACTTACTAGCTACTTATAAAGGAGCTCTGATACGAAGATCAACTGTCACGCACTGAAATAGTGTTAAAATTATTTTTTTTTTATAGTTGGCAGCAATGAAGTTTAATTTAGCGTCCGTAACAATAGTCAGTTTAACGTGAACATCTAAAATATTAATGACGCTATGATGAAAAATTGCTAAATTATAAAAAGTTCTTTTTGCTACAAAAAAAAACAAAAAAAAAACATAGACATTCAATTCTACAGCGTTGAAAAGTGCATAATAATAATAATGGTGTATTAAAATACTTGGCTTATGAATGCTTCCATATTCTGTAAACAGTAATAAACCGTACACACTAAAAACTTGCTATTGGCTACCAAGTCTAAACATCTCCAATAGAATATTTTTGTAAAAGAGAACTTTATTTTTTTTTCGCAATGGTTTACAGTTCATCAAGGCAACGGAACAAACGGAACGATTAATGTAGTCGGTGGTCATTCTAGAGAGTCAGGGTCAACACCAAGAGGGAGCCATATGGCTCATGTCGATAATGGCATTAAAAATATCTAAATTGTGGCAAAAGAATTATTGTACGGTGGTGGTGGTGGGGGGGCGCTAGCTATGTTACGTCATCAGCTACTCCATCTTTCCTTGGCAGCCATATAACACATGCTAGGGTGATAACCCGTGAATGAGACGAGGGTATAGCCCAATGTTTTCTTGAGAAGCTTCTCAATAGTTTTATGGCAAGGCATAACAGAATCTGTTGATACAGAACTCGAACTGAGGCCAAGAAGCGGTATAGACCTTTTTTTTTTTCAGTCTTGAGCTTCAGTTTCTGACGGACTTTATCTTGGACAGCCAACGCAAACACAATCACGAGCGGGATAACTGACTCACACGCCTGGCGATTCTTCTGCGGGACAATAAACACACACACACACACACCGACCACACATACATACATACCCACACGGCCCTTCTGTCGTGTAATGTTATTTACCTTAGCAAGTGTGGGCGCGTGTACGTGTTTTTAATATTCCTGGAAACATAATAACATATTATAAACGACAGCGCAATCAATCTTCGTTTTCGGGACAACCAGGGAATAATTCTGCTGCTCTTGACAATTGAAATGAAATACAGCTCTAAGGGAAGGGGGGCCGCGGGTGCTGTGGTAGGAATGAGGCGGGGGGGCGGGAAAAGTTCGGTGCCATTTCATGGGTGTCTTGGAGCCCGTGCAGCAGATGGCGCCGAGAAAATGCACCAGGAAATGCGGAGTTTATCCGCTTCCTCGAATAAATGAATGTCGTGTGGACATTATGAGAATAAGCCTTTATTTATGGACGCATTTATGCAAATGTTTTTTTTTTTTTTTTTTTTTTTATAAGAGTAAAAAGGCGAAAGGAGTTACACCATAGAAATCTGTTCGTAAATGTTATGTTTCTAAATGTCTTTGTTATGAAGGCGAACATCTTTATATATAATGTCTACTTATATTTATAGATGTCTAATGTATGATTAATACAACAATGTTTGAAGTAGCTTTTTAGTGAGTGGTATAATAATAATGTGGGAAGCGTGGTCGAGAGGCTAAGTGCGCTTGAACTTGGCTTGTCTCGGCTACCTAGAAGGGGGCTCGAGGTTCGACACCCGACTAGGGCAGAGTTGCGTTTACTGAGCAGCACGGAAAACCAACTCCTAGATACCCCCTCCCCCCACCGGTCCACAAATGAGATTGGACCAAAGCGCTCTGAGCATGCTATAAGCATGAAAGTAGCGCTATATAAAAGCTATAATAATAAAAAAAAAAAATAACAATGTTTCAGACTCAAGGAGCTATAAGAACACATTGTTATAACCACGCCATGCACACCGCCATCCAAGATCCACTATTAGACACTAGGACTAGACATTAGAGAGAGAGAACGATCTCCGCTCAAGTTTAGAACCGAAATGAAGATGCAGTATTTAAGGCAGATGTCCTATGTGTTTGTCATGTCTCCATGTAAATAAACACCAGTCTCGTTGAGTCGCCTCCTTTCAGTTATTACAATAATGATCAGTGAAGACTTCGCGTTCTATTTGAATGTTGTGAATTTTTTTTTGTTTTTTTTTTTGTTTGGGTGAGAGTTGATACACATTCAAGTCAATTAATTTAATTATAGAAATTAACGATATCTGTTACATTACTAAGTGTTCTCATTTTTACATGTTTTTTTTTCTTTAGTTTTTAGGGACAAATTATCGAAAATGTATCTGAATTCGTCATTTATCAAAAGAAGTGTTTTAATTGGACTTGATCATTACGGGAAACAATTATGTAATCTATTTATAGAAATAGAATTTTTTAAAAAAGTTCATGGGATAAGGATCTACAAAACCAAAAAAAAAAGGGGGGGGGGGCGGGGTAGGGAACTAACCCAGAGTAAACTACATTATTACGACGCCTCAATGGCAAAGTTTTTTTTTTAGTTAATAATAATAATTAATAATTCAGTTACAACAGTCGTGTTCAAAGCGCCCTGGGCTGTTTCAGGTTCGAATTGTGGGAGATCTGGGCCAGGATGTAAGTTTCAATGAATCTGAAGGAGCTTGTAAAAAAAAAACAATGAACAAACACACACACACACTAATTGTGTTATATTTCCAGTTACAAAAATGACTCAAATAGAACACCATACACCCTATTACCAGCTTGTTATTAAATTCAATAAATTGTATTGTGATCAACTGTAACAAAAAAAAAAAAAACATTTCTAAACATGCCAGACAGTCTTCTAAGAAGTTATTTTAAGACATCATTGAACCACACAACGTCACAGTCCAGAGAATAATGGGTCGTTGATTTCCTGTCCGAATGGTTAAATCTGATGCAACAGAATTTAGTCGATAGAAAATATTTACTTAAGTCTTGACATGTGATTTGTGTGTGTGTATGTGTGTTCCCAATCAATTTCGATATAAGTGTTTCTGCTCTGAACTTAAAAAACTGTGTCCCCCCCCCCCCTTTTCCTCGCCGTTCCTAGACTTTCTCTGTATGAGCTGGCTGTAGAATTCAGCAGAAGAAATAATTTCTAAAGACACAATGTCGTGACCACCAACAGAATGAGGGTAAAAGTAGCATCTGAGGCTGAGTGGCATAAAACCATTTGGCTACCCATCGGAGGTGCTCGAGTTCGAATCCCGACTTGAGCTGAGTTGTGTCTGATGAGCACGGAAACCTCCCAGCTAGCCCACACCTTGGGCAGAAATGTCGCTGGGGCCGGATAGCGTCACAGGCCGAATGTGACCGCGGGCAGTAGGTGAAGATCACAGCTGTTGGTCATAAGACGAAATGATAAGGACTTAGTACAAATGAGACAACAAATCAAAGAGAATTGTCACGTTTGCATCCGTGACATACAGTTCAACTTCATACCTGGAGTTAGTAACTAAAATGGCAATAAAACTCACTTGATTGCTATTTTTATTAACATGGTCGCATCTAACTCACAAATAAATAAATGTCCTAATTAAACAGATTGTTTCACTGTCAATTTTTCTTTCTGTATCCTTTTTACGAGTAAGTTGTACGGGTCATTTCCATACTGATTGAGAACAAAAAACCTAGAGGGATAGTTTTTTGTTTTTTTTTTTAAGTATGCACGGCATCCACAGTTGATAATAATAATAATTTTATTTATAAAGCGCTGTTAACAAACAAAATGTAGGCTCAAGGCGCTGTAACAACATTACAAACACACACACGACAGTAGAAACCAAAAACTAATCTAATCACTGCTTGTAAATTGATCACAAAACGTGGAAGTCTATTTTATTCAAGCCTTTTAACGCGCCTATTCTATGTGTAACTATGATGAAGATAGTGAAGATCCCTAGGGTTTTGAAATATAGACTATTGGCTTTGATGCTTCATTATTTTCATTAACCTGGGAAAGAAATTGTACGAGGATTGGAAGCTGACAAGATACCAAAACCAGTGTTGAAACAATATGATTCACTAAAATAATTTACACAGAGAAATAAAGGGAAAAAAAACTAACATATATATTTATAAACACTATTAAAAAACGTTACGGATGTTCTTTCAGAATTGAAGATTATTACATCCTAGCTCAAATCTTCTGCAGGGCGACAGGTGGTGGCGGCGGGCAGAGTTCGAACTGGGGTCCATCGAGACGACAGCGCAAGCTACACTTCCGGGCAGACATGCACCTTTTTGTTTGAAAGCATTTTTTTGCTAACACGAAGACACTTGACACTATCTTAAAGATTGTTGCGAAAAGTGTGAAATGAAAAAAAAATTATAGTTTTTATATAGCGCTACTTTCATGCTTGTATAGCATGCTCAGAGCGCTATGATCCAATCTCCTTTGTGGACCAGTGGGAGAGGGGGGTATCTGGGAAAAAGTTTTCCGTGCTTCCCCAGAGGCGCTCAGTAAACACAACCCTGCCCGAGTCGGGTGTCGAACCTCGAGCCCCCTTTATGCGTACTTAGCCTCTCGACCTCGCTTCATAAATGAAACATGGAAACTTATTATAAAACAACAAACAATTACATTTATGTATAATCCTTTTGTTTGTTTGACATATTACAAAACTGCTGTTCTAACTCACTTCATCTATCCGTCTGCTACACATCTTTGAACACGTTATTTCTCCCACTTCCCATTCTCAGACCAAGATGAAACTTAGTGCAACTATTCAGTGTTCCTCATAAAACATGAACCAATCAATTATATTAGCCAATTAGTTAATGAAATAGTGGTAAATTTGTTTGACATAAAAAAAATGGAAATAAATCTTACAGTTTTGAGATGTGCGCCTGTAAATATCAAGTTATTCCCCTTGTATATAGGTTTGTTTTTTTATTTTGCTAGTGTTATTATTTGACTAGCCTTAGAAATAACGATTCTATCGTGTGAATGAAAACGAGCGAGATTCAGGTGGGGGGAAAAAAAGGTAATAGGATATGTTTTAACTCCTTCTCTCCTAACTGACGATACCAGCGTTGATTCCACCAGAATGTGGTAAATAATTACAGAGAGAAAGAGTTAAATAGTGAAGGAGAGAGAAAGATGGCGAATGTAGAGACTCCACATCGTAACTCGTACGAGAAACAGCGACACACAGCGACACATCAACGTCAGGAGGCTAATAAGAAGAAAGGGAAGGACGTTACGGTTTCAAACAGTCAACAAATAGGAACTGATGTAGCAGGGAGAATAATGAGGAACATAACAGTAATAAACGTTTTCTTTAGGAGATCAGTTTGACATTTTTGCGCTATTGTTTATGTTTATAATGTTAACGCAGCGCCTTGAGCCTACATTATGTTTGTTAATAACGCTCTATACATTAAATTATTATTATTCTTATTACAACGATGGGTCTTTTCAATGACACTGACCTATCAGTAAGGATGTAAAGTCTATCCCGAGACGCATATATATATATGTATATATTTGAACTTAACATCTGAGTAGTTTATGTCCGTTTGAGAGATCACGAATTATTGATTGAGATAAAGAGATGAATTGAATGACGCGGCTGTAAATGTTAGGGCTATTTCGAAATATATATTATATTACATGATCATAAATTTGCTGATTAAAAAAAAGAAAAAACAATGCTGCGTGTTTCTTTGAGAATTAATTATTTCAATTCAAATATTTGTTCACTTGTTAACGCTGTTTATTGTCGGAGGAGTTGTCTCCTTCCTCCAACTTGCTGTTAATGCCACTTTAAAAATATTAACAAATGCTTTAATTTAATACTAGCCGGAAATGATCCGCGTCCGGCGGGCTTTAGAGTTTGAGTATTACTTATCTTGTGGATTGGATTTAGATGTCAAACATGGCCAATGTTCCTTTCATATTTTATTTTTAAATTTTGACACAAATAATATAAGTAGATTGTGAAAATGGGTTTACTCCTTCAGCCGACATAATCATGTCAAATATTACCTGATTTATTAAAATGTTTCGCTCTTTAATAGAGATACAATTTAGGACTTGAAATTTTTCTTTGGTGCCCCCCCCCCCCCCCTCCGGTTGTGGGAGGGACATAAAACATACCCGTACACTACAGTCTCCGCCATGATCTAAGGAATACGTGTGCCAAACTTGATCAAGATTGGTCAAGCAGTTTTTATTTCTATGCGGAACATGCATACATACTCCTTACTTTCAATTATATATATATATTAGATTCTTGTTTACACGCCAGAATAATATATTTAAATCTGTAACTCAGTGTTTTATATTGAGAATTTGTTTTTCTAAATTCTGCACTTCCACTAAATGAGAGATGAGTGGCTGAGTGGCGTAAACCACTTGGATTCCTATTAAGGGGACGCGAGTTCGAGCACGAAAAGGAATTTGGCGGTAAAAGTTGTTTCATAAATAGGGAACGTCTTGACTTAGAGACAAATTGAGACAATGACGCGACGAGTAGAAAAAAAAACATGACTACTTTAGACGTAGAAATTTAGCTCGACGACATTCGACGGTTCCCTTCGTTATTATTAAACGTCTTGTTCGACATTCGCTATCAGCGTCGATTAACTTATCTTATTGGCCTTTAGCCTGCGTTATTTGATTTCTTCATTTGAGTGTTACCTCCGTTTGACTTATCTTCATAAGACACAGCGCAGAAGCGCCTAAAGTCAGCACGAACACGTTCTCCGAGATCTCCCAACAGGTCTAGAAACGAGCTTGGACCACAGACCACTGAATGTGGCATAGCATGAAAGTTGCGGTTTACAAAAACGATAGATCCAGCCACCTGGGAGACAGAGGCACATGGCAGAGCATCATGCGCGTCGCGCTGTGAAAACTGGCGCACAGGTCGCTGAGGAAAAGAGAACAACGCTGGCAGAAGAAAAACGCCAGAGAAGAAAAGCAAGGCCCACGACACTAGCTCCAGCTGGAATAACCTGCTTTTTTTTTTCCTCTCTATAAAAAGCAATATAGGTAAAGTGTTAACATACCTTTTGTTATTAGTTTTTGCAAACATCTTAGTGATCTTTTCGGTGGAAGGAGCTTCTGAAAGATGCTCCCACATTGTTATACAACCTATAGCAGACTAGAGCACTGAGGCTTTCTTAATAACGCATTGTTGAATTTTAAACATAATTGAAGTAAACTAAATAAACATAAAATAGTAATATACAAAATATTATGTAGATTGCATTGGCAATAAGATATGTATACGATATATGTATTTATTTATTTTTGTAATCAGACAACACCAAAGGACGAAATTAAAGGGAAAAAAAAGTTGTACTTCAAAATATGTCTAGTAGTTGTCTCCCACAGAACACATTTTTATTCTCTACACGTTCTTCAATCAGTTGGGTGAAGTATGAACAAGATGGATAAAACTGTTCTATCGACCACTATTTCTGAGCAGCTGCAAAAGTGTAGACTCACAAACACACATGTGCGCAGCAAAAAAAAAAAGTCTGTGGTTCTACCCAAACGCTAGCAAGTTAATTACATCGGGTACTAGTCAATGGTATCTTTGTGGCGAGTAGTCCTGGGGCAATCGTGCAGTCTAGCTACCAACCTATTGATTATCATAACAACGTGACCACCTCACGTGCTGAATAATAGAAGGGGGGAGGGGGGACTGCGTGATTGTACGTTACTTTTTTTTTAAAACCCGTACATGACTAGATCTCTACACAATAAGAACTACACAAAAATAATACCATGTATAGTGTTATCTCTATCTTAATATAAACCTTGCATCTGTTGGATTCTTGCAGTTGTACGTTTCGTACGTAAAATAAGAAATAAAGATCAAGGCAGGTAATGGAAGCGTGCAGGGTTTGAGCTTGGTACCATTATGACGACAGCTCGAATCGCATACCAGACAGCCATCCATTTCAATCACAGCTACAAAAAACGTAACTGATATTTTTTGCAATATGAAAACTCTCGCTACACACTAAGTAGGTTTAAAGTAGATGTTATAAGTGGATATTAGAAGTATTTGTTATAAGTAAATGTTATAAGTAGATGTTATAAGCAGAAGTTAAGTTTGTAGATGTTATAAATATTTGTTATAAGTAGATGTTATAAGTATTTGTTATAAGTAGATGTTATGACTGGATGTTATAAGTAGATGTTATAAGTAGATATTAGAAGTAGATGTTATAAGTAGATATTATAAGTAAATGTTAGAAGTATTTGTTATGTGAAGAAGTAGATGTTATAAGTATTTGTTAGAAGTATTTGTTAGAAGTAGATGTTTTAAGTATAAGTATATGTTAGAAGTATTTGTTATAAGGATATGTTATAAGTATTTGTTATAAGAAGATGTTATAAATAGATGTTATAAGCAGATGGTATAAGTATTTGTTATAAGTAGATGGTATAAGTGGATGGTATAAGTGGATGTTATAATTAGATCTGCTAACATACGGAATAACTTGTTGGCAAGGCAACGCCTCATCTAAACTGTTGCAACGTCTAGAAAACATCATTAAAAAAGCATCAAAAATTACACTTACAACATTACCACATTGAAAGGAACTTTTTGAACAAAAGTGCCTAAGAAAAATCGAAAAAATCTTGGAAGACAACGGCCACCCGCTCCATCAGAACTACGCCAGGTCGTCGCGAAGTGGGCGACTGCTGTCAATCATAACAAGAACGGAGCGGTACAAAAACTCGTTCGTACCTCACTCGGTCAGACTCTATCACCGCCACTCATTGATCAGGGAACATGAAATGCACCAAGATACCTGTGTGTAGTCGCAGAATGAACTCTTTATGTTGTCTGTTGTCTTTATATGAGAAAAGAGTCCTTGTAATCACAACAAATTTCCGTAAGGATCAATAAAGCAGTCTTAGTCCTAGATGTTATAAGTAGATGTTATAAGTCTTGTATACATAAAAAAAAGTTAGCTCATTATATGCACGTTGTTGTACACGTATCTCCGAGAAAGGGCAAAATTGAACAAAAAAATGGCTGCACATGTGTTTCTATTCATTGGACAGTAGCTTCAACAACCGAATACAACAAACTAATGTAGACATATTATTATTATTATTATTTACACTGACGTGTCCCAGTTATGCGATAGTTTTTGATTCGGTCATATGTTGTCTTCGTTAACCATTTGGAACGTTAACGTTCCATGTACAGTAGTTAATAGAGATGAAATTAACTTTTGATTTATCATAATACCAAAAACAAGGATCTCATTCGCAGTACAGAAGCATGTGCATAAAGATGCCAGTAGTTAAAAGAATTTTTTTTTTCAAGTGGTATTTCAGAATGTGTGTCCTGATAATGATTGAACAGCAAGAGGAGACAGGTGGAGAGCACAGAACTAGAGACTTCGACAAGATGTGGGGAATTACGTGGCTTTCAGTGTGTGTAGGAGGATGCGCGCGGTAAAAGCCAGGCACTACGAGGAGCTAATAGGTAATGAGGTAAACTAGCAGAAGATGAAAGGCGAGTGCTGGGCAAAGAGAACAGGAACAAGAAGCTAAAAGCAATACAAAACAAATTGGGGAAGTAGTGCCGGCTAGGACTAGTTGGAATAGGGCTGGGACTTAGGGATGGGGGAAAGACACAACATACAAACTCGGGACGCACCCAGTCGTTCTTGGTTGTTATAGAAATGTATAACACAGGGCTGATATATGTTCTAAATATAATCAAAAAACATGTTGTAAATGAAGCGACTTTATTATTAGTGACAAATATTAATTTAGCTATTATTATCGGGTTTTTATTTAATGTCATAGTACTGTGATAACTGCAATAAGGTTAGCACAAACTATTTAGATATATAAAGAATATTACAAAACAGCTGCACGAACAAGGTTTAACTGTTTTTTAAAATCATAATAAGGTTTGTCCGAAGATTACCGATGAGTAACGCATTTCACGTGGCTACATAGGCCCAGATGCGACCTACATATTTTTTCACATCCAGTGCAGACATAAACGTTGTCTGCCGGTGGTCGATTTAGATTCTATTGTCGGAGTCTATGTCTATGTGGATTTTCCTTTGGTCTCCAAGTGTATCCCGTGGACTTTGTGATAAATCTCCAGCTGTCTCGGGAAGCCGACTGCTGCCAGGTGCTCTCTTCTATGTCGGTTAAAGCAAGTTGCCACCATAAACTGGTCTTTAAAGCTATTTTTACAAAGCTTATATCAACTCACTCTGTGTGCCTTATCATAATTATTTCTTGTACATGACAACATAAGAATAAAAAAAAACAACAACAACAAATTGGTTAATTAACTATTTATTGATAATTAATTATTTTGTTTGGTACTCGAACAAGGGAAAGAAATTGTACTTGACTGAAGTAGTGTATATGGTGAATTAGTCCCCTTTATACATAGACGTCTTAGTGAGCAAACATGAAAAATCGGACGAGACTATAAAAACAATAGAAACTATACAATCTTCCGTGTTCATAAGATTTCCACTAGCTGAGTGGTTACCGTGTTGGCTTGAGAAGCCTGAGAAGGTCGTTCCCCCCCCCCCTCCCTTTTTAAATATTTTTTTTTATAAATGCTTATTTATTGTTAGTCTAAATCTATTACAATTTTTTTTAAATGACTGATCCAAACTAATTGATACACGTACGACTAATATAAAGCTTCTTTTTTTTTTAAGTATTTAAAAAAATATTTTTTTTTACTTACTACGAATTTTTTTTTTAAAAAAAGGTTCACATGTTAATAAAACTTAATCAGCCTATTTAGAAGTGAATCTACCATTCGTCATGGCCTGCCTCGGCTCTGTGGAGCTGCCAGCTAGTTTCAAACACCTGCACACAAAAATCATGCGCTGCCTTGAATCTCTCTAATGCTGACTCACATCCTCCATGTTTTGTTCCGTTTGGGGCAATCAAAAACTTTCACGGGTTTAACAAATATCTCTGTTCAAATGTCAAAATAACGAGGCAAACTGAAATGTCAGAATAGCGCCGTACGTAACGTTTATAAAGGCGTCATACAGCCGAAACAAAGTATTAATTAAATATACGGCGACGTCTAGTAAAGGGAGGTAACGTAAGCTAATAGAATATTTATGGGAGCAAATTTAATTCACTTTGAAGTAAAACTAATAGCAGGGCGGGGATAAATGTGATTCGCCGCGTCGTTTAATGTGGCTTAACGACTCATTTTCAAAATTGTGCATTACTTTTATTTTTTTGTAAATAATTTTTTTAAATTGAAAAGTTTAAATTTTTATCAAGCACTGCAAAACATTCATTAAAAGGTAGATCCAGCATTCAGTGGCAATACGTCCTTCCTCATAACATACCACTATACCTACATTTTCAACATTCGATAAGTACATATAGCAGCACAAATCTTTATCCAGCTCCCGAAGTAGAATCTAAACACTAAATTGGACTAACAAGTGGTCAAAAAGGATGATAGTTTGATTATTCTTCAATCAAATCATATTCTGGCAAACTTAAATACAGGATGGCTACGTCGTCATGTGGTAAGCTCTCTGGAGTGTCGTCTCAGTGGTCCCGGGTTTTCACTCCCAACGGCATAGGGTAGATTTGTGCTAAAATATTATAGTCTTCGAATCTGAAGGAATGTCCATAACAGGTAAAACAAACACAATAATTCTCCAAATATTATATAAATTCTGACTGGACGTTTTATAATTCAAACAAAAATTAAGTCACAGCTTCAGATCTACAGACATAAAATTATCTTTTGTCACGTTGTTTGTTACTGCAGACTTTAGCTTGAACAGTAGACAGTTAAACCTGATCAGCGATAAGCGATAAGATAAGCGAAAGACGTGCTATTGGTGTTTATTATTATTATTATTATTAACATGTGTGTGTCATTATCTTGGAAGATGCCCTTTAAATCTACTTTCTGTCAACTTACTGGAAAGAATCATGAGTCATGTAATAACAATACCACTAAGTAAAGTTTCCCTTTCAGACCTTGGAGCAGACGATCATCTGTTTCTGTGGCACGCGGTCAACCTTTACTTGCTACCGCCTTTATTCCCCCCACCCTAAAGTCAGGAACCCATTAGAGCTAGGTGAACTCAACGGCACCCTAAAGATCCAGAAATAAAAAATCCCAGTCTTCACCAGGATTCGAACCCAGGACCCTCTCGGCCACCGCGCCTCCAATAACAATACGATTAGTTCAATCTAGAATGATAGGAAAACTTTGGGACACCTTGAGGCAAGCAATATAAATAGATCTTACCCACGCAAGCGGGTGAAATAAACGAACACAAATAAACCCCGATGCCGTTAAGACAACACCAGTACCACAGCTGTAAGATTATTACATGGTGGAAAAAGCCAGAGATTTAAACATAGCTCTACGCAGACCCACGTATAATGATCCAGTCTGGGATAAATAAAAGAACATGGGTCCGTTAAATATTTATACTCAACTTCCAGAAGGATGAGTGCGAGCCCTTCTTCTGGTTGAGTTCAAGGGGAATAGGTGGGGGTTATACTGCAGCATGTAAACAAATGACACATTCTTGCAGCATATGTGCGGGGGGGGGTAGTACCGTGAGCCTGATAATTAGTTTGGAGAACGCGAAGACGTTAGCCACACTTAAAGTTATGACACGATGGTGAACAAAAGCCTCCCGAAAAAAAAATACAAGCTGAGGGTTGAATCAGGGCTCTTTTTTTTTTTTTTTATATCTCCTGGTGGTTAATGGATGTAGTGGTTTGGTACGCAGGCCATCAACTAGTTTTGTTATCAGGGATTCTCAAACAGAACAGACGCAGGCTTACCGAAACGATTGTTTTGAAACAAAGCTGCCTGGTCGTGCAGTTTGCGCGCTGGACTGTCGTTCGAATTTATCGATGGTCAAGGGTTCAAATCCTGCCCGCTCCCATCCCCCGTCGTCCTGCGGGAGGTTTGGACTAGGAAGTAAACTATCTTCAACTCTGAAGGAACATCCGAAACATGTAAAACATTTTTACAAAACTCAAACAATTTGTACAGACTGTTAAGTTTCCTAAGACAGGACTGAAATAGATTGGGGTTAATGGTCAAGAATCCACGTAAATGTGTAAGCAATACGTAACCATAGGTGGCGCGGTGGCTGAGCGGTAAAGCGTTTGACTACCGAACCAGGGTTCCCGGCTTCGAATCCCGGTGTAGACTGGATTTTTACTTTCGGGATCTTTAAGGTGTCCACCCAGCTCGAATGGGTACCTGACATTAGTTAGGGAAAAGTAAAGGAGGTTTGTCGTTGTGCTGGCAACATGACACTCTCGTTAACCGCGAGTTTTAGAAACAGATGACCTTTACATTATCTACCCCACAGATCACAAGGTCCGAAAGGGGGAACTTTACTTTTTTTTTTTCCGAAAACGTAAAATAGACATCAGAAAGGTTAAGACAAATGCAATGTATTGGATCAGATGAGATCAACATGAATACAGCCACACTGGCCAACAAAAACATTGGATTTGGTAACATTAGACTACATGTGATACGTTAATGTTTAAACAGGGAGTAAGAAGGACGCCCACTGCTCCAATACCAGAGAGACTCGCTTCCTTATTGTAACAGAAAGCTAGGCAAACCGAGGTCTAAAATAAACACGCACAGTTCAACAATGGATTTTGGGGAAGGGATAAGTTGTAAACATACTAATTGCTGTCAGTTGACGTCCAGCAGTTCAATGCGGGTTCCCCCCCCCCCCCCTCAGTTAAGTAGCCAGTTAAATCCCCCCCCCCCCCCCCGAGTTAAGTAGACAGTTAAGTAGCCTAATTGTATGCACAGCTCAGTGGTGGCTAACAAAATACTCTCACTCGGCTAAGCTTGTTTAAAGACGAGATTGACACTGCTTTTTGATTCTTCATTTGTTTTTATCGCTCCGACATTTAATCCACTGTATATTTTCATTAAAAATGCATTTAATTTTCATATTATCAAAGTGAAATAATTGGAGGAGGGGTGGCTGAGGCCGGAGGTCCTGGGTTCGAATCCTTAGGAAGAGTGGGATTTTAAATTACGTTTTTTTTGGGTGGGGCGCCCCTGAGTCTACCCAGCTCTAATGGGTACCTGACAATAGTTGGGGAAAAGTAAAGGCGGTTGATCTATGTGCTGGCGTCATGACACCCTCGTTAACAGTGGGCCAACAGATGACATTTACATCATCTGCACTAAAGCTCGCAAGGTCTGAAATGGGAACATTACTTATTTTAAAGTTTAATACCGATATAATGTATTTCACTCCTAAATTAGTGCTGGACACTTAACAGTATTTACCGCCATAGCGACCTATTAGGTGTGGAGTGAAAACACAACATGTTTTGTGGCTCTACTTATACGCTCACTTTACGAGGAAGTCTATTTAATAACAATGTCTGCTTTAAGTCCTTTACACTTTTCCCTTCTACGTGGAGACGTCTCACATCAAAATGGGCCTATTTAAGAAAGAAACAAAGATGGGCAGTCTATTTGCTGGAATAAAAGAGGGCGATTGTGAGCCGCAGCATTATGGAGCTCATTTACTTTGCAACTAGGCCCAGCACACAAGTATACGCCCAGAAGGCTTCAGTCACCATAGCTGAATACAAGTGCCTACAATGATTAATTCACAAGGCCAGTGCGGCGGCCATGTTCTCTCTCAACAGGGATCAAATCAATGAATGCTTTAGCAGAACGGATGACTGGACCAGAGACGTGGGCTCCACACTGAGACAATAGACATTGTTCCTATAACATAACTATACATTTGAACGTTGGCACACACACACAGTTCCTATTACATAACTATACATTTGAACGTTGGCACACACACACAGTTCCTATAACATAACTATACATTTGAACGTTGGCACACACACACGCACAGTTCCTATAACATAACTATACATTTGAACGTTGGCACACACACACGCACAGTTCCTATAACATAACTATACATTTGAACGTTAATAATGCAAACGCATTTAAAACAAAGGCTGTACTCAAACCCCACCCCCTTCTTTTTTCCCCCCATTTTCTTTCATTCTAAACTTAAATGTTAGCATTGGTATAGTAAGGAAGAATGGAGCGTCATATAAAAAACATATATATATATCGTATACTCGATAAACACAGCGAGTAGCCTAATTTAAATAACTCAAATTTCCATGCAATATTTTTCATTAACATGTTCTCATGTCAGTGACCCAATACGACAACCATTTCGAAGTAGGCCCTCCTCTTCCATTCACTTGCCTATACATCTTCATACTAGCCTATTTCTTTTACCCAGCCCAAGAAGAGATGCATTCAATCGTTCGTGTTTAGCCCAATCGGTATGGCGATGCGCATGCGTGAAGAAGATGTGTACTATTGTTTATATAATTATTTGACCTTAAGCAGAGATGTGTGTTGGAAAACGGATGTAAGCACCAGTCTAATAACTGTGACTAAGTATTAAAAAGTGACTAAAAACAAAAATGCAATTTAAGCGATCCATATCTGCTAGTTAAAGTTTAAAAATAAAACAGCATTTTGATAAAAGTACTTACTTATTTTTATGATGCAGAACAGCCTATTGCAATCAGCGAGGCTGTACTACAACTAAGAATCTCTAAAGCTTTCTTTCTAACCAGTCTCACTTGACTACACTTGGTTTTACAATAGTTAATAGACTGAAAAAAAAAGGCTACAATAAAAGCAATCACAATACAGCTGGTATTGGTAAACACGCCATCACGCAATGAGATATAAATATCCCGACAAAGTCACGTGGTTTGGTGCAGGTAATGACAAGAGAACAAAAAAACATAACGTCATCTCCAGGAACCTAAATATGAAACACGGGTAAAGATGACCTACTCTACGGTGTAACACATCAAGAAAACACTTTCCCGCGCATGTATAATCCTGTAATTAGTGTAATCCAAACTGACTTTTGGCAGAACGAAACGAAATTTTTTGTTTTTTCATCAAGTCTGGTTTTAAATAGAATAGATAATGCCGATGACAAATGTAGAGAAAAAAATAAATGAGAGAGAGGGAGAGAAAGAGCACTAGATCGATGCTGACCAAACAAGATAGATCAGAATATCCCTCATCACTAGGCTTCTTCGAAATGGGGGAGAGAGAAAAAAAACGATAACAAAATCCAGCAATTGCAGTAATGGAACTCACTCTCACAGCACGCACCCCTAGCTAGCACTTAGACCAAGCGATGCCAACACAATCAATACGCGACCGCGACTAGGCCTGGCATAGGAGGGGGGGGGGGGAATACAAGCACCATGAGAGCTAGTGGAACACGGGGGGAACGGGATGAGTGTGATGCTACTACATGCAGGACCACCGTCCCCCCTTTTCCCGTTCGGGCAACCACCACCGCCCCCGCCCCTTTTTTTTTAAAGTTTATAGCTTCGGTAAAGTGTGGTCTTTAAAAAGAACGTTACCGCTTTAGAACGAGGGAATTTGATTGGCCGATGTGTCGGTACTATGAAGCAGATCAATGAGAACTCCCTGACTTTTTTTTTAATTAAGCAAATGGGGGTGGGGAAAGGTCACGGTCGTTAGGCATTTACGTAAGACAGGTGGAAAAAAATGAACGGAGGGGGTGTTCTCAAGTGGTTTTTTGGTGGGACAAGTGGCTCAGTGGACCTGAGCACAACTTATGCAGTGGAATCTTGGCGCTGGTGGTTGTGAAACTTGAGAACTATGAGAGCGTATGATGCTTTGCTGTTGGTGGTAAATATTGTAATCCACGGATGAGGTATAGGATTCACTAGTTGATGGGGGGGGGGGGGGGGGGGAGGAGGGTGCGCAGCAGATAAAGTGATCGATGGCATGGGGCTCAATGTGGTTATATAAGAAATTTATTATTAGTCACATTGGGGGTGGAAGGTCTATGTGGTTATCAATTTAGGGTTCAAAGTGGTTGAGACATGCATTCGATATTATTAAAACAGGGGACAAGAGTTGATTCTAGTTGACATGGTGATCCGTGAATATACACAGACTTGTAATTAAAATTCAATTTTTCTTAACAACAGATGTCAATCCAACTTAATATAATAGAATCCACGGTAGTTACCACAAGGGATAAAAAATTAAGTTGGAATTGGAAAACAAAATTTGTTCAATAGTTTACGGCTTTTGAAACAGGCGAATATTGAAATGCTCCCTGGCTCCACTCTTAAAGCACTTCATTATTATTTTTGTGAGCATTCTTTTTGTCCTACAGGATCAAAGCAAACACCGCAATAGTCCACGTCTAACTCAATGGCCTTAATCCAATTAATGTTTACGTGTTGTTAGACTCTTACTCCAACTTTAAAGTCCAGCTAGAAACTGTATTTAGAAAAAAAAAAAAAACCTCTTTGGAGATGGTGAGCAAACAAACAATAGGGATGCTCCTGAGAAGTGACTTTAAAAGGAGTCCTGGTTTTATCTCTAGACGTGAGAGGAGTCACGTTTTAAAAGACTCTCCTCAATTCTGATCATTTATTATTTCTTTCTTTATCTGATGCTACTGTTCTGTAACCAACTCCAAACTCGTACTATCCAGATACCGTGCGTTTGTATGGCGAGATAGAAGCGTTGTTGTGTGTAATAGAATTTTTGTAATAGTGTGTATCATAGAAGTGTTGTTTATATAGATCAATCCAATATAGATCTACCAATATCGAATCTTGGTGGGAGATATATCTGAAAGAATACAACTGAGCTTCCCCTGGTTTTCAAAGTAGTGTTCAATGATAAAGGATAGACTCAAAGGGTGGATAATCGATGGAAAATGTTGAATCACGCCCTTGTAGTGTGTCATGGCCACATTCATATATGCTGGCGAATACTGGACAATAGCTACAGAACTAGACAGGAGGATTATAGCAATGAAACTGGGATGCAACAGAAAGATCCTAAGTATTGACATACTAAGATCGCACTACAAATGAAGAGATTAGAGACATGATTAGTTCAGCGATCGGACTGCTAACTACTGTCCAACTAAACGCAAACTTAAAGTCTATGGCAATATCACAAGGTCGTCAGGTGTCTCAAAAACCTTCCTTCAGGGAACAGTACCAGGAGAAAAGAAGAAGAGGCATTCAGAAAGCGATGGGAAGACGACATATAGGAATGGACGGGCCTGTCATTGAAGAAGATTCTATGAAAGGCAAAAGACAGAGAGGAATGGAGAAAGACGTTCGACAGATCTTGAGTTGTGCCCCAACGGTTTAACAGACTTAGGAATAGGTGAAGGTGAAGAGTGTCACCAGAGAATGCTGATCATGTCCTCCAAAGTTGAATACTTTATCGATATTTCTGAAGAATATATTGACCCCAAAACAACTCTTTAGAAGAAAATTTTGCACGAAGAGCTGGGCCTGATCGGAAAACCACTGCGCAGTTCATCTCAGATGTAGGACTGGTTATGAGAACGCTCCTACTTTATGAGACCGCATATGAGACACGCCCCTGACACTCTACCAGTTATCACAGGTAACACGTTAAATAAATATCCCCGTGTGTCTCGGTATCATCCGGCACACTTCAATAAAACCCCCAAGTTCCAACCATCAACAATAGTTTCAATTCTAGCCCAGAACGTCACGTGCCTGGAGTCCAATCTCATTAGGACGGGATTAACCAAGTGAATTAATAAAGCAGACAACAGAGTAGGCCAGCCGTGATGTCACGACAGTGGCACTGTTCGCTGGGGCTTAAGACTCTCATGTCAGAACACACGGGCTGCTTCACTATAGATACAGGCTATGTGCTTTATCACTATCCGTACACACAGGTAGGCAATGCTCAATTCTCACTACTACCGGGTCGGATATGTACAATGTCCTTACTATTAAAACAGGGGTACACTGTTACGACATCCAATATATGAAGTCCAATGTGGTTTGTTAATCAACGAAAACAGTATTTTGTTTGGCCTTTCTAATTCAGACTACAGACAGACCACTCTAAAACGGCAAGTTAGGCCACCAATCTACCATGTTAGTCCCGTTTCCTAAATGTAAAAAAAAAATCATATAGAACTATTGGGTGAGTTTTAAATGACCTAAATTTCCTGAAGCCATTTTGGTAATGGAGATTTTTACGATAAACTAAACAATGTCAAGGACGCTATATTTTCTGCGGTTCAAAATTGCCAACTCAAAATAAGTCACAAACAGAAAACGGAAGAGATTTTTTTTTTAAAATCTAGTTCTGCAATGCTAAAATGTGCACATAAATTATTATGTAACTTATAAAAAAAACAGCTTAACACCTCATTCAGTTCGTACACCGGATACACCAAAAAGCTTGTTAGTTATAGGCTTTCCGCCATGTATGAAAATCTCCAATGGAATAATGACATTATGTATAACTAAATGGTTTACGATCTTGCTACATAGTAAAAAATGTATTGTACAAGTGATGCTGGTCTGTAGTTCTCTGGATCAGCTACATCTCCTTCTTAAGACAGATGAGTGACTTTAGTTTCTATTCTATAAACACTATAAAGGTGTGTTGTTGTTGTTGTTCAAAGACTGTTTCTATTAAGTAGAAGGGAAAACGAAAGCGGAGGTGTCCTGTAAAGTTCCTGCATGGCTTACTAGCAGTGACAATAAGCTTCAGGCGACATTGACAACCATTCTTACTTGCCATGAATAGAAAAGTTTTTAAAATTAATTGATTGTCATTGCAGGCAAATTTTAAATAAAAGAACGGATGAAACCCCCTTTTGTTAATTTAAAACAGCACCGCGTTCCAATTCCAAGTAAACCAGTCCAACGCAGACCGTCATTGGATATATAAGTTGAAAGTGTATGCTATAGATTTTGGTCAAATGACTGTGTTGGCAATGTCGCAAGGTTAGCAGTGCATGCTTACTTTGAATGCGACATCAAATTGAGGTGTGTTCGAAATGAAGCTAATTTAGAAGAGAAAGAACACAAGTCGATTCTAAAATTTGACATTTTAGAGAGAAACGCATAAGTGGCATAACTTGTGGCACGCAAACAAACTCAGAGTGGAAAAGTCTTTAAACATAGACTAATCCTTCTAATCTAGTCTTTCTAGATGGCACAAGATCTATAGCAATGAGATCTTACAAAATCAAAATAGCTATTGACAAAAATGGAAATTATATTTCTGAATTTTCTTAATGTTTTAGTGATTTTATTATTGACCTTTGGTTCCCTGAGCTTGTCATTGCCAAAAGTGGTAATGGAAATAAACAATCCACACTACATATAAAATGCTTCCAGTTGCATGTGTTGCAAAGAGTATCTGACAATCATATATTAGGCCATGCGAAACTGTTTATCACTAACAGGAGGAGGGGCAAAGGCTAGTAACTGGCGCCTAAACCAGTAAGCTTCGGCAGGAGGGGCTTGAGAGACTGGGTACCCAAGTAGGAGAAGGAAAACTCGTTAATTCAAACCTCTGCTGACTCAAACACAGGAAAGGCTGCGGAAATCAACCCTGAGGAAAAATAAGGAGCTGGCAATCCTTAGGCAACTTGCAGGACACAGAGCTACATCCTGGTATAGCCTGCGATGCAGCTGATCCCAAACTGTATTGGCACTTGCCGTTCCTTTGAACAGATCAGCTGCGTGGATGGGGGGAACAGTACCGACAAAAAGAAGAACAGTACCAGGAAAAAGAAGAAGAGGCAGACACAGAAAGCGATGGGAAGACAACATAGAGGAAAAGACGCCCTGTCATTGAAAGAGATTCTATCCAAGGCAAAAGACAGAGAGGAATGAAGAAAGACGGTCAACAGATCTTGTGTGGTGCCCCATCGGTTCAGCAGACTAAGGGATAGGTGAAGGTGAAGAATTATTTTTTTTTAAATAATTATAGTAAGGGAAAAAAAAGGTTCATGTCATGAGTCAATGTTTTCCCACAGGCTCCAAACCATCCAGTTATTCACTTAGGGTTCGGTCAGTCAATGTTACTTGTTGGTCAAGACATGGTCAACGTTCCACTCAGATTAACACAAATGTTATTTTCACGTTGAGCGCCCCAGTGGTCCCCTCTCACGCTATTTCTCTTTGGCTGGGGAAGGTTGCGTTACGATACCCAGCGTGTTTCTCTGCCATCAGATCGATACTTGGCAAGTAATAGCCAGTGCACCCTTTGGTTCAGATCAATCAAGGTCTTAACCGATGTTCCAAAACAAACAAATCCTACACTGAGGAGGTTCAATATATAAGCACGTTCATCGGGAAGAAACATGTCCAACTAATTTGAAAAGGCTTCAAATGTTCACAGATGACCGGAGCCTAGACATAATAAGTCCCCGCTGTACCACACACACACTGCCACAAGATGAACACAGAATGAACTTGTAAGCCGTTCAACTTATAGACTAAGCTGCTCTGTCAACAGATGTAAGTGTGGAAAGATGAACTGTCCCGTATTGTTGAGAGGGAAATAACGAACTTACAAGCACTGACCTAAGTTTGTATCGAGAGAACAACAAACTAACAATCGATTACCTAAGTTTGTATCGAGAGAACAACGAGCTTACAAGCACTGACCTAAGTATGTATCAAGAAAACAACGAACTAACAATCAATGACCTAAGTTTGTATCGAGAGAACAACGAGCTTACAAGCACTGACCTATCGAGATGAATAACTACGTTACAAGCACTGACCTATCGAGATGAATAACTACGTTACAAGCACTGACCTAAGTTTGTATCGAGAGAAACAACGAACTTAAAAGCACTGACCTAAGTAGGTATCGAGAAAATAACGAACTAACAATCAATGACCTAAGTTTGTATCGAAAGAACAACAAACTAACAATCAATGACCTAAGTTTGTATCGAGAGAACAACGAGCTTACAAGCACTGACCTAAGTATGTATCAAGAAAACAACGAACTAACAATCAATGACCTAAGTTTGTATCGAGAGAACAACGAGCTTACAAGCACTGACCTATCGAGATGAATAACTACGTTACAAGCACTGACCTATCGAGATGAATAACTACGTTACAAGCACTGACCTAAGTTTGTATCGAGAGAAACAACGAACTTAAAAGCACTGACCTAAGTAGGTATCGAGAAAATAACGAACTAACAATCAATGACCTAAGTTTGTATCGAAAGAACAACAAACTAACAATCAATGACCTAAGTTTGTATCGAGAGAACAACGAGCTTACAAGCACTGACCTAAGTATGTATCAAGAAAACAACGAACTAACAATCAATGACCTAAGTTTGTATCGAGAGAACAACGAGCTTACAAGCACTGACCTATCGAGATGAATAACTACGTTACAAGCACTGACCTATCGAGATGAATAACTACGTTACAAGCACTGACCTAAGTTTGTATCGAGAGAAACAACGAACTTAAAAGCACTGACCTAAGTAGGTATCGAGAAAATAACGAACTAACAATCAATGACCTAAGTTTGTATCGAAAGAACAACAAACTAACAATCAATGACCTAAGTTTGTATCGAGAGAACAACGAGCTTACAAGCACTGACCTAAGTATGTATCAAGAAAACAACGAACTAACAATCAATGACCTAAGTTTGTATCGAGAGAACAACGAGCTTACAAGCACTGACCTATCGAGATGCATAACTACGTTACAAGCACTGACCTATCGAGATGAATAACTACGTTACAAGCAATGACCTAAGTTTGTCCCGAGAGAAACAACGAACTTAAAAGCACTGACCTAAGTAGGTATCGAGAGAACAACAAACTAACAATCAATGACCTAAGTTTGTATCGAGAGAACAACGAGCTTACAAGCACTGACCTATCGAGATGAATAACTACGTTACAAGCACTGACCTAAGTTTGTATCGAGAGAAACAACGAACTTAAAAGCACTGACCTAAGTAGGTATCGAGAAAATAACGAACTAACAATCAATGACCTAAGTTTGTATCGAAAGAACAACAAACTAACAATCAATGACCTAAGTTTGTATCGAGAGAACAACGAGCTTACAAGCACTGACCTAAGTATGTATCAAGAAAACAACGAACTAACAATCAATGACCTAAGTTTGTATCGAGAGAACAACGAGCTTACAAGCACTGACCTATCGAGATGAATAACTACGTTACAAGCAATGACCTATCGAGATGAATAACTACGTTACAAGCAATGACCTAAGTTTGTCCCGAGAGAAACAACGAACTTAAAAGCACTGACCTAAGTAGGTATCGAGAAAATAACGAACTAACAATCAATGACCTAAGTTTGTATCGAAAGAACAACAAACTAACAATCAATGACCTAAGTTTGTATCGAGAGAACAACGAGCTTACAAGCACTGACCTAAGTATGTATCAAGAAAACAACGAACTAACAATCAATGACCTAAGTTTGTATCGAGAGAACAACGAGCTTACAAGCACTGACCTATCGAGATGAATAACTACGTTACAAGCACTGACCTATCGAGATGAATAACTACGTTACAAGCAATGACCTAAGTTTGTCCCGAGAGAAACAACGAACTTAAAAGCACTGACCTAAGTAGGTATCGAGAGAACAACAAACTAACAATCAATGACCTAAGTTTGTATCGAGAGAACAACGAGCTTACAAGCACTGACCTATCGAGATGAATAACTACGTTACAAGCACTGACCTAAGTTTGTATCGAGAGAAACAACGAACTTAAAAGCACTGACCTAAGTTTGTATCGAGAGAACAACGAGCTTACAAGCACTGACCTAAGTTTGTGCAAAAGATACTTTGTCCAGTAAGGACGATGTAGTAAAAATGGAGGCTTTCATTCTGGCAACTTCAGTCATAACTAGTATTGAAACTAATTAGATTCACCTCAAACTTTTGTTGAATGACTAAACTGTATTCTGTGGTAATTTAATGATTAAAAAAAACACATATAAAAAGTATTCTGTAATAAATGAGTGATTCAAATAACACACATCAAATGTATTCTGTAGTGAGTGATTAAAATAACATACATAAAAAATGTAATCTGTTCGAATTGAACATCAAAGTCAGAAGAAGTCAAAAGTCAGAACTGGTATTTACTTGAAAGAGAGAGGGGGGGGTGACGGGAGGGGAAGCGAAAGATAGATTGGTTGGGGGAGGGGGTGGAGAGGGAGGGGGTGGAGAGAAATGAAGTTCTACATTTGAAAACAAAAAGTAGACTGTGTTGATTGTCATCATTACAATTGTATAATACATGTTTTAATTAGCAAGTTATTGTGCCACCCTTTGTCCCACAGAATTATGAACAAACTCGTTACCCCCAACAGATTCTTATAACGACATATTACAAGTGACCGACATTGTAAGAGATAACTCATATTTTCTGTGTTAAATCTGGGTTTTCTACTACATAATATACTGAGCCTTACAGACCTACTTTCTAATACATACAGAACCGCATATGGCAAAACAAAGCAATGCTAACTTGCAAAGCAAAGAAAAAATTCTTTATATTTACACTTGTTGAATTGTTATGACCACTAAATGGGGTCCTGGTGATGTTAGGACGCGCGTTCCCCACTTCTACTACACAGAAGTCTTTCGAACACATAGACCAGTGTTTCCCAAACTGTGTTCAGCGGAACCTGAATAGGTCCTTCCACGAACTACTGGAATAATTAACTAGTAGACCACCACATGAATTAACAGCTCAAAAAAAAAGCAAAGTGTTCTGCCAAATACTCAGAATGTGAGAAGTGTTCCGTTAAGCAAAAGGGTTGGGAACCACTGATATTGGCTATTCCACTCTTTCATGTGTTCCAAAAAGCTGTCCCCTGAAAACTATATTCTGTATTTCTTAACTACGATACTGTGAAGAATTATATTGACAAAGGTGTCTCACAATGTGTAATTTTTTTTTATTTACCTACTGTAGTTTTTATTTTCAACACACACACAAAAAAATGATTCCGCCGACCCTAAATAGTATTAAGTCAATAAAGAATTCTCCCAGCGCCATCCGACATCAACACCGAAGTCATTTAACATAAGCTTCGCGGTCTTTGCTAAAAATGTAATTGACCAATGCTTAACACTATCATGGCAGACCTTCGAGCAGCTAAGCAACTTGAAACACTGGGACAGACGCTGTGCCAAACGCCAACCGTATTGATTGTGCAGGAAATAGAAGCTGTCGGGGGTGCCGGACGGAAGGGGGGACACAGGCCGGGGAGGGAAACCTTGGGGAAGAAGACGTCCGCATACCAAATATCATTTAATGTCAATATGATAGAGTGTTTTATATGCCGGGCCTGTCTTTAGACACCACTCCACCGATGTTTTGGTCAACTAAGATCTGTTAGAAAAATGGAAGCTATGTTGTAAAGATAATCGCGATGTTTTTGTTCTGGACTTTCGCTTCTATTTGACTTCACAAGCGATATAAACGTGTGACCATTATTGTAAAACCAGTTTCAAAATGTGATGCGTTGTAATGACATTAATTTCGGAAGGGAGATTTTAAAACCAAATCTGTTCTCGTCTGATAGCCAATTTCATTCAAGAGCAGTCATAAAAAAAATACAAAAGAATTGGTAAGATTTTAGAGAGTTGGTACTAAATTGGTCTATACAGCTTGAGTAGAAAATGTATCCTACAAGTCGTCCCAAGATCTCTTAGTAAGATCTCTTTCAAGAAAGGGAATTCCTAAAAGTTCAGCTTAAAATTGCACATGTCTACATACTTCTTCGTAATTATCTCAAGAGCTGATTCAAGATCCAAGAAGATGTAAATTATTGCATCCCTATTACCGGTGGTTCATATCCCAAGACGATCGGGTTAGAAGATAGGCGAAAGGCCGAGCACACCGGGGAAACTCCCCCCATATTCATACAATTGGCTCATCAGACATACCTTTATAAATAGCAAATGCCTGCGTTGTCCAGATGTAGAAAGCTTACGTCTCATTTCAATTCAAAAGCTAAAGATTAAAGTACTTTCTCATATTTATAGTTTATATCGATATATTTTTCTTCCAGTCTGATTTATTACATAACGAGGCCTCTGCCACATAAAAAAAAGTTATTTATGAAGGCGTTGGTATAACTTTTTTGTGACTGAAACGTACATATCAACACTAATAAATAATATGATAAAAAATATAGAAACTGAAACTGGGCAGTAGCACTGGCTCTCAGCTGTATCATTTGATCAGTGTTTCATAAAAAAAAAGACTCGATAGATTTATTCTAAGAGCAATAAATAAAACACTTTAAAAAGCTCAACTGTAAATATCAAAAGCTTTTCAGTACATAACATTAGGATGAAAAGTAATAATATTGAACTCTGTTATATCAGGAAAGTTAGAATGTTATAATTGTAATGCGACCACAAGTGCTGAAAACGTTATACAGACTGTACAACATAACATTTCGCGTCTAGGTTCGACCAAGAATGCCACGTATCACTATGATATATAAACAAAGCCTTAATCCTCAACACTGCAACAGCCCTTTGCTGTAGCGCTTGTGTTCTGGGACTAGTCAAGCGATGCCACAACAAATTATCTTTACAAACATAATCGTCGAACGAAGGAGACAAAAAAAAGGGGGATGGGGAGGGGGTCCTTCGCGAAGATCAGAGGGAGTCTGTCTATTTTGTGTTCCAGCCAAGTTAAAGCACAAGAGCAATGTGTCAATCTAACAAACTATTTGCTAGCTACATCATGACAATGTCTTTCAAGTCTAGTGTTTGAAAATATTTCCTTCCGCCATAGGCGCGTCCGAGGAGAGGGCTTTCACAGTATTGATAACGAAGAATTTATGATATCAATCTTTTCTATACTAGCCGGATATGACCTTAGTTTGTGTACACGTGATTTAGCGCCATGATCCCTTACATGGCTTATATAAAATACTGTGAAAAAGGGTTTACCCGATTTTTTTAAAATGGTCTTTTTTTTTTTAATAGAGATAAAATTAGGGGATTTTTTTTTTGGGGGGGGGGGGGGGGAGAGGCATTCAAGATACATTACGGTCTCTGCCGTGCTCCAAGGAACATTCATGTCAAATTTTATAAAGATCGTTTAAACGGTTTTGATTTCTATTCGGGACATACATACAAACATAATACTCCTTACATTGTGCTAAATATATATATATATATATATATATATATATATATATATATATATAGATAGATAGATAGATAGATAGATAGATATAGATATAGATATATTTAGACAGATATTACCCGCTGCCCGCGGGTCTTAACTTGCGTATTGCTGATGTAGTCACTGATAATATAGTGCATTAGAAACAATTAAAGAAAATAACAATCTTATAAGTAAAGCTAATGCATGAATTCATGAATACAAAAAATATTATTAATGGATCTAAAAATAGTTAATTGACCTGAATTCACGCGATATTAAGAATTGAGTTGCACTCATGTAAAAAATGCTTTAGAAAAACAAATTTGAATGTTAATTTGATTAAAATATGGAATGAATGGACTATAATTAGTATGTTTGTGTGTTAAAGCATAAAACTATCTTTGCGAAAAGAAGTTCTATCATTTTAGAGTTGAATTAAGAGTTTTAGACCTAGGAATAGATAGATGTGTAACCTTTCGGGTAATGTCTAATGAAAGAATGTTCGTCAGGAATTCTAAATTCGCGGATATAAGGATCGAACTTATGTAAAAATGCATTTGAAACACACATTTGAAGCTTAATTTTATTAAATAATGAAACCAATAGACTATATTTTTTCGTAACATACATACATACATACGCCTACTTTCTGCTTTATATATTATATATATATATATATATATATATTTATATATATATATATAGAGAGAGAAGGTAGATATATATATTATAAAGTAGAATGTGAGGTGTATGTATGTATGTATGTTACTTATAGACATCAAAACCGCTTGACCAATCTTGATAAAACTAGGCAGGAATGTTCCTTGGGTACTAACTTAGACCGTAGTGTATGTATTGTAACCCTAAAACAAATTTAAGACCCTCAAAAAAAAAAGTTGTCCGACTCTATTACAGCTATAGTATTTTATGGATCTAGGCCATGGTTAACAATGTTGACATGAGAAAAGATCGAAAGAATTTAGACCTAGATCTAATTTTAAGAAATACACTTTGCGCAGATAGTTTTTTACTTTGACACATGAAAATACAAAAGAAGGTCCATTGATTTCATAATATAATAAAATTAACCTTCAATTTTGTGTTTCAAAAGCATTTTTTACATAAATTAGTTCCTGATATCTGTGACTACAGATTACCTGGCGAACATCCTTTCATTAGACATTACCAAATGATTACACATTAACAGTGATTAACACATCTCTCTACTGAGTCTATTCCTAGGCCTAGGTCTAAAACTCTTATTGAACTCTAAGATGATAAAACTTCTTTTCGCAAAGATAGTTTTATGCTTTTAACACATAAACATACTAATTATTGTCCATTCATTTCATATTTTAATCAAATTAACATTCAAATGTATTTTTCTAAAGCATTTTTAATACATTCGTTCGCTGTTCGCTAAATAAAGCTGCGTAGCCGTGTTGAGATAGGCCTATATTCATTCATGAAAAAAAGGTCACGCATGCGCAACACAGAATGAACTCTATAAAAGCCAATTTTTAACTCAAGATTAGTGTAGATTTAGATCTATGTCTATCTCAAGATCTACTTTATACTGTAACACACGAACATACAAAATTAATCTATTCATCTCAAATTTTAATCAAATATATGTAGGCCTACAAGCAAATGTTTTAATGTGAACTAATGGATTTAAGCCTATTAGCTGTTCTGATTTGATAGCTTCATTCACACTATTTTTACATTGACACATTCGCTTTACTTATTACATGAACTCTCCTGGACGTTTATTGATGTCATACAACTCTGGCTAATCAAATATGTATGGATCTTTTTAACAACACGCAAATATTAAATAGCGCCTAGCGGTCAGCCGAGCATGGACAACGTAACGTCATTTAACTAGAAGTGACATTCAATAGCGAAGTACTACTGCACCAACATGACTGGTGCACACGATGAGAGTCTCTACTCTTTCAACTGGAGTGACATCAAAAACAAACACAAAAAATAAGACAGACAAGTCGACAAGTCTATTAGTGTCAGCCTGAAGAAATCTATACATCTACATCAAGTTACGATGGGGAGACATTAATATTGATATTTTTAGATCAGATGCTGGAACACGAATGCTGATGCGTATTAGTGATTAATGACCGGAACATTTGTAAGTACTTTAAAAAATATTATTTATATTAGCATGATGAAAAAAAATGTATTGCAGATTTTCACGATAAATGATAGTTACAGTAATGTGCAAACGAAAACTCGAGGACCATATCATAAGGTCCTCATGGCTTACAGAGCCAGTGAAAATAACAGGCAGACAGAGAAAGCGATGGGAAGACAACATCAAAGAATGGACGGGCCAGCCATAGAAAGATTCTTTCTAAGAGAGGAATGGAGAGAGATGGTCAACAAATCTTGTGTGGTGCCCAAATAAAAAAAAACTTAATAGGGATATAAATACTGGGGTGAGGTTTTGAAATAAATAGACAAACTAGACAATGTCAAGGACAACATATTGACATTGCCAACTAAATAATTTTAAACAAGAAAAAAAAATGCTTTTAAAAAAACAACAAAGATACGAAGTGTAATTGTATCAATTAGTTTTGACCACTCATGTAATTAAATTTGTAATATATCTAGACCAACAACAATAAATCTGTACGATTACAAATTATTTTTTTTAGCTTTCTCAATGCGCAGTGATCCTATCCGGACCAGTTTGAAAAATGGGGGGGGGGGGGGGGGGAAAAGGAGGGGGGAGGAGGGCAAGAAAGGGATATCTGGGTGAATTTTTACCGCATTAGCTAATTCAGCTTATATCACCACTTCAGTCAAGTACAATTTCTTTCCCTTATTCCAGATACCAAACAAAATAATTACCAATAGTTAATTAACTAATTACTTTTTTAAAAATTGATTCTAGTGTTGAAAGGTAAAAGAAATAATTGTGCAACATTTCAGCTTAATCCGAGATTGGGTGTCGGAACAATCTCGTGTTGAAACGTTTTACCAGGCAGACAAGAGTTGATATAAGTTTTGTAAAAATAGGTAGCTATTCCAATGGACCTCATTCACCAATCAAACAAACAACATTTAGCCACGTGATTCTCTATCTCTTGTATACAAATTACGCAATACACAATGGCTATCATGTGACAGTTTTTTTTTCACTGTTTTATCAATATTATCACGTGACTAAATGTTGTTTTTGTTTACGATTGGTGAATGAGGTCCACTAGAGTTTATCTGCTGGCAAATTGTTCATGATTTTATCGTTTTACTATATCAAAGCATCCCTTATGTTAAGTGCAAAGATATTTTGTGTGACAGCATGTTAATAGGCTTCAAAACAATTAGAGAAAAAAAAGTACTTTAATTAATAAAAAGAAGGGAAAGAACCGCATAGTTACTGTCATATAGTGCAACTTTGCAAGATTTATTCCCCTTTTCTATACAAACCAATGTATTAATTGCCACTAACTAATTAACTAATTGGTTAATTTTTTGGAGTGATTCGTGTGTTGTCATCGACAATGAAAAAAGAATTTGAAAAGTTTCAGCTTGATCCGAGAATGGGAAGCGGGAGAGATGACGAGTACACTATTTGTACCAGACAGACAGACAGAGTGAGTTGATATGAGCTTGGTAAAAATGAAGGGAGAAACAGACAGACAGACAGACGGACAAGACAGAGAGAAGGAAAGGAGCGAAGGTGGGTGAAAGAGAGAGGGCTGTTTTTACATTAGTTAACTTATGACATTTTCATGTTTTGCACTAGCTATAACTATAATATGGAAATAACTCAATAAGATGAATAATTCAGCTGCGTGATTTCTCCATTTCTCCTGACGACTCACTCGCTGGAAGGATGGACATTGCCTTTGTTAGATGTCCGAGACAAGATCACCGTAGCACAAACACCCACAGTCGCAACGAACAAAGTGGCCAGTACCCCCCCCCCCCCCACTTCCTCCCCCCACACATACCGCATGGTACTACAATTGCTTCGGTGTAACCCGAGTTGGCCAAAGCTATCAAACCACAGACGTCCAGCTAAGGAAATCATTAAGTGTAACAATTGGAATGGGCGAGGGGGAGGAGCCCTAGAGACACTGGGATATGGGTAGGCCTCACCATTTCGACACTGAATGAAATGGAATGGTAAAAGACGAACTAAAAAAAAAGGTACATACATTGATGTATATGCTAAACGTGTCATACCAATTCTACAGAGCAAACAAAAAAATAAAAATAAATGGGGAGATAACTAAGCTCCACGTAGAAGTCTAAGAAAAAAAAAGATTGTGTTTTTATTGAATACTTTTTTAAAAAAATGTTATTATAAAGATAAAAGAAAACCCAGGCAAAGGCTTATCTTGAGGATTAATTTAAAGTTACTAGTTGTAGCGAACGGAGGAATTATTTTTCCAACACAATAACCATCAATAAGAACAATTCAATGTAAAATGCTATATTTCATTTTTTTTTTTAGAGGTGTAGATATCAATCAGAGTCACTCTACGTGCACCTTATAAATGTAAGCTGTTGAAGAGTGTCCCAAAGGTATTCGTTCATTCTGTCATGTCTGTCAATGAAAAAAAGAATTAAAATTACCGTGAAGACACAAGTTTGTCGACACTCTGACCTCAAAGCGAAGCCGACATTACCCATTGCCATGCTCAACGGTTTCAAAGGACACAGTGCGTCTAGCACTACAAACAAAATCATTAACTTATGTATGTGCAGACTTTTGAAAGAACTTATCTCACTTTACAACATTGCTGAATTTTGAATTTTTTTGAATTTTTTTTTTTTAGAAAAAAAAAAGGTGGGGGGTGAAGGATCTATTAAAAAAAAAAAGAATTAAAAATGCGTAAAGAATGTTGAAATATTTTACAGTTATGACCAGGTCACTGAGATATAGCTACTGTACGAAGACCCACCGATAGTGACACTAGTGAACTACGATGGACAGGTCACCTTGAAAGAGGAGCGAAAATTGTATATCGGCAAAAAAACAAAAGGCAGGCAACCCAAAGGCAGACCCCTAAATGCGATAGGTTGGTGATGTGGAGGCAGATCTGTAACAGCTTGGGGCTAGGGCGTGGAGACGAAAGGCCCAGGAGAAATCTGAATGGAAAGACGTGTTTAAGCAGGCCAGAACCCTACATGGGCTAAAGCGCCACTGGGATGGATGGACGGATATGAACTGGTCAGTATTGTCCTATAAGCACAGCTATCTAAGTATTGATAGGATCTAAACTCCATGCACTAGCACCATGACACCACCCCTCCTTCCACTATAAAGACTATAAAACTGATAGATGATTAAATAAACATGTTCCCAAGATCCACTCTCATGTAAGGTAATCTATGCATTAGATGCATTTGAAACAAAACTGATAGAGAAGGGCGCAATGTGTTATGACAGTTATATGAAGTGGGGGGGGGGGGGGGGGGGAGATGAACTCCGTTCAAGTTTAGGTTACAAGATCACTGCATAAATAGCATTAAAAACAAATTATATGACACAGGAAAGTTTTCCGCAGGATGGGAATCACTTCCTGTCTCGAGGTTGAAAGTAGCAAGGAAAAAAAAACAACCTATAGTTACCGCTAGGTTAAGGCTATAACGGATAACGTGTTTCAAGGCTCTACCACAAAACACTTTACGTTCGCGTGGTATGGCTGTAGCCAATGTAGAATCAGCCCGACAACAGTACCGTGGCGAATCAAAAACGGTACGGTACTTACCAGGGCATCTGTCAAAACATCCAGGTGAAATTTGTTCGATTGTTTACCACAGCGAGAATTCCCTCCTCCCATCGACAAAGAGGGGGTTCCCTCTTACCCCCTCCCCTCCCCAACCATCCACAGACTCTAGGGACTTAGGAGGAAAGAAATAGTAAACTTTTTATTGCATGGGGGCTTTAAGGTCAGCTAAAGGTCTTAGCGGGTGCCTCCCTGCGCATGGCACATCATAGGAACCTGCCATAAACGAGTGTATCTTTTAACGTCTTTGTACTTCCTTTCTTATTTATTACACAGGTGGATTTGGTGGCCAGCTAGGAAGAGGAGCCGCATTGTTCCAGTCAATGGAACAGGGAGCATGGAACATTTTGACCGTCAAGGAGTTTGAAATAATCATCTTCGGCTAAATAACTAACAGTTTATCTATCTATCTATCTCCCTCTCTCTCCCCATTCTCCATATATATATATACATATATTATATACCTATTTATCTACTTACCTATCTATCTAACTATCTATCTATAGACAGACAGATAGATAGACAGTTAGATAGATATCGCCGGGCTTAGCCACACGAGCAGGCCAAGGTGCTGGACTTAGTTGCTGGAGACCCCCGGCCATGACAACCTTTGAATATATATATATATAAGCTAGTTTCGTCATGAGACACTCTTAAAACGTTATCATCTCACACGTTTACTAACAGTTTAAGAAACTAGCGTATACTGGGTTTTTTGTAACGCAAGCCTGTACTTAAAGAGTACGACAATTAGGAGAGTGTCATTCTTCTGTGCACAAGTGCTGAGACATCGGACCTTGTTCAAACTTACTAACAAGCCATCAAACAGTTATTGTACAAGTTTGAAGTGCTCACTTAGCTCCTCCGTGTATGAGTATATAGACCAGCGGTTATTCAAATATTCAGTCATTTTCAATTAGTCAAAACTGTTGACACCAGAAAAGACGCCTATTCCAACTACTCCTCAGAAAAGGCTGGTATGCATATATTATATATATATATATATATATATATATATATATATATATATATATATATATATATATATATATATATATTTATATATATATATAAAGTTTCAATATCACTGCCTGGTATGGCAATCTGAGCATTAAAAATAAAAAATAAACTTTATAGAATCCTAAATGCTGCTGGTAAAATCATTGGCAAAAAACAAACCCCACTTGGGCAGTTGTTTGATACAAACATCTATAAAAAAGCTAACAAGATCCTCGAAATAAAGAATCACCCTTTGTGTCAGGATTTTGTGATTTTACCATCACAAAAGAGATACAAGACACCGATAGCAAAAACAAACAGACACACTCTTTTGTTCCCCTGGCAATAAGATCATTAAATAAGAACAATCTGGTACAAACTTTGTCACATGTTAATTATGAGTGAGTCTGGTGTGAATGTACACTTTGTTTTTTATAGTTATGTTTCTTTGTTTGGTGTAATGCACAAATTGTAAGACAAATTTCCATATGGACAATAAAGATTATAATTATTAATTAATTATTATAATAATTATATATATATATATATAACCAAGCTTATATCAAATCATTCAGTCTGTCTGGTAAAAATCTTGAAAATGTTATTTCTCCCAATTCCCATTCTCGGGCCAAGTTGAAACTTTGCATATTTATTCATTGTCGATGACAACACGCTAATCAATCAAAATTTAACCAATTAGGCAATCAATTATTCGTAATTAATTAATTTTTTACATGAAAAATGTACTAAATCGTCGGTGGGTGACCGGTGAGAATTATCAGGCCAACAAACAAGCTAAAACGTTTAAACTAACAAACCTTCTACTTTTATAAGCACCTTCCATCATGAAGGCTTGAATTCGAATTCTGGCGCAGCAGTTTTCTTATTCTTTTTTTTTTAATGCGTTTGAAAAGACAGCACGGAAACCTTCACCTAACAAATACATTCCCCCCCCCCCCCCCCCAAAAAAAGGCCCTCAAAAGAGATTTCCCCATAGCACACTAAGCATGTTGCGCTAAACAAGTTCCATCCATAATAAACTTCAACCAACATTACCAAAAAAGATGACAAAACACGTACACTGACTCGACAAATTCTACTAGTACTTTCGGATAAGGCCCACTGATAACCCAAACAGTTCATCCCTTTCTGACAACAGACCTAAAACGTATTGTTTATATTTTGAGTTATTCAAAAATGATTGCACGATTGATTCAAAATAATCGATGGAGTTCTACTGAACAATAAAAGAGAGGTTGTTTTTTGTTTTTTTTTAATTTCATATATTTAGAATATTTAAAATTGATATAATAAAATCAAAGCTTAGTATAACATATATTTATTTATGTGAACGCCAAGAAGCACTGATAAACTTACATGTTACACAAAAAAAGGAAAGTTTTTAATTAATGTGAGTTGACTTAGGTAATGTGTATTTATTTCATGGAGTTTATGCACAGACAAACCAAGCCAAGCTCTTAAAATATACACAGATAAACACACACGAAAAAACCCAGTGACTCATGCGGAAACATAATGGGGGTGTTATTTACGTGCAGTTCTGTTGTCTTTGTTTAATCATATCTATTACTATGTTAATGGGTCGTAGCGGGAGGTCGCTCTATGTCACACAGAACACTGTATAAGATAACACTATAATTGGATAAAACATTTCGGGGTGAGGTTTTCTACGACTGCGAGGTTATGTTTTATAGTTGTTACTGTCCATTGTCACGAGATTTCCTTAGCTGTTTACTTGTAACAATGTCTTCGCTATGGACAAATCTTTCACTAACTCTGTAGCTTCTTTAGGAACTGAACGGGAACAACTTCCTAAACCAGGGGTGGACAACCTGTATCAACTAAGAGGCCATTATACATTTTCGACACAAGTGCCTCGGGTCACGTCACCTCAAAAAAAAAATATTTAAAAATTGGTCAAATGGAATGGAACCAAACTCTGCGGCTTCATTACGCACGGCAGCAGGTTATCTGGATAGCACCGCGTCATGGCCGGATATGGCCCACTGTGCGTATGTTGAGCATCGCTGTCTTATATCAACAGTCAAACTTCCCATTGCTGGTAACTGGCTTTAAAAACGTTTCGCAAGACAAGCAAATCGGTCTTTTTTTTTATTTGACCCAACACATGATAGATTTCCTATTACCTCTACTCAAGAAAACATTAAGAAACTGGAACAAAATAGAGCTGTGAGATACATGACAAACCAATATTCACATTTGATTAAAGTAACACCTCTAGTAAAATCACTAAATTAAGAGACTTAAAAGTAAGTTAGTAATTATGCATAAAATACTGAACCATAATCTCTAAATACAAAAACAAAACCTAATAAAGTAATCAGAAAGACACAATGATAAAGGCACATTTCTTGTTCCACAAGCTAGGAAAAATGTATACAAATGCTCCTTCTTCCCTAGTGCTATTAGAGCATAGGGTAGGTTGCCTGAGTCAGCCAGGAAAACCAATGACTTGGCAGAGTTTAAGTCATTGATTCAACATGCATGATTAGAATGACCTAAGAGCACCCGTATGACGAAATCACCTTCTTGTTTGAAGTAACGCCTGTATTTTATAAGATAAGATACATTATGAATCATCACATGGCTACAAGTTTTGCTCTTGTTACTCTAACTACTGCATAATAGTAAGCCATTGTTGTTGTTTTGTCGTTGTTTTGGTGTGACACACGTGTTGTATCTACCTTATACTGTACTTCATCAGCCTCGTTATAAGCCACACGGTCTGAAAATGCTGATATCGCTAGCAACACTTTAGAGGAATCTTGGCTAACGACCACCACCCGTTCTGGAAACTTGGCCAGTACCCCCAGTACCCATAACCGAAACAATTGGATTATTTTCCCCATAAGAAAATAAAGGAAATAGATAGTATTAGTCCGGTTACATGAAAAAGTTACAGGCTATACTATATAGGTTTGCTTATTAAATAACATCAGTTATTATAGATTGGAGTCGTGGCTATTTGATAAAGAATACTTTAGGTTGCTATCTAAAATGTTCGATAACGAAAGCTTTCGCTAGCAGAGGCTCCACTGTAATTACATTTCCCAAGTTTGTTTTGCAGTGTAAAATAGTGAATACTTGATGAATCAAAAATATCGAGCCTTAAAAGTGTTACATCTAGGCGCTGTACCTGACTTACGTGGAAGTTACAGTAAATTTTGAAAACTCTAAGAAATCGTGTTTCTTCACCCACACACAAATATCCTTTTGGTTTTCGTGAGTGCATGTGCGTGTTGTGTGGTGGGAGATTGTTATGGAGTGTGTGTGTGTGTTTCTATAGTGACGGTGGCAAGAGGTTAGCGATTGGTTGTGAATGATGCAAGATAAGAGGCATTATTATCAGCGATCTTAGTTACGACAGACGACTCCAGAACGTTAGAGTAACAAGAAGTGTTATTGTAGTGAGTATAGATTTTGTTAAAAAATACCATGTTATATTATTACTAAAGTCTATTATATTAATTTCATTTTATCTCAAGTTGAATTTTTTAATATTGTAACAAAAGTTATATTTAGTATTGTTGACAACGTAGTGATTTAAGTTATTTCAAGTTTTAAAAGCTAAGATATAATACGCCTGCTGCGGTTTAGTTGTCTACCAGCAGTTTGGTGCGCCAACAACATAGACACTGTAACATACTTATGTTAGTTTTTCACCCAAATCTTATTTTTACTTCTGCTACGTGAAGAGCATTTTCCCGTAAAGATCCGGAAATAGATTTATGAGACTACGTTTTCATTCAAGTCTTCCAGACTGCAAGTACCGGCTTCACAGTTTCCAAGAAAGAAATGCAGAGACACTTCTAAATTAATTTTCACCAGAAATCGCTCGAGTTTTAATATAAAATCATCAATCTTCTATAATCTATATCATCAAGTAGATGTCAACTAAATTCTAGATACACGAAAAACAACTAGCGTACGTCAATATGAACTACTGAATATAATATTCACAACAGGATAAATAATTTTTGCGCGAAAAGTATTATATAGGCCAGAGGTAAACATAAATATACGTACAATGCTACAGCAAAGTTTAACCCACTTTAAGGCTTCTAGCCAGGGTCGTGAGATATTATTGATTACTTAGGCTAGAAACGGTTGATAACAGCTTGGCCCAGGTACAGATGCTGGGGTTAAGTTCAGGTCAAGTTTGGTTAATGTCAGTAAGAAGTAGATTTTCAGTACATTTTTTTTTAAATATATGTAGATCTATCTACATTAGGAAGAGACAAACTTTAACCTCTTTAATTATGCTATTAAAAACGTAACAGTTGTACACAGACACTGAATATTGACATGACACAGCACATACAATTTATACAATTTTTTCTTGGTACCGGTATTTAATGCAGAAATATAAGTTGTTATACATTTAAGCATAGTTGTGTGGCTGTCCATTGAATATAATGTAATTGTTTAAAGTGTTCTATCTCACCTTAGTTAAAGACAAAAGTATAGTAATTATGAATTATGGTAACAGAATAGTTATAAAGAACAAAAAAGTCTGAAAAAAAAAATCAATTTCCAATTTTTCAATTGATCTGTAGATCCCCAGTATAATATGTAGAATTTTGTTCTGAATATTGTTCAATCAATGATTGAATTTTCGGTCATTTTTTTGTAACCCACTTGAAGGCATAAAAGAAGAAAATAAAATAGAAAGGAGGAAGGTCGCTACAATCCTTCCACCCCTTAAAAAAAAGGTATTACATATATATATATTCAGATAGAACCATGACCTTTATATTTTAGCCACTTGGCCTGGTTACTACAACACCTTTGACATCTATTTACATAGATAGGTCCACTGGGAAATAAAGGCCAATAGTGGTTAGTGCAGTGTGATGACCATTATAAATGAGGATATATACAGGCATCTTGTTATAAGTAGGCTTAATCAAATTAGGAAAAGATAGAAAAAAAAACTATATATATTTTCTGCTTATGCCTCATTTTAATAAGCAAAAAAAATGTAACACACACCAAGCATTAGACTTTATTAAATAATTATATTACATTTAAAAATTATAATTACTTACAAATATTCTAATATTATATGAAGAAATGTCAACTGCATACTTGAGTAGTAACACTATACATAACAGAAGCCTCATAATAATTAGAAAAACTATATCAATTTCAATTATTGTTTGTTTTTTTTTGTTGTTTTTTAAATCTAGAATAAAAATGGTATGGTAATCAATTCTAATCATTTTTTTTTTCATAGCCAATTAAAATTTGTTTGAAATCATGAAATGACTTGAAATAATGACAAATTGAAATGAGTCTTGACCTGAAGTCTAGGATTTTCCTTAATTGTGATATAATTGTGATGTATTGTTCCATTATAATCTGATTGCAATTTTATTTTATAATCAAGATCACACTCATATGAGTAAAATTTAAACGGATTTCTGTATTATCTAATTCATGTAAGATTTTGATTTTACAATTATGATCTAATCTTTTAAGTCATTGATTTTCTTGCTGATTCAGCCTGAAGCCTTCATGCGATTCAATACTTTGAGAGAACAGCACTTGGGAAGACAAAGAGTTCTTATGTTTTTAAATAAATGTATAAACATTTTTTTATATGTATGTATATATACACTAAGCACATATGAACCATGGCCTGCTGGCCTTAGTTTGTGAATCTAGCACCAAGTTCCCTTACATAACTAATAATATAAAATAATTATGGGAAAACGGTTTGGCCTTAGTTTGTGAATCTAGCACCAAGTTCCCTTACATAACTAATAATATAAAATAATTATGGGAAAACGGTTTACCCGATTGGTTAAAAATTTTCATTCTTCAATAGAGATAAATTTAAGTGTTTTATTTTTAGTACTTCTGTTGGGGAGAGACATTAATACGTGTTCTAAGGAACATTCATGCCAAATTTTATCAAGATTGGTCAAACAGTTTTGATTTCTGTTCTGGACATATATACATACATACTCCTTACATTGTGATTTATTTTTATTAGTAAAATTATATGACATGTATAATAAATCTAGAGTATAGTGGACTAAGGTTGTTTATAATTTAGTGTTTTCTGTATAGTTCTATATCTAGGTTAGAGCCTACCCTTCAACTCTCTTGAGTCATATCATTAGATAGATCTATTTATAATTTAGACCTCTTTCTAAACTAGATTCTATATAAAAAAAAATAAAGATAGATTATATATACTAGTGTAGATTATTAAATACTTTTAAAAAAAAAAGGTTTAGATCTCGACTCTAGTGCCTCTACACTCGACACTCTAGACCTAATCAGACAATAATCTCATCATAATTATAATAAGATTAATAAGTAGATAGATATAGATTTTAAAATAGTTATACATCTAGTTAGTATAGACTCAACTCAAGAAAACATTAAGAAACTGGAACAAACACAAAATAGAGCAGTGAGATTCATAACAAAGGAATATTCACATTTGACTAGAGTAACACCATTAGTAAAATCACTAAATTTAGAAAGCCTTCAGGACAGAAGACTCAAAAGTAAAATAGCAATTATACATAAAACACTGAACCATAATCTTCAAATACAAAAACAAAACTTAATAAAATACTCTGAAAGACACAAAAATAAAGGCTCATTCCTCGTCCCATATGCTAGGACAAATTTGTACAAATACTCCTTCATCCCTAGTGCTATTAGAGCATGGAATGGGTTGCCTGAGCTAGCCAGAAAAACCAGTGAATTGGCAGAATTTAAGTCATTGGTTAATATGCATGACTAAATGAATGACGCGTAGGACGTAATCATCTTCTTTTTTGAAGTAACGTCTGTATTATATAAGATAAGATTATAGAGTCTAGAGAAAAAAAAAACAATCGAACTCACCTATTCTTTGCAAGTTTATTTTGCTCAACTCCAATCAGGCGGCAGTGAAGTAAAGAAATCAATAAATTATCCAAAGTACTGAAGGTAAAAACTTATTTTTACTAGAGAGACTATAATACTCTATAGACTATATATAGATTTACTATAGATCTCGTAAGTATATTATAATATATTAGTACTAATAGTTACTTTTTAGTAGATCTAGATAAATCTATATCTAGACTAGATGATAATTAAGGCTAAAGGTAATGCTGTACAGAAAAATATCAGGTCTAGAATAGATAGAGCTATTTTGATATACACATAAAATAACAAAAACTTGTAGATTTGTGTCTCTCAGAAGAAATCCAAACCGATTCAAGTCCCGTGCGAGAAACCCCCACTACGCGGAGCTTCGCTAGTGTCTCTACACGTCTGCTAACAGCACGGTGTGTTGTGCCGTAGGCTAAGCAGCGGCCTCATCCATTTGCTTTGCAGTTGATAGACCCCTTTATATGATTTTTTTTTTACCATTGTACCACGGGTTTTCTCTTGGGCATGAAAGGAATGGAGAGAAGTCTTTTATATATGTTTTTTTTTTTTTATATTTATTGTTATGATGGATCATTGAATTTATTTTAACGAGTTGAACAAAGTTCCTGGTAAGCGAAATAAAGGAGAAAGATTAAGTTCAGTACGCGCCATTTAGATGTGCGAAATGATGAAAAGCGGTGTCGACCCAAACATCAAAAACGGGACGAACATTTAAGAAACATGTTAGATCCGTAGACCAATCTACTCAGGCCACCCATCAGCGTCACTAAGCCATCTTCCAAAATAGATCTAGATTCTCTACTTCACTTGAATTGCGACGAATATAGATCGAACTCTAAATTTAATGCTTAAAAAATAGATCTAGATTAGAGCTCCTAGTAAAATAAGGTATTGAAAATCTAATCTCATGATATTTTGGCAGATTGCTAAGTTCTGCATTTTGTTTTCTAAACGCAAACCGTTTTATTTTTTAAAAAAATAAAAAATATGCAAACATATTACTACTAAAACAATACATAGCCTAATTGTAAGGGATATTATATTAACAAAGAAATATATTTTTATATGTTTTTAGAAACATTTATTCATATTTATTTGTAAAATGTGAAAAAAAAAATGATTGTGTGTTTTCTGATACACTTGCTACTATAATAAAAGTGAACAGAAAATGTTTTTGTTTGTAAAGGCTAAGAATGAACTTTGTATGTAGGCCTAAATGCCATTCCTCGTCCCATATGCTAGGACGAATTCGTACAAATACTCCTTCTTCCCTAGTGCTATTAGAGCATGGAATGGGTTGCCTGAGCTAGCCAGGAAAACCAGTGACTTGGCAGAATTTAAGTCATTGGTTAATATGCATGACTAAATGCATGCCGCGTAGGACGTAATCATCTTCTTTTTTGAAGTAACGTCTGTATTATATAAGATAAGATAAGAAATGTAACGGACGTTTTAAAAAAAAAAATTTCTATGCAGATTTGAGCAGTGTCAACCTATGCTACTGTCTTAAGCCATATTATGTCACAACAAAAGGTGTTAAATAATCTGTTTGTTTTTTTGTTTTTTTTGGCTTTGTTTTTTTTTTGCAGCACCCGTAAGGGTAAAAGCCGCTAATAGTTTGTGTTGTTTGTCTGTCCATCTGTTCCCCTATCACGTATAAATTGAAAAAAAAAAGTTAAAAGATATGGAAAATCTTATTTTTATACATGAAAAAAATAATGAATGTAATATAAGTAAAAATATCAATATTGACAATAGGCTGTTCCAAATTTTCAAAATGAAAAGCATATGAAAAAGTATAGGCCTACTTTGTGAATATGCCTATTTATAATATACTTCCTTTATTTCATTTTTTTTAATTTTTAAATAATTCTTGTTGTGGAAGAGACATTTAACATACACTACGGTCTCCACCATGATATAAGGAATATTCATGCCAAATTTTATCAAGATTGATAATTTATTTTGATAATATTACTTGATTGTAGGTCTACATTGCTGAAAAAGTGCACAAATTATTAATGATTTTTTTTTAAAGTACACTTTATGAATACTTCCGGATAAAAAAAGGAAGCTATTAATTCACAGGATACATCAAAAGATAACTATTTATGGGTTGGGCTCCATTTTATGAAAATCACCAAGAACTTTCTCACTTTTTTCTTTTACCCCCACCCCCTTTTTTTTCTCCTCCTGTCTGTTTATAATGTCTCTTTCCAACATTCTTTTTTTCCCATCCCTCTCTCTCATCTCTATAAAGAGAGAATCTCTTTTCATTCTCACTTTCTACTATTTTCTCTACCTCTGTTTGCCTCTCCATCCATTTTTTCTATGTTCGTTCTCCTCTGTCTTTCTTTTTTTCTCTGTCTCTCTGTGTGTATGTGTGACACTCTCATTGGCGCTATCTAGTCCAACAGCTATGGTTTTGTTTTTTTTGTTTCTATATCTTTCAATACCTTCATTCTGGAGATATTGTAGCATACAGAATTAATGCTCAATTCAATTCGGAGATAACAAAAAAAAAAAAAAACCAAGGAATTAAACGGAAAAAAAAACACCATGTCACCAAATGAAACATTTCGTAATTATCTTTTCAAAATTATGTGCATTCAATTTTCAAGTATGATTCGTAATCAACTCATTTTATTTGGAGATTTTATTGGAGATTATATAGCTTTAAACAAGATTCCGCCATATTGACGAACTAGTGCATGGTCCAGTATTTTTAGAAAACAGAATAAGTAGGTCAGTTTACTCTCTAATCTTAAATTGTTTGCACTCTAGAAAGAGAATAGACTGGAAAATTACATGTAATATTATCTAGTATACCAGTTGCCCTATGTAGACCAGATAATGCAGACACATCCCTCATGCTAATTTATTATTACAGATGTCCCTAAAAAAAAACAGTACTTTGCAGAGAAGTGGATATGATCGAGGACTGCGGTTCGGTATGACCACTTTGTCGTTACCACTCCCTCCCATAAAAAAAAGTAAAAATATTCCAACACGTCCAGATCTGTGCATCTGCTTCTGACACCAAACTAGACATATACAAGATCTCATTCATCTAGTAAGGAGCTAACCCGAAATCCATTGAATTGTAATCTTACTTTTTCTAACAAAATGTTAGCCACATGAGTCTCTTCCTTTTACCATGACATTGTACTTTAAAAGATAATTATAATGCAATTATAATGCAATTTAAAAAATATCGAACTGTATGAGGAGATAAACTTACCGAACGAAAAAAAAACTTTAATTTATAAAAGTATAAAAAAGTATAGTCTTGTACTTATGGAAATAAAAAAAATTCGTCAAATTAGTTGTGAATAACTGCTAAATCTTTGTGGACAAAGATAATCACAATGATGCTAGCTGTGAAGTTCCATATTAGCTTTGAAAAGCCTAAAACAAGGTTTGGTTGGGTCTATTGCTGTATAGCTTACTTTTGCTATAAGTGTTGTTGTTTTTTGGACGATTTCATGTCAATATGTTGAAAGTAAAAATGCAGGGGCCCCTAAAGAGGACAACCCCCCCCCCGGGCACCCTAATCCCTAGCTACGCCACTGCGCTTCTGTGTATAGGACAAAATTATTTCAATATGGATGAAACATTAGAATTTCACTCTTAAACTCAAAACTTATGTATAAACAAATCCGTACATCTACAGATCTATTATATTTACGAAGAATTGTAGATATATGATTAGGCCTACTGTTGATCGCTTAGTTAAACAACACAAATCTTAGTTGACATTTTATTTGAAAAGAAAACACGAACTGTTGGGGTCACTTAGAGGCTATATGAAAATAGCTTAAACATATGTAAATATCTTGACTGGTCACTGAGAGCTAAAGAAAATATTAGGATCCTAGCTTTTTAAATTTGTATGTGAAAAATGGAACACCAAAATAGTTAGTTTACTCTTTGAACAATAGACACTTATAAGCTCTAGGTTTTTTTTTTTTTGTTGGTTTTTTTTTACTTTTAGATATTTACATTGATAGATTGCCTTCTAAAAAGAAAAGCATTGTGTTGGCACCACTAACAACTTGAAGACATGACATGTGTTCAATGGTAATATTAAATAGTATACTAATATAAAACTATGCTATAATGATTGGGGTGGGAGGGTACATTTTTTGTTTTGTTTAATGTTTCAGGTTGAAGTTTTCGACCAGACGTAACAACGTCCTCTCAGACTAACATTTGCGTAGAAAGAAAAATGAATATTCATAAACGTCCGTTCCAGAAAGTCACGACTGAATTTCAAATTACCCAAAACAGAATAGCGTTTGCAATCTAAATATAGAATGGGGACAATTCGGATTCCCGAGAGGCCCTGCGCGCAGCTTTCTTGGTTTCTAACTCTTGAAGATTAAGTCCCTTAACAAAATGTTGTTTTTTAATGAAGAGTTCGTATGTAATCTATGTGCCCAATCGACGTAGCGCCGAGTAAGTACCGAGCATAAGACAGGGGCTATTAGGACTAATTATTCCGTCCATTGACCAACTAGGACTCCGGAACAGGTCAATCTACACGTTCGACACACGAGGTCCAGTCCTGTGTCCACTACAAGGTCCTTTCTTATCGACTCTGATTTTCTCCAACCAATTAGGCTGGTCAGTTCGGACTACGCTGCTCTGAGAATGGAAAGGGAAGGGGGAGGTAACCGAAGATACAATAATTTGCACGTTTTGGGTTTTAAATTCAATAAAGAAACTGGCTAACCAGACTCCAAAACGTGCCTCCTTTGCCTTTGGATACCTAGATCTATATATAGGCTCGTACCGTCAAGTTGAAAGGATAATTAGGCTCACGATATACACTCACTTTTTGTTTTGTTTTCCAAAGCTCAAATCTGTGTGGTACACATTTTGTACACGTTCTTCTTCTTCTCACTTTTCCCGATCAAGTTGGAAATTTACATAACTGTTCAAAGTCCGTGACAATAGACGAATAATTACAAAAATAATAATAACCAAATAATATTTTTTTTTAAAGCTCCCATTTCAGACCTTGCGTTCTATAGGGCAGTTGACGTAAAGGTCATCTGTTTCTGTAACCCACGGTTAACGAGGATATCATGTGGCCTTCACAACGACCAACCGTCTTTATTTTTTTCCCAACTAGTGTCAGGTACCCAATAGAGCTTGGTAGACTCAGAGGCGCCCAAAGATCCCGAAATATATAACCCAGTCTTCGCCAGGATTTGAACCCGGGACGCCGCGCCTCAGCCACTGCGCCTCTGAATTTATTGTTGTTATTTAGTTTCAGCATTGATGCACATGTCACTGCAAAGATATTGGCTGGTTTCATTGTTCTTACCCATATCATAAAAACACCAGACAGTGACTCATCTATTTTCTAACATATCCACAGGATTATTTAGCTTCTATGCTGATGTCAGATTTTTAATGCTGGCCAAAGCTATAGCGTTATTGATGTGTGTGGTTGGTGAGAAATAGCAGAAAATGGCTTATTGTGAAATCTCGTATACTTTACGGTCTGTGTATTCTTATGAAAGTCGGATTTGAGTCGCCATTTACTATTTAGTTTCGTAAAATTTCAAAAGCATTCAAAATGTCTATGTCTGAGTGGATTCTAAAATATATGATGTTAGTTTGTGCCTTAAATAAAACAAATTTGTCGATTCCAAGTTATTGTTTATTTGTTTAAAAGTTAAAACAAAAATAATTTTGATTTAGTGTGTAACAAAATGAAGAACTTATATTAGATAACATTAATCCGAATTTCCCTTTGCAAAGACTTTTTGTGCATCTGTCAGTTAACTTAATGTTTTTTAAGGTGTTCTTTTAGAAATGAAGATCAGTAGCCCAAAACCCCTGCATGACTGCAGTGAAATGGCTGCAGCTAGGGTTTGAACCCGAGACATTTGCAACGACAAATCAGCCAGGAAAACCAATGATTTAGCAGAGTTAAACTCATTGATTAACATGCATGACTAGATTGACACATGAAATACTTAGGACGTAATTATTGTCTTGTCTTGAAATCACGTCTGTAGTCTATAAAATAAGGCTATTCACGTTTACCATTAATAGTCTAAAAGATAGCGCGCTTACGTAGAGACAGGAACCTTCTGGTATTCCAATTCATTTTGACCAACTTTTTGTTCTTGTTTGAACACTTAAATCTACATTTGGAAATACACAATATAGTGTACACCGTCAAGAGGGCAAGAAACTAAAAATGTACAAATGTAAAAACACTTCAAGATAATTTTAGATAGCTACATTTATCTGCAATAAACGGAAGGAACATTATTACAATAAATTAATTGATTCCAAAAAATCTTTTCAAATCTTATCTTATAAATTACAGACGTTACTTCAAAAGAGAAAATAATTACGTCCTCTGCGTAGCGATGTGTTATGTTAAGTCTATGTTGTTGTTGTTTTCTTTCTGGCTGATTCAGGCAACCCGTCCCATGCTCTAGCAGCACTAGGGAAGAAGGAAAACTTGTTTGAATTTATCTTAGCATATGGAAAACGAAATGTTCGTTTATCTATTTCTTTTTGTATTTTATTAAGTTTTATTTTTGTATTTGTAAGTTTTGTTTTAGTTTTTTTTTAGTGCAGTCATTTCAATAATAACTTAATTTTATAAAAGGTTATTTTTTAAACCATGCTTGCGCGCTTTTACTTCTGGCATCAACGATTTTTTTTTTGTAGAAAGATTTCTATGTGCGGAGTAGTTGCCATGTGGGTCAAGGTCATGTTCCCATGGACTCCTCCCCCCTCTCTTCATTTGCGCCCAATTTCACAATTAGAATGTAATTGGTCTCTAATAACCACTAGCCTCGTCTAATCCATTGGCAGTGATTTGGCTGGGCTGGTGACAATGGTTTGAGAACACTTGTAGAAGATGAAAGTGAAAGGTTATGTTGTGAGCCTCGATCATGTGCGTTAACACACCCAGCAAGCACGCTGACATTCGTGCCCAAACAAACATTCATATTATTTTTGTTGATGGACATATGACATGTAAGTGCTTTAAAACAAATAAAAACTTCAGAAGTAGAGATGTCATATCCTCAGATGTGGAGATGTCATAGCCTCATATTTGGAAAAGCCATGGCCAAGTAAGTAGAGATATCTTCATATTTGGAGATGTCATGGCCGCATATGTAGACATGTCATATCATCATATTTTGGAGATGTCATAGCCTCATATTTTGGAGATGTCATAGCCTCATAAGTAGAGATGTCATATCATCATATTTTGGAGATGTCATAGCCTCATATGTAGAAATTTCATAGTCTCACATTTGGAGATGCCTTTGCCTCATAAGTAGTGATGCAATAGCCTCATTTGTGGTGATGTCTTATCTTCAAATTTGATATTGTAATAATTATTTGTGGAAACAATCTGGCGATATCCAAAGAAAGGAACAGTAAAAATTGTAAGGCCATTATTGTCCATAAACAAAATTCCGAAGGTCACGAGAATTTATTCTTCTAGCTTATAAAAACGCAAATCGGATGTCTTATATTTGAAATTATACTTTAATAAAGTAGGTCATTACACTCGTTACTGTTATCTAGTCAGACATAATATTATGTATTATTTTAATTCATTGAGTTTTCTAGATCGAGGTATTTCAGCCGATCCATTTCGTCATCAAATAGAATTCAAAATCTGTATATATTTGTCCTAGCAATTAAAATGAGAGCATATAGATCTTTCGTATTCTGTTACACCGAACACACCAAAAAATGAGCTATTTATGGAATTAGCCTCTATGTAGAAAAAAAAAGGTCCAATTAAAGATTGTAGAATTGTTAGGTGGAACGCTCCATATTTTTTTGTAGAAAAATTTCTTTCGGATATCGAATCTTATTATACTAATGATATTACTAGTGTTCTTTGTTTGATACATCTTTTTTCCCACAACTAATGTCAGGTACCCATCAGAGCTGGGTGGACTCAGAGGCGCCCGAAAATCTTGAAATTCAAAATCCCAGTCTTCACCAACATTTGAACCCGGAACTCTCAGTTCGGAACCCAAGCGCTTAACCACTCAGCCACCGCGTCTACGTATGTCATGTACCCATAAGAATTGGGTGGACACTATGGGCGACTTAAAAATCACGAATAGAAGTGCCAGGTTTCAACGGGATTCAAACTCGAGACCCCTCGGTTCGGAAGCCAGGGCTTTACCACTCGAGCACCCTTCCCCCAAGCTAATGGCCTTTTGGTTCCTCAAATATTATCTATATTGTATTTATGGTTTAAGTTGTACCTCCATGTCAGCCCACCATTCATCAATAGAATGTCTCAAGAGTTACGTGCAAACACAGATCAAAAATGAGATCCCCTTTTTTAAAAAAAAAATTTTTTGCATTGCTGTTTTAAAAAATCTATTACCCTAAATGGAAGCACAAGTTACGTCGACTGAATGCAATCAGTTTAATAAATGGTAGCTTCCTCTGTAGAAGCCGCTAGATTAGTCCACCATCTCGTTTTGGGATGGGGAAAAGGGGGGGGGGGGGGAGAGAGTAAATAAAAAATAAAAAAAAAAGCGGGGGGGGGGGGTGCCTCCTCTAAAAGATCACATTTTTTTAACGTGACTTCCCGCGAGATGAGACTTTCAGAATCACGTGACTCGCGGAGATCGTTTATTGACTGTCCAATTTTATTTTCCGGAGGGACCGGAAGGAGAGGAGAAAGAGGGGGAGGGGGCGAGGGACTTCGGGGACAGTTGGAGAAATGCATTCTGCATTGTTGGAGACGTTGGGGGTGGGAATTGGGAGGGGAGGGGGAGATAAAGGACAAAACAAACCAAGAATTGGAAGGAAAAAAAAAATACAAAGAATTCGAAGAGATCTGGTCCTTGGGATTTTTTTTCCTAAAGAATTTTGTATTTGTATATTTCTTACGTTAGAGTGGGATATGTTAGATCTAAATGAGACAAGCATCTTTTTTATCTGATCCAAGATTTTTTTTTGAAATAAGAGAATAAGGGAATTCTGGGACAGTTGGAGAGATGCATTCTGTATTGTTTAGGAACAAAGGGTGTTTTTGAGATAAGGGAAGACTGGTTTAGGAACAAAAATGTTCTTTAATATGAGTGAAGAATGGATTAGGAATTATGTATGTTTGAGATAAGTGAAGTCTGATTTAGGAACTATGCATGATTGAGATTAGAGAAGTCTGATTTAGGAACTATCCATGACTGAGATAACAGAAGTCTGATTTAGGAACTATGCATAACTGAGATAAGAGAAGTCTGATTTAGGAACTATGCATAACTGAGATAAGAGAAGTCTGATTTAGGAACTATGCATGACTGAGATAATAGAAGTCTGATTTAGGAACTATGCATGACTGAGATAAGAGAAGTCTGATTTAGGAACTATGCATGACTGAGATAAGAGAAGTCTGATTTAGAACAATGCATGACTGAGATAAGAGAAGTCTGATTTAGGAACATTGCATGATTATATTACGTCTACATTCGCAATATTTTTTTGTCTGCCTGAGAACATGGTTCCACAACAAGATGGCTCTGTCTGGGCTAGTCAGCTGCATGCATTCTTTGTTTTTATTTAAGTCATTTTTATAACCTGATAAACCAAAACTGAACAACGTACGTTAAGGTAGTTTTCTGCATAATGCAATTTTAACAATGATAGCAATGTGTTATGTGTGGCCAAGAGGCAAATAACACACACACAAAAAAGGCTAGGATACATATCAAGGGGGCTCGAGTGAAACCCGAACCGAGTAAAGTTGTGTATGCTGAGAACCTAAAGGCAGCAGGGAAGCTTTCTCCCAGATACCACCACGTTCTCTCTATAAAAAAGCTTGGACGACAACGCTATAAGCAGGCAATGATCCGCTATACGAAAGTACAATTTCCAGCCCTTGCAATCTATAGGGCATATTATGTAAGGATCCTTTGCTTATTAGCCGACGGCTAACGAGGGTGTTATGTGGCCAGCACAACGTCAAACCGCATTTAGTTTTTCCTATAAATGCCAGGTGCACATTAGAGTTGGTTCGACTAAAAATCCCATACTCGAACTAAAAAAAACACTCAAACGTTTGGCCACTAACCCCCCACCCCGCCCCATATAGAAAAGCAATTAAAAAAAACATAAGCAAAAATATGTAAACCGGAAGTAAATAATGTGTTTTCATTCTGTTAACCCTCAAATCGCGTTTGGTAGTTTAGCCTCAAAACATCAGAATGAAAATTCCAGTTTGTATACACTCAGTGCAAATTAGCTCAGCCCTTTAAGGGTTAAACAAAGAATATTTTTGGTTGTGTGCTAGTTGCTATGTCTTCAATAATAGTCTGGTTATAGTATTTTTCTTTACTTTCACTAAATTTAAAATAATCTTTTTCATTAAACATTAAATAATTAAAAGTTTCAATTCAGTGGTTTTTCTTTTAAAAGTTTCTATACAGTGGTTTGTCTGTCACAAGTTTCAAGTCAATAGTTTGTCTGTTACAAGTTTTTATACAATGGTTTGTCTGTAACAAGTATCGATTCAATGGTTTGTCTTTTACAAGTTTCAAGTCAATGGTTTGTCTTTTACAAGTTTCAATACAATGGTTTGACTGTTACAAGTATCAATACAATGGTTTGACTGTTACAAGTATCAATACAATGGTTTGTCTGTTACAAGTATCAATACAATGGTTTGACTGTTACAAGTTTCAAGTCAATGTTTTGTCTGTTACAAGTATCCATACAATGGTTTGTCTGTTACAAGTATCCATACAATGGTTTGACTGTTACAAGTATCCATACAATGGTTTGTCTGTTACAAGTATCAATACAATGGTTTGTCTGTTACAAGTATCCATACAATGGTTTGACTGTTACAAGTATCAATACAATGGTTTGACTGTAACAAGTATCAATACAATGGTTTGTCTCTTACAAGTTTCAAGTCAATGTTTTGACTGTTACAAGTATCAATACAATGGTTTGACTGTTACAAGTTTCAAGTCAATGTTTTGTCTGTTACAAGTATCAATACAATGGTTTGTCTGTTACAAGTATCAATACAATGGTTTGACTGTTACAAGTATCCATACAATGGTTTGACTGTTACAAGTATCCATACAATGGTTTGTCTGTTACAAGTATCAATACAATGGTTTGTCTGTTACGAGTATCAATACAATGGTTTGTCTGTTACAAGTATCAATACAATGGTTTGTATGCTACGAGTATCAATACAATGGTTTGGCTGTTACAGGTTTCAATTTCAATTTCAATGGTTTGACTGTTACAAGTTTCAATTCAATGGTTTGTCTGTAACGCTCTGTACATCGCACTGGGTAGCCAGCGTTCCCAGAATTCTCTGACTGACGTAATCATATCGACGTCGTACCAATCAACGTCAATCGTTTGCAAATCTGTTTTTAACTTTGACCTTCAAATTTCTGGAAAAAAAACAAAGAAAAAACAAAAAAACTGAACACGTCGGTTTTCATTTACTTACCGAACTTTTCTCTCTCTTTTTCTCTCTCTCTCTCTCTTTTTTCTCTTATTTCTCTTTCATTTCTTTCTCTTCCTCTACCTTTCTTTCTCTCCCTCTCTTTCTCTCTCTCTTTCTTTCTTTTTTTCTCCCACTCTCTTTCTTTATCCTCTCTTTCATCCTCTCTCTCTCACCTGCGTTGTATGTGGACTGGAATGTCTCTCCAGAATAGGTAAAACTAACTTTTCCACCAATGTCAGGTACCCATTAGAGCTGGGTGGACTCAGAAGCGCCCAAATATCCCGAAATAAAAAATCCCACTCTTCACCAGGATTCGAACCCTGGATCCCCAGTTCAGAAGCCAAGCTCTTTAACGCTCAACCACCGCGCCTCCAGAATAGGGCTCACGTGAAAAAGTGCTCTATAAGACAAACCAATGTTGTTTCACGACTGAATGAAGCCCATAATATACACACAACTATGAATAAATTGCACAAAGACAAAAGTGCGATAGAGATTGCTGCTAGCTACAAAATCATCTAGTGTAACTAATCAATACCTTCAAAGCATTGACAGATACATGACTGCTATTTTGTGGACTGCCAATGATCAACTCTACCATTGTGAAAAATACAAGGTTCTGGTTGGGTCATCCAGAACGCCATGTACATTACTATATGAAGGGGGAAGTCACTCTATGAAACAGGGGTGTTAATAAATGGACAATACACCCGAGAACGCCACTTCAGTACTTGGATAGGTTTAGTCCAGGATTATTTTTTTTTATTAATAGTGGATCGAGGTGGTTGGAGTGGGGTGGTTGGAGTATGTGGTTGGGGGAGGAAGGGTGTATCCATATCTGATCGACCAGGTGGATGATCGGGTCATTAGTTATGAATACCCGCCTGACATACTTCTGTGGTTGCGAAAAGTTAGATAATGGGTCCACGGCGGGTGAGCTTTGAGAGGTAGGGGACTACGAAGGGTACAGCGGCGCCACACGTGATGGGGCGTGACACAAATGAAGGAGGAAACATGTCCCGGCACAACAGTCAAACAACGGTTAGCGGTAGCGTATCCAACTATATTATTTTGGCGGGGCACATAATAGTTCAGTCGTCTGCTATTGCTATACCAGCTCTTTTTCTCGTCAGCAATTTTTTTTTTCAAAGGGACATTGTACTTTCATTCTATCAAGCATCCCTTTTTTTTTCTTGTCAATTTTGTGTGTGCCATTGATTGTAAGTGTAGCGGGTTGATTCTGTATTATATAATACAACTCAGCAGACGACTTTCTCGGTTAGCTTTTTTTTAACAAAGCTTATATCAACTCACTTTGTCTGTCTGGTACAATTTTTTGTACACGTTATTTCTTCCACTCCCATTAAGGGATCAAGTTGAAACTTTAGACAAATATTTGTTGTACCTAAGAAAACATGAAAAATTTTAAATTAACCAGTGAGTTTATTAATTATTGGTAATTAATTTGTTTTGTATAAAAAGAAAAAGAAATGTTACTTACTGATTGATGTGGTTGTAAAAGTGGAGTTATCACCCTTATTACATTAGTATACTTTTATCATTACCATTTCGGAACTAGTTGAAATTCTGCATAATTATCCATTGTCGATGAAAATAGATGAAGCAATACAAAAATTAACGAATTAGTAAATCAATTAGTGGTAATTAATTAATTTGTTTTATATAAAAAAAAGGGCTTATTCCTGCAGTTCTGAGATATGCGTCATTGGTTTCGCGGTTCTTTCCCTTAGATAAGTTTGTTGTTGTTTTTTTTAAGATTTAAAAAAGGTATTGGGCCTATTTTATACTTTCAATTAGTTGTTTGCCATTGATTATAAGTGTAGCGGGTTGATTCCGTCTTGTATAATACAACTCGGCAGACGACTTTCTCGGTTAGCTTTTTTTTTTCTTTTTTGGAGCGAGCCACATAAATGATGTTAACTCTTTGTCAAACTTGTAGTGGCTATTACTTTGTGCAAAGCTCACATTAACTCTTTCTCTCCGAAATTATTTACCTCATTCTGGTGGAATCAACGTTGGTATCGTCAGTTAGGAGAGAAAGAGCTAACTCACTCTGTCTGTCTGGATTCTTTTACAATTACACCTTTTCGTCTTCCACTTCACAGATCAAGTTGAAACTTTGCACATTTGTTCATATTCTCTTAAAACACACGAATCAATAAAAAGAAAACACTAAAAAACAAATAGTTAATCAATTATTGGTAATTAATTAATTTTGTAGTATGAAGAAAAACGGTAGATAAGACTTGCAATATTGAGAGATAATGCAGCAAAAAACGGTTGTCTCCCTTCTCTCAATTTTTAAGCTTTGTCTTTTTTAAAGTATTATATATATATATTTTGAAAACCTCTACACTCAAATTTTGGACATTACGAAGGTCCTAAAACTGTTGAATTTCAGACCTCTAGCTTATTTCGGAAATATTGGAACTCTTTTTAAGATCGCAACGCAGTGGCTTCCAAATTTTGACCGGCTATTGCTTTTTGTTTGTTTTTAGTTCTTTTTGAAAACCTCCACCAACCAGTCTGGACATCACGAGGGTCCTAATACTGTTGAGACCTTTTGTTTTCGGGAACATTTGAGGAAGTAAAATAACTATTCCTTTAACCAAGATAGCTGCGCAGTGGTTGCCAGGTCATGCAGCTCATGGAGGAGTCTGAAGGGTCTCTTGAGGCCAGTGTCTCGACCGGACCTTGCAGACTTTTGAGAAAGGGATCTCTGTAACTCTACATTGAAACAAGTAACAAGAGTATATTAACTCTTTCTCTCCGTAATTATTTACCACATTCTGATGGAATCAACGTTGGTATCGTCAGTTAGGAGAGAAAGAGTTTAACAATCTAGGATCTTATTTACAATACTTCTATTCTGGTTGGAGCTAGCCCATGGTCCACTGCTTGTGTAAAATTCCAGAAAACGCAATGGCTTGTTATAAATTTCTCGGTTTTCTATATTATTTTAACGCCACACAGCGGAGTGTACCCTGCATATTTCCCAACAATGCATTCATTTATTCCCGTTACATTGCACCGGTGGAACACATTATGATTGGTAATGCATTTAATAAGAAGCCATTTTTTGTGTTATAGTAAAGGTGGTTTTATTTTTGAATAAAAAACAGCATATACTCTTCATTAGCTTCATACATGTCATACAATATCTCAATCATGCCGCAGAGTCGGAGCCTCCACTAACTATCCTCATCTTCTCTTTTTCCAGTTGGATGCAGGTGTCTTTTTGTGTGTGTATGTGTGTGTGTGCGTGTGTGTGTGTGTCTGCTTCGAGAGCGTTTTAATAATGCTTCTAAGGCGGTATTTCTTTCTCTGGTTTTGTGATATCCATTTCAACACCTGTCTGATGATGATGGACTGTAATTTCACTGTAATCCCAACTCCTAGCTGATGAACGCTGACATTCACAATGAAGTGTTCATGAAGAGGACATTGATTACCCAACTACGACCCGCGGGCCAGATCCGGCACGTAACAAAGTGCTATAACTTCTGCCCACGATGCACAGTTAAGCGGCATGACGATATGTTCTATAATTAGACTCTTCCTTTTTTTTTAAATATGTCGTTGTGATCTGTGTGTTATGCGGTGTAGATGATCACATTACGATGAGTTAAGGGAGGGTTAGTTTTTGGCGGTGTAGTTGATGAAACCATGAGCTGGTCTGTCATAATTTAGGCCTATGTACAGAAGTCACATGGGTGATCGTTGAAGTAATTTGGGAGGGGGGGGGGAGACAAATTAGATAAATGAGAGTGTGAAGACATGTAATATGCATTGAACTAGATTTCTGTTTTAATATCATTTCATTTTGTTACTACTAGATTTATATCTCATCTCAAATAAAATCTGTAGCCTATACATTATTAACGACAATTATTTTAAGTGTTATTTTAAGAAAGAAGTTTGTTAAAGTTATTTAAAGATAGTTCATTTAAATATAAATTGAATCACTTTATTAAAGAATATATTTGAACAATCTAGGATATTTTTCTTACAATACTTCTATTCTGTTGAACTGGTTTGAGGAGCAATATAGCTAACAAATATTTAACTGGACTAAACCAACCCCACACATATAACCATATCTGTGTATACTGAATTATTAGTTTCCCTTGTTGCCATTAAAGGAAATAATTAATTATAAGTAATTAATTGTTTACTTGCTTACTTGGTATTCATGTCTTGTCTATGTCAATGAATAATTGTGCGAAGTTTCAACTTGATCCGAGAATGGGTGCAGAAGAAATAACGTGTAAACACTTTTTACCAGACAGACAGACAGACAAACAGGCAGACAGAGTGATTTGATATAAGGTTTGTAAAAATGATTAATACTTTTAGAAGCTACACTGTACAGTTGACCAGGTAAATTGTAATGATTTTTTGTATGTTTACTGCCTAAACCTGAAAAATCGGGTCCCTCTTTGAGTCAAAGTTTATTTGAAAGTTGTTGGTATGTCCCTTGACCAATTTATTTAACACAGTGGCACTGGATCCCACTAAGCGGTGCGCCCCTGCTTATAATACATTACTTAGACCTCTCAAAGACCTCGCCCTCGCCCCCAATCTCTATGCCCGATCGAAGCTGTTGTAGATCTGCCTCTACATGATTGACATCGTTGATCCAAATTAGCTAGGGTCTGCCCCTGAAATTTCTGCCTCTGGGGTCTAGTCCATGGGTCATTTTACCCTCATAGTATCTGGCATTCTTTCAATGTTAATAGTTTATTATATCAATCCATTCGTCTATCCGCCCATCTATTGTAGTGCATCTATTGAATTAAATCCGTCGTTGGGATTGTTTCTATTCCCTTTCTATTTGAAGTCTCTAGCTCTGCCGACTGTTACAGGCTAACAAAACAACCACCCCGTCCCTTTCGACATATTCACGCCCCCCCCCCCCCCGGCCACTACCACTACCTCTACGTCTATAACTACCACTACAAAAATAAACAACTGGCCAAAACAAACACAACGGGTGCATCATGGCGTATTATTTTATTCCATTTCTTTTTTCAAGCCACTATTTCTCTTTCCAGTCCGTGGAACTGTATTGATTTTTTTTAAAAGGACGGTGCCGAAAATTTTTGGCCCTCGTGACGTCGATCGTCACTTAGGCCCGCCCCAAAAAAAAAAAAAAAGGCCAGTCTGCTGAGTCAAACCCGGAGTAGCCCTGGTCATAGCACGATCCTTGATGTGTTCTCGGGGCTGGATAGATATGTTATTATCCAAGAGATGAAGTTAGATGAAGAAAAAGCAGCACACCCTTTTGCACATTGGCGAAGCGAGAGCCTGTGACCTGGGATCAAGAATACGAATTTTTGGGGCCCCTCTTAGAGACGTAAAGGTTGAATTTGAGATAATATAAATGTACAGGAAATAATGTAAATACATTCATTCAGTTAAACCTTGTTTCGGATCTTTCATAATGAAAAAAAAATTATTATAACTTTTACAATTACAGAGATAAACAGTACGTCAACCATTAGGCCTATAGCTTAGAGTTATAAGGGATTTTCATATATGACGGAAAAGACTTTATGTAGTTAGCTTTTTGGGGTATCCGGTGTACAAAATAAAGAAAGTGTCAATAGACTCATTTTCTTGCTAAAACCACCTCTTCGATATATAAAAAAAAGCAAATTACACACTCAAAAAATTATATGAGCGAAGCCAAAGGGAATTTTGAGTTAACCCCACCCCCCAGAGGGTTTGAAGCTAAAACCATCTCTTCAATATAAAAAAAAGCAAATTAAACAGGGGAGTTTTGAGTTTAAACCACCCTCCTCCAGATGGCTTTGAGTTTAAAACTCCCCTACAGATAGTTTTGAGGTGAAACCCTTCTCTTCAATATTATTCTAAAGGAAACTACAGTCACCAAATTTTGGGGTTTTAATTTTCAAAAAAAAAAAAAAACAACTCCGGAGATTTTTTAGTTTAAAACCCCCCAACAGATGATTTTGACGATAAAACTTACCATTTCTATATAAAATCTAAAGCGAACTACAGTCACCAAACTCCAAGAGTGTAGTCAAGAGAGGTTAAAATTTCTACCAGTCGCTGGGCTCCATTAATTAAGTGCAATTAATAGTCATCTGCTGAAATTGAAAAAAGACTAAATGTAGTTCAACAGAGATGGCTAAGACGGATTTTAGGAGTCAGTTATAGAGATCGGGTCTCAATCAAGGAAATCCTATGCTGAACAGGGAGTCGACCCCTTAGTAAGGTTTTGACAGAACGTCGCATGAGGTTTGCGGGACATGTTCTCCGGCAAAATGAATTACGCATACTAAGAGTTGCGATGACATAGAGGTGATTAGGAGGAAAGCGCGAACAGGGACATCCTAGTACAACTTGGCGCCACACTTTCATGGAGGTCTCAAAGCAGTGGACACCAGGTGGGAAGGTTTCAGACATTGCCAGTGACAGATTTTTGTGGAGGCAGCTTGCCGCCCAGTGCGCAGAACTGTTCGGGAGGATCTAAGTCCTAAGTAATAAGGAATAGCAGATTAGGTTTTTGAACAAAATTTTTTAATAGCAGAATGTGCATTTTTTGGGCTTTAAATACCAAAAATAGTGCTTGGCGGCGGGGCTCCGCCTCGAATCCCGCTGGAAGAGCTCACAGCGCTCCCTCAGACCCCCCTTACAGACAAGGGCGGGATGTCTACAATGTTTCCACTATCTCCATGAGGAACCTGTTCTAGGGTACAATAAATTTCTTTCGAAACAATGAAGGGTCGAATGTAATAAAGATTAATTATGTACACACATACACGCATATATATATATATATATATATATATATATATATATATGATGGAGCCAAGGTAACAAAAGTGATCAACAATTTCTAGTGGTTGGCCATTAATGCTTACTTGAGGTGCAGTGTTTGTGTTTTGGACAAGTATCTTAGTCTTGCTTTGACTGATGTTTAAGCCGAACTTCTGGCAAGCAGCAGATAATTTGTCAACCAGGCACTGTAGCTGAATTTCAGAATCAGCCACAATAGCTGCATCATCAGCATACAGGAGTTCCCTGACGAGTAGCTTCCTAACCTTGGTTTTTGCCCGCAGCCTTGATACATTAAATAGTTTTCCAGAGGATCTTGTATGGAGAAACACACCTTCGTTTATGTCGTTGTACGCATAATGCAGTAGACAGGAGAAGAATATGCCAAACAGAGTAGGTGCGAGCACACATCCCTGCTTGACACCACTGCAAACCTCAAAAGGTGCTGATTGGGCTCCATTGAATTTGACAGTGCATTTAGTTTCCTCGTGAAAACACTCAATGAACTGCAGTAGTTTGGGAGGGCAACCTATTTTCCTCAGGAGTTTGAAAAGGCCACTTCTGCTGACCATGTCAAAAGCTTTAGTCAGATCAACAAAAACGATGTAAAGACATAAACAACAGGATAGCCAAGGCAATGGCTACCATGTCACGGCTGCAGAAAAGAGTCTGGGACAACATATTGCTGACTAACAGTACTAAAGCCCTAGTCTACCGGACCTGTGTGTTGAGTACCTTGCTGTACAGAAGTGAAACATGGTCAACCTACTCATGGCAGGAAAAAAAGCTAAATGTTTTCCACCTCCGATGCCTAAGGCGGATCTTTAATATAAGGTGGCAAGATAAGATAACCAATGAGGAAGTTCTACAAAGAGCAGGGTGCCAGGACATCCGCTCTGTTATCAGCAGCAGACGCCTTGGCTGGCTTGGCCACGTTCGAAGAATGCCAGAAGGTCGACTTCCACAGGACATCCTGTATGGCGATCTAATAGAAGGCAGGAGAGCCGCTGGTCGCCCACTATTATGTTATAAGGATGTATGCAAACGCGACATGAACCTCTTCAAAATCGACACTGGCAACTGGGAAGAGGTGGCACTGGACAGATCCTCATGGAGAGAGAGCATAAAGGAAGGGTCAAAGATTGCAGATGTCATACACAACAGAAGCAGAAAGAAGGGTGAAAATGCAACGGCGCATGGTGATTATATATGCCCAACCTGCGATCGCAGCTGTGTATCAAGGATTGGCCTCTTTAGTCACACAAGAAGTTGCAAAGGGAAAAGATCGTCTCTCGAGACGTAAAATGCCACAGAATATATATATATATATATATATATATATATATATATATATATATATATATATATATATATATATATATATATATATGCGGCATTTCCCCCCCCCCCAAAAAAAAATCCTGGCTACGCCCATGACCAATAGTTAATTAACTAATTGGTTAATTTTTTTAAATTTATTCTTTTGTTGTCAGGCAAACAAAATAATTGCTAAATTTCAGCTTGATCCGAAGTTGTGTGTCGTAAAAATAAGGTATACACACTTTTGGCCAGACAGACAGATTGAGTTGATATAAGCTTTGTACAAATAAAGCAAAAGACCTTAGAAATTTGTATTTTTATCGACCATTTTTGAAATCCGAAGTTTGGCAACAGCGTCTTGGTTAAGAAATGCCCATTTAAAGCGTGCTTGTGATATATAAATTGCCCTTCGGATTTATGGCAGTGCGTCAACCCAGGGCCTTACACTCCACAAACTCAAAAATATACATCTGTGTAACTAATTTGTAACTTATTTCATTTTTAACAGAAGAAAACGCAATTACATTTACAAGTACTATTTATCTTTTTTTCTTCAACTATGACATGCTTTTAGATATGAGTATTATTATTAATACTGGAGGTCACTCACGAAGGCCGCGGGATACACATTTGAGACCAAAAGAAAATCTGCTGCCGAGGACAAAAACAGACGACGAAAAGAAAATCTAAATCGATCACCTGCGGACAATGGTTATGCTTGCCCTGGATGTGGCAAAATATGCAGGTCACAGCTGGAAATACTGTATTCCTCATTAATCTTCGGACTCGAAGACAAGCCTTATATATATATAATTAAGTGGATTTAAAGCTTTTAAAAAAAAAAACAAGTATAGGTACCTACACTAAAATCCTGCCCCAGAGTTTACTTAAATCCGGCCACTAAGCAGTACGGGTAGAAGCAGTCTATCGCAATTCAATAACTTGGTCATCTGTTTCTCTGGCATGCGGTTAAAGAGGGTGTCATGTGACCAGCACAACGACCAACCGCCTTTACTTTTTCCCAACTAATGCCAGATACCCCATTAAAGCTGGGTTGACTCAGAGGCGCCCCAAGATCCCGAAATTAAAAATCCCAGTCTTCACTAGGATTCGAACACGGGCCCCGGGTTTGGAAGAAAAACGCTTTACCGCTCAGCCACCGCACCTCCAGAATAGGACACACGTCTATATTTAATTACCGATAATTCCCTACTGTTATAAGGTGTTTTATAATTTACAAACCAGTTCAGAGTAGCATGTGAGATTGAATATAAGGTAATGAGGAAACAAACTGATATATAATGTAACCATAGTAACAGCAGAAAACGGAAAAAAACGTGAAAGATCACGTGATTTACAGCGCCTTGCCAACTTGACTCACCCCTTTGTCCCTGGGGGACGTTTCCAGTCAATCTTGTTCTGGCTCTTAGTTCATGTCTTGCTATTTTATTCTGCACATAAACCAATCAAATGTATTTGAACAAGAACCTTTTTTGTTTTAATGTGGTTTATTCAGTATATACTTTCACCTACAATAACGCACAAGACAAACAGGTTAACGCATCCACGTCCAGACTATAGACTTAATGTTGAGCATTCAAGGTTATTGAGAAGTTGTATAAAGTTCATGATCATTTACACCAGGGGCTCTCAGCCTGTGGAACGCGACCCCCTTGGGGGTCGATTGACGATTTGCCAGGGGTCGCCAAAGACCATTAAAAAAATGGATTGCTTTTGTCTACTCTTCTATTGCTGTGTGTGTATTTGGGGGGGGTCGCGCAGAATCAACAAAAGGTTGAGAACCGCTGATTTACACTGTTCATTAAAATATACACGCTGGAGTTCATCAACTATAAAGTCATAGTTTCAGATATAGGAGCATAAGCGAGTGGTCAAAACAAGATCAGTTTTTCATGTTCATTACAAAGAGCGAAGATCCGAAATTGCTCATAGTTAATGATTGACCAGTTTATTAAAATTCAAAATAGAAAAGAAGAAGATGTTTTGACCATGATAAAGTGGGGAAAAAATCAACGGGCGTAGCCGGTGTGTACCCCTAGTTATACATAAGACGCTGAACCATAATTTACAAAAGACTTGTTTGATTTATGGTTACGCATAGGTTACCGAGGGTGTCATGTGGCTAACACAACGAACAACCGCCTTAACTTATCTCAAACAAATGTCAGGTACCCACTAGAGCTGGCTGGACTGAGAGTCTTCACCAGGATTCGAACCCGGGACCTACGGTTCTTACGCCAAGCCCTTTACCACTCAGAGTAAATAAATAGGTGCAGTTCACATAAACATTTTGTGCACCGCCTTGTTTGACTGCTAGAATTTGTTCGCAACAATATTCAACTGTATTTTAAACTTTTTAAAAACAATTATTTTTTGTATACATATATACGTGTTGCACATGAAATTGAAATTCCACACATAGATGAATTCAACAATTTTTTACTTGAATTGTTGTGTAAACCGTAAATTTATGTCACTGTCTTATGTATACAAAAAAAACAAAAAAAAAAAAACTAATTAGTTAATGAACTAATGGTAGTTGGTTATTTTGTTTGATATCTTTGTACTGGACTGAATAAGCTGAATTAGTCCCCTTTATAGGTCCCCTCTAAATTGAAACAAACAATCATAAACTATACAATCTTATCTAGTTATAAATACCTCACTAGCAGAGCGGCTAGGACATCGGCCCGAGGATGCGTGTACCACGAGCTTTTAAAAACCAATTAGGCCTACGATAAAATCCTCCCAGATAGCCCTTTCTTTCACCCACCTCCATTTTCCCAACTGGTCCAGACAAGTGATAGGATCATAGCGTAATTAGAAAGCCAAAAGCATGAAATAGCGCTAAACAAAAACAATTGGTAAAAATATTTATCGCACAGATTTATTGTTGTTGGTCTAGATCTATTACATATTTAACTACATGACTGATCCAAACTAATGGATATAACTACACTTCGTAGCCTATAAGGTTTTTTTAAAGTATCTGTATATATAATTCTCTACGTCGCACAACTATGCGGGACAACACGCACGCACGCCGACTCTCTAACCCTCGTTGAAAAAGTCCTGGAAAAATAACTCTTTTATTTCTGCAAGTCAGACTAGAGTTACCCCACGTAACTTTCGTGGCGACAGACAGCGCGGCTCAGGAAAAAAAATAGGAGGGGGGGGGGAGAACAAGTAATCTTCTCTGTATATATAATTCTCTACGTCGCACAACCACCCACCCCATTTGCACAACTGTGTTTTTTAGGAAGTGCTCACCCGTTACTAAATAGCGGCGTATGCTACACCGTGGGTCGGCTCGTTTTTAATGTTTTTCTTGTTACAGTGACCACGTTTAACTTTTTAAAGCATCCTCCGATTTATAGACTTTTCAGCACGTTTCTGTCCTAGAGGGTAAAAACAAATATTTCCGAAGGCCTCAATTGAATGCTACATTCCCGCTCCCAAATCTATATATACATTTTGGTATTGTGTTCTCTAAATAAAAAGAAATATCTATAACCTTTTAAATGTAGCGAAATGACAATATATCTAGATTTATATTTTGACTGCTATTAGGGTCATACTTTAGTATTTAGTTAGGGTCTAAAGGGATCTTCTGATTTATTCTACACACTTTTTAGACTTTGAATCTGTAAGTAGCATCTTCCACCTCCATGCCTAAGGCGGATCTTTAAAATAAGGTGGCAATATAAAATTACCAATGAGGAAGTGCTACGAAGAGCAGGGTGCCAGGACATCCGCTCTGCTATCAGCAGCAGACGCATTGGTGGCTTGGTCACGTTCGTAGAATGCCAGTAGGTCGACTTCCACAAGGCATTCTGTATGGTAATCTAATAGAAGGCAGAAGAGCCGCTGGACCCCCCACTGTTACGGTATGATAACGCGACATGAAACTCTTCAAAATCGGCACTAACATCTGGGCGAACGTGGAAGATGCCATACACAACAGCAGAAGAAAGAAGGGTGAAAATGCAACAGCGCCTGATGATTACATATGCCCCAACCTGCGACAGCAGCTGTGTATCAAGGATTGGCCTTTTTAGTCACACAAGAAGTTGCGAAGGGAAAAGATCGTCTCTCGAGACGTGAAATGCCACACAAAAAGAATCTATTGTAAGTTTTAAACTTCTCATATACATCCTTTAATCATAAGAAAATTAATCTAGACATATCTTTTTAATGCTTTTAGGATTAATTTTTTTTCTCTTTAGACCATGTCTAAAAGGAAAGGGAAAGGACGTAAGGCATTTTAAAAATAAGTAAAATTAGGGGCAAAGAAAAAATGCTTAAAAATACTGAATTTTCTTTTCTTTTTTTTTAATGCTTTATATGTAGACGGGGGCGTTTTGTGGAAATACTGAAAATAGATGAAAATTTTTGATAGAAATCTTATGGTTTTTCGCGAATAACGGTCTCCAGGTTGCTAATATGTCAATACTGGTTCTTATAGCGAGCATCTAGGCTGTAAAAGGGACCTGTATACGAAATTTCATGCGGATTTGTACGACAGTTCAAGAGTTCTCATGATCAATGTGTAAGTTAGTGGTATTTGGTAAATATATTATAGATTGACACTTTATTTTTTATTCTTCTGTCTCTAAATTTGGTGATTTTACTAATGTTGTTACACCAGTGGCGTAGCTAGGGTATATGATGCCCTCAATAAAAAAAATCGAAATAAAACTGCGAAAGAACTTGCTTTTTTTCCCAAAATAACAAGTATTCATTGTTAGAGTATTGCTAGCACGCCAAAAAAAAAAGCAACTAGACAAAAAAGATATTACAAATAAATCTTACGTGCTTTCTTGCTAACAAAAATATCAGTATTCAAACATCATCTGAAAAGTCTTCAAGTCAATCTCCAATGTCGTAAGTTCTACAGTATATTATCTTTGAAACCGAAAAGCCAAAGGGAATCGGAACTTAATTAAAACTGTAAAGTTTGATGTCCCTCACAGCCTGATGCCCTGTGTGGCCCTCACCACCCGCACGTGGCTAGCTACGCCTCTGTGTCACACTTATCAAATGTAAATTTTCGTTTGATATAAATCTCACGGCTCTTTTTTGCGTCTGTACAAATTACTGTATGTTTTCTGGAGTTACCGGCGTCTCCAACAAAAGATGCATATTCTAATATTGGCCATACCTAAGTGGGTAGCATTTTAAGAAACCTTAAGACCCCCCCCCCCCACCTCCATAATATATGAGACAGGGCGATGAGGGCGTAAAGGTTGCCTGTGGACGATTCAATATTTAGAGCATTACATTCGGTTCAATGAACGGACCCATTTCAAGTGTGATCTGGGTCGTGAAAATTGTGGATTCTAGGGCCGAGTCCGAAATCCAGAAAGCAGAAATGAAAAAGAGTGGAAATCAACCTGTGCGACCTTGACATGCATGAGAAATCCAGATTCCCCTTCCTTTTTTTTTCTTTTTACATCAATTTTTTTTTTCTTATTTGTGGAACGGTACATCATTTTTTTTTTACAAAGCTTATATCAACTCACTCTGTCTGTCTGGTAAAAAGTTCGTACACGTTATTTCTCCCACACCCAATCTCAGATCAAGATGAAATTGTGCACTGTTATCTCTCTTACCTGATAAAACAAGATTCCATCAAAAATTTAACCGATTAATTAATTTACTATTGGTAATTAATTATTATTTTTTGGTAATGAACAAGAATAAGATATTGTACTTGAATGATCTGGTGGTATAAGTTGAATTATCCTCTTTACACTTTGTAGGTTGCCGCTTTAAAGTTTGAAGCTAGCATTAGATAACTATACAACCTTCTATTTTCATAAGAGATTCACTGGCACAGTGTTTAGTGTGTTGGTTTGAGGAGACTTGAACCCTTGATCTCAAATTCAGGTCTTTAAAATGTAACTTATATTTTTAATATTTATAAATGCAGTTTAAAAAAGCGATCACGATAACATTGCCACAGAGATAGGGCCTACCCCTTCTCCCCCCCCCCCCCTTTCCCAAATTGTCCAGAAAAGTGAATAGGATCTAGAGCACATTGAGAATGCTAAAAGCATAAGATAGCGCTAAACAACAACAACAAAAAAATGGTACAAATATTTCTAATCGCACAGATTAGTTTGGTCTAGATCTGTTTCATTACATGACTGATCCAAACTAACTGATACCATGACACTTAATACAAACTTTTTTTTTTTAATTTAAAAAAAAATAATAATTTTTGTTTGTTTTTAATGTCGGGACAGTATTTGCACTCCATTTTGTGTATGATGGGTAGTGGGTCAAGTTTAAGTGTCCTTGTGCTGAGGCAAAGAAGTCACTAGATTTAAAAAAAAAAAAAACACTATAATGTGTAATTTATGTCTAGATCATGGACGCGTTAGAAAACAAAAAGAAAAAAAAAAAGCTCATTAAGACTCCAGCTAATACAGCGTGTCCAGTTTGAAGCCTAACATTACGGCCTCTATTATAACAGGCCTCTGCAGTCACATGCAGTGGTACAGAGTAAGAACGTCAAGCACTCTAAATAGAAGAGGGGTAGTCATCAACTACTATATATATATATATATATATATATATATATATATATATATATATATATATATATATATATATATATATATATATATAATATGGACGAGCTGGAGCTGGGATGCGAGGGTATGAATTTGTTATACATCTTATAGAGAGATTTTTTTGCTCTTAATAACAAATGAATGTTAGATTTTGTTTACACAAGGAACATTTTTACCCCTCCCCATTTACCCAAGGATAAATAGAAACTTTTAAATTTCAAGAAAATTTTTTAGAGCCGTTTTCGAGAATCACGTCCACCCATACAGAAGTATCCTCCCGGGTTTTTTTTTTCCGCGAGGCTACAAGTTAAATAGAGGTATTTTACATATTTTATTTCAGATGACACAAAGTAACCGATGTAGCTACATTTGACAAGATACAAAATATCTTAAAACCTTTTTATACATTTTCTTTTTAGATCTAAACGTGATAATCGAAAGGATAGCTGCATGTATTGAGAGATTAAACATAACTTATGGCTGTCTGGTTGTGGATAGTTGCCTGTTTGTATGGTATGCGCTCTGGACTGTTGTCTTGGTGGTCCCGGGCTGAAACCTTGTCCGCTGCTTTCATCCACCGTCCTGTTGGTGGTTAGGGCTCAGCTAGGGTGTAATAGTCTACAATTTTGAAGGAATAATCAAAACATAAACATAACAAATTACACCCGAAACATAAAATAAAACAAATTACACCCGAAACATAAATCAAAACAAATTACACCCGAAACATAAAGCAAAACAAATAACACCCGAAACATAAAGCAAAACAAATTACACCCAAAACATAAAACAAGACAAATTACACCCGAAACATAAAACTAAACAAATTTTATCCGAAACATAAAACAAAACAAATTCTAAATTTATTTGAACAAGGAATTAAAAGATTTGCTTGAATCAGCTGGAAACACCAATAGCGTCGAAAAGTTTATATTTCTAATTAACATGCACGACTAGATTAGCATATGAATACTCATATGATGTATTTTTTAATTATTTTTTTTACAGAAACGTCTGTAAATTATAAGATAGGAAGATATTTAAAATCTTAATCTGAATAAAATATAGTTCAGTGCTAAATAAAGTACATTATTATTTTTCAAACAGAAGAGATCACTGTTTACATTCATGCACCGGCGTCTACTCCAAATTTACCAGAATTTTTTAGTATAGATTTTAGAATCTAATCTAGATCTAGTCTAGATCTATAGGTCTAGATTATATTCTTGTATTGTAGATCTAAACTTGTCATTGAATCCATTTAGATTTAGAGTCCACTGTTCAATCGTGAGTCGATTGCTCACCGATTCGCAGACCGAGTTACTAACCAGAGTTGACTCAGTCTGAACCAGCAGGCATTGCCAGCAACTCAACTGCCAACACTTGCACTGTGTAGTGTTGCAGTTCAGCACAGTGAAGATTGAACCTGATTAAAATCTTTTAGATTATTTAAATGTGCTGCTTACATCAACTTATTTGACCGAAGGACGTTACAACCCAATAATTGCAATTAAAAAAAAAAATGCTTGCTGAGGTAGTCATTAGACATGATTAGTGGCTAGTCAGTAGTCTAGTCCTAGATCTAGTTCAGTAGTTGTCTAGTGTGGTCAATACTTAGCTTAGGGCCTATTTAATAATTACTTATAGATCTATAATCATTATAATTATAATAATAATCTAGATCTAATTATTTAATTAAATAGACTGACTTTTTACGGGTACGCTCTTACTTACTTATTCCTGTGGAGCAGCTGGCTGCAACCATACCTCTCCACCAAACTTGGTTCTGAGCAGCTTTCTTCATCTGCTTCCACATCATTCCAATATTAATATGAATATCCTCAGCTTCGCTGATAACCTACTTCTTCCAGGTCTGCCCACTTCCCTCTTTCCTTTCTTGTGGTTTCCAATCAAATGCCTGCCTAGCAACATTGGTACTTGGTTTTCACAGGCTGTGTCCTATCCAGCTCGACTTTTGTTTTTCTAATATCCTCCGGATGGGATTTTGCTTGGTTCTTTCTCAAAATTTGACACTGTCCCTAGATATATTTTTCAGGCCACCTAATTTCCAATATCCAGCATAGACAAACAATGCTGAAGGTCTGGAGTTTTTCCATATATATTTGTTTTCATGACTCTTTATGCCTCCTTATTTAAAGAACTGACTTAACGTTAAAATATACTAATTTATAGACTTAGCTCTAGATTTTTATATAACATAATGAATAAAATTAGATTCTAGTTTATATAAATATCTTATATTATATGATATATGATTTTTTTATATTTATTTATTTATTAATTAAAATATATAAAATTATTAGATCTATTTATAGATTAAATGTACTGAATGACAATATTTTTGATAGCCATTCAAATGTACTAGAGATCTACTTAGTTAGTTACTAAGTAATAGACCTAGAATCTAGATAATCTTTCCCAACTAATGTCAGGTTCCCATTTGAGTGGGGTGAACTTAGTGGTGTCCGAAATTCCCAAATCCCTGCCTTCACTGAGGTATAAGTTATTAAAATCTTTGTTTATTTTAGGATATCAAGGCAAAAAGCTTTCAGGCAACAATTGCAGCTGGTGAATTCTCTAAACTTTACTTTGAAACTTTTGACAAGAGAAGACAGGTCAGTGTACATTTGATTTAATATTATAAATACTTTGTGCTATTAGCCAATCACATCTTTTTTGAGTTTGGTTGTGGTTAAAATAAAGGTTTTTTGAGAATCTCTGTTCATTGAGACAATAAATATTTACCTGCAAAATCTTGTCAAAAAAATCTATTTAAACTTGGGCGATTAGTACATCCTAGTTGAAACCTACTGCAGGAAGGCAACGCGTTAGGGTGGGCAGGATTCAAACTCAGACCTTCATTAGGACTTTCACAAAGCACATGCCATAGGACCATGCAACCAAAATTAAATAATTTATGATCCAGCTCAGCAATCAATAGAGGTGGGGTGGCTGAAGGGCAAATAGCACTTGGCTTCTGAACCAGAAAGTCCTGGGTTGGAATCCTGATGAAATCTGGAAGTTTTAAAAATAGTTCAGCACTTCTGAGTTAACCCATTTCTAATGGGTATCTGGCCAGAAATGGAGAAAAGTAAAGGCGGTGGCGGTTGTACTAGCCACATGACACCCTGCTAATTATCTGTTGGCCATAGAAACAAATGACCTTGACATTATCTGCCCCATAGATTGCAAGGTCTGAAAAGGAAACTTTACTTTTTTTACTTTATAGACTGCATGGTCTGAAAGGGGAACAATGAAGTAGCTATATTCTTCTCAACAGATGTTATGTATACAGTAGACCCTCAGAGACATTTTAAAATCATTGCTTCTACAGCTAATCTCTTCAACACAACTAACCAGAGAGTTAAAGCTTTATATTATATAAAAACTAACTCTTTCTGTGGCATATCTTAAAGATGCTTTTATGTCTCCTATCTGCCTATTGATAAGCTCTAAGATTATCTATCAAAGATCACAGATATATTAACTAATATGTGCTCTCTCATATACACCAGGCTATCATTAAAATGTATCAGGAGAAGGCAACATTAGTGTGGAATGGCCATTATGTTTCTGGTGCTGATGAAATAATGAAATTTTTTGACAAACTTCCACAGTCAGAATACACTGTCGAAGGCATGGACACCCAGCCGATTTTAGCAGGTACCATGTGACATTTTAAATTTATTGTGTTGTTCATATATATCACTTTTTGTTCCACAGAATTGAAACCTTTATTTTTTTTTAGGATTGTACTATTGCCTATATATGGAATGACTGTGTCTCCTCTAGCATGATAAGATGAGAGCCACTGTATTATCTATGGTCATATTGTTTATAAATAAATGTGATAGCCAAATTCTACAGTATAGCCTTTATCACAATATTTTGAGACACAATGACTTTTTATGAATAAGTATGCCTTTTTGTGAAAGTTTTTATATATACATATATGCAGTGCTTTTTTTTGTAAAAAAAAATAGGTGTCGGTACTCAGCGATTAGGTGCCTTGATTGCTTAACTTTTAACTACTAAAAATTAATAATATACGTAAAATACAAGAAAAGTAATATTTTTTTTAACAGGTGCCGGTACGCTGTGCTGGTGCGTACCATCACAAAAAAAGCCCTGCATGTATATAATATTAATAATAATTAATATTAATAATTTTAAAGCATTTTCCATTTTGGTAGCCAATGAGATTGGACCTCCTATCAAGAGCTATTCCTCTTTAGTAACAAACCCATGCTATAGGATATTATGTAGGTCATTTCTTATCAAAGAAGTAATTACTATAATTATTAAATTTAATTAATTAATTCTATAAAGTTTGAGATTTCATACTTCATTCCTTTTAATTTGTCTTGTAAGATTCAGGACAATTGGAAAATCAATAAACAAGAGCAGGACTCCATCAGGACTATTTTGATGTCCTGAAGGAGTCATTTGTGGTGATCTTAGAATGACCCTGAGAATATGGCTTCCAGGCCATCAAACAAATGATAGTTAGTAGTAATTGTATCAATAAGCTGTTTAACATGAAATACATCAACAACCGCTCATCTAAACATATTTGGATAGATTATAAAAGTTCATGGATGATAACAATAATAATTATCAAAGATTTTATATAGCGCTACTTTCACACTTTATAGTATGCTCAGAGTGCAATGGTCCAATTTCATTTGTGGACCAGTGGAGGGAGGGGGTATCTGGGAGAAGGTTTTCCATGCTGACTTTAGGCGCTCAGTAAACACAACTGTGTTCGAGTCAGGTGTCGAAACTCTAGCATCCTTCATTAAGTAGCCAAGCCAAGTTCAAGCGTACTTAGTCTCTCGACCACGCATCCCACGATAATAAAAGGGTATGATAGTCAATCTAATAATCTTAATAATTTCTCTCTTTAATTCAAATTTGTTACTTTCAGACACAGTAAGTAAAGGGATCAACTCAATCATTGTAACAGTCTTTGGAAAAGTCAAGTTCAAAGAATCGGAAAAGAAAGTACCTGAGAGCAAAGTCTTTGCACAAACATTTATATTATCAGCTCATGACAACAAATGGAAAATTGACAGTGATAACATGAGGTTTATGGATTAATAAAAACACATGTACATAGTCTACGACAGCTTTAGTGTTAGTTCTGTTGAAACATTTGTCTTGTTCTGTGTTTGAGAAAAGAAAGTTCACTCCCTTCACAAAAATTTGTCGAAGTTTTTTCAAATTGACGTTTTGAAACACCTTTTACTAATGTGTCTTACAATTCTCATGTGTGAAAGTATTGAAGGCTATTTGCTTGAAACATTTCTTCTATACACTTTTATAAAACTTCACTCACCATAAGACTTGGACAGGTGAAAAAATGAGCTCTGTCTGAGTAATAAAATAAATAAACATCGAATCAAGTTTTAGGGAATCTTTTTTTATTTAATTTACTTTGAATAGTTCAATGTGTTAGTTCAACCTAACTCTGAACAACAGAGCTCAACAAACTATCAATATGCTTTGAAAACTTACTCAAAACAGGCAAAAAATAAATACTTTAAAAAAACAAAGAAAGACTACATTGAGTGAAGGGAGAGCACTGTCCAATCACTGCCATTTATCTTAATATTGCAAGGTTTATCTCTTCTTTTAATATATAAAGCAAAAGTTAATTACCAATATTTAATTGTGAGGTGTGTTGTCTGAGTTTTAAAGTGCTTGGCTTCTCTACCGAGAGATAATAGGTTCGAATCTCTGTGACGCCTGAAAATTTGAACTTTGGGATTTTTAGGATGTCCCTGAGTCCACCCAGCTCTACTATAACTCTATAAGATTTGTGAAAAAAAAAAAAAACACAAATGATTTGAGATACTATTTGAGTAATTGATTCTTGAACTTTTTAGGAAAAACAATTTTTGAAAGCATGTAACTAGTGAGAATATATTTTGACAACTTATGATAAAGGATGGTTGAAAAGTTGAGTTACACTACATTAAAAGTCAATATTTTGATTACTCTATAACAGAAACATTGACAGGATAGAACTCTGAAAAGATCAGACCTCTGTTTCAATAATTTCATTCTTTTTTTTTTACAAGATGAGAACATTAAATTTTTTTTAAAATTTCAAATAGATCTATACTTATTGATACTGAAATTATATGTTAAAAAAATTAAATTAAAACAAACAAACAAAAGAAATAAAAACTTTAATTGCATTTGAAATGAGTTTATAATGTTTAGAGTTGTGTAGCAAGTTTCCAATTTTTAACTTTGTAAATTTTGTTTTTTTAAGAAAATTTAACTTAACAGTTATAATTTGTCATTTAATGTTTTTAGAGGATCTCTAATTTTGAAGCTCAATTTTGGTGATTTTACTTTTTTTGTTAATACTTTTGACTTTTCTTACCGAGTTTGAAATGGATTGAGGTCAGATCAAAAATACAAAATCGATGTTATAATTTATAACGGGTTATTGAAGTTTCTTTATTTTGTAAATCAAAAGAACAATATAACAAAACTTAACATCTTTCTTTGCTTTTTGTTTTCCATGATGTACATACTAAAAAATGTTATTACACCAAAACATTTTAAACAGTAGTGGATCATGTAATATCCACAAAAACAATATTTTCATTTGAATGTATATTTATTTTAAAAAAATAATATTTTTGTTTAAGACAAAAAAAATAATAACACAGAAAAAAATAAAAATATCAATGATAATGATAAAAAAAAGAACTTTTATATTAAATTTAAAATAATTGCTTTGAACTTTGCTAACCTTGGAAAATTACAATAAAAAAATGTTTAATAAACTGCATGATTTTTAAAAAATAAACATATAGATTATTGTAAGTTTAAAGATCTTCTGAAAATTGAACTTCAGTTTTAAATTAATTATTTTATTTTAACGCATTGAAGAAAAAGGCTAGAGTTAAAAAAAAAAGGTGCAATTAAATCATTTCTGACATTTCCTTTCTTAAAAAAAATCATATAAATTAAAAGAACTTTTTAATAATATGCTTTTTGTAAAAAATTCATTTGTTTCTGATATTGTGAAATCCCTCTGGGATGCGTTGCTAAAAGAAATCAAATTAGATTAAAACAGTTGATGTTTCAGTGATACACTGCAGGTAGAAATTTCCTGAGACTTTAAGTTCAACACTGAAAAACATTGAATGAAAAAATTGAAATTATCTAATACAAATTACATAACAAAAAATGATCTATCAGCATTATGTCATAGTTTTTTTACAAGTTGAAAAATATTTGTAAAATTAAGTTGTCATAATTATTTTCAATAAGGCTAAAAGTCAATAATTTGGAAAGTATCTGACAGAATTTTTAAAACATTAAGTTTAAAATGATGAATTTCCAAGATTTGATAAGTAAAAAAAAAATTGAATATATAACTTTTTAATCTATTTTTAGACATTGTATAAGAGATAATATAATTTACATTGTACTATTTAAAAATGTTCAAAAACAATGACACTATAAAATAAAAATACAAGGAATATGAAAAGTGATAGGAGATTGTTTAAAAGTGGTTGTTGATTAATGCACAATTAAAAAAAAGTTAAAATCAATGAATAATAGTCAAATTTCTGAAATCTAGTTTTAAATTTATTTAAGAGCAGACGTCAACATAGCATCAACTCTTCTCCTTTTCATGCAAACTACGTATCACTAAACCTGTCTTCATTGTACAAAACTGGATTAAAAATTAACTAGAGCATTTCAAAAATATAAGCCAAATACGCAATCTAGAATTCAAACTTCAAACTCAACATCTAAAAAACAAAACAAAATTACTCTAGAAACTTCTAAAAATCTTGCAGTAATTAAACAATAATTTTTTTTTAAAGTGAAAAAGAAAATTTGTTAGTGTGTATTTGCCCGCGCATGGGAGGTAATTCTTGGAAATACAATATTTGACTACTCCTTAGTGGGAGGGAGGTAACTCCTGTAAAAATACAGTCCTGGACTGCTTTGCATATCGTTAAAAAGAAGTTCTTTTCCATTGAAAAATAAAGAGCATAGTTGCTAGGACTGTGATCCAGAAGCTTGTTTGGTTCTTGGTACTTCCGTTAAAGAGTTGGGTATATCTGGAGAACGCTCCAGTCTGAGCTCTGCAGTCACTGGTCACTCCGGCAAAGAAAAAGTCTTGCATAATCTGACCAACGCGGGAGTTGCAGAAGGCGTACACAGCAGTTTCACATCTGTAGCGGTTAACGGAGACACTGAAAAGATAAGATAACTTAGGTGATACTTCCGAGAACCAAGTAGGCCTACTGGTCAAAAGTGACCTATAAATTGCAGACGTTACTTCAAAAAGAGAAGGTACAAAAAGTCACAAGCATTGCATGTGTCTGTCTGCTTATTTATGTTAATCAGTGACTTAAACTCTGCAAAGTCTTTGGTTTTCCAATTAGCAAAGTACAGTTCCCCTTTCAGACCTTTCGATCTAAAGGGCAGAAGATGTAAAGGTCATCTGGTTCTTTGGTCCACGGTTAACGAGGGTGTCATGCGGTCTTGCAGATTACATCTAGTAGAAATAAACTTAGATTCTAGGTATATCTACATACATGAATATAAGGATTAATATATATATTTTTTTTACCAAGTACGAATTTAAAAGTTCTCATTTTTTTAAATACAATATTGAGCACACTATTGGCTTCCCGTAATAACTTATCTTATCTTATATAATACAGACGTTACTTCAAAAAAGAAGATAATTACGTCCTACATGTATTTAGTCATGCATATTGACCAATGACCTAAATTCTGCCAAGTCACTGGTTTTCCTGACTAGCTCAGGCAACATATTCCATGCTCTAATAGCGCCAGGGAAGAAGGAGCATTTGTTCAAATTTGTCCTAGCTTATGGAACGAGGAATGTGCCGTTATCTTTGTGTCTTTCTGAGTATTTTATTAAATTTTGTTTTTGTATTTGAAGATTATGGACTAATCGGGATGCCTGCCTAGTCGCGAGGTATAGGCTTAGCACTGTCATTACGATGGTTCCTTTTCGACCCCAGCCCGCTGCCGTACTAATATTCATTTTGAAGAAATGTCAGAATCTTATAAAACTTAACACCCTCTCTAAAACATTTCTGGTAAAAACATTGAAAATTTTAGAATTATGCAAGTAAACTTCTATTTTTGTATCCTAGTTCTGCACATCAAAAGAGTTTATGTTTAGTTTTTTGGACTGGTGAATTTATGAAAAAAAATGAAGGCATTGTCAAAAGGCAAAGGAAGAGTACGGTATATTCATTATTACATAGCTGTATAGACCCCGCTAGGACTTATATATTTGGTCTCATTGGAGAGACTGGCATTATATATTCAATTAATTAAAAATAACGCTTTTTTTTAGTATTTATTTAAATCTAATCTAATGGCTCTTCTCGTCTTCAGATAGTATAGGTCTGGGACACACTAAGTTAAGACACCCCTACCCCCTTTCCTTCCCATGGGCTTATAAATGTAGGTCTACAGACTGAATGAATGTTGAGACTCACTTGCAGGCCAGTTCCTCCAGCCTCAGTCTGGGCACCGTGTTTCTGTTCTCGAGATTCACAACTTCGTTGACGCCCTGGTTGAATACGTTGTAGCACCTTCTGACTTCCGGTGTGCTCAGAAGGCAGCGAATATTGTCTCTTAAGGCTGTAGAAAAAAAAAATATAGTATAAACATGTTGAATGTTCTTAAAGTTGAATTATAAATAAGGTAAGGTTTCTGTTGCATTGAATGTTGAATGTTCTTAGAGTTGAATTATAAATAAGGTAAGGTTTCTGTTGCCACGATGTATGACCAGCTCAAAGTCTTCAATTTCCCATCTTTCATCAATAATTTTTCTTTTTCATCGTCTAGCCAGCTTTTTATGCTGCGAAGCTGTAAGATCTATTGCAATCTGAGCCAAAGGAAAATAACGTGCTTTTTCCCCCCAGCTGTATCGCACTTCTGTAAAGAGTGTTAGTTTAGCTGGGGTTTTGTCACCAATCAATTAAAGTTAGTTGATGTCAATTAGGCATATCTCCTCAGGGATTCGAACCTTAGATCTTTTAATCCCGAAAAAAAGCGTTCTACAAATCAGCCTTCTCGTATTTACTTTGAAGGTGGTGGGTAGATCAGAAGCTACAACACATCGCAAATCTTTCTATGTAGTGTTAACATTTTACATATTAGAGGCAGTGCCGCCGCTACCTATTGTGCAATGAGTGCATTACAAACAGGTGGCCGACTTTAGGGGGCGGCCAAATCATTATTCCAAGGTTACTTTAAAAAAAAAGTTAAATAGAAAAAAATTACTTCAATATTTTAAATAAGTTCTAATTATTCCATTATCCCTTGATATTGTAATATATAATATATAATATAAACGATATTCGTACATAAAAAGTATTTTCGAAACTAGAACAAATAAAATAGAGCACTTGGGACGGATTCCCACGGGTTCTACATTAACGTCTGCTAATTTCTGGCCTTGAATTTTCGCGGGTTGTTTGTAATATTTGTTTTGAGTCGAATAGCCCGCCCTGAAAGTAGATCTATTATCGGGAATTAAAAAGTCAATTTAAAAAAATATTTTCACTAGGGAAGGCGCTAGTTCCTCTCATATGGAGGGGGGAGGGCCCAACGTCCTGACAAAAAGGGGTGTTGTTAAGTGTGTGTTTCCTAAGCGGCGGTAAGAAGAGATTAAGCGATTGATTGATTGGTTATGCAGCGACGATGACGAAATTAACGTACCCAGTACAAATGTGAGACGATCTTAAGACGTGAACGAGTAAAGACTTTATTTTTTGTTGTGAGCTAGATTCTGTTTAAATATCATTTTTTTTCCCATTACTATTAGATCTATATCTCATCTCAAGTTAAATCGTAAATATTAATCGTTATATTGAGTCTTTGTTCACAATAGAAGTTAGTTCAAGTTGTTCAAAAGTGTATCTATTAAAAAATATAAAACACCTTCATCGGTTCAGTTGTACTAGCTGTTTGGAGCTATAAGCCAACAATCGACCAACAGGAGGGGGGGGGGGGGAAGGTTCAGACCCCTAACCGACTTGAGCGGAAACCTGCCGCATCTTCAATTTTATCTCCAGGAAGAACTTTTTACTACATTTTAGTGCACTTTCATGACGTCACTTTGGACTCTATACTCACTGTTAAATTTATATAAATGTAAAATAAAACTTAAAAAAAAAACTCACGGACCTCACTGTGGAAGCCTTCATTGCTCCTCTGTTGTTATCTAGGAAGTCGCCATCCGGTAATGTGAGAAACACTGCCTTTCTGTGTTTATTTCAAGTCATTGTATAAGTGACTTGTATTTAAGATTATTTACTTTATTAACTGAAGAAAGATATACAGCGCTGAGTTGCTTCATTTGTTGGATAAATTTCTAGTCACCTCTGAATCTGTGTATGTCAGATGATTGTGGATACAATGCACATCTCTCCAAAATACAATCGTGATAATTATTATGAAAGTGTACGGAACGTTGAAAAAGTTCCACTGTCAATGGCTTTTGTATTTCGAGCTTTTTTTTTCGGATTATGCTTTAACTTACAATAAAAAACAAGTTAACATTCCACGTCAAGACCATGTAACACTGTTGAGCATTTTAAGTTATAGATAAATTTTATATAGATCATGATCAATTACATTATTCATTGTTATATACATGCCGCAGCAAATCCATTATAATCGTCGCAAATACAGGAGAATAAGAACGAGATCAGTTTTTAAAGTTTATAAAAGAACCAAAATTTCTTATTTCTAAATGCGCGTAAATCCTAAATTCTTCCTAGAGCATGATTCATAGTTATAGTTTTATCTTTACCTATCCCTTAGTTTGTTGGACCGTTGGGGCATCAAGCAAGACACGTCAACTGTCTTTCTCCATTCCTCCCTGTCTTTTGCCTTAGTTAGAACCTCTTTCACTGGCAGGGCCGTCCATTCTTTAATGTTGTTCTCCCATCGTTTTTGTCTGTGTGCCTCTTCTTTTTCCTGCTACTGTTCCCTGAAGGAAGATCTTTGTGAGCCCCGAAGATCTTGTAATATGGCCATAGATTTCGAGCTTGCGTTATTTTCTATAGTTAGCAGGTCATCATGGGGTCCGATCGCTGCAGTAACCCTGTCTCTAATCTCTTGGTTTGTGATGCAGTCTTTGAACGTGATACCATGAATCCTTCTGTAGCATCTCAATTCTATTGTTAGGATCCTCCTCTCTAGCTCTACATTCCACGTCCAAGACTCACAAGCATATAAAAATGTGGCCATGACCAGGGAGCGCATCCGTCTGATTTTGGTGCCGAGGGCTAAGCCTTTGTCTTTCCATATTATTTTAAGTTTAGAAAGGGCTGCTGTGGGCTGTGCTATTCGGGCCAATAGTTTGGGTTTCGTTCCCTCATCTGAGACAATAGCTCCGAAGTATTTGAAACTGTTAGCACTAGTCAGCTTTTCACCTCCGATACTGATGCCCCTTTTAAAGCCCTGATGGTTATTGGTCCTAATTTTTTTTTCGGCATTTATTTGCATACCATATGCTGCGGAAGTCTTGTCAATGCGCATCACCAGGTCAGATAGTTTTTCTTCTGTTCCTGCTAGGCCATCAATGTCATCCTCCAATGCTTACAGTACCTTCTAGCCCTCGAGAGCATCTCCCATTATTCTTTCAAGGAAGATATTGAAGAGTGTTGGTGAAAGTAGTTGTAGTTGAAGGGTACAACAAATGTGCGAATATGAAAGGGGAGAATGGAAAGGTCTACAAAAGATGGATTTACATCATAGGGCACTTTTGGAACAGTGTCAAGCTCAGTCTTAATAGAATTTATTTTCTAGGAAAAAAAAGATGGGGGGAGGGCATTTTAAAATTTCGCACGCAGGCGGCCACAACCCTCGCGGCGGTTCTGATTAGAGGTCTATCTTAAGCTTTACATACATATCTTTTTCATGTCTACAATAACTTACTTGGGAGATCAAGTGTACAAAGGCCTTCATATGCGTTCTCCATGTTGTGTCGCGTAAATACAAGCTGTAGGAATCTGTCTGCTGGATTCTGGGATCTCGGAAGACGAGTCTCAAAACAGTTGATGTATTCTCGATAATTTCTGAAGAGGAAAAAGAAGCTTATCAAGGGTTTAAAACAATAAGGGCTTCTCTACAATTTTAGAACTGCTGGTACTTTTCTTGTGTTTATATTTTAAAAATAGAGCAGCTGTAACATACATTACACTTGTACCACAGTGTCCATCTGTAACATACATTACCGGTTCACTAGTGTCCAGCTGTAACATGCATTACCCTTGCAATATAGTGTCAAGCTGTAACATACATTAGCCTTGCAATATAGTGTCCAGCTGTAACATACAATACCGGTTCACTAGTGTCCTGCTGTAACAAACACATTACCCGTTCACTACAGTGTCCAGCTGCAACATACATTACTCGTTCACTACAGTGTCCAGCTGTAACACACATTACCTGTTCACTACAATATCCAGCTGTAAGATACATTACCTGTTCACTACATTTCCAGCTATAACATACATTACTCGTTCACTACAGTGTCAAGCTGTAGCATACATTACTCGTTCACTACAGTGTCAAGCTGTAGCATACATTACTCGTTCACTACAGTGTCCAGCTGTAACATACATAACCTATTCACTACAGTGTCCAGCTGTAACATAAATTACTCGTTCACTACAGTGTCAAGCTGTAGCGTACATTACTCGTTCACTACAGTGTCCAGCTGTAACATACATTACCTTTTCACTACAATATCCAGCTGTAAGATACATTACCTGTTCACTACAGTGTCCAGCTATAACATACATTACTCGTTCACTACAGTGTCAAGCTGTAGCATACATTACTCGTTCACTACAGTGTCAAACTGTAGCATACATTACCTGTTCACTACAGTGTCCAGCTGTAATACATTACCTGTTCACTACAGTGTCCAGCTGTAACATACATTACCTGTTCACTACAGTGTCCAGCTGTAACATACATTACCTGTTCACTACAGTGTCCAGCTGTAACGTACATTACCCTCGCACTATAGTGTCCACTGTCCAGCTGTAACACACATTACCCTTGCATTGGATAGAAGTCAAACTTCGAGGCATGCTTCTCTTCCTACTTCAAGTCTTATTTAGGACGATACAAACAACACAAAAATGGGCAATTACCTGCAAATGGATTCAAAGGCCGCCAAAGTCACACCTTCTGGATTCTGTGGCACCTGATTCTGCTGGACAGGCACGTTGTTATTGACATTGTTGTTACGGATCTGTTCGGTCAAGCACTGCTGCGCCACTGACTGACCAGTGGCTATGTTCAACTTATATGACAGCAGGTCTGTAATATATACAATGCAGCTCTGAGCTTTCACACCAAATCAGAATCGTCGTTGACACAAGGCATATTTGTTTGGTATGATACAGGTAACTAGTGCACCGCGCAGGGAAAAGCTACTCATTTAGGCCTACTGTCCGTTTGAATGTTTGTCGTCAAATTTGGATTTTAAAGTAAATAAGATAAGCTAAGGAAAATCCTATATCACCATTTCTTTTTCGTGTAATTGTTATTAAAAAAAAAGTGCAACGGCTACTTTTTGTTTTTCATTAGCGAATTCTTTTTTTTTTTAAACTAAATATGCATTTTATTTACTTACACACAAACCATTTAAAAATACAGATATATGTAATACAAAAAACGTTCAAATCACTCGATTATGTCCCCCTTGTAGCCCCATAACTAGATTATAGCATCCAACAATGAGTTGTTCGATGTTTTAAATATAGAACTCAACTTGATTACATTACGTAATGTAACTTTTCGTAACAAAATACACATATTTACATGAAAGTAGATGTATGCAGAATGAAGCGAAATAATAATTACAAGATGTAACTCCCTACAAAAACAAGTCCTCTATTGATGACGTCTCTTGAAGATATTCCTCCACGTGACTTTTATTAACATTCATTATGACAGACTAGCTCATGGTTTCATCAGAAACGCTCCAGCCAACCCAACCAGAAATATCCTTTCGCCTCTCTTTATCGTTAAGTCTATTTTTTTTTCTCTTTTTTGTAGTAGGCCTTTAGAATTTAGAAAATGCATCCCATCACACACCGCAACTTCATCTAATAATTTTGTTTTTTAAATGTCACCACTGGTATCTGAAGAGTACAATCCACATTGCATTCTGTATAGCTATAAAAATAGTTTGCTTTTTGGTATATAAGTGTGGCAATCTAGTTGCTATGATCATCAATTATTTATGAAAACTTTTACGGTTTTTGCCTTCATTTAATGAAAATCTCAACAAAAAAGTATGTATGCGTTATTTCTCAAACACCCATTCTCGGATCAAGTTGAAACTTCACAAAATTATTCAATGGCATAAACAAGGCATGAATCAATTAAAAAAAAAAGCAACCAATCAGACAATTAGTTACAGGTAGTTAATTATTTTGTTTGATACAAGCAAGGGAAACTAATACCTCATTATTCACAGACATGGTTAAATTTGTTGGGTTTAATCCCCTTCAATAATTGTTAACTCTACTTCTCCCTCGCGTATTCTTCGATCAAGTTGATACTTTAAACAATTATTTACTGTACCTAACAAAACATGAATCAATAAACTTATATATCGTGGTTCGATGATGACCAATTTTGTTATTCAGGGGGCTGAGGGCGTTGCACTGGGGGTTTTATGCCTTCTCGTGTGGCTGGTGAGAACTATGTGAGCCCGGAATGTTCGGCTGCACACTGGGCAGGTTATTCCAGCTGAAGTTAGTGCCAATGGCCTTGCTTTTCTTCTATGGCGCTTTTCTTGTGCTGACGCTGTTCTTTTTTCCTCAATACTCTAAATACTCAATTAGTCAATTAATTGTTAGTAATTAATTACTTTGATATCGAATAAGGGAAATAACTTGTACCTTATTGATAGATGTAGCTTTAAGGGCGGAGTTCTTCCCCTTTAGATAAGCTTTGTTTTTTTTAAAGGATTTTTATATTTTGCTTGTTATCAATTTGATTTGTTTTGTTGATTAATATCATGGTAGATATAAAATTAGTTACTTTAGATATCTGAATTTTTCTTTTTTTTTTTTCAATAATCGTTATAGATGAAGCATTTTTTCTGTCATTTCAATTTTTATTTTATAAATGGTTGAATTTATAGTTATGGTAGCTCTATTGTTCTTTTGGTAGTTACTAGTATGTAATAGTGGAGGCTGAGTGGTTAAGTGCTTGGCTTCCGAACATTGGGTTCTGGGTTCGAATCTCGGTGAAGACTGGGATTTTGAACTTCGGGATTATTAGGGCGTCCCCGAGTACACCCAACTCTAAAGGGTACCTGACTTTAGTTGGGTAAAGTAAAGGCGGTTGGTCGTTGTGTTGGCCACATGACACCCTGCTTGTTAATCGTTGGCCATAGAAACAGATGACCCATAGATCGCAAAGTCTGAAAATGAAATCCCACTTTACTTTTAGTATGTAATAGTATATATTAAGTTTAGCTTTATCTAAATGTAGGTTACTTAATGATTAAATCTTGAGCATCTAATCTACCACTAGACGTCACAGTATACTCGTAATATTTTTTAAAAGGCTAATTAATATAAAAAAAAGACACACTGTCAGTAAAGAATAAAAATCATACAGTAAATTGGGCTACTTATAAAATGTTTATGGTAAATAATAACTTACATATAATTATTCCCAATAAGAACATTTCTTTGTTGCACTTGTGCAGGATTAAAAAAAAACGAAACTATTACAGAAGGATATTTATCAGCAGACGATAAAAAGTCCCAATGAGAAATCTTGTAGTATCCGGGCACAAAATGTTGTGGCCAATTTACTCACGACCAGTTTTTATGCATAGATTTCATTCACCTCGACGCACTGAATTGTCATATTAAATATAAGCCTGACACCTTGTGAGATTAGGCTGACTTGAATGTACTTGATAACTGTCATTTAATAAATCATCAAAGCATACAAGCGTAATCATGCGATGTTGATTGGACACACCAATGAAAGGAAGTGGTCTTAGACTCGAGAGTAACAATATTAACACATACTGATGGGGTGTCAGTAAGAATGCATAAACTGCACTCTGCGTTGATAAAACTATAAAAAGACCAACTTGATTTCAGGTTAAAATCAGCAAAGTCAATAAGTCAATCAAATCATCTAATAAAACAATCGTTTTTTAATGAACACGCTCAAGAAACAAGTTGTAAAACAAAATACAATTAATCAGTCAACAAATATGAATTAACTCTCCCTTTTTTGATGTATTCAGTTGCGAAGGTGAAGAACAAAAAAATAGAATTGAAGCAAACAGAATGCCCTATTAAACAAATACAAGTGTACGTAAAGAAAAGGAAGCACGATAGAAAGGTGAAACACGAATGCTGAGTTCAATACTGAAAGGTAGACAGAGCGTGAGGAAATCTGGACGTGACGGATAAAAGGCGGTGAAGATTTCCCGTGGTCAACAATGACACACACAGGTCTACCACATCAACAACACTGATGGTGAGGTCAGAGTTCTATAGGCTGACATTGGTGGGGGTGGGGGACCACTTTTCTGAAGTTCAAATGTAGAATGCATCCATTATATATTTATAGTCACCACGTGATTTTCAGAGGCACACTTAGTCAATCATCGTCATTACCATCATCATTGCACCACTTGCATTTCGACGCTAAAATCTGGGCTAGGACGCACTAGTTTTCCATATGAGCCTGTATAGACTAAGTATGATATACATATATATATATATATATATAATGTGTTTGAGTCTAAAAACTTCAGGAAGACTGAAATGTTTCGCGTGGCTACGTTGACCTAGCTGTGACCTACATATTTTGCTACAGTTAACGAAATAGTGGAGATTTTCACGATAAACTAAATAGTGTCGAGGGAGCTTAGCCTTATTTCCCTAATTAAATAAGAAAACACTTCGTTACGACCGCTATTGCCCTAGTCATCAACTCTTCTTTACTACCACTAGTTAGTTGACTATTTGTTTTTAAATAACTTTTCAAATCATGGAATAAAAGTTTAACACTTCCTTCATAGTGAATTTATTTTGTGCTACAAACGGAAAAGCTTTTCTACTGGGCTAAAAAGCGCAAACCAAAAACAAAACACAAAATTTATCAAATATCTTTATAAAAAAAATTTACCAAGATGTAAATAAGAAGAATCGGAATATAAAACAAATGCACAAGTATGCTAGCAAATTAGTTTCCTTGACCATATGTCCGGGGTCGGCAACCTGCGGCTCGCGAGCCACATGCGGCTCTTTAGTTCCATAAGCAAATATTATATATTTTATCGAAACATTTTTTAAAACTTGTACACGCTTTTCACCACACCCCTCCCTGATTACACGCGTCGTCACTGTTGTCAGTCCTTCGGAACGTCTCGACCATCGTCGGATGTTTCTATGTCGGTTTTAATTCGCTTTCGACTTCAACACGTGCTTTGGCTATGAGCTATAGTTTGTTGTTTCAAGAAAATGAGTTAGAAGCGAGTATCTACTCAATCTTAGAAGCAATCTACAAGTAATGCTAATACGGCAAGTTTTGCGGTACCACTAGAAATTTTACAAAAAGGCAAACCATTTACAGATGGTGAGTATGTCAAAGACTGCTTCCTACGCGATTTCAAAAACAAACCAGAAATCTTGAAAAAAAAAAAAGATTTCCACTATCCTCTGAAACAGTACAAGATAGACTGACTAAAATGTCTTCAACTGTAACATATTTGCATGTGGAAGATATTCAACTTTCTTTTGCCCTATCACTTGGTATAAATGAGTCTTTGCAACATAAAAGACACAGCTCAAGTTGCCCTTTTTGTCAGGTATATGCCTTCCCAAGGTCCAAAGGAAGAACTTCAAAAATACCGTGAAGACATTAAGACCAATGTAAATAAAATCGTTTAAATGCAAACTGATGAAGCCAGAAGTATGACGGGAGCAAATAAAAAGCCAACTACGATTCTTCAGAGCAAAATAAACCACAAAACTCTTACGTTTCACTGACTAACACACCAGTCCGGCCGAAAGAGTTGAGGCCATACATTTGGTAATCAATATAGTTAACATCATCTTGTCAAAAGCACTTTACCATTGTCAGTTGTAAAGACTTAAAGGGAGACTCAGTAGTCCGAGCTCCTTCTTCTCAATAAAGTGCGAAGGCTGAAACGTCTTGCTTTGTGTTATGAATGAAATAACTACATTCCTAAATGGAAAAGGCATTAATCCCCCTGAATTAGAAAACGACAAATATTTGCAAAAAAATACTTTATGGTTGATATAACAGAGAAATTAAATGAGCTGAATCTAAAACTGCAAGGAATGGGAAGCCCTTCCTATGTTTTGGTAGAACAATTCGTTTGTTTTAAAGAAAAATTAATTCTTTTTGTAAAAGATATTCAGAGCAGTAAGTTACTTTATTTTTGATGTCTAAAGCAGTATCACGATAAAATTACTTCAGCACAGTTTAAAAAAAAAAATAAAAGATAAATTTCTTGATAGATTTGAGCAATTCAAAACCATTCTAGCATTCAGAGTAAATCGTCTCAACACAAATAGTAACACAATCCACATTGATGCGTTTGAAATTGATACTGGATCTCTAGAAATGCCATTGAACGATTTAAAAATTAAAGTTTTGTGGAGTAGAAAATTTACATAGTTGAAAATCATGTTGGAGGTCGAGAATTGTATGTAAATTATGCAACAAGAGTGGACAGTTAAAAGGAATGTCGCGAATTAATTCGACTCATGGAATAATCTTCCAAAATACTACAGTAAGTAAGTAGAAGAAGTTGGTTTTCAGAGTACTGACTATCTTTGGGTCGACATGTACGTGCAAGCAAGTGTTCTCTTGCATGAGTATAATTTAATGAAAAGTAAGATGAAAACTAACAAATGAAAATTGAGAGTCGCGTTTGAAACTAAAAACAAGTTATGAGCCAAATGTATCCAAACTTTCTAAAACCATGCAAAGCCATCGCTCCCACTGAATTTGTTTGCTCAATTGTTTGTTAGTGAAGTACAACTTAGTGTTGTAATGTAAATGTTTAATTGCATTAGTTGCTACCGAAATAACAAAAAAAAAACATAATTATCTTATAATGTCTTATGTATATTATCTAATTTGTTGTGAAAAACACTAATTATATATGAATAAATAGGTTCGTTTTTTTTCATTTAATATTTTGCGAGTTCTATTTATAGTTGGTAAGAAAAAATGTTGTGGCTCTTTAAAAACTTTAAAATTTTGTAAATTCTAATTTTTGGCTCTTCCGACTCAAAAGGTTGCCGACCCCTGCCATATGTGACAATCCCAAATACTTAATTAAATGGTACAGAAAGACTCAATAAAGTCTGCTAACTGAGCTTAATTGTCTGATATTTAGGATCTTTTTAAACCGAGAGATATCCAACTCCAAAGACAACCCCTAACCAGTACCAGAGCAAAACTAAATTAAAACATGAAAGATATCTATTTAAAATAGTTATTTTATTTATTACTGTTTTGAAAATTTGAAATTTATCTTAGTATAATAGGCCCTTACCTTTAGTAAAATTTCTAAATTTAGAGACCCTTCAGGATAGAAGACTAAAATGTAAAGTAGCAATTATACATAAAACAATGAAACAAAATTTAAAATTAAAACAAAAACGAAACAAAATAGAATATTCAAAAGTAACCCCAAAAAAGAATAGATATTGCTCCTCATGCTAAGACACATTTTTACAAATACTCCTTCTTCTCTAGTGCCAGGAAACCAAGGAGTTTTCAGGGTTAAGGCCATTGATTAACATCATCTTCTTTTTTGGAGTAACGTCTGTATTTGATAAGATAAGATGATGAATTAATGGTTCGCGCCTACATGACAGAGAGAGACAGAGAAAGAGAGAGAGAGAGAGAAAGAAAGAGAGGGAGAGAGAGAGATAGAGAGAAAGAGAGGGAGAGAGAGAGAGAGAGAGAAAGAGAGGGAGAGAGAGAAAGAGAGGGAGAGAGAGAGAGAGAGAAAGAGAGGGAGAGAGAGAGAGAGAGAAAGTAATGCAATTTTCAAAACATTTTTAAAAAATAGATAAAACGCGTAACTTTTCTACTGCCCATGGGCGCTTGATTACCGCCCTAAAATACGGTATGTCGCTAAATCCAATTTTATAACTTGAGAACAAAATATTAAAGCGAGATAGGGTGTTGAATCGTGACAGACCCCAGTCCTGATGTGACAGACCCCATTCCTGATGTGACATACCGCAGTCCTGATGTGATAGACCCCAGTCCTGATGTGACAGACCCCAGTCCTTATGTGACAGACCCCGCTCATTATTTGACAGACCACAGTCCATATGTGACACACCTCAGTTTTTAGGTAACAGACCCCAGTTCTGATGTGACAGGCCCCAGTCCATATGTGACAGACCTCAGTCTTTATGTGACAGGCCCCATTCCTCATGAAGGAATTGATAAAGCGAGAAAAATGTCACTGTTAACTGATGCCTGGTCGTTTGGTCGTCTCGATGGTCCGGGGTTTCCTACCCTGCCCTCTTCCATAGCCCGTCGTCCCTCGTGAGATTTTTTTGGACTAGGAAGTAGTCTAGTAGATTATCTTTAACTCTGAAGGAACATCCGAAACATGCAAGTCATTTTAATGGTCAGCAGATATCAATGATATACTCAGCTTCAGTGGCGTAGCTAGGAATTTGCCATCATTTGGGGGCCCGAGGAAATGAACTCTTTGGGTGCCCCTGCATTGGGCATAATTTTTAATATTTAATGTAAAAAACACTTATGTGAGCCTCTCCCTCAAGTGGGGGATTTTCAAATTCTCCCCCCTCTACCCCCACCCTAGCTACGCCTCTGCTCAGTTTTGAATCTTTCTACCCTGGTTCTCCCAGTGACTGCAGTTTTGACTTTTTCCTTGTTCAAAAAAAGACAGCTTACCCTGTCTGCTGGTCAATGGACAGGCTAGACCAGAGGGGAGGGAAAATAGGAGTTGTATTATTTTTTTAAAAAAGAAAGTAATGGACGACAGCAAACGTAATCCTTTGCGTTCGCCTGGGATTTACTTGTTTACTGTAAGTGTGCTGCTGAAACACAGGGGACACATCAACACAGCATTCTTAATCTAATGTCGTTGTGACATTAGATATAACAACTTCACGATCTAGTCTCAGTTAGTTAACTTTAAATCATGCGTGGATACCATAGTTAACGAGCATGTCCAGACATCATTATTATGTTAAAAACTATTAGAATAATTTCCTCTATTGACTAGCTTAGATCAGAATTGCACTGGCCTAGTTACAGTTTTGTAACAATTTTTTTTCTAATTATTTATTACTAATTTTTATGGCTACAGTGATCCCTTAATATAACGTCCTTGACATTGTCTAGAATTAAAAAGTAATTATGATAATGCCTAATAAGACAGGAATATAAGAAACTTGTTTGTCTTGTTTTAAAAGTCTCGGACGTTCAGAAATGATTAGTCCAGAACTCCTAAAGGAGGGTATGGAAAAGAGTAGGGCTCAAACTGGGCACCATGGTGTCGACACTCCTAAGATCATACCACACAACCATTTAATAGTAAAAAGTGTAATCCAAACTACAGTACATTTTTTATCATAATTTATATTACATCTTTTGCATCCTTTAAACAAGCAAAATATATAAAACGCTTTATAAAGAAAACAAAGCTTATATAAAGGAAATACTTTAAGATCTAGGCCTATTTTCCTATTTCTGTATAAAACCAAATTAATTAATTATCCCTAATTAATTAGTTAATTGCTTTTTTTTTTTTTTGGAATGATTCATATTTTGTCAGGGAAAATAAATAATGCGTAAAGTTTCAACTTGATGCGAGAATGGATGTGGGAGAAACATTTCCAACACGTTATTTCTTCCCCACACCCATCCTCGAAAAATTGTTTCGTGAAGAGGAACTCTGTTATGTGCTCAGTCAGGCAAAAATTTCCCGGCATCCTTTGGTATTTGGATCACCGGACTCAACCTTCTGGAGATATAGTTCCACAGCAACACGAGTAGTGCAGTCTGGTATACAGGTCAAGAGACATTTGATTCAATGCTTTGCTAAAAGAGATAGAGCTAGTCTGGTTTACAATAATACGACAACATGAAGACACGTTCATTAGAATGTCAACACAGTAAAGTAAAAAAAAAAAAACGGGGTTCTCCTTTCAGACCTTGTGGTCCATAGGGCAGATGATGTAAAGGTCATCTGATTATTTGGCCTACGGTTAACGAGGGTGTCATGTGGCGCTCGAAGATCCTGAAATTAAAAATCCCAGTCTACACCTGGATTCCGGTTCGGCAGCCAAGCGCCTCCGTAAACACAGTAGAACGTATTTCAACGGAACAATGTAACACATTTTGGTAAGTAAAAATCGGTTTATTGATAAATACTGGTCAGAAATGATGTCATGAAAAATATAAGATGAAACATGTATACAAAGTACATAACTTTAAATGAGAAAATGTAAGCCATTGGAAATAAGAAAGTATGAGAGAGAGAGACAGACAGACAGACAGACATAGACTATTGAATAGGCATTTATAGAACATTTAAATCGGTTGTTCCAAACAAATTGATTTTTACCCTCTTATTTAGTTTTTTTTTGTTTTTTTTTACATATTTTTAATCATTTATTTGTAAATTGGAGTGCAAGTATTCATTAATTATTGTTTATAATTTTGTTGTTGCCCACAACAGTCTGGAAAACCAATGACGTAGCAGAATGTTAAAGCTCTAATTGATATGGACGACTAGATTAACATACAGATACATACTGAACGTATTTGTTTTCAGTTTTTAAGGAAAGTTTGTAATTTACAACATAAGCGTTTAGCTGTGATGAACGTAAGAGGCAGCTATAAGACCAAGAACAGCAGCAAAAGTTTCCCTTACTTGTGCTCATTCTCCCAAAACAACGGATCAAATTAACTTTTCTCTCCTATTTGACAAAGCGAACGTTGATGTTACCCCTTTAAACTAAATTGATTTTTTGGATTTAAAAGCTTTAATCTGTGTTATGTTAAAAGAGCATTCATTCTCCTATAATTCGATATCAATTATAACATTTTCTGATAACAAACAAAAACATTATTAAAGTTTAATCCTAACAAGACAGTGAAATACAAATGAGCGAAATGAATAATTTTATCAGAACGAGGCATATAAATGCGGAAAGAAAGAGTTAATATAAAGTTATCAACTCTTAAAGTAACTTGTAAAAGTGGCTTCCCTTTTTAGAAGGTGACCGGTCATTTCCTCCTCGGTCACTTCATCTCCGGTCATTTCATCCTCAATTAAATATTTTTCTTTTTTCATTGTTTAATTGTGCTGTTAAGGCTTTGCCTTTAGGCCTTATTTCATCTAATATATAAATATGATTATGTCGAATGCTTTTTGATATTTTTTGACATGTTACTAATGTTTTTATAGTGTTTCCTCTTCCAATTTGCATTCTTTATGAGAAATCTTATGACCAGTTTTCGATTTAACTTTTCTAAAATAAAATATCTCACTTTTTTAAGTAATTAAAACTAATGTATGTGTATAGTGGCCCCCGAAAGGAGAAAAGACGCTATTAGTTTAGTGTGGAATGTCTGTCTGTCCGTCCCGTTTAGATCTCGTAAACTAGAAAAGATAGTGAAAATCCGACATCATAATATTTTAGACCATTCAAAGTTCTGATGCAACGACTACGTTTTTCTTTTCTGAAAGCGAAATCACTTATGCAAGCAGTTTTTTCATAAAAATACACAACTTATACAACTATTCACTATTAATAGTAACAAACACAGAAATCTCCTTAGTAGGGGATAACTACAATATACCATATTTTTAACACATTTATGCAAACGGTTTTAGATTTTACATTTGTATTGCTAAGTTAAGTGAGTTTTGTTATACTAACTACTACATCGACACAAAAAAAGGTAACTTTTTTTAAGAGAAAAAAATATATTTAGTATGCATATAAGTTGGACATAATTTAAAAAAACAATTAATAATTAGGGTTTCATATTATCGCGTGAACTGCAGCACTATCCCCACACTATAGAACACTGAACTAAAGCATTTTTTTTACGGGAATGTTTTTTTCTTGAGGAATAAGAGATACCCCATTTACAAAACAATTAGAGTAATTATATATTCATTATAAGATATTAGGTCAGGTTCACATCTAACTTCACATTCACTTTCACCTATCCTTTGGTCTGTGGACAGCTGGTGCACCACACCAGATCCGTCAATCTTCTTTCTCCATTCTTTTCTGTCATTTGTCTTTGATAGAATTTCATTCTGATGTTCTTTCTGAAAATAATGAAACCTGCCTTTTTTACCTGCCTAGGTGGACCACTTCGGGGGCCTATTTTGAGTTTTTGTGTCTCCACACAAACTGTCTTTGTAATCTTGTTTTTTCTTAGCTTTGTTTCTGGCTATTTCTTTTACCTTGCCCTCTATAAAACTCTTCCATATATTAACATGATCAACTAGCGGTAGAACTCTCTAATGATCTGCCATATGTTGCTAGATTTATATTGTCTTGCATAAATACAACACAAAGTGAAACAATTGAAATATTTTATACATTCATGGACAAAGTAATCTTATAAAATATAAAATACATTAAATAAACTACATTTGATATAAAATACAGGCAAAAAATTGAAAATTACACAAGGCTACGAAGACTGGAAGCTAACGACATGTAGGTTAGTAGGTAGATCTATTTAAAAGCTAAAAACATTTACAAAAATAAATAAGGGGAAGATACCAAAAAATGTTAGTGCATCTATAAATAGCAGTGACTAATCCTGAATACAATCAATTCAAAGGCTGCTCGTGATGAAATTAAAAAGTTGAACTTTAAAGAGAAGAGAACAAATTGAACATATCACAACCCAGGAGAAACACTTTGGAAATAATGTCTTTATACAACTGTCTGGGTTTTACTGTAAACTGTAGTCTCTTCGTGGGATGACATATTCTGAAAAGAGAGACAATTATAAGCACTCTTTAAAATAGTTTACATATATATTATAATCTTTAAAATTGTTTACATAATTATTCACTACAAAACAGTTGAGATAATCTTCTATAAGCCAGTCATTTTATTTGTAAAGCAAAACTTCTTATTTTGCTCTAAAGACTTATATAAGAGACTAGTGTCTAAAAGGAGATTTTTTTTTTACTATTTTGTTAAGCACGATAAACTAAAAAATGTCAAGGACGACAAATGGAACTTCAAAACTGCCAACTAAATGAAAGTCACATACAGAAGAGTTCTAGATATAAATCTACGCACTGCTAAAATATGAAAGACAATAATTACGTAAAAAAAAACATAGCTTATCAACACTCTTTTTTTTATTCTGTACACCGGATACACCAAAAAGCTAGCTATTTATATGTTTTCAAATCTCTAATAGGTTCCTTGAGTTTGATATTGCAATACGTGTTAATGAATAAAAGCCCTCCAAATGCGTGCTTCTCAATAAGCCTCTGACAACCGAACGAACTCCTGGCCTTCACACGTAGCTCAGATATTGGGTTCGACGGAACTGTTTTCACAGACAGGAGAAGGGGCAAAGGCGAGCAACTGGAGCCTAAGCCAATAAGCCCCGGACAAGAAAGGCTTATGAAGGGCTCATTGGTCTTGGCTGGCTACCCATCTAGGAGAAGGAAGCCTCTGCTACTTTACAGCTACACCCAAACATGGTAAAGACTTCGGGAGTCAATCCTGAGGAAAAAAATCACGATCTGGTGACTCTTAGGCTTGTTGCAGCAAACAGGACTACACCTGACAGAACTTGCGATCTATTTCTACTAAGCATCTAGTGTTGTTTACACATTTACTTTTACTAAAAAAAATATTTTTTCTAATGGCGTATCTTATCGGGAGCGTCTCTAGAGAATTATGCTCCACAGTCACACGAAGAAGTGTACTACGAGATGAATAATATTCGTTCCACGACTGAAGGAGGCCGACTACTGCTATCTTGTCATATGTTTACATCTTGTGAAGTCGAATTCTTTTAACCATTTGACTGTCAAATTTCTAGTCATATTTCAAATCGAGATCTCTCTACAATAGACTACAACGTCAGACATAAAATTGCAATTTTGTAAATGGTATTTCAGCTTTAAAAAAGGTGAGGAAAAAACAACAGCTTACTGTAGAAGCTCGCAGAGGTGTTCGTTGTTCATTAGTGTCATCTTCAGAATGTCCGCTGATGGACAATCTAAATTTAGATCTTGCTTCTGACCCAAATGAAATCTTGGGGGGGGGAAGGAAAAAAAAGAGTCATTCCAAGCAAATATAACAATATTAAACTTAAAATCTGTTGTGAAGAAAGTTGCAGAGTAGCATGCAATTAGCTTACTAGCCGATATCCCGAAATGAAATTCCAAAAGAATGATAATGGAATTTTGTGAATCTTGAGTTTATATAGATCGGTGAGCCCAGTCAGTAAAAAAAGAGAAACCTAATACACATTGACACATTTCACTAGTAATGAAAACAATCTACATTTGTATGCTCCTGAAGCCCTTCTTTATTACTGATTCTTATTTGGCTTTCTATCATGTTTATATAGCAAGCATGCTCACTCAGCGCGCTCTGTCCCCCAATGTTTTTGTGAACATGTATTGCAGATATCTGGGAGATTCCCTTGATGAATTAAGTGAAACCAATCGTTATGGCAGGCCTTAACATTTACCTGCAATGTGGCAACCTGTGGGTAGTGCCACGTCACAGGACTACGCGACGTGGCAACGAGCCATTGGTCTCCACTGCCTTCAGGTTGCTAAGTCTTAAGGCGGTCAGCAAACACAACTCAGCTTGAGCGAGACCAAGCGTCATAGTAGGCCTGAACGAGCTATTGGTCTCCACTAATAAATAGTTGCCACGTCACAAGTCAGTTAGCGTTCAGGCCTAGCATGACGACTGGTCTCGGTTTGAGCCCATCAAATCTCTCCAGTCTACATCGTTAACTTATACTCTCTCAGGCAGCCGATGCGTTTTTTTTTTTTTTGTGCCACTCATCTACATAGAATGAGTAGACGCGATGGGAAGACAACCTCAGGGAATGGACAGGCCTGTCAATGAAAGAGACTCTAGTGACAGTGTCGCAGTTATCTATGTAACTGTATAGTAGAATTATTTTTCTAAATGATAGTGCGGCGTTGATCACTATATTGATGACGTCATTACACTATTAATATTTTACTTGGTAGACCAGGGGACTGAACTTTTGTTGTTTGTCACAACTTTTAGTGACGTAAAGTTAGGTGTGTGTGGTTTGCGTCATTTCTCGTCTAGTACAGTCTCTCCATTGTTTTGTACGTTGGTACAGATAGACGTGTCTTAAGAGCTCTTGAATTTCTCCTTGGTTATTGTTACTGGATAGCCTTAACATTTGCCTTGGACATTTTCTTGTTGGATTATCTTGACCCCTGTTTAGGATGAGTTTTATTTTTCATTGTATAGTTTTTTTATTTGAATTCGTTCGTATTTGTAAGTCTATAATTAGACTAGATCTAGATGATTAGAAGAATCCTTTCTTTTATCTTCTATAGGCTTTTAATGACAAGTCTAAGTTTTGGTCGTAGTCACAGTTCAAGACTCTATTTCAAGTTTTAGCGACAAGTCTAAGTAGTGATCTTAGCTTGGTGTAAAGACTCAGTGTAAAGTCTTGGTGTCAAGACTTGTTTATCCAGTCTCAATTTTCTATACTGAGAGTACAACTTTAGGTCTAGTCTACAGGACTGAGGTCTTCATCTCACTAATCTCAGTTGGTCGTCTGGTGTTCTAGTTGGTTTTTCATGAGTCTGAAGTTCAAGATTCCAGACTGCGGGTTGCCTTGGTCAGACCTGATGTAATAGTATGAACTATAAACTTTTAGAATTGTCGTCAGTGAACAGTATCGGATCTAGAGGCTAGATCTATGTGGATTACCAGATGTTGTGTTGGAAGTCTATTTGAACAACTTGTAATGAATATATTAAGGTAATGATATTGTTCAAATAATGATCATTTATATGTCGCAAAGAGAATAACTGGATCATTTTAGATTACATATTATTACACATATATCTATTGATATTGATACTATTATTATCATTCATCATACATCAATTCATTTGTAAATATATCACTGGAATAAATTTTTATTGTTATTTAAGATCATACACTTAGTTTATTAATTTATATACATCTGTATGTGTATGGTGTTGCTTATCAGGCTGAACTTGGGCCAAAATATTACAAGTTCAGAAAAAAATAACAATAACAAACATTGAAATAATATTAATTTTAAATAAATATTCACATTTGAAATATCTAATAATAGTTTGATAAGTACAAGAAAACAAGAACCTGACAGACAGATAGGAAGAGAGAGAGAGAGAGAGAGAGTCTTCATATGATATGCAATACCCAACGGTTCGATAAGGGACATGTGAAATTGAAGGATAAAAAATCGTTCTAAGCTCTTCATTAAGTAGTTACCATTTAATCGTTTATCTCCCCTATTGTAAACCTCAATATATCTAAACATTTGTTCTCTATTGGCTATTTCGTGAGCTAAATACTATTTAGCCATTTATCACTCAGCAACTCCACTCCTAATTTCTATGGCAATGTTTTATCATCCAGACTTACATTTTGCTTGTTCGAGTCAACTTTTGTCTTGTACAGAAACTCCAGCACCACAGAGATGACAGACAAGGACAGCCCGGCCACCAGAATGTAAAAGATACCAGCTACTTTCGAAAGCGTTAGAGAAGCGTCAGGATCCTGTGTTGAATAAAAGAGTAAAAAAACAACAACTCATTTTTAGTCGAATTTCTAAAATTTTCTGACGAGAATAATGCATACAATAAATATAAATGCTAACTGAAAAAATTTATAATGTATGCATGTCTCAATATGATTTGACTTAGCAGCAGTTGATAAGCCTTGATCTTATAGTTGTATGAGCTCTGTCTGGCTTCAACATATTACTCAAGAGATGTTTGAGGTTTTTTTTTACGGCTGTATTAGTTGCGTTTAAACAACTTATGAACAAGACCAACATATTAACTAGATGAAAGGACTAAATCCAGACCGTTAGATACTTGAATAAAGTTTAATGCATAGAGGCCACACTCGAGCCTCTGTCCGTAATAAGATGTTGTCATCTTGAATGCTAAACACCAACTGAGTAATACTAACATAGATAAAAGAAAAAACATCCTAACCCGTAACGTCCCTATTGTCGCGTTCGAAGTAGGCCAACCAGACTACGTCTCTATACTAACCAACTGTCTAATACAGTATTAATAGAATTTAAAATTTTGTTGCATAGATGGGTCTATATGAATAAAACTTGACTTACTATCCATTCTGTTGAGCAGGGAGTAATGCTATTTAATCAAGCTAAGAAAAAGATATAAACATTGCAGAGAAAGAGAAAAAAAAGAAAAAGCATCGAGAAACTACAGAAGGATTTACAAAAATGAACTTTAAAGATAATTTGTTTTCTATTAGACAATTAACAAGTAGTTTGATGGCGAAATGTTTAATGTTTTTTTTTTATTTTGTAGTTTTAATATAACCCTCTACGCACAAAAACTGCATTCAACACGACCGGCAATGCAAGTGCTACCAGTATTCTTATTTTTTTTAAATAAATAAATATAGTTCGGTGAACTTTTACCATATTTTCCCATCTGTTCACTTTGAACCCTACAGCAGACAAAAAAAAAAGGGGGGGGGGGATATAACCAGGGGCGGACTGGGTATCAAAATCGGCCCGGGCATTCTATACAATCCGGCCGACAAATTCTATATCCTACGTTGGACACCCAATTCTAGGTCTACCTGTCCTCAAAATCATTATGTTAAGTTTGATAATGTATCGATATACATGCATAGACTTATAAGAAATATACGCTTTTTTAAACCGGTAACTATGTAGGCCCTAAAAGTGTGAAGCATACTACTAGCACTGTCTACGGATGAAGGCTATTACATTATTTCGGAAAATGTATAAGATTAAAATTGTAGGCCTATTTCACTGTAGAGTCTGTGAAAGATTTTTTTAGCACGACGCTCATGGACCTTTTAATAAAAGAATATTATAAAACTTTTAACAATTTGATATGTGCCATAGTGGCATCGATCTAGCCATTTCGGTGGCCCTACTGGCCCATTTGGATACCGGCCCACCGGGCATTTGCCCAAATGCCCATATAGCCAGTCCGCCCCTGGATATAACAGGACGTTGAAGTAAAATTTTTAAAAAGTCAACTAGACTATTGGACCTTGGATGTTGTTTCCAGTGGACACTGTGATTTCTCTATCCACCATTTCTTCTTCAGCTCGTCCAAGATGCCATCCTCTCTAAGCTGGAGTATACTCAGGGTTAATTTATCTCTGGGGACAAATGTTAAATGTAACATAGAAAATATATCTCAAAGGGCACATTATGTAGTGCGAATACTATGTGTATGCAATGTGTACTACAGCGAGTAGAAAAAAAAAAGATCATATGATGCTCCACCGCAAATTTAACTATTTTAGTTCTTTTTTTTTTCAAACAATGCTCCAAAGACTTAGCTCCACTAAAAACTAGTTTAATGTGTTTGCCCCGCCCTTAAATTCCTCCATTTCAAAGGGAAACAACTCATAGATTGTATGCGTAGACACAAACACCTCAACTCACCTGATGTCAGAGCCCATGGGCGTGGCGATCCCATAACCCTTGGAGTCCAAGTTATTTCCTGCCTTCATTGTGTCACAAGGCAATCTAGAGTGGAATAACATTCATTGACTATGAGACTAACAATATGGCCAACACACACAGAGGACAACGCAATTTCGTTGTACTCAAAACAAAAGTAAACAAAAAAGTAAAGTTCCCCTTTCAAACCTTGTGGTCTATAGGGCAGATGATGTAAAGGTCATCTGATTCTGTGGCTTACGATTACCTATCCCTTGGACTATCTGATCTTTTGGGAACCACAATGATCTGTCGACCTCTTTCACTATTCCTCTCTGTCTTTTGCAGTGACTGTCTCTTTCATTGACAGGCCCCGTCCATTCTTTGATGTCTTCCCATCGCTTTCTCTGTCTGCCTCTTCTTTTTTTTTCCCCTGGTACGGTTTCCTGCAGAAAGGTTTTGCAAGCACTGTGTGGACCTCATGAAATAGCCATACAATTGAAGTTTGAATTTTTTTTTTACAGTGGTCACAAGATCATCTTGGAGCCCAATTATTTTGCTATTATCCTGTTTCAAATGTCCTCATTTGTGATGCAGTGTTTATATATGATACCTAGGATTCTTCTACAACATCTCAATTCTATGACATTCAGAAGTATTTTATATATTATGTGGCAGCGTAGCCACGGGAAATACTGCATTCCTCATTAATTTTCGACTCAAAGACAAGCCTTATTATGATTATTATAGATTATGTGAGCTTAGCCCCATTGACATCCTGCTGACACTCTAGGCAGAGACACTAGGAATCAAAGCAACTGCATTACAATAATATAAAGCCAATTTTTGTTAGATCTAATCAGACGGAGCTTTGATCTGGAAGCCTTGAGATTTTATTTGACACAGACTAGCTCTATGGTTTAGACCAGTGCTTCCCAAACTTTTTTCTTAAGGGGAACACTTTGCACATTCTGAGTATTTAACGGAAACTTTGGTTATTTTTAATAGAGATTAAATCACGTGATGGACTACTAGTTAATTATTCCAGTAGTTTGTGGAACACCTATTCTGGCCCCGTGGAACACTAGGGTTCCAAAGAACACAGTTTGGGAACCACTGGTCTAGACTTTTCTTAGAGGGGAATCTTGTGAGTTTATTCTTTACCTGGAGCTGTAATACTCGTTCAAGGTGCTCTCAATAAGATACACGTACTGGCCGTTGCTCTCACGGACTCGCTTGATGCCCTCGTCGTTGTCTTTGACGAAAACATCCGGCTGTGACGTCATGAAGGACCACATTCGTTGATAGAGGGACACTGTGGTTTGCTGGTGAGAAGAAAGTAATAGATCACTGATGCAGTAGCGTAGCTAGGAGTTCGCCATCATTTGGGGGTCCGGGGGGATTGACCTCTTTGGGGGCCCCTGAATTTTGCACAATATTTAATGTAAAAACACTTAAGTGGGGATTTTAAAATTCTCACCCTCACCCTAGCTACGCCACTGCACTGATGTCTTTATTTATATATCTGTCTTGTGTCAATCCATCCATCTATCTTATCTATGTATGTATGCAAAGGCGTAATCAGCAAAACCTGCGCCGGGGCAAGGTACCTTATTTGCGCCCACCCCCCTTTAATTTCCCATAAACATCACATAGAAACATAGACCGCGTGTGGCCCCCCCCCCCCCCGAGGGTGGCCTTCGAGGCATCCTGCATCCCTTGTCCCCCCTCACTACACCTCTGTATGTTAGTATTGTATATATGCATATTTCCATCTAGTCTATGTATTTATGTATGTATGCATTTATGTAAAGACTTACATTAAAAAACATGTAGGTGCTTCCACCCCTGTAAGGCCCATATTTGATCTCTGTCTGCTTGACCAGATCCTCGGCAGATCTTATGCTTCCGCTCATTCGTTGTGTGGTGAGAAAAGCTGCCAGGTTGGCTGTGTAAGACGAAATGATGATGAGGGTGAAGAACCACCAAACGCTGGTGACTATGCGTCCTGACACGGACCTGGCAAGTCAGACCAAAGCATAACTCAAATCAAAGGTCATTAAATCATAGTTATTGCTCTTCCACTTGAATTACAAAGTATTTTTTGTAAAAGGTTATATCAATTCACTCACTCTGTTTAGTAAAAAGTCTGTACACGTTATTTCTCCCATATCTAATCTCGGATCAAGTTGAAAATTTGCACAATTATTTCTTATACCTGACAAAACAATAATCAATACAAAAATAACCTATTAGTTAATTAGGGAAAGTCAATTTCCCCTTTCGGATCTTGTTTTCTATAGTGCAGATGATGTTAAGGTCATCTGTTTCTTTGGCCAATGGTTAACGAGCAGGGTGTCACGTGGCCAGCACAACGACCAACCCCCTTTACTTTCCCCAACTAAAATCAGGTATCCATTAGAGTTGTGTGGACTCAGGGACGCCCTGAAGATCCCGAAATTCAAAACCCAAGTCTTCAGCGAGATTCGAACTCAGGACACCAGGTTCGAAAGAGAAGGGCTTAACCACTCAGGCCCCCCCCCCCCCCCCAAAAAAAAATTAATTAAATATTGGTAATTATATATTTTGTTTGGCATTGAACAAGGGAAAGACAGAGGTGGTGGAATAATTTGAATTAGTTCCCTTGAGGAGGCTTGAGCCATTTAAAAAGCCACATGCTGCTCTTCCCCGCACACATGTAGTATTGCTAGTTTAGATCTATTACGAATTTAATTATATGACTGATCCAAACTAATCTATGCAATTACACTTAATAAAAGCTTTGTTTTTTGCAAAGTCTTTTTGTTAGTGTGTTTCTTGTTTTTTAGCTGACCAAGAGATAGGTTCCAGTGTATGACACTGTCTAGTTATTTCCGGCTTTAGCGGTTATATGTAATGAAGATCTACAATTATAAGATTTTGAGAACTAAAATTAAACCTCTGAACTTGTTAAAGTAACAAAAATAGAGAGAAAGTATAGATTACTATAGATGCATATTATTTTATTTTTTTAAATAGGAAAGCTCAGCACTTGCGTTATTTAATGTTAGCTTCGTCATCATATTTTTTATATTTTTTTTACCTTGGGTAAAATCAAGAGGTATAAGAACTAATTGATGCAATTTTTAAAAAGTTTTATTTCCAACTTCTGTGCTTTATTTTTGGTGTTTGCAATATTGATTATAACAAAACTAATAATACATTTACTATTTCCTATTCATCAATTCATTAAAGCTTAGACCCAGACTTTCACTTTGACACCAAGACCAGTGTAAGTGTCCATTCAACTCACTGTCTCACTCTCAGTCTCAACTCACTCTGTCTCACTCTCTGTCTCAACTCACTCTGTCTCACTCTCTGTCTCAACTCACTCTGTGTCAACTCACTCTGTGTCAACTCACTCTGTCTCACTCTCTGTCTCAACTCACTCGTCTCACTCTCAGTCTCAACTCACTCTGTCTCACTCTCTGTCTCAACTCACTCTGTGTCAACTCACTCTGTCTCACTCTCTGTCTCAACTCACTCTGTCTCACTCTCTGTCTCAACTCACTCTGTCTCACTCTCAGTCTCAACTCACTCTGTCTCACTCTCTGTCTCAACTCACTCTGTCTCACTCTCTGTCTCACTCTCTGTCTCAACTCACTCTGTCTCACTCTCTGTCTCAACTCACTCTGTCTCACTTTCTGTCTCAACTCACTCTGTCTGGTAAAAATTTTGATCACGTAACTTCGTTCTCATCCATTCTCGAATCAAGCTCAAACTTTGCACAATTATTCATTGGCGATACACGAATACAAGAATAAAAAAACAACAACAACAGCTTAGTGAGTTTAGACCATGAGTGGCTGGTAATTAATTATTTTGTTTGGTACCAACTAGAGAAATAAATCCTTCAGTATTCACAGCTATGGCTAAATATGTGGGGTTTTGATCCATTAGATAATTGAACACGTCATTTCTCTCAAGTTCATTCTTGGAATCAAGTTGAAAATGTAAACAATTATTTAATTCAATTATTTTTAACCAATTTTTCAATTAAGTATTGGTAACAAATTATGTTTTTAAATATAAAAAAGGAACAAAATTAAAATAAACAATATTGAGAGATACAGTAGTAAATGAGCAGTTCTCCCCCTTGGATAGCTTTTTTTATATAAATTTATTTTTTTAAAAATATTTTTATACTTTTGCTTGTTTATGTCTAGCTTTAAAAAAATCTAACACAATGGCCCCCATTCGCCTAGAGGAGATCACAGAGTCTTACTTAGGAAGGACGTCACATCCCTGCTGCATGAAGGCTCCCAAGGAAAACCACAAACTGTTTCCTATGGTGAAGTCGTTCTCCAGCTTGGACTCGGAGTCCACTTGCCACTCCTCGGAGCTGAAGCGGCTCACTAGAAACAGCACGACACTCACACCAATAAAGGCAAAGATCTGATAGAGACAAGAGAGACAGATGTTAAATATTGAGACATGATCATGTCTCTAATGGTGTCTTTAAAGATCTGATGGAGGCAAGAGAGACAAATGTTAAATATTGAGACATGATCATGTCTCTAATGGTGTCTTTATAGATCTGATGGAAGCAAGAGAAAATGGTGTTTAGTATTGAGACACAATCATGTCTCGAATGGTGTCTTTATAGATTTGATAGAGGCAAGAGAAATTGTGTTTAGTATTGAGACACAATCATGTCTCTAGTGGTGTCTTTAAAGATCTGATGGAGGCAAGAGAAAATGGTGTTTAGTATTGAGACACGATCATGTCTCTAATGGTGTCTTTATAGATCTGATTGAGACAAGAGAGACAAATGTTAAATATTGAGACATGATCATGTCTCTAATGGTGTCTTTATAGATCTGATTGAGACAAGAGAGACAAATGTTAAATATTGAGACATGATCATGTCTCTAATGGTGTCTTTAAAGATCTGATGAAGGCAAAAGATAATGGTGTTAAGTACTGAGACACAATCATGTCTCTAATGGTATCTTTAAAGACCTGACAGAGACAAGAATAAATGGTGTTAAATATTGAGACACGATCATGTCTCTAATGGTGTCTTTAAAGATCTGATGGATGCAAGGGATAACGGTGTTAAGTATTGAGACATGATCATGTTTCTAAAGGTGTGTTTAAGGATCTGACAGAGCCCTAAGTGGATACTGGCAGTGGTCAATATAAAATCAGGGCTTCTAAAGGTGTGTTTAGATTGCAGAGGCGTTTAAATGACATGCAAAACAAAATGCTAGACACGAGAGTATATCCTAATTATATTTATATTGTTTAATTCATTATTAATCGGTAGTACAATTTTTCTAAAGCTAGCGTGCATTAATTGTGTACATAAAAGATTATTTATACATTTTGGCGCAAACTTCTGCTACCGCATATGCTGGTAATCATGATTGATATAATATTTTATTAGCGTTAAAATTTTAAAAATGTCGTTCTCTATACTTCAATGTTACTGTCAACTCAGGGTTGTATTTATATACTAAGGATGTCGAATCTTTTCTTTTTTTGGTCGTAGTCTATTTACATGATTTGTGTGAAATCTTTATTCTTCAATTAATCACAACGTATTAAAAACTATTGTGAAAACTCTAAAACGACTTTAGTCTAACAAACCCAGAACTATATGCTTTACATATATCAAACACTAGTATCTTTTTAGTCGAAACATTATATGTTTTATATAATTCATGTTTTAGAAAAATATAATGAACACGAATTCGAATATAGTGATAAATTTTTTCACAAATATGACCACAGCGGCCTACCGTACAAAGCCATATTTCCTGTGATAAAGGTCGCATGAAGGAGAAGACATGAGGGTCCGTCTCGACGGGTTTCTTGATCATAAGAGAAATGCCCAAACTCATGAATGGCTTGGTGAAGTCCAGAACCTTCTCTCTGTCAGATGTTATTGTCAGTGGGGCAATCGCGATATCTGCATCCTATATGGGAAGACAAGAAACGCATTATAATTAAAAAAAAGATTAATACAGACAGGAGACGTAGAGGGTATAACTGTCACCCATAACTGTCGCCCGTGCGACAGAAATAACCAATAGTAATAGAGGCTATATAAAGATTGTAGTCAATAATAAGAATAAGGCTTGTCTTCGAGTCCGAAGATTAGTGAGGAATGCAGTATTTCCCGTGGGTGCGCAGCCCCAGCTGTGACCTACATATTTTGTCACATCCAGAACAAGCATAACCATTGTCCGCAGATGGTCGATTTAGATATTTTTTCGCCGTCTGCATTTGTCCTCGGCAGCAGATTTTCTTTTGGTCTCAAATGTGTATCCCGTGGCCTTCGTAAGTGACCTCCAGCTGTCTCGTTCCGACGCCGCATGCAGCCAGGTGATCTCTTCTATGTCAGCCAAGGAAAGTTGACTCCTAAGCTGGTCCTCAAAGCGTTTCCGTGGGGCGCCTCTGTTACGTCGACCACCTTTTAGCTCACAAAAAAGACTGCTTTTGGCATACGTTTGTCCCCCATATGGGATACGTGCCCTGTCCAGCGTAACTGTCGGACCATAAGAAGTCCCTCTATACTGTCCATACCGGCGTTCGCGAGGACATCGCTGTTTGTAGCGCGGTCCTGCCACCGTATGTCAATGATGGAGCGCAAGCATCTTTGGTGAAAGCGCTTAAGAAGTCTTAGTTGGACACTATGCAGAAAACAACTTTAGTCAATAATAAGAATACAATACAATAATACAATACATTAACAATAGAATGAATGTTTTACTTAATTCATATAATCTACACCATTCACGTGCTTTCAAATAGTCACAACATAAGTGTGATTTTACAAAAATACTACTGGGCGGCCCAGAAGTAGCTTTACAGTTATTAAACAACCTTTAAAGATTTTTGCTAGTAATACCAATCTAAAAATGTCCTCAATGTATACATTTCACTTACATAAAAAACAACAACTTTTTCTGGCTAACTTTTTACTTGATGAAACCCAAAACAAAACAAGCAAAATACAAAACAAATACTTTAAAAAAAAACGCTTATATTAAGTATATCAATTAGTCTGGATCAGTCATGTAATTTAGTATATAATAAGCCTCAAACGACATTCTTAAAAGGGGACTAATTCAGCTATACAACCACTTTAGTCAATTACTATTTCTTTTCCTTGGAAAGGGAACTAATTCAGCTTATACCACAACTTCAGTCAAGTACTATTTATTTCGATTGTTTGATATACCAAACAAAGTAATTTATTACCAATAGTTAACTGACTTATTGTTTTTCTTTTCTTTTTTTTTTATTCTTATGTTGTCAGGTTAAAGGAAATAATTGTGCACAATATCAGCTTGATCCGAGATTGGTTGTCGGGGAAATAACGTGTACAAACTTTTGGCCAGACAGACAGACACACAAACAGACACACAAACGGACAGACAGACAGACCGAGTGAGTTGATATAAGCTTTGCAAAAATAATGTCAAAGATTACATTCATCTCACAGTCACAGAAGTAGATCTCAAACATTTGTAGAGCACTAAGACTCTATCTCTATGTTTACAAGTCCAACTCTGTCTCTACTACAGAATTATATCAATTTCAGTTATTAGTCGATTTAGATCTAGACAGGCAGGTTTTTTTTATAAATTGGTAATTTTTATTTTCTCGCTTTTTTTCCTTCTTTTAAACATTTTAAAATAATTTCATTTGAGGGACACCGAATTCACTTTGCCTAGGGGCTCCGATTATCCAAGGCCGGCCCTGATGGGCAAGATGGAAAGTTCATACTCGTACTAGTGTAGTGTTCAAAATTGTTGTCGTAAAGAGTCAACTCAACGATGGTACGTTACTCGAAAAAACAACAATTGACCATTCTAATGTAAGAACGTAGACGCTAGAATCTTAGTCTTTTATGAAAAGCTTCTTGAGTCGATCTCGTGCCAGACGCTTCTCTAACAGAGCTGGTCAGAAAGAAACGATCTGGGAAAATATGCATTAATTAAAAGAAAATTTTCCCAGAACTCGATTGAAAAAAAAAAGAAAATTGTGTTTGTCGAGACCTTCTGTCTTTCATCGGAGTGTGGCGCCCAGACATGGTGTACCCCCCCCCCCCCTGGCTCTTCCTTTGCCACGCCTCTGATATAGGCACGTGTTATGATACAACTCAAGTAATGAAGTGCACTTTGATCACGCTCTGAGTTGCCTCCTTCCCCTAACTAGCTAGTAACTTTTTGTAATGTAGCACCAAAATTGTAACAGCCTTTTGTTTGGCTACGTATGGAGCTATAATGCAATTGGTATAATGCAACTGGTATAATGCTGTCTATGAGTAGTGGATTTGCCTACTTTAACAATGGGAATGTTTAATAGATTACCCGTGGTAGTCTTAATAATGGTAAGGAAATTTTGCATACATTTTCAGCATATTTATTTCGAGAGAAAAAATATAATTCGGAAAATATGGAATTGAGATAGACATACGAAGATTAACCCATGGACTAATAACACTGACTGAAATAGAAATACAAAACTAATGGAATCTGCGTTCACTCTACAATTAAATGTTAGTAAGAGCAAAACAAGTGATTACGTGTTTAATCAACTCCCCTATGACGCCATTCCACGTGCCGTCTTTCTGCTTCCTCCCATACTCCCCGTCTTTGACAAACCGGATGTGATATTCGTAACCAACGTTACGAGACACCATCTCAGCCAGATCAGAGCAGTAGCCAATAAACCTGAAGCGCCCAATGAGTGGGATTCCGTCTGTGACTTCTAGAGCTGCCATCAAGTAGGGCTCTTCCTGGAACACAAGGCAACAATACAAGTAGGTCAGTAGGTTAGTCGTCTGCTTAGTTTAATAACAAACAATCTGGACAAACACACATAAGTTAAGAAAAAGGAACCGCTAAGTACAGACTTTTATCTGAAAACTGTGGCGTTTATCTCCGTTACTGCTATATAAAAATTAATTCATTTGTACTACATGATTGACTAATTGATACATTTTTAAATTGATGCATGTATTGTTATCGACTATGAATAATTAAGCAAAATAATAAGGGGGCTAAATCCAGGGCCTGTCTTAGGCCACTGCAACCTATGCGGCACAGTGGGCCCCGCACTTTCGTAGGCCCCGCGCGAATTCTATGTGTAAATTATTAAATTAAACCATTTTAACTTATTATTAAAGGGTTCCTGCAGATCTCCTGAAATTGCAAAATATACGAAAAAGTCATGAAAAACTCCTGAAATTATTAAAATCTTCTGAAAACTCGTGTAAATTTCCTTAAAAAACAAAATTGTCGTTTCGGGGTGTCATTCAATATGGAAAACGCCAACCTATTCGCGATTTAAAAAAAACGGCATTGTCAGCTTTCATTTAATGAAAATGTAATAATAAGGTGAATTTTAACCAAAACAAGACGTTCAAATACTTGATTTACTTTAATAGTCACCGACATATAAATATAGATCTAAATCTATCTCGACCTCTTTAAAAAAAAAAAAAAAAGCGATATTTTTCTAGTTGATAGTAAATCTAAAAGATAGGTCTGAATGTTTATCAGCTCTTTTGTTGGAAAACTACTATCTACTGTAGATGGCTCGTAAAGTTAATTTAACAGTGATTTTGTACTTAGTAAAGAATGAATAAAATGCAAAGACGAATTTATTCGCTAATACAAAATCTTAATTTCTCACTTATTATCCTTATCCCTACCCAGACTAGGCCCCGCGCAATCCGTTTAGAATAGGGCCCCGCAATCTGTAGGTACGGACATATATATATATATATATCCATAACTCTCATTTATTAGCGTTTATTTCCCTTATTTTGAAAAGAAACCCAAATCATTAATCACCAATAATTATTTAACAACGCAACAACAATTGTTTAATTTTTAAAAATTGTTATTCCTGTCGTGTCAGTTTCAATGTATAAGTGTGCAAAGTTTTAACTAGATCCGAGAATGGAAAATGGGGAAAAACATGTTGAAACGTTTTTACCAGACAGGGTGAATTAAAAACTTATTAAAAAAAGAGAATATGGCTGCTAATGTTCTAAAAACTGAGCTCAGATCAGGTTCGGCCTTAGATAATTGGAGGTCCATGGCGAAGTGACTTTGGTGGCCCCAAATGAAAAAAAAAATATTTAAATAAACGGCTAAAACACAAAATTGTGCCATCTATTTAAATTTTAAAACCTATATTCCAGATTAGTTAATATGCATATGTTTGCCTATGTCGACCTAATGATTTTCCTTTATAAAGAATTCTTACTACCAACTAGTATCCATAAAATAATATGTAAATCTGAGATTTAAACACTACAAAGACATAGACCACATCGGCCGTCCGAAGCAACTCGTTCCATGCCCAAATGACACAAGGAAAGGAATACCTCTTATACGAATTAGTCCTAGCCTAATGGATTAGACTCCTTCCGGATGTTCTGTTTGGCTGTGTTAGCCTAGTTATAAAACAAAGCCTATTATGTTAGTGTATATATATATATATATACAGAGAGAGAGATAGATAGACTACTTGCAACTTGGAAAATACACTGGCTAACTGTGTATGTAATATTATTCACACTCGTATTGTTTTAAAGATTTACATTGCAACATGAGTTATCAATTTCTGAAACTAATTTTTTTTTCTGATTTTCTAATTGTCTCTAGTATCACAACATTTCAGCACAAATGTACTAATGTGTACTTGGTGTGAAATATTTAACTGTTTTCACTCATGCAAAATGTTCCAGAACCGTGGAACTAGGCTACTAGTGACTTCTTTCAAATTACAGTCAGTTAGCATCGACTCGTTCTTACACCTTTTTACTTTAAAACAAGGGGGAAAAAAAGCTCACAGATGAACGTGGACCCAAATTATGTGAAAGCTTAGCAGCAAAGTTTTTTTTTTTTTTAAAGTGTGGAAATGCAAAACTTCTGGCACCTCAAAAACTTAAGAGGAAGATATGACTTGGACTTTTATTTCAGGTCATAATTTGTATAATATACTGCTGGGGCTGAATCAGCTTTTGCACGAAATGGTGAAGTGAGGATATTGGAAACTGTTCCAAGGTTTTTGAGTCTTAAAATTTGCTTTCTATTTCCACATCCAAATTATTAAAATAAGTCTTGTACATTTCAATCATTTCACAAGAAATAGCTTCACCTTTAAGCAAAGAAAAATGACAAAGCCTGTTGTCACTAGCTTGCCTTGACAAATAGAATAGCTATGTTTGAAAAGATGCACTTACATGTGCAAACAACCCATTGTAATTATGTCAATGGCAAACATAAAGTCTGTCTTCCACTCTTCTACAGAAATATAAGAAACAAAGTCACAATCAATATCCTTCATGGAACATATTAATTTCTTGTTTGAGATTTCATATTCATCTCAATCCCTTGTCCATGCTAAACCAGAGAATACTACTGGTTACCAAAACATTATTACCATATTTAAAGAAACTTTTTGAACAAATATGTCTAAGAAAAATCGCAAAAATCTTGGAAGACAACATCCACCATCTGCATCATAACTACGTCAAGTCGTCGCGAAGTGGGCGACTTCTGTCAATCGAGACAAGAACAGAGCGGTGCAAAAACTCGTTCGTACCTTATTCGGTCAGACTTTATCAACGCCACCCTTTGATCAGGAAACATGAAAATCACCAAGATGCCTGTGTGTAGTCGCTGAATGAACTCTTTATGTTGTGTCTGATGTATTTATGTGAATGTTTCTGTTGTGTTGTCTTTAGATGAGAAAAGAGCACTTGTAATCACAACGAATTTCCATAAGCAGTTTTAGTCTTAGAATGTTTTGTTTCCAAACCTTCAAGTACTTTTCGTATCTGCCACTGCCTGTGGTTAAGACCCCTAGCTCTGATAAGTTTGAAACCTGAGATAATTGGGTCAATAACATTTTTAATATTCATTGAAACATTTTGTAAACTTGGGATAGTGTTCTTTAATTATATTAACAAACCTTTTTTTTTTCCAAGCAAAGCACGGACGCCATCGGTTGTTATACTTGCCATTTTGGTCCATACCAAATGAACACTTTCAACACAGTTTTTCATAGCATTGAAAAAATACTGGCTTGAGTTTGCGTGTTTGACTGATTGTTTTGACATATTGCCAATTAGAATAATCTTCATTTACTTTCAACTTTTTAGAATGACTTGAAGAGACAATGTTTCTTTAGCCTCTTCATCATAAGAATTTGAAGTTTCAATAATTTATATATATTTAAAATTATTTTGAATATATATAATCGGAAGGCACATCTATAATTTGTGGGTGTTCGCGGGCCGCATAAAACGCTCCGTGGACTGCAAGTGGGCCGCACCCGGAATTTGCCCACCCCTGGTCTAACCAACTATTTAACAAGTCTTACAGAAATGTCTCAAAATATATATTTTGTTTACATGGGTTATCTAACAATACAAACAGGTGTGAATTACAAATAAAGTGAAACACAAATATAGTAATATATATTTTAAAAACCCCAAGAAATAATAAATAAAAAAAAATGATTTAGAATAAAAGAAAGAAATTTATACAAATAAACAAGAAATGAAAAACTTATTTTTTGCACAAAACCAAGAAACATGTTTGACTATGCAGAAAATAGGGACAACTAAAGAATTGTATGAAACTAAACCAGAGATAAACAAAACAAACCCAAACAAAACATATACAAACCTAAAGAAGAAAACTATTCAAGAATTCATCATTAAAAAAAAACAAATAAATAAACTGAGTGAAGCAACAAACAGCGTAGACCAGCTCTGACCAAGAAGACAGAGACAGACTACACATTGGCCTACGTCTATAGACGTGACGATTCTGGTCCTGTTGTCTATGGTTCTGTTGGCCTTGTCTAGAACCTGCTCTTCTCCGTAGACATTGAAGCCGTCTCTTGAATGCCAAGTTCCCAGCTATGGAAGAAATAGGATTATGTGGTGAAGATCAGCTGGGCAATGTGATGCGTTGTATCATCGAACGTTGGGACATATCTGCTTGAATATGTCTACTTGTTCATGTATGTTTGTAATATATGTTTGTATTGTATATAGTACGTGCATGTTTGTTTTTTTTGTTTGAACAGAGAGAAAGAAAGAAATAGAGAAAGAGAGAGAGGAGAGAGAGAAAAAGAGAGGAGAGAAAAAGAGAGGAGAGAAAAAGAGAGGAGAGAAAAAGAGAGGAGAGAAAAAAAAGAAAGAGAGAAAGAGAGAGAGGAGAGAGAGAAAGAGTAGAGAAAGAAAGAGAGAGAGAAAGAGAGATAGAAAGAAAGAGAGAGAGAAAGAGAGATAGAAAGAGAGAGAGAAAGAGAGAAAGCGAGAGAAAGAGAGAAAGAGAGAGAGGAGAGAGAGAAAGAGTAGAGAGAGAAAGAGAGAGAGAAAGAGAGAGAGAAAGAGAGAGAGAAAGAGAGAGAGAAAGAGAGAGAGAAAGAGAGAGAGAAAGAGAGAGAGAAAGAGAGAGAAAGAGTAGAGAAAGAAAGAAAGAGAGAAAGAGAGAGAGAAAGGGTAGAGAAAGAAAGAGAGAGAGAAAGAGAGCGAATGAGAGAGAAAGAGAGAGAGAGAAAGAAAGAGAGAGAGAAAGAGAAAGAGAGAGAGAAAGAGAGAGAGAAAGAGAGAATGTGAGCGATTGATCAAGAAAGAAGTGAGGGAAAGAAAGAAAGAAAGAGAGAAAGGGAGAAAGAGAGAAATGTTTGAGCAATAAAAAAGAAAGATGGAGATAGAGAGAGACAAAGAGTAAAAAAGAGAGACTGGGCAAGAAAAGAGATAGAGAGATAAAGAGGATATAGAGAGAAAAAGATAAAACAAGAGATTAGAAAGTATTTGGAACAACTCTTCCTGCCTTAACATTTCCATTCTATAGTGTACAAGAGCCCGTGTGGACCTGTATTGCGCCCATTTCTTAAAGCTTACAACTCGCATTCTGATGTTTTCTTAATGCGCCCGTTGAGATCAGCGATGACTTGAATCCGACAAAATAATTCAAAATAAAAATCTGCCTCGTATTCTTGCTTTTGTTGATGTAAAATTTAAATTTCGCACATTTCCTTTCTTTTTTTTTTTTTTAAAGTGATCAATTTTAGAACGTCATCAAGACAGTTTTTTTTTTAAAGCTCTTTATACTATTTTTCAAGTCTAATGGGATTTCTGTTTGCTTCTGGACAGTGTCACGCTATCGCCTGTTTCTGTCTTTCCATTTGTCCTTACTAGATCCGACATTATCACACTATAGTCTGTTTCTATCTTTCGACTTGTTCATATTTAAACTTGTAGGCTACGGAGAAAGGTTTTAACTTTTTTTACCTTTGAAATTTTGTCATATTGATTCGCTTTTAGCATGTTAAAGTGAAGTTTTTATACAACTAAGGAGATCACCATTTACATAACAAAGAGCATGCATATCTATCTATCTATCTATCTATCTATCTATCTATCTATCTATCTATCTATCTATCTGTCTGTCTGTCTGTCTGTCTGTCTGTCTGTCTATCTATCTATCTCTCTCTATATATATACTAGCCTGGCATTACCCGCGGCCTGCGGGTCTAAGTTTGTGTTTACTAATCTATTGGATTGGATTTAGATGTATGTTAAACTTAGCTAGCTGATGATCGTTTCACGTTATTTCTCTTTCGTTACGAAAATAAAATTAGTTTTGGGAAAATGGGTTTACCCGAAGCCGATACATTCTTATCTATTTAAAACGAAAAGAGCGATAGCTTTGTTAAATGAATTGGATTATAAAGTGAACAATTAAACGAAATAATTTTTAGTACGCGATTCATGAATGAATATAGATGTAGGCCTATCTCAACTCGGCTTCGCAGCTTTTGTAAACGAATGTAGTCTCCTAAAAATAATGCTTTAGAAAACCAAATTTGAATGTTTATTTGACAAAAATATAAAATGAATGGACTATAATTAGTATGTTCATGTGTTAAAGTATAAAACTATCTGTGCGAAGAGTTGAATTAGAGTTTTAGATCTAGGGATGGGATTATAAAGTAAACAATTAAACGAATTAATATTTAGTACGCGATTCATTACGGTATTGTCTAATGAAAGAATGTTCGTCAGGAAATCTGTAGTCAGATATAAGGAACTAATTTATGTAAAAAATGCTTTTGAAACACAAAATTGAAGGTTAATTTTATTATATAATGAAATCAATGGACCTTCTTTTGTATTTTCATGTGTCAAAGTAAAAAAATATCTGCGCAAAGTGTATTTCTTAAAATTAGATCTAGGTCTAAATCCTTTTGATCTTTCTCATGTCAACATTGTAGACTTGACCTAGATCCATAAAATACTATAGCTGTAATAGAGTCGGACAACTTTATTTTTTTTAAGGGTCTTAAGTTTGTTTTAGGGCTACAATACATACACTACGGTCTAAGTTAGTACCCAAGGAACATTCCTGCAAAGTTTTATCAAGATTGGTCAAGCGGTTTTGATGTCTATAAGTCACATACATACATACATACATACATAATTTATAATATATATATATACATATATATATATATATAATTCTCTTCGTGGCCCAACCATGCGGGACACCACGATGAAATAGTCATGGAAAGACAACTCTTTTATTTTGTCGGACTAGAGTTACTCCCACGTAACTTTAGCGGTGGCAGAGAGCGAGTCTCAGATAAAAAATGAGGGGGGAGGCGGCGTATGCTACGCCGCGGGTAGGCTCGTGTTACAATATTTGTGTGTGTGTATATATTATAACGGTTTGAGAATCACTGTGACATTAGGTACACGAGATTCGCTTGAAATTCATGTTTCACGTGAAAAGCGAAGGCTTGCTTGGAATTATGGGAAAAACATCGTTCTGGGAGCTGACCACATGGTCATTTATCAGTAGTTACCATGGTAATAGAAGTAAATAGACGTATAATGCATATTGTGTAAAAAGTATTACTAGATGTTTAGTTGATATAATCCATTGGATCTTATAATTAATTTTTGTGAAGTAATACATGTGATTCTTTATCATAGATCTTTATGGTGGACTTGCCAAAGGGTTAATATTTTATATCTAATAAAATCATATTTATCTGCTGAATGATGACTTACTTAATGAATTTCAATGTAGTTGTGCTAATCTAGTTATAGTACTCATTAGTAGACATACGCGACAGCAAATCAAGTGTAGAGAAGTAGATTTCATTATTACACAGCAGACACTTTAATAAACACCAGAAGAGGTGTTAAATATATAAAGTTACATTTCGTTATAGAGGGCTCAAAACTTAATTCTTGAATGAGGGCGACGTCGAATGTTAAGCAACCCTCCCACCTCCCCCAGAAAGACCTTCATTTTTCTTCTCTAGACCACGAAGAGGACCGCCAAAACGGTGGACTGAGGGAACGGTGTATGGACATTGCTATTCATGATTTTGGCAACCCCTCGGGATTTTGTTATTCGCTTATCAATTGGGGGCTATTTTTCTCTTCTATCTAACGTTTCAACACTACAACTCGTTGAGGCGGCACCTAGTTGTGTAAACAGTGGCGTAGCTAGAGTGGGGGGGGAGGGGGAGAATTTGTCCAGGGATAGTGTATAACTATAGCGTACCATTAACTATCTTCATAATTATTCTTCCATATTCTGACAGAACTGGTCATTTCTTCACAATCGTACATTCTACCCTCTTATGGTTTCACTTCAATAGAAGTTTTGTTTGTAGTTAGAAAATGTTACTTTTGTTATAGAAGTCTAGGAGAATGCGGGCTCTTTTTATCTAACACAAATTATTGTTTATAAAACCAAAAATTAATGTAATTTAAAGGGGTCAAATCAACGACGGCATCGTTAATTAGAAGTGAAAGATTTAAAGGTTCCTGTCATTAGGAAAGTCTCATTGAGTGTCAATCATTCTGTCCGTAGGTTTCCCTTCAATGAAATGGTGATTCATTAATCACATCAGTTCTCATGAGACACGGTTTCCTGAGCCAAGCCTGGGTTCCTCCTTCTGAAGCAAAGCCGGAGGATCCTTCGTGCTTCTCTAATGTACCACCTCTAGTCACGAGAGGACCATCATCACCCTTATGGCACCCGATGAGGAATGTCGTGGCGGATGGGGGCTGGTTTGTGGAGCCTTTGTTTCACCCTCTCCTCGTGAATAGTTTGATTGACTAGAACATATTGTTGGAGCCTACTGGACACAATGTTCTATCCCTGTTGGCCTATACATCTCCCCTAACGACTGTTACCCCGGGGATGCAACGATAAGGCCTGGAATATACCTCCCACATTTAGAAGGCCAGACCTGGCTTGTGTTGTCCACCTGTCCGAAGCTGCCAGAAGTGACGTGTGTAGAGGAAGTGTGACTGCCATTGGCCACATGCCTTTTAATACTCTAGTCCGGTAATACATTAGTATCATACAAAAGTTATTCTACCCTTGCGTTTTGTTTTGAGAAACTAAAAATGCACACCATCTCTTGAAAACTTTTATTTAGTTCCTTTTCTTTTTATGTTTTTATTAGTTAAAATAAAATAAATTGGAATTTTCTATTTTTGGAATCAAGGACTACAACTCTCGACTGAGCAGCAGAAAGCTAACAAAGTCAAGGGGTTAAACTTACGATGGATATCCCTTTATACATGGTCACCTCTTGAACGTCTACGCTGTAGTTTATTCTCTGACCAGTCGCGTGGAAATTAATATTACCACTTTTTCCATCCATTTTTGTCTGATGAAAAAAAAAAAAGAAAATATGCACCTCCACCAGAAATTTATCAAATCATTTTAAAATAAGACTAACTGCTTAAACGTATTTGCAGCACTGTAGTATCATTTTAAATTTGCATCAAGAAATTTCGTTTTAATACAAAATTATTAATTCTATATTGTAATGCTCGCGCATATTTTGGAAAATAAAGTGGATTAAAAATCCCTAAATTGAAACGATCATATCATGCCCAAAATTTATCCAGCATTATGAGATTAATATCATACCATGCCCAAATTTTATCCAGCATTATGAGATTAATATCCTAAGTTTTGCTAGTCATAATTTACACATTTTTTTTTCAGAAAAGTCTTTAAAAGCCTAGTGCTCAACAATTCGCAACGTTTAGGCAACCATATATTTCTGATTATACAAGGCTTCAGTAGTACGCTCGATTCCTGTTGATCAGACCACATGATGATACACTGATACAGTCATGTTCAGTCGACTGTTGTAATTAGATCAACAATAATACGCCTACAGCAGCTTAGTAGTCTACCAGCATGTTCGGGGCTACAATTCAACGAACATGAACAACAAGCATCCATCTATTTAACTTCATACCCTGTGCAACACTTGCGCTAATGTCGAGCCATATTTCCACTTTCCCCTCAGTTGGGGCAGACAGGTCTTCTCCTGGTTGTGGGGCCAGCCGTTGACCTCGGCAAACACATTCACGGAGCCCTGGCTCTTCTGCAGCGTTCTGAGGGAGTCCACCAGGAGACCGAGTGTGTCAGAGGCGATGTGGTCGTAGACCTGTCAACCAAACATCAGACATGGAGAGTCTCCAGGGAAATTTAAAATGAAAGTTATTTCAAATCATCCTTTGGCCTTAATTTACATTATTAAATAACATATTATTTATAAGTCTAAGATTTTTTTTTACACATGGATAAAAGCTTGGTAGATAGAAAAACAAATTATTTTTCAAAGTTTTCATTAAGGCAATTTAAATTAAAGTACACTTTTTTTGGTGTCGAAAGGAGAAAATGTCATGGAAACTAGTTATCAGGAAAAGAAGACTAAATGAGTTTGTACTTTTAAAAGTCGACACACCGGCTGGCATAAGAAAGAACTCAATACTGTGAAAGCTGAGCTGGTTCGATCATATTGTAAGACCAGACTCACTATTAAAAGTCATTCTTCAAGGTACAGGGGAGGGAGCACGAAGACAGGGACGTCCTAAGAAAAACTGTCTGGATAACATAAAAGAATGGACCGGCCTCTCTCTTGATATCCTGTTAAGAACAGCTGCTGATCGGGGAAAATGGAGGGACTTAGTCAAACTGTCACAGCACCCCTACGACGAAAGTCAAGGGACAGATGAGATGAGCAATCAATCATAATAAAATCATTTAATCAATCATTAAATAATGAATCTATCAACTGTAAGCGAATCAATCAATCAACCAATGCACCATTCGACGAATAAATGAAGAAATAAAAAACAATCAACTCTAGGACTAATCAATCATTATTATGAATGAATCAATCAACCATGGAATCATTTAACAAATGAACTAATCATACAAGTATACAAAATCGATTAATCTGTTAATCGTTTAATGTTAATCTGTTAAGCCATTCTTCAACTAATTATTATTATATTATTATGGCTTTTATATAGCGCTACTTTTATGCTTAAAGCATGCTCAGAGCGCTTCTGTCCAATCTTATTTTGTGGACCAGGGGGTATCTAGGAGTTTGTTTTGCCTTTAGGCGCTCAGTAAACACAACTCTGCCAGTCTGTCGAACCTCGAGCCCCCTTCATAGATAGCCAAGACAAGCCAAGTTCAAGCGCACTTAGCCTCTCGACCACGCTTCTTTAACTAAAATAGCCTATAAACAATATTACATTTATGTAAGCCCTTTTTATGTCCCGAATCCCTAATCACATTCGTTTGAAATAAATAAACACAAATTGTGGGTAAGGGGAGGGAAGGCTAAGTTTCCTCCATTTACGGAAACGTCACATAATAAAGCCTCATATTATTCTCCCTCTCAGTCCGCCTTGCATCCCTCCCTGCCCCCGCACCCTCCCTGCCCCGCACCCTACTACTCCCGCACCCTACTACTCCCGCACCCTACTACTCCCGCACCCTACTACTCCCGCACCCTACTACTCCCGCACCCTACTACTCCCGCACCCTACTACTCCCGCACCCTACTACTCCCGCACCCTACTACTCCCGCACCCTACTACTCCCGCACCCTACTACTCCCGCACCCTACTACTCCCGCACCCTACTACTCCCGCACCCTACTACTCCCGCCCGCTAGAACGTTACTTACGTTGATAGTTTTGAGTTTGTCTCTCTTGTACTGTACTATCTTTCCGTCCTTGAAGATCTCAAAGCCTGTGATGTTGACGCCCCCAGTTTTGAAGGACTCCAAGGAAATGGAACGTAAACTCTTGGGGGAAAAAAAACAACAAGATATTTTGTTACGCACGATGCCATTGGTTGAATAGAGTATTTAAAAAAAATCTTAAAATTTATGGTTGAATACAAGTTAAATCGATCTAACAGTCCATGCTATTGGTTGAATGCAAAATTTAACACATCTAACAGTCTATTTGATTGGTTGAATACAATATTTAAAAGAGCTAACAGTTTTTAGAATTGGAGACTACACATTTTCAGAAGCATTGAAAAGATCATATTAATATCAGTCTTTCGATCACCGCAGTTTAACGGCGTTTACCGATACTAATCTATACATGTCAATTGTGCCTATGATGAACTAGTATATTATTATTTCTGCTTATCCAAATGAAAAGATAGACAATTATAAAACATAGCACCAATATTCAATACAAACACATAATATATCACATAACAAAAATTCTAAATACAAAAGGATAATACAAACTCATTATACAAACACATAATAGAAACACTATATGCAACACTGAATTCAAACACATAAAACTAACACATACAAAACAAAACACCAGTACTGAAAATTCGAACACATAATACAAACACATAATACACACATAATAATACAAATACAAAACGCCAATAAAAATAAATAAATTACAGCTTTTATATAGCGCTGCTATAGCATGCTCAGAGCAGTGGACCAGTGAAGGGGGTAGGGGGTATCTAGGAGAAGGTTTACCGTGCTTCCTAAACACAACTGCAAGTCGGGTGTCGAACCTCGAGCCCCCTTCATACGTAGCCAAGCGAAGCCAAGTTCAAGCGCACTTAGCCTCTCGACAACGCTTCCCACGTACTCTAAATTCTAACTAGGGGTGCAGCGGATAGTACTTATGATATCCGGCCGGAGCCGGATTTAACCGGATAGTAAAATTAGATATTCGGCCGGAGCCGAATACCTACATGACTCAAACAGCTCGTTTTACTGAAGTTTTTGCAAATCTTCTATATAACATACCTATATTCATATTATTTTATTACTTTCTTACTTTAAACTCTATCACTGATTGATAAACTAAAATCAACAGCATTTTTTTTTACAGATATGCTTATCATAAACTAATCTTTGTAACATGAGATGGTGTGTGCGTATGTATGAGGCCGCTAATTGTAAAGTAGAATGTGGGATAACTCGTGCAGAATATATAAACTTATATGTAACTAACGTAAATCTTTCAAAGGTAAAGTTCAATCTTGGTTTTATAGCGTAAATCTCTCTTAGTCTTAAGTACAATCTAAGTTGTATAGTGGGTAGATGTTTGTGTTCATGTATTTTACACCATCAACTTGTCATTAGGCTCGTGTTTTAAAGGCCACAAACCGCTTCTGACAGCGTTCTCGAGATATGTTCCAATTTTCAAGCGATGTTTCAAATGCTGACAGCAAATTTGCAGCCGTATGCTGGCCATTAAATTTAATTGACATTTCTCTCCAAGTAAACAAACTTAGTGACCTCTAGACAGTGTCAATATGTCTTAACAATTTGCGTTAATCCATTCTGGCTTAAGAATGGTCAATGTCTATATTCTCTATCAATACATTGTCATGGATTAAACAAATAAGAAGTTGAGGGTGTTGAGTCTCTTGAGCCCTCCCTTTAAAAATACCCTTGGTCAGTGTCTGTTTGGCTTGTAGTCCTGACTCATAATTGAGACTTAACTCAAAGTAAACAAACTTATTACCCGTCCAATAGTATAAAAGGTGTGGTTTGTGGTCCAGACCCTTGATTGACAACCTATCTCATAATAAACAAACTCATACCAAATTAACCTTATAGAGATTTGGCTTGTAGTCCCGCCCCTAATAAAAATTCTACTCCAAGTAAACAAACTCAGTTCCCGCATAAGATGTGACCTCTAGACAGTGTCAACAGGTTGACATCTGGCTTAATGTGGTCAGCTGCCTATCTGTAAACTCAATGTTATGGACTAAACAAACAAAAGGAGGTGGGAGTAGCTCATCTCTACCTCTGGAGATATACCCGCACATCTAGACAGATTATCAGCGTGACGTAGTTAAGGAATATGACATGTTTACTAGACCACTCAAAGGTCAAGACAAGCCAGTGTGCCAGACATCGCTGCTACGTATGCAATACGAATTTATAATGTAAAGTCTAGTTCCCCCCCCCCCCCCCAATAACAAACCCAGTTCCCTCGTGTGACCTCTAGAGAGTGCTTACGTCCATCGTTATCTGACTTGGGGTCACCTGTCAATCAATGAGCTCAATGTGATAGGCTAAACAAATAAAAGGGGGAGGGAGTTGTTCATCTAGAAATATACCTGGTTACCTTAGAGGTGTGGCTCTTGTAGTCCACCCCCCCCCCCTAAATAAAAATTAACTATTAAGTAAAAAAACTCAGTTCCCTCGAAAGGTGTGACCACTAGAGAGTGTCTATACGCTGACATTAAACCTACGTCCATCGTATTTAACTTGTGGTTACCTGCCTATCTGTGAACTCAATGTGATGGACTAAACAAATAAAAGGGGGTGGGAGTTGTTCTTCTCTACCTCTGGAGATATACTCGCACAGTTAGACAGACGTCTGGTCAGCATGATGTAGTCAAGGAATGTAACATTTTAACATGTTAACTAACTTACTCAAAGGTCAAGACAAATTGAAAAAAGTGCCAGCCATTGCATCTCTGTATGTAAAGCGCATTTATGATGTAAAGTTTCATCTCTATTTATATTAAGTTATTAACATGCCTTGTCTTTATAATAAACGATGTTTGGTGCATATTCATAATGGCTCTATTTTTAAGCACATTATTTTGTTTTCATATAAACATTAATACATTCTATAACAGACAGTAATGGAACGAGGTCCACTTTATGCATATTAAATAGGTGTATTTTTTACTATCCGGTTTACTATCCGGTAGTGATATCCGACCGGAGCCGAATAGCACCGGATAGTAAAAAATGCCGGATATTCGCCAGTAGCCGGAGCCGGAGGGACTATCCTGTGCACCCCTTGTTCTAACACATAATAGAAACACAAAACACACACACAATACAAATACAAAATACACATACATAATACAAACACATAATACAAACTTACCAAGAAGGGTAACAGAAAATGAAAACGAACTTTATAAATGTCTTTTTCATTTATCTGAAAAAAAAAATTATTTCAGGATAATAAATAAGCTGTGTGGTGAGCGCTTGGGGTAGTCATCACAATCGTCCCGAGTTCGAGCCCTGTCCACTGATATCAGCCTTGAAAGAGATTTGAGATATGGCGTAATATTGTTAAGCCAAAATATATTGATTCAAATGTCAAACCAAATATATTGATTCAAATGTCAAACCAAATATATTGATTCAAATGTCAAGCCAAATATATTGATTCTAATATCAAGCCAAATATATTAAAGCCAAATATATTGATTCTAATTTGAAGCCAAATATATTGATTCTAATGTCAAGCCAAATGTCAGCCCAAATTTATTGATTCTAATCTCAAGCCAAATGTCAAACCAATTGCATTTTTTGTAATGTCAAATCCAATGTATTGATTGGGAATATTTTTAGTTTCTATAGCAAAACATTTAAATTTAAATCAGAAATTGATTAATCTTCCTTATTTCGGTTTACATGTTGGGTTTACGTGCTGGGTTTACTTAGGTTTACTTGTTGGGTTTACTTTGGTTTAATGTGTGTAAGTGTTTGTCTTTTTTTCGTTGACTGGTAAGGAGATATAAATTAAAAGAAAAGGTAAAAAACATATATGAAAAAACAAAAGAGTGAAAGATAGTATAGTGTTACGATCATCAATAGTGCTAGATGTTACAATCAAACTTGATGTCAAGATGTCACGTTGAAGCACAATCAATGATCGTAATTGCCGAGGATCTTGAAATCGTCTCTAATAAGATGATCGTACAGAAATAGCTAGATCTAGTTGATAATACGATCATTCAGAATGTTGCCAGTTGATAAGAGGATCATCTAAAAGTTGCCAATCGCTAAGTCGACCTAAGTATGTTACTATATTCAATAAAGAAACTTCTCTTCGTCTAAAACAAATACTTTAATTCAAAACTTGGAAAAGCTATTCACAAATAATTACAATGGTTAAATGTACTTGAATAGAACAGAATAAATATAATTCTGTTAAATAAATGATCTACACAATAATGTAAAGTATACATCTGAATCTTAACACGTTCCGCACGACACTGACTAAAAATCTAGAATCTTTCCCCGGGTATCGTGTTGTCACGTGTCTAACATCCCCTCGTTGCAATGCCAACCAATAAATGCAGCTCAATGTACAATAATTAATATTTCAAAACCAATCACATTTATTCTGACACATAGCCCTGCCGTGTGATGGAATTCCCCGAGCTAACAAGTTCTGGCTGGTAACCTTGGCGCTAAATATAGATACTGTGTACGTGACATATAGCAAGGAAAAACTTTATATAAGATGAAAGGAGAATTATCTAAGGAAAGAACCGCTAATTGCTGCAATTTATATGAAAAAGGCAGTGCTTAGCTCCCTTTCTTTTATATAAAAGAAAGCCAATCAATTAGTACTAATTGATAATTAATTGGTTAATTTTTGGTTTGATTTGTGTATTTTCATTGCCTATGAATAATAATGCGAAATTTAGATTTAATCCGACAATGCGAAATGGGGGGAAAAACATTTTCAAACTTTTTACCAGACAGACAGAGCGTGAGTTGATATAAGCTTTGTAAAAACAAGAGATAAAGCAAAAACAGACAGAGAGAGAGAGAGAGAGAGAGAGAGAAAGAGAGATGGTGTAATAATGAAAAAGTTAAAAGAAGATGAACATGAAAAAAGAAAGAAGCAGAATGAGAGATGAAGAAAAAAGAGCGAGAAGAGGATTGAGGGAGAGAACAGGAAACGAAAAGATAGAAAAACGTGAGACAATAAAGAGAGCGAGATGGGGGAAGAGAGAGAAAAAGAGAGAAAAAAAAAAGAACTGGCATGGTAAGGAAAAAAGTGAACAGAGAAACAGAAACAAGGATAGAGAGAAAAGAAAGGGAAAGGGAAAAAAAAGAACAAAATGAGAAACGGACAAAAAGTGACAGAAGGTGAACAAGATTGAAAAGAGAGATAGAGAAAGATTGAAAAAAAGAGAAAGGATGATTGAAAAGAAAGAAGAAGAAACATGGAAGACTATTGAAAAAAAGTGAAAATAAAGTCAACAAAAATTAAATTTTAAATGACTCACAATTTTAGCCATCGCCGATTCGGCTTGAATGGGGTCTATGTCCAGGATGATCCTCAAGGGTTCGCCCCTGTTCAGGTTGTATAACTTGACCAGCACGTCATAGCACGAGTCCCTCGGACCCAGTTCATAGGGCTTGATATCAGTGGTGGCGTAGGGATAGTCATGAAAGTAGTCGTGGATCTGTTCGATACGTTGTATGGCTGAGGGCGGGAGATCAAAACGCATTTTAAGTACAAGGTTTTATTTGTGTTTCTATTCATTATCTAGACTTATAGAATATACATTATTTTTTGTCAGTGACATTAATGTGCCCCTTTCAGATGTGCGATATATAGGGCAGTTGATGTAAAGGCCATCTGTTTTTATGGCTGATGGATTTACGAGGATGTCATGTGGCTATCACAACGACCAACCACTTTGACTTTCCCCAATTAATGTCAGGTGGACTCAGTGGCGTCCTAAAAAATCTGAGTTTCAAAATTTGAGTCTCCACAGCCATATGAAGAATTGTTCGAGATGAACCACAGTCGTTACACGACTGAAGGAGGTCAATATTTCATTATATACAAATTCAAGATGAAATGAAATCAACTGATATTTAAACACTTTCTTCCACTCTGGCATCCTGGATTTGTCTCTCGATCTTAACATTGATTATAACATAGCAGCTTATTTTGCATCATTCCACAAAACTAGCAATTAATGCTCCGTTTTTTCATCATCTAACAATTAATGCTCCCTTTCTTCATAATCACCATAGTAACATAACACATTCTATAACAATGCGGTCGTCCCAAATGAGAGATTGATAAATGTCCGACCTAGCGCAGCTGTAGAATGGAAAGTATATTGTCCAAACCGGCCTCCAGCAGAAAATATTTATTTGTAAGGTAGTCTCGCCGAGAGGCCAATATAGTCTCGCCAGCGTTGTGTTGGCCACATGACACACTGCTCGTTAACCGTTGGCCACAGAAAGAGATGACCTTAACATCATCCGCCACATAGATCGCTAGGTCTGAAAGGGAAACTTTACTAGCGTATGCCCATCATAGATGGAGGGCACCTTGGATGAAAAAGTTCGAGGAGCTTAGATGCCTTTTGTAGAGAATCCAGGTCTCGGAGCCAAACAAAAATGTAAAGCGAACCAATGTCTTATAAACATTGATATCTATCTTTCAATACTCTCAATAGCTAATAACAAGAAGAGCCATTTAATGGTACTCAGGAAGCGGAAAAGCGTCCCGATATTCAAGGTTATAAATCTAAGTAACCAAATTCACAGCTAAATAAGGAAAAAAATGGCTATTTATAAACTATCGTTTAATAATTATATTTTGGCCAAAAAAAAAGAAAGCATAATTTTACTGCTTTTCATAAAAATTACGGCCTACAAAGGTTGACATCTCCCATAATACATTCACACACTAAGTAAGAGCTACCTTATCACCGTTATGAGACTTGTAGATTTTGTTTAAATTTCTAACCGTTAAAAAAAAAAATTACAAAGAGAGTTCGTGTAAAACAAAAACTTAGATGCAGCCCACTATAGGTCCAATATGCTCGGTAAGCAATGGAAGTAAAGGGGGCAGGTTTCAATTTCTGAAGGATTCAAGTTCAAACTACCTCCCTTTTTTTTCCTTCACATGAGACAGTTGCTGAGTATATCGTCTGGCGTTGTTATTATTTGTATTGCATAGTTAATTCATCTTTATACTATAAAGCAGAAATTAAGGTGTATGTATGTAGTATATATCAAACCCCCTTGACAAATCTTGATAAAACTTAGCAAAATGTTCCTTAGAGCATGGCGGAGACAGTAGTGTACGTGTCCCTTCCACAACCGGAAGGCCCTAAATATAGACAAAAATTACCTAATTGTATCCCTGTTACAGTACGAAACTTTTAAACAACAAAACGCTTAGCTTTCAGTATTTTGTAAGTTGCAAAATATCATGAAATTGGAATTTCCATAACATTCTAGTTTTTGTTATCTATATCTAAACGGAAGTAACGACGGACGGACAGACAGACTACACAAAAACTAATCTCGGCTTTTTAATTAATATTTATTATGTTAACCCTAACCCTAATTACCATTAGATGCGGTAGTTATTGTCAGATCAACAATATTTTTTGAAGTCTTATATAGCGGTTTTCAAACTTTATAGTTCTGCAATCGCTTCTTACAATTCCATACTATGTAGCGACCCACCAACACACACACACCATCCTTTCATAAGTCTAAGTAACTGTGTTTTGTTTTTTTTATAATGCTACTATATCACCATCAAAATGTCAAATATGTTAGGTATGTTATATTTTTATATTAGAAACTGAGCATTGCTATATCTTTATGGTTAGTCACGAGACAATATGAGAATGGGGCAGTCCTTATAAGAACACGATATGAGAATGGTACAGACCTTGTTAGAACACCATCTGAGAATGGGACAGTTCGTGTAAGCGAACCATCTGAAAAAGGGTCTGTCAATCCATACATTCCTTAATGCTTTGTTATTTCATGCCAACCTCGTTTTCAAAACGAGGCAAGGGATATTCTGATTGTCTGCCGAATCGTAATTCATCTAATCATTGATCTAAGAAAAATATTTCACAAAATAGATTTGAAAACTTTCCCAGACAAAGGAAAAAATAATAATTTTCTTTCGTTTAATCAGGACGGAAGTTTTACTTTTACTTTTGGCGGGAAACGGCAATGAAAACAGGTCTGTAAACACACGCAAGACGTAATATAATTGTGGTGGGCGGCCACTGTCCCCAGAGACTAGACCGTTTCCAAACCTTGGGGAGCAACATGGCGGTTAGAGTTAAGCTTTCCCTAATGACGTCATTCCCAGGTTCAGCCGCCCTCCCCTCCCTTTGGAGATTACGATAGAAAGAAACGTTATCATCCCCTGCGCGTGGAGCTCGCGTGTCAATATAAATTTAGATGTGTCGTCTGCTGTTTGGATCAATGAGAGTTTTCAATTATGATGAATTTGGTTCAATATAAGACTTGTAAAATAGTATCCGCCTCCTAAAAAAATAAACACGGACCTATTAGCGAATATGTTTATTATCTGAACAGTTAAGTGCGAGTTTCCCTGAAGACGAAATGTTTTCTTTGCAAAGGTTCATGAACACCATAGTAAAGTCGTCTGCTGTGGCCAGCGCTAAATGCTTGAGTAAAAGAAGTCTATGGAAAATATGAAGTGTAAAGTCGACTTGCTTGTGTGATCTACACAAAGAGGAATTAGCTGCCTTTACTTAGCCAGCAAATGATAAGAATTAAAACAGCCTGGATTCCTCACCACGTTAATCTTTATCTCTTGGGGCACAAGGCATGATCTGTCAACTATTTTTCTACATTCCTCTGTCTTTTGCTTAGGCCAGAATCTCTTTCAATGGCAGTCTCGTCCGTTCTTCGATGTTGAATTCCAATAGCTTCCTTTGTTTGCATCTTTTTCTTTTGCCTAGTACTATTCCAGGAAGGAACGTTTTTGCGAGTTTTATGAACCTTTTGATTTGGCCATAAAGTTTAAGTTTGCCTGGATTCCTGGATGACCTGAAATCCCAGAAATTTTTTTTTAAAGTCTTCAAATCAAACTCGAAGGTTTAGAACCATTAGGAGGCCAAGTGTCTTCACTCAGCCAAGTTCCATGCGGCAGCAAGATTGTATGATAAGCAGTTAAACTATCTTCTTGAAAGACTGTCAGAATTTAAAAAAAAAATCAAAAAATCAAAAACCTTTTGAAAATGAAATACAGACCTAAAAATACTCTGCCATATTTTAAAAGCTTTTTTGCAATGGGCAATATATGAAACTCACCGTCGACTGTGTCATAGATATAATAGATTCGATCCCAGCCATACAGGTTATGAATGATATCAACGATAGTTCTAGTCAGGCTTGGTTCAATATAGATCTAAAATACAAAAAAAAAAATGAAACCGATAACACAGTAACACGATATTAATAAGTTTAGTAATTGAACATGTCTTAACTCTGATTTGGCACTTCACTTGTCTAATAATGACCTAATGATTGAGTAATACTGATCTAAGGTTTGCCTAACACTGACCTAATGATTGAGTAATACTGATCTAAGGTTTGGCTAACACTGATCAAATGCTTGCGTAATTAGATAGACACAATTATTTAAAACAGTGTTTACCAAATTTAATCTTTAACGGAACACTTTGTTTGCAAATTCAGAGAATTTATCTGAACACTCTGTAACTTTTTTTTACGTTGGATTATTTTCTGTTTATTTTAGTAAAAAAAATATTATAGTTTACATATTTAAAGATATAAATAAAATTCGTTCAAATGAATTCCAAGTTATGGTGCCCTTGAAGCAGTCTCCGTCTGTTTCTGATATCTGGTGTGGCGTCAAGCCTGTTTCTATACTTTGAATCAGTTGCAACATAATAAGACCTGCTTCACAGAAATAGTTTGCAGGAAACAGAGATACTATAACAATAACCTGTTTTGAAATTTTGCGGTACTTTTCAGACCAACACGACTGGAAATCATTTTAATGGTTGGTTGAAATTTGTGTCAAATTTGAGTCAGAATCTAGATCTAGATCTGTTCTAATTATTTCCGTTACCAAGAAGAGCTAATAAGATCAGGCTTTTTTTTCTACCTTTACTTAAGAATTAATTAACGTGTTGACCAACTAGTCAATTACTCTAGCAGTTCGTGGAACACCTTTTGAGGACTCACGGAACACAATTTGAGAAACAATGAATTAGAACGTAAGAGTCCCATTGACTGACTAGAGAAGACCACAGTTAATTACATGATCTCTTTAAAAACTGCTAGTTTGTTTCAAGTACCAGAGAACAATCTAGTACAGTGTTTCCCAAACTTTTTCCATAAGCAAACTCTTCCTCTTCGTGAGTATTAAGCGGAACTTTTTGCTTATTTTTTCAGAGAGATTAATTCACGTGGTGGCCTACTAGTTAATTTTTTCAATTGTTCGTGGAACACCTATTCAGAGGTCGAGGAAGAAACTGGGTTCCGCGGAACTCTGTTTTGAGAAACACTAATGTAGGGGTTTACCTGAGGCGCCATCCTGGCATCGTCCAGCTTCTTCGGGTCGGCAGGGTTGTTCAAAAATATGAACGGGATCTGTGTCTCATTGGCGTAGTCTAAGACAGTCTGCAGGGCTGCCGGTCTGATGTCGCCGATGACTGTCACTGCTCCCTCCGTCAACATGGAACATACTGGGGACAGTTTAACGGACAGTTTAACGGTTAGGTAGCAGTATATGGTCAGTTAATGGCGTTTCATGGAGACCAATCGTCATAGAGGGCCTCAACACTGACCTGCGAAGTTGCAATCTGTAGGCAGGGGAGACCCAATAGCTCGTTGCCATGTCGTACAGACCAGTGAGGTGGAAACAAGCTATTGCCCACAGGTTGCAACGATGCAGATAAGTTCTCATTTTACATGTCGTAAGTTTCAGATCAGTAATCCTAGATCTGAGATGAACCGCGCAGTGATTTCCAGATCAGGCAGTTTTTCATAAAGTTTTTGTTCTATAATAAGGTTTTGGGACCAAAGTCTTGTTCGGGCCTACTGATTTAGTATTCAGCTTTGAATGACATGGTCAGCATTCTCTCCACAAGGGCAGGTTCAGGCCTTCTAGGACGATTGGTCTTGGCTCTACTAACACACACGCACGCACAACCAAGTACAGGCAACGGTTAAATGATTGAAATACTAATAAGTGGTCAGGTTCGAATGCGCATGCCTTCACACACAGGAACAAGCACGCGCGCACCTCGGGATCCAGTTGGGTAGGCGCGTCACATCTCCCGCATCAACATCGGCTATTAGGGTTGGCGGGGGGGGGGGGGCGGCGATTGGGCTCTTTTTATCTCAATCTAATCAACTCCGTTAGTGGTGTAGTGGTGACTAGTGTTGCCATCCAATTAACATCTAGTTAGATGCGCTTAATTTTTCTCCTACCCAGTGGCGTAGCTAGGGTGGGGGGGGAGAATTTGAAAATTCCCCCGGGCCCCCACTTGAGAGGGGCCCCGAAATGAATGTTTTTTACATAATAAAATTTAATATTACGCAAAATGACGGGGCCTCCAAAGAGGTCAAGCCCCCGGGCCCCCAAACGATGGAAAATTCCTAGCTTCGCCCCTCCTCCTACCTGTATTTTAAATGGATTTATCAATCTATCTGTATTTTTTAATTCAGTACAAGTGTTCTTAAATTTCTATAGAACGATACCATTAGGAGAACTATTCAAAGTTGCCAGTCACTACTCAGATGTTTTTTTTGTTTTTCTTATTTCACTTGAAATCCTTAAGATCTTGGGATTTTCTCCCAATAATGTTTATTTAAAACTGGAGTAATCGAAAGAGTCGAGGTTTCAGAACATCTTCCACTCATCATCACGCTGTGGTTAAGGCTTGTGTTCGGCACCATTTGGTCATTTCCCAGTAGGACACGACCATCGACTATGTTCAGTACTATTCCCCTAAGCAGGCCCTTTGACACCCACACTGGTTCTCGCAGGTATACGATTTGCTCATTATTGGAAACGTAGAGTCAAAATACTAAAGCTCATCTTTCTCATTGTACAATATACATAAGATTGAATAAAGTACGATTCTTTGTTCTACACCAATGATGCCCAACCTGATTCAATTCGCGGGCCGTTCTAATTTCCAACACTCGTCTCGCGGGCCACATGACCGAAAAGTTACAAAAAAGAAATGAAATTGTTCTGAAACTATTTTAGTAGACACTTGTGGATTTAATACTTAATAGGTTATTGAACCATTATATATTTTTACATGTCAGAAAATAGCTTCATTTCTCGATTTACAATGTGAGCAACAGTGTAGTTGGATTACCACCTACTCATTTTGTGGTCTCTTTATGGTAAATACTCTCATGGATCCTCCAATCTCTAGGTATAGTTTAACAATCTTTTATTTGCGGCTCAAACCAAGGATGCCGCCATAGTTATTTTAAAATGCCGTTTTTATGTTGTTGCTTAATTAGACAGCCACACTTTCTTTGTACAATAAATATGTTGGCTTATTATCATGTTCAACAAAAAAACTAAAGATAGGTTCACTATTCATGGTAGATTCTACATTCAGAGTCCCAATTTATAAACACACAAATCATAAATGTTAAAGATCATAATACCAATCCATCGGAGAAAAAGTGAGGGCCCTAACGTAGGTTAAGATAAATTTTTTTCAACCTTTTTCTTTGTTTCGGCGGGCGGATTGTACCACGTCGCGGACCGGATCTGGCCCGCGGGCGTATTTTGGCATCACTGTTCTACACTAACATACCTAAAAGACATTTTCATCATATCTGCTCAGACGATAATTTATTTTGGTTAAAATTCAGGTTCAGGTGGTTTCCATCAGAAGACGCCGAGAAATCTAAAGAGTCTTTTAGCAGCCAAGGAAAGAGGAAAAGCTACTAGTTTTGTGTTGATTATCTGTCTGTCTGAATGTGGACTGTCCGTCCGTGTCTCCGTCCAGTTAAGATCCCAGAAAGTAGAAAATATATTTAAAAAATCCGATATCATAATATTTTAGATCTTGCTACGGCTACTTTTTTTTTTTCTGAAAAGGAACAGTTTAGTTTTTAAAATTAAATATGCAAGCAGTTTTCATAATAATAGCCTACGGGGAGGGAGGCATGAGATCGAATCCTGACTTGAGCAGAAATATTTTAATTATTGTTTTTTAAACTACTGCTGTAAAGGCAGTACGAGAACCTTCTCTCAGATAGTCATCTCCCCCCTCCCTTCCCAAATGGTCCACAAACATTGATATAAACATGATTGTTGCGCTGTATATAAGCCAATGAAACATTTTCCAATCGCAACAAATTTATAGCTATAAGGCGAAATCCAACAGAAGTAGAGATATTCATTTCGTAAAGTAGAAAATTTATTACACAGTGGTTCATGCAGTGGCGTGGCTTCCATGTACACGGTGGGCAATGTTAGTTCCGAAAAGTCTGAAATAATCTGAATTTTTTTAACGGCCCCGTAAGATATTAGTTTTGTGTCGTCGGTCTGTCACATTTAGATAAAAAAAAAATCTAATGTCTTCTTTTAGGAAACAAAATATATATAAAAGATAGGAAATATTATCAATATTAAGCTATTCCAATGTAACACCTATTCAGGCCTCGCGGAAGACTAGGATTCCACGGCCAACAGCTTGAGAAACACTGGGCTATTAAATTTGGTGAAAAACAATAAGGCCAAATGATTCTTTGAAATTTTATGACTTTGAGACAATCAAAACTAGTGCATGTTTGAAATGTTCATTTATCTAATGGGGCCGCTCTATCGCACAGATTCTCCTTATAATCTTATTTTTACAAAGCTTAAACCAACTCACTCTGTCTGGTAAAAAGTTCTCCCATACGCGTTCTCGGATCAAGCTGAAAATTTGCAAAATTATTTCTTTTACCTGACAACACACGAATCAATAAAAAAATAACATATTTAATTAACTATTGGAAATTATTTATTTTGTTTTGTACCTCGAAGAAGGGAAAGAAATTGTACTTGAGGGACGTGTCGGAATTAGCTGAATTAGTCTCTTTTGTAGGTCGTCGTTTGGGTCTTAATAGACACAAACACGAAAAATAGAAACAATGGATAACTAACAATACAATCCTCCATGTTGATATGCTCTTCGATAGCAGATTGGTTACCCTTAAGAAGCCTGAGGAGGCTTTAGCTCAAGAATTCGAATTCAAATAGTTGACATTTACAAAAATATAAATACATTTTTAAAAAGTGATCACCCTGATACTCTGTTCTTTCTCCCCCCACCCTTTCCAACTGGTCCAAATGAATGGATCATAGCGCACAGAGAATGCTAAAAGAATGAAATAGCGCTAAACAAAAATAAATTTGGTAAAAATATTTCTAATCGCACAGATCTATTATTGTTAGTCTAGATCTATTACAACTTTAATTACATGACTGATCCAAAGTAATTGATGCACGAAATAAAAGCTCAGTTATCAATTTTGTTTTTATTTTGCTTTCATTTTAATGCCTTTAAATGTGAGAGAGGCAAAATGTGTTGCTATATTTCTTTCCCTAAAGTGTATGAAAGAGATTAAAATGCATGTAGAAATATTGGCTTATGTATATATACATGTCGATAATTCTTATACGTTCATTACAATCGTCTATGAATAGGTGATGTAAATTTTGCATACCATACACTCATCTCCTCATATCCGATTGTGGGCCCAACAATTACTGATTGTAGCTCAAATGCAAACAACTAAATCTCCACCCCGCCATTCTCACCCTTAGCCAATTAGGTATAGCGCAATAAAGCTTTTGTTGTAAGGTTTGCATTTTCTACGCTTGCGTGACAGTATAAAAACTTAAAAGGAAACTTAAATGCAGTTTTGATCAGTTTTCAAATATATTCATTTTAAACGTTAGTTACTTTCTCTTACTTTAAAAAAAAACTTCTTATAAAAAGAACAATCCTTAAATTATTCAATACAATAATAATAATAATAATAATGATGCTGACAAAATTCAATACATTGATAGCACTAAACACGGCGCGTTCATCGACTATTGGGCTGACCCTCTACATTACAACGTACATACTGACTGGATCGACGAAATCCAAACTACGAACAACCTAATACCAGAAATGCCTGATGAGGATTTCACAGCCGATGAAGTCTCAGCAGCTATATCAAAAAACTCACAACTGGACTGCTCCTGGGCCGGACAATATACACAACTTTTGGTGGAAAAAACTTACAACCATACATGTACCAATAACATCAAATTTTAACGAGTTAATATCAGAACCGTTTCGATGCTGTTAGAACTCACTGAAGGGAGAACATCTCTCCTCTCCAAAAAGGGTGATCCGAATCAACCATCAAAATATCGCCTTATCACTTGTCTGTCAGTTGTGTATAAACTATTAACCTCACTTTTAAAAGTAAAATGTATAAATTTTGCTCTGCCCATAAGCTACTAGCAGATGAACAACAAGGTTGTATAGAGGAGTCGATAGGCTGTAAATTACAGCTGACTATAGATGGTATTGTATTGCACCAAGCTAATAGAAGAAAAAGAAACTTACTCATGTGCTACATCGACTACGAAAAAGCATCCGTTTCAGTTCCGCATGATTGGCTGTTGGAAACCCTGGAAATTCATAGAATCAACCCAAGAACAAAAGAAACTACTGAAAGTCTGTATGGATATATATATAATTGGAAGAAAGACTACACCTTAATCATGATAAACTAGGTACTATTCACATAAGAAGGGGTATATACTAGGGTGACTCTATCTCCGCTCTGGTTCTGCCTAGCTATTAACCGACTATCTAAATTACTCCAACACACAAACGGTTCTAGGGTTGACACTAAATGTACAAAATCTGTGTATCACCTGTTATACATGGATGATTTAAACATATATGCATAGAAAGAGCAAAAGTTACACAACTTATTTAAAACGGTAAAACACTTTAGCGACGATATCTGCATGTCTTTTGGCTTGGATAAGTGTGGTATCTTAAGCATAAAAAAGGGCAAGGCAGCCAACACCAACATTGCATTTGAAGGCATCGAAGAACTGAACTCTGCCTCCCTTTATAAATATCTTGGAATAAACCAAAATGCCAAGATTAACCATACAAAATTAAAACAGGATTTTTTTGGAAAATACAAGCAGAGAGTAAATAAAATTCTCAACACAAAATGTCTGGCAGTAACGTCATCACGGCAATAAATAGCTGGGCCGTCCCAGTGCTCCTTTACATGCTCAGTGTCATCAAATGGTCAGACACCGACCTACATGATATTGACAGACTCACGAGAAAATTATTAACCAAATTTCGATGTTTACACCCCAAACCCTAAGTCCCCCACCATAAGGTTTTACCTGCCCCGGAAGGATGGAGGCCGTGGATGGCAGAACATTTTCAAATTGTGTAAGACGCAAGTTTCAAAAATTCGATCAAAAACTGCACGCAATGAACTAGTTTCCTTCCTACGCAAATACGACTATGATGCAACCCCTCTGAACCTAAACAATGTTGATGTTAATGTCTGTTTGGACGACGTAGGGCATGAGATTCGCCAATGGGAAGAAAAAACACTCCACGGAAAATTCCCAGCTTTATTAGATGGGGACAACATTGACAAGGCTGCTTCCTTGGCATGGCTCAAAGCAGTCATCTCTACCCTGAAACTGAAGGCTTTGTCACAGCAATACAGGACAGAGTAATTAGGACAAAAATTACGAGAAACATATCCTAAAACTCAATATTGTTGATAAATGCCGAAAATGTGGAAATGTGGGTGAGTCAATTGAACACATAATGGCAGGATGTTCAGCCCTATCGGAATCTGCCTACCTAGGTCGCTATAACCAAGTTGCAAAGCTAATACACCAGCACTTGGCTTTGACACACAATTTGATCGGTAAGGGTACTCCTCCTTATTACAAATACTCACCACAAGAGGTTCTCGAGTCTACGAATCATCGACTGTACTAGGATAGGCCTATTTTGACTGACAAAACGGTAGATTTTAATCACCCTGATTTGCTGCTCATTGATAAAAAAGAAAAAGCAGCTACCATTATTGACATCGCGTGCCACTATCTCATAATTAAAAACAAAAACTGAGCTGGAAAAACAACGAAAATATGGGAACCTTGGCTTGGAGATGAAGCTTTTATGGAAATTATCTAAAACAACAATATACCCCATTGTCTTATCAACCGAGGGGATAATAACAACTGACCTCACAGATACCTTCAAGGCCATTGGCATTTCATAGAAACATCCTTGTTGCCTGTCAAAGGGCGTTACTGCTGCAGACCTGCCACATCACCAGAAAATTCCTCGGTGGAAACTGATAAAGGGACTACGATGAATTTTGTTTCCCTTTAACGAAACTCGTCCTGGCTTCATCAGAGAATGAATACTCGTTCTTTTCTAACATAATAATAATGTTATCACTATAGTGGCGGACTGAAAGGGTTAATGTGTGTGCGGCCTACTGACACACATGATTCAGGCCAATCACACAGGTCAAGCGCTGTTGAACAAGGGACATTACTGCTAGTTCACGCAAAAATGACCCATGTTGTGGTCATGTGATCGAGAGCCTTCACGGACTAGCGACAGTGTGTAACAATAGACAGTAGAGTCCAGGACAGCATGCAGTAAGGACTGTGTGCTACAAAGTGAGTCCTTGAAATTGTAGCTGTAGAGTCTAGAAGTAGACAAAGAAAGACTTGTATTGTTTAGTAGGCAGTTCTATTGTACAAGAAAGCCAAATCACCAGAAAATTCCTCAGTGGAAACTGATAAAGGGTCTACGATGAATTTTGTTTCTCTTTAACGTAACTTGACCCTGGCTTCGCCAGAGAATGAATACTCGTTCGTTTCTAGCATCATAATAATAAATTTAAAATACCCTCAAATTTGAAAGTGATTTTGTCAAACTATTATTCGCGTTTTTTGTCGCTGCGAAAAAAAATGCTCAATACAATCAGTCTATCTATCTATAAATTTAAAATAGCCTAGATTTTAATTATGAAGGAACTCCTGTCCTAAAATTTCCCGGAAATCCCAGTTTTCACTAGGATTCAAACCCAGAAGCCCTCGGTTTGGAATCTAAGCGCTTAACCACTCAACCACCAAGCCTCTTTTTTTAAAAAACATGGTACATGTTTTTATAGACTTTGTGACAATGCCTAGAATTAGCTTGCACTCTGTTCATGGGGGGATGGAAAAGATGGAAGAAAAAAAAATATTTTAAAAACTGTTCTAACGTTCTTCCTAAAAATTTAAGTTTGAAAAATCCCTAGCTAATTAGCCGCTCTGTGAAAAATCTGGCATGACTTTATAATTTTCAAAATATTTTAATCATTTTAATTTGGCTTACGTATTTGTATCAATTTAAATTGTTCCGAAATGGCGTCAAAGAGAAAGAAGAAAAAAAATTTTTTTTTTCAAAGACAATACCACTATTAAACTTCAAATATAATAAAATAATTTTAAAAAATAATTTAAAAAACATTGTGGCATGGATCTGGCATCAAACCCTTGATGACGTCATTTGCTAGAACTTACGCATTTTCTGATTCGGCGAGCGATTATTTATTGCTATGCAATTATATGGACAATAAGATCTAACACTAGACCTAAAGCTCTGATTAAATACTCCAAAGATCTAGTCTAAATCTACATTAGATTTACGTAAAAATGTATGCAATGCTTATAAACTTCAATAAAACTAAAACAACTTTAAATTTACTTAGATATGGCATAATTAGGGTAATACGGTAGACTAAACCTTGTTGGCTTTAGACTTGGATAAAGTCTCCAGCCAAATTTACGTTTATTTATTTTTAATTTGAAAACTTATAACAGTCAAACTAGGGGTTTTCCCCGTGGGGCAAACGAGCTGGTCATTCTTTTCTCTGCGATATACATCAGCTGTTCAATTTCTAGGAAAATACTTATAGCCGTTCGCCCAGCCACCCAGGTACCAGGTTCCATAAAGTAGTGACTTGAATAAAGATATTGTAGAAATAGATTTTTTTAAAAATAACATAACGTCACACGGCTTTAGAGGGAGAACTTCTTGCAATAATGATGTACTTGAAGAAATAAATACAATGAGAAATAAAAGAGCACCATCAGGTTAGTAAATAGATTTTTTTTTATTACAAAGCTTATATCAACTCATTCTGTCTGTCTGTCTGGTAAAAAGTTTGTGCATGTTATTTCTCCCACACTCATTCTCGGATCAAGCTGAAACTTTGGACAATTATTCATTTGCAAAGACAAGACATGAATCAATAATATAAAAAAAAAACCCAGTTTAGTGAATCAATTATTGGAAATTTAATATGTCGGGAAACAAGGGAAATTAATCCCTCAGTATTCACAGATAAGTACAAATAAGTAAGGTTTCGTCCCTTAGATAATTAAACTTGTTTTTTTTTTTTTCTCTCAAACCTATTCTTGGAGGAAGTGGAAACTTAAAAAAAAATTCTTTTTGAACCTAAAAAAAAAAATAATCAAGTTTAAAAAATTAACGAGTTATTCAATTAGTTATTGGTAATGAATTATTGAGTTTGAACTCGAATAAAGAAAATAACCCATACATTATTTAGAGTTATAGTTGTAAGTGTGGAGTTCTTAGCTTTTTTTAAAAATTGATATTTTAAAATACTTTGCTTGTTTAAATAGTTGTTTGTTCATATTACTTGTTTGAAATCAAATGAGACAGGTCAACAGTACAAGTAAAGTTTAATGTTTGCTAATAGTGATTTCATGGAATAAGTTTGGGCTGTGCCAGAATGTAAATAATGCAGAAGGAGGGCAATCATTAAGGAATGGTTCTGAATTACGAATGGCTCTGAATTACGAATGGCTCTGAACTGCGAATGGCTCTGAATTGCAAATGGCGTACACACCGGAAGTAGAAAGAAAAGTGAAAGTACAGCAGCTTCTGGTGTTTACAGATGTCCAACCTGAGACCGAAGCTGTGTATCAAGGATTGGCCTCTTTAGTCACATGTCTTCGACATAAAATTTAATCAATTGAAAGCTAACAATTGCGTTTTTTAACCCGCGTAGGATTGGAACCCCAAATTGACAAATTTGTCTGTTTTTCGGGAGATTTTAATAATTTCAAGAGATTTACAGGACTTTTTCGTATATTTGCAATGTCAGAGGATTTCCAGGAGGCCCTGGAAAATCAGGAGGTCGCGGAAATCCTGTTATTATATATAAGTTATGTTGGTTTAATTTATTAAAATACACCTAGAATTAGCTCGAGGCCTATGAAAGTGCGGGGCCCACTGCGGCCGCATAGGCTGCCCTCACCAATCAAATTTTTTTTTTTAACTAGACACTAAGAAAAGTCAAATAAAAGAAAGGAAAAAGAAAAAAATTGAAGGAAAGCGTTCTAGACTTTGAGAAGTTAATGCCAGCAGAGTCTATCAGAGCCTCCCCTCATCCCCCCCCCCCCCCCAACTCTCAATCCTCTCCCTCGCGAGTTGAACCAGACAACATATCTTCAGTAATCTTAGTGGCTTTGACAAGATGGACAACTCCCGAAGAACCAGTGGATTTACACAGATGGACAACCCTTTTGATGTTCAGAGGAAAGGGGTGGGGGGAGGGGGCACGCATTTAGAGCGAATGGACATGGTCGATAAGTAGGAGGGTCTCAACGTTCAGAAATGTGCGTCATTTATTAGCGAAGTATTGACCAACGTAAAGATTAATGTCCACGTCTGCCTTGCACGGTAGGTTAAAAACATGACCTCAATCAAATGTAGCCTGTGCAATAATTTCTTTTCAATGTTCAATATTGAATTTCATTTTTAGATCTCACTGTAGGTAAAAGGACGAGACAGTCAGTCCAACTTAATTTGTACACGAATCATGAATAAAAGTTGAGAAAAAAATTATTATTATTTTTTTAATATATATATATATATAAGATATTAATAAACCAGAGGTTTTCTAAGGGGAAGAACTCCATATTTATAGCTATATTTCTAAATACTGTAAGATTTATTTCTATTTTCGATATAAAACAACATAAATAAATTACCACTATTTAATTAACTTATTGGCTTGTTTTAAAGAAATTGATTCCTGAATAATTGTGCAAAGTTCCAACTTTATCCGAAAATGGGAAGTTGGAGAAATGACGTGTAAAACAAAATTGTACCAGAAACACAGAGTCAGTTGATATCAGCTTTTTTTTTTTTTAAAAGAAAAATGAGACTACAAATGGCAAGCTACGCTCTATAAAGGATAACTGAGTATGTGCGATATTTTAATTACCTATCAAAGATGCTCGAGTTTAAATCCCGACTGTTTTGTGTTTTTGCAGAGCTGCCTAAAGACAGCACGGAAACCTTCTCCCAGATGCTCCCCTAACCGTTTGATCGTCTAAGAGCTGAGCCAAAGGCTCTTCGAGCTCTGAGTTTGAAAAAAAACACCTGTTTGAGCGTCAAACAGTAAAAATAAAAAAAACCTGTTGAACACACAGTTCTGTCTGGGAGAGACCCAAGTCAATGCCTATGTAAAGCATTGCTATTTCCGATGCCTTTGGCCCCCGACGCATGCTTGGCTGAACAGGGCCAAAGGCCGAAAGCACCGGGAGCCTCCACCATTTTCCTTCGTTATACCAAGTTAACCGTGGGGAACTCGCCATTTATGTAATGGTCCCTTGAGGAACGGAGCATGGATTTGTGACAGGTTCGTGGGTCTCTTTTACAACTCCGCGCCGTGCAAGGGATGGACTCTCGTCTACCCGTGGACATCCCAACGGGAGTTTTGTGTTGCTACCCCTTTAGCCTAACCACTTCCTCCAATGGTCGTTTCCACACGAGCGCCACGATGAGGCAGAGTAGCGGGCTCGTGCTCCCCTAACCTGTCACATATCTAGAACAGAGAGTGAGCCTTTTTCTCACTGAACAGATTACACAACGAAAGATACGTCATACAAAAGTCATTATTTGCTGTACCTGATAAAGCATGAATCAAAAAAAAATCAGCCAACTAATTAATTAATTATTGGTATATAATTATTTTGATTGGTATCGAAAAAGGGTAAGAAATGTGGTTGTATATGTGGAGTTATTTTCCTCTTCCCATTCTTGGATCAAGTTGAAATTTCGCGTAATTTTCATAGTTGATGACATTACATGAATCAATAAAAGCAAATAACAAATTAGTTAATCAATGAGTGATAATTAATTAATTTGTTTAATATAGAAAAATGGAACTTATTCCTATAGTATATATTATACAGCGTCACGCATACAACAGCAAACATTCTACCTTTTTCTAGATGAAACTTATAGTAACTTTCTTGGTCACGATAACTATGCATTCACACCACACGGCCCATTCAAGTCAATAGCATTACATTCTGACAGATTATGCTGGTCTACTACTCGCCCAGTCCATCTGTCAGCTTGTCAAAACAAGACTTTTTGTAGAGGTTCTTGGTCATTACAGTCAGGACATTGGCCATGAAAATCTAAATTACATACACACACACAGTAACGAACTGGACGGTACTGTCAGATAAAACACACGTTAACCCAATAGGCACTACTGTCAGTGCACACACAATAAGACATTCGTTACTGCTGTCTGGACACACACATAATAACACACTTGGAACTGCTGTCAGAACACACACACAATAAGACATTCGTTACTGCTGTCTGAACACACACACACAATAACACACTAGGAACTGCTGTCAGAACACACACACAATAAGACATTCGTTACTGCTGTCAGAACACACACACAATAGGACATTCGTTACTGCTGTCTGAACACACACACAATAACACACTTGGAACTGCTGTCAGAACACACATACAATAACACACTTGGAACTGCTGTCAGAACACACATACAATAACACACTTGGAACTGCTGTCAGAACACACACACAATAAGACATTAGTTACTGCTGTCTGAACACACACACAATAAGACATTCGTTACTGCTGTCTGAACACACACACACAATAACACACTTGGAACTGCTGTCAGAACACACAAACAATAAGACATTAGTTACTGCTGTCTGAACACACACACAATAAGACATTCGTTACTGCTGTCTGAACACACACACACAATAACACACTTGGAACTGCTGTCAGAACACACACACAATAAGACATTAGTTACTGCTGTCTGAACACACACACAATAAGACATTCGTTACTGCTGTCTGAACACACACACACAATAACACACTTGGAACTGCTGTCAGAACACACACACAATAAGACATTAGTTACTGCTGTCTGAACACACACACAATAAGACATTCGTTACTGCTGTCTGAACACACACACACAATAACACACTTGGAACTGCTGTCAGAACACACACACAATAAGACATTAGTTACTGCTGTCTGAACACACACACACACAATAACACACTTGGAACTGCTGTCAGAACACACACACAATAAGACATTCGTTACTGCTGTCTGAACACACACACAATAACACACTTGGAACTGCTGTCAGAACACACACACAATAAGACATTCGTTACTGCTGTCTGAACACACACACAATAACACACTTGGAACTGCTGTCAGAACACACAATAACACACTTGGAACTGCTGTCAGAACACACACACAATAAGACATTCGTTACTACTGTCTGAACACACACACAATAACACACTTGGAACTGCTGTCAGAACACACACACACAATACCACATTAGGCACTATTGTCAGAACACACACAATAACCAGTGGCGTAGTATCCATGGCGCAAAGGGGTTCACTGAACCGGGACCCACTACCACTAGTGGCCCAGAGCCTGTAGCGTAGCAACAGTGGCGCAAAGGGATTCATTGCACTTGGGCCCATGACTCATAACCATTTTTGGGGCCCCCGTGAGAACTGGTGACATTTAAGGAAAAAAAAATTGCAGTTTGTAAAAATCGAAAAAAAAAAAATAGAATCAGAAAAGTTCCCTCAAAATATCCTAAACGCTACACAAAACTTTTATCCATTTCAAAACATTAACTAGTGGTTTAAGCTAGAGTAAGTGTACCAGCGGCTAGGATTGCAATGGTGGCGAGCCCTAATCGTGTATTCGTGGTGACAATTAATGCCAGATCGCCCCATTCGTTTTTACTGTATTTTTATAAAAAAACATTGATAGTATTAGTATAAATGGGGCGGGGGGGGGCAGAGAGAGATTGGTGAAGAAAATATGAATGTGTTGTACAAAATAAAAAGGAATGGTGTGTAGGCGAAAATAACAATAAGATCTTAAGGGATAGTCCTGATGGTCACGAATTATATTTTGGACACAAATGCTAATTATTCAATTTTATTAAAGCTGAATCATTTTTTTTTTTTTGCATTTAAAATTGATAAAATAGCATTTATTTATTGTTATACACCTAGTAATACTTCTAGAAAGCGTCTCAACAGTTGCTCTATCTGACGAAGTAGATACTATAGAGCAGGGGTCGGCAACCTTTTCAGTCGGAAGAGCCAAAATTTACAATATAAAAAATTTCGAAGTTTTTAAAGAGCCACATTTTTTTTCTGCCAACAATAAAAAGTACTCGCATAAATGAAGTTTTTTATTTTAAAAACTAATCTATTTATTCATAAAAAAATCTTTTTTATTCATATATCAATAGCGTTTTCACAACAAATTAAATAATATATATATATATATATATATATATATATTATTATTACGAATCTCACTATCCAGGCTCTCTGCAAACTGCACCATACACCACCAACTTAAAGAATTTGACAACTCAGGGCTCCAAAGTAACGTAACACTTTAATAGTTCAATAAATAACAGCCAATACTGTACAATTGGCAACACGTACACTGTACAAATATCTCTCCGATAACACCGTACCGCCGTATCAACTCTTGCACTGGCCTCTCCGTCTCGTTCCGGCTTGCACTGGGTTCAACAGTTCAGGACTAACTTCACACACTAGGCTCGTTGTGTCGGACTCGATCGCAGACCAAGATCAAGACGCCAGTCGTCTCAACTGTACTTGACAGTACTCCGCACTGAACCGTCGTAATGCTCCGTACAGAACCACACCGTTGAACTGTGCTGTAGTTGACCGTGTTCTGAGCCCCTGTCGTGAACCTTCTCTCGTGAACCCTCTTGACTGTGTCACCTCCACTCTTTATATATAGGGTCCCTGCTGGCCTTCTAGAACCGGGCAGAACGTCGCTGGACCACTCTGGGTGGTCAGATGACTACATTCCTCGTGACGCTCCTGAGCTCTGTTCACGACGTCGATCCTTCCCGAACAACCATGTTGACACTCGTCTCGGCCGACCGTCGTAACTCGTCACGGTTGACCGCTCGTCTAACGCTGGCCTGGGGCGATTTGCGTCGGCTGACTACACTCACATCACTACCCCCATCTGTGCCACCACCAGGTTTATAACAATATATATATATATATATATATATGGCATGGGCAAAGCCAGGATTTTTTTTCGGGGGAGGGGCCCGCTCCCCCCCCCCCCCCCCAAAAAATATATTTATATATATGTTTGTATGGATGAATGTGTGTGTACATATTTAATCTCTATTACATTCTGACGCTTCATTCTTTTGGAAGACGTTTATTGTGCCCTAGAATAGGTTCTTCCTGGTGTTAGTGAAAAATTTTTAGACTCTCTGCCCTTGACAGCAAGGGGTCTGGGGGAGCACTGAGAGCTCCCCCAGCGCGGGGCGGAGCCCCGCCGCCAAGCAGTATTTCGGCGCATTTGCTTGCAAGCTATTTCCACAAAAATCTGTCACTGGCAATGTCTGAAGCCTCTTCCCACATGCTCTGAGGACCTCCATGAAAGTGTGGCCCCAAGTTGTTCTAGGATGTCATCGCAACTCTTATTATGCGTAATTCATTTGGTCTGAGAACATATCCCGCAAACCTCATGCGACGCTCTGTCACAACCTTGCTAAGGGGTCGACTCCCATTTCGGCAAAGGATTTCCTTGATTTAGACACGATCTCTATAACTGACTCGTCAACATCATCTGTTGGGGAGGGGGGGGGTTAAACTAAAATATATCTGGAGTTGTTGTTTTTTTTATTCAAAACCACATTTAGCTACGGTCATAGAATTTGGTGACTGTAGTTTGCTTTAGAAATAATATTGAAGAGAGAGGTTTTCAACCTTAAAACGCTCTGTAAGGGGATTTTAAACTCAAAACTATCCTGAGGGGTTTTAAACTTTTAAAAAAGCCATCTGGAGGAGAGGGGTTGAAACTAAAAACCCCCCATTGGCTTGGCTACGCTCAAAAGAATTTTAGTGTGTAATTTGCTTTTTTTATTTTATATTGAAGAGGTATTTTTTACCTTCAAACCCCTCTGAAGGGAAATTTAAACTCAAAACACCCAATAGGCTTGGCTACGCTCATAACATTTTAATAGCGAAATTTATTTATTTTTTATTTTGAAGATTTATTTTTTAGCTTCAAACCCCGCTGGCGGGGGGTTTAAACTAAAAACCCCTTTGGCTATGCTCATAGAATTTTGAGTGCGTAACCTGTTTTTTTTTTTAAATATTGAAGATGTATTTTTAGCTTCAAACCCAGCTGAAGAGTGGTTTAAATTCAAAACCCCTTTGGCTAAGCTCATCCAATTTTGAGTGTGTAATTTGCTTTTTTATATTGAAGAGGGGTTTATCGTAAATTTTGGAGAGGGGTTAAAAATCAAAATCTTCCTTAGATGTGCTCTTGGAATTTTGGGATTGTCGTTTGCATTTTTTTTTGTTTTATATAGAGGGGGATTTAAATGCAAAACACCTTGGTAGTGGGTTTCAAACTCAAGACCCACTGTAGGGGGTTTGGTAGGGGTTTTCAAACTCAAAACCCCTGGTAGGGGGGTTTAAAATAAAAAAACCCTGGTAGGGGTTTTCAAACTCAAAACCCCTGGTAGGAGGTTTTAAACTCAAAACTCCTGGTAGGGATTTTAAACTCAAAGCCCCCTGGTATGGGGTTTCAAACTCAAAGCTCCTCAAAGCCCCCTGGTATGGGGTTTTCAACTCAAAATCCCCTGGTTGGGGGTTTTAAACACAAAACTCCCTTGGCTGTGCTAGGGCAAGTGATGGTTTAGTATTAAAATTTCACCTAAAATAAACAAAATTAAAGGAAAAGATCAGTCACTAAGCTCCAACAACCCCCTGGGGGGGGATTTCCTTCCGGGGAGAGGGGGTTTGAACCCCCCCCCCCCGGCTACGCCCATGATATGTGGAATTATTGAATAATTACTTATTATGTTATTAAGTAAATTAAAACCATCATTAGAGAGCTTTCACAGACTGACGACAGTGACGAGGCGTGTCACGAGGATGGGGTGCGGTAAAAAGCGAGTACAAAAGGCTGAAAGATAGAATCGGTGTCTAATGCTCTTTAATCGATTTAGAAAGTTTTTTTTAATTTCTGAGAAATTAATAATTTTTGCGTATGGAACTAAAGAGCCGCAGCTTCACATCCAAAGAGCCGCATGTGGCTCGCTAGCCGCAGGTTGCCGACCCCGACTACAGAGTAGTGTAAAATGTTCTATCAGGGGCGACTGTGTCCTCGGAGGTCGCCATCACATTGTTCTATTATCTTCGATATTGTGTAAATAAAATGTTAATGTAATTATTATAACAGAAATTTTAAAAAAGGAAATTAAATCGAAAAAACGACAAAAATAAAACCATTAAATATTTCGCTAACCATTGCTTAGTAGTTTGCTCTCCTAGAAAGTGAACACCATTCTGCCGCCATAGTGGACTGTCCTGTTTTTATACGTCTTGTTTTCTTCAGGAAAGGGGAAACTGGGGGGGGGGGGGGGGGGGTGGTAGAGTGAAAACTATTAATTCTCACTTCTTTTTGTAATTTATGCTATTGATTGCATTTGGTATTAAAGAGTAGGGGTGGGGCGACTCGATATAAGAATTTAATATATATAAATTATATTAGTGACTGATTTTAAAAAAAATTTGTAATTTCTTAACTATAATAAAAAAAAAAGTATTGGTCTGTTCGATGGGCGGACGGCGATTGCATGTATCGCCACTCTCACCTGGTACAATCCTTTTTCCATTTTATATTTACTAATAATAAACTTTGAGATTAGAGTGTGGTGCAACATAATATACAAAAGGGGTTCACATATCAATAGGTAGCTTATTTTATATAGATATTCAACTAATTTTGTTCACAAACAATGATTTCGCCATAAAAATAGGACCGCCTCCCCTCAACTCAAAGGGTTTAGGTGTGAAGGGCAATATTCATTATCATCATCATCAAACTCCATTAGAGTGAGGGCTTGAGAAGTTCAAATCCTCTCTTGCAAAAGCCCTGGACAGAAACCCTGCTGTCTTGCGTAGTGCATAAATGTCGCCATACAGGTCGAGAATTTTGGGTTTCCCGGACCTGTCGAGACGGAGATCAGCAAGTCTGGGGCAGTCAAACAGAATATGAGGCACGGTTTCCTCTTCTTCCCCGCAGCGGGGGCACCTTGAATCAAAATTTGGCCATAACCGCGAGAAATATGAGCCAACAGGACAGAGGCCTGTCGTGCACCGTGCTATAATAGCTTGCTCAGGCCTGGACAGCCTCTACCACGGGGAAGTGCGGTCAGGGCGCCTCATGCGCTCCCAGACTCCACGGGCTTTTTGGGACTTGTCCCAGCACTCAAACCACTTTTCCATTTTCCACATAAAAGTAGGACCGCCCCCCTCCACTCAAAGGGTTTAGGTGTGAAGGGCAATAGAGGTTTTCGCCCCCCCCCCCTCAAAATCGGCCAACAGGGGAACGACACAATATAAAGATCGGTTAAAATATCAATAACACGTTTTAATCAAATAGATATTTAATTGATTCTGTTAACAAATAAATTGGACCGCCCCCCCCCCCACTGGAAAGTTTATGGGGGAGGGGCTGGGGATGCCATCGCCCCCTCCCGACCCCACCAAATCGGCCAACATACTAGAGGGGTGGGCGAAAAAATCTAACAATAGGTTGAAATATAAATAATTTGTATATATTATTAACTTAAAACAATAAATTCGAATACAAATTGTGTGAATTCTAGACTAAAATTCTACCGCCCCCCACCTTCTGGGCGGGGGGTGGGTGACCTATTAAGGAGGGGGATTGCCCATTCTGAACCCCCCTCCCCTGGGTTCGCAAGTGAATCTCATCCGGTTTAGGCCTATTGTTAAGGTAGCCAGTCGTAATCGTGCATTTGAGGTGACAATTGTTGCCAGATCGCCCCATTTTTTTTTCCTGTATTTCCTATTGATAGTATTAGTATAAATGAGTGTGTGTTGGGGGGGGGGGGGACAGAGAGAGCTTGGTGTAGAAAATATTAATGTGTTGTACAGAACAATAAAAGGAATGGGGTGTAGGCGACAATAACATAGATCTTTAGGAATAGTCCTGATTGTCATCAATTATATTTTCGACACAAATGCTAATTATTCAATTTTATCAAAGCTAAATCAGTTTCTTTTTTTTGTTTCTGTATTTAAAATCAATAAAATTGCCTTTTACAGCTAGATGTAATACATTTTATCTTTAAAGAGTCTCAACAGTTGCTCTATCTGACAAGGTAGATACTATAGAGTAATGTAAAACGTTCTGTCAGGACGACTGCTTCCTCTGACGTTTCCATCACATTGTTCTTTTATCTTCGATATTGTGTAAATAAAATGTTTTAAGTAATTATTAGAACAGAATTTTTTAAAAAAGGAAATCAAATCGAAGCAAACTACAAAAATAATAACATTAAATATTTCTATAACCATTGATTAGTATTTTGCTCTGAGAAAGTTAACACCATTATATATTTCTACGAGGAATCAAAACAGGGTTTATTTAAAACTACTATGAATATTGAAATTTGACTGGAAATCAAAGCCCCAAATTCAAAATGAGGAGATGCTGCTTTTAATATTGTAATAACTTAAGTGAGGCAACTCAACGAGGCACATATATCTTTATTTACACGACATCACAGGTACACAAACAACATCTTTCTTAGGCACAATCTCTCCATATTGGCTCTCTACTTGGGCGGAAATCGTTCTCCTCTCTTCCTAATGTTGACATCCTTTTTAGTCTAGTTTATCACAGTGCGCACGTTCTAGCTTAGATGTCGGTGCGCATGGCGGAGTTATAACATTGCCCCCTTCTTAGAGCTTTTCGTCCCGAAAAGAAACAGTGCAGTGGAGCTTTGACAGTTCAGGTGGAGGTCGATCGGTGGGAACCACAGACGTTAGGGTGCCTGTTGCCCACAAAGCCATCTTCACAGTTTCCCGTGGTCGTGGCTTCCTCTTCTTCCAGTTGGCCAGTCTACGCTTGAGGCGATATCGTGGTCGCTGCTTCGACCTCATGACGATAATCGCTGATGCCAGCCAGCTGACACATGGAGAGTTAGTGGAGGTCAGGGTTGCCAGCCACGTAACACAAATGAATGTTGTGGCGATCACCGTATATTCCAGGGTTGTTGTTCTAAGACGCTGAGTCAGCGGACCTTTTCCATGGGCGTGTCATGACACAGTTGTAGGCCCACAGATAGCCATGGTTTCAAGCACATAGTTTTTCTCAGCCTCATCAGTAAGGTATGCCCATGAAGCATCCTTGTAATGTTCATCCACCTCTGCATCAGGTTTCGCTGGAATTAATTCAACACCGTTCAAGTCATTCTCACTGAATGGGCAGAAGTACACATTTCTGTCAAGTTCAGATCTTGTAGCTGGGTTTCTTGGCATGGGCACTGTCCCCGCAGGGCGCCGCATATACAGTTCATGTCAATCGCCTGGATGCAATTGCCAAGCATGGAGTTCTCCCTTATGCCGCTGCCAAAGTCCAATTCGTTGTTTCTGTCTCGGCCATTGTTGGGACTCGTATTCGCAATTTCACTCGACGACATCAAAGGCAAGGAATCAGAAACGATCTTGAGGCATTCATGGCTTGAGTTCTGATCAAAGGTACTGACAGATAAACAGAGGTCTTTAAGGTCCACAGCAGCCAGCTTGGACGCAGATCCAACGTTGTCCTGATCTGTCCGGCTCATTGCAGGTATACCAGGAACAAAAGTTTCAGGCACATAACAGACTTCTCTAGTTTCTTCATTTGTTTCTTTTCTTCCAATTCTGTATATCCCATTGAGATCGTCGCAGCAATCGCTGTCACTTTTCTCGCCCTGAAAGTCATCCCCGCCAGACTTGCCCACAACACAGTCACAGACGGCTCTCCAATCCCCAGCGCCTCCATCACCACTGTTTGTGCATCCACAGTCCTGACCAGGCAACTGCTCCTTTCCTAACGAGTTTAGTCCTCCTTTTGCTTGCGACACAATTTTATCACTTTGGTCTATTTGGCCTTCTACTTGCAATACACTTTCATCAATTTTGTTCAACATTATGTTCCTGCTCATGTTCAGTTGTTCATCAAATGCATCCAAAAAGTCCTGGATCTTGCCAATGAACTCAACATTCCCAAGTTCAATTTCAAATGTGTAGGTCTCCGGATCTTCTTCTTCATTGATCAGAGCTTGTCTCAGACGAGCCGTGAGCGTTTCCCTGCTACCGAGGGATTTTAAACCTCGGTCCCGAAGCTCTTGTCTTATCTCTTTAATTGAGAGCTGATGTAATAGTTTCAAATATGTCATTGTAATCAAAGCCTACCTCCTTTCGTTGAGTAGCCTATGATCCCACTTCTGACACCAATTTTACAACATTTAAAGGAGGCAACTCAACGAGGCACATATATCTTTATTTACACGACATCACAGGTACACAAACAACATCTTTCTTAGGCACAATCTCTCCATATTGGCTCTCTACTTGGGCGGAAATCGTTCTCCTCTCTTCCTAATGTTGACATCCTTTTTAGTCTAGTTTATCACAGTGCGCACGTTCTAGCTTAGATGTCGGTGCGCATGGCGGAGTTATAACAATATGAATCATGAGTGGATAGTACGATGTCCTTTAGGCATCAAACGAAGCCGCTCGCGAATTATGTTCACTGCACTAACCACAACTTATACTTGGCCTTTAATGATTCCGTCAGCTGTGTTCAAGACGTTGCAGATTACAGCACCTCAAGATTACAGCACATCAAGATTACAGCACCTTATGATGAGCGCATCTTGAATCCAATAGGGATAGGACATTCAAAAAATTGTGTCCACAAGGTGGTCATCAAGGAATAATTCTCAAACGGCAAAGAGATACCGATATTTTGATGTACTAAAACTGTAAACACAAATTACTTTGTGTTCCTCAAAGAAAACAAAAAATCGCCTGGAAGCCGCAGAACGTACATTATCAACTGAATCAAACTGAATCAAATTGAATCAAACTGCATCAAACTGAATCAAATTGAATCAAACTGAATCAAACTGAATCAAACTGAATCAAACTGAATCAAAACTGAATCAAAATGAATCAAATTGAATCAAACTGAATCAAATTGAATCAAACTGAATGGCATTGTTACTTATTACTTATAAAAAAAGATACTTAACTTGCATTGGAATGTGTTTTTGATAAATGTACAGAAACGTTCAAATTACTCAATTGCACGTTCAAATCACTCAATTGCACGTTCAAATCACTCAATTGCACGTTCAAATCACTCAATTGCTTTATTTCATTTTCCGTTCGTCTTATTTTGGAAGAGGGGACCTACCGAGATATTTTTTAACCCGGGCCCACGGGTACCTTGCCACTGACACATACACGTACACACTAGCACACTACGCACCACATCAGGACAAACACACACACATAATAACACAATTGTCAGTCTGTCAACAACACTGCTATATTTTACTTTAAAAAAAACTCTACAAAATATCAATCAAAAATATCAATCGCAACAAACAGACTTTCAATATTATAAAGACAAAGGCGTAATGAGCAAAACGTGCACCCGGGGCAAGAAACCTTATTGGCACCCCCCCCCCCCCGCCCCATTTTCATCAACATCACATAGAAATGTAGGCTTATAAGTAGACAGTGTTTAATAATAATATATTACAAATATCCTTTGAAGGTATTACCTAACAAAAATCCCTACAATAATTTTTATTTTTTTGGCACCTCTCTTCATGTGGCGCCCTTCCTGAGGATTGCGCCCGTGGCATCTTTTCCCCTTGCCCTCTCCTCACTACGCCTCTGCATAAAGATCAATATTATTCGCCTTAATTCTTGAAATAGCTACACTCTCATTGTTAAATATCTCTCTCAAGATGTACACAACGTTATTAACTCTTTCTTTCCTAACTGACGATACCAACGTTGATTCCACCAGAATGTGGTAAATAATTTCGGAGAGAAAGAGTTAATATGAATACAATGCACTGAAGCAAAGTTTTCATTAGTCCAGGTCAAGTAGTCAACTTTCAACCAAACTTTCAATACTCTATACAATTTCCGGAGGGATATAAGCATTCCTATCCCAGTGGCGTAGCAGGGGAAAGGGGAGAGAATTTGAAAATCTCCCCCGGGCCCCCACTTTAGGAGGTTCCCAAATGAGTGTTCGAAATTATTTTTTTACTTTAAAATATTAAATACTACGCAAAATTCATGGGACCCCAAATGATGGCCTAATTCCTAGCTACGCCATTGCCCTATCCTAATTACTCGGTCTCTGTGTAGCAGATATATATCATTAGTACACTGCTTTTTAAAAAACATGTATTCAATTCGTAACAACTTCTAAAACTTTAAAAACCTAAAATCCGGGTGGGTGGACGCGATTCTCGAAAACGGCTCTAACTGTTACCCTAGAGATTTGTACAGTTGCTGAGAAAAGATTTACTTGCTCGTTGGCCATGCTGGGAAAAACTCTAGTTTAACCGTTATAATTTTTCTAATTAAAAAAACGGAAAGAAATTTAAATTTGGCTAGTGACTAAAAAAATTTAAATGTTGATTTTTATTTTTCAAAATCTAACATTTATTAGTTATTAAGCAAAACCAATCGCTTTGTAAGATGTATAAAGGAGATATTGTTTTTTTTTTGTTTTTTTTGTTTGTTTTTTAAAATAAAGCATATAGTTGCTTCTGCATTTAGCAATAGAATAGCAACGCTGGCAACACGTAACAAAGAACAGACCAGCACTCAACAACCTATCGCCAGATGAATTTTGTTTTTTTAAATACAGTTTCTTCTATTAGCTTACTCTTATTACGTAGACTGTATTCTAGAATCTCTGGTCAAAAAGTGGCACAAGGAACCACAAGTAAATCAAAACAATCAAAAAATAAATTAATAGTTATCATTTGTTTCAAGCCAAAACGTCTCACATAGCTGGGTAGCTAAGTTCATATACATTGTGGTTTCGATCCCTAGACTAGCCTTTAAAAAATGTTGTTATAATTATACTTGATATTAGTGCTTTCTTCTTCTTCGTTCTCATTGTTATGTTGGAGTGTTCCGATGACTAGACCAATACATGAGATGAACTGCGCAGTGGTTTCCAAATCAGGGAGCTCCCCATATAGTTTTCTTTCTATTAGGGTGTTTTGGGGCCAATGTCTTATACGGGCCTCTTGCTAAAAAGAGCAGTTTTGGAGGACGTGGTCGGCATTCTCTGGTGATACTCCACATGGGCAGATTTCACTGGTTCCAATTTTGAGCTTCCGGTACATGTGTTGTCGCATTCTGTTGTGTCCGGTCCTGAGTCGAAAGATTAGACGTTGGTCTTGTCGGGATAGCTTATATTAGTGCTTGATTGTATGAAAAAAAAAAAGACTTAACTCATCTATCATGTTATTTATTATTTCTTCATATTTGTATACCGTAACAAAATCAAAATTGATATCGAACAGAGGTCCCCCCTTACCACAAATGACTCACTAGGCTCCCACATACGCCGGCTAGAAGAACTATAAATACAGTATTAAAAAAACAAACACAGAAAAGCTGGTAACAAAAAAAAAACAAGAACCTAGAAAAACTTACAAATTCTAGAAACGCTGTAGCTGTCACTGGTGTCTGTCTTGTGGCTTCTTGGCTCTAAAGAGAAGAAGACGTTTTTTTCGTTCGTCTGGCGGATGTGCTGCTTCACGTAATTCTCAATGTCCTTGTTACTCTTGTCAAATATAAGTCCTGCAGACACAATAGGAAATACATCTTATTACAGGCAACGCAAGAGTCAGAAAAAGTGTCGAAAATGTGAAAGCAGCGCAGAGGAGGCCACATGTGGTAGAAAAGTGAAAGAAGCAGGGGCGGCACCGTGTGGTACAAAAGGGAAAGAGAAGCAGGGGCGGCACCGTGTGGTACAAAAGTGAAAGAGAAACAGAGGCGGCGCCATGAGGTATAAAAGTGAAAGAGAAGCAGAGGCGGCAACGTGTGGTACAAAAGGGAAAGAGAAGCAGAGGCGGCACCGTGTGGTACAAAAGTGAAAGAGAAGCAGAGGCGGCACCGTGTGGTACAAAAGGGAAAGAGAAGCAGAGGCGGCACCGAGAGGTACAAAAGTGAAAGAGAAGCAGAGGCGGCACCATGAGGTACAAAAGTGAAACAGAAGCAGAGGCGGCACCATGTGGTACAAAAGGGAAAGAGAAGCAGAGGCGGCACCGTGTGGTACAAAAGGGAAAGAGAAGCAGAGGCGGCACCGTGTGGTACAAAAGGGAAAGAGAAGCAGAGGCGGCACCGTGAGGTACAAAAGTGAAAGAGAAGCAGAGGCGGCACCGTGTGGTACAAAAGGGAAAGAGAAGCAGAGGCGGCAACGTGTGGTAGAAGAGTGAAACAAAAGAAACAGAAGCCAGCTATTGTTCTATATTCAATGTTTCGTAGGGGACTTTTGCTAGTAGAACGTAAGTCTATATTTAGCGCGTCAGTTGTGGGATTGTTTCTTCCGGTTTCTTTTTTTTTAAATTTTTTTACTTCTAGGCGAGACTGACGTAATAGTTAAAAACATGGAATAGGAATAGATGAGGAACAAAAAGTAGTTCGTGGCATAGCGTCTTATGAGACAATCGAGTTTTCATTCAGCCCTAGTTTTCTGATTTTATTATTTTATAGTGACAGTGACGGCTGTGGATGGTCCCTCTTATTGATGCATTAAATGTTCAGAATTGCATTCATTCTTGATCAACTCTTTTGTTTGTTGACTGTGACCTTGTATTTTGATTAGTTCATAAGACCAGTAACATCTGCTGTACTTGCAAGTTAGTCCAGTGGTACTCTGTGGTTCCAAAATATATTATCTAGGCTACTAACTATAGCCTCTGGATATACAACATTACTAAGACAGACAAGTAATAATACTGAGAGTTCAGTTGCAAAAAAACAACAACATAGTGTTTATTTAAAAACAAAAGGAATAGATCATGTAAACTAAAAACAGAAATAAAGGCTATCAAAAGAAAAAGAACTAATGAAACAAATCAAACTAGTAGGACAGGTTCAGTTCAAAATAATCAAAGAACCAGGTCTCATCTCAAAAACCAAAACGATGGTTTACAATAATATAATACATGTCATGACAATTAAATGACGTCATACATGAGACACACTACAGTCTCGTATTAAAACAAAAGATGTCTTTTACAACAAAAAATTATAGGGGAGGATAAGAGACTAAGTATATGTATACTTGTTTCACTTCCATCAATACGGAAGTGAAACATGGTCAACTTACTCATGGCAGGAAAAAAAGCTGAATGTTTTCCACCTCCGATGCCTAAGGCGGATCTTTAAAATAAGGTGGCAAGATAAGATAACCAATGAGGAAGTGCTACAAAGAGCAGGGTGCCTGGACATCCGCTCTGTTATCAGCAGCAGACGCCTTGGCTGGCTTGGCCACGTTCGTAGAATGCCAGAAGGTCGACTTCCACAGGACATCTTGTATGGCGATCTAATAGAGCCGCTGGTCGCCCACTATTACGTTATACGGATGTATGCAAACGCGACATGAAGCTCTTCAAAATCGACACTGGCAACTGGGAAGAGGTGGCACTGGACAGATCCTCATGGAGAGAGAGCATAAAGGAAGGGTCAAAGATTGCAGATGTCATACACAACAGAAGCAGAAAGAAGGGTGGAAATGCAACGGCGCCTGGTGATTATATATGCCCAACCTGCGATCGCAGCTGTGTATCAAGGATTGGCCTCTTTAGTCACACAAGAAGTTGCAAAGGGAAAAGATCGTCTCTCGAGACGTAAAATGCCACAGATATGTATACTTATACTATTTACATAAACCAACGTATTAATAACAAATAAATAAAGTCTACTTAGCTCATTATCGAAACACTCTTCCCATAACAGTGGCACACTCCTCTTGAGTAATACAGTTAGAGCACAACAACACAAGTATTAGTTAAACATTATGGAGATTTAGTTCAAACTACACTGGTCAGCTCAAGGACTCAAGAGAGAGTGGCAATTGTAAACAGTTAACAGGGACTTAAATCAAGTACTAAAGGGGACTAACTCTTATTGAAAAAAAAAAGTAGCTACCCTTATTGTCCCTCCTGTCACATTGACCTACGACTGTTTTCTACTTGTTTCTTGAAGTCAACTCTTATCTTATCTTTTGAAATATAGACGTTACTTGAAAAGAAAGGAAATGATTACAGGACACAGCGAATGGTCTCAACACAGGGAAATAAGCACCACCACCAAGATTACGCTCTTCAGCACCATCGTTAAGCAATACTACTTTATGGGGCAGATACCTAAAGAAGCACCATCACCATGAAAAGTATCCAGGTTTTCATCAATACCTTTCACAAAGATTATTATGGTCCTAGGGCGAGACAGGATCTCTAATGAGGAACTGTGGCAAAGAATAAAGCAGCAGCCCATTGAAGTAGGCATCCTTCAGAGACGCTGGAGATGGATAGATAACATTTGGAAGCAGATGCCAAGCAGATGGGCAAGACGTGGGGACATTTGGAGAGACTCGCCCAGAACCATAACTCCTGGAGGAAGCTGATACGTGGCTTATGCCCCTTGCTTCATACGGGCCCACAGTCAGTGATGAAATGCGATGTCTTAAGTCTTGTGGAGTTATAACGCATCACTGACCTGACCTATATACACATTGAAAAATCAATATATATGGCACAGCACCAGACAATAAAAAGTGGGGAAGACTTAAAGAGAAGATAGCGGACATACACCAATTAGGAGGGGTCTGGTCTGCCCTAGTGCTATTAGAGCGTGGAATGGGGTTGCCTGAATCAGCCAAGAAAACCAATGACTTGACAGAGTTTAAATCATTGGTTAACAAACGTAGGACGTAATCATTTTTTTAAAAGTATTTTATAAGACACGATTAAGTTGAAAAGTATTAACAAGTTAACAATGTTGCTTTGTTACTAGATGGGTGGCTCTCTGGTGGTGTGCTACACTCATGGGACAGTCGTCACGATGGGTCTGAGTTCTAGCCATCCACTGACGTCCTGCGGGGAGGATAGGGCTAGGACGTAATAATCTTCACTTGTGAAGGAACGTCCGAAATGTACAAGACAAGACAAAAGTGGATAAACAAGGAATCGACTAGGACCAAATATGAAAAGTTTGAATTCTCAGAGGTGTTAAACATTTTATAGGAGCACAGCGTTTCTAAGAGGCTAACGAAACAGCATTTCACTTTATTCACACCGTGATACGCATCGTATCATAAGATACACTGAAACGCTAAGAAGCATAGGAATAGCAAGTGTTGATACCCCATCGTTGGTTTGTAGGTTTAGGTAGTTAGTAGAACTAAACCAATGTAAGTAAGTAGTAAAGCTCCCTTTAAGACCTAGTGATCTATAGGGCAGATGATGTTAAGGTAATCTGTTTCATTGGTTAAGGAGCAGGGTGTCATGTGGCCAGCACAACGACCAACCACCTTTACTTTCCCCAACTAGATTAGGGGCCCCCTAAAAATCCCGAAATTAAAAAAAAAAATCAGTCTTCACTGAGATTCGAACCCAGGACCCTAGGTTTGGAAGCCAAGTGCTTATACAGTAGGCCACCTCACACCCCCCCCCCCCCACCACGTCTTTTTAAACAAGCTTAAATATAACGCTCATTTTAAAATGTACACAACTTTCAACTTCAATATGTCTAGAAACACAAATTGAAAACAAGCAAGATATATATAAAAAAAAACAAGGAAACAAAGATTATAATACGCATGTACGCAGTTGATGTGTCCAGTGGATCGGTAGGTGCCAAAACACTTTCACTATCTCCTTCACTCTATCTCTCTATCCCTCCCTGTCTTTCTTCCCCCCCCCCCCCTCCTCTCTCCCTCCCTTGCTCAGTGTATTTATTTGGCACGTTCTAAAGTTAGTCTGAACTCAAGTTTTTTCTTGGTATTTATTTGACATCAGTTCTGGAGTTAGTCCCCTTCCATTGTCCAGTGACTCCAGGAAATCACACCCATAAATCTAATATAAAAAAAAATCCACCAACAAATTACACCATCTATATTGGTTTATTAGACAAAGAAATCAATAAGTCCGGTAGTCAGAGCTGCCACCAGTGGTCATAGATCATATTTCACTTCAAGGTCTGGACAGTGGTCATTTGTAGTAGAAGAATCGATCAAGTCACTTTCTTGCTTTTCTAGACATACACTTGTCTTTGTCAAATGGATTTGATATATCCGCGCTTCTCAACCTGTTGGGGTCGTCGTACACACAACAAATTTGTTGTGTTTATATTGTACTTACACATTCAGATTTGAAAATGTATAAAGCTTATGTGTGCACGGGGAGGCGCGGTGGCTGAGTGGTTTAAAGTGCGCATTAATTTCCCAGGTTCAAACCCAGGTAAAAAATTGGGATGTTTTAATTTGGGGATCTTTTGAGCACCTGAGTCCACCCAGCTCTAATGGGTACCTGACATTAGTTGGGGAAAAGTAAAGGCGGTTGGTCGTTGTACTGGCCACATGATAACACAGTATACCCGTGCACCACAGAAACGGATGACCTTTATATCATCTGCCCTAAACCGCAAGGTCTGAAAGGGGAACTTGAATTTATTTGTTTTACAAGTCCCTAGCTGGCTAAACAATAAGAGGTGGAAGCCGTAACTTTTTTACAAAGCTTATATCAACTCACTCTGTCTTGTAAATGGAGGTTTTGAGACGTAGCGTTGATATTGTGTCCCGTGTATTACTATTACACACATGAGGGACTGGTCACTACTACTGTGTCGCGAATGCGTAGAATGCTGGTTTCGTGCTTCCTGGAGTACTCTTGACACGTGACAAACATAGATACTACAGATTGACTTAAGTCCGTTGTACAAAGAAGTTATTGTCCTTTAAAAAAAATACAACTTTGTTAAATGTATGGTCTTGATTTTCATCCAGAACACAGTGCGGTACTACAGAAAAAATGCACGTATGTTATGAGGTTAAGTTAATTATCCGAGTCAATTAAAAGATCCTAATTCACATATGTTTTGACATAACTACAGACAAAAGAAGATGATCATTTAGGCCTACATATGTTATGAACGTTAGTATTTTTGCATTTGTTTTTAGCTTAGACAAACATGGAATACATTGTATTTTTTTTGTTTGATACATCAGAAGTGTGCCTGTTATCAATCTTTTCTTTTCCCCTTTGGAGGGTCGAATAGCTTTTTCTTAAGTTTTCAAAGCTTATATCAACTCACTCTGTCTGTCTGATAAAAACTTAGTAGACGTTATTTCTCCCAAACCCAATCGCGGATGAAGATGACAATTTGCAAATATTATTTTTTTTATATGTCAACAAAAGAATTTTTAAAAAATTAGTAAATTAACTTTTGGTAAATAATTATTTAGTTTTCTATCTCAAACAAGGGAAACATAAAGGGGTTTAAGTTGAATTAGTCCCCTTTATTGTTTATATAATAAAAATATATATATATAACTATATGTAACTATAAAACCTGTTTTAATAAGCAGGAAGATGACGATGACTCGGCCCTTGAGTTCGAATTGAGGTCGCTCACTTTTTTTATAAAAAAAAATTACATTTAAAAAGCGAACACCCAGATACCCACTTCTTTCTCGCCTCTACTCCTTTTCCAACTGGTAAAAATATTTCTAATCGCACAGATTTATTATTGTCAGTCTTGATCTATTAAATGACTGATTCAAACTAGTTGATGCAATCACACGTAATGTAATGTTTCTTTTATACCCTAAATATTGTAATAACTTAAGTGAGGCAACTCAACGAGACATAGACGTTTATTCACACGACATCACAGGTACACAAAACAACATCTATCTTAGGCACAATCTCTCCATATTGGCTCTTTACTTGGGCGGAAATCGTTCTCCTCTTCTAATGTTGACATCCTTTCCAGTCTAGTTTATCACAGTGCGCACCTTCTAGCTTAGATGGCGGTGCGAAAAGCAGAGTTATAACAATATTATTGTTATGTTTGACTGTTTGAATTATTTTTTTTTAAATTCAGTACTGAAGAAAATACATTGCCACTAACACGTGAGACACTAACAAAAGTAAGTTCAAGGTTTACACAACAATTCTCGTTAACATTGTTCATAAACTGTCCAAACTTGACGATCACCAGTTCTTATATAATACAGACGTTACTTTAAAAAAGAAGATGATTACGTCCTACGCGTCATGCGTTCTAGAGTATTCTAGCCGAACGAAGATATTGGGATTCTTTCGGAAGGATCTGTCCTTATTTCCTATGGAAACCAAAAGGTCCCAAGAAATACATATGATCATTCGTGATATAATCTCTCGATCAATTAGAGAAGTTAAGATTATTAGCATTATGTTTACAATTTTAAAGATATATTATAGGTTTGCCGAGTGAGCATAACCCTAGAGCCATTGACATAATGAGTTTAAAAAATGTGAATAAAATGGTTTATATAGTATTATTTAGTATTTAAGATTATTAATACTTTCAGAGAAAATAGAATACCTTTTAAAAATCTTTCACCAATAAAGAAAAAAAATCTTCTGCAAAGATCGATAGAAGCTCAAAATTCAAATTTAGTATGTTTGTATGCAAATGTGTTCCCACTTCGCTTGCATTTCGTTAAAGGCGAATAACAGTGGGCTCTCAACCTCCCTAGATGTTTCTAGATGTGAGCCCAAATTGCACTATGTCTTATAGGTCTCTGTCTTTCTGCTGCCCTAAATTATGATGTCAAAGCAATCATGAGGACATTTAAAGCAGGTGAATGTGATAGTGGGAATGAGCCTGGATTCAAGATGTGAAGATGCTACAGAGCATGCCCACGGCATAGTCCAGATCTAGTCATATACAATGTATTAAAACCTTTAATGTATGCGTCTTTCTGACGAAGGACATGTCCCTCAAACCTCTGTCACAGCCCAATTAAGTCGTCGTATTCCAGTTCGGCATAGGATTTCTTTGTTTGAGACCCGATCTGTGTAACTGACAGCTAAAATCCTAAAATGGCGACACTTAAATATCTAAAACATTTTGCTTCAAGTCTACTAATGTGAGTAGACCTTTCAGACCTTGCGACCTATTGAGTGGATGATGTAAATTAATCTGTTTCTGTAGCAGTAGCGGTGACGAGGGTGTCATGTGGTCATCTTAACAACCAACGGTTACCAACCTCCTTTACTTTCCCCCAACAAATGTCAGGGAGCCGTTAGTGTTGGGTGGACTCAAGGACGTTCTAAAACTCCCACAGTTCAAAATCCATTAAAATTGAAATTCGAACCCGAGTTAGCTTATCATTTCTCATTTGTAAGAGGGTTAATCAATTTATTGCAGTAGATCTATAGTATTAGTCATAATAACGTCTAGGTCGTGTTCAGGAAGTCGAAGCATTTACCAAATGTCCCCTGGTGATCTTATGGCCCCCAAACTATCAGGGCAAAAAAAAAAAAGGGGGGGGGTGCTAGTGGCTGTAAATCAATAGCTCGTATCCTTTCTCCAATCGCAAAGAATATTCTGGAAACATGGATGGGGCGGTGCCAAGTGAGCTGCTAAATTTGCTTATCTCTACCTAATACACCCACCATCTCTCTCCTAAGACACCCTTTCCTTCCTGGTTACAAGAGCCCCCTGATCCACGCCCGCCCCCCATCTTTACAGCTAGATGATGAGAACGAGCGTAGGGGCGCTAAGCGAGATAGAATAAAGAGCGGAAGTGGCAGAAAAGTGGGGGGGGGTGCGGGAGGGGGGAATGAATGCTGAAAATGACAGGATGCAATATTGGGAGCCATGAATGTTATGTAATGCAAGGGAGAACTCATGAATAATGATATGAGGAGAGATAATGTAAATATTGGGCTTTGATGAGCTTGGTGTAATTAGAACTGGCCAGTGTAAAGAAAGCTAGTTTTTGTAAAACAGGTCGTTAAGAGGGCAGATTGGTGAAAGAGAACAGATTGACGTAAAGAGAACTTATTGGTGTAAAGAGAAGAGAGCGGCGTAAAGATGATGGATGAATAGATGCAAAGAGAACAGGATATGTGTAAAGATAACTAAATGCTTATTGGTGTAAAGAGAAGAGATATGTGTAAATAGAACACAATGTTGTAAAGAAAATAGATTGGCTTAATTAAAGAGGACAGATGGTGTAAATAGAACTTGTAGGAACATGTTTTTACCGTGCCCTATTTCTCCCCCCTTCCCCCCGAAAAAGATTTCTGTAAAGAATGTATAGATCTACTACTCTTATAACTTTCAAATGATATTTCTTTAGATCTAGATGTGCAGATTTGTCCAGATCATTTATTCATTAAAACTCTTTAACTCTTTCTCTCCGTAATTATTTACCACATTCTGGTGGAATAAACGCTGGTATCGTCAGTTAGAAGAGAAAGAGTTAATAAATGCGGAAATTCGGAAGACGTTGATCTATAGACCGTTCCAAATAAATATTTTCTAATTCTGTAACCAAATTTCAATTAATTTAATTATTTTCATACTTTAAAGTTTAAACAATTATAACGGTCAAGCTAGCGATTTCTCCTCAGTGTGACCCAGCGAGCTAGTAATTCTTTTCCAACGATACACAGCGACTGTCAAATGTCTAGGAAAATTGCTGGAGTCGTTTTCGGGAACCGATTCGATGAAGGAGTGATTTGAATTGTAATAATTTATTAAATCAGTGTAAGAAAAACAATATGGTGTAAAGAAAACAGATTGGTGTAAAGAGAACAGATTAGTGTAAAGAGAACAGATTAGTGTAAAGAGAACAGATTGGTGTAAAGAGAACAGATTAGTGTAAAGAGAACAGATTAGTGTAAAGAGAACAGATTAGTGTAAAGTGAACAGATTAGTGTAAAGAGAACAGGTTAGTGTAAGGAGAACAGATTAGTGTAAGGAGAACAGGTTAGTGTAAGGAGAACAGATTAGTGTAAGGAGAACAGGTTAGTGTAAGGAGAACAGGTAAGTGTAAAGAGAACAGGTTAGTGTAAGGAGAACAGATTAGTGTAAGGAGAACAGGTTAGTGTAAAGAGAACAGATTAGTGTAAAGAGAACAGATTAGTGTAAGGAGAACAGGTTAGTGTAAAGAGAACAGATTACTGTAAAGAGAACAGGTTAGTGTAAAGAGAACAGATTACTGTAAATAGAACAGATTAGTGTAAACAGATTGAAGAAAAGTGAACTTTTTAGTTTTAGTGTAAAAGAAAGAACGAGATTGGGGCAAGGGCAGAATGATGTAATTGTAATGTAAATGGAGATCAGATAGCAGGTTAGTGTACTGTAAATAGATGTAGATTGGGTAATTAGAGATGGTTAATGTAAATGGATGTGAATATAGTGTAAATAGAACCAGGTTAATGTAAATTGATGTAGATATAGTGTAATTAGAGCCAGGGTAACGTAAATGGTTGTAGATGTATTGTAAATAGTGCAGTTTAATATAAATGGAGGTAGATAGTGCAATTTGAGTAACCTATGAAATTAATATTACATATATCGTATTTAGAGCCAGGTTAATGTGAATGTAATTAGAAAAGGTTTTGCAAAGCTACATAAAACTCATCTGTCGAGTGCTTATGCAGTGTCAAGTCTGCTTTTTTTTAAAGTTAATGTTTATTTTAATGCTTATTAAGCAATGAATGATTTCATTGAGTTGTATACAAAAAAGACTCCTACTTAGGAGCAAAGAAGATATTGAATCAAGACTTACGAGTTGGGCGGAATATTTTTCTTTGATTCATCCAACAGCTTTAACATTTTTACAAGCAAACGTTTTAAAAAGAATACTTAAAAAAAAACACCGAATCTTAAAAAAGAAAGAGCTCCACATTTATAGAAATATATCTCAATAATGTAGATTTTATCTCCCTTTTTTGAATATCAAACTAAATAATTATTTACCAATAATTAAGTAAACTAATGGATTAATTTATTCAGTTGATTCATGTTTATTAGTTACAATAAATAATTGTGGAAAGTTCGGACTTGATTCGAAAATGGGTGTGGGATAAATAAGTAGACAAACACCACATATTTATTCATATCGCTTAGTACTGAAGTATTAGTTTCCCTTATTGGTATTAAACAGTATAATGAATTACCAGTAGTTAATTGACTAATTTGAACTTAAAAAAAACCAACTGATTCATGTTTCGTTTGTTACAATAAATAATTATGGAAAGTTTCAACTTGGTTCAAGAGAGAGAGAGAGAGAGCGAGAGGGAGAGAGAGAGAGAGAGAGAGAGTGTAGTTGGGTGGTTGGATGGGTGTGGGTGTGTGGGAGAGAGAGAGTGTGTGTGTGTGCGTAACCTTTGTATAAAAGTTCCTAAAAAGTTCATCTGAGGTCAAGACAGCACAAGCTATACAAGAATTTGAACTTCTTGCTTAGAACCAAATAAAACGTGGTTCACATATTCCCACTTGCGCCTAAAGTGGCTCAGCAATAGCGTTATCAGAAGAAACAATATGAGTCCACAGTTTGAGACTCGGTGATGATCACCAATATTTGAAATGAACAATCCTTGATTTGTACTTTAATTAGAAATATGACATGCAGTGTAGTGTCATTCTAGAAAGTGTTTATTGTCACAATTCAGAAAGTGGACAACGACTTTAGAGTGTTAGCAGTGTTAATAAATAGACTTGACTGAGTGGACCGTGATGATAGTGTTGAGAGAGTTGACAGTGCTGATAAATAGTGTTGATAGAGCTGATGCAGTAGAAAGGGATACTTGATAGTGTTGATAGAGCTGATGCAGTAGAAAGGGATACTTGATAGTGTTGATAGAGCTGATGCAGTAGAAAGGGATACTTGATAGTGTTGATTGCTGATAGAGTTGATGGGGATGTTAGAGTTGATCATGCAATTTGTTAAATTTTAGCGACCACAACAATAATCTGCCTCTCTCTCTCCTTCTCTGATCTTTCCAACTTTTCACTTTGTGAGACTGTCTTTCTTTTTAAATGCCCCTCTCTTTTAGAAACCCATATTATATTGCAATTAGTCGCTCTAATCTAAACAACCTACGCTATATACTTCCTTCATGTTATTTTACGAAAGGTGGAGACGAATTTATTATATATGTATATGTGTGTGTTACTGAATAAGAATCTAAAGTACTTAGGGTACTCTCAAGTATAGCTGCAAGGTTTGAAGTGCTGCCAAGACAATTAGGTACGAAATGATTGTGTATCGTGTTTATGAAACAATATGGCTGTCCATGGTGTTTGTATAAAATGAGAAATATCACGGTTGCATGTGCTGGTTCTCTGAAATTGTCTATACTGACATATGACAGTGTAAGTTATGGCCGTATGTTACGGTTAAGTATAATAGTGCAACTATTTTACCAGATCGAACCGACAGTACAACATTGATTGGTTTGATGTATATAATGACGTAAGAAATGGTTTTAGAACTGGTTTGCCATGAAGTGCATAATGTCAGAAAGTTTTACCATTTCAAATTCTATTAGACTAGCGGTTCTCAACCTTTTATGCTCGGCGACCCTTTTTACAATCCCCCACTCTGTCGTGACCCCCCTACCCACACACACACATACGCAATAGAAGAATAGATAATAACAATCCATATTTTCGATGGTTTTAGGCGACCCCTGGCAAATCGTCAATCGATCTACAAGGGGGTCGCGACCCACAAGTTGAGAACTCCAGCTCTAGACCAACATGTCTCTAAACCAGCGGTTCTCAACCTTTTAAGCTCGGCGACCCCTTTTTTAGAATCCTTCACTTAGCCGCGACCCCCCTCTCCCCACACAAACAGCTAAAGAAGAATAGACAAAAACAATTCATATTTTCGATGGTCTTAGGCTACCCCTGGCAAATCGTCAATCGACCCCCAAAGGGGTCGCGACCCAGAGTTTGAGAACCCCTGTAGTAGACCATTGAAAACAGAGTAGCATTTATGACCTAACCATAAGCAGTAAACGCCGTATCTACCGCACTCACACAGATAATATGGCTCTTGTGGGTAAAGGACAGGCCTACGCGACAGATCTACAGATTTACATGATAGACCTACACAATAGACCTACACGACAAACCTACATGATAGATCATAAACCTACAAAGTTCTTCACGAAAAGAGCTACATAATAAAATAGTAAATAGATAAAAGATCTACATGATAGAGCTACACGACAGACCTGCATGAAAGACATTTAAGATGGGCCGACATGATAGATCTACTTGATAAAACTAAAGGAAAAACTTTCTTGAAAGAACTGCATGAAAGAATCGCATGAACTAAACTACCAAAAAGAACTACAAAGAACTACATGAAATAACTGAATAAATTAACAGCATGAAAGAACTGCATGAAAGAATTACATGAAATAATAAATAATAATAATAATAAATGAAAAACTGTCATGGAATCCACTTATTGATGAAACTATAAAAAAAAATCCAACAAGCATAAGGGTTTACTAAAAGAAATTTCTATAAATCAAATAAGAACATAAAACTAAAATGTTATTTAACCTTGGTTAAGCCAATAATAGAATATGCATCCACCGTTTGGGACCCCTCAACTCAAGAAAACATAAAGAAACTTTAGTAAAATCACTAAATTTAGAAAGCCTTCAGGACAGAAGACTCAAAAGTAAAGTAGCAATTATACATAAAACACTGAACCATAATCTTCAAATACAAAACAAAATTTAATAAAATACTCTGAAAGACACAAAAATAAAGGCACATTCCTCGTCCCATATGCTAGGACAAATTTGTACAAATATTCCATCTTCCCTAGTGCTATTAGAGCATGGAATGGGTTGCCTGAGCTAGCCTGAGCATGAAACCAGTGACTTGGCAGAATTTAAGTCATTGGTTAATATGCATGACTAAATGCATGACGCGTAGGACGTAATCATCTTCTTTTTTGAAGTAACGTCTGTATTATATAAGATAAGAAAGAACTACATGTAAGAACTGCATAAATAGATGAAAAGAACTGCATGAAAGAATCGCAGGAACGAATTGTATGTTAGAACTGTATGAAACAGAATTGCATGAAGAATTTCACAAAAGAACTATATGAAAGAATTTCATGAAATAATTTTATGAAACAACTGCATGAAAGGACTATATAAAAGAACTTCATGAAAGAAATTCATGACAAAACTGCATGAAAGAATTTCATGAAAGAATTATATAAAGAACTTCATGAAAAAACTGCATGAAAGAATTTCATGGAAGAATTTCATGAATGAATTTCATGAAAGAATTTTCACTTAAGAAATTGGCTGAAAGAACTATATTAAGACATACTATACGAAAACATGATAGACTTACATGAACGAGACACATAAAAGAAAAACATGATAAACATAGATATAGACATAGATATAGACATAGATACAGACATAGATATAGACATAGGTATAGATATAGACATAGATATAGACATAGATATGGACATAGACATAGATATAGACATAGATATAGACATAGATATAGACATAGATATAGACATAGATATAGATATAGACATAGATATAGACATAGATATGGACATAGACATAGATATAGACATAGATATGGACATAGATATAGACATAGATATAGACATAGATATAGACAGATATAGACATAGATATAGACATAGATATAGACATAGATATAGACATAGATATAGACATAGATATAGACATAGATATAGACATAGGTATAGACATAGATATAAGACCTACAAAGCATTACAATCGTGTGAATTTAATCATTTGTATATAGACTTATGTAAACCTACTTACAAGCCTGAATACATAAATATATATAAACATTGGAGAAACAAACACACACTCTCACACAAGACTTCAAAGCAAAATTGTTTAATTTTAAAACAACAAAGTTCACTTACCAATGGGTATTTTATACTGATACGGTATGACGTTTTGAACTTTCAGAATGAACACAATAGACGCTAGAAACATTTCCAGATTTGTCATTTTATTTATCAAATAAACCAAGTCACAGCTAGATGAAGAGATATATTTGGTGCTATACCAGATCTATGTCTGTATTGTTTTGTTTTTTTTACTGCAAACTACGATCTAGATCTAAAGACTAGTTCTATATCTAGTACTTGTTGTAGAGTCTGGGAAAAATATAGTACCGAAAGAGACATATAATCACAAAGCAGAACTCTAGAACTTACTGAGTAGAGAAAATATTCACAAATATTGATAAAAAGACTCAGTTGCTTGAGAAATCTCTTTTGAATCGAATTTCAGAAAACAACTTTAGACGATTTTTGATTAATATCTGTACATGTAGAGTCTACGTCAATCTAAAGGTTAATACTTAAACTTGATATGCATGTGAAAATAGTGCGCTCTTTCTTGATCGGCGGACTTGAAGACATTCGCTTAATTATTAATATAATAATCACGATGTTCAGACCTGCAACTTTCCAATCGAAAGTAATGAATAAGAAATTTGATATTTTCCTTGCCGATCTACACATGTGACACAGAAGAGCTTCCCAGTGGTGAAATGACACATTAGTTGGACTAAACTGTCATCCAAATGTCCATTCCCTTTTAGCTTGTTATGCCATCAAAACGTTGCACCTCGTTTGATCTTAGCTAATGTTTCTTTGTTTTCTTCTTCTTCGTCTTTCTCTACTCCCTCCCATTATTGCACGACACACACACGCACGCAAGAGAGAGAGAGAGAGAGAGAGGGGGACAGGGAGAAAAAAAGTCAAATGACACAGCCCGAAGCTTGATAATAACAGAGTTGGATCGATACACTTCCACCCTCAAATCGATTCCATTCCTCCCAGGGAATGGTAAGAAGAATCGTGGCGCGGACAGAGATGGAGAAAGAAAGAGAGACAGACTGGGAGGGAAGGGGGGGGGGAGTTAAGCAGAACAAATATAGCAAGAAAAAAAAATTAACTTTATTTTTTGTTTATTTAGTGGCTCAACTCTTCAGCGCCCTGCCTTATAATTAACATTTATATGCTACAACAGCCAAATGAGAGAGTGGCGACCTCTGGTGTTAGCTGGGCACGAGACCCAGACAGAATCGTTACAGCACCAGTCAGAACTAAGTAAATAATTAGAGTAACGGAGCCCATTTAGGCGAACACGACCTGCCACTGTTTCCTCCATTCGTTCTTATTATCTGCTTTTGTGATTGTTAATCATGCATTGTTATTGCAGATATTGTATGCCGATGCATATAAACCAATAAAAAGATTGTTTTTGATAAGTGAATTTAATAGAGTTAAGGATTTGATTTTCCTAGGTGGGCATGTTAAACCTTGTTTAGGCTATATCTGCGGCTGCAAGATTGTATACACAATCCTCTCCCACAGCATCCATAAAAACTTCTCTGTGTGTATGTGTCCTAGAACTAGTAAATAAAGACATTGACCTTCAAAACTTCGGAGCTCAGGCTTTTCGTGTGAGATGTAAGCCCATGTGGGTTGTATGCGGACTTTCACGCGTCTAGGGCAGGAAAAAGGGCAAGCAAATGAAAGCAAGAACTATGAACCATTTCTGAACAAAGTTTTTACATTTGTTGCTGGGATACCATCAAAGTCGTTGTTTGTTTTTTCTGCAATGTATCTTTTGGAAAACACAGTGGAAAAATAAATCTTGAGAGAAACTTTTGTTTTTCGAAACCGGGAATTCTTAATTGAATTTCGCTTCCGAAGCGGGGAAAATGCAAAATAAATACCAGACATGCTTACAGGATGTAGCATCGACACCTCATACCAGGGAAATGCTAGCCCGAGAAATGGATGGGGCAGTAAACGGAAGGCGGCAAGCGGCTGCTTTTTAAACAAGGAGTAAAGAAGAAGACAAGAAGTAAATCATGTCTTCTTCATTTGCACGAGTAGCATAGCACCGCAAAGTGCAATGAACTCGATTCCATATGGTTACCTATAGGCCAGGTCGCGATCTTAGTATATGATCGTTTCCACTTGGTTGTCAACTTTGAGGCCGAGATACTAAATCTGCATCTATCTTCAGTTTTGGAGATGTATTAACCAAGCGCAAACACAAGCTCTATGGCCCTCGGGTTTGAACCCTGCCCGCCGCCATCCCCCTCCGTCCTGCTAGAGGTTTGGGCCAGGATTTTCGGAAAAAAACACCCGAAACATCTAACACAAACAATCTGCTTTAAGAGCTGTTATTTAGATGTTGCCCGGATGTAATATGAAGAGTAGGCAGAGTATAAAAATGAATAATATAGAAACTAATTGGTATGCTTGATTGCGTTTGTCTGGATTAGAGTTAACACTATTTCCATCTAGAACTTGAATTCATGTTTACCTGTATCAGCCCGCCGGTCGAGTTGTAAGCGCTCCGGACTATAGTCACAATGATCCCTGGTTCGTAATCTTCATTTTTGATGGGAAGTCCGAGAGGTTACAATTAAAGTATCTGACCATGATTGACGATGGTGCTATGTGTTCAATACACTGATCAACAGCAATAATTCTAACGGCTACACAATGGCTACACATGGAATCTTGGGGGAGCAAAACTATGACCTACATAAGGGGTTCTCAAACGTTTTCTGTCAGGCTGTCGTAGAAGGGGCTCATCGACACAAAACATGGTTGGGTCAAAATAAGCCGAGGCTCTGCGGTTTTATAGTCCAATGTGGGCATACGTTTTGAAGGCTCGGAATGTACAGCGAAAAGGGTCGGATACGGACCGCGGGCCATAGATTGGGCATCACTTATCTACATAATCAATTTACAAAGACAAGCATTCATCCTGATTTGAACTTGAGGCACTCGTTTTGGCTTCAAAGTGTTTAACCCCTCGACCATAACCCCCTAAAGAAAGCAATTTCTTCATTCCCTTCCCTAAGATAGAGTTTCATTCACTTCCCTAAGATAGAGCTTCATTCACTTCCCTAAGATAGAGCTTCATTCACTTCCCTAAGATAGAGCTTCATTCACTTCCCTAAGATAGAGCTACATTCACTTCCCTAAGATAGAACTTCATTCACATCTTTTCCAATTTTCTTTTTTTACCCCCTAAAAATACACAATGTCTAGATATTATTTTAGCTCTGAAAAGATTATCTTATTTTTATTGATTCAAGTTTTTCTTTTTTTTAAAAAAAAAAAAAATAGTTAAGAATTAAAAACTAAGAAAAAAACTTAAATCCTGGGAAAAGAACCCATTGATTGCTTTCTAAGATATAAAACGAACGCGTTTTGAGTTTCAATAAACTTCGACCGTAAAGATAGCCGTTAGTGATTCATTTAAATGAAGGAAAGAAATGAAAATGACGAATCAATGAAGCACTTCCTTTTAACAATTCTGTTAGCCAAATATAATAATAGTTTTGAGTTGAGGCTCCCATTTATTACAAATCTTTTATCAGCTCACTCTGTCTGTCTGTCTGCCTGTCAGGTAAAAATCTTGTGCACGTAATTGGTCCCACTTTCCATTCTAGGATCGAGTCGCGACTTTGCACAATTATTAATTGTTGATAAAAACACAAGAATCAAGTAAAAAAAACAACAATAAGGTTATCAATTAGTGATAATTAATTAGCTGTTTTTTTTTATTTAAAGGAGGAAATAAATATTGCAGTATTGAGAGAGAAAGCCTTCAGGATAGAAGACTTAAAAGTAATGTAGCAATGATACATAAAACTCTGAACCATAATCTCCAAACACAAAAACAAAACCTAATAAAATACTCTGAAAGACACAAAAATAAAGGCACATTCCTTGTTCCATATGCTAGGACAAATTTGTACAAATGCTCCTGCTTCCCTAGTGCTATTAGAGCATGAAATGGATTGCCTCAGCCAGCCAGGAAAACCAGTGACTTAGCAGAATTTAGGCATGACGCGTAGGACGTAATCAACTTTTTAAAATTAAAGTCTGTATTTTATAAGATAAGATAAGATACGATATGGCATTTCTTGTGCGGTTCATTTCCTTATAAAAACTTTGTATTTAAAGTATTTTCTTTTTTTTTTTTTTTTATTTATATAGGCTAGTGCAAAGTATAATTCTTTGCACTTTCTCTCATTATAAATAGCCTGCCTCAGTTTTAACTCTTTGTACATGCTGCGGTACATTCAACAGGAAGATATATAATTTTAGACTTTGGATGTAGTTGATCTAGGAAGGGCTACTATAATAATAATAATAACAAAATATGAAAATCTAAGTAATGAGATTAAGTGACTAAGGAAGTTAACCAAAATAACCCTATACTCTGTTGTTATTTCAACCTAGGGGTTGTGACAACGGACTTCGCAGACGCCATCCAAGCCCTAAACATCCCTGAGAAGGTTCTCGTTGCCTCTACCTTTGCCACATCACCAGAAAAATCTCCACCACTGCTATGAGGACTACGATGAATTTTGTTTCCCTTTAACGAAACTCGATCTGGCAGTGCATGACAATAAATCTTAGTTCATTTCTAAAGTAATAATTAAAATAATTTTAACAGCTTTAAATTATTTTTATGCACGAACTCAACTAGTTTTTTTCTTTTTCCTATAAGCCAGTGTTTCCCAAAGTGGGTACCCCTCAGGGGTACGGAAGAACTTAGAAGGGGTACGCGTTGCATCTCATTAACTATGCCCATTTATTATGTTCAGTTCATATATTAAACTAAATTGCTAATAATTTTTACTTCACATTCTTTAATATTATACTTTTTTTTATATGTACAAAACCTCATTACATCTTCAAATAAATGTTACAAAGTTCAGGAAATGAATACGTGTGCTCTATTTTATGGATTTTGAAGATTCCATTTGGGCTAAAAATAAACTAATTGAATTGTAATAGATTTCTAGTCTTTTATCGAAACACCAATAGAAAAGCGCAATAAAGAGTTGCTGAAGAGGAGTAGAAGGTCATTTGTTACCCGTCTTACATTATACTAGTCGACCCACGGCATAGCATGCGACGCTATTTTGCAGGGACAGCACTAGGGCACTGCAACTTATGCACTTTCATAGGCCCCACGCTAATCCTAGGTGTTAATTATTAAATTAAACCTTTTTATAACTTATAACATTTTTCGCGGCCTCCTGATTTACTCATAAAAATCTCCTGAAATATATAGACACAAATTGCCATTTTGGGGAGTGATTCAACATGGAAAACGCCAATCCTACGCACGGTAAAAAACGGCATTATGCGATACCCGTAATTGTGGAATCTGGTGAAAGAAGCTTCTCGCGCCTCAAACTAATGAGGAATTACTTGAGATCAACAATGCTCGTAAATAGATTGAAACATTTGGTAATTCTTGCTATTGAACGTGATCTATGTAGGAAACAGAATTATTATGATATACTGTATGACTTCGCTACACGCAAGGCTCGTAAAGTAATTCTGTACGTAGTAAAGAATGAATAAAATACAATTTAATTTCTAAGACTTCTTGATTCTGAGTTTTTAAATCTTTGTTTTAGTCCTAATGGAAAGGAGACGACCACTTCCTTCAGATCTGATGTAACAGTAGTTTCATGGGTGCAGGTTATCTTTAAGAATCATGTGTGTTTTGGATAGGCATCTTTCATGAAAAAGTTCTTCAAGAGTTGGTAACCGTGTTTGAGTAATATCCGCTGCTTTTTTAATTAGTCTATTTAGTCTAAGTCTTTGTGCCAGTGAAGTATCACCATACCAGCAGAGGAGGGCGTATTCGATATCTGAATAAGATTTAATTCATTTTTAAATTGGTAAAATGCAGATAATTACATATGTGCTGAGTAATTATCTTCGGGAGTAATTCCAACTGTAAAACATTACAATATGTTTTTACAGTGTATATATTGCGAAAATAGCTCAAAATGAGTTGTATACTTACACTTACTTTACTTACAGTTTATTAGGATTTTTTTTTCCCAGTGATGATCAAAACCTAACACTATGAGTAGTTGAGTTGGTTTTAAAATGTTTTAAATGTAATTTATTTAAACATCTATCTATGTTTTTATGTTGTCATTTCTGCATTTGAAGCGCATTTAATAAGAAAATTATTTCCCTTGGATAGTATTTCTCTGAATTGCCATGAAATAAATATGAATAATATCGTTACAAAAGTAATGCCCAACAAATGACAAATGATAGAAGATAGCCTTTTCATGGCCTTTTATATATGTGGAATGTGAGACGAATGGCAATATTCTTCTTATTGTTGCAATAATAATTATTTGTATTATTTAAACTTCAACTAACAGCTATCACCCATGCAAGAAAATAAGTTTGTTGTTGTCTCCTGAATAGAGGCGCGGTGGCTGACCGGTAAAGACTGATGAAGACTGGGATTTTTAATTTCGGGATATTTGGGCGCCTCTCAGTCTACCCAGCTCTAATGGGTACCTGACATTGTTTGGGGAAAGTAAAGGAGGTTGGTCGTTGTGCTGGTCACATGACACCCTCGTTGCTCCTGGGCCACAAAAAAAACAACACATGACCTTTACATCATCTGCCCTATAGAGGAATTTTGATGTGGCACGTCTGCATCAGTATCGCTCTCTGACGTCTGGCAAGAATATTCTTAAGAATGTACCTGGCCTCAAAGAAGTATGCAAGATGAATTGTCATCACTCTAGTGATATCAAAGTGGGGCAAATTGTAATTGTAACAAACACCTTTTGTCGATTCTTGTTTCATTTTATAATCATAATTAGTAAACTTCACGCAGTGGGTCTCTCACCTCTGTCTGGATTCTCTAAAGAAGTATATGATTATGCCCATCATGGGCATACTAAATAAATGTAAATGTGCGGTATTTGAATTACAATAAATTACTAATAGTAAAAATGGTTAAATGCAAATTTAATTACACTTGTGCATATATGTGGATGTATATATGAATTTATTCCCCTTATTACGTTCTGGCACATTTCTCTCCCACTTCCCATTCTCGGATCAAGTTGAAAGTTTGCATAATTATTCATAGTCGATGACAATACACGAATCAATCCAAAAATTAAACCATTTAGTTAATCAATAAGTACTAATTAATTAATTTTGTTTTATATATCAGAAAGGGAGCTAAACCCTGCCATTTTCAGACCACTGGCAGCTATAATCTTTTTTTTTCTTTTCTATTGCTTGTTTTCCTACGACCCGGCCCACATTTTGCGTATTTTGTCATCATGATGGGAACTAAACGCATGCATGAATTAGTTGACACAGTTTGTATTTGTATGTGTCAGTAGGCATTATGAAAATGTCAATATGATGATGCGGACATATAGAACACTGTAAACGACACCTCTCTATCATTGACCATGGTCTGAGGATGTTCACACTAACGCCAATTTAAAATAAATAAGGACTTCATTCTTTGTTTAAGATAGCATTATCTTTAAAATAGATTGAATCTATTTATAAGGGCTGTATTCGAGTATTTCCTATATTCTGTAATATGTGTTAGGCTATTCTTACTCTGTAAAGTCACTAGTCTAAAAAGATCTGTATGTTAAATGGCTAGCACGTCGCTCCATGGGCACATTTCTGCAAAAGAGCTTACAAGTCAGCAGCAAAAAGCTGGCTAGGAAAAGAAATAAGAAATAGATCTAGTTTTAAAAAATTCTTGTACGAGAATTACTTTCATTAAAACCGGACTAGTCTTACGTAATTAACAGGCCTTGATCTTCAAATTGATTCATCAAAAGATTCATTATCACTAACTCACTGAGTACAACGCCACGAAGAGAGTCTACAAGCAAATACAAACGAAAATAGAAGAGATAAAAATCTATCCAATTTTTTTCATGCCCTCGAAGCCAGGTTCATAGTTTGGAGAGAGAGACGTGGCTTTGAAAACGGAAATACGGATTAACCTTGTGTGCCTTCTGGGAAACATTAGTGTTTCACTGTGTGTATGTGTTTGTATATTTGTGTGTGCGAGCTTGCTGTTGTTGGGGATTCTGACATTTTGGTATGAATATTATAGAGTATAGACGGTCAACCACGCTTGTCTTATGATGATATAGATATATTGCAGCTTCATCGGACATGACTATGTACTTCAGACTTGCAGTTTCCGATGACATAGATAAATATCTCAGTTCCAGATGACTTAGATATATATCGCAGCTCCGGATGACATAGATAAAGATCGCAGATTCTGAGGATATAATAAGGCTTGTCTTCGAGTGTGAAGATTAGTGAGGAATGCAGTATTTCTCGTGGCTGCGCAGCCCCAGCTGTGACCTACATGTTTTGCCACATCTAGGGCAAGCATAACCATTGTCCGCAGGTGGTCGATTAAGATTTTCTTTTCGCCGTCTTGGCAGCGGATTTTCTTTTGGACTCAAATGTGTATCCTTCTGAGGATACATACATATATGTAATCATATGAAATTGAAAGTAAGGTGTATGTATGTACAAATGTATGTCCCGCATAAAAATAAAAACCGTTTGACCAGTCTAAATAAAACTTGGTATAAATGTTCCTTAGATCTTGGCGGAGACCGTAGTGTATGTTTAATTTCCCTCCCACATCAGGAGGGCCAAAAATAAATATAAATAAACTAGATTCATCTTTATTAAAGAATGAAACTTTTTAACAAATCGGATAAACCCGTTTTCGCAGTTGTTTATATTTGAGATGAATATGGACATGTTTGACGTAGATCTAAATTCATTCTACTAGATCGGTAATACCCAAACTAAGGCCCGCAGGCCGTATGTCATATCCTGCTAATATACACTAATTAATTAAATGCCAACTGGACCTAATTTACTTATTATAAAAAAAAAACAAAAAAAAAAAAACAAAGAAGGATTTAAAAAATATTTCATGAATAGAAAGACACCATACCTTATTTGATACGTTATGTTAAGATAACATCTTTTTTTTTTAAACCATATTTGATACGATAGGTTTGCAATGCATCTACTTTTTATTTTACAATACACATTTTTTTTTTATTTTAGAATTCCTCAATTTTTTCGCTTTGACATCCGCTTTTTACATCTTAGGAATCCTTTGGGCTTTTGCCTCTTTTTTTTTTGGGGGGGGGGGAGCTACTCGGCTTTTTATTGGCTTTTATTTTACATTTGGAGATATTTCTGAAGTAAAATTGTAACCATCTGACAATGCAAAAAGTTTATGTTTTAAATGGGACATTACTCTTGACATGTGCAATCTTGCTATTACCTTTTAAATTTTTGATTTTTTAAAATACTCACCAATGCCAATGTGTTTGCTGTTATTACGCCCATTTAAAAATAATTAACATTCATTATTATAAGCGAGATATGGTGGGTTTTTTTATGTAACGACATAATCTACATGGAAAAAATTACTTCCCTCGGATATTATGTATTAAATTCCGAAAGCAAACAATAGATTTGGATATTCGAAGCATCAGTCTAACCATGTAAAACAAATAGATGAAACCAAAAAAAAAAAAAAAAAAAATGTTATAATTATTTTGTCATAGTAATGAACTAGTTTTGAAGAGCTCACTTGCCTAACAAAAAAAAATTCTTGGAAAGTGAGCTTGCAGATGAGATTAACGGTTCAAAATAAAATTTGGGTGATAATCTTTGATCCGTTTCTGTCAGAATATGATTTGCTAGGCGAAAGTCACAGCATAAATATTGATAAAGGAGTCAGAGGTTAGTCTCGTGTCTGAACTGGGGGAACACGTCCAAGCGATTAAATCAAGAGGTCACAGAGCTGGTTGGCTGGTATAGAGAGGTAGGTCACTCGGCTTGCCACCATGGAGGTTACTGAAATGATTATAACGAATGCGTACTTATTAAGGGTTTAGTAATTATGAGACATTATTAATTAAAAGATTCATTTTTATTCCTGCGTCCAAACATATTCATCCATTATGTGATTCACCCATCTCTCTCTCCCTCTCTCTCTCTCTCTCTCTCTCTCTCGCTCTCTTTCCCTCTCTCTCTCTCTGAGTTTTGTAACTTTTTAAATTTTTTTAAACACTCTCTAATTTTCTTCAACACTCCTTTTCTCTTTTCTGTTTCTCTTGTTTACTCTGCCGTTCTTTCTCCTTTTTCTCTTTTCTATGTCACTCTCTTTACACTTCGTCTTTTCTCTCCTGAATCTCTCTCTCTCTCTTTCTTTCTCTATGTCTCTTTTATCGTTTCTTTCTTGTCTCTTGCCCTCTATTTTCTCTCTATCTCTCTCTCTTAGCTGTTATTCTAAATGTTAGGTCATCGGTCTAAACTTTGACCAGGGGCAGACTGCCCCATCACTTCCTAACCCTTCTTCGCAGTAGAATCAGAGACTTTCAAACAAAAAAAAAATAGTGTGACATGTTTAGCCTGTCCACTTTCTCGCGCGCTGGAAAGTATAGCCCAGGTCACGCTGACTTTATTACAACTAACACCTACGTCATGATCTTGTAAAAAACAACAAACAGTTTTATTAAAGGACAAATGGGAAAGAAACGAAACAAATAGGGAGAACGAAAGAGAGAGAATTAAAAATTAATGGCTGATAGCGAGTAAGTTGGGGGGTGTCAGAAAAAGAAACAAGAAAGAGAGAAAGAGAGAGATGAAAGAGAGATAGAGAGAAGAGAGAGAGAAGGTGAGGAGAGAGAGAGGAGCGAGAGAGAGAAATACAGAATTAAAGAGAGCTAGAGAAGGGAGGATGTATTATATATAATGAAGAGACACGATTTGAACAGTAAATTAATGTAACAGATTTTTAAAGCACAACATTTAGTTAATGGCAGCTCTTCTGCTTTTCTTCACCTTCTCCTATCCCTTAGTCTGTTGGACCGTTGGGGCACCACACAAAATCTGTTGACCATCCTATCCATTTCTCTGTCTTTTTTTGTTGGATAGTACTTATTTAAATGTCAGACTTGTCAATTCTTGTATCACTTTGTAAATATAAAGATAGATCAACTAATAACTAGAGCTGCCTCTTTATTCTCTTCGTGCTGGCAATTTAATTAAGTTATTGTGTGTGTGTGTGTGTGTGTGCTTGTGTGCTTAACTGGTTGATTCCCATTTGCCACTATTTCCTTTCTGGTAATTTCTTTTTTTTTTTTTTTAGAAAATCATTTCAAATATTTCATTAACTGTTCTTTGACTTTTGACCTTTGTTATTGACGCAATTCTTTTTTAAAATAACTTATCAGCTACCAATGGATCATGTTCGTGTCCCCCACCCCAAATAATAACAATTTAATTAATAATTTATTTTTTTAAAATTTCAGCAGCTGAGGTTTTCTTAAGCGGTAAACTATTGGAAAATCTGGCCATTTCTGGCTATAAAATGTTCTGTAATTACCGAAAGGAAACAGAAGGCTAGGATGCCTCAAGATCAAATCAATGCAAATATCCAACCCAGTGAATTACAACGAACCTAAATAAAATTGTACGGTCGACAGTAAAAATCTTGAATGATTTATGATTTGATGTTGGCCGATTTCAGAAATTATTGAACACATTCATTTTTAGTTGTGTTTTTTCTCATCAATTAATTCTCTTGTTGGCGACATTGTCGTTGGTTTTATTGATAGTCTTAGTTTTTGATCTTGTTGACAATGCTGATTACCTTGTTAATGATCTTTTTGATAGTCTTGTGTTGATTTGACGATAACCTTATTAATGATGTTGATGTTCTTGTTGATGGCCTTATTGATGGTGCTGATGTTCTTGTTGATGGCCTTATTGATGGTGCTGATGTTCTTGTTGATGGCCTTATTGATGGTGCTGATGTTCTTGTTGATGGCCTTATTGATGATGCTGGTGTTCTTCTTGATGGCCTTATTGATGATGCTGGTGTTCTGGTTGATGGCCTTATTGATGGTGCTGATGTTCTTGTTGATGGCCTTATTGATGGTGCTGATGTTCTTGTTGATGGCCTTATTGATGGTGCTGATGTTCTTGTTGATGGCCTTATTGATGGTGCTGATGTTCTTGTTGATGGCCTTATTGATGGTGCTGATGTTCTTGTTGATGGCCTTATTGATGGTGCTGATGTTTTTGTTGATGAGCTTATTAATGATGTTGATGTTATTGTTGATGGCCTTATTGATGGTGCTGATGTTCTTGTTGATGGCCTTATTGATGGTGCTGATGTTCTTGTTGATGGCCTTATTGATGGTGCTGATGTTCTTGTTGATGGCCTTATTGATGGTGCTGATGTTCTTGTTGATGAGCTTATTGATGATGTTGATGTTCTTGTTGATGGCCTTATTGATGGTGCTGATGTTCTTGTTGATGGCCTTATTGATGGTGCTGATGTTCTTGTTGATGGCCTTATTGATGGTGCTGATGTTCTTGTTGTTAACCTTATTGATGATGCTGATGTTCTTGTTAATGACTTTATTAATGATGTTGATGTTACTTGATGATGACCTTATTTTTGATGTCGATATTCTTGTTGGTTACCTTTTAGTGACCTTATTGATGATGCTGATGTTCTTGTTAATGACTTTATTAATGATGTTGATGTTACTTGATGATGACCTTATTTTTGATGTTGATATTCTTGTTGGTTACCTTTTAGTGACCTTATTGGTGATGTTGATGTTCTTGTTGATGAATGTATTGATGATGCTGATATTCTTGTTGATGACTGTATTGATGACCTTTTAAAAAATTTATGCTGATCTTTTTGATGATTTTGCTGTTCATTTTGTTGATGCCCTTGTGTTTGCTTTTCTTTTTTTTACAATTCCTCTATCCAGCTTGCAAATTCTTCATCCGCAAAACATGGTCTCTAAAGCGACTCTTATGATTTTCCTAGAAATTTGACAGTTTGTGGTAAATCTGTGGAAATCCAGACATTCTATATCTTCAGCACACATACGTCAGCGGATATTCCCGCATGTGTTCATGATGAAAGAATTAAATCAGTACATAAACGTGCAATTTGCGCACTGAGATATTAGCCTGGAACTATAGGCCGATCATTAGAATAGTAACTTTAAACAGTGGTTAAACATTCGCTTAACCAGGATTTTTTTTTTTTGGTTGGGAAGTGGAAAATGGAAGGGGGTGGGGTAAAAATGTTTTATTATTTTTATTTGTCTTTTATGAATGGACCTCATTCACCAATCGTAAACAAACAACATTTAGCCACGTGGTTCTCTATCTCTTCTACAAAAAATACGTAATCCATAAAGGCTGTCACGTGATACGTTTTTTTTTCATTGTTTTATGAATATTATCACGTGGCACGTGTTTGTTTACGATTGGTGAATAAGGTCCATTGACGGCCTGCCTTAGGAACAGGCAAACTAAATGTTAGGGTTGGGTTACACTAGTTTTTTTTTTAAATTAATTGCCTCTTTTTGTTTCCCACTGTTTATTTTGATTTCTTTATTTCATTTGCGGACCCTAATTCACTTTGCCTCGGGACTCCAGTTACCTAAGGCCGGCCCTGATTAGTTATTAAGAGAAAACAAAAATGCTCTTACAAAGGTTATTCGCTGCATTAAGAAGACATTGTCTTAAAAAAAATATTTTTTGTTTAAAATGTGACTTTTTAATGTTGATCTCGATTATGATTGATGATTATTGATAATTATTGATGGTCTTGTTGATCTGGGGCGTAGCTAGGAATTAGCCATCGTTCGGGGGCCCCTCAGAATTGACCTGTTTAGGGACATGCGACATCATGACATGAAATAATGGCGTAATATTTAATACTTGAAGTAAAAACATTTCGAACACTCATTTGGGGGTCCTCCCTCAAGTGAAGGAGGATTTTCAAATTCTCTCCCTCACCTCCCAACAATAGCTACGCCACTGTTGTAAATAACTATTTTGATGATGACTTTAGTTGATTATTAGATGATGTTTATGGTAATGTCATTTTGTAATCATGGTACTAATAATAACTAATAATACTAATAATAATTGGTTATCTTTATAGTGCTTTTAAATATTGTGTGAATTTTGTTCTTGTGGTTCAATTTTTTTTTTAAAATAAAAATAACTTCTTGAAAAAAAAAATCTGGAGATACTGGAAAAAAAATTTTGGAAGTACTCCCTACAATCAGAGACCAGAATCGATTTCAGAATCAAACTTGGACCACTCATTACTTGTGACAACTAAGTTTTTGAAGCCAACCAGTAATGGACATTAAGTCTGCGAAATCATAACACCCCCCCCCCCCTTTTCCCATACTATAGCTTGTCCCCTCTTTCCATAACCTGAAAAAAAAAACAAGTCAGTGTAGTGTGAACTTATATCTCGTGCTATATCACGTGATGGGGTAGTGTGAAAACAATTTTTGACAACAGGGGCTTTATGGAGGTGGATGCGAAGTGGGGGGGGGGGGGGAGAGAGGTCGAGTAACTGGTACGGTGTTTATGTGTGTGTATTTGAGAGTCCGTGTCTTACATCAATGTTGATAGTTAAAGAGGTATAGATGTTCCCGCATACCCGTGCCAGCGTTGTGGACGTTTATATTTAGGGGGCCAACAGAAAACAGTCTCCAGTGCCGAATCCCCAAGGGAAGTAACAATTTCGTATCAATAATGTATCAGAAACTGTTAGCGTTCAGCCAGAGTTGCTGTTCGTTCAACTCCTTCCATTTTTGTGGTATTCAATAATGCACGCAAGCTATCAGCTAATGCAAAACGAGACTTTGAGTCACGTGGTAGGTTGAGCTCTTGCAATGGAGGCTCTCCGTTCCTCTATCTATTGATTCACCAATTTATCAAACTGTTTATCAAACTATTCATTCTGCATTTGACCCCCAATGTATTTTGTGGATGTTCGGCGATTTGAAGTTTAAAAATGGATGTAATCCATTTGAGAAACATCTCCCCAATATTGTAAAGTGAACTCAGTTTTTATTTTACAAAGCTTTTATCAACTGACTGTATCAGTCAGTCTGTCTGTCTGTCTGTGCACGTTATTTATCCTACACCCATTCTCTGATCAAGTTGAAACTTTGCCCAAATATTCACGACATATAAAATAAAGGAATTAATTTTTAAAAAATAACAAATTAGTCATTTAACTACTGGTATTAATTAACTATTTAGTTTGATACCAACAAGGAAAATGAATCCTTCAGTATTCACAGAAATCCCTAAATATATAGGTTTGCTCTCCTTATATAATTGTTGTCATTATTTCTCCGACACCCATTCTCAGATCAAGTTGAAATTTTAAACATTTATTTAATATATCTAACAAAACAAGAACCTATTTTAAATAATAAACCAATTTGTCAATTAATCATAAGTAATTAATTATTTTGTTTGATATCAAATAAGGGAAATGACTTCTATATTATTGAGATATATAGGCTAGTTGTAAGTGTGGAGTTAGCTTTTAAATATTTTGCTTGTTTTTTTCAAAGAGAGGACGAACTTTGTATCGCATCTTGATTTGGGGATTACTCAAACGCTATGCAACAAGGTACCCAGAATTAATTTTAAAAAAATCATACGCCAAAACAAAAATCAGCTTATAAAATAAAATATATCCTATATTCAGCCGCCATTTATGTGCGCATAGCCTCGTTAAGTCGTCGTGACACGACATAAAATTATATCGTCATGACTGTGCCCTGCACCGACGCTTGTAATGCGCACGAACGCACTGAGATAGCAGGAAGACTGTGCATAGAGAGAAACAGCTTCCTATTCCTTTATAATTTACCATCGCGTTCCGTGGGGAACCATGGACACCGCTGTGGAACGGAGCGATGGATGCGGACTGGTTAGTAAGCCTTTCTTCCATCCCCACTTCCCCAAGAGTCTGATTCCTGGTTAAGCGAATGTATCGAGAACGTGATTGGAAGTCAACATTAAAGAATGGACGGGCCTGCCATTGAAAGAGGTTCTAAGGCAAAAGACAGAGAGGAATGAATAAAGACGGTCGACAAATCTTGCATGGTGCCCAAACGGTCCAAGAGACTAAGGGATTGGTAAGGTAAGGGTAAAAATAGATCTACCAGAGTAACTAGACTTTATCATATTCCAATGATAAGCTTTAGACTTTAGATCTAGTGTTAGAAAAAGATTCGCGAAGTATTCCTGAAAATTAATTTTTTAAATTCTTCAATGAGTGCGGAAATACTAGAAGACGTATGGGATCCGTTCAAGATAAATTTATTTTCGTTCCCGAGCCAAATTTCAATTTTTTAAAAAACTATAATGGTCAAACAAGAGTTATTCCGAACAATATACAGCAAGATACGAATTTCTAGGAAAATCGTTAGAGCCGTTTTCGTGATCCGTGTCCATGTTCTACACAGAAGGTTTTTCCCACCCAGAAGTTTCCACGATGTTACGAGTTGAATAGAGGTATTGTAAAAAGTTTAATTATAAAAAAAGAGGGTTTGCTTTTAGCCTTTTACAAAAAAAATGGTTAATTCGGATTGTCAAGAATGATTTTTGTTTATGATATCGAAAAGTGACAGACGGATAGACGGACGGACAGACAGACCACACAGAACTAAGAGCGGGGACAAATGAGAAAAAGCGAAAATACAATGTCTGGCCTCTGCGTTTTCTTCTTTATGGCTTCGATTATATTTTTTTTTATTTTATGTTTATTTTTGTTGTCTATCGGTTGGTTGCGTTTTCAAGTCTCTGGGATCAAGTCTCTGGGATCAAGTCTCTGGGATCAAACGTAACGTTAGAACAAGAGAATCGAATTAAATGCAATACCGTTTAAAACTCCCAGACTAGAACAATCAATGGGAGGGAGTGAACCCCTAACGGGGTGGCGGGTGGGAAGGAGGGATAAAGAGATCAAGGGTAAGGTGGGGGTCAGGTAAGGCGGGAGGTGATTAATTTTGTGGTCGTTGGTGTCTGCGACATCAGTTGAATGGAAGAGAATTAAAAAAGTGTGTGTGTTAGAGAGAGTCTGAAAAATAGAGAGAGGGGGAAAGAAAGAAAGTAGGGAGAAAAACAGAGAAATAGGGAGAGTGAGAGAGTGAGAGAGAGAAAGAGTGAGAGAAACAGAGAAATAGGGAGAGTGAGAGAGAGAAAGAGAAAGGGGGTTTTCATGGATAGACTGGGGTTAAGATTGATTGAGTGGCTTACAAAGAGCTAAGAGTAGTGGGACATTAAAACAGAACTGCTGGTCAAATAATAAGTTTAGAGTGAGTAGAACAGAGCGATAGTAAAAGAAAGACAGAAAAAGAAAACATATGAAGAGATAAAACAAATAATGATACAATAGAAAACAGAAAAAAAATAAAGACAAATGAGAACAGAAATACCATCAAGGAAACAAATTGAAGTAAAAAGATAAACGCGATGTTGTCAATATGTCTTTTTAAAATTTTTTTTCCTTTAATGGATTGTTGATAACAAATATAGATTTGACTGGAGGAATACAGAAACTGAGGCAACAGATGGACCCAATACAACAGTTTGACTGGGCAACAGAAATACTAGGCAACATGTAGACTAAGGAGTACAGAGAATGAGGCAACAGATGGACTGGAGGAGTACTGAGGCAACAGATAAACCCAATACAACAGTTTGACTAGGCAACAGAAATACTAGGCAACATGTAGACTAAAGGAGTACAGAGAATAAGGCAACAGATGGACTGGAGGAGTACTGAGGCAACAGATAAACCCAATACAACAGTTTGACTAGGCAACAGAAATACTAGGCAACATGTAGACTTAAGGAGTACAGAGAATGAGGCAACAGATGGATTGGAGGAGTACTGAGGCAGCAGATGGACCCAATACAACAGTTTGACTAGGCAACAGAAATACTAGGCAACATGTAGACTAAAGGAGTACAGAGAATGAGGCAACAGATGGACTGGAGGAGTACTGAGGCAACAGATAAACCCAATACAACAGTTTGACTAGGCAACAGAAATACTAGGCAACATGTAGACTTAAGGAGTACAGAGAATGAGGCAACAGATGGATTGGAGTAGTACTGAGGCAGCAGATGGACCCAGACAACAGTTCGACTGGGCAACAGAAAAACTAGGCAACATGTAAACTAAAGGAGTACAGAGAATGAGGCAGTTTGCAGCGCGCCTGGAATGCCCTGGATAGAGAGAGTCGTTACAATATTTACTGAGAGAGAGAGAGAGAGAGAGAGAAAGAAATCAAGAACATCTAAATATTTGATTGACAGTCCTTTAAAAAAAGTGTTACTGATGTAGCGTTCAACCTATCTCGTGCTGGAGGAAATATTTCCTCACGCATGTCATGATCCGCATCATCACACACAAAAAAAATACTTTAAAAAAAAGTTATATTGAGTGTAATTGTATCAGTTAGTTTGGATCAGTGATGTAATTATATGATTGACCTAGACATAATAGATCTGTGCGATTAGAAATAGTTTTACCGTTTTTGTTTAGCTTTTACCTTTCTATGCGCTATGATCCTTTCACTTGTCTGGACCAGTTGTGAAAGGGGGAGGGAAGTTGGTATCTTGTGAATGTTACATGATCGTTTTTTAAATGCATAAAAAATGTTCACCCAGGGCTCAAGAGTACTCAAGGGGACTAACTCAACTTATACCACCACATCTGTCAAGTACAATTTCTTTCCCTTGTTCAAAATACGAAACAAAATAATTAATTACCAATAGTTAATTAACTAAATGGTTAACGTTTTAAATTGCTTCCTGTGTTGTCAAAAAAAAGAAATAATTGTACAAAACTTTGGCTTAATCCTAGATTGGGTTTCATGGGGCCGCATAGCACCACCACCCGGGCCGGATATGGCCCGCGGGTTGTTGTTCTTGGCATCACAATGTTACTAGATACTAGCCCTCTCAGCCTGCTTCAGAAACCACATGGCTAGCTGAGGGAGATCGAGTTTCAAATCCCAAAGGACACTAGTACATTTTTAATTCGAATTTTAACTCGAGCTGAGTTGAGTTTGCTGAGCACTTAGAGAAACCACGAAATACGCTGCCCGGATCCCCCCTGCCCCAAATATTTACAAAAACTGACCCTTAGCGCGAGGAGCATGGTGGAGTAGTTTGGAGACGCTCTAATCTATACTAACATAGAACGATAATGTTGATACTTTTAAAGTAGAACCAAAGTTACCAATCAACTCTTTAATTTAGGTAACTTTTAAAAGGGATGAAGGAGTGGTAAGCATTTAAATGTAAAAAAAAATCCTCTTTACAATTCCTTCTATTAGCTTGCATTCACTTCATGGGTGGAGTCTGGGAGAATGGGTATTTCTAAAATAGTTCTAACGATTTCCACAGCAATTTGACAATTTTATGTATTTCTTTAAAAAACAACTACTACCTACTTGGCTTGACAGTCCGCATACTTCTGGTTTGACTTTTAGAATGCTTCAAAATTTAAAAATCTTAAATTTAAATTTGGCTTACGTCTTTTTATTTAAATGCGGTATCAGCGGTAATTCCCGCACTCAACTGAAATGTTTCTTTGTATTTAGTAAAGAGTTGAATAAGTAAATAGGCATGAATGACCATTTTAGGCATCGTCTTATGTCAAAATAACAACTAAGACTTCTTGAGCGCTTCCACCAAAGATGCTTGCGCTCCATCATGGACTTACGGTGGCAAGACCGCACTACAAACAGCGATGTCCTTGCGACCGCCGGTATGGACAGTACAGAGGGAATTCTTATGGTCCGGCAGTTACGCTTGGTAGGGCCACTAGCGGATCCAGAACTTTGGAGTGTGGGGGGGGGGGGGGGGCGATTTTTTTTCCAAACCCTAACCCTAACGCCGAGTAAACCCTAACCCTATGCATAAACTTGCGTACAGCATATAAAACATAAAAAAGTCATTTTGAGGCCTTTCTCTTGCAAGCTTGAGGGTCTGGGGGAGTGCTGTAAGATATCTCAGTGGGGTTCGGGGCGAAGCCCCGACGCAAAAAGCGTTTTCTTGCATTCTTCACTGCAGAAACGCATTCTTCTGACATTTGTAGCTCATTATTCATCAGTGGGGTTCGGGTCGAAGCCCAATCACGAAAAGTGTTTTCTTGCATTCTTTAACTGAAGAAACGCATTCTCCTGACCTAAAGCTCATTATTCATTCTATTATAAAGGACCTTTTGAATAATGTTGAAAAATATTCTAATATAAATTTTTACGCCCTTATTACATTGCAAATAAAACCGATTTGTTCCTTGAAAAGATAAGATACCCCACATCTTTAGATTAAGGCTTTGAGGATCGCCGCCGAAAATAAATTATTTGATAAATAATATTCAATAAAATTCAAGCATAAATTGTGAGTAATAGTCCAAAACCTATTTAACTAGAAAAATATCAGATTGAGTAAAGGTTGGGAAAAGGCGACTAGGAAAAAAAATTATTTGGATTCAGAACTCATCGCAATCATGACTCTTATATTGAAAAATTTCGTTTGAATTAAAACTTTTCCAAAGCAAAGTCTTTCTTAAAATAATTAAGATAAATTCATGTGAAATTATATAAACTCTGTCTGGAAAGGGGAGGGGGCGATAGAATGAAAATGATCAATCCTCACTCCTTTTTATAATTTCTGCTAATGATTGCAATTGGCATTAAAGAATAGGGTTGGGGCGATTCGATATGAGAATGTAATTTTATAGCATGTATAAATTATATTAGTGACAGATTTTTTTTTATTTTGTGATTTCTTAACTATAATACAAAAAGAAAAAGTATTGGTTTGTCTCATGGGGGGAAGGTGATTGTATGTATCGCCCCTCCCACCTGGTACAACCCTTTTTCATTTTATATAAAATTTGAGATTAGAGTGTGGTGCGACATAATATATAATGGGTTCACGTAGTTTATATTATTTACATATTCAACTAATTTTGTTCACATACAATGATTTCTCCATAAAAATAGGACCGCCCCCCCCCCACTCAGAGGGCTAAAGTGGGAAGGGCAGTACATGCAATCGCTCCCCCCTACCCCACCGAATCGGCAAAAATACCTGAAGGAGAGCGACATAATATAAAATTTATATATTAATTCAACTAATTTTGTTCACAAACTATTATTTCTCCGAAAAGTAGGACCGCCCCCTCCCACCCCCCCCCTCAAAGGTTTTAGGTGGGAAGGGCAGTAGAGATATTCGATCGCCACCCTATCGGCAAACAGGGAACGACATAATATAAAGATCGGTTAAAATACCAATAACAAGTTTTAACCATATAGGTATTCAATTGATTCTGTTAGCAAGCTGTGATTTCTACATATAAATTGGACCGGCCCCCCCCCCCCCCGCACTCGAAATTTTTTTTGGGGGGGGGGGGGGCGGAATTGATGCCATTGCCCCATTCCGACCCCACCATATCGACCAACATACATTAAGGGGGGGGCGAAATAATCTAAAAATAGGTTTAAATATAAATAATTAGTATATATTATTAACATACGTAATAAATTCGTATACAAATTGTGTGAATTCTATACTAAAAATCGTCCGCCCCTACCGCCCCCCCCCCCTGGACCCGCCAGTGGGTAGGGCACGTATCCCGTATGGGAGACGAACGTCTTTTTTTTTGGTGAGCTAAAAGGTGGTCAACGTCACAGAGGCGCCCCACTGAAACGCTTCAAAGACCAGCTAAGATATAAACTTTCCTTGGCTGACATAGAAGAGAGCACCTAGTTGCATGCAGCCTCAGAACGAGACAGCTGGAGGTCACTCACGAAGGCCGCGGGATACACATTTGAGACCAAAAGAAAATCCGCTGCCGAGGACAAACGCAGGAGCCGAAAACAAAATCTAAATCTACCACCTGCGGACAATGGTTATGCTTGTCCTAGATGTGGCAAAGTATGTAGGCCACAGCTGGGGCTGCGCAGCCACGGGAAATACTGCACTCCTCACTAATCTTCGGACTAGAAGACAAGCCTTAATACTCTGTTCAAGATAAATATTTTCTAGTCCCCTGGCCAAATTGTAATTATTTACAAAGCTTATATCAACTCACTCTGTCTATGTGTCTGTCTGTATTGTAAAAAGTTTGTACACGTGATTTCTTCCACATCCAATCTCTGATCAAGCTGAAATTTTGTCAATTATTTCTTTTACCTGACAACACAAGATATATAAATAATTATAATAATATTATATAATTACTGGTAATAAATTATTTTCTTTGGTATCGTGAACAAGGGAGAGAAATTGTTATATACTGAATTGACTGTATAGATAACTATTCAATCTTCCATAGTCATAAGCTCTCCCCAAGCAGAATGGTTACCATGTTGGATTGGGAAACCAATGAAGGCTTGTGCCATGAGTTAGAATTCAGGTCGTTCCCACTTTTTATCATTATTTCTTTTTTTACTTTGAAAATTTATAACGTCAAACTAAAGTTTGCCCAAATGTGGTCAACGAGCTAGTCATTCTTTTGTCTAATGATAGTTATCAATGGTCACATTTCTAGAAAAAATTATTAGAGCCGTTTTCAAGAACCGTGCTTACCCAAGTTTTAAATTTTGCTTAGAAGCATTTACCCACCCATTCGGAATGTGCGACTTGAATAGAGGTATTGTAAAAAGTGCTTATATGTGTTTTTTTTTATGTTGACATGAAGTCCATAAAACTGTCCGTCACGCGTCTTACTTGCCAAAAAATCGTCAAATCCAGTCGAACCTCTGCAGCTTTATTCCTCGCTTTGAGCAAACGTTTCGTGGGGCCGGAAAACAGATGACGGATGAATATGACATCACCGCTCCACACTATCTTAGTCATGGGCATAGCCAGGATTTTTTTTCGGTATATATAACTTTTTGAACTTTTGTTTATGCTTGGGGGTGAAACTGACCTGAGCGAGTGTGTTGATGTGTGAAGTAACTGGAGTTATGATCGCGGATTTTTCGACGGAGGATTGTTTTTCTTGAATCTGTTTTTGTGAATAGGGCTATGTACATTTGATTAGGAAGACTGTGAAATTATTTCTATTACTTGGAGAATTGACTGTTCATATTGGATTGTGCTTTTGCAATCAGAAGGATATCGACGACCTGACATGCGGCGAGTTAACTTTCTTTAGTCTACTCCAAAGTCGTAACAATATGTACTATAGTAGTATATATCTTACTATTAAATAACGCAGTGATCACTTATTGAAGAGGAAAAAAGGATAATCATAGAAAGACGTCTTTGTCCTTTTGATCGAGAAAAAGCGTCTACTGCAAAGAGTTTAGATCATGATCTATCTTATATCATTGTGAGTCTACGTGGCATAGGACATGAGTATCAACAACAGATCGTGAAGTGAATAGGAATTTGTTTTGTGTGTCTCTCTCTCTCTCTCTCTCCCTCTCTCTCTCTCTCCCTCTCTCTCTCTCTCCCTCTCTATCTCTCTCCCTCTCTCCTTGTTTCTTGAGTTCAATCCTGCAATTTGGGTGAACAGTATTGATTTGTCTCTCTCACCCAGCGTCGTGAGTGAAGTCCAACTGGCTCTCTCACATACACAATAGTCGAGTGTGAGCACATCTTTCAGTTCATGTGTTTCCGCGACTCTCCCGATGGTGTCCTCTTGGCCAGCACGCATGTAGTCCACCCCTGGAGAGAGGGGAGGAAGGTCCACACACACACACACAAAAATGAAAATGTCCAAGTCTAACACCTCTGGGAAACAGCGATGACAATGTGCAGGCCTCACCATCTTCCTTCAGTGTAAGCAACGCGTTTTAATTCTTAAGGCTTAGCTTTGTTTACAAATGGCAATGTGAGACACAAAAGGCTTTGGAAATAAGTGAAACTTGTAGCACTGAATTATGTAGGTGAAAACCTGTTGAATCGTCGACTTTCACTTTAACCGGATAATTGTTTCAATTAAGTGTGTTTTTCTGTTTAACACGCACAGTATATTCATGCCCTTATTTCAAGAAAGATAACCTGAGCTATGACAACTTTTTCGTGTGTGTATTTTTGCAGTTTTGTTATTGTTATTATGATTTATTTGGAATATTTGAAATGAATCAATATTTAGGCTTCATTGTCATACTATTATGACAAAGTGATATGGTGTATGTAGTAATGTGTATGCTAATTTGTGACACCACTATTATTTGCAAACATGATTAGCCTTTCTTTCTGTTATCACTCTCGACGGTAACTACATACAGCACGCTGTTAAAGTATATGCGATCAGTATGAAACATATTTCATTGATAATTGACAACGCTATTCAATTGATCATGTGGGTTCTTTGCTGGAGCTAATTAGTATTTGGCTAAATAATGTATTTGACTTAATTCTGTTCTATCATTAATATCATCTTAAAACGAATTCCTTATACACGTACATTATATATATATATATATATATATATATATATATATATATATATATATATATATATAGAGAGAGAGAGAGAGAGGGGGGGGAGAGAGGGGGGAGAGAGAGAGGGATGGATAGATAGGTAGATAGGTATGTAATGTAGGTATGTAGGTATGTAGATAGATAGATAGATAGATAGATAGATAGATAGATAGATAGATAGATAGATAGATAGATAGATAGATAGATAGATAGATAGGTTTAAAAAAAACATATTAAATAGTTTTTTACATTATTTCTACAAAATTTTTTACTTGTATGTTTTATGTATTTATTAATTTGTGTTGTATTGAATCAGGTGTTATAGAATTGCCTAATGGTTGTTGAAGTTGTTTTTAATTCTTTTTTTTTTTATTTAAGTTTTTTAAGATTCAATGATTATTATTTAATTATTATTATGGGTTCAAACAAAAGCGGTTGGTCATTGTGCTGTCCATGTTACAACCTCGTTGAAGTAGGCCAAGAAACAGATGACCTTTACTTGATTTGCCCTATACATTGCATGGTCTGAAAGGGGTCCTTACATTTGTACATAAGTAATAATAATAATTATATTAACCGATGGGATAATAATAACAGACCTCACAGATACCTTCAAGTCCCATAACATTCCTAAGAACATCCTCGTTGCCTGTCAGAGGGCAGTACTGCTGCAGACCTGCCACATCACCAGAAAATTCCTCGGTGGAAACTGTTAAAGGGTCTACGATGAATTTTGTTTCTCTTTAACGAAACTCGACCCTGGCAGCACCAGAGAATGAATACTCATTCGTTTCTAGCATAATAATAATGATAATAATAATAATAATAATATTGCTATAAGCCTATTATTATTACAAATGGTTGATTTATTTATTTTTCTCTAAGTCAAAATGACCGTGTAAGCTTAAGCAATCTTAATCTTTGGTATCGAAGACATTGACATTATTATTTTTTTAAATTCGAGTTGTTCATTCTTCTTCTTGTTGACCAACCTGGACTTAATGTGATGTGTCTCCAACAGATCTGCTACTTCTCCAGCTAACAGACATCCAATCGTAAAGGTCTGAGATCTTAAAATGTTGGACTCTTGGATTCTCTTCTTGACTTCTGTATCCTTCACCGCAGTAGCCACTGAAAGACAGATAGGTAAGTTATATTGATATTGAGTATATTCTGTTTGCAATGTTTCGGATGTTTCTTCAGATTAGAATATTTTTATGGAACTATATGCATCTACATCTCAACCAATCACCCAACTACATATTAACGTATAAGAGCATCACTTTCACCTACAACTCTAGTAGTGTACACACTCCTACAGCATGACGGACGCGTTATACAAAAGAAATTTATCTTTTAAAATTAGTTTCTTAAACAAGTACCCTAAAGACTTTTTTTAAAATCAATTTTCCTTGATGGATTTATCTGTAACCCTAATTATATGTATTTCTTGAAATGCTATTATCGCAAGGAGTCTTTCTAGTGGCTAGTAAGCCTACACAATTAAGTTCTTCCAAAATACAGTCCAGTTAATCAATAAGAAACATTAGATACCAGTGGGGATTCTCTTATTATTCGATGTCAAACAAATTAGTTAATTACCAATAATTAATTGACTAATTAAGTATTTTTGTTTATCGATTCTTGTTTTGTTAGGTCCAATAAATTGTTGTTTCAAGTATCAACTTGATCGGAGAATGCGTGGGGGAGAAATAGAGTTAACAATTATTTAAGGGGAGTAAACCCAACAAATTTAGCCACAACTGTGAGCACTGAAGTATTAGTTTCCCTTGTTGGTATTAAACAAAATAATTAATGACCAGTTTGATTCAGGTCTTGTCTTTGCTAATAAATAATTGTGTGAAGTTTCAATTTGATCCGAGAATGAGTGTGGGAGAAATAGCGTGTACACACTTTTGACCAGACCTCTTATTTGTAATAATGAGGAGTATCCTTAACGATCAAATTATGTGTCAAAGCCAAGTGCTAGTGTATTAGCTTTGCAACTTGGTTTGGCGACCTAGGTAGGCAGATTCGATTGGGCTGAACATCCTGCCATTATGTGTTCAATGGAGTCACCAACATTTCCACATTTTCGGCATTTGCCAACAATATTGAGTTTTAAGATATGTTTCTCGTAAATTTTTGTCCTAATTACTCTGTCCTGTAACAAATTCTTCAGTTTCAGGGTAGAGATGACCTGCTTTGAGCCATGTTAAGGAAGCAGCTTGTCGATGTTGTCTCCATCTTATAAAGCTGGGAATTTTCCGTGGAGTGTTTTTTTTTTCTTCCCATTGGCGAATCTCATGCCCTACGTCGTCCAAACCGACATTAACATCAACATTGTTTAGGTTCAGAGGAGTCGCATCGGCGTCGTATTTGCGTAGGAAGGAAACTAGTTCATTGCGTGCAGTTTTTGATCGAATTTTTAAACATTGCGTCTTACACAGTTTGAAGATGTTCTGCGATCCACAGCCTCCATCCTTCCTGGGCAGGAATAACCTTATGGTGGAGGACTTGGGGTGTAAACATCGAAATTCGGTCAATAATGTTCTGTGAGCATGTCAATGTCATGTAGGTCGGTGTCAGTCCATTTGATGACTCCGGAAGTGTAAAGGAGCACTGGGACGGCCCAGCTATTTATGGCAGTGATAAGGTTACTGCAAGACAGTTTAGTGTTGAGAATGTCATTTACTCTTTGCTTATATTTACGAAGATAACTATGGCGACGCCCTGCCCGTTGGTCTTACTCATGCAAGCACAGTTATACACTCTGCTCGACAATATGAAATGAATACTTCCGGTAAATAGCGACTTACGCCGAGGGTCGACTAGGTTGTTTTTTTTTATAACCTTACAAAAGCTATGGGATACGCATTGGATACTCAAAAGAAAAACTGCAGGCGAACACAGGAGCAGACGACGAATAGAGAAATTAAATGTAAACTAAGCAAAGAGAACTAGCGACCTATTAATCAACTTTAACATTTGTCTGGGAAAATGTTTTTCTCTGATGTTTTGTATTTGATATTTTTTGTCTGTTCCTTCTCGAAGTTATTTAAATTCTCACGTGACTAAACGGAAGGATTCCTTTGTCAGCAATTGGGCTGATGAATCACGTGTTGATTGGGTGCATTATGGGATAGGACGACAAAAGTGCAGACGTCACAAGCGTCGGTGAATATTTTACTTAATATATGAAAAGATATGCGTAAAAAAGGCATCAATAATTGATGATAACATATTATAAGGATTTTAAAGAATAAAACCAACATATAAAACCTAGCTTAAAACAGACATACTTTATTAGGAGATTCCTTTATATCTTTCTACTTAATATATTTCAACTTGAGTTTCTTAAGACTTTTCTTTAGTGATCATGAGTAGCTTTATTTTTTTCATGCGCAGAGCTAAAATAGTTTATCTTTACTTACGAGGCCAGCTGGTTGTGTGGTATCCACGATGATCTCTAGTTCCAACCTAGCCCGCTGGCTTCCAGTCTTGATTAGGATGTAGGCCAATCGAAACTTTTAGAACAAAACCATATTATCTTTAGGCTACTTATAAAATCATAAGTTAATCTAAATTTAAAAGTCAAGCTAATGAAGTCCAGTTGCTGACACCACTTTATTCTTCGCCCAGAGGTACAATGTAGAATAATCAGCTTCTGAAACTCTATAAACAAATAACACTAATACACTTTTTAATTAAATATTTATTTTATATAATATTATTATTATATGATCATAATATAATATAGTGATATTATTTCCAATGTTATACATAGGAGTCAGTGTGGGAAGCATTAGTATTACCGGTATGTGAACATTTGGAATTAACAACAAAATATCTCTCATTAAAACAATGATATAGATGTAGAATGACACAGACTTCCGGGCTATTTGAAGTTTATCACCTTCACCTATCCCTCAGTCTGTGAAGCACCACACAAAATATGTCAACCATCTTTCTCCATTCCCCTCTGTCTTTTGCCTTGGATAGAACTTCTTTCAATGGAGAGGCCCGTCCATTTTATTTTTGACGTTGTCTTCCCATCGCTTTCTCTGCCTCTTGAAGATTATATTGATACTTAATCTACTTGTTAACTATTTCTCTCCTAACTGACGATACCAGCGTTGATTCCACCAGAATGTGGTAGATAATTACGGAGAGATAGAGTTGATGCAACATACATACAAACAAATAATTTTAAAACAAGAACAAAGACACGGCAACACAATTACTCTCACAGAGAAGAATTGAGAAAGAGAGAGAGGCAGAGAAAGAGGGACGGAGAAAGACCAAAAAAAAAAAAAGGAAAAGAAAAAAAAAGAGGAGACTGACATCGAAAGAGGGAGAAAGTTAGGAGAAAGAAAAAGTGGGAAAAGGGGGGGGGGGGGGAGCTGGTGTAAAGTTCTAAAGATTCTAAAGATTCCCAAGAAATATGTAGTGACTGAGACGGAATGATTTTTGTTTTCTATAAATGCAGACATACTGTTGAGCTTTGACTCAAACATAATAACAAATGAAATGTCAGAGTTTATTTCCCTGAACACTCTGACCAAGTCAAGTTAGAGCTACTTTAACATAGTATTGGATAGTTTCTTGTCATGTATGTACATAGTCCACTCGCCTCGTCAGCCATCTTTTCGAACGGTAGGGGGAAGAGAGGGCAAAATATAAAAAACTCCTTAAAAAAAACAAAAAAACAAAGGTTATCTAAAGGGGAAGAACTCAGTCCTTAAAACTTTATGTACCAATAATGTACAAGTGATTTATCTTATTCGGTAAAAAAAAATTACCAATAATTAATTGACTCATTGAGTATTTTTGTGTATTGATTCGTGTTTTGTTTGTATTGAAGATTTTCATAGTTGAAGACGAATCTTATCTTAAATAATACAGACGTTACTTCAAAAAAGAAGATGATTACGTCCTACGCGTCATGCATTTAGTCATGCATATTAACCAATGACTAACATTCTGCCAAGTCACTGGTTTTCCTGGCTAGCTCAGGCAACCCATTCCATGCTCTAATAGCACTAGGGCAGAAGGAGTATTTGTACACATTTGTCCTAGCATATGGAACGAACGAGGAATGTGCATTTATCTTTGTGTCTTTCAGAGTATTTTATTAACTTCTGTTTTTGTATTTGAAGATTATATTTCAGTGTTTTATGTATAATTGCTACTTTACTTTTGAGTCTTCTGTCCTGAAGGCTTTCTAAATTTAGTGATTTTACTAAAGGTGTTACTCGAGTCAAATGTGAATAAATCCATAAATAGCAATACAGAATACGGCAGTACATGTGTTGATAAGCTAGCTATTTTCCTAAACAATATAATAATTTTTTTTGTATTTTTCAGCGCAGTAGAATTAAATTTCTGAACCTTTTCTCTTGTATCTAAAAGCATTTTTAAAAATATTTAGTTGGCTACATTGATATTTCAAAATGACGTCCGTGATGTTGTTAATTGTGTCTATTTATTTCAATATATCTCCCATATCTTCCTCTTTTCATTTTCTTAAGTCTTTTTTTTATCCATTACATCGCCACCACATTTATCGTTTCTTTATATCGCTTTCTGTTCTTTTTCTGACTTACCGAATTGTATTGTTTAAACAATGACAATCGGAATGGGACAAATCAAAGTGTAAGATTGCGATGATTTACTTCTTGTGTGAAAAATCTGCAATATTTTGGTAATCCAGACAGTGGCGTAGCAAGATACCCGTGGGCCTGAGTTCAAGAGTATATTGGTGGGCCCCTCCCCCAATAAGACAAATACAATGTATGATAAAACAAATGAGTAATCTGAATGTATCGGTGCATTGACCAAAAGACATTTCATTGCAAGAAGAGTAGCTTTTTAGCGGCCCCCGAAAGGGGAAAAGACGCTATTTGTTTTGTGTGAATGTCCGTCTGCCCGTCTGTATGTTCGTCCGGTTCAAATCTCGTAAAATAGAAAAGATAGTGAAAATCCGACATCACAATATTTTAGATCATTCAAAGTTCTGATGTAACTGCTACTTTTTTCTTTTCTGAAAGCGAAAAATCTATTTTTTAAAATCACTTATGCAAGCAGTTATTTCATAAAAATACACCACTTTTACAACTATTAACTATTAAACACACAAACACTTGAGGCTCTATATCAGGGGGTAAATAATTATACAATATTCGCAACACATTTTTGCAAACAGAGATTTTTTGTCAAAAATGTTTGTTTTTATATTTAAGTTATACTTGGTACTACATTTACACACAAACAAATGTTTACTAAAATTTAAAAGAGAAAAAAATCTATTTAGTATGCATTATAAGTTACACATAATTTAAAACGAATAGTAATCTTGTAAACTGCATTTTCTTCTTTATCTTCGTATCTCACATAGGCCAATAGTATCACTTCTTGAGGATTCGAATAAGAGATAGAGCCTTTTCAAAACCATTAGATCAATTATAAGACATCAGTTAGGCCAGGGGAGGCGCGGCGGCTGAGCGGTACAGCGCCTGGCTTCCGAACAGGGGAGATCACTAAACAGTATCAAAAAATAATAATAATACGAATTAGGTATCAACTTTGTATTGAGTGCTGCCACTAATGAAAGAGACCAATGGAACAGAATGGATGTCATTAAGTTGCAGTATTTTAGCAAGACACCGAGAGGTCCTGAAGTTTTGTTAGAATCACCATAGACCAGGGGTCGGCAACCTTTTGAGTCGGAAGAGAAAAAAATTACAATTTACAAAATTTCGAAGTTTTTAAAGAGATGCAAAGTTTTTTCTTGCCAACTATAAATAGTTCTCTCTAATGATTTTTTTTAAATATAAAAGTAGTGTTTTTCATAACAAATTTGATAATATGTTATATATATATATATATATATATATATATATATATATGGCATTATCAAATAATTATTTTTTATTTCGGTAACCACTAAAGAAGTTAAACGTTTATTTACAACATAAACGTGTGCTTCACTAACAAACAATTAAGCAAACAAATGTAATGGAATCATTAGCTTCGTATGGTTTTAGAAATTTTTGATACATTTGGCTCATACAGTAACTTGTTTTTTGTGTGTGTTGTTTTTAGTTTCAAGCACGACTCTAAATGCTTGATTGTTAGTTGGCTTCTTACATTACTTTTAATTCTATTCATGCAAGAGAACGCTTGCTCTCGCACGAATATGCCGATCCGACGATAGTCAGCACTCCAAATGCCAACTTCTTCAACTCACTGTAGCAATCATGATTATTATTCCATGCGCCGAATCAACTCGCGGCATTCCTTAAAGTTGACCACTTTTGTTGCGTTAAGTGTATACATTTTTGGACCTCCAACTATTAAGATGGTGTACTGGGAATGCTCGAATAGTTTTGTTGGTTTTGAACTGCTCAAATCTGTCAAGAAATTCATCTTTGATTCTTTTATAACTGTGCTAAAGTAACTCGTGACAAAAGTTGCACTGATTTCATCGTGATACTGCTTTAGACATTCAACATGAAGTAATTGACCGCTCTAAATATCTTCTACAAAAAGAATAAATTTGTCTTCAAAACAAACCAATTCTTCTACTAAAACATAGGATGGGTTTTCCTTTCCTTGCATTTTTAGATTCAGCTCATTTAATTTCTCTGTTATATCAATCATAAAGTAACATTTTTGCAACTATTTGTCGTTCTCTAATTCAGTGTGATAAATGCCTTTTTCATTTAGGAATGTATTTATTTCGTTCAAGCACAAAGTTAAACGTTTCATCCCCTTACCTTTGGAAAGTCATAGCACTTTTGGGGGAAGAAGGGGGTCGGAATAGTGAGTTTAAGTGGTAGAGTGCTTTTGGAAAGATGATGTTAACAGTCTTGAATACCAAATTCATGACCTCATCTATTTAGGTTGGAATCAAATTGGGCACAAAGCATTTTTTGGTGCATTATTCAGTGAAACGTAAGAATTTCGTGGTTTATTTTGCTCCGATGAATGGTTGTTGCTTTTTTATTTTTTACTGTCATATTCTGTCAGTTGCTATTTAAATGATTTTATTTGAATCGATCTTATTGTCTTCAAGGTATTTTTGCACGGCATTCGCCCAATCGTCCCCTCTAGTTTGTCACGAAAGCAGTAGCAATCCTAGAAGTCCTTCTTTTAGACCTTGGGAAGACATATACCTGACAAAATGGGCAACTTGTACAGTGTCTTTTAGTCCCAAGAATAATCTATAGCAAGTTACATTTGAAGACATTTTAGCTATACTGTCTTGTACTGTTTTAGCGGATAGTGGCAAATCTTTTTTTTTTTTTTTTTCAATATTTCTGGTTTGTTTTTTGAAATTATGAAACAGTTCTTCAGATGCATGTAGGAAGCAGTTTTTGACATACTCATCATCGTAAATGGTTTTCCTTTTTGTGCTATTTCTAGTGGTGCCGCAAAGCTTGCCAGAATTGCATTACTTGTAGATTGCTTCTAACTTTAAGAAGATAATTCGCTTCTAACTTATTTACAAACAACAACAAACTACATGGTACTACAATAACAAATTACATGGTACTATAACAACAAGCTACATGGTACTACAACAACAAACTACATGGTACTACAACAACAAACTATACGCCACTTTCAAAGCACGTGGTTAAGATGCCGATTTTGTCTTGCGAATTAAAACCTACACTAAAACCGACGGCGTCATTCGAGAGCTTCCGGCGGACTGACAACAGCGACGACGCGTGTAATGGGGGAAGGTGTGGTGAAAAGCGAGTACAAGTGGCTGAGAGATAGAATCAGTGCCTAATCTTCGTTAAAAGATTCAGAAGTTCAGAACTATTTTAAAAAAATGTCTCGACACAATAAATAATATTTGTGTATGGAACTAGAGAGCCGCAGCTTCATATCCAAAGAGCCGCATGTGGCTCGCGAGCCACAGGTTGCCGACCCCGGCCATAGACTGAAAAGATGTCAGTTTTGGTTTGTTTCTTCTTTTATTTTTAAAAGGAAACCTCAGAATTTGCGCTATTCAATTTTAGCTTTATCATCATAGGAATCCTTGGGCCTTAGGCCTCTTTTCTTTGCCTCTTTTTTTGGGCTTAATGTGCCTCTTGTATGGGCCATCTTGCCTCTTTTGTGAGCTTTTTTTTTTTTTTCCCCATATGTTTTTATTTGTAAGTTCTTTTTTTTTTTTTTAACAGAAACATTATTTAATATCAAAGACATACTACCGAACCATCCTAGCCATTGAATCCATAAAAGACAGAACAATGATACAAGTATCCTCTACCCCAGAACAATCAACACAATATCAAATATCCCTGACCCCCATTTCTGGAAAACTACCTGAGCATTGTACAAGTATATGAAAATCAAACTAGATAATTCTCTACTCTAAAATCCATTATTTTTCTAAATGTCAATTCTAAGTGATTAGGATGAAAAACCTTATTATTATGTAGAGCTTTGAGCCAGCTAGCCCAAACAAGGTTCCTGTACTCGGAAACAATAATTAAGTTAAAGTTATGTATCATTTTATTTTTTAGTTTTGGCAGCTTGTTTAATACAATTGGCAAGTTAACATTTACATAGTTGCCACAGTTTGCTTCTAATAAGTCCCTTACAGTTCTTCTAACTTGAAGAAATAATGGACATTCTAAATACATATGTTTCTCATTGTCAGCATTTTCAAGATGGCATAATATACAGGCACGGTCATTTGCTCGTCTTCTAACCATAGGGGTCATATAGGTGTGATATTTGTAAGTTCTTTGTTATTAAAAAACTATAAATTTTTGAACAATAATAAAAATTTGATTTACATACATTAAATAGAAAAGAAATAAAAAGCGAATTAAGCTTTGAAAAATTTGAATAATTTGCAGCTGTCTCAAAATTTTAATTAGGGACACTCGGGACTATCCATGCTTCTTAACCAAACTCTATCTCCCACCATTCCTGTACTACCCATAAGTGTATAAACAGACAAGATAAAAAAACGAATGGGACGATATGGAGACGATTGTCACCTCAAACGCACGATTAGGGTTAGGCACCATTACAATTTAAAAAATCGAATGGAAAGCATTGCCTTATGAATTATACAGGGCCTAGGAACAAAGTTCAGGATATTTTGAGGGAGCTTTTTAAATTCTGTTTTTTATCGAGTTTAACAAAAGTGCATTTATTTTTTCACTTTGGTGTCACTCCAAAGTTCTCAACTAGTCAAGAGTCATGGGCCCAGGCGCAGTGGGCCCCTTATGGTCGTGGGCCCCGGTTCAATGAACCCCTTCGCGCCATGGATGCTACACCACTGAATCCAGACAATTTTAATGAAACATAATGAGTGCTGCTATGAACTTTCTCCACTAGCAAATTGTTTTCAAACCTAAGTTTCAATCATAACATTGTGACCTATTTTTTTTTCCCAAAAACAGGGACATAACTCTTTTTGTTTTCTTTGCCCGAGTTATTCTGTTGAATTATTATATACTTTATATCCTTTTTGAAGCGGGTTAAAATTTTGAACCATTTGGAAAAGGCTTTGGTATCAGTCTTAGATGATGATAATGATATGATGATCAATATAGTATAGACGCAGTACGAAATTGTCTAAAGTGTAGCATCACAAATCTTTAAGCCATGACATTTTTTTTGGTTTTTAGAATCAAGGTGAGCATAACCTACATGTCGATTTTAACAATGTGATTGAACAATATCATTAAGTAGTTTGATTTGAGGATGTCTCTTACCGTACAGGACTGATTCTGCAAGATGACCCTCCCACGCAGGACCAACACTACGAGCAGGCATTTGACTTTGCCACGATGGTCATCAACAACAACCTGCTGAAAGAGCTCAGACACGAACGTGACCAGGCCCGGGTTTACAACACAGTCAGGAACAAGACCATCTTTAGCGACAACTACAAACTTGGAGGCGCAAGTGAGTTTTTACTTTCGCATTTTTAGACACGCTTTAAGCTAAGTTTCGAATTCAAAATTCCCAGCATGCATCGTGATTGGAACTCAAACTTCTTAGCTTGTTATGCATTCTATTTAGCGTACCAAGTAACAGACAGCTGCTGAGCTAGACAAATAACACGATAGTGCTTCTTCAATTATTACTTAGACAATTCTGAAAATAACAAATAAACAGAAAAGGAATCTGAATTTTTTCCTTCACAATCTTTGTATTGAACTTATAGTGTCGATTTGCACTCTAAAGAGCTTAAAATTAGTTTGTGCCCCAAATAAACCCATTTCAATTATTCTTTTCTTGGTAAGAAAAATTTCCATAAAAGGTATAGTAAAGTATCCTTCAAACAATATTGGGTAGATGATGTAAAGGTAATCTGTTTCTAAGATTGACGGTTAACAAGGGTATCATGTGGCCAGCACAACTATCAACCCTCTTTATTTTCTCCAACTGACGTCCGGCACCCATTAGAGTTAGGTGGACTATGGGAGTCATAAAAATCCAGAAATTCAAAATCCCTGTCAGGAAGTCAAGCGCTTAACCATTCATCCATCACGTCCCCTCCAATAGTACAGTACTTAAATAAAATTTGGGAGAATCAGATTCAAACTAAAATCGAATTTCACGAATGTCTGATCACATTGTATTCACAACAATAGAGACTCTAAACCATTTTTACCGTATTTTTTTTTTAAGAAGTCACTTCATATATTTTCCACAAACTCACACATTTGATATCATATTCATGACCTAATCGCATCATTTAGCGTCCTTTTTTTTCTTAACAGTTTGTGGAATGGCCAGCGAAGGAGTGTCGGTTATCGTGGGGACAAGTCTAGCGTCCAGTTTCAACACTATACAGTCTTACTGTCAGGCACTGCGGCTGCCCTACATTTTGGCAACGCCCTCGCGCCCCAGCCTGCTGGAGGGCTATCAGTATGACGTCAGCATATGCCCTCCTTATGTGGAGGCTGTTATGAAAGTAGTTGCCAACTTGACACTTTTTGAGAACAAAATTTTCTACGTGTATGACAGCGATGATGGTAAGTGGGTTACGAGTGATGTCAAGTTGTCAGGCGCCGTTATTAACTAGATGTCTTTCAAATTCTTTTAAAAATCCTTATCTGAAATAGACGTAATCGTGGTAATGATGGTGTAAAGAATCTAATCATGTAGAAGATAATGTATAGAATCTAGTCTTGTAGTGGAGGATTATCAAATCTAGTCGTGTAGGGGATAGTGTTTAGAATCAAGTCTTTAAGAGAATGATGTAAAGAACCTAGTCATTTAGAGGATGATGTATAGAACCTACTCATTTAGAGGATGATGTATAGAACCTACTCATTTAGAGGATGATGTATAGAGCCTAGTCATTTAGAGGATGATGTATAGAGCCTAGTCATTTAGAGGATGATGTATAGAGCCTAGTCATTTAGAGGATGATGTATAGAGCCTAGTCATTTAGTCATTTAAAAATCCCAGGATTCGAACCCGGGACCCCCGGTTCAGAAGCCAAGCGCTTTACCGCTCGGCCACCGCGCCTTCCAGTGGTGTAGAGGATGATATTTCTAATCTAGTCATGTTGAGAATCTAGTCTTGTAGACGATGATAATTCTTGTCATAAAGAGAATATTGTATAGAATCTAGTCATCTAGAGGATGATGTAAAGAATTTAGTCATGGAGAGATTCAGAGCCGGATCTACGATAGTAAAGATTGTTCAACCGCTTCATGTGGGATTTTCACAAACTTAAAATAAACAATATCAAATATTGATATTTGAAATAAATGTGAAAATGTTAGGAAAATGTTAGGAAAATGTTAGGAAAATGTTAGGAAAATGTTAGGAAAATGTTAGGAAAATGACATTGAACTTACAAATATTCATACTTCTCTTCTTTCTTTACAAATATGACATGCTTTTAGATTTATGTTTTTTCAACATTTGTAATAAGGCCTCCACAAAGAACCCTGCCCTGGGTCTCCATCTACTTAAACCCTGCCCTGGGTCTCCATCTACTTAAACCCAGCCCTGGGTCTCCATCTACTTAAACCCAGCCCTTGGTCTCCAGCTACTTAAACCCAGCCCTTGGTCTCCATCTACTTAAACCCGGCCCTGGGTCTCCATCTACTTAAACCCAGCCCTGGGTTTCCATCTACTTAAACCCGGCCCTGGATCTCCATCTACTTATACCCAGCCCTGGGTCTCCATCTACTTAAACCAGGCCCTGGATCTCCGTCTACTTAAACCCAGCCCTGGGTCTCCATCTACTTAAACCCGGCTCTGGAGATTGATATTACCTTTTCATGTCATCGGTTGTAAGAAACTTAAGAGTTCTAATAGAGATTTAATAAGAGCTTCTTGTCATGTATCACAAAAAGAGCAAAGGTTTTGATATGCTGTATCTTCTTCACAGGACTGTGGCGAATTCAAAGACTGTATCAATTGTTTCAGCGTAAGGATATAAACCCACCAATTTTGGACGCATTCCGAATTCGAGACGTAAAGAATTCCTACACTATTCTGCGTAGCCTTGACCTCAAGCAAACTTTGGATAAAACCATCGTGCTTGACCTTTCCTCGACCGAAGCTTATAAAGTAGTCCTGGAACAGGTTAGTCTATCTTGACTATTTTCACAACCTTTTAGGCCTATTGGTGCTGAAAAAAATAGTACATCGACGTGACCCTCTTAGCAAGCTAGATGGTCTGGTGAAGCGCTGTAGAAGCAGGTAATGCATTCTCCTGGCGTCCCGATGCATACTTAATAACAGTAGCCTGAATGAAAAACAAACAAAAAAATTTTAAATACCATTTAAAAAACATAGATTATCGTTATTGTAGTTGTATCAATCAGATAATTAGTCAGATAATTAAATTTTAATTTGATCTAAACAGACAAAAATACATCTACTCGATTAGAATTATTTTTACCCATTTTTTTTGTTTAGCGTAATTTAATGCTTATAGCTTTCTCAATACGCTATGATGCTATAACTTGTCTGGACCAGTTGGAAAGGGTGGGGTGGGGAAGGAGAGAAAGAAGGGGGGGGGGGTATCTGTGTGAATATCACTGTGATCGCTTTTTAAATGCATTTGTAAAAAAAAATATATTAACTGAATTCGAATACTTGCTAAAGCCTCCTCAGGCTAAAACATCATCCACTGTGCCAGGTAAGTGCTTTTGATCTAGAGCTATGGTATAGAAGATTCTAGTTTGATGTTAGGCCTATTTATCATGACCTAGACGATGTGCAAGATGTTCCTGAACTTCTATTTAACTCTTTAATGAATACATGCGGGAATATCCTTCTGTTCAAGATATAAATTGTCTTAACCTCCAGACCAAATTTAATTTTAAAGAAGATATATTTTGAAAAAAAAAAATGTCCCTGCGTGACCAATCAGCTAGTTTGTTTTTTTTCACCAAAGATATACATCTCAGGGTCTTTTTTCGAGATCTGTATCAACTCATGTTTTTGTTTTTGAACCCATGAAGAATTTGCAAGCTAATATATGGAATTTCAACCCAAAATAAACTCAACAATTTATGAAATCTAATCTTGAATCCCAAGATTTAAGAAAAAAGTTTTTTACTGGCTACTCAGACTCTAATGTGCTATGCACATTTTTTATCATCTAACTGTCGACCCGACAGTTTGTTTCAACAAGACTATAATGAGGATTAAATGCATATTTATAAATATTCAACGCTGTGTCCGTGTCGTCGCCTGAAAGCCAGTAAACGAGCCATCACAATGTCGAACTAAACGTGAATAAACCTCAACTGAATGTTAGCCGAGGTCTATCGCGTGTCCAAATAAATGTCCGTGACTCAACCAACAAACTGACCAGGCGGAAAATTACTGGAAAAAGAAAGTGGGGAGATGTACGGTGAAGGAAAAAAAAAAAAGATCCGGAGGTGGGATAAATTAATAGAAGCTTAAAAAACTGAATGGAAATATAAGAAGAAAACAATGCGATCAAACAGATTTATATAGTTCAGTTTATGTGACCACGAATGTGATTCTGTAGAGCAGAATCTACGATGGGAGTACGAGTGTTTTAAGGCTTTAGGGAATATAGATCTAGATTGGCAGAGAGCATGACAACTTAGGCGTTCTTGTCAAGTGTATAATCTACATTTTCTTTTTCTGAACATTGCGCTGGGTCTTAGGTGGCAGTTTTGCTTTTAAGATGATGCAGCTGTGTCAATAACAAAATATTTGTTAATATTTTTTTTTTTTTTAAATTATTATATTTTAAATTGTACTAGTCGACCAGCGGTGTAACATACGCAGCTATTTTGCATGGCCGGCCTAAGATCTGTTATGCAATGAGGTGTCTTCAAACTAAATTCAGCCCTGCCATGAATAGAACCAAACATGGTTTGTAACAAGCGTATCGACAATTTCTTTAGTTTGTACACCGGATACACCCAAAAATCTAGCAAATTAATTTTTTTTTGTCGCCATGAATTAAAATCTCCAATAGCAAAACAAATTAACTCCACTTATCTTATTCATGGCAAACCAGTAACACAGACTAAAAACGCAAAATGCCTAGGTGTTATAATAAATGAAAAACTGTCATGGAATCCACATATTGATGAAATTATTTAAAAATCCAACAAAGCATTAGGGTTTATTAAAAGAAATTTCTATAAATCAAATAAGAACATAAAACTAAAATGTTATTTAACCTTGGTTAAGCCAATAATAGAATATGCATCCACCGTATGGGACCCCTCAACTCAAGAAAACATAAAGAAACTGGAACAGACACAAAATAGAGCAGTGAGATTCATAACAAACAAATATTCACACTTAACTAGAGTAACACCTTTAGTAAAATCACTAAATTTAGAAAGCCTTCAGGACAGAAGACTCAAAAGTAAAGTAGCAATTATACATTAAACACTGAACTATAATCTTCAAATACAAAAACAAAACTTAATAAAATACTCTGAAAGACACAAAGATAAAGGCACATTCCTCATCCCATATGCTAGGACAAATTTGTACAAATACTCCTTCTGCCCTAGTGCTATTAGAGCATGGAATGGGTTGCCTGAGCTAGCCAGGAAAACCAGTGACTTGGCAGAATGTTAGTCATTGGTTAATATGCATGACTAAATGCATGACGCGTAGGACGTAATCATCTTCTTTTTTGAAGTAACGTCTGTATTATATAAGATAGCATATCCTAGACTTTGTTTATTGTATCAAAATCTCTCCCAAATCTTCACCTTTTTTATGTATCCTTTGGTTCTTTTATACAGACATCAAATTTCCCCACTACGAGTTCTCTTGTCTTAGTTTCTTACCGTGATTTATTTTTTAGAGAGGCGTCTTTTAAATAAACCAGATCTTAACATTTTTTTGCTCGATGACTCGCCTTCGTTACTAAAGTTACCCTCGCAGACCTTGCCATCTATGGGGCAGATGATGTAAAGATCATTTCTGTGGCCAACGGTTAACGAGGGTGTCATGTGGCAAACACTACGACCAACCGCCTTTACTTTTCCCCAACAAATGCCAGGTACCAATTAGAGCTGAGTGGACTCAGAGGTGCCCAAAAAATCCCGAAAATTAAAAATCCCAGTCAGTTCGGAAGCCAAGCGCTTCACCACGCAGCCTCCGTCGTCGTTAATATTGAATTATAAAATGGGTTTTTAAAATATTCTATTTTATTGTTTTGTATGCTTGCATGACAATTTTATTTTTGTCCTCAGATAGTGGACGTCGGAATGAACAGAGAAAATTATCATTATATTTTAGCCGGTGCAGTAAGTAGAGTCTGTGTTTTGAAACTCGAGATCTTGTGTTACTGGGTTCCAAAATCGAATGTTATCATTTGTATTCAATAATTGCACAAAATGTAAAAGTTGTCTCAATGGAAATTGAAATGAAAATTCGTTTAAAAATAAGCAAAATATTTTTTAAATTCCAAAAAAAAAAACCCGAAAAAAACAATGTTTATTTAAAGGGAAGAACTCCGCCCTTAAAACTATACAAGTACAAGTTATTTTATTATTCGATATCAAACAAAATAATTAATTAACTAAATATGTATTTTTGCAATTGATTCATGTTATGTGAGTTACAATAAATACTTTTTTTTAAAGTATCAGCTTGATCGGAGAATGCGTGAGAGAGAAATAGCCCAGACAATTATTGAAGGGGACTAGACCCAGCACATTTAGCCATTTTTGTGAATACTGGAGGGTTAGGTTTTTTTTTTGTTGGTATCAAACAAAATAATTAATTACCAGTAAGCAGTGGACTAATTGGTTACTTTTTCTTTTATTGATTCATGCCTTGTCTATGCCAATTAATATTTTTGCGAAGTTTCAACTTGATCTGAGAATGGGTGTGGGAAAAATAACGTGTACACACTTTTTACTAGACAGACTGAAAGACAGAGGGAGTTTATATAAGCTTAATATTAAAAAAAGTTGTTTTTAGTTATAACTGATGAGGGTTAATTTCACGTATCTAAACAATATACGCATCGGACATAGGAAGTTATTTAGTGACATTATCATTTAAACAAGACAATCTGGCAAGCGTCTGATATTCAGTGATACAGCTTCATTTTAGCCAATTTTACTTTATATTTCATGCTTTAATGAATTTCTACTTTTTTTTTCATTGCGTTTAACGTTTTAATTTTTTTTTTTTCAATTCTATTTTTTAGCAATAATAACTGAAGTGGCGTAGCTACGGTGGGGCAGGGTGTGTCCGAATTTGAAAATCCCCCTGGGCCCCCACTTGAGAAGGTCCCCAAATGAGTATCCAATTATTTTTTTTTACATTTAATATTAAGCCAATGCCTTGTTATCTTGCTATTCATGTTGTTATATAAATTAGTGGCCAAGTTGCATGTATTCCACACATTAGACTTATATATTTATTAAGTACATTATCTGATGTCATGATGACGAGTGTTCATAATGCAGGGGCCCCTAAAGAGGCCAAGCTTCCACCTCACGGGCCACAAATCCTTAGCTACGCTACTGCATAACTGGCGGCATCAGACGATTTTCTTTATCGTGGGGCTTCCTGTGACAATTTTTTTTTAAGGAATAGGACATCAGCTGTCGAGCTGCTTACATTCTAGGGATTCTAGGACGTCTCTTTCTTGTCTCTTTTTGTCCTTCTGAAGCTGTTACCCCACTCACCACCCATTGTGAAAGCCTCTGATTAGTGGAAAAGTAATAATCTCTATCAATTCATTGATTTAAAAGTAAGAACTGTTAAGAACCTATTTGATTGATATATTTGATTGATATATCTAATAGGAATGTAAACTACAACGCTATGAAGTTACTCCTGTTAATTATAATTATAGCCACCGAAAATGTACATACTTTATTTCTCTACAGAAATGAAAACTTTTTAAGTTTTAGTTGTTGTTATATGCAAATCTTCAGTGTGGCAATAACAATTATCTCCCATTAGGATGCCATGGATTTGAATCTTGATCGAGATTTTTTTGCACAATTTATTTACGGAGGCGTTGACATCACTGCCTTTCAATTCCTCAACAATCGTAGTGAAACTTACCGGAAGTGGCAGCAGATATGGGAACAGTACAAGGACCAGTACCCAGACCTCTTCCCTCTAAAAGTAAATTTTTCTTTATTCAAATAAAGTCATCGAATTTCAACCTGATATTTTTTTAGCATATGTTCGCTAGTAATTTAATTAATCCAGTGCAATAAGTTGAAATTAATTGGTCAGAATTTCTAGTTTTTGAAGAAATGTCCAAATGGCGTCCTGATCACTAATTTCTTTAGTGGTTTGTTTCATCCTCTTTCAGACAGGTTCGGCGCTCATGATGGATGCCGTACTTTTGCTACATAAAGCACTGACTTCTGATCTCCAGAAACACAAGAGTTTGAAAGAAAACGCAGTCAGAACCTGTGACGCCAGCAGTTCGAGATACTCAGACGGTGGCTCTTCATTGCTGTCTGCTTTAAACGGGGTAAATTTTAGCTAGTCCCCAGAGTAAACTTTATGAACCACTTAAATTCTTTGTTTTCCCACACCTCACACCAGTTTTAACATTAATGTATTTAATATAGTTCAAGCTTTATACGTTAGAATTGACCAAAATAATCAATATTTTTGATGACTTTATAGCCTACTATCCTGGCAAAAGTTTCAACAACTGGAAGCGAAATATTAACTCCCTTGAAAAGGGGAACTCTTTGACATTTTTGATCACTATATAACCTATAACTGGCTGACTTATTGATTCATGTGTGTATCAAGAATAATCAAGATATCTCAACAATTGTAGTACAGATTCCCAGAAAAGAGTTAGATCCTAGAGAAGGAAGGAGCTTGCTATTTCATTCCTTTGTAACAGATACAATAATTCACAAGCTAAAAAGTATGTTAGGGAATAGTTAAAAAGTACATTAATTACTGGAGACTCAAAGAAAGGGGCAGGGGATATTCCGGCCATACTAAACAATATAAAGCCTGGGAACACATCAACGGATGTAGCCGGTGTGGAGTGCTAGTTTGTGAAAAAATTAATGTTAACTATACGAATGAGTTCAGATTAGATCTACAGTGATTAAATCTAGACTCTGACTAGATCCAGATCTAGATTCTAAGTAGATTTAATAGCCCTTCTGTTTTACACAGGTTCAGTTTGAAGGGTTAACAGGGCCAGTGGTCATGAACAATGGAAGGAGAACTCAATATTCTATGGATGTTTACAAGTTGAGATTTAAGGAACCTATGAGAAAAGTAAAGCATATATGGTTTACAGTCTAGGCCTATATACAGTTCTACACAGACACACACACTACATTCACATATATTATTATTGTTATATATATATATAATTTATAGATATATGGAGGTGCGGTGGCTGAGTGGTAAAGCTTTTGGTTTCCAAACTGTAGGTCCTGGGTTCGAATCCTGGTGAAGACTGGAATTTTTTAATTTCAGTATCTTTGGGCAACTCTGAATCCAACCAGCTCTAATGGGTATCTGACATTAGTTGGGGAAAAGTAAAGGCGGTTGGTCGTTGTGCTGGCCACGACACCCTGGTTAACCATGGGCCACAGAAACAGATGGTCTTTACATCATCTGCCCTATAGACCACAAAGTCTAAAAGGGGAACTTAACTTTTATATATTGATTCCCTGCACACAATTATAACACACACAACATACACATATATTAAAAACAAATGGCATCTTGCAACACAAAGTTTACACATCACATCATCCAAACACTTAGACTTTTCTATACCAGAACTGACATTATAGAGAACAGTAGGCCAATATTAAAAACTTCAACTTTTTAATCAAGCTACCTAAACAAAAGGCCCATTAATTGAAACCTAATTTGAACGTCTTTATTCAGGAGACAACTTGGCAATCTTCAGATTTCCAGGACTTGACATTCAAACCTTACAGTCCTGAAACAGCACCTCATAACAAGACTTGGAAAGTCGCAACTGTTATAGTAAGTTGATCCTTTGTTAAAAACGCAAATCTATTATTTTTTTCCTATCACTATAACACTTTTATTTTACGATCAATTGTTTTATCTGCTTCTGTGAAAATTGCCTTTGCTCCATAATACCACATGGGAGACCATGCAAGCCAAATGTGAACCTATTCTGGTGAGCTTAAAGGAGGACAGCATAGCAGATATGCTATAAAAATCAACTTAAACATTTTGCCATCACTGGCATAGAGGAAAGTAGCGGGCAGCAGATGGCCTCTAACAAAGAGCTTGCATGAATACTGGGGGACATATATTTGAGATCCAAATAAAATCCCTTGTGGAAGAGAGTTGCACAAGACGGAAACTGAAATTGACCCTGGTAGAGAGCGGCTTTATCTGCATTAGTTCACATGGGTTTGTGAAGCCATGTGAAAAACTGCATTTATCCTTAATTTTCAGTGTTCAAATGTGTAAACACAAAACTAAATTCTGTATGCTGCTTCTTCTATCCTCCAAGTCCTGTAACCCTAAGCAGAAGTGTTGGGGCAACAATGTTGACCTATTTACATTTTCATGCTGTTTGTCTTGATCTACTGTTGATCTCAGACCTGTATACAGAGTCCTTAAACAAATCTGTCCTTAGAATGTAATTCACCTATCTTGCCTTTATTAATTTCTCAATTTCTTCCTGGCACAGAACCCTGATAAGATGATCAAATTTAATTTCTAATTTGAAATAAAAATCATAGTTGTTCAATGTAATCAGCAGAAATTATTGCAGTATTTTAACTCTTTCTTTTTATTTTGTTCTTTTAAAGGAACCTCCATTTGTGATGCCTATTGAGAACAGAAATGGGGCTCCACCCATGGGCCCCAACCTGAATCTGGAAGGCTACTGTATTGACCTAATTGAAGCCTTGGCTCGGAGTGAGCTGTTTGAGTATCAGGTGTACCTGGCAGACGACTATGGTGATAAGAATGAGACTGACGGAACCTGGAATGGAATCATTGGACAGCTCATTAGTCAGGTTTCTAGACTTGAAATCTCTTTTCCTTTTGTCACTTCTCTGTTGCAATATTGTGTTACATTTGTATGGAAAAGCATTCTTGATTTATCTAGGTTAGAACTTACATACCTATCTGGGTTTTGAGTTATAGAAGCTAAAACTTTCATTGCTCTAGAAAAGGGGGAGGGTTAAAAGAGTAAATAAGAGCGTACACATTTATTGGTTCTATAAGGATGACCTTTATTAAGATTACAAACTATCAGCACTGTTAAGTTCACATACTATGGTCTTATTTAACTAGGTCATATACTAAAGGCCTACTATTTTTATAAAAATCTATTTCTGTTAATATGTCTTCATTTGTAATTTTTTTTTAATTTATTATAATTGTCTTTTATTTTTATTTTAAAAATTCAGATTATTTTTTCATGCCTTAAAAAAAAAAGAATGACTAAAAAAAAACAAAACATTTTGAAAACTAGATATTAAAATATTTTTACAATTTCTCTATAAATGAATGAATATATTTTTCCATTAGATTCACTTAGAAATATTTTATAATTTTGTTTGAACATATTTTTTTAAAAAAAAGCTTAAAATTTTTATGCAATTTAAACTTCAGTTTATGGTCAACCACTCTGCAGGAAAGGGATATCGCTGTGGCTCCACTCACCATCACACAGGACAGGGAGAGGGTTGTGGACTTCACGAAGCCATTCATGGATACAGGCATCTCAATCATGATTAAGAAGCCGGACAAAACCAAACCTGGAGTCTTCTCCTTCATGGATCCCCTGGACACTCGCGTCTGGTTGTGCATCGCCATTGGATTCTTGGCTGTTAGCTTTGTTCTTTACTTTGTAGGAAGATTCAGGTTTGCTCGTGGTGCTTCCTGTTATGTGGTGTGTTTCCAAAAGTCTCTGAGTATTTTATGTTGTTACATATGTCTTGTTTTCTCTGTGTCTTGCTAAGTCAGGTCTCACACCTTCTTGTAATTCTTGAAGGCTTCAGAGTCTAACCTGAAAGCATGTGGATCTTAACTTTAAAAATACCAGAACAAAAGGCCTAAATCATACCTTAGGAACTGTTGAGTTGTATTCATTCCTTTTAATTGCATCACTTGAAATAAAATAGCAGCGGATTATTTCATAGGAGACACAAGGTCTTTCTGTGCTGCTGGCCATATACTCTGAATCTTTTTTCAAAATTACTAGTTTTTGGTTAATGCATGGGCATGTTGCTACATTTTAGGGCTCATAAAGACTCCCCGATTATTTTCTTTCTCAGTATGCAGCTCCCTTTTCCAGCATACACAATTTAATATTTTGCCAAATATAAATAAAATTATATGAAACAATAAACATTGATTTAGTCACTTATGTTTAGTAATAATAAAATGTCTATCTAAAAAAAATGTTTACATTTTTATTTTTCAGCCCCTATGAGTGGAGTGTCTGTGAAGACGCCAAGGAGAGAACTGCCACCACCGTCTTCTCAATTACCAACACTCTCTGGTTCTCATTAGGTGCTCTCATGCAACAGGGCTCTGATATATCCCCAAGGTTGGGCCCATAGCCAAACATATTGAAGTGACCTTTCTTGTGCACACATTCAATACACAGCCCTAAACATGCATATCTAACATAACTCTAATACACTGCACTAAATATGCATATCTAACATAACTTTCAATACACTGCACTAAATATGCATATATAATATAACTTTGGCTTACAACTAATTCTTTAAAATGATAGAACAGAATTTTTAAAGCAACATATAATTAATCATATCAAAAACATTATGAAATATAAAAGAAATTAGTTTTTGTAAAAGGAAATAGGTAAAAAATCACCTCGCAAAATAAAAACAAAACCTTCAGTGATCTTGAGACAAACATCTATAAAAAAGCTAACAAGATCCTCGAAATAAAGAATCACCCTTTGTGTCAGGATTTTGGGATTTTACCATCACAAAAGAGATACAAGACACTGATAGCAAAGACTAACAGACACAAACACTCTTTTGTTCCCCTGGCAATCAAATCATTAAATAAGAACAATCTGGTATAAACTTTGTCACATGTAAATTATGAGTGAGTCTGGTGTGAATGTACACTTTGGTTTCTTATAGTTATAATGTTTTTTGTTTGGTGTAATGTACAAATTGTAAGACAAATTTCCATACGGACATTAAAGATTATTATTATTATTATTAAAGTAAATTATGAAGTAGAACTTGCAGAATCTAAATAATGTTCTGTCTCTGACTTAAGAAAACTAAACCAGAAAAACATATTTAAAAATGTGTCTATAAACTAAAGTAAATTGTGAAGTAGAACTCGCAGAATCTAAATAATGTACTATCTCTGACATTCGGATGTTAAAAGCCAGATAAAAAAAATATACACAAAGTTTGATTATATTTATAAAATTTGGCATGCCATAACTACAGAAAAAAATGTTAATTTATAGTTTAAACTGACTGGAAAAAAACAAAAAAGAAATTGCTATCACATCTCAACACTTCAAATCAAAATTAAAATAACAAGAAATGGTCAGCTAACTGGCAAACAACCTACATGGACACACCATACTTATCTGATGACACTATTAATTTTTAAATTTAATTAATTATATATTATTTCTAAATATTGGTTTAAAAGCTTTTAGACTATATAATATTTATACTAACTGCAGAATTTTGTTTATGGTTTAATTTTTTTTATTTTTCTAATACTTTTTTTTTGTTATGTTAAGATCAATTGGATCAAGTGATTCTTAATTTCAAACGTTTAAAATGATAATTATGATAATTTACATATTCATAAAGTAAATTTTTTTCATTTGCTTGTATGGTGTGTCTACAATCACGTAGGTTTCAATTTTGGGTCTCATGATTCTTAAAAGTGCAGATCAGATTTACACTCAACAATCTTGGGAATATAACAGTTCCTGGATGCTGACATTTAATACTTTTTTTTCCTCATACTTCTATTTTCTCTTAAACATGCATTTTCGTCTATATTTATTTAAATGTTGCTATTTATAAAGTGACAAAACTCATGTAGGTCTATATCTGGGCGGGTCATCGGATCTGCCTGGTGGTTCTTCACCCTGATCATCATCTCCTCCTACACAGCCAACCTGGCTGCTTTCCTGACCATCGAGAAACTGGTTGTGTCTATCAGTTCAGCAGACGATCTTGTTGGACATCCAACCATCAAGTATGGAACCAAGAGAAGTGGAACATCCTGGAGATTTTTTGAGGTCTGTGGCTTTGTATTGGGCATTGTCAGACAAACTTTTTTAAGGAGCAAAAGATTAAATTCCCAGGTCGCAGCAGATTATCTTTCTACTTAACAAAATTCAATGTCACTTTCCACAGAAAAAAAATCACCAGATTCTAGTTCTAGATATCTAAATTAAATTTCATACATTTCACTAATCTATATATCTGAAGAAAATTGTGTACACTAGTATTCTGGGCTGGAGAAGAATTAGAGGCCTTAGGCATTAACTGGTAAATCACAAAAGCAAACAATGATGTAAAAATATGCTGTTGTTTTATTGTAGGTGAGGATCACTGATGGCTTGAAAGTTGTTGTTTTTTAATATATATTTTGCTTTACTTATTTGAAATAAGATCTACAAACACTAAAAAAATAAAGGCCTTGACATTGTACGAAAGAAAGAAAAAATAAAATCAATTTGTATAAAAGTTTGATGGTCTTTGAGCTAGAAGATTAATGAATATTATGAGGGATGCAGTATTTCCCATGGCTTCACAGCCCCAGCTGTGACCTACATATTTTGCCACATCTAGGGCAAGCATAACCATTGTCCACCGGTGGCCAATTAAGATTTTCTTTTCACAGTCTGTCGTCGGCAGTGGATTTTCTTTTGGTCTCAAATGTGTATCCTATCTTAGAAAACATAAATCATAAAATATTGTCTAATATTCTGTTGATCTATATGTATTTTAATGGGTTAGGTTTGTTTGCAGAAATCAACAGTGGACAAATATGTCACCATGAGAAATGAAATGTTGGCCAATGCTGATGAAGTTTTATTTTCTGAATATCATGAAGGAGTCAAAAAGGTGAGCTAAAATGTTATCTACTTCATCATCACTGTTCTGAATGACTTTATTTTCATTTAAACATGTACAACTATTTGGAGAATTACAATGGCTGCCTGGTTGTGCGGTTTGCACACTACTGTTATTTGGATTTATCGATGGTCCCGGGTTAAAACCCTGCCCGCTCCCATCCTCATTCGTCCTGTGGGAGGTTTGGACTAGGAAGTAAACTATTTTCAACTCTGAAGGAAGATCCAAAACATGTAAAACAAACCTGAAATCATTTTGAAATCTTATGGTATAAAATTACAGACTTTACTTCAGTGCAAAATAAGTCATTATTTTCTAATCAGATATCTCTGAATAAAAACGACACATATTTTCTAAACACTAACGGTTAATTATGGAAATTATCAAAATCTGGAAAAATCAATTGTAATTTTTGAGTTTTTAATTGTTTTTGAATCAAAAGTCCTTATGAAAGTAATGATAATTTTCAGTGAGACAAAACATAAAGATAGATGTCCCTTTTTTATATGACAGTTAAGTTTAAAATAATAAAGGATAGCTTTGCTTTAAGCCATAATTTTTCTATAATGCCTTACTTATAGGTTCGAGAGTCTAAAAGTACCTATGCCTTTCTCTTGGAGTCAGCCATGAACACCTACTATGGCCAGCAGGAGCCCTGTGACACCATGATGGTTGGTGAGAAGTTGGACTACAAAGGTTATGGTGTGGCATCCACTATAAATTTCCCATTAAGGTAAACTATAAACTGTGTCCTTTGAGAGAAGAAAATCTGAGTGATTTTGTGATACAACTGTTAGTAAAAGTTATTATTATTATAATAGCTTTTATATAGCGCTACTTTCATGCTTATAGCATGCTCCGAGCGCTTTGGTCCAATCTCATTTGTGGACCAGTGGGGGGGAGGGGGTATCTAGGAGTTGGTTTTCCGTGCTGCCTTTAGTAAACGCAACTCTGCCCGAGTTGGGTGTTGAACCTCAAGCCCCCTTCTAGGTAGCCAAGACAAGCCAAGTTCAAGCGCACTTAGCCTCTAGACCACGCTTCCCACTAGAAGTTATAGAAATACTAAGAGCTTGGCTATATTTAATATTTACTAACTTTCATTTTCTTATTGTAGCGAAATTCACTTTTTTAACTTTATATATTAACATAATTTTTTTAATACAAATATTCTAAAAAATGTGAGCAATATAGAAAATTATTATTATTATAATTATTACTTGAAAGAAATTAATATAGCAGTGTTCATTATTGTAAAAATGAGATCAATATAACAGTGTTCATTATTGTAGAAATGAAATCAATATAGCAGTGTTAACACTGAAAGAAAAAGGTGAATTGATTAAACTACAGCAGAAATGGTGGTATGACAAGGGAAAATGTGGAGATCAGAGTGTTAGCAAGGTTAGACATCTTTTTGTACTATTTGTATTTACTACTAAATTGACTTTTGCTTGTTTACATTAACTTTCTTTCAACAAAATCTTATCATTGTAATCAAATGCTGCTAGTTTCCTAAACTAATTTTTTTTTAAAATGCTTTGCAGCTTTCTTCTTTGCTTCCCTTGTTTGATTTCAATAAATAAATGTTTATTATAGCTGAATATTACTTTGTTTCTTACTATCTATTTTCCAATATTCTGAAAATACTTGGCTATGAAGGAATCAACTGGAACCCAGAATGCTCTGACTTTGAGTAATGTCTCTGGAATATTCCACATTTTAATTGGAGGGTTAGTTCTTGCAATGGTCACATCATCTTTAGAATATTTCATACAGCGAAAACTCAGAAAGAGACGGAGCCATTTGAAGGTAAACAATCTTGATTTTTTTGGTTAAGTTATTTCCCAATTTAAAGTTTAAAAAAGGAAGGAAAAAAATAATTTGCAAACATTGAATAATTAAAGTTCATTTTTTTCTGACCATTATCTATATTCATATCCATATATGAATGTATTAACCTTATAAGACCAAATCTGAAGTGGAAAAAATGGTATTCACATAGTATTATAATTGAGTGAATATTATTATGAATATTTATATTTTAAGGATTATTTCTTGCTAAAAAATAGTTATATATTTGACACCTAATTGATTTGAACAGCAAAAGTTTGTAGACATTACATAAGAAATGAAGATTATTACATTCTAGCCATACTTCCTCCAGAAAGGCAAGGAATGGTGGAAAGCAGGATTTGTGCCTGGCACCATCATGATGACATCATGAAAATTATATTTCAATGCATTGTTTGTCACATTTTTTAACATCTATTACATTATAGCTTTTATATTAAACTATTGTTTTTATATAGCACTACTTTCATGCTTTTAGCTTGCTCAATCCCAATCTCATTTGTGTACCAGTGGGGGGAGGGGGTATCTGAGAGATGGTTTTTCTGTGTTGCCTTTAGGCGCTCAGTAAACACAACTCTGCTCGAGTCGGATGTCGAACCTAGAGCCCCCTTCATAGGTAGCCAAGCCAAGCTCAAGCATACTTAGCCTCTTGACCATGCTTCCTATCACTACTAGTTCACAAAAATGTTCCCTTGAATAAACATGATTTCAAGAATTTCTTTGAAAATTTTGTTTTTGAGTGATTTACTAAATCATAAAATTGTACTATATAACCATTTTCTATAGTTTATGCTATTTTAAAAACATGTAAAATGATGTTTCAGATGTCTAAAAGTTACATTCTACCAAATCCACCTCCCCCACCACAACGACTTTGCTTTGGATCTACTTCCAACAGAGCGTCTGTATCACAACCAGTCTGGGAGAATGGTCATGTAAGTTGGTTGTTGTTTTCTTTGTCTCTAGATCGCAGTAGGTCTTATGCTTACAGCGTTGGTTCAGTGAAACTAAACTTACAGTATGCTTCATCTTCTTCCAGCTGTTACACTCATTTAAGTAAGTTTTCTGTTTGTATGTCAATACAGTCAAATTAGGTTAATGGTTAATTGAACCTAACACTTAATTGAAGTTAATCCTTATAAGTACCAGTACAATCCTATTGTATAGATGAAGCTGGTTAATTCAATAGTTTAAAAAAAGGAGAGGGAAGAGAACTTTTAAAGAAACTTATTAATTATGATATGAGCAGGTCATTAATTTGAAGCTTTGGAAAGAAATGACAGCAATTTTTCATACAAATATACTGGTGTTAATTAAGAATGGGAAAAAAAAAAAGTTAACGTCTTAATGTTCAGAGTTTATTGAATAATGTTGTAGAGCTATGAGAATCTAACCAAGACTTTAAAAATTCACATTAAGTAATACAAATGAAGCTCCTGTCTTTGGAGGGTGTACTTCATTTTTACAATAATTTTTTTTTCATGTTTAAAGAAAATCTTCATAAATAATTTTAACATTCTTTGCTCCTAAGAAGGAATTTTCAAACTGTTTATTATTTTAAAACTTAGAGAGAAAGAGAAATTAATTTTTGGATTTTAATTTTTTTTTTGTTTGACCCAGAGTTCTGAGGCTGCAGCTGCCCATGAGCGAGAAGACCTGATGAGTAATGATGCTGATGGCACTTAATGCTATATCCATACATTGGAAGTGATGGGTCCAATGTCACTGCAGTTGTTTGTGTTTTTAAAGAGCAATTAGGTTACCTTGGCATATTGATTAATACACAACAGAATTGATATTAATGTCATAAACGATATGATTTTATGATTGGTATGAATGTTGATAATCAATGCTTCCATTGTGAAAGCTCTAATTGAAATTGAAACAAATGCCCATGTGAATTATGAGGAAATTGCCACTGCTGTCAATGTCATGAATTGTTTAAATTTAAATAATGTTATCTAACAATGAGGTCATCAAATTATGTTTAAGTAATGTTTACTTCCTAACTATGAGGTCATCAAATTTCGTTTCCTTCTCCATATTTTTAATATCTTGAAAACTTATTGTAAAATAAACTGTTCAAATGACAGCAATGTCTTGAATGCACATGTGGATAAGTTATTCTGGAAAGGAAATCCATTGTTGCAGCAAAAGCATTTGAGAACTGTAAGGGCTGTAAATCCATTACATCTTTGGTTAGCATCTCAAGCTTTCAACTGAATATAATTTGACTCAGATTCCTTACATTTGTGTAATCAAACACAGATATTGTTTAAATTACTTCAATCACCTAAGGCCAGCCCTATTATAATCTTGGAGGCCCTAGGCAAATTGAATTTGGTGACCCCAATTGAAAATTAAAAATAAACAACATAAAAATAAAATCACACAATTTATTTAAAACATGTCTGTATCTATATTGAAATCAATCAATGTTTTCAACATGTTCTTTATTGCTAACTGAAGATGACTATAAGCCTATATCTTTCAAATCAAAACAGATTTGCTGACACTCGCTTGAAGTAACCTGCATTTTCTTAGACTATGTTCATGACTATTTTCTGCAAATTAGCCGATTTGTTGACCACTTCTAAAGCCATCTGCTTTTTGTTTGCTTTTTGATGCACCAGATTTGAAATATCATATGGACATTTTCACCAAAAGGTCTTCTAACATTGGTAGTCTAACAATTAAATCTAAACTTTCATTACTAAACCTTGAGTCACAGTAAAATTTTAAAGCTAGTCTTGCAGACATAGAGCAATATAGAGCTTTGCTATGTTTGAGTTCTGCGCGGCCCCAACCAATCAGAGGCCTCAGGTGGCTGCCTAAGTTTGCCTATATTTAAGGCCAGCCATGATTATAACAATTATCACTTTCTATTCAATTTCAATACTAATTCTTTAATAGAGAAATGAATGGCTCATTGGGTTTGGTATGTAAAAGATTGATTGTCCTAAAAATATAATGTCCCTTGTTGAAGTTATTGCAATATACATTTTGACTCCATATTTTTATTTCTAAGTAGTTTAGTTATATATTATGCTTGATCTCACTATAAAATCAGAGTTACTAATAAATGAATACAAAGTATTATTAAAGAATTTTGCTATTCGAGTGAGTAAACTGTAGAATTACACCTTTTACATTTTTTGACTTGAGTGACCCATTATTGTGTTGTATTATAGTATAATATTATATGAATCTATTTTTCTTTGCCTTTTTTTTCTGCTTTTAAAATAAATGTTCTGGTTTAGTATTGGCATTTTTAAAAATCTGGGTTAGCACAATCATTGCAAAGGTATACATTGAAGAAATGTATTTTTAATCAGAAGCATACCATTTACTCCTATAGTATGAAAAATATTTGAAAAAAAAATAACCCCATTTAGCAGTTTTAAACTTTAAAAGTAATAATATTTTGACTTGATAGACTAGCATTTTCTGATATGGATAAAGTGAAAAAAAATTGAATACATTATATTTAGTTACAATATTTAATATCAAATAGTTAGTTCATAGAAAACAATTGTCTAGTAACATGAATCTACCCTTGATTTAAAGCATATTGTATACACTGTTTACATTAGTAATAACTAATGTTTCTCTTTACAGAAGAGTCTGTGATATTATAGTGTCCATTAGAAGGAAGAAAAGAAAATGAATCATAGTTTTTAGATAGTCCAATGAAGAATTTTTATACAATACATTTCAAAGAAGAGAAAAAATGCTAATATAACAGGTCAAATGAAGTTGATGTCATCTGGGTTTTTGTCAGCATTGCTCTTAGAATTTGCTATTATGGGCTTCAGGAAGGCCTTGCAAACCAAAAATGGAACTTTTTTTTTAGAGCCGGTTAGAGTTTAACATTTCCTCTGATCCCATCACATCTCCACCAGGATTTGAACCTGGGCCTTTGGCTGCCACTACATTTTATCACTACTCAACTACAACTATTAACACTGGAGACTTTTTTTGTTTTCTTAGTGTCTTGTTCTGAAATGTCAGCAACCGTTTCTAATCAGAAAAATATGAGTGCACATTTAATTTGTATATTTATACTAGTCAGAAAATATGAGTGCACATTTAATTTGAATATTGTACTGGTCAGAAAATATAATTGCACATTTAATTTGTATATTTATACAATTAATCTGATGTTAAGAATTGTATAAATTATAAAATTACTTATTCACAAATATTGTATGCAATGAAAGACTGTTGCTGAACTTTTATTTTAGAAATAATTTTGAATTTAATTAAACTATAATGCACTTAGTCATTTGTACATTCCTGAATGTTTTACATAAAACTTCACCAAAATGTTTAATGATAATTGAAGCTATAGAGTTTTGGCTTACATCATGACTTGATTATGGTATTGAAAATGCTGTTCAAGATTTTTGTTCATAGTATGTCACTTTGAGATTTAAGATAGCACTTAAGTCTGTCTCAGCATTTTTTTTTACTATTCTGGTAATTTGAGAACATTTCTTGGCAATGTAACAAAATAATGTAACTTAATTATATTTTTTAAAAATATTTTTGCTTCTAACTGTCCCATTGGTTGTTTCTAGCTCCCTTATAAAAAAAATTCAACTGCCTTTGTATAAACAGTAGTTTCTGTTCATCTTTTTTGGCTAACATTTTAGACTCTAATTCTTGGGAGTTCTTTATTAAAGGGTTAAATATTTAAAATTCTTGGACTTTAGAGATTGTCAACAACCAGCTAGCGCTATTGGTCTCTGAACACTCTCATCTCGATTATACTTTCTAAATATATATTTACCATTTGGTGACCAAGAAATACATTTTGATGTCTCTTTAAGAACAACCAATTTAACCCTTGTTAGTCTAGACAGCCTAATACCCAATTTAGCCAAACACTTAAGGTGGCCAAACATGTAAGGTGGCCAAATGTACTTGCTGATTTACACTTGTATTTATTATAAGCATGTTTTATTTTGAACTCATGTACTTTAGACTTTATAGTCAATATTATTTAGCTGCTCTCATTCTTCCATTATCTTCTAGTCTATTATTAAATTTGTAAAAAAAACAAAAGTGCTACCTTTGATTTACTTTTTACAAAGCTTATATCAAGTCTGTCTGTCCAAAAAGTTTGTACACATTACTTCACCCAAACCCAATGCCAGATAGGGTTGAAATTTTGCATAATAATTTCTTGTACTTGACAACACAAGAAACAATTTTTTAAAAATTAACTACTTAGTTAATTGACTATTGGTAATTAATTATTTTGGTGTCAAACAAGGGAAAGAAAGAGTACTTAACAGATGTGACCCTTCACAAGGATAACCCCTCCTTTCCTTCCCCTTTTAACCCAACTGAACTGGTCCAGACAAAGTGATAGAATCATTAATAAAGCTAAAAGCATTAAATTGCAATGAACAAAAACACTTGGTAAAAATATTTCTTATTGCACAGATTTATTATTGTTTGCCTTGATCTAGTACACATTTATTTATATGACTGATTGAAACTAATTGGTACAATAGTCAGGGTTTTGTTTTTAAACTTAGCTCATTTTCCCAGGCCCCTGACATTAACTAAAATAATGTGATAAATGACTATCAATGCAATGACTGGATAACTCTTTTGATGTACAGAAATAATATAAAAAAAAATATTTCATACACTGGGTATTTACAATTAATGTAGACAGTGATAATGATGGTATTCATTAAAGTATGACTAATAAAAACAAATAATGGTGATGTTATCAAATCTTGATAAATAAAGATTGTAACAACTAATTCACACCATGTAGTTTAACCATCCAAACTTACTACAAATCTACAAGGCACTCAAAGTAAAAGGCTTACGAGTAGAGAGAAAAAAAAGCTCAAGTAGAGAGATATAACGTTACTGTCCAAACTACTCATGACAAAGAGTTACACTTTGCAATTACAATTACACACATAAGCTTTGTTTGTTTTTTTTTGTATATATTTTCTACTCACTAATTCACTGTATTTAAACTAAACTACTGTAGGCATATTATATCTTAACTTGTTAAACTTGAAATAACTTCTTTTGTGATAATAAATATTACTTTTATTATAATACAAAATCAACCTGTGATGAAATTCAATAAATATAGTAGACTTCAGTAATAATATAAAAGGTATTTCGAACAAAATCTAACTCACTACAATAACACATCCTTTCAGTCTCATGTACTGGAATCCTGTCATAACTAGTCGTAACTAAGACCAATTGTCATCTATTGTGCATCATTCGCAACCAATTGCCAACATCTTTAGACCGTCACCATGGAAACACACACACACACTCCATAACAAGGTGTCAGATAGTAAATAAGCAAAGAATAGAATTCCTCATAAAAAAACAAATCACACGTGTAATTTTTTATGGAATACTCATAATTTTAGAGTCATTCCTTCAAAGAAGAAGCTAACATCACCCTACATCTATCTGTGTCTAGTCCTGCAAGTTTATTAGAGACTTAAACTCTATTGAAATTTCCTGTCTGCTTCATTCAACCACTTCCATGCTAACAGAGACATCCTATTGGTAACTATAATTTTATTTTGCAAACAGTTGTTTGAACTTCACTATTTTTCCATATTTTAGTACATTGTTTACTTCCTTTTCATTGAGTTCTTTCCCATCTTTCTTATGAAATATTGTCTCTATGATAACCACACACATAGAAATACACAATCCTAGAATTAAAATAAGAAATATTCCCAAAACACTTGTAAGTTCCAGAGAATGTGTGTTGGAGTCCTGCAGATGTAAGAAACACAATCAAATTGAACATCATTTATACTTATAGAATTATGAATTGAAATTCATTTATACTTTTATTATGGAACTATTGAAATGAAAAGATTTAGAAAATGATTTTTTTTACTTATGAAGTTTTAAGTCTAAAAGAAAATGATTGAAATCCGTACCTTTGAAGATATCTTCTTAAAACATTCATTTTTTTCATCCCACCAAACTTGTTTCAATCTTTGAAGAGTTCCATCTTCTTTTAAATGCATAATTGCAAAATTAATTTCTTTCCTAAGTGAAACATAAATGAAAACAAAAATGTCAGCTGATTGCATATATCAATTGTCAACTTAAAGATAACACATATCTTTAGCAGTCCAAATCATAATTTTATTCTAAAACATGTTGAAAGAGAAAAGAAAGTCATACAAACTTTTACATAAATTTTTTTTCAGTGACTTGACACTGGAAGATATTAAACTACAATACCAATGTTTTGTTGAGTGCCAGTGATTAACCACTGATGCAATTATAATTTTACTGACAACACAAAACAAAATTGTTACAATTTCTTTTTTTTTTTACTTAAATATTGACATGAAATAAAAACAGCAGTCATGAATTATATGTTTAAGTTCATTTAGCTTTTTAATGGAGTGAGATGATTCCTTTATTTATGTCTTAGTCTTTTAGACTATTGGGGCAACATTCTCTCTCTTTACTCAGAATTATTCTCTTTTGTAGCAGGCCCATCAACTTCTTCTATTGCTTTCTTTGTCTCTCCTTGTTTTCCCTGGTTCTGTTCCTTGTAAGCAGGTTTTTGTGAGCCCTGAAGATCTCATTATATGGCCTATAAGTAACTTGCTCTTTTTTTCATCAAGGGGCACAATTGCCATTGTGATCCTGTTTTGGATTTCCACTTTCGTAACGGGTTCTATGTATGTGATACCCAGAATGCTTCTGTAACAGATGCTACAGAAATATGATAAGGATAGTAAAAAGGTGTAAGGGGTAACATGACTACATTATGAAGCTCCTTGTTTCCCAGATAAAACTCTATTTTGTCATATCTTTGTAGATCCTGTTCCCATGTCTGTCTGTGGGGGGGGGGGGGGGGGGGGGGTTTAATACGTTTCTAGAGATTTTCTTTTCCCTTTGCAACTTTTCATGTGACTAAAGAGGCCAATCCTTGATATCCAGAAACAGTTACAGGCTGGGCATCTTCTTAATTTGTGGTTTATTAGAGCTATGTTCATTTCCCAACCAGACAACTGAGAGGCCCTCATAAAAAAAGTTTACTTTGAAATCAAGTTTGATTAGAAATGGAAAGACTGAGGAAGGGGTTGTCACATCATTGTTTGATGGCCAGTGGCATGAACATAATTGGGAAGCACGGAGTACACTTTATATTTGTGTTTCACATGAGAAACAGTGGTCAGAAAATTAGTCAAAGCCATAGAAGTAGAATAAGACAGGCGTATATTGATTTTGTGTAAAAAGTGTTACTAGCTAGGTACTTGTATTTGATGAATTCTATTTGTATTATATTGTGATTTGATTATATTATGAATTTAAGTGAAGTAATACAGGTGATTTATTGATGGCTGGAATAGCCAGTGAACTGTTATTTTATTTTATGGTTGAAGAAATATTGTCTGCTGATCAAGGTCTTAATTGATGAATTTAATATCTGTTGTCCTGTACTATCTAAAGTAGACCTATTAGACATCAAATAGAACAAGACCTCTTTAATTACTCTAGTATTCACAATCAAAAGTCACTTAATAAGTAGTGACAGGTGTGAGGAAGGATGCAGGGATGAACTCATGGTTCTGAAAAATATCTTGGGATTAAAAAAAAGAATGAAAATGATTTAAGAAATTTGATCATCTTATCTTATCTTATCTTATATAATACAGACGTTACTTCAAAAAAGAAGATGATTACGTCCTACGCGTCATGCATTTAGTCATGCATATTAACCAATGACTTAAATTCTGCCAAGTCACTGGTTTTTCTGGCTAGCTCAGGCAACCCATTCCATGCTCTAATAGCACTAGGGAAGAAGAAGTATTTGTACAAATTGTCCTAGCATATGGGACGAGGAATGTGCCTTTATTTTTGTGTCTTTCAGAGTATTTTTATTAAATTTTGTTTTTGTATTTGAAGATTATGGTTCAGTGTTTTATGTATAATTGCTACTTTACTTTTGACTCTTCTGTCCTGAAGGCTTTCTAAATTTAGTGATTTTACTAATGGTGTTACCCTAGTCAAATGTGAATATTCGTTTGTTATGAATCTCACTGCTCTATTTTGTGTTTGTTCCAGTTTCTTAATGTTTTCTTGAGTTGAGGGGTCCCACACGGTGGATGCATATTCTATTATTGGCCTAACCAAGGTTAAATAACATTTTAGTTTTATGTTCTTATTTGATTTATAGAAATTTCTTTTAATAAACCCTAATGCTTTGTTGGATTTTTTTATAGTTTCATCAATATGTGGGTTCCATGACAGTTTTTCATTTATTATAACACCTAGGTATTTTGAGTTTTTAGTCTGTGTTACTGGTTTGCCATGAATAAGATAAGTGGAATTAATTTGTTTTAGTTTTTTTGTTACTCTTAACAACTGACATTTTTCTGGGTGGAAAGACATGCTCCAATTTGATTCCCATTTCTGTAATTCATCTAATTCTCTTTGTAAAATATCTGTGTCTTGTTTTGTTTTTATTGTTCTATATATTATGCAATCGTCTGCAAATAATCTGACTTTTGTTCCTGAACTAATGCAATTTGGTAAATCATTTATGTAAATTAAAAATAGTAGTGGACCCAAGACTGTTCCTTGAGGTACACCTGAGTTTACTGTTATTGGTGTTGATTTAGAGCCATTTATTATTACAGTTTGTTCTCTCCCTATCAGAAAATCTTTAATCCACTGATGCAGTGGACCGTTAATGCCGAAATATTTTAATTTTTTAAGCAAACTATGGTGGTGAACTTTGTCAAAAGCCTTGGAAAAATCTAGTAAGATAGCATCTATTTGTTCACTATTATCTAAACCTTTTGAAAAATCATCAATTAGTCCTATTAGTTGTGTTTCACATGATCTATATTTCCTAAAGCCATGTTGGTATGGGGTGAGGACATTATGTTTGTCTAAGTGGTTTATGATATTGCTACATATTATGTGTTCTAGTATTTTACATGTGATGCTGGTAAGTGATACTGGTCTGTAGTTTCCTGGATCAGATTTTTCTCCTTTTTTAAATAGGGGGGTGACATTAGCTTCTTTCCAGTCCTTTGGTACTCTGCCCTGGTTAAGCGATGCTTGAAAGAGTATTTTGAACACTGGGGCTAGCTCATTGCTTAGTTCTTTGAGTAGTCTAGCTGGAATACCATCAGGTCCAGACGCTTTATTTGGTTTGGTGTTGGCTAATAGTTTTTTAATTCCATTTTCTTGTACTACTAAATCTTCTATGTTGTCTACTTGGTTCAAATTAAGAAATATGTCTTTGTCTCCTGGGGCTGAGAATGCTGATGCAAAGTATTTGTTTAGGATGTTTGCTTTAGTTTCATTATCATTATGTATTATGTTATGTTCATTTTTTAATGGCGCTATGCCTGTTGTTTCCATTTTCTTAGACTTAATGTATGACCATAGGTTTTTGTTGTTATCTTTAGATATTACATTGTTTATGTATTCACTCTGCATAATCCAAAAAACTGCATTTTTATTTGTCTCTTTAAGTGTAGTAATCTGATTACATAGTTCCTGCATGTATTCTAAACTAGAATTTGGTGGTCTGTAAATGCTGCCTATTATAAGGGATGTTGAGGTGGTATTAATTTTACAAAATGTAGATTCTATGTTTTTTGAGTTAGGTAAGGTAATTTCTTCTGCTATAAGAGTGTTTTTTATTGCTAAAAGAACTCCTCCATGATTATCAGCCCTATCTTTTCTAAAAATTTCATAATTACTATTGAAAATTTCTGCATTATAAATTTCAGGATGTAGCCAAGTTTCTGTTCCTGCAATTATGTCTGGTTTCTCACATTCTAATAAAATTTCTAAGTCTGCTGTTTTGTTCCTAATGCTTTGAAAATTTATTACTAAGGTTTTAAGGTATTTTGGTATTACTTCTTTAGTAGGTTTTTTTAGTGAGGCTGTTGTATTAATTTTAGTAGATTTAGGTTTAACAGGAGTGGATCTGGCTAGTGGTTGGTGAGTTGGTTTTGGGATGGTGTTTAGGATGTTGAATGGGTTAGAAGTGTCCGCATCAAAGGAATCAAACAGTCCTGATGTAAACTGAGGTAACCCACACGGTACACAGTGCCATGATGCATCTTTGTTGCCTAAGGCATAATACACAGTCTTACAGACTAGGAGAAAGTTGGTAATAAGCATATAATCACTAGGAGCTAGCTTTCAAATTGTAAAGTAATGCTTTTCAAATGCTGCAACTTAAAATGGCTTATGTTACCAACAAGCAAAAATAGACTTTCAAACTAGAAGCTACAATTATGAGCATATCTTACGTAAGAACTGATCTGAGCTGAGTAGCTATTCCAAAACCTTTGTGGCTGAAGCTCGACTTTATTTCAATGGTACTACAGGGCTTTCTGTTGTTGTAGTATTCTGCCAGTGAAGACTCCAGTAAGAAAGCATATTTTCCACCTGAACTCTGCAAAATTGGCATACACAAAAATTTTAATGATTACTTGTTTTTACTAGCTAGACAACAAACATCTTTCTGTGCGTAAGCTAAAGTAATGTTTAAAAGTTTCATTTAAATATTTCTTTTCATCTTTAAAAAAGTTTTTTTTTTTTTTATTTTGGGAAAAAAAAAAGCTTCAGCAAAAGAATAAAAATGACATTATGTTAGGAGACATGTTGACAAAACTGTCAAAGTGGATTCAAGGTTCAACTCCCAGTTAAGGCACAAAAGTCAATTTTTTTTACTTTTTAAAGAAAAGACCTGAAGTCACAAAACTACAGAAGATGTCTGGCAATAGTTAAGGAGAATAAAATCTAGTAGCCATGGGCCTGGTCATATTGGCATACTACATTCTGACACTGTATTACATCACCTTTAATGCCCTTTTTTTATAGCTTATATATAGTGCAACTTTCAAGCTTGTAGCACGCTCAGAGCACTAAGGTCCAATCTCATTTGTGGACCAGTGGGGGGTATCTGGGAGAAGGTTTTCAGTGCTGCCTGAATCGGATGTTGAACCTCGAGCCCCCTTGATAGCATACTTAGCCTCTTGGCCACACATCCCATTTTATACTAATTTGTTAGATGTAAAAGTGAAATTTTACTTTGATATTCTAGTTAAAAGTAATTTCTAACATACAACTAACTGGCAAATTCAAAAAAAATTCTTTATTTCATCACACCAGTTCAAATCCTACAATCATTCTCTAAACCTGAACACGCTGTAAACCTTCATCATCAGTCTTGACCATCACTTTGTTATAGGAATCTGCCATTGTTTTCCAAATCTGCTGATAGCTTGCAATATTGGTGGACTGAAACATTCACAATGCATGAATAACATAAGTTTTTTGTTTACCTTGTTTGCAGAACTAGAATCTCACTGTCAAGGTCACAAATATTGCAACAAGTTGTTAAAGCTAAATATTTACTCCCCAAATCACTCTAACCTTAAAGAAGAGTTGGAAATAGCTCAATGCAGATACAAATAAACTTTTGACTTTGTAGTAATGATTTCTAGAAATAGTTTTTAGCTCCCAGAGTATAAAAAGAGGAAAATTAGGATTTTGTTTATTGCGCTTCATTTCAACACTATTTTTGTGAATTAAAAAAAACTTAATTTTTAACTTATATTGTTTCTTCATGCTTGAGGTATTTTATGTGTCTTGTTCATTTTACAATACAACTTTGTCATTTTAAAATATTCAATTTTCTTCAGTGGAGTTCTAATACAGTCCTCTGCTTAGTTTGGATACTCTTGAAATACTAGAATGAACTTCACAAACAATGCCTGCATTGAAGCTGGTCACTAATTAAAATACAAGTATTTAAAAAATTTGCTTGTCTTCTTAAAATTAAAAAAAAAAACAGCTTTGGTATATAGATTTATATTTTCAAACCTCCAAAAAATCTCTTGGGAATCCAGTTTCCCTTGTTCCAAAGGAAACTTCATTCTGCTGGAGAAGGTCTTCCACACATTTGATTGGTCGACGTATTCTCTCTACAGTTAAGAACGCAGCCAAGTTAGCTGTGTATGATAGCAAAAGGATCAAAGTGAAAAACCACCAAATACCACCGACAATACGGCTAGCTGGTGACCTGTGAAAATTTCAAAAGCAAAATTTATGGGAAATAGGTTTTCTAAAAAAACATATTAATGGGAAACATTTTGAGAAAATCATCCTCATCATCATCATACTCCATTTAAGTGAGGTCTTGAGAGGCTTAAATCCTCTCTTGCAAAGCCCTGGACAGAAACCCTGCTGTCATGTGTAGTCATGCATACATGTCACCATATAGGTTGAGAATTTTTGGTTTCCCAGACCTGTCAAAACAGAGATCAGCAAGTCTGGGGCAGTCAAACAGAATATGAGGCATAGTTTCCTCTTCTTTCCCCCAGGAAGAGCACAGTGAATCAAAATTTGGCCATAGCCATGAGAAATATGAACCAAAAGGACAGTGGCCTGTTTTGCACTGTGCTATAATAGCTTGTTTAGGCCTGGACAGCCTCCACCAGGGGGAAGTGCAATCAGGGCGCCTCATGCACTCCCAGACTCAACAGGCTTTTTGGAACTTGTCCCTGCACTCAAACCACTTTTCCATTTCTGTTTTTTGAATTATAGCCAGAGCATGATGAAAACTAACAGCCTGTTCGGTGGGTGGCATTTACCCTCCCTGGTGGGCCAAGGAGTCTGCAATAGTGTTGCCAGTCACACCAATATGACTCGGTACCAACTGCATTATTACAGGGGTGCCATAGTGTTGCTTAAAGTTGTGTAAAGTCATGAGAAAATAACAATTTATTGTTTTCTTAGGCTTAGATATAAGCGACAAAGATTGATTTCAGCATAAAAAAACTTTGTTGTTAATCCTAATTGCTAAGATTAACAATGACGAGAATTCTTCAAAAACTACTCAAGAATAAAATAAGTTGCCTTATAAGCTAGATTAATTTATGAAGTTAAAATAATACTTAGCTCTAATTATACAGTAAATTTAAGTCATCTTCTGTTTAGATAAATATGTGTAAAAATCTAGATAACAATAAATGCAATAGATTTATGAATTACCTCAAGACAATGTCACTGCCTTGTGATAATATTGAGCTGACAACAAACCAAAATGAATCTGTTAAAGTTAGTCTCGGATTAATGTTACTTGAACTCTCATTAGGGTTAGCCACAAGACTGTAAATAAGAATGAGATGCATTAAATATCAATTCAAATTTATGAATGTTTCTCAGCCTAGATACAACATTTCATAAGCAATGCTTTAAAAAATAAAAAAAAAAAGATTTACTCTGTGTAAATATACCGAAGGAAAAAAAAGGATGGAGAACTCTTGGAAATACAAAGTATACATAAAGTGTATCAAAAAGAAAAGGTTAGTGCTGAAGTACCATAACAGTTGGGTATATCAGTTTTAATAAGTATGACTAACCTATGTAAATTTGTCCATCCATTTGTTAAACTGAGTTTGAAGATATTAAATTTTTAAAAAAATTATATACCACACTGTATTTTTATCTTGCATTTAATAGAGGCACCTCAGAGCCTGCAAAAGCTATATGGCTTATAAAAACAAAAAAATTTAATTGATAGTGAGAACTACATAACTTCAAAAACAAATCATGACACAGGTTAAATAATACTAAGTCTTGCTAAACAAACCAACTAGGATAAAGTGAACAGAAGAATCATTACCAAATATTGAATATCAAATACATATTGAGATCACATTACTTTTTATTTTCTTTTTACTTTGAGAGTAATGAATGTTTGTTTTGTTTTTATGCAAAATGATTTACAAGTTCCTTCAGATTCAAAGATAATTTCCTCCAAGCCCAAACATTACCCATGATGACGGGCTGGTAGAGACTGGGAATGAACCTGGGACCATTGACACCATCTGAATGACAATCCAGTGTGCAAAACAAATGACCAGGCAGACAACCAAACATAATAAAGCTAATAGCTTAGCATAAAGTCAATGCTTTGAATTATGTTTAATGCATAATGCTGAGGGTTTTGAGAGCATACAGATCAAAAAGAAAACCAGACTAACAAAAATGCATTTCAACACATCACAATACTCAGCCATAGAACTTTTCTGAATTGATGATAATCATAACAAATTATCTATTTTGTATCAGTGCAGTTTCAAACTCTGAATCCCATTTCCAAGCCTTGTTTAAATCTCTCTTAGCCAGCTTAAGTAGTTAACTACCAGTACACTTCGTTTGTAATTTGTTATGTTCATTTAGAATTATAAGCCTATAAAAGGAAATACTTAGTTTTGTTGATATTATTTTGAGATTGCAGGTATCTTTAGTTTGTAATATTTCAGTAAATCTCCTAGTGTATTATAGGCTTGATTCAAAATGTTGGATTAAAAAAATATTAGTTTGGACAACAGATACAAAATTCATAACTGGGCCATTTCTCTGGTAGTCCTAACTAGAGATATTACTAATAATAGTTATCCATCTATTTTTCTTCTTAGAGAAAAGTGCAACAGAAATATAAAGAAAAGCAAAGCAAACCAAGGAAATACTCAGTTTTAACTCTACAAAATGTTTCTTACCAACAGACTACTAATAGAGTCAGACTGACGACAATGCTAACCAACAGGATACTCAGCCATAGGGCTAGAGAGAAGGGTTCCATGAATGAGAACATGTTTGGCCTCACTTTGGCAGGCTGTTGCAGCAATGCAGAGATGCCACTCTTCATGAAAGACATGGAAAAATCTACCACTTTCTCTCTCTCCAGAGTGATACTTAAAGGTCCTATAGCCATATCAGCAGTCTGCAATGGTAGACAGTCAAACTAATGTTAGCTCTTTCTCACCGTAATTATTTTCTCATTAGTATTTATTTACCCTGTTATGATTAAGCTTGAATAACTTTCTTGTCTTTTTTCAGAAAATGTTTTATTTGGCATAGTGTTAAAGGGGGAATGCATGTTTTTTTATATAACACAAACTTAAGTTTATAAAATCAAAAATTAATTTCATTTAATGAGGTCAAATCAACAATGGTATCGACAATTGGAGGTAAAAGTGTTAACTCTATTTCCATTGAATCATAAGTTTCAGACATTCCTTCAGAATTGAAGCTTATACCATCCTAGCTCAAGCCTCCTTCTGGAGACAGAGCTAGAACCTGAGAACATTGAGCACATACCACATAACCACACAGCTACCCTAAATGTACCATGAAATGGAAAAGAAAGGAAGCTAAAGAAATTAAAGTGATCTGGGATGGGATCTGCCAGCCTCCAAAAAAGGGCTCTGTTAAAAACTATACTAAAGATGGCAATTTGATAAGTAATTAAATAAGAGAATATTAATAGATAATCAATTTATGGCATATATTCTGAAAATCAATAAATGGGGAAACAATTTTTTAAAAATATCATTCACCTAAAAAATTTATTTATTTATTTTTACATTTTAATATAAATTTAATTAAAAAAATAATGTTTTTCAATCAACCTGATCTTTAATTGCCTATAAAATTTTTTCCATTATTTAAAATATTTTTTGAAATAGAACATTTTGGAACATAAACTAACCTTGTCAATTAATATGCCAATAATTCCAGTCCATGAGTTATTCCCTAGATCCCTGCCTTGTTCATTATTCTCAATGATTTTTAAGACATATTGGAAATCTAAGTGTTGGCTAATTGCATCAGCAAGATCCTTTGTATAACCTGGTCATGTGACAAAACATTTAATATTGTTACATGCTTTTAGTAATCTGAAATCTGTATTCATTTAAACTAGATAAAGTCTCTCTTTCAGACCTTGTGATCTATAGAGCAGATGATGTTAAGGCCATCTGTTTCTTTGGCCAATGGTTAAAGAGCATATGTCATGTGGCCAGCACAGCGACCAACCACTCCCAGTCTTCACAGAGATTCAAATCAAAGACACCAGGTTTGGAAGCCAAGCGCTTCAACACTCAGCCACCACACCCTTTTTAAACTAGATAAGCTTATGATAAATCACTCACTCTTTAAAAAAAGACTTTTAAACTGTTATTTTATTTTCTAAAATTTAATACAGAAGTTTGAAAAGCAACCTTCAAATCTGTTATTATCTACTAAAGGCACTCCATCAATTGTAGGACTTGTCCTAAGCATCAGAAAAGGTACTTGCTGGGAAAAAAATTGTCTTTATTTATTTTTGACCTTTTAAGAAAGAAAATTAACAATTAGACTAAAAGTAAAGATCCTAAGAGAAAATGAGAGTTTGAAATCAGGACACTCAAATGTTTTTTATGGCTATTGATAACATTTTTCTACTCTTAGTAGCCAGCCCTTTAAAATTAGAAAATGAAATATGTTGTTGAGATGATCACTTAATACCCTCATGAACTTTAGTTAAGAATCAGAGGAATTAACTTCATATATTTTTTTAATTATTTATTTTTTTTACATGTTTTGGATGTTCAGAGTTGTAGATAATATACTTAGTTGTTCATACCTCCTGCATGGCAATGGGGGAAGGCAGTGGGCAGGGTTTAAACCCAGGACCAGGACCATCGAGATGACCCAATGACAGTCCAGCTACTCTATAAGGAACCATGAAATGGAAAGGGAAGCAAGCTAAGGATACAAAGGGAGAAAACTAAACATAGAACATAAACATTTGCTTGTCAAGGCCTAACATAGGTTTTGATAGAAAACTTTTATAAAGAACATATTTACAAGTGTGGAGATTATAACTGTTCTGTTGTCTCTCATGTCAGGTCTCACTTGATCTTTTACTTTTTCCTCTCTGTCTAACCATAAACCAGACAATGAATGCCATTGACCAATCTAATAGTAAAATTTGTAAATAGTGATTAGGTCCACTTCATTCTTTCTATATAAGTAGGATAACAAAAGTAAAGAATGTTTGGTTCTATTTTTATCAATGGAAAATTTGGTTGTTTAGTGATATAGCATTGTTATTTCTTATGGTGTATTTATTTGTTATAATGTAGTAACCTATTAATACTACATTATTGCCCTATGTGCTATGCAATTAAAAAACTCCAATAAATATTTTATCAAAAATTGTTTTATGCAGATTGGATGTTTGTTCCCCGACGCTCTAGCGCTACTCCCCTGTAGTAAAAGTAATTAAAAAGTTTGCCGTTCAGACCTTGCAATCTATGGGGCAGATGATGAAAAGGTCATCTGTTTCTATGGCCCTTGGTTAACAAGGGTGTCATGTGGCCAGCACAATGACCAGCCACCTCTATTTTTCCCTCAGTAATATCAAATACCAATTAGAGCTGGGTGGACTCAGAGACACCCTAAAGATTGAGAAATTAAAAATCCCAGTCTTCACTAGGATTCAAACCAGGGACCCTCCAGTTTGGAAGCCAAGCGCTTTACTATTCAGCGTCTGTGTTTCCACTCCCCTAGTAGTTGCATGTTGAAAATATTTTTCTATTTGCTATTAATGTTTGTTAATCACTAAGAAATTTGTTTTCTTTCTTTGCTAATGTTTGAAGAGCAAATAAAAAATCTTTACACTGTTCACAGGGGGGCATTAGTAGATCAGTTACCTTTCACAAACTTAGGAGGGAGATTTTCATAGACTGATGAAAGTAGCAGTGTTAATAAAGTAAAGTAATGAGTCATAAAGGCCTACTACGAGTCCCTGGCTTCAATGAAAGTGACAATCACTTTTAGGAAAAGAACACCAGTACTTTAATTTAAGATTGTTAGACAGTTAGTTAGTATAAGCATACACATGTAACAAGGTAAAAGAACTGGCATACACATGTAACAAGGTAAAAGAACTAACTCTAGACCATTATTTACTCCAATAAAGTTTAATACTGAAAAAAAGCCACAGTGGAATGTGTTAGACACTTAGTATAGAGACACACCATAGTTGATGGACTTTGAATGCAACATTTAGTGATGTCCTGGATTTGTGGGAATAGCTTATTTAAGTTATTATAAGTCAGTTGGTGTTAGGACTTCAAGAGGATAACTTTGTATTATGGACAGAGACTTGACTGTTGCCTTTAGAGCATTAAACTTCATTCAAGTATATAATGGTCTGCACTTAGTTCTTTAACCTTGTTACATGTTTATGCTGAATTTCTTAGTAGTTTAAACGTATAAGAAACCCAGACATCTTCAGAGTAATTGATCGAAGTCAGACAGCCATCAATAACTACAAGATCAAGGCCTATCTCAGGATACACATACAGAACTAAAAATTAAATTAATTATCTAATGGTATACAAGTGATACCAACATTTCCTAATAGGGAAATATTATGAATAAATATTTATTGAATATGACAAAATAAAATTCAGATGTTAGTTCAAAAGAGAAGATGATTACATCCTAAGTATGTCCCTAGATATATCTAGTCATGCATGTTAAACAATGACTTAAAGTCTTCCAAGTCTTTAATTTTCCTGGCTAGCTCAGGCAACCTATTCCATGCTCTAATAGCACTAGGGAAGAAGGAGCTTTTGTACAAATTTGTCCTAGCACATTAGATTGCTGGTGCTGTTATCTTTGTGTCTTTCTGAGTAGTTTATTAGGTTTTGTATTTGTAATTAGATTATGGTTCAGTGTTGTATGCATAACTTCTACTTTACTTTCAAGTTTTCTATCCTGAAGGCTTTCTAAATTTATTGATTTACTAAAAGTGTTACTCTAATGAAATGTGAATATTTATTTGTTATGAATCTCACTGCCCAGCGACAATGCAAAATGACCCACTGGAATCAACAGAGAAATTCAAATTTTGTATAATGGAAATATATTTTTGTTCTCTATTCTTAACTCAGAATATAAACTTTATTGTTACATGTTCTGTAATTCTGAAATTTTTAGTTTATAAGAAGAAAAAAAATTCTAACAATCAACAACCTTTCTAAGACTTGATCCAGACGTCAAGGACAAAACATCTATACTGTAATTTTGGCGTCGGCCATGAATGTCAAATAGTATGTGGCCACTATAACCTTGAAAACTAACCTGCATAAAAAACAAAAGAAGTGCTCACATTTTAAAAAATTTAACTAAATGTAAAATAAATTTGTATGATCTGAAATGTTTTAGTTACCTGTCTCAATGCATCATACAAACTGTTGCCATGCATCCAGGGTTGTATGGGTCGATGATTGCATTGGATCCCCACAGTGAAATTCGTATTGTAGATGTTACCCCTTCTAAAAGTGTACTGAAAGATGTCAGGCCTAGAGAGCAATAGTTTTGAAATGGCTCGCTTTATTAATTCAACCACATCCAAGGAGAATGCAACTTCAGACTTGATGGACATGTAGATTCAATGAAAATACATAGTGTGGATAAGTTCTGAAAAAGGCTAATTATTAGGTTTAAGACATCAGAAAGAAAAATAAATAATATTGTCTTATCATAACTATCTATGAACTGATAACTATGTGATATACGACTTCTTAGCAAAGTTTACTCTTCAAAGTACGATATAAAGAGAATGCAGAAAATGTTTGCTAATGAGTGGATCAATTAGTTGAATTATAAATTATTGTAATTTCAAAGGGGAGTGTGGTGGCTGAGTGGTAAAAATGTGGCTTCTATACTGAGGTCCCATGCTCAAATCCTGGTGAAGACTTTTAAACTTCAGGATCTTTGGGTGCCTCTGAGTCCAGCTCTAATGCATACCTGACATTAGTTGGGGAAAGTAAAGGTAGTTAGCCATTGTGCTGGCCACATGACACCCTCATTAACCATGGGCCACAGAAACAGATACATCATCTGCCCTTTAGATCACAAAGTCTGAAAGGGTTACTTAACTTATAATTTTAAAAGCTTCTGAACAACATAAGTAAAAAGCCCTCCCTACATTTTTACCCCATAGAAAGTCAAGTGTTCTATTTTAATGCATGGTAATGATATGTTAAAATATAGAAAGCTACTAACTGTTAATCTATCACTCCCAGCACCTGGCCATAGTGTTGGCTCCAAGGACTTCCATTGGCTTTGGAATTCCTTCACATGATCATCATCAAAATCTACAGACTGAAATCCTATTACATTAGCTCCCCCTTGCTGCAGCTGGAACAGATCTAATGTTGCAATATCCTGAAAACATATTTGAAACAATTCTAGAAATTTCCATTCTAAATTTGTCAACTAGTAATTGGATCTCAAATAAAGCATATCTAATATTTAAAAAAAAATCTCAAACATGTACAATATAGATATGATTTAAAATGAAAAAACAAATTAGAATTTTAACTATCTTTGACAAAAGTAGGAAGTCCTTCATGTATTAATGCCAACCTGAATCTAAATGTCAATTTAAAACTCTGTAAAAGAAAAAGTTAAATAAAAACTTAATACAAATGTCCTAAATTTAAAAAAAAGAAGTTTGGGACAAAACAAAGTAGGATATATTTACTCCATGTAATGTGTAATTAAAGATCACACACAAAGGCCGCAGGATACACATTTGAGACCAAAAGAAAATCCACTGCCGACGACAGACTGTGAAAAGAAAATCTTAATTGGCCACCGGCAGACAAAGGTTATGCTTATACTTGCCCTGGATGTGGCCAAATATGTAGGTTACACATGAGGCTGCAAAACCACGGGAAATACTACATTCCTTATTAATCTTCGGACTCGAAAACAAGCCTTATATAATGTGTGATTGAAGATAACCATGATTTGGATAAAGAGAATTGGAGATTCTTTTTTTTTCTAATTACAAATCCCAATATTATTTTAAAATTGAGGATTTTAAGCATATCACAGAGTCCAGTCAACATTAGTTGAAAAAAGTAAAGGTGATAGTTTGTTGTGATTGTCAATGATGACACCTTTATTTAGTTGCTTGCCATAGAAACAGATGAGCTTTATACAGAATTTGTCCCTTTGGTGTTGAAGGAAACTTTAACTTACCAGTGTTGCAAGTATATAATTGTAGCCTTCACGATTCATTCCAACCTCAGCAATCTGAAGAGTTCATAGTAAAGAGTGACTAAAGTAAATTCACATTAAACGTTGGAAGAGTTGAAAAAAAACAAAAAAAAACCAAAGACCTAGTAAAAAAAAAAGAGACTTATTCTGAGAAATGTACTTCTAAACCCACTGCAATCAATACAGAAAAATTATTGAATCATTCTCAGGTGGTTTTGTCTTTCTTAAAGTAAGTGTATATATTTTGACTTATTTAAAATTTTTAAAATGTCATAGAGATGCATGCATAGCCCTCGACACTAAAGTCAGAATGATACTCTCCCTGGTTACGCCACATTTTTATATGCTTAAAAGTCTTGGGCGCTGACTGCAGATCAAGATAGGAGGATCCTAGCAATGGAATTGAGATGCTACATAAGGATCCTAGCTGTCACATTGAAAGACTTCATCACAAAAGATGAGATTAGAGACAGGATTACTAGAGAAATTGGACCCCAAGTTGACCTTTTAATAATTGTAAAAAAATGGAAACTAAACTCTATGGCCATATTAAAAGGACTTTAGGGCTTGCAAACACCTTCCTTCATGAAAAAGTACCAGGAAAAAGAAAAAGAGGCAGACAGAGAAAGGGATGGGACAACAACATAAAAGAATGGATGGGCCTGCCATTGAAAGTAGTTATATCCAAGGCAAAAGGCAGAGAGTAATCATGAAAGATGGCTTACAAATCTTGTGTGGTACCCCATTGGACTCAGCACAAACAGGCAACCATTATTAATTTTTATCACCTGCTTCACAATTGCGCTGTAGGCAGTCCAGTTGGAGACATCCAGAAGGATGAATGTTTCCTGGTCTTTCTTGCCCATATCTGCAAGTCTCAGATCCTCATGGGCACTATACACCTGTAGGAGCTGCATCATAACAACCTTTACATCAGAAAGTTTGGGCTTGATAGTCTCAGCTCTTTGAACTCCTGCAGCAAAATGAAATAGAATTATAAAAAAAAGAAGAATTGGAATATTTCTAATGAGATAATAAGGGAAAACATCTTAAGTACATGATCATATTTTCATAGAGGTGCAGTGGCTGAGTGGTAAATCACTTGGCTTCCAAACAAAGGGTTCCCAGGTTCAAATCCTGGCAAAGGCTGGGATTTTTAAATTTGGGATCTGTAGGGCATCTCTGAGTTCACCCAGCTCTAATGGGTACCTGACATTAGTTTGGGAAAAGTAAAAGCAATTGGAAATTGTGCTGGCCACATGATATTTTGTTAACCATGGGCTACAGAAACAGATGACCTTTACATCAATTGCCCTAAAGATTGCTAGGTCTGAATAGAATCCTTTAACTGTTATTCACTCATCTTTTCATCGTTGTTGTTTTTAATCTTAGGAAAAGAAAAAACCTTTATTTGGAAATTCTTATCAAAGCCAATCTATTTCAAGTTTATCATACTGAGGTATCAATTATGTTCTTCAGTTTTGCTTTTGAAGAAACAGTGTGTCACAATTTTATTTGATGAAAGCTGTTGTATTTTTTCCAAAACCATCTGACACATGCTGGTTCCGAGTTGTCACAATGAAGTAATGCAGAACTGGATATATATAATGTCCTTGATTTAAATACTCTCAAACTCAAATCAACAGAATAAATAATCCAAAAAATAAATCACAATGATAACTTGGGTGACGTAAAATTTATGATGTAGTTGAAATATAAGTAGAGATACATAGATGATAATAATTGATTGATGAATAGTAATAAAAATCTAATACTAAATACTTGTAACAATGGCAACTCGAAATAACATGTGAACAATGACTAGCGACCATGAACAACTCAATGACCAGATAGGTAGCTTCACCTTTATATAATAGTATCTATTGATCTTTCATGATCCTTGACGCCATCGATAGTACCCTCTCAAAGCATATAAATTGACCCCACATCATGTTTATTCAAAGTATTGTTAACTAGAAGGGTCTATCTGTCTCAAGTTCTCATGTATAAGTGATATGACCTGATATCATAGACAGATCACTTCCTACTGGTCAGTTAATTGTGCATTGCCAAGCATGACACTATACGCATAAACCCTTGTGACTAGCCCAATTTTTTTCTTCTGGCTTACACACTGAAGTGTGACACAAACTATTTATTTATGTCTTATCTTTGGTCCTCTACTTTCATCTTCCAATTCTCAAAATGCACCAAGACTGCCCTTAAGACTAAATCTCTGCTAAATATTTCTTGAGCAGAGGTAGGCCTACAACTGAATTATTTGATGGACAGAATGGTAGGATTTAACTTTTGAAAATGGTGGACAATGCTTATACATGCAATGATAGCAGAATAAAATGCACTGACTATGTAATTGTAATTTGATGACAAAAGCTTTTCTTCAAAGTAAATTGTCAAACAGTACTTACCATCTAAATGATCATACATATAGGTGAACTGTTTCCACCCTAGTGTCATGACCAACTCAGCAAGGGCACTAACATAGTCTGGTTTGAGAAACAATAATCTCCCTTTAACTTCTGTCAGGTTCATCCCTAGGGAGTATATATGATAGACATTTGCACTGGTTTATCTAGTGTACATTGATGAATCAAACACAACATTCAATTAATATAATTAATAAAAGATCTTATTGCTCATTAGTTTTTATAAATAACTTCAAGTATTAAACTCATAATGTATTATTTATAAAATGATTAGAAATGTTATCACATGTTTTACATGTATTATATTCTAGACTTATCCATTTGATTCATCCAGTCAATGTTCCATTATTATGATCATAATTGAACACTCAAGAATGAGAGGAAATATTCTATAGTGATGGCCAATGGTTATCTATCTGGTTGAGGGAGATTATGAATTATGATAAACATACTGATCTTATAATAATGGACCTCATTCACCAATCGTAAACCTACAACATTTAGCCACCTTATTCTCTATCTTTTCTATACAAAATACAATCCAATTTTAATACACAGTGTCTATCACATGACAGTTTTTTTTCGTTGATTTGTCAATATTATCATGTGACTAAATCACAAATGTTGTTTTTAACGATTGGTGAATGGGGTCCATTATTAATAATTATTTATAATTATCATGTACTTTTAAGTTTATTTTATTTACTTCAACAAAATGGGCCAGGTCAAAATTGAGGAGCATTTAAGGTGGACACAATTAAAATAAATTACACAAAATCTCATCTATTCAAAGTCACAAAATCCAATACAATCCCTACACAGTGTGGGTAGTACTAAAATTTATAACTATGGAGGTAGATACTCTAACGTCCGCCATTTTTGTGATCATGGGTGTGTGCTAATGGAGTTCAAAACCAATAAATTATGTGCAAGCACTAAAAATACATTATTACTATTGTAACAAATCGGACAGTTTGAGCTTCCTAGACTCTTCTGTGAAAGTGTTGTGTTTTATGTGTATCCACTTCAGTTAAAAAAAACATCTCCATTGACATTGTTGATAATATCTGAATATGATACTAATCATTAAATCGATATCGATTATAATTGATAGATACTAAGATACTAAAGATAGCACATCAAAACTTCAAAACCTGAGCCAGCAAGGAAAACCAATGACTTGGCAAAATTTAAATCGTTGGTTAACATGCATGACGATGCATAACGCATAGGACAAAATTATCTTCTTTTTCGAAGTAACGTCTGCATTTTTTATGATACGATAAGATAAGGTAAAACACACTGAAGTATAAAAATGCTTCAACATGTAGACTATAAATCTCCAACCTGGAAAATAGTTTGTGATGTAAGGAAGATGAAAAAGATGGCTGTAACTCTGGCAGACGTGGAAGGTTCGGAATGACATGGAGCCGTAGAGTAGAAATATACCAGTTGACATTTGTTTACATACTGAAACATGACATTGACATTTAAGACAAATATTTATGAATGTTTCACACACGACGTGGTAATAAAGATTAAATAATGATTTATTATATATTTTGATGACGGTTATATTTTAGGAATCATAGTACATTGACATTTTATTAGACCCAGTGCTTTTTTTGTGACGGTGCTCACCGGTACGGCGTACCGGCACCTTTTTCAATTGGGGAAAAAATATAATCTTTCTTTTATTTTAATGTTTATTATTAATTTATTAGTAGTTAAAAGTTAGGGCGATCCATCACTGAGTACCAGCACTGGACTAGACCTAATAGTTTTTGGTGGGTTTTTGTTTGATTTATAAAATCATTCAGAAATGAAGATAACCACAGATTCAATCCCAAACCTTCTGCAGGATGGCAGGGTTCAAACTGGACACCATCACAAAAACCAGGGAGACTTACAAGATCTACCATTGTGTACAGTTTTTTGTTAACTTTAATTATTTTGGATTTCCCTTCAGAAATAAAGATTATTACATCGTAGACCAAACTTCCGGCAAGACGAAGGATAATGGCGGCTGCATGGGCTCAAATCAAGGACTAACAAGACAATAGTCCAGAGCAAGGGTATAACGCACGACTAGGCAGATATGACTTTAAATATGTGCTGTCTTTTTTTTTTTAAACTGTTGTGCTATACTGGAAATATGAAACAATTAAATTGACTCTTTTTGTCACTTTTTATTAGGCCAAATAATTTTAATTTTATCTGTTCTTGAAAAGTTTTAACTTGTTAGACTTTTCGTGTTTTTTTAAAATGTCTTTATTTAAAAAAGAAAAACAGTCCCTTAGCATTTGTGTGCTATCTAAATAATAGCCCATGCTACAAAGTACACATTTATGTATTTATTTATCTGTACAAAGCTTATATACAACCCAGTTTGTCTGTCTGTCTGGTAAAGACTTTGTACACAAAATTTCTTCGACACCCATTCTCGGATCAGGTTGAAACTTTGCACAATTTTTTTTTCATTGGCTAAGACGATACATGAATCAATTTTTAAACAAATTAACCAATCAGTCAATTAATTAGTGGTGGTTAATTATTTGTTTGATATCGAATACGGGAAATAACTTCTACATCATTGAGATTTATAGTTGGAACTGCAGAATTTTTCACCCTTGGAAAAGATTTGTAGTTTTTTTTAAAAATAGGATCTTTTAAGCTCTGATGAGATTTGATTCTTATGTAGAGACAATAAAAAATTAAGTAATTAGTCAATTAATTATTGGTGATTAACTATTGTGTTTGATATTAAATAAGGAAAATATCTTCTACATTATTGAGATATATAGTTGTAAGTGTGGAGTTCTTTACTTTAGCTCTGATGAGATTAGATTGTTAGGTAGAGACGAGAGAAAAATAAATAATGTTTGAAAGAGTTGACGTATATATAGCAAGGGGAAAAAAAACAATAAATATAATTATTCTCATACAATAGAGGATTCCGTTTTCTGTATGGGTACATTAATTATTCTCTTGGTTGGAGCAGCAGCCAAGTAGATTGAGACTGAGAGAGATACCTTTTTTCACAAATTCAAAAGTGTTGTCTGTATTATAGTCATCGAACAGCATCTGGAGCTTTGGTTCAGTTTGTTTCTTGCTGTTGTGGAGGGAAAGAGCAAACATCATGGCTGTTTTCGATTCGGGTTCCAAACTACCATCCAATAGAATGCCTAAAGTTAAAAAAAATAAAATAAAATAAAAAGAGGAAAAAAAAAAGACAGAAAGTGAAGAGAAAGAGATGAGGAAAAAGAGAAGTGACAGAGTCAAAGTAAAAACAATGACTTATTAACTCATTTTATAACAATAATAATAATGATATACATTTCCAAGGGAAGCGATTCATAATTGGAGGCAGGAACATCAAACTCGTACGACGTAGCTCTAGCAGGGCCAGCCCTACATAATTAATTAGAGGCCCTAGACGATTTTGAATTTTGTGGCCCCAAATGAAATTGAAAAAAAACTTGTGGTACTCTATCAATAACATTGGGCACAAGTTTTGCTATTTTTTCTCTAAAAAAAATATTTTGAGTCCTGTGTGATGCCCCCGCCCTAAGCGGCTGCCTAGTTTGCCTAAGCATAAGGCCATCACTGCTAAGAGCCCAGAGTCTAGATCCATACTCAATCAAGATTTGATCAACTTACCAAAAGGAATATGAGTCCAACCAGTAGTTGATTGTAATATAACACTGAAAACTATAAACACTGTGCTCCTCGTCAAACTAATGTCCATTCTCACAGTGAAAAGTACGTACTACTAGTATAAACAATGTAGCGAATAACGACTGAGTGTTTCTGCTGTAAGCTCTTTACAGACAAAATTGGATTATTCAAAACTGAAACATTCCATTCTCGTGCTAGACTCGTGGTGCCATTATTCCTAATGCTCATCCTGATTACCTCATGCAAGAAAAGCACTTAACAAGGGAGGTAACTGATCTCATGGCGAACGCTGCGTATGATTTCAGTTATCGGCCTTGATACAGCCGCGGTATGATCTATTTGCTATGACAGGTCCGTAATCCGTATAAACGTCACTTACCAGCGATGGGAGAACTTTTATATTTCTTAAGTAGCTAGCAGAAAAAGAACAATTTAAAAATATAGCGAGTCGAATATTTCTATAAGTTTAAGATTAAGAGATTTATTATATAGCTAAGCGTGATTTGATAATAATTCGTCCTAATTGAGAGGTAGTTTTCCTTAAGAGTGAACTGAGGTGCCCATTTGTCATTCTATTTCTGACACAGCTTTTCAATGCTACGTTATTTAATTACTTTTTAAAACTAGATGAAGCTACGGTCCGCGGGCTTTTTCAGTGCACGGACTAAGGGCTTGGAACTCACTCTGTGCTAATATATTAATATTGCGTCATTGTTTATTGTGCATTTTTCATAAGAAAGTAGGATGTGACGTAATAAACAAAGATAGTCTTCTATGTCTACTTGTATAAACACCAAGTCTCTGTTATTATTATTGTTACTATTAATTAATGTCTACAATATGTTATTATTTATCTGTGACAACAGAACACACTCCCCATTGATCTCAGACAGACAATATGCTACACTACTTTCAAGAAGAACATTAAGACCTACCTGTTAAAAACTTTTTTAGATTAACTGTCATTGTAGCTCTCGTGTTTGTGTTTGTAATGTTATTACCGCGCCTTGAGCCTACATTTTGTTTGTTAGCGCTTTATAAATAAAATTATTATTATTATTATAAGATACAAAATTTGCACAAATATTGTCTACTCATGAGATGTTGATGTCCTATAGAATTGTAATTAATTTAGAAATAAATGGTTGAGAGTGTTACATAATTTGAGGTTAATTGCATACGCTTCTGAAATGGTTTTATTACTTTAAGGTACATTTCAAGCTACAGAATTGGTTTCACTACAGTTCAGTTCAAGCTGCAGGATTTGTTTCACTAGTTTACAGTTCAGTTCAAGCAGCTGGATTGGTTTCACCAAAATAATATTAGGATTTTAAAAATATAGATTATATTTTCAATTTCCAAAACAAAATTGGATAAGTCCCACCCGCCTTTTTGTTTTCCTTTCTGTAAATAAAAGTTGACAAGAACAGAATTTTCACATTCTTTAGTGTCGTACAGGACAACAAGATCACGTGGGTCGCATGATAACATTGATGACTAAAAACTTTCAAGTAATTTAATTTGGAGGTGATCATATTCTTGAAATAGGTTGCCTGTGAGTCCTGTGTGATGCCCCCGCCAATCAGTACATAACATACTGGGTTGCCTGAGCTAGCCAGAAAAACCAGTGACTTGGCAGAATTTAAGTCATTGATTAATATGCATGATTAAATGCATGACGCGTAGGACGTAATCATCTTCTTTTTTGAAGTAACGTCTGTATTATATAAGATAAGATAAGATAATAGTCAAATCATGGTTTTCACTGCGTGGTCTATTAGATAGTATTTTTTTTCCCAAAGATAAACATAAATTGTCGAATTTATACTAAAATCGCCGTTTTACTTTTGTCAAAATGCACAGGCTCCACCTAGCGTTCAACTTTCTGAACCCATAAAGAATTTGCACGCTCATGAGAAAAATGTGTAAAAAAAAAATGGCACAATCGTACTTCAGTTCCTGAATCATTACAAATCTATAAATAGATCACATTATGTTCAAAACTGGGTCGCTCTCATAACACTTATATAGGCATTCTAGTTATTGTTTGCTTCTATCTTATCAGCTAGCGGTGCAGTGTATTTAACCATTTGTTGAGCTTGAACCTTGCAGTAAATCGTTAGGTTTTAAAAAAACATATATTCGCAATGATTAGACTTTGCTGTTTGGTTCTACTTGCCCTATCTAGCTGCTCCTGTTTCTTGTTTGATGACCCGGACCCAGTGGAGACCCTGCCCTGGTGGAAGACCACTATCATCTACCAGGTGTACCCGAGGTCATTTAAGGACTCTGACGGGGACGGGGTCGGGGATATTCAAGGTAAGTCAAATATTTTTTGGACGTATTCACACGTTAGAATTTGTTCCGTACCAATCCGGAATCGTTGTGAGAGTTGAGACTATGTCTTTGAAACTCTGCGTCTATGGAAGTTCCCCTACTCCGGCCTGTTTGAACAATGGTCCTGCCTGAAAGGGATCCAAGCAACATGTGTTGCGTCTGTTTCCAGGGCTCATATCCCCAGAAACTCGAGACTAAAAAGCGAGGCCCAAGGCCAAGCATCACAGGGATACCGTCATGTTCTGTTCTCTGTACTGTTATGCTATGTTCTTGCTTGGCTCGTTATTGGTTACTTAAATAAGAACAATTAATACTAAATGTACTCCCACTCCAGATATCCATGAATAAGAATAATAACTTTAAATTTAATTAAGCACACAATGACATCAACTCTCAGTAAATATTAATACACAAACACCAGTCCAGGAAGCGACCGTCCATCCTTCCAGGATCGGGAACAAAAGCTCACTGCCTAACACACTCTCTCGCACATTCAAAGAAGACTAAGCAATTCAGTTGATAACACGTGCAAGACTATTCACATCCATAACCTGGGAGTACATAAACAAAAAGATATAACTATCATACCAAAATATCAAAGTAACATATTCACTCTCGCCATACTTCCCCCTGACATGTACCTCAATGACCGTGCGGGTGTCCGTCTTAAAACGGCCCCTTGCGGAACGATGTATGGATTGGAACAGGACTATTCAGGCTCTCTTCCATCCCCAGCCATTGCAATGAATTATGTTCCTTGGCATCTCTACTAGGGTCTTCTTTTACTTACTAACTAACTAACTTCCAACTGGGCTCAACGCTGACACTAAGAGATCTACATCTTAATGCATGTAATAAGAATTATTTAACTTCAATAGCGCTGTTAACAAACGTAGCGTAGGCTCAAGGCGTTATCAGAACATAACACTTATTTCAAAAGAAAACAAAGGGAAAAAAGACAAATCAATTGTTGTGGAGAGGGAGGAGAGGCTTTCGAAACTTTTAGGGCAATGGCCTCGGATGAGAGGATAAAAAAAAGCGGGTAAACAGCAGATGGTGGGGATATGGGAGACAGAACCACGCGGGGTTTTTTGTATTTCGAAAACAGTAGTTTTGAAGTGAGTTTTATTTTGATCTTGTTATTTAATGTGTGTTTCTCCATTTATGGCGGACTGTTCCGATCATAGCTAAAGCCAAACTCTAGCTGTCTTACGGCAGAAGGAGACTGATGTACTATATATGTAGTTGATAAATTAAAAAGCTAACATTTGTAGATCTCATGTGGTGCCCCAACAGACTAAAGGATAGGCGAAGATGAACATTACTAAACAAATAGATTTTAAGGGTGTTAATAAATTATATCAATACAAATAAGAAGCAGCTTGGGCTTACACAACATAGATGTTCTCTGTATTTCTAAGACTTCTTCGACTTACACACAGTTCAGGATTTACCAATAGGCAACATAGCTTAGGGACCCCACTTGCCTGGAGTCGCCCAAATATTGTTTTCAAAAAATTGCCTTAAATCTGAAATAGCCTTATCATGTCTAAATCCGGCCCTGCTTAAACCCTGCTGACATCTTTCCTTCAGCTTCAAAATTAGCAGATATGTGTAGAAACAAGAGAGATAACTCAAAACAACGTCCTTTCTGTCTCACGTCACTCAAATTAAAAAAAAAAACTCCTCCCAACTATTCCCCACGTGACTTATATTAATATCCATTATGACAGACCAGCTCGTGGTTTCATAAGCCTACACAACCAAGATAAAAAAAAAAAAACACTCCTGTCCCTCATCGTACCTTGGAAACACGTGCATACAGTCCATAACACTCCTATATTTATTTTCGTAGATTTAAACTTAGCTTATTCAAAGTTATATATATATATAACACAGGCAAAAAAAAAATGATTGCAAAAATAAAAACAAAAACTAACTTGAACATTAATCTATCCAGGCATCATCTCACAGCTGAACTACTTCAAGTATCTTGGAGTGGAGACATTGTGGATCAGCCCCTTCTACAAGTCTCCCCAGAGGGACTTTGGTTACGACATATCGGACGCTCGAGATGTTGACCCATTGTTTGGTAAAATTTCAGACTTCAGGAGGCTTGTAGATGAGGCCAAAAAATTGGGTGAGTTGTGCACCTATAAGGTCTATTTCTTGGTGCACTTATAACTTTAATATCATTGTGCACGTTTAGGGTCTAATTCTTTTTGCTCTCATAAGGTCTATGTCCTTTTGCATTTTTAATGTTTAGTTTATTGTGCACTTATTATGTCTAACTTCATTATCACCATTAAGTTGTAATTCTTTGTGCACTTATAAAGGTCTAATCATTTGTACACTTAAAAGGTATAGCTCATTCTGCATATATAATGTCTAATTCATTGTGCACTTATGAAGTCTTGTTTAATGTGCACTTACTAGGTATAGTTCATTATGCATTTATAAAATCTCTGCACTCTTTGTTCAAGTTCATGTTCATTGTGCATTAAAAAGTTCTAGTTTTTTTTTTTACTTAAACAGATAACCTTGGCATGCCTGGTTTTGGTATGTTACGACCCTGTTTGTAGTATCAGGTTTTATTACGTGGCCTCTTTAGGGCCCCGACTTTTCCGCAAGTATGTGTGAAATAGTGCAGTTTACACACAACCAATTCCTGCATTCTGAGCAGCAGTAATGAATAATTTAGACGGAGGAACCAGTGCTGATCATATGTCTACGGCTGATCAGTTATGTAGGAGGCCCCTTTAGCTTCAATACTTTACGCACAGTTAAGTCAATGGAAACAAGAACTATGCTAGTCTTGTTAATTCAATGGTTTTTAAGTAGAACTTTTAAGTAGAACTTTTTCTTGTACAATTCGAAAAGTGTTCAGTAGTTCTCCGTCACTGTCACAAGGCTATAACGTAATCATTCTTAAAGAACACTAAATCGTTCTTATCTCTTTCTTATCTTCTACGTTCACTTAGTAGCGCATGTTTACTTAGTATCGCATGTTTACTTAGTATCGCATGTTTACTTAGTAGCGCATGTTTACTTAGTAGCGCATGTTTACTTAGTATCGCATGTTTACTTAGTATCGCATGTTCACTTAGTAGCGCATGTTCACTTAGTATCGCATGTTTACTTAGTATCGCATGTTTACTTAGTATCGCATGTTTACTTAGTATCGCACGTTTACTTAGTAGCGCATGTTCACTTAGTAGCGCATGTTCACTTAGTATCGCATGTTTACTTAGTATCGCATGTTTACTTAGTATCGCATGTTTACTTAGTATCGCATGTTTACTTAGTATCGCATGTTTACTTAGTATCGCATGTTTACTTAGTATCGCATGTTTACTTAGTATCGTACTTTTGCTTAGTATCGCACGTTCACTTTTTTTTTTGTCCATTCTAACGTGCTGTAACAAGCAGATTTGAACCGTAGGCGACTTGGTATTCAAAATATTCCATATCTCGTTCAGTTTGAAAATCTGTTGCACCTTCTTCTTTCTTTGTGAAAAATGGTTTTCCAGTTTATTAGTTATTAAGTCCAAATTCAGAAGCAGACGTGATGCAGAAGATGAAATTCGTTGTGCTAATGAATACCTGATCTGGTGGAACAGAAAAAAGCTCAACCTTCATACTACCGTTGGCTAGCAACATGTATATTGTGAATACGTAACAGAAAAATAAATAAATGCAAGTCTGGATTGGCGTTTTCCATATTGAAAGACACCCCAAAATGACAACTTTTGTTTATACATTTCAAGAGATTTGTATGAGTTTTCAAAAGATTTTAATAATTTCCGGAGATTTCCAGGACTTTTTCGCATATTTTGCAATTTAAAGAGATTTCCAGAAGCTCCTGGTAAATCAGGCGGCCACGGTAAATCTGTTATAAGTTATAAAATGGTTTAATTTAATAATTTATACACCTAGAATTAGCGCGGGTTTTATGTAAGTGCGGATCCTATGAAAGTGCGGGTCCTATGAAAGTACGGGGCCCACTGCGGTCGCAAAGTGGCCTAAGGTCGGCCCTGCAAAATAGCGGCGTATGCTACGACTAGTAGTAAGTAAACAGGAGACTTGAGAATTGAATCTTCCACAGGTGAGGACAGGTTGACAACAACATGTTTCATTGACATGTTTTTATAGTTGAAGGTTATGGCTATATAAAAATAATGGAAAACATGCAAGAATATAAAGAGGTCAATAAAAGTTACAAGGAGATAAACAGACATGAAGATGGGCCTATATAAACAACCAGATGAGAAAATAAACCTATAAACAGGGCCGGATTTCCGTATGTGGAGGCCCCGGGGAAAAAAATTTTGTGGATGTCCCCAACAATTTTTCGAAAGCTCTAATAAAGATCCACTTTTGAATGATTATATCTTATATTTAAAAACAAAGAAATAAAGTTGAACTAGATTTAATTTCACTTTCCTAAAAAAAATATTCAATATTCATGTTTAGTTTTAAAAATTTGATATTTTTTAGGTTTGTGAAGGGTAAGGCCCTTGGTAGATGCACTGTCGTAAATCCGGAGTTGTATTGACTTATTCCGAGCATGCTGCAAGCGTACACTTCTTAATCACGACATTTTTGCAAGCCGTAAAAATGCCGAAAAAAATGTTAGAAAAAAAATAAGTTTTTAACCTGACAAAATTCGAATATATATATATATATCTTTTGTGGAGGCCCCTTTCTTGTGTAATCGCCGGGCCTGTAGACCCACTTGCCTTCTGTTAAATGATTATATGAACAGATGGAAAGATTGGCCATATATACAGACGGGCAGTATATACAGACAGCTGGAAATATGGGCCATATATACAGACAGATGGAAATATGGGCCATATATACAGACGGGCCATATATACAGACAGATGGAAATATGGGCCATATATACAGACGGGCCATATATACAGACAGATGGAAAGATGGGCCATATATACAGACGGGCCATATATACAGACAGATGGAAAGATGGGCCATATATACCGACAGATGGAAAGACGGGCCATATATACAGGTAAATGGAAAGATAGGCCTATTTAAACAGACACAAAATAAGAGTGAAGCTGCATTAATTTGAATCAATCGTCTAATTAGGAGGTGCGGTGGCTGAGTGATAAGGCGCTTGGCTTCCCAACCATAGAATCCCCGGTTCGAACCTTGGTGAAGACTAGGTTTTTCTTTAAATTTCTGGCTCTTTAACCCCTCTGAATCTACCTATCTCTTACGAATACATTAGTAGCGGAAAAGCATAGGTCGTTGTGCTGGCCACATGGTATCCTCGTAAACCGTGGACCAGATAAACAGAAGACATTTACATCATCTGCCTTATAGACTGCATGGTCTGAATGGGGAACTTTTTCCATTAATTGTGTCATTCATTTTTAATAGATCTGGACTAACAATAATAAATGTGTGTGATTGGAAACATTGTGTTTGTTTTTGTTTAGCGCAACCTTCATGCTTATATTACATTCAGTGCAGTGGCGTAGCTACCAATGTGCGGGTGGTGCGGGCCGCACAGGGCACCAAGTGGAGAGGGGCACCCCCCAGTGTGTATTAATTTCCTATTTCCCTGAGCTTTTCAGTAAAAACGACTAATTGTATGGACATGAACAAACATAAACTGCTGTATTTTAAACATGAATTAACGATTTATAAACTAGTAATTGCTATTTTGTTTCATCTTCTTTGACTTTTTCTTCCATACAATGTAAGCTATAGAACAGTTTGAATCTAATTTACTAGATTTATTTCGTACACACGGTACATGTTATTACTACACTGATCAATGCTCTGTAATATAAAGAAGAAGATAGGCCAACCTTTTTTTACTTCATTGTTTAGTCCATTGGTTTAATCTAGATATAGAGTTTACAAATATATTACTAAACTCTAGCTCTAAACAATTGTCTTAGTTTATTTATTTCTTTATGATTATTTATAGTTTAATTTTGGAAATAATTCTATTGTAATGTCAATATTTTTAAATAAGCTAACCTTTGTTTTCTACGAGGTTTTTTTTAACTAACTAGTTAATTGTAATACTGTAACGTAAACAAAATGATGAACAGTGCTCAAGACTGACTAGTCTGGCTGACGCCTCAAAACCATTTTAAGCTCAGACGGAGAAATCGGCATCTCTGATTGAGACGTGAAAATCTGTTACATATCAAGAATCAGCAAAAGGAAAGGCTAGAAAGCTTTCAAAGACTTGGTTTTTCCGGCAAATGTAAAACGGCGAGAAAGTTCTTAGAAAGTGGATGTGTTATTCGCCAAAAAAAAAAAAGAATCCTTATTTTGCTTCCCCTGCATACGCTTCTGAAGAAGATTAAGTACCAAATCTTCATTTAAATCCAAAGATGGATTCAATGAGTGGTGGAGGTAATCCACGAAAATAGAAAAACATGAGACCAGCAGAGCTCACAGTCAGTCATCGCTTGCTTGGAGGGAAGTTCACCTGATGTAGGGAACAATATTGACAACAGGGCCCAAGATTTGATTATACAAGAGACGAAAACCTGGAGAGTTAGTAAAATTACTATCAAAGTACGATCCTCTCTTGAGGGAGCATGTGCATCGAACTAAGCTTTGTTCCAGACCGAATACATAGGTCTACATGTCTCCACAAATACAAGATGAATTTATTACAATATTGGGGGATCACGCTAAAAAACAAATCATACAGCAAATAAAACAAGCCAAATATTTCTTTATTATTTTTGACAGTACACCTGACATCTCAAAGCTGGATCAAATTTCCCAAATTTTACGGTACGTTGTCATGGATAATGACCGGGTGCAGGTTCGTGAGTCTTTTATTGACTTCATCGACACAAAGGACAAGTATGCTGCTGGAATCGCTGAGATGATTCTAGAGAAACTGCGTTCGGATGGCTTCGACATAATGGACTGCAGGGATCAAGGCTATGATAATACTGCGGTCATGAAAGGTTAAAACTACGGTGTCCAATAACGTATTCTAGAAGTCAATCCCAAAGCACTATTCATTGCCTGCTCAAACCATTCTCTTAATTTAGCAGGGATTCGAGCTGCTGAAGCTGAAGTCAATTCGGTAACATTTTTTGGTACACTGGACCGTTTACACGCCTTTTTCTCAACTTCAACACACCGCTGGGATATCCTCATCAAAATAACCGGAACTAGCCTTAAACGTTTAGTTGAGACCCGCTGGAGCGCCAGAGGAGAAGCCGTCAAGATGGTTAGGGATACATTTTCTAAAATTATAGAAACTCTGGAGATTTTAAATAGCAGAGATAAAAATTCATCGACTAGACCTGAAGCAGGTGGATTATTAGTTGCTATTCAGTCTTTTAGTTTTCTCACCTATCTTGGATTTTGGGCTCCTGTATTAACTGAAATTAATGATGCGCAAGTCTACCTTCAAAAACAAAGATTGTCTATTTAAGACAGATAACTCAAACTAAAAACATTAGAGACATTTTTAAGTAGTAATCGAGAGGACATCGCTGAAGCCAGCATTACCTTTGCCGAAAGCGTGTGCTCAGATCTGAGAATCTCTACAGAACCTCAAAAACGTATTGGCCATAAGAAAAAGATGCCTGGTGAGAAATGTGACTACTCTGTACTTACACACAAAGAAGAGCTACGAAGGGAAATTTATTCTACCTTAGACAGGATAGTTCAAGAAATAATCACCCGATTCGCGCAACTTCATGATGTGGCAGATAGATATGAATTTTTGTCGCCTTCCCAGCTATTAAATCCTCAGGTCGAAATCAATCTCAATAGTACTCCTAGCGACATTGATAAAAACAAATTTCTGCTGGAGCGAAAGAGGCTTCAACGGTTTGTCACAGTTTCATCAGAAGCCTCCGAACTTCCAAAACAAGGACCTGTTGAGCTCTTGAAATGTATAAAAAAAATATCAGCTAGATGATTCAGTCCCGAATATCGTCATCATGATTCGCATATTTTTGACTATTGCGGTAAGCGTCGCTACATGCGAGAGAAATTTTTCCAAACTTAAACTGATCAATAATTACTTGCGATCAACGATGACAAATTTACGACTCACTAATTTGGCCATTTTGTCCATTGAACACGAGCTGGTGGAAAAAATTGGTTTCGATAAAATTATTGATACTTTTGCCAGCAAGAAAGCGAGTAGAATTCACTTGTAGTATGTTTATGTAAAAGTGATTTTTTTTAATTAACCGTATTTGATTAATGAATACATATTATTTTGAACAAATAAGTGAGGTTTTGCAATGTTATTATTTAGTTAGCTTTTTTTTGGGGGGGGGGGGGGGGGGGCATCAAGATGAGGTACCGCACTAGGCATCATATACGCTAGCTACGCCACTGATTCAGTGAGCTATGGTCCAACAATTTTTTAGGACTAGGTGGGGAAGATAGTAGTAGGAGAAGGTTTCTGTGGTGCATTTTTAAAAAGTGATTTTGTTTTTTAAATTTGCTCGATAAAAAAATAATTTTACTCACACCTTCACAATAGAAGGCTGACGTGTTAAACACTGAGCCATTCAAGAACATTTTAAAAACTAGGATTATAGTCTATTCTTAGCTTAACATTTTTAGCGAGCGATGTAACGCTCCACATAAGGCTCATCTCCATTTAGCTTAGTAGCTTAGTACATTTTCTATTAAAAAAAATTAATTAAAACTAATTGATTAATAAATTGGTTAATGTTTTTTTATTGATTTATATGACGTTATCGTCAATGAATAACTGTGCAAAGTTTCAGGTTGATCAGAAACTGATAAGTGGGAGAACTTACGTTTAAAAAGAGTCTACCCAGACAGACAAACGGACTGAGTAAATATAAGCTTCCTTAAAAAAGGCTGACGGATACAGACATTCATGAGCGATAGAGACCGACCTAGAGATAAATACATATCACTTGCTAGTGAGAGAAACAAAGACGATCCATACTTTCGAGATATTGAGTCATCCATTTTGTACGAAAACGTCCATTACTATGTTTTCTTTTATTATGGCAAGCCACAAGATCATGTATTTTTTTTTACGCCAACTGTTAGATCCTGGAAAAAAAGTAAAACATATCTATTGATCGACTCACAGTTGATTCAGCTGGTCAAGCCATGCTGGCCGATCAAGAGGCACTCATGACTTGTAGCTCAATAAATCATCTTCACCAGAAACCGTTACTGTTCTAGTAGCCTTGACCCACTTCTGTCACCCGCCTAATACGAAGCAGCATTTGACCAATCGTTTATAGCCTCGAGCCCATTATGTAAACATCATTATTAGGTCAGCCGACAGCAAAAAAATGGCATTGGTTCCATATTTATTCCTTCACTTTTGGTCATCGTGAGATTTTTACGATAAAGTCGACACCTAAGTCGAATCACTAAGGAAACTGGAAAAGACCGATAGCATCAGGGCCGGTCTTAGGCATAGGCAAACTAGGCTGCCACCTAGGGCCTCCGATTGGTGTGGGTCTCGCACAGGACAAAGAAATTATTTTTAGAGAAATAATTACGAAAATATCGAAAGATGGATCGAATCTCAAGTATGGCATCTCTAAGTCTCTACTATGATTTGATGTTTATTCGCCAATAATTAGATCTACATGTTAGACTACATATGTTAGAAGACCAATGTTTAGATCTACATGTTAGACTACAAATGTTAAAAGACCAATGTTTAGATCTACATGTTGGACTACATATGTTAGAAGACCAATGTTTAGATCTACATGTTAGACTACAAATGTTAAAAGACCAATGTTTAGATCTACATGTTAGACTACAAATGTTAAAAGACCAATGTTTAGATCTACATGTTAGACTACATATGTTAGAAGACCAATGTTTAGATCTACATGTTAGACTACAAATGTTAAAAGACCAATGTTTAGATCTACATGTTAGACTACAAATGTTAGAAGACTATTGTTTCTTCTTTCTGGTGAAATGTCGAATCGAAACGTTATTTTTAGTCTGAGGATCATGAATCGTCCATGAAGCACATAAGTGATTTATAAATTTAACTTACTTGTTGAATTCGATTTAGAAACATTATGGTTACTAATTCATTGCGTATTTTTCGGTCTTAATTTTTTTTCGAGTTCATTTAGTGCCACCCTATTCGCTTCGCCTAGGACCTCCAATAACCTAAGGCCTGCCCAGATGGTATCGGTGTAGCAAATATGTCGCGAAGGGGTTTATATAATGATTGAACCCGGCCCCATGTTCATTAAGGTACCGCGTTTAACATTTGGGTATCTAAGAGCAGGCCCAGTATCATTTTCTTGATCCTGGACCCATGGATACCTCTCTACATCATTGGTCTAGGATGGGTAGGGAAGTCGGCGTTACCAGAGTTGATCACGGTTGACCGCCCAGACAAAGCATCAAGAGAGTGCTGCATTGGTAAAAAAACAACAACAACATAAAACAACATGTTAAAGTACAATACGAAGAGATGTACTCCACATTCCCGCCACCCTAAAAAAAATATACCCTGAGCCGGTTGTGTTGCAGATCTGCCTTCACACCATCAATCCATCGTATTCGGGGTCTGCCTTTGGATCGCCTGCCTTTTTGGTTTTTGCCTATGAACAATTTCTCTCCTCTGTTATCTGACGATCTTTCAAGGTGATCTGCCCAATATAGTCTGTTCTTTTGAATATATATACCCCCCCCCCCCCCCCAAAAAAAAAGGAAGAACTTAGAAGCTTTTGATTCAGCAAAATTCTTTTATTCTATACACCGGCGGCACCACAATGTTGGCTATTTATAGTTTCTTTCTCAATAGATCAGAATCTCTGAATCTCTAAAATCAAAGTAGCACAGGAATTTCATATTTAAGTAACACCGGCATTCTAGAAATACATTAAATTTGGTATACTTGTCCTGATGGCTCTATGCACAGGTCTCCGCATCCTGATGGACTTTGTCCCTAACCATACAAGTGACCAACACGACTGGTTTCAGAAAAGTCTCAGGAGGGAGGGCAAGTATACGGACTTCTATGTCTGGGCCGATGGGAAGTTACTAGACAACGGGACTCTCATTCGTCCTAATAACTGGGTAAGTTAAGAGAGACCACCTATTAAGTCAAACAAAATGAATATAGTAGGATAGCCTCCCTTTGGAATAGTTGTGCCATCTTCCATTGATTTACTAGGATAGCATTCCTAGGATGATAAATATTCTAGGAAAACTTCTCCTTAATATAGTAGTATAACTCTCCTTTAATAAAGTAGGATAACTTTTTTTCTAACCCTAACTAACAATAACAAAAATATTATAAGTCAATGTCATATGTATTCTCGTTGTACCTATTTGATACTAACACCTCAGTTTTCTTGATAACCTAAACCTTGTTGATATTCCAAGTGGCTGGTTGGATTAGCATCAGTGAGACCAAGATAGGTCGTCGAATGAAAGGTAAAAGAGTTGCGTTTATCTTTGTTACAGTTGGGGATATTTGGAGGAACCGTTTGGACCTGGGTGCCAGAACGTCAGCAGTACTATCTCCATCAGTTTACTCCGTACCAACCTGACCTGAATTTTAGGAACCCTGACGTCAGAGAGGAAGTGATGGTGAGTAAATAATTCTATATACAATATCCCAGGAAGTCTTAGTGAGTCATTAGTTTGACTAAACTAGATCCTAAGTCACAGTGGCATAGCGAGGGTTGCAGGCTTAGTCAAATACAAACTTAACAAAACTATATTTAAAAAAAAAAATTCCTACATTCATAATTAGACAAAAAAATTAAATTTTAAGATTAAATATCATCGTCTTAAGATTAAGTATCATTTAATCTTAACTATCATCTAGTATTAAGATTAACTATTATATGTAGTCTTAAGATTTACTATCATCTAGTCTTAAGATTAAGCATCATCTAGTCTTAATATTATTATTAGCTTTTATATAGCGCTACTTTCATGCTTATAGCATGCTCAGAGCGCTTTTTGGTCCAATCTCATTTGTGGACCAGTGGGGGAGAGGGGTATCTAGGAGTTGGTTTTCCGTGATGCCTTTGGGCGCTCAGTAAACACAACTCTGCCCGAGTCGGATGTCGAACCCCTTCTAGGTAGCCAAGCCAAGCCAAGTTCAAGCGCACTTGGCCTCTCGACCACGCTTCCCACTATCTATCAGATGTAGTCTTAAGATAAAGTATCATCTAGTCGTTGGTATTTTCACCGAGATTTTTGTACATTACTGATCACTTACACTGTTTTGACAAAACATATATCATCTCTATCTGTCTGCTACAATTTTTGTACACGTTATTATTATTTCTTTGTAGCTGACCATTAGGTATTGGCTTGACCAAGGCATTGATGGACTACGAATGGACGCTATAGCCAACCTTTACGAAGACGAGCAGCTCCGTGACAACCCATTGTCTGGCAAGCCTGTGCCCTCGGTACGTGTTTCTGTTATCTTGCTAACAAAGTTTGTGTGTCAGGTCCAGTACGTGTTTCTGTTATCTAGCTACCAAGTTTGTGTGTCAGGTCCAGTGCGTGTTTCTGTTATCTAGCTACCAAGTTTGTGTGTCAGGTCCAGTGCGTGTTTCTGTTATCTAGCTACCAAGTTTGTGTGTCAGGTCCAGTACGTGTTTCTGTTATCTAGCTACCAAGTTTGTGTGTCATGTCCAGTACGTGTTTCTGTTATCTAGCTACCAAGTTTGTGTGTCAGGTCCAGTGCGTGTTTCTGTTATCTAGCTACCAAGTTTGTGTGTCAGGTCCAGTGCGTGTTTCTGTTATCTAGCTACCAAGTTTGTGTGTCAGGTCCAGTGCGTGTTTCTGTTATCTATCTACCAAGTTTGTGTGTCAGGTCCAGTACGTGTTTCTGTTATCTATCTACCAAGTTTGTGTGTCAGGTCCAGTACGTTTTTCTGTTATCTAGCTACCAAGTTTGTGTGTCAGGTCCAGTGCGTGTTTCTGTTATCTAGCTACCAAGTTTGTGTGTCAGGTCCAGTGCGTGTTTCTGTTATCTAGCTACCAAGTTTGTGTGTCAGGTCCAGTACGTGTTTCTGTTATCTAGCTACCAAATTTGTGTGTCAGGTCCAGTACGTGTTTCTGTTATCTAGCTACCAAGGTTGAGTGTCAGGTCCAGTGCGTGTTTCTGTTATCTAGCTACCAAGGTTGTGTGTCAGGTCCAGTACGTGTTTCTGTTATCTAGCTACCAAGTTTGTGTGTCAGGTCCAGTGCGTGTTTCTGTTATCTAGCTACCAAGTTTGTGTGTCAGGTCCAGTGCGTGTTTCTGTTATCTAGCTACCAAGTTTGTGTGTCAGGTCCAGTACGTGTTTCTGTTATCTAGCTACCAAGTTTGTGTGTCATGTCCAGTACGTGTTTCTGTTATCTAGCTACCAAGTTTGTGTGTCAGGTCCAGTGCGTGTTTCTGTTATCTAGCTACCAAGTTTGTGTGTCAGGTCCAGTGCGTGTTTCTGTTATCTAGCTACCAAGTTTGTGTGTCAGGTCCAGTGCGTGTTTCTGTTATCTATCTACCAAGTTTGTGTGTCAGGTCCAGTACGTGTTTCTGTTATCTAACTACCAAGTTTGTGTGTCAGGTCCAGTACGTTTTTCTGTTATCTAGCTACCAAGTTTGTGTGTCAGGTCCAGTGCGTGTTTCTGTTATCTAGCTACCAAGTTTGTGTGTCAGGTCCAGTGCGTGTTTCTGTTATCTAGCTACCAAGTTTGTGTGTCAGGTCCAGTACGTGTTTCTGTTATCTAGCTACCAAATTTGTGTGTCAGGTCCAGTACGTGTTTCTGTTATCTAGCTACCAAGGTTGAGTGTCAGGTCCAGTGCGTGTTTCTGTTATCTAGCTACCAAGGTTGTGTGTCAGGTCCAGTGCGTGTTTCTGTTATCTAGCTACCAAGTTTGTGTGTCAGGTCCAGTGCGTGTTTCTGTTATCTAGCTACCAAGTTTGTGTGTCACGTCCAGTGCGTGTTTCTGTTATCTAGCTACCAAGTTTGTGTGTCAGGTCCAGTACGTGTTTCTGTTATCTAGCTACCAAGTTTGTGTGTCAGGTCCAGTGCGTGTTTCTGTTATCTAGCTACCAAGTTTGTGTGTCAGGTCCAGTGCGTGTTTCTGTTATCTAGCTACCAAGGTTGTGTGTCAGGTCCAGTGCGTGTTTCTGTTATCTAGCTACCAAGGTTGTGTGTCAGGTCCAGTACGTGTTTCTGTTATCTATCTACCAAGTTTGTGTGTCAGGTCCAGTGCGTGTTTACGTTATCTAGCTACCAAGTTTGTGTGTCAGGTCCAGTGCGTGTTTCTGTTATCTAGCTACCAAGTTTGTGTAGATATCTCTTTCAGACCTTTTGGCTTATGGTGACAAATGATGTAAAGCTCATCGAAAGTTAACGAGGGTGTCATGTGGCCAAAGACCAACGCCCAACGACCTATACTTGCCCAGCATATGTCAGATACCCATTAGAGCTGGTTCGACTCTAGACACTCTAAAAATACCGAAGCTTAACAAACCAGTCGTGACCAGGATTCAAACTTGGGTCCCTCGATTCGGTAGTTAAGCGTTTAACCACTCAGGCATTACAACTAAATATGGCCCGATTCGATTGAATACTGACCACAGAAAGGCTATGTTTTGGTTTTATACTAACCACGTGAAGGGTTGATTGATTGTATACTGACCAATACATGGAAAAGATTCGATACTATGCTAAAAATAAATAATGTGATTGTATCTATACGCAAACAGGACGACTGGAACTATTTGATTGCAAAATATACGAACTACTTGCAACCGGAAGTGCCCCAAGAAATAGTTCGGTGGCAAAGTGTGTTTGATAGCATGACCAAAGTGGATGGCAAAGAAAGGTAGGTACTTATTTGATACCACTTTCATCATGACTTGGTCTATTTTAGTACCGGAACGTAAATGGTGTGTCATAGGGGGACAGGGCCTTATTGTCCAAGTATTAGGAAGAGCATGACTCCGCCAGTAAACCAGTTCTTTCGATAACTCTTTCTCTAATACCTTGTCAAGATTGTCGTAATATTCATGTGTCCTAACACACAGGACTAGAGTCCAGACCCTTAACACTTTTGTAGAAATGTTTGAACTGTTTTAATTCAACGTCCACGTCTATCTAAATCATTTAATCTTTCGTAAGGATCTTGAAAATCCCAAGGCAAGAGAGAGTGTGCAATACTGAGATCCTTGCGCGAACGAGTCTTCCAGCATCGTTACAGTCCTCAGATAAGGCCGCCTGCGCTGGCTTAGTCATGTTCGCCGGATGGAAGACAGTCGCATCCTGAAAGTCATTCTCTACGGGCAACTCACGTCTGGCTCAAGAAAAACTGGCCGCCCCGCCCCCTACCTCCGTTACGTGGATGTAATAAAACTGGACCTCAAAACAGTGACCATTGATACTGACCATTGTGAAGACATAGCCCTAGACAACACAAGATGGAGAGAGATAGTGACAATGAAAGCTATGAACAGTGAAAAAATATGGACCTCAGCTTTAGTAGAAAAGCGTGCCACATGAAAAATGGCTGGCTCCTCTACCACCAAAGTGAAAGCAACCTGAACTTGATATATGTGGACGGGAGTGTCTCTCCAAAATCACAAGAGAAAATGTTCTACGAGATTATCTGCAGTCGTTACGACTGAAGATGGTCAACAATATGAACAAAAGTTTCTATTTAAATCCTGTCTAAAAGCGTCGTTCAATCTTTTCTTTTCACTTGCATTTCTTCATATCGATATTCGTTTAGATCAGTGGTTCCCAAACTTTTTTATCTCGTAGATCTCTTGCCATGTTTTTTTAGTTTTCGTTAGACCCCCAGCATTTTTTTGGAAAATTCCTTAACTTCAAATGTGTTTTTCTTGCAGATGATAGGCCATATATATACATTGATGATATTCAAATTAAAATGAAGGGAAAAAATAATATTCATGACATGTGACTAATAAAAAAAACCCTATTGGTGGAAATGTTTGATACTAAAATTTCCAGATTGAGCTTCAATCTAGGTTTAACATTATATCTTCTTGACTAGATAATGTTGGACTAAGTTAAATTTGGAAAATAAGAAAATTCATCCTGTCTAATGCTTGCTACATTCATTTAATCCTTACAAGAAACACTGAGATTATGACTTTAAATTAACCACATTAAATTTATGAAACAAGTCTGTTAAATAGACTATGTCCTTTTTTTTATTTATTTATTTTTTTTAAATTGGATCTTTAGCACCTAAAAACTCAGAATATTGTCACAATGTTTAAGTCACACTGTTTAAGTCACACATAAGCTTTTCGACAACTATCATACTTCAGTGTGGAAGAGCCATTGATCAAAAAGTTCTTTATGGATTTCTTGATTCATAACAAAACAAAAAATATGATAGTAATAACACTATATTATCGGGCATGGTTAAATAGTCCAGCTTTTTTTAAGAAGTATGTCGTTTGCAAGTAATTACATAAGAACCTTTCAGTGTCCTAACTCATCTTACCATTACACCTTTGAACTAGTTTGAACTGTATTGTTTCATAGAATAATTATTTTTATCATGATATCAGTTATAGTATTGTGTAAAACAGGTTGTAAAATGGTTGGCAAAGTCTATTTTTTGCCTATAGTGTGCATTTTTCTAGAATTTGATAAACTAAAGTATTGTAAAATGTTCACAAACCTCTTCTCTTTTGTGATGTTTAATCAAACATATTTTCTACTGTGGCTCTATTCTGAACTTACAGTATTCAAAAGTATTTCAAATCTCAATCTATTTTATCATCTTGGCGTTGTCTCAAAAGAAGTTTCAGACTTAACGCTTTCATAGCGACATAACTTTAAACTATATTGCATAAAAAACCCAAATGTATTTGCTTGTTTTACAAGGACGAAATGAAGCCAAATTTGTAATAACCAACACTGGGCTTTATGCAGTGCTTTTCAGACGGGGTCATGGTAATATTACTTTCTTGTAGACACAATTAAGTTAATTAATAAAAAATGTTAAAATTTTAAAATAAAATCATTCGACTAACAAGTTTACAATTCAAAGTATTACTGAAGGTACAAACTCATTGAGTGGGCAATGAAAGTCTCGACGTGCTTCAATGAGACCTTCTCTCGTAGACCCCCATTTACAGGCCATAGACCCCCATTTACAGACCATAGACCCCCAATTTATTTTTTCACTTCTGTAGATCCCCATTTACAGGCCATAGACCCCCAATTTATTTTTTCACTTCCGTAGACCCCCATTTACAGGCCATAGACCCCTAATTTATTTTTTCACTTCCGTAGACCCCCATTTACAGGCCATAGACCCCCAATTTATTTTTTCACTTCCGTAGACCCCCAATTACAGGCCATAGACCCCCAATTTATTTTTTCACTTCCGTAGACCCCCATTTACAGGCCATAGACCCCCATTTACAGGCCATAGACCCCCATTTACAGGCCATAGACCCCATTTACAGGCCATAGACCCCCATTTACAGGCCATAGACCCCCGTTTACAGGCCATAGACCCCCGTTTACAGGCCATAGACCCCCAATTTATTTTGTCACTTCCGTAGATTCCCTGGAAGTCCTCGTAGACCTCTGGGGGTCTATATAGACCACTTTGGGAATCACTGGTTTATAACCTATGTCAGAAAACATTGTCAATCAGTAAGTGAATCGGAGACTTGAACGCAGATAGTTTAAGTATTTTTGTGTCTGTCTAATAGATTTATGGTTCTCGAGTTCTACACAGACTCGGACACACGCTCCAAAATGGCAGAGTTTGGTGCCCACCCATTCAACATGGACCTGGTGGACAGCTTGACCATTCCCCTTAACGCCAGTCAAATCATGGGCTTGGTGTCCCAGGAGTACACCAACAAACCTGCATCATACTGGCCCACTTTTGTGGTGAGTACAGACCAAATGTATATATATATATATATATATATATATATATATATATATATATATATATATTAGGGATGCACCAGATAGTACATTTTGATATTCTGCCGGAGCCAGATATTGCCGAATAGAAAAATAGGATATTCGGTTGAAGCCGGAGCCGGATACCTACATGTCTTGTAAATAGCTTGTGTTGCTGAACATTTTGCAAAACAACATACCAAATTCGTATTTTTTTTCCCTTTTTTATACCTTATTGTTTTAAATTCTGTTACTGATTGATGAATTAAAGCTTTTAACAGTATTTATAAACAGATAGGCCCAATTAATAACATTTCTCATTTCCTATGTACTCCAAGATGACTGTATAGTCCAATCCTCGCTTTAAAAAGCCGGCAGCGTACGTGGCATGGGTGGGTTTGGTCAGCTGCAGATAGGCCTGCCTCTTCTCTCAGCTTTTTTTTTTTTGGTTCGGCGCCCTTTCAGACCTTGTTTATTTGGCCAACGGTTAACGAGCGGGGTATCTTGTGGCCAGCACAATGACCAACCGCCTTTACTTTCCCCAACTAAAGTCAGGTATCCATTAGAGCTGGGTGGAGTCAGGGTCGTCCTGAAAATCCCGAAATTAAAAAGTCTTTACCAAGATTCGAACCCGAGAGCTTTCGTTCGGAAGCTAAGCATTTTAACTCTCAGCCATCACGGCCCCAAAGAAAAGATGTAGCTTTTGAAATCTGAGTAAATCTCACATGCAGGCATATGTCAAATTACTAATAAATATAAAGCTCTAAGATTTTTACATGAAATAGACGAAACATTAATGCACAAATATCTATAGACTTTCCATATCATCTCTTGCACCCTTCCTTCGTTCTTTCTCTAAACTTCTCTACTGCACTCTGCCTTTCTCTAAGCTTCTCTAGTGCACTCTGTCAGTCTCTAAACTTCTCTAGTGCACTCTGCCAGTCTCTAAACTTCTCTAGTGCACTCTGCCAGTCTCTAAACTTCTCTAGTGCACTCTGCCTGTCTCTAAACTTCTCTAATGCACTCTGCCAGTCTCTAAACTTCTCTAGTGCACTCTGCCAGTCTCTAAACTTTTCTAGTGCACTCTGCCAGTCTCTAAACTTCTCTAGTGCACTCTGCCAGTCTCTAAACTTCTCTAGTGCACTCTGACTGTCTCTAAACTTCTCTAGTGCACTCTGCCTGTCTCTAAACTTTTCTAGTGCACTCTGCCAGTCTCTAAACTTCTCTAGTGCACTCTGCCTGTCTCTAAACTTCTCTAGTGCACTCTGCCTGTCTCTAAACTTTTCTAGTGCACTCTGCCAGTCTCTAAACTTCTCTAGTGCACTCTGCCAGTCTCTAAACTTCTCTAGTGCACTCTGCCAGTCTCTAACCTCTCTAGTGCACTCTGCCTTTCTCTAAACTTATCTAGTGCACTCTGCCAGTCTCTAATCTTCTCTTGGGCACTTTGCCTTTCTCTAACCTTCTCTTGGGCACTTTGCCTTTCTCTAAACTTCTCTAGTGCATTCTGCCTTTCTCTAAACATTTCTAGTGCACTCTGCCTTCTTCTAGCTTTGAATTCGTTTTTGTTTCTCTCTTTGTCTCTCTTTTTATGTCTTTTTCTTAGTTTCCTTCTCTCTTTATCACTTTCTTTCTCTCTCTCTGTCTCCCTTCTCCTCTCTTCTCTCTCTCTCTCTCTTATCCATGCAGAGTTGTATCAAGTCTTCAAGTGCATAGATAGATAGTAACGCTTCTGTTATTTTACAGGTGGGTAATCATGACAGGAAACGCATTGCCAGCAAATATGGCCGTTACACGGTCAACGCCTTCAATATGCTTCTAATGACTTTGAAGGGAACGCCCACGACCTACTACGGAGAGGAAATTGGCATGGAAGACATAAGTCTGACATATCAAGAGTCCCAAGATCCCTGGGCAATCAATGCCGGTCCGGTAAATACTTTGGACATTAATGGACATCAGTCCACAATAAGTCTGAAAAAGAGTATTTCTTTCAGACCTTATAAGAGGATTTTCAGATCTTGCAATCTATAGGGCAGATGATGTAAAGCTTTTTGTGGTCTGCGGTTAACTAGGTGTCATGCGGCCAGCACAAAGAACAACTTCCTTAAATTTTCCCTTCTAATGTTAAGTAAGCATTAGAGTTGGGATTTGAACCCTATATCCTCTGGCTTTGGAAGCTTTCTGCCATCATGTCCCGCCCCCTCCCATAAGTTAACCTAAAATTTTTCTACAAATGTTAGGTAACCATTAGAGTTCTGATTCGAACCCTAGACCCTCCAGTTTTGAAGCTAAGCGCTTTACCACTCTGCCACCATCCCCCCCCCCACCCAATAAGTTGATATAAGTTGAAAGGTCTGATGTCATTTTGGACTGGCACTTATATAGTTTATAAAAAAATTATCCCTATTTCTTAGCACAACGAACAGGCTGATCCCTGTCTTTTTTAGTTTGCAAAGTTCATTTATAGGTCACAACAGTAACTAGACACCTTGCTACTAACCTACTTATGATTTTTTTTTAAATATAGATTCTATCTTATTATGACTTAGGATCGTTACCTTCTGGTGTCCAGGGATGTGAACCGCTCACCCATGCAGTGGTCAGATAGCCCCCAGGCCGGTTTCACCACTGGCAATAAGACATGGCTCCCCATTCAGGCCAACTACACCAGTTTGAATGTTGAGGTGAGTTATAAGTTCACAAAGTGCCGGAGTTTAGACTAACGTTGCCCTTAGTCTGTAAACATATTTTTTTTTTGTTTTATTTAGTGCACAAGAAATATGGAACTTTTTTACTATTTGAAAGTTAAACTGGCCGGAAATGGCCCGCGGCCTGTGGGTCTTAAGTTGGGCATTACAGATCATCTGGGTTGAATTTAGATGTCAGAAATGGAGAATATTCCCTTTACATTTTTATTTATTTTGTCACGAAAGTAAAAAGGAGAATGTGATAATGGAATTTACCCGCGACATATTCATAGCAAATATAAAATACTGTGAAAACGGGTTTATCCAATCCGTTAAAAAGTTTCGTTGTTTAATTGAGATATTATTAAGTGCTGTTTGTCTATTTTTAAGGGCCCTCCGTTGTGAGAGGGACATTAAGCATGCACTACGGTCTCGGTCATGATCTAAGGAACATTTATGCCGCGTTTTGCTAAGATTGGTCAAACGGTTGTGATTTCTATTCGGGCAGGAGCGGACTGGATGTCAAATTCGGCCCCGCATTTCTATTCAATCAGGCCCATAAATTGCATATCATATGATGGACATCAAACTTTAGGGATGCCTGTCCTTAAATCATGTTGAGTTTGAGTTTCGATAAGTGTATACATGAATACATTGAGCTCTATATTTTAATAAGAAATAAAAACCCTATGTTGCTTTTTAATTGCTAAGTGTGTAGGCCATAAAAGGATGAAGCCTACTAGTAGCGCTGTCTACGGATGTAGGCTATTGCATTATTTCGGAAAATGTGTTAGATCAAATTAGTATTACACTGTAGAGATATTTCTTCTAAGCACGATGGTCAGAAGGCCGCTTTTAATAGAGCATATTATAAAACCTTTGACAATTTAATACATAGTTGGATCCATTCGGCCCTTTAGGTGGCCCTACCGGCCCATGTAGGTACCAGCCCACCGGGCATTTGCCCAAATGCCCATATAGCCAGTCCGTCCCTGTATTAGGGACATACATACATACGCCTTACTTTCTGATTTATATATTAGGGTTAGGGTTATATATATGTATTTATATGTAGTCATAGGTCAGTGTGTGTGTGGGTGGGTGTGTTACAGAGAGAGAGAGAGAGAGAGAGAGAGAGAGAGAGAGTAATCAGAGAGAAAAAAAATAAAACCTAATAAAAGAGATGTGAAGACTGAGTAAAGAGAGAGAGAGAAAGAAAAAAAAAGAGGTTGAAAAAGATGAGAGATGAATTATGCTATTGAAAGACTTTTTCATTCTACACCCACTTGTACACACCGAATTCTCAGTGAAGCCAGTGACATGTGTGCACCAAACTTTAAACCTCCAGACGAACCATTTTTTTAAAATCGATTCCTGCTACTTTTAAACTGGCAATTCGGCTTGTTAGTTACCCGTATGTAAAGTTTGTTATCGGCTCATATTTTATTAATTAAAACATCAGTGGACAGGGAATTTCACGCCTAGCGCAGGGGAGATCACTCAGTAAGGATTCGAAAAAACTGTAACATTTTATGAATAGTCTCCCCGCGCCTTATTTCTGCTATTATTAGAAATTGTAGAGATTTTTCTATGCTAATAACACTTTAATAGAAATCGCGTTTAACAGGAAACTGATTTTTTTTTTTAGCAGTTTGTGTGTGTGTGTGAGAGAGAGGGAGTAAAGTAGTGTTAAAATAATGATCGAAAGATGTGTGTGCGTGCGTGTGTGTGATAAATTTCAAAGCAAATATTTAGTAAATAATGAGCATTTGTGTTTCTGTGTTTGAACAAAGAATTAAATTAAATATATGTCCATTATGCCAATTAGCATCTGACATTTACAGCTGACATCGTACTACATATTTTTAGATTCTGGAAGATCATTTTTTGTTGATAGGCTTATGTAGAGTATTGTGATATGTGATGCTCTCATGAGTTTGACAAGTGTGATATAAACAAATCAACCTTCACCATAGAATTTATCAAGGGTTTTGGTGTTATATAAATACTAAAAGAAAAGTGAGAGCTCTAAATCGCAACACCTTGTACGTCTGCCAGACAGAGAAAGTCCAGGCTAGATCTCCCCTGAACCTGTACAAGGAATACGCCAGTCTCAGACAGTTGAATGCCTTCAAGTATGGACACATTAACGTCAATGTGGTCACCAATGACAACGTTCTGTCTTACCTGAGATACTTCAGGTAACACTTCTTTGTGGTTTTTAGTTTTGTTTTACAGAGTTTGGGGGAGAATGGAGTCACGTGAGAAGTCTAAGAACTTCAATAATAAATATCACGTGATGTAGAGGTCCGGAACATAAAACAAATGAGAGCTAAAACATAAGAAGCCGTGTTTATTTAGGTTAGGCTAAGCCGCTCAATGGACATAGAATGAGAGAGAGAGAGAGCGAGGGAGGGATAAATAGAAAGAGGGTGGGGAATGAGTGAAAAAGAGTTTGAGAACGAAATATAAAAAATACTAAAAAAAAATTAGCTTGGAGAAGAACCGCACAATAACTGACTCAATACGGCAAGGTTAACCTCTTTTTCTATATAAAAATGATTAATGAAATACCATTAATTAATTAACTAATTTTTTGATTGATCCATGTGTTGTCATGGTTTATGAATAACTGTTTGTAATTTCAATCTCCCCTGAGAATGGGAAGTTGGAGAGAACAAAGCGTGTTAAAGAATCTAAAGAATCCTCCAAGATCTTGGTGAGGCCAATACTAGAATATCCATCCTCGGTTTGGGACCCCTCAAACATTAAGAGACAAGAACAGACATAAAACAGAGCAGTGAAATCACTAAATTTGGAAAGCCTTCAGGATAGAAGACTTAAACCTAAAGTAGCAATTATACATAAAATACTGACCCATAATCTTCAAATACAAAAACAAAAAACCTAATAAAATACTCAGAAAGACACAAAGATAAAGGCATATGGCTCGTTCTATATGCTAGGACAAATTTGTACAAATACTCCTTCTTCCCTAGTGCTATTAGAGCATGGAATGGGTTGCCTGAGCTTGCCAGGAAAACTAGTGACTTGACAGAATTTAAGTCATTGGTTAACATGCATGACTAGATAGACCTAGGAACACGTGCAGAACCTAGTCATCTTCTTTATTGAAGTAACGTCTATATTTTATAAGATAAGAAGACAGACTGAGCTCTGTACAAATAGAGTTGAAGATGAAAGTAGAGAAGAGATGGGGGAGAGAAAACTAAAAAAAGCTAGCAGGAGGGAGAAGTAGAGAGGGAGTGAGAGAAATTAGATGGAAGGCTTGAGAGTAGAGAAGTTGAGAGAAAGTAGACAGACGCTATGAGAAAGTAGAGAGAGGTTGGGAGAAAGTAGATGGAAAGCTTGAGACAGTAGAGAAGGTGGGAGAAAGTAGAGAGAGGGTGGGAGAAAGTAGATGGAAAGCTTGAGACAGTAGAGAAGGTGGGAGAAAGTAGAGAGAGGGTGGGAGAAAGTAGATGGAAGGCTGGGAGGAAGAGAGTCAGAATAACTAGAAGCATCATTAACAGCATTATATACATTTATGTCGGCTAAATCTTTTTCGGACATCATTGTTTGTTTGTTTTTGTTTTTGATGCGTCTAACTTTCTATATAACTCATACTTATAGCTGGGTATGGCATTGCGACACATGCGTTTCTGTATTAAACTTCTAACTTGTTGTTTTTTTTTCCCTCAATGTCAAGCACTGACCGCTATCTGGTGGCCATTAACTTTGGTCAGAGTGAGTCCACTGATGACTACAGCCATCACCTTGTTAACACCAACTCTGGAGTCGTCGTCTCTGACACCGGAAACGTTGACGCCGCCATTGCTAAGGGTTCTACTGTCGATCTTCAGAAGCTGACACTCAAGCCAGGAAATGGAGTAGTTATGAAGCTGAATTAATTTCAGAGCTACAAAGAAACAACGTTTACTTTAACCCCATTCTATCCGTCTTTTATATGGACATGTACTTGGATTCGTACTCACTTTCATGATACACGTATTATTAAAACAGGCCTTTGACAGTCGCCGAAATGATTTTTGCATTTATAAATTCATTTACAATTTAAAAAGATGTGAAGTACCCCTCTAAGACCTAGCGTTCCATATTGCAGACGATGTAAAGGTCGTCTGTTTTTGTGGACATGGTTAACGAAGATGTCAATGGCCAGCACAATGACCACTCACCTTTTACTTTTCCCCAACAAATGTCAGGTACCCATTAGATCTTGGTTGTCTCCTGGGCACACTGAAAATCCCAGTCTTCACTCGTATTCGAACCCGAGACCTCTCGATTCGAACGACAAAAGCTTTAACACTAAGCCATCACGCCTTATCCTTTACACTTACTGGACGAAAAGCTCTGAAGATGTCTAGTAATAAACATATGAAGCTTATCTAAAAGCAAAGTCAGTTGGCCGATTTCAAATGAAATTCGATCAACTTTCCTGGCTCCCGATGGCATATGAAATAATTAATATATGGCGTTTGTTACTATGTAAATATGTAGGCTATGTAAGCTTATATCAAATGATTATACATGGTATTTGTCTTTTGGGCTTGTTTAACAAAGGATTTTCTTTGGATCTTAAAAGTGCGTTCCGCCGTAAGGATAACTTTAATACACCTTCATCGGACAACGGCTTGTCTGCATCAGATGTGGAAAAAAATATGCAGGTCGAAACTGTGTTTGTTTAGTCATGTGAAACACTGCACTCAAGCTTAAACTTCGGAATCAAAGACATCGCCATTACTATACACGGTATTTTTAACTGACCAAATATGTCCCAAAATTTGCCCATAACTTAATGGACTTTAATTTAAAGTTTGTGTTGTGCACCGGAAGTGACAACAAGTTGTTGGTTGAGAAATAAAGTTGTGAACTTTCAGCTGCCAATAAATGGTGATAAAGATTAAGCACATTTCAGCACATGTTGATATCAAATTGAGGCAAATATTGCTATTATATTTTTTTCTTCTAAATTGTCAAAATGTATTGATTAACTTGAAAAACAAAAGTAGTTAGAAGACAAGAATCTATAAATAGATCTGCATGAATGGCCTCGTTCTAAAGAGACATGTTTAGTCTCCGTGACAAGCTTAATACTGAGCAAGGTCCTGAAAACAGTCAAGTTGAATAGCAGCCTGGTCCTGTAATATGCTCTTCGGACTGTCATCAGGATAGTCCAATGGTTCGAACCCTGACTCTTGCTGTCCTGCAGGGGGTATGGACATAATAAATTGAAAAATCGCTATAAATGTAACAAAGAATTAACTTATATGCTCAAACGTCAGAACAGAGCTAGTGTATTTGTTAATATTATGGCGTCAATAAATGGTATCATAACAATGATTGCTAAGTAGATACAAATGCATTATCTCTAACTTAGAGAGAAAAACAAATCATTTATTTCTGTATTCTTTAGCTCCTGGATTCTATAGTTCCTGTATTCTTTAGCTCCTTTATCATTAACTACTGTATTCTTTATCTCCTGTATTTTTAGCTCCTGTATTCGTTAGCTTCTGTATTCTTTAGTTTCTATAGTCTTTAGCTTCTGTATTCTTTAGCTCCTGTAAGCGAACCGTCACAGCGCCCCTACCATGAAAATCAAAGGACAGCTGAGAATACACTTTAAAAAAAATCAAAGCCATGATGTTATAAATAACAGAAGTTATGCGGTATTGAGATTAATTAATTAATCTACGTTTGTCTATGTCAACTGTCTTTCAGTGTTTTGATTTAAATTTGATTAGTAGTAATTTTCTTGATTACCTTTATCCCGATTAAAATAGAGAAATTGAATAGAGAATGGACGAGATCTGACTCAATGACAACCTCGGCCATAGATAATAACTCAAAATTATAAACCTACTAGACATATATTTCGATCTTCTATCATGTAAACATGATAAACATGGGCTAGATTTATGAAATAGAGTTTGGCAACTTTTTTTTTTGAGGGTCTTAAGTTTGTTTTAGGGCTACTATACATACGTCACGGTTCCAGTTAGCACCCAAGGAACATTTGTGCAAAGTTTCATCAAGATTGGTCAAACGGTTTTGATTTCTATTCGTGAGATACATAAATACATACATACATACGCCTTACTTTCTACTTTATAGTATAGATAATCTTTACCGCAAAATTCTTGTGAATATTTTGTGTAAGATTGGAAAGAGTATATGGCTTGAAAGGCATTGCATTAACAATCCTACAAGGCACAGTCCCAGGCGAACTGGAAGAAAGACAGGTAAGAAAATGTGTGGATAACATTCATGAATGGGCAGCATTTCTTTTAATTGATAATAAGAAATGAGACAAAGAGGGGGCCAGTACTGGTGCACCATTGAGTTTCAACGTGTGGCAATGAGATATAAGGATATCCATTTTTTTCTTCTAATAATGTATGCTGGTTAAACCAGGTGTAGCCGGTGGGTGAATGCAACAACAACAAAAAAAAAACACTAAAAAAAAATTAGGCCTAAAAGATGATCAACACACTTTACTTGCATTGTAGCTAAACACAGTCATACGTTCAAACACACACACACACATTTAAATATGCAGTTCAATGTCGTTTATCCGGACGTCAGTTATTTGGACTTTCATATATCCGGATTGCCTAAATTTTTACTTTTTTTTTTTGCATTAAGGTACCTGAGATGAACTCCTATTGAAAAAACAGAGCAGGAAAGACTAGTCCTTCTGTAGTGCTCAGGGAAGAAACTGAACCGTTCGGCGTAGTGCCTCATAGCTACCATACAAGTCGAGTGAGTGCTCAGACAGGTCCCCCCTTAGCTCGCGGAGCTGGGGACACTCATACAAGACGTGCGACACTGTTTCGAGGTTCTCTCCACAGTGAGGCATCGGGAGTCAAAGTTCGTGCGGAACCGGGCAAAATATGCCCCATTATGGTACCCAGAGACGGCCTTGAGAGGGGGCAGTGGGGAAACGGCTTTAGGCCCCGCTCCTGAGAGGGTCCCCGCGATAAAAGAAATTAATTTTGTAATTTGTTGATTTCTTATGTAAAATGTTTCTAAATCATTATTTACGTTGATAAAAAGCAGCTAAATCAATATTTGAGAACTAATTACTAAATTTTTTAGTAATTACAATACAGTACATCATGTAGTGAACGACCAATAGTAGGTCAATAGTAATAGTATCTAGGTGGAGATTTCCACGTTGTAACAATATAGCATTAGAGGCGGATATTTTTATGTTATTATATCACGGCACGGAATATATATTAAAATAAAATTAAAATTCTTGCTTTTATATAGAGTGCTCAGAGCGCTTTGGTCCAATTTCAGTTGTGGACTAGTGGTGAGTTGGGGGGGGGGGGGGGAGGGGGTATCAGGCGCTCAAACACAACTTTGCCCGAGTCGGGTGTCGAACCTCGATCCCCCTTCATAGGTAGCCAAGCCAAGTTCAACCGCACTTAGCCTCTCGACCACGCTTCCGACGCTTACGGCTCACGAGCCTGCTATGACTCTCGCCCCCGGGCCCCGCGTATGACGCTTGCTCTGCAAGGACGCCTCTGATGGTACCTAAGTGGTCATGCTGATGTGCAGTGAAAGATAAGCGATTATTTACTGGTAGGCTACTACATATAACGTTTTGCTTTCCTGAAAATTTGACTTGAATTTTATGATTACGTATTTTCTAATGAAATAGAACGTTTATAATATTACGAATTCGGTTATCCGGACGATCGATTATCCGGACAGACACTGCTTCCCATTACTTCGGATAATCGACCTTCTACTGTGCACATCTACAGCTCATAACAGCTTAAGATTAATGACGTTAAAAGCAATGATGACACACAGAGACTGCACCGCGACAGCCTGATGCGGGGGTTCTCAAGTTAAGTCAAAGAATTACACCTTAACTCTTAAGTTCCCCGAGAGTCATAGCATTCAATTGTGCAAATGATAAGTTCCTTTTTGACTGGCCCAATTTTAACAAGGGTATCATTAGATCTTAACAGTTACCGACTTGACACAACTGAAACGACACTGGTATAAAATATACACAGAACATTGAAATAGAGTATAGAATGGACATTGTTATAGACTACGTAGTATAGACTGGACAATGGAACAGAGTATAGAGCTAGACCTTGGTATGTGGTATATAAAACTATATATGGTATAAATGTCGTCAAAAAGCAAAATCTAACAATACAAAAAAATGTAAGTTAAAAAAAAGAACAAAATATGAAAATCCAAGCTTAGAAGTTAAGAGACTATAAAAGTTAACAAACACAACAAAATACCCTGTTGTACTATCAGCAGGGGGAAAAGTGATAACTGACCTCGTAGTCATATTCCAGGCCTTAATCATTCCACGTAAGTCTCAAAGCTCTAGGCGACGTTTTAAGAACACTATTCTCTGACAACACGGCGAAGGAAAGCAGCATAATGATTTAATGTTTTTGTGATTACTGTCTCGTATATGACAATACTTGGAGGCGCAGTGGCTGAGCGGTAAAGCACTTGGCTTCCGTACCGAGGGTCCCGGGTTCGAAACATGGTTAAGACTGGGATTTTTAACTTCGGGATCTTTGGGAGCCTCTGAGTCTACCCAGCTCTAATGGGTACATGACATTAGTTGGGTAAAAGTAAAGGCGCTTGATCGTTATGCTGGCCACCTGACATCCTCGTTAACCGTGGGCCACAGAAACAGATAAGCTTTACATCATCTGCCCTAAAGATCGCATGGTCTGAAAGGGGAACTTTATTATTTTTTTGTTACTTACGAGACATATTAACACAAAAAGGAAACTAAAGATATTTTATAATTGTAAGACTATTATTATTACTTTCTTTTTTACCTCTGGTAGTGATATGTAAAGTCCTGACCTAAAGGGTATTTATATTTTTTTATGTTAAATTCCTTTTTTAGCTTTCTTAAAAATGTTTTATCTTGAATACTTGTCCAAGTGCGGTTTGTTTGTTAATAATAACTTTACTAGCAGCCTTTCGGATCTAATGAAGTTTATTTTGAATATCAAGATTGCCATGCCAGACACGTGACAGTTGAAACTTAAAATACTTCCAATGTAATTATGGTGAAACATCGACGCCACCTTTCGCTTACATTTAGTGAAGACATTTTCTTAGTCATCTTAATCTTTGTTGTTCTTTTAGGGTGATTTAATCTGTAATCATTGGCAATGATGAAATGCAATTTATTGTCTAAGATTGTAACAAGGTACTTTAAAAGTTGCACTATTTCAATGTTCCCTCCAGCTACAGAATACAAAAAGTCTTTTTACCTTCTTTTCTTTGGGCATGTCAATTATAATATCTTAGGGGTTTTTTTTGTTTTTTTTTGTGTTAAAATTTAATATTAAAAAAATATGATTACCATAATTTTCAATGTTTTTGTTTCTATGAAATAATGATTTGTGTATGTGCTTTAATACAATTTTTTTTCAGTGAAGGGAATCTCCTTTTATTTTTTGTATGCCCTTTGAATACCATAGAATTAGAACCGCTTTGGTAAGTGTTATCTCTGTCAGTCATAAGTCATTTCTCACACAGGACTAGTATTCATTCAAATGATCACAGTAAAGTGAATCACTTGCCAGATTCTATGATCAGAGGAAGGGGAGAAGCTGGCCCAAGAGTGACCACTGACCATTCTGAACAGCAATGAGTGGGATAATAGAAAGCTCGACTTTATCCTTATGTGATGTCCCAGAGGTCAAGGACGAGGGTAAGTTGGACTTTTTGAGCTCAGATGGTATCATTCAGTGATTTAGTCTTTGACTGTGTTAGAAAAGGAAGGATAATATCTAGTAGGGAAGTAAATGAATTTCTCCTCCCAGTGACAGAATAAATTAAAAACTGGACTCGAAAGAAACGTGTGAAACAATCCTCCCAGACAGTTAATAAGAACTTCCTAAAAAGTCGGACTTAATTCTTTGTCCAACTACGGGGAAAGTTCAGTACTTTTATTCCGAGGCACTACAAAGTAGTGAATTATTACAAGCTCTATAAAATGCATAGCCTATCAATATCTCCGTGTCCTGTACGCTGGAGACTACATTTAACAAAAGACCCTATAGTTTTGCTTCTAGCTGGTTTGATTTCATCCAGTTTATAAAGCAAGGTATACCAATAATCATATGTTACATTAAAGAGAAAAATCCTGATTTATAACACATTCAACTTAAGACGTGTGAGCTGGCGTCTTCAAATTAAAACATTTGTTTTTATCTATCTAGGGAGTGTTTCTTGTGGATAGCATACGGACTGTTGCAAGATATGATACATACGTTGTCATTTTCAGGCTTATTTTTGGTGCTATTTGTGTATAAATAGCGGTGAAACATTAAAACTATTACATAAAAGTAAAACACTAAAACACTGGTACTTACTCTTGGGCCCGCTTCTCCCCTTCCTTCGACCATCGATTCTGGCAAGTGATTCACTTTACCGTGATCGTTTGAATAGATACAAGTCCTGTGTGAGAGATGACTTATGACTGACAGAGATAACACTTACCAAAGCGGTTCTGATTCTATGGTATTCAAAGGGAACACACAAAAAGAGAGATTCCCTCCACTGTTAGAGCAGAGACACAAATCATTATTTCAGATAAATAAAAACATTGAAAAATATTTTAATAATATATATATTTATATAACATTTGTGATTTCTTGGCCAGTGTTGCGTATTTTTTGAAGTAAGCGTTTATTAAAATAAATAAAACTTTATATCAGGGTTTGAAATACTATATTCCCGCTATATTTCAATGTTATAAACCAGAATAAGCATATACTAATTACTTTAAAAAAGGGGCTTAAATTAAGTGTAATGGTAGCTACCAGCTTGGAACAGTCGTATCATTAAATATGCAGTAGATCTAGATTAACAATAAGGAATCTGCGCGATTAGAAATGTGTTACCTAATATTTTTTGTTAAGCGCAATTTCATGCTTTTAGATTTCTCAATGCTCTATGGTCCTTTCACTTATCTGGACCAGTTGGGAAAGCGGGAGGGGGGATGGAAGAAAAGGGATGGGGGGGGGGTATCTGCGTAAATGTTACCGTGATCGCTTTTTAAATGCATTAAAAAATCATGTTCAATCAGGGCTCAAGCCTCCTTAAGGGGACTAATTCAACTTATACCAACACATCTGTCAAGTATGACTTCTTGCCATTGTTCAATACCAAACAAAATAATTAATTACCAATAGTTAATTAATTAATGTTTTAAAATTGATTCGTGATTTGTCTGGTACAAAAAAATAAGTGTGCAAAACTTCAACTTCATCTGAGATTGGGTGTGGGAGAAATAACGTGTACAAAATTTGTACCAGAGTGAGTTGATATAAGCTTTTGTAAAGAAAGATAAGAAGACTCGTCTATACAAACGAATGTAGAAGGTTATAAGGAATAATTGTGAAAGCGTAGCTTAGGGATTGTTGGGGTCAAAGGGTTTGAAACAATGGCTTCATGACCCGACACCCCAAACTTCATTTGTCCTTTATCTCTTTTACTAGACATCTCAAGCGAGGGGCTGAGAATAGTGATTATCTGGAATAAAAGATCAGACCCAATGAAGCCTCATTTTTGTTATTACTTCTATAAATAGCTTTGCCTTACCAAAACAAACAAAAAATCAATGCTGAGTCAGCTTGTTTGGCCATCTGTTTCTTCTAGTCCTTATGTCTCTTTCTACAGGCCATAGGACCTGGAGACAATTTGACCAAAACATCCTAAGGGACATTTATTATTAGCCGTGGTCAATACGTGTAATTTGTTAATTGGTATGATTCGAAGGTCAGGTCATGCCATTTGATTGCACTATTGTACGTCCTCTTGGTCATGTGTGTCTATTTTTAAACTCAAAACGACTTGAATGTCTGGTGTAAAAAAGTAAAGTTCCACTTTCAGAAACTTGTGGTCTATAGCGCAGATGATGTAAAGGTCATCTGTTTCTGTGGCCTACTGTCAACGAGGGTGTCATGTGGCCAGCACAATGACCAACAGTCTTTACTTTTCCCCAACTAATATCAGGTACACATTAGAGCCGGGTGGTCTCAGAGGCGCTCGAAGATCACGAAATTAACAATCCCAGTCTTCACCAGGATTCTTCACCCCGGTCCTACGTTCAGAAGCCAAGCGCTTTACCGCTCAGCCACACTCATAATGTTGATATAAAGTAACAGATATTTAAAGCACAACAATTAATTAATGGCAGCCCCTCTGCTTTTCTTCACATTTTCCTATCCCTTAGTCTGTTAGACCGTTGGGGCACCACACAAGATATGTTTACCATCCTCCTTCATTTCTCTGTCTTTTTCGTTGGACAGAACCTCTTTAAATGTCAGACTTGTCAATTCTTGTATCACTTTGTAAATATAAAGATAGATCAACTAATAACTAGAGCGTCTCTTAATGCGGTTTATTACTAAAAAGGTATTAAATGTTGATACTAGCAGTGGAAGAAGTCATGAAAAGAGATTAATCTGATATATATATATATATATATATATATATATATATATGTAAATAGCAGTGCCGGACTTAACCATTGCGGGGCCCTATGCGAAACGGATTTCGCGGGGCCAAGTTTGGGTAGGGAAGCGGATAATCAGTGAAATTTAAGAGTTTGTATTAGAAAATAAATTAGTCAATGCATTTTATTTATTCTTTCCTACGTACAGAATTACTTTACGAGCCTTGCGTATAGCAAAGTCATACAGTATATCATAATAATTCTGTTTCCTAAATAGATCACGCTCAATAGCAAGAATTACCAAAAGTTTCAATCTATCTTTGAGCATTGTTCACCTCAGGTAATTCTTCATTAGTTTTTTGAGGCGCGAGAAGCTTCTTTCACCAGATTACACAATTACGGCTGATGTATAATTCCGCGCGTGGAATTGGCTTTTTCCATATTGAATGACACCCCATAATGACAATTTTTGTCTATATATTTCCATATAATTTAAGGACTTTTTCATATATTTTGTAATTTCGGGAGATTTCCAGGAGCTCCTGGTAAATCGACAGGAGGGCGCGGGAAATATGTCTTAAGTTATAATATGGTTTAATTTAATAATTTATGCACCTAAATTTAGCGAGGGTCCTGTGAAAGTGCGGGGCCCAATGCGGTCGCATAGGTTGCAGTGGCCTAAGGCCGGCCCTGCAAAATAGCGCTTATGCTGCGCCGCCGGTCGACTAGTTTTATATATTTAAATTCTTGCAGTTAAAATATTTTTTAGGATTTTTTTTTTGTTGCTTTCAAGGGCTTACGCTTTACCATTATTATATGAACACCGGTCTCTCATTGAACTCCCTCGTGCTATGGCCGCTACGCCAATGCATGAGATATGACCGGGGTTAAAATGTTAGTGAATACATTAGCTGTCACACCTATCTAACGGAATGTTTTAAAAAAGGCGCACGCGCAGTGATAGTATTTGCGTTGGTCTTCGACAGAATAAATCCCTTAAAAGAGGGACACTTTATAAACACATTCTCAATAGTAAGACGATGACCACTCTTAACCCTTTCACCGCAGAGAAACCTTTTTACTTAAATATCTCTACCAATAAGAGCCGTCAACAAGACACATAGCCTACGATCAATATAACACCGAAATAAAAACATAGATAATAAGGAGGGGATATTGATCTCTATATATCGATCAGTGACATGACAGAAAGGTGTAACTGTGCGATGATACTGATCGATGAAGATACAATACCAGTAGAATAAAAGAGACACACTAAACATAGCTCACCACATATATTACAGGATTAATAAGCAAAACATTTTTTAAAAATCTTATTTTAACGCAAAGCTTATCTACGGGGGAGAACGTTAAAATTACTGACATATCTCAATACTGCAGGAATATGCTCCCTTTTTTCTATATATATACACAATTATTAATTACCACAAATTACTAACGGGAGAAAGGGCATAGGCGAGTAACTGGCGCCTTAACCAGTAAGCTTCGGGCAGGAGGGGCTCGTTAGCCAAGGCTGGCTACCCACCTAGGAGAAGGAAAACTGTGAATTTAAACCTCTGTTCCCAATAAAGGGAAAGGCTTCAGGAAAAATCAGGAGGATGTCGACCCTAAGGCAGTTTTCAGCACCCAGTGCTACGCCCTGAGAGAACCTGCGACGCCGCTGACCCCAAACTGTATCGTCACTGCCATTCCTTTGGATACATCAGCTGCGTGAGCAGGGTAGAACTGATGTGTGGGCGACATCGTTCCGACCACAGCTAATGCCCAGACATTCATCTCATTTCCATGAGATGATCCATAGTCGCTTCGCGACTAAAGGAGGCTATAGCTTTTTAAAATTAATTCATGTATTGCCATCGATAATAAATTATTGTGCAAAATTTCCACTTGATCTGAGAATTGGAAGTGGGAAAATGAACGTGTACACAATGGTTAAAGGAGAAAAACTCCACTTATACATCCACATTTATAAAAAAGTAGCATTTATTCCCTTTTTAGATACCAAACAAAATAAATAATAACCATTAGTTAATTGTTGCATGGAAAGAGGAAAGTGGGCAGGCCTAAGCAAACCTTGAGGAACGGTGCTGGTGATACTGGAATAGCATGGAAGCAGAGGAAAAAAGCTGCTTAAAACCGAGTTCTTTGGAAAGGTGTATTTAGAACTCTATGTTTTCTTGATGGCACACAGGAATAAGTCAATTATATCATAATGATACAACTATAGTCCTCATCATTTATTAATGGTAGTAGACTGGTCCATTTTCAGGATTTTTTTTTTTTATTTAGTAGTTAAAATATTTACATCGTCAAAAGCAAAGAAAACAAATTTCATGGTCTCTCACGACAAGTAATATGCTACCTCAGAAATTGTTCATAGTTCAGTTGATTACGCCATGGTTTGTTTGTTTTTCTTACTCCAATTTATAGCCAAATTTAGGATGGCTGCCTGGTCGTGCGGTTTGCGCGCTGGACTGTCGTTCAGATTTATCGATGGTCCAAGGTTCAAATCCTGCCCGCTCCCATCCCCCGTCGTCCTGCGAGAGGTTTGGACTAGGAAGTAATTATCTTCAGCTCTGAAGGAACATCCGAATCATGTAAAACATTTTACAAACAAACAAAACATTTAGATGTATTTCTTTCTTTAAAAAAAATTAAACATTTTCCCCTTACTTTGCAAACAGAAGACATTTATTTATTCCAATTATAATCTCGCAAAATCTTCACTTTCACCTAGCCATCTAACCGTAGGGGCACCACACAAGATTTGACAACCGTCTTTCTCCATTCCTCTCTGTCTTTTGCCTTGTTGAGAACCTCTTTCAATGGCATGCCCGTCCCTTTTTTTATGCTGTCTTCCCATCCTTTTTCTCTGTCTGCCTCTTTGTCTTTTTTTTCCAGGTACTGTTCCCTGAAGGAAGGTCTTTGCAAACCCCGAAGACCTTGTAATATGGCCATAGAGTTTTAGTTTCCGTATTGTTTTTTTTTTACACTAATTAGCAGGTCATCGTGAGGTCCAAACGCCTGTCTCTAATCCAGGGGTTCTCATCCTGTGGGTCGCGACCCCCTTTGGGGTCGATTGACAATTTGCCAGGGGTCGCCTAAGACCATCGAAATTATGGATTGTTATTGTGTATTCTTCTATTGCTGTATGTGTGTGTGTGTGTGTGGAGGGGGGTCGCGTCAGAGTGGGGGATTGTAAAAAAAGGGGTAGCCGAGCTTAAAAGGTTGAGAACCGCTGCTCTAATCTGTACATTTGTGATGCGTTTGTTATCTCGCATAGAGGTCTAGTATATTAGAACTTCTCCAGTTCGTACTTCAAGGTAAAACGATTCAGGAGTAACACTTCCAACTCTATACCTGAGTACTGTCTCCTCCACCACTGCCACCCACCACACCTAAGTTTCCCTGCGACCATCCAAGTCATCATTACCACTTGTCTTGAGACAGAGCCGTTAACAATGACAAACAAAAGCAAACAGGTGTCGATACATGTGATCATTTTAACAAATATTCCCACACTGTACTTATGGTAATTATATATATATATCGTCATTGTCACACACACACACACACACGCAATAAATCATAATACATTCTTAGCCAGATGCTAGCATTAATCTATAGCATGTTTATACATGCCACACTGAGCGTCACTTTAATTCTTAGAAGAAAAAAAAAGCTTAAGACAGAAAGTTTGAGACGATAGGGGCGGGGTTGGGGGGGGTGGTAATGGGATGTGCACATTGCCAGGTACTCGAGGGGGGGCGAGGGGAAAAAAAACAACAAACACCTCTCCCAGCAAGGTTAACATGAAGCTGTGTGCATGTGTGTGTGACCTCCATGTGGATATTACCGATTTTCGTCTGGAGAACATAAGAGGTTGACCAAACAGTTTGTTCATGTGTTTAGTTCACTGAATTCTTGTTTAGGATCAAGACTTTTGGATGCGCCATTCTTCTGCTATTCTTGTACACATTTCCTTTGATATAGATTGGTCCCATTCAAGCCACACCGTGTTTGATGTGTTTTATATGGATTACCCGTCTGCGACAGTGACCTACTTTCACCGCGCTACACAGGTCTGTGTTCGGTTGACACCGTGTAAGCTATAGGCTAAGTGTCGTTATTATAAATGTGTCGCTAAACTTTGAGAGCGCGTAATCTAGCTCCATCTAAAGCACACTAATCAAATGGTGAATATCTAATAATCTCAATGTGAGCTCTTGATAGAAAACTTTATAGTTTATAAAGATCCGAGTGTTTACTGAAACTAATAGACTAATTGTGCGATATCGGGGATCAAAGTAATGAGCTAATGAGACCAAAAAAATTTGTTTGAATCTATCTATCCTCATACCTACCTATCTAATCTATATACATTCATACTACCTTAGCCTAGCTAATCTACCTAGCCACCCATCTATCCATCCACCCATCCTCGTTTGAACTGTCAAGATTCTGTGTCACTTTGAAAGAATCACTATTATTTCGATAGACGATTGAAGCTTTCTTTTATTCCCGCCAGTGCAATGAACTCGGTTCCATTTGGCCTTTGCTTCTTCCTTTTTTTAACCCAATTGTCTCAACTAACAAGCGTTTCCACTTGGGCGCCACATGTAGTCAGAGAAGCATTACTCAAGTCAATGAGCAACCTGACATTTGTTAGGCAAAGTGAAGATAGTTGTGCTGGCTTCTACACTTCCTCGTTGATATTTGGCCTTCAAAAAAAAAAAAAGGTAATCTTTACTTCATTTTCTCATAAACTTCCATAGCAAGTAGAATGGCCTGGGCCATATGTAATAATCTAGATTTGTATCCTCTTATAGAGCACATTTCCACTTGGTCGACCCATAAATAAAACATTCTTTCAACTCTCAATAAAGCAAGGACTACTTAAGTTCCCATCTCAGATTTTATGGTCCATAGGGTAGATGATGTAAAAGCCATCTGTTTCTGTGGCCTACGGTTAACGAGGGTGTCAGGTGGCCAGCACAACGACCAACCGCCTTTACTTTTCCCCAGCTAATGTCAGGTACCCATTAAAGCTGGGTGGACTCAGAGGCGCCCGAAGATCCCGAAATTAAAAATTCCCAGGATTTGAACCCCGGAACCCGGTTCGAAAGCTAAGCGATTTACCGCTCAGCCACCGCGCCTCTAAAGATTACTAAGGTTTTTTATTTTTAATCTAATCTAGTTATTTCGTCCTAACCAATAACACACCAGTATATATTTTACATTATTCCTTCCTTAGCCAGTACTTCCATCACTGGGTATTTTTCAACAGCATCTGGGTTTATTGCTCTACATTAAAGATACAAATAAAAGAACGGCTAAGTCTACATTATTATAGAATCTATAGATTCTAAGTATTTCTCCTGAAATCATTCAGTTTATACAGAGAGTCTGTGTAGTCCAGAACGCATTGTTCATCATTGACAGGTGGGCAAATATAGCAGGTAGAAGCAGACTACAGGGTTATTGATAACACCAATCCTGCCCAATACTTATATTGTATTATGGATACGATTTCCAAACTAACGCAGTGTTTCTCAAACTGTGTTCCAAGGAACCCGAGTGTTACGCGAGGCCTGAAAAGGTGTTCCACGAACTACTGGAATAATTAACTAGTAGGCCACCACGTGAATTAATCTCTTTAAAAATCAAATTAAGCAGTGTGTTCCGATAAATGTTCTGAATTAATCTGACGGCGTTGTATCAGCGTTTTCACGTTACCGGTGCTATCTTGCTTACCTCGGGTGTTCGTTCTTCAAAAATCTTCTAGACATTTCAGACTCAAACATTTTGGTCGAACACAGATTCGCTCGAGTTGAGATTCTTTCGAATATTTAGGCTTAAACAGTCACGTTTTACACTCTTCTTTTCTCCTTCATTGATTCTATCTTTTTATTTTCTTTTTCAAAGTCGAACCTGACCGTCTGTGGGTTAATTATTCTGGAACTAGTTAGGCCTAATTAGTCAAAACCTTAACATTATTTGAAAGTAATCGCTAATAATCGAATCTTTAAGGAATACGTCTGTTCTCTATACTAGTCTATGAAAATGTCAGGACATTTTTTGAAGAATCGATTATGAAATAAAAATAGAACCCTTTGTTTTAGTTGTCTATAACAATATGAAGCATTAAAAAAAAACATAACATTTATTGTGTCTGCGCCTCTATCGTTTCAATATTGATAGTCTAGTTTTAAGCGATATATTCTAGATATCTAGACTACAGGAATGTATTTCCCGACACACTAGCCAGTATAATTATTAAATAGCTTTTATAGAGCGTTACTTTCATGCTTATAGCATGCTCAGGGCGCTTTTGGTCTAATCTCATTTGTGGACCTTCCGTGCTGCCTTTAGGCGCTCAGTAAACACAACTCTGCCCGAGTCGGGTGTCGAACCTCGAGCCCCCTTCTAGGTATCCAGGCCAAGCCAAGTTCAAGCGCCTCTCGACCACGCTTCCCACAGATAATCTTTACCTTTTATTTGCCCCAGGTATTATTGGCTCAATACACACTAGCATGATCAAATATATAATCAATTATTATATCAAATATATAATCAATAATTATATAATCAAATATAGATAGTGCTCAATACATGTATTTCCCGACACACTTGCCAGTATAATCTCTACCTTTTATTGGCTCCAGGTGTTATACAATAGAAGGCCCAACATTGCCTAAGGTTAACATTAAGATAAGAAGGGGCTATATTCAGCCCATGGGGAACCTGTTTGATATCCAGTGTGCTCACCTTCGCAGTACCCCGCTCACCCCGTCGGATGTTTATTAGTGATAGCATGCAAGTGCTAGAGTTAGGGTTAGGCCAAGCCTCGCGCTTAAAATCAATTTAAAAATAAGGAAGGAGACAAAAACCACGAAATAAAACAAATGCGCAAAGATTCTTGTCATATCAACCGTCTGCTCCTCAACCGTCAACTTTCACTGAGGCTTAGTATGCTAAACTAAAGTGAAACCAAAAAAAAAAATTCCAAGATTTAACTCCGGAGTATTACTGAAGGTAATAGTTTGGCTAAATGTCACTGAATGTCAGGAGCTGGCTACGTCATTTCTGAGTCTGCTGACTAAATGGAGCACACGTACACGAGGACGTCCCAAATCGAACGTTTGGCCAGGAACGGCTTGGAGATGGAAGGAGACAGCGTCGAAAAAGGGGAACTACTTTCCCTACGCGGGAACGAGGAGACGACGTCTGCTCGGCCGGCGACGTCACACGGCGATGAGAATGACGTCAGCTACTCGCACGAGGACAGCTCCGTGCGAAAGAGACCCAAGAATAAGCGTAGGGCGCCCAGATTCGGTGAGTAGAAGTGAATGTCATAGTGTGGTGGTTGTGAAAAGTTTGTTTTCAGCTCCAGCGGGTTGCGTGTGTGATCCACGCAGGCGCTAAAGATTCTTTAATAAGACACTTGTAATGCTATAATTACAAAAAAAAAATGCATAAGCTTTGTCACCTTTTCTACAAATACTAATTCTGTCTATTTGTGTGGCTTAAATAGCATTTATTTTTCGGTACAACTTAAACAGCAACACAGTATTCTACAACGCTAAAGAAAACGCTTAATTATTATTACCAAGTTTACATATTAGCTCAGTCTGTCTGGCAGCATTCATTACACGTTATTTCTCGTATTTTTATCTCGGATCAAGTTGAAAAAACATTGCACAATTATACATTTTGATGACAATACATGAATCATTAAAAAAAATTAACCAATTAGCTAATAATTTGTGGTAATTAATTACATTATTTTTTATATAGAAAAGGATAAATAAATCTTGCAGTATTGAGATATATTGCAGCTAATGTGCAGCTCTTTCTCATATATAAGCTTTTTTAAAAGTATTTTTGTTTTTTAAGTTTTTTTTTTTTTTAATGCACAAGAAATTACACATGTCAACTTCTACTTGCTTTACAATGAAATTGTAACATTTCTAAATACTACTATTTTGTTTGAACGCCAACATCACAAATTTTTAGTCTCCCACTCGTTAGAGAAAGCAGTTAATGGATATACGCTGTCTGTCCGCTTGTCTGTCACGTTTATAGATCAGCTATAAAAGCACTGTTCAGAATTAAATCGTGCAAAAGTGCAAAAAAGTTGCATTTTGTTGCTTTAAAATTAAAAGGTGCAAAAACTTTTTTTTCTTTCAGTTTAAAACAAAGAGTAAAAGAGAACTTATATAGAAGACCGCCCCCCCCCCCCCCCCAACAATATTCTCATGTGATCCAGATGCGAACCTTTTCAGCCTCTCTCTCTCTCTCTCTCTACCTCTATCTCTTTCTTTCTCTCTCTCTCTCTCTTTCTATCTTTCTTTCTTTCTCGCTCTGTCATTGCAACAACCACCCATTCATAGCATTCAGTCAACTAATGTAAAATACCACCAGCGTCGTAGGACATAATCATTTTTTTTTTAAGGGAATTCCAAAACCTGGTGTAACAACTCAACATTTAAACATGTTAGTTTGTGTGTGTGCGTGTGCGTGCGTGTGTGTGTGTGTGTGTGTTTTTTAAGCATTCATTGATTGTTACACAAAAGTCAAACATAGTGGTAGTGAAATGTAGCGAAATACCACAATATTTTACAATTACAGAATGTTTTCATCCTGTTTTTGTGTCTTTTTACAAAGCTTACATCAAGTCACACTGTCTGTTTGTCTGGTTTATATATATATGTATATATATATTACTGCATATCAGAATATAAAATTATTTTACTGGTATATTTTTAAGGCCAGACAAGAATTACTATGTTAGGAAAAAAAAACACATAAACATTTGGCAGCATTTTTTGGATTCAATTGTTCCGGTAGGACTTCCTGGCATACTTACAGCCACATCCGAAATATTTTTTTTCCTTCTATTTTGAAATGCAATGGTTGAGCCTCCTGTCTCTGATGCAAAGCCTAGAAGGTTCTCTATCTCAGAAGGGGAAACTATTTGCCCTTGGCACACAACAAACACATAGAAATATAGACTCGTCATAAAAAAACTCAAAAGGGCTCGAGCCTCCTGCCGATTGAAACATAAGTGATTGCATTAGGAATACAAATCTTGAATTGACCATTGCCGTATGTTCCTAGTGCTAGTGGCGTGACCTAAATGAATGAAACAAGTGTGATTCTTAGCTTATGTCAACAAATTTCCTTAACTGTAACCATAGTACAAATGAAAACAGTCTATTTCCCTATTATTTTCCATTCAGATGGCATCAGATCTTTCGTCTCCCAGTCCGAATTGCACAGCTGTTTGTTGTAAATTTCCATCGTCCAGCTGTTTGTAAATCTGAATCATCCATTTTCGTCTGCAAGCTGTTTGTAAATCTGTTATCTCCATTGTCGTCTGTCAGCTGTTTGTAAATCTGTATCCTCCATTGTCGTCTGCAAGCTGTTTGTAAATCTGTTATCTCCATTTTCGTCCGCAAGCTGTTTGTAAATCTGTATCCTCCATTTTCGTCTGTCAGCTGTTTGTAAATCTGTTATCTCCGTTGTCGCCTATCAGCTGTTTGTAAATCTGTTATCTCCATTGTCGTCTGTCAGCTGTTTGTAACTCTGTTATATCCATTGTCGTCTGCAAGCTGTTTGTAAATCTGTATCCTCCTCTGTCGTCTGTCAGCTGTTTGTAAATCTGTTATCTCCATTGTCGTCTGCAAGCTGTTTGTAAATCTGTATCCTCCATTTTCGTCTGTCAGCTGTTTGTAAATCTGTTATATCCATTGTCGTCTGTCAGCTGTTTGTAAATCTGTATCCTACAATGTCGTCCGCAAGCTGTTTGTAAATCTGTTATCTCCATTGTCGTCTGCAAGCTGTTTGTAAATCTGTATCCTCCATTGTCGTCTGCAAGATGTTTGTAAATCTGTATCCTCCATTGTCGTCTGCAAGCTGTTGGTAAATCTGTATCCTACAATGTCGTCCGCAAGCTGTTTGTAAATCTGTTATCACCATTGTCGTCAGTCAGCTGATTGTAAATCTGTGCCCTCCATTGTCGTCTGCAAGCTGTTTGTAAATCTGTATCCTCCATTGTCGTCTGTCAGCTGTTTGTAAATTTATCTCCATTGTTGTCTGTCAGTTGTTTGTAAATCTGTATCCTACATTGTAGTCTGCAAGCTGTTTGTAAATCTGTTATCTCCATTGTCGTCAGTCAGCTGATTCTAAATCTTTTTCCTACATTGTCGTCTGCAAGCTGTTTGTAAATCTGTATCCTCCAATGTCGTTTGTCAGATGTTTGTAAATCTGTTATCTCCATTGTCGTCAGTCAACTGATGTAAATCTGTATCCTACATTGTCGTCTGCAAGCTGTTATTAAATCTGTATCCTCCATTGTCGTCTGTCACCTTTTTGTAAATCTGTTATCTCCATTGTCGTCAGTCAGCCGATGTAAATCTGTATCCTACATTGTCTTGTGCAAGCTGTTATTAAATCTGTATCCTCCATTGTCGTCTGCAAGCTGTTTGTAAATCTGTATCCTCCATTGTCGTCAGTCATCTGTTTGTAAATCTGTTATCTCCATTGTCGTCAGTCAGCTGTTTGTAAATCTATTATCTCCATTGTCGTCAGTCAGCTGATGTAAATCTGTATCCTACATTGTAGTCTGCAAGCTGTTTGTAAATCTGTATCCTCCATTGTCGCCTGTCACCTTTTTGTAAATCTGTTATTTCCATTGTCGTCAGTCAGCCGATGTAAATCTGTATCCTACATTGTCTTGTGCAAGCTGTTATTAAATCTGTATCCTCCATTGTCGTCTGCAAGCTGTTTGTAAATCTGTATCCTCCATTGTCGTCAGTCATCTGTTTGTAAATCTGTTATCTCCATTGTCGTCAGTCAGCTGTTTGTAAATCTATTATCTCCATTGTCGTCAGTCAGCTGATGTAAATCTGTATCCTACATTGTCGTCTGCAAGCTGTTATTAATTCTGTATCCTACATTGTCGTCTGCAAGCTGTTTGTAAATCTGTATCCTCCATTGTCGTCTGTCAGCTGTTTGTAAATCTGTTATCTCCATTGTCTTTAGTCAGCTGATTGTAAATCTGTATCCTCCATTGTCGTCTGCAAGCTGTTTGTAAATCGCTTATCTCCATTGTCGTCTGTCAGCTGATTGTAAATCTGTATCCTCCATTGTCGTCTGCAAGCTGTTTGTACATCTGTATCCTCCATTGTCGTTTGTCAGCTGTTTGTAAATCTGTTATCTCCATTGTCGTCTGTCAATTGTTTGTAAATCTGTTCCTACATTGTGGTCTGCAAGCTATTTGTAAATCTGTATCCTTTATTGTCCTCTGTCAGCTGTTTGTAAATCTGTTATCTCCATTGTCGTCTGTCAGTTGTTTGTAAATCTGTATTCTACATTGTCGTCTGCAAGCTGTTTGTAAATCTGTATCCTCCATTGTCGTCAGTCAGCTGATTGTAAATCTGTATCCTCCATTGTCGTCTGTCAGCTGTTTGTAAATCTGTTATCTCCATTGTCGTCTTCAAGCTGTTTGTGAATCTGTATCCTACAATGTCGTCCGCAAGCTGTTTGTAAATCTGTTATCTCCATTGTCGTCAGTCAGCTGATTGTAAATCTGTATCCTACATTGTCGTCTGCAAGCTGTTTGTAAATCTGTATCCTCCATTGTCGTCTGTCAGCTGTTTGTAAATTTGTTATCTCCATTGTTGTCTGTCAGTTGTTTGTAAATCTGTATCCTCCATTGTCTTCTGTCAGCTGTTTGTAAATCTGTATCCTACATTGTCGTCTGTCAGCTGTTTGTAAATCTGTTATCTCCATTGTCGTCTGTCAGTTGTTTGTAAATCTGTATCCTACATTGTCGTCTGCAAGCTGTTTGTGAATCTGTTATCTCTATTGTTGTCTGTCAGCTGTTTGTAAATCTGTTATCTCCATTGTTGTCTGTCAGCTGTTTGTAAATCTGTTATCTCCATTGTTGTCTGCCAGCTGTTTGTAAATCTGTTATCTCCATTGTTGTCTGTCAGCTGTTTGTAAATCTGTTATCTCCATTGTCGTCTGTCAGCTGATTGTAAATCTGTTATCTCCATTGTTGTCTGTCAGCTGTTTGTAAATCTGTTATCTCCATTGTTGTCTGTCAGCTGTTTGTAAATCTGTTATCTCCATTGTTGTCTGTCAGCTGTTTGTAAATCTGTTATCTCCATTGTTGTCTGTCAGCTGATTGTAAATCTGTATCCTCCATTGTCGTCTTCAAGCTGTTTGTAAATCTGTATCCTCCATTGTCGTCTGCAAGCTGTTTGTGAATCTGTTATCTCTATTGTTGTCTGTCAGCTGTTTGTAAATCTGTTATCTCCATTGTTGTCTGTCAGCTGTTTGTAAATCTGTTATCTCCATTGTTGTCTGTCAGCTGTTTGTAAATCTGTTATCTCCATTGTCGTCTGTCAGCTGATTGTAAATCTGTTATCTCCATTGTCGTCTGCAAGCTGTTTGTAAATCTGTTATCTCCATTGTTGTCTGTCAGCTGTTTGTAAATCTGTTATCTCCATTGTTGTCTGTCAGCTGTTTGTAAATCTGTTATCTCCATTGTTGTCTGTCAGCTGATTGTAAATCTGTATCCTCCATTGTCGTCTGCAAGCTGTTTGTAAATCTGTATCCTCCATTGTCGTCTGTCAGCTGTTTGTTAATCTGTTATCTCCATTGTCGTCTGTCAGTTGTTTGTAAATCTGTATCGTACATTGTCGTCTGTAAGCTGTTTGTAAATCTGTTATCTCCATTGTTGTCTGTCAGCTGTTTGTAAATCTGTTATCTCCATTGTCGTCAGTCAGCTAATTGTAAATCTGTATCCTTCATTGTCGTCTGTCAGTTGTTGAAAATCTGCATCCGCCATTGTCTTAGTCGTCTGCAATAGGGTTTACTTTCACTTGTTAACAAATTTTCTAACAAATATTAAAATGTGATCTGTTCAGCTTACTTTAATCTTATTATTCCCGTTACTAAAGATTGACCCAGCTATATAGACCCTAACTGGCGATTGTCTGCCTTCAAATGTCATATATCTACTTATTATGTTTCCTAAATTATTTGTACTCCGATGTATTTATATTTTTTTTTTCTCTTTTGTTTTTTAAAGAGATACGATAGTAGATTTTTTTTTTCGCGATAAACTTAACAATGTCAAGTTCGCCACATTGACCTTTAATGTTCCCAACTGTGCAGAAAACTATTTCTAACTACAAAAAGGAAAAAGTTTAGAAATTTGATTTTGTAGTGCTAAAAAGTGAAAAAAAAAAGGTGTGTATTAACTTAAATAAAAACATAGTTTATCAACATATTCTTTATTCTGAACACCGGATACACTAAAATGCCACCTATTTATATTCTTTCTCTCTATATAAAACATCTCTTCAGAATCCAATTTTAAAAATTCGCCGAGTATTTACTTTTTAAAACTCTAAGCCCAAACAATTTTTTTTTATTAACTTGGAAATAATTTCTTGTGCCAAGCCTGATGCGCGGCGCACTTTGCCGGCCTCTTTGTTTTTATTTGAAACATCTGCATTTGTAGTAAGATCTGAGATGTGGAAGGTGCAACCAATTTTTTTTTCACCGGAAATTGCTTTTACTTTTGCTTTGGAATACATGCCTTCTGCTATTCGGGTGAATTTGTTTGTTGTTGTACAACTTGTAGGCGCCATTGGAGTACAGAATGATAGGCAAAGGTGTCACAGGATTGAGGGTTTTACTCTTTGTTCTTGATTCTGTGTCGGAACTGAGAAATTTGAAATATCGTTTTTTTTTGTTTAGTTAAACGAGAGTAAAAAAGAAAATAAATTACTGGAAGGGTATTTTTAAAGGAGTAGGGAGTCCTAGTGACCTCTGGTATGTTTCGGGTATCGGGATACACTATGCGAACTTAAATTATATGAATACAATATATGAATACAAAGATCGTTGCGTTTAAACTTTCAATGTATATGAATACAAAAACCTTTGCGTTTAAATTTAGACCATATAATAATAATAATAATAATAATAATAAGGCTTCTCTTCGGGTCCAAAGATTAATGAAGAATGCAGTATTTCCCGTGGCCATATATTATACATATATGAAAGTCGTAACCACTAGGTTTCAACCAAGTTCGTACTCAATATATTCTTTTTGTAAACAATGATGTTTTTATTTAAAATTTGATAACAGTGTAACTACGGTACAATTTACCTACGCTTCTGCTTAGCTAATAACTCAACATCACTGTTGATACTTAAAGCTATACCAATGTTCTAGACTATTATGAAATTGCTGGCTAATTATAGATAGATTTTAATTTTTAAGCAAAACAAAGTTCTTTACAATCTTTTGGAATCGAGTTAGTTTGCTGGGGTAAAGAAGAAGTGATTCTTCGAGAAAAAACAACAACAACATACTTCACAGTTAGAGTTAGGGTTAGATATTTGACATATTTAATTGGTCTATACAAATACATTTTATACTGTCTTAGTTCACTGACTTATAGAAATAAATATATTTCATTATGACTTAGTTCACTGACCTATAGAAATAATTTTATTTTCTTAGTTCACCGGCCTATACCAATAAATTTCATTCATAGTTCACGGGCCTATACAAATAATTTCATTCTGACCTAATCCACTGGCCTATACAGATACATCCACAGTAATCACCAGGGAGGAATTGTATCTTTATGAAGACTAGTGCCATCCCAGGAGAACATTCTTTTGCTAACTTTTGCATTATCATTCTCCATTAAGACATGTCAGGCATGTCACACACACTAGCATACAATCACATGCTCACCATCTCGCTCTCTGACGCATGCACGCTTTGACTCGCCTGTCAAAACTCACGCATGTACGTATTCCTATGTATGTATGCTTTCTGTCTGACTTAGCTGCAACTTCTTCACGTGTTAAGCCCTCAGGGCTTCAACTTGTCTTTTTTCTTTTCTTCCAATGAATCTCTAGCTTTGTAGCTCATGGAGTTTCTGCCAATTCTCGAATTGCCCCAGGCCTATATATATATATATATATATATATATATATGTATGTATGTATTTATGTATGTATGTGTGTGTGTGTGTGTGTGTGGGTGTAAATACATTAAAGCTGTCAAGGAGGGCTTATTATATACACAGTGCCTTATTTAGACTTGAAAAGGGCCTAAGCTATTTGAGATAAGGGGCCCTTTTGGGTTAAGTTCAATTATTATATTTCAGTGTTAAATATTTCTTGGGGGCCCTAAACTTACGTTTATGTTGCCTTTAGACAAATCCGACCCAGTATATACACCTACACTAAACTATTGTATTGTTTTATAATTCCTTTTAATAACGATTGAAGAAATTAATCGATCTAATTCAAATATAAAAAGATGCTATTTTTAAGCGGGTTGGGTTAGAACCTTGGACCTACGAGACGATAGTTCAGAGCCCATACCACACGACCAGTCAGCCACCAGTCTGCTATTTTAGTCAATACACCAAACCATTGAAGAAATGAAACTCGCTTATTTTATTCTAATGGCGCCAGAATCATCCTCGTGAAGCTCCACTGAGTGAAGGCTTGGAAATCCCCCGGAACGAAAACCGTGCAGTGGAGCGCAATGCACCTGTGTCACCATGCAGGTCAAGAATTTTTGGTTCCCGGACCTGTCGAGACGGAATTCAACAAGTCTGGCGCAGTCGAAAAGAATATGAGACACGGTTCCCTCTTCTTCCCCACAGGGGGGATGGGGAACAGTGCAGAAAGAGGACATCGATTGTGCATTGGAGTCACTTAGCGCATGAAGACTTAGAGTGGTGTACTGGATAAAGTAGGGACATTTTTTTAAAAATTCCAAATGAGAAAAGACAACAAATATAGTTGTTTCCACATTAGAAACTGCTTTTCAAATATCTGCACTGTTGTAAAGAGTGCATTCAAGGCCACCACGAAATCACATTATAAGTTCAAAAAAGAAACATGAAGTGACTCAACATATTCAGGTTTTACCATTTTAAATTTCTGCCATAATCTCCTCTATTTTTATTCGTACCGGTTTTTCCCTCTCATTCTCCTCTCTCTCTCTATCTCTTCTCTATCCTCTCTTTTTCAGTTTATCTCCTCTCTCGTTTTGTCTCTCCTCGTTTCAGCCCCACCCCCTTCTCTCTCGCTCTCTCTCTCTCCTATGCTCTCTGTCCTCTGAGAGTCTTTCTCTTATTATCCTTTTACTTGTTCACTAGAAAGTTCTTGACTCCGATACAGGGGAGTCTGGCAGCGCATGCGCCACCCTAACCGAGAGGACCCGTGGTGGAGGCTAAAAAGGTCGGAACAGTCGATAATAGCGCAGTAGGCGCACGGGGCACTGCCCCATTGGTGCATACTTCGCCCGGTTCCGGCCAAATGTTGATGCTCGTTGCGACACTGCGGGGAATGAGAAGAGACGATGGTGCACGTCTTGCAAGACTGTCCGCAACTCCGCGAGCTGCGGGGAGACGTATCCAATGGTCAACTAGTTTTGTATGGAAGCTATGAGGCACTACGCCGCACAGCAGAGTTCCTTACCAGGGCACTACGGGAGACCTAGGTCTCCCTGCCTTGTCACCAATCGGTGTTCATCTCAGGACTCCGATACAAAACGAACGAAACAATTGCATCGCTTGACACACACAAACAATCACACACACACACACCCACTCATCTACATAGTAACATGCGCTGGCATAAGCCCATCTGATTTTTGTTATTCGTCAATTACGCTCCATTTGTATGTAAATCTGCGCTACCAAAGTTACTTACTAAACAATTGATTACAAATACCTGTTCAATTGGACTGTACACACCAAACACTGTAGACAAAGAAAGAAATTAAAAATCCTCTTATCTCCCCTTTCTCCTTCAGTTCACCCTCCACCATCCTTAAATCCATCCAAGTGCACCAATTCTACTAAAAGTAGATCGGACTCTAGGACACACACACCTCAAGGTCGGTTCGTCTCACCCATACGACTGGTCCTCTGAAACCCTCTGCTAATAAATGGCAATGTCTTCGATTCCAGTGAGCGCAGTGTTTCACATGGCCACGCAAACCCAGTTTTGCGACCCAGATCTGTACGAATGGCAACGAGCTATTGGTTTCCCACTGCCCACAGGTTGCAAAGTTGCAACGTGGCAGGTCAGTGCTATGGCCTGCCTATAACCATTGGTCTCAGTTAGAGAGAAAATTGAAAGAAAAGAGATAATTGTGCAGGCGAGATAATAAGAAAAGATATAGATGTGCAAGCGATATAAAAAGAAAAGAGATAAATATGCAAGCGATATAAAAAGAGTAGAGATAAATGTGCAGGCGATATAAAAAGAAAAGAGATAAATGTGCAGGCGATATAAAAAGAGTAGAGATAAATGTGCAGGCGATATAAAAAGAAAAGAAATAAATATGCAAGAGATATAAAAAGAGAAGAGATAAATGTGCAGGCGATATAAAAAGAAAAGAGATAACTGTGCAGGTGATATAAAAAGAAAAGAAATAAATATGCAAGCGATATAAAAAGAGTAGAGATAAATGTGCAGGCGATATAAAAAGAAAAGAAATAAATATGCAAGAGATATAAAAAGAGAAGAGATAAATGTGCAGGCGATATAAAAGAAAAGAAACAAGGTTACAAAAGACAGTTTGTGTGGAAACACAAACTCAAAATTGGCCCCCGAAGTGGTCCACCCAGGCATGCTTCAATATTTTCCGAAAAAACATCCTAGTGAAATTATATCAAAGACAAAATGAGAGATAAGAATGGAGAAAGAAGGTTAACAGATCTTGTGTAGTGCCCCAACGGTCCAGCAGATCAAAGGATAGGTGAAAGTGAATGTAAAGTTAGATGTGAACCTGGCCTAACTAGTTCCCCTTTCAGACCTTGTGGTCTATAGGGCAGATGATATAAAGTTCATGTTTTGTGGCCTACGGTTAACGAGGGTGTCATGTAGCCAGCACAACGACCAACCGCCTTTACTTTTCCCCAACTAATGTCAGGTACCCATTAGAGCTGAATGGACTCAGAGGCGCCCAAAGATTCCAAAGTTAAAAATCCCAGTCTTCACCAGGATTCGAACCGCACCTCCCCTGATCTAACTGATGTCTTATAATTGATCTAATTTTTTGAATTTTTTTATTCGAATCCTCAAAAAAAAATAATAAAAAAAATAAGTACGCAATAAAAAAGTGTTTAGGAAAATGAAGCTTATAAGATTACTATTCGTTTTAAATTAGGTCTAACGTACTAACTAGCTTTTTCTCTTTAAAAAAATAATTTAAAAAACTGATTTTAAAAATTAGATTTTTCACTTTTAGAAAAAAAAAGTAGCCGTTGCATCAGAACTTTGAATGGTCTAAAATATTGTGATGTCCGATTTTCAATATCTTTTCTAGTTTACGAGATCTAAATGGGACGGACGGACAGACGGACAGACATTTCACACTAAACTGATAGCGTCTTTTCCCCTTTCGGGGGCCGCTAATAAAGATGCAAGCGATATAAAAAGAGAAGAGATAAATGTGCAGGCGATATAAAAAGGGAAAAATTGTGAGATGTATATATGGCTGCCTGGTCGTACGGTACGCGCGCTATACTGTTGTTCGGTCGTCTCGATGGTCCCGGGTTCATACCCGCTGCCATCCCCTGTAGTCCTGTGGAAGGTTTGAACTGTTGATTATCTTCAACTGTGAAGGAACATCTGAATTATGTAAAACATGTTTATTAAACACAGTGGCGGAGCTAAGAATTCGCCATCATTTGGGGGCCCGAGGCGCTTGACCTTTTTTTTTTGGGGGGGGGGGCCCTTGCATTTTGCGTAATTTTTAAAATTTAATGTTAAAAAACCACTCATTTGAAGGCCCCCCCTCAAGTTTCAAATTCTCCTCCTCCCTCCCCCCACCCTGGCTACGCCTCTGATTAAACCACATTAAAGACGCCTTATTGAAAGTTCTCTGTTCCCAACTAAATAATTAGAATTACTTTGTGTTTCAAGCAGATGAGCTTAGACATTTGATTTTACTGTACTGATATTGCAAAGAAATGATTATTTGTTTAGAAAAACTCGTAGCTTATCATATCAATACGTCCGTACTCTGTACACCTGATACTGTGAATTACCGGTGAAAGAAAACCTCACAGAAAACAACATCAATAAAACCTCAATGTAAACAGAATTTTTATTATATAAACAAACAAAACGCTAAATGAAACATGCCAGTGATAGAATAGAAAACTCTGCAACAAAGCAAAGAACATCTCGTCAGTTAAAGTATACACACATAGCATGTGTGTGATCTGTAGTCGAAGCTGTGGCCGGGATTGTAGTTGTGTGTAAATCAAAGGTCTTGAGTCTATCACTTGTTTCAATTTGTTTTAATAAACTGGAGAGCTAAATAGAAATAGATAAATTAGATAGATAGATAGAGAGAGAGAGAGGCAGATAAATATATAGATATATAGAGGCAGATGAATAGATAGTTAGAAAAATAGATAGATAGATAGATAGAGAGAGAGACAGAGAGAGGGGGAGAGACAGAGAGAATGAGTGAGAGAGATGGAGTAAGAGAGAGAGAGAGAGGCAGGATCTAAGAAAAGAGAAGGACACGGTGAGGGTCTTATCTCACATTAATTAGATTTCTTTTTGCTGATACGTTGTGAATTAGAAAAAAAAAAAAAACAGAAAAGAAACGGGCGTATCCGGTGGATACTAGTTTGTCCTTGGTTGGGTGAAAGGTTGATGGGTTGATAGACTCTCAAGAAACATTCAATAGCGGACGTTTCGGTTTAATATACGCGATTATAATACTTTTGTTTCCATTCTGAATGTCGTGTTTTTAAGGTCGGCTCTAGCCTTATGGCAGCCCAGTGCACACCAAAGAAAAAAGGTTGTTTCGTTCTGCAATGTTACATTGTTTATCATTGACATATTTTAGGTGGGTATAGAGAGGCGTCATATCGCAGGTGTGCAATTAATACTTTGGTATTCATCCAAACCTCTCCATCAAAATCTTTTCGTATAAATGTTTTCTTGTGTACCTCTTAAAAACCTGCACTACTATAGTGGTTAAGTTGTAAGGAGCTGTCGACACATTTGATCTTCAACTTCAGTATCTACAATGTTACAAAAAAAAATGCTTTATCGAAGTTAGGTGTACGTTTACATGCATAATCATAATTATCATATAGAACTAAAAGCTTGGAATATGTTCGCATTGATGTAATATCGGCTGTTCCATAGAATCAGCCTTATGGAGAAACTGCAAAGGGTGGGTAAATGTCAAGATTTATCAGCTTTATTTCAAATCTGCAGATATCCATCAAGTTTTGTTTCAAATAGGTAGTTATCCGTCAAGTTTTGTTTCAAATAGGTAGTTATCCGTCAAGTTTTGTTTCAAATCTGCAGGTACCCATCAAACTTTATTTGAAATCTGTAGGTACCCATCAAATTTTTTCGCACAATCTGCATGTTTTAACCTCTAAAGTAGCGTCTCATAATTGAAACCTTTCCAATCAACCATTACCTATATGTATGTCAGTGTACCTGCCCCCACTTCTTTTAAAACACTACTGATTGCAACCACAGTTTTGTCTTAATTTAAGAAAGTTGTCATTCTTCCAATTCCTTTTTTTTTTTTTTTGAAACATGCCATCCTCTATCTTCCATTTACAGCTTCCTCCTATTTACCCCCACTTCCTCTCCAACCCCCATACGCGTATCTCAGATGCTGAATTTAAGTGTGCACCCCGGGGCGTTCTCAGTAATGTAGATGTAGAGTATTATTATTATTATTATTCCCACCCTTAATTTTGCTCATACCTCGCAGAGATCGCCGAGGCGTTGTCTAGCATGTAAAAAAGATTGCGTGGTTCAGACTTAGCTTGTAAACTACGAGTTAATTAAGTTCATCACTAACCATAACTTCTTAAGTAAAATGCTTGTTTCCTGACACTATTCCTTATGAGAATTATTATACCCTTAACCCTAACAGAGTCTAATCCATTAAGATTAAATTTCACTAAACCTAAACGTCTTAAGTTAAATGCTTGATTCCTTATGAGAATTATTATAACCCTAACCCTAACAGAGTCTAATCCATTAAGATTAAATTTCACTAAACCTAAACGTCTTAAGTTAAATGCTTGATTCCTTATGAGAATTATTATAACCCTAACCCTAATCCATAATCTTCTCCAGGTTGTCGTCTTTTTATTTGATTTTGTTTGTATTTCTGATATTTTCCAACTTCCAATTACCTACTATCTTCGGCTCTCGCGATAGTTCAACCCTCCCCCCCCCCCCCCAATCTCTGTCTCTCTCTCATTTCTACCCTCCCTTCCCCCTAACACTATTTCATTTTCAGACCTCCGCTCATCCACGGCCTCACTCCATCCCCGGACGCTTCACTCACAGCAGGGAAGGGCCTGAGCGGTGCCAGTAGCCGGCCCCCGCGCTCGTTCGTATCTACGCGTCCATCGCACCCGGGCGCTGATACCATTGCCTCGTAACGCTAGGGTTATACTTGTGTGAGTGTGCGCGCGCGCGCGTGTGTGTGTGTAAGTTTGACGTGAAGGAATACGATTCCTCCCACCCACCCCCCCCCCCCCATCTCGCCAATCGTTTCAACAGTTGGACTAGCGTTATTGGTGGGTGATACAAAATTGTGTGTGTCTCTACCGCATGCAGTGCTTGCTATGTATTAATGCTCTCTTTAGAAGTTGTATTTCTGCAAAAAGGAGATACTTATTTTCACAACTGTTGTTTTTACCCTGTTCACACGATAATTCTGGAAAAATAGAAAAAAGTGTGTGCGGCAAAGTGATGATTCTATGAGCAGCTCCTACGAGTGTTTGTGTGTATTCCTGATAGTTAACTCCTGGAGTACTATACTAGCAGCGGTACCGTAGAGTCTAGGAATCACTACTGTTGAACAGAGGTTGTTGTTTGTCCGTGCTGACTGTGTAGGCCTGGTCGTTGGCGTACTAATGGTGATGTTGTCAGTGGAAGTTGGGGGGTATGTCGAACGCGCCCGTTGGAGGGGGAGTGTAGTAGTTTTGAAATGTATGCGTCGTAGTCTAGGGTAAATGAGCCTGTATTCTAGATCTATGCATTCCTAACTCACGACTGTTGAAGTTGTAGACTAGATAACTTGTACATAAGCTTAAAATCAATCGTTTTTTTTTAGTGTACCTGGCTTTCTACGAACCTACCCATTTTTTATCTACCAAACTACCATCTCTGTTTATCTATCTATCTATCTATCTATCTATCTATCTATCTATCTATCTATCTATCTATCTGTCTATCTACCTACCTACCTCCCTACCTACCTACCTAGGTAAACATCCATCCATCCATCCATCCATCCATCTATCTATCTATCTATCTATCTATCTATCTATCTATCTATCTATCTATCTATCTATCTATTTATCTATCTATCTTGCTATCTATCTTGCTATCTATCAATTTATCTATCTATCTATACCTATTTATCTCTATATATATTCCTTCTCGCTCTCTCTCTCCTCTTCACTTTGCCTCTAAAATAACTGCTTCAAATCTTTCCCCATGTCTTAAGGTATATGTTTTCTTACCTGTGAAATAAAAGCAAAATACCTTGTAACATATTTACATACAATACACAGACCCCCCATCTACGTTGTTGCATTCTACAGTAACACACTTAGGAATTAGTTCATGCTTTCTTTTGTCTTGGTCTCACTTAATCCCATGCCTTACTTTTTGTGATTCTAATAGATTTCACTAACTCAATATGCGATAGTGAAAAGTACGTGGGTAGCTATGAACCTTTGTAAAATATGGCAGAATATAATAATGCTGACAAATGAGGCTTTGTGAGGCGGCATATGTGAGGTGGCTTATCTAAGGCTGCATATGTGAGGCGGCTTATCTAAGGCTGCATATGTGAGGCGGCTTATCTAAGGCTGCATATGTGAGGCGGCTTATCTGAGGCTGCATATGTGAGGCGGCTTATCTAAGGCTGCATATGTGAGGCGGCTTATCTAAGGCTGCATATGTGAGGCGGCTTATCTAAGGCTGCATATGTGAGGCGGCTTATCTAAGGCTGCATATGTGAGGCGGCTTATCTAAGGCTGCATATGTGAGGCGGCTTATGTAAGCGGATGTATCGTTCTGTTCATTGAACTAATAGCGCAAAGCTTTCTGTTGTGGACGCTCAGCCTGAAGTCAATTCAAGTAATCTTTTCTTTGAGTACATTTTGATATTAATGATCTGTTTTACTTACCATCTACAGTAAAAGAGACAATGGCAAATGTGGGGGGAATGTAATGTAACCTAACGAAAAACGTAAGAAAATGTAAAGAGTAAGATTGCGAGAAATTTAAACATGCAAAATTAATAAGGTCAAGGACGCCATATTCACATTTTAGTGTTGCCAACTATATCATAAAAATCAAGTTTTCAACCAGTGTGAAAGCTTAGAAATTTGATTGTTTGGTTCTCAAAAGTGCATTCTAAAATGCATAGCTTATCAACGCCTCCGTATTCTGTTTACCGGATACACCGAAGACTCCATTTATGATAATTCCCCCCATTGCACATGCCTGCCGTTACAGCAATGGGCTCTAAGTTATTTAACGCGAAGTCCCTCTTGTATCTATCAGCACATGTCGACGCTGCGCAAATGCACTGATCACGCGAAGATTATGTCCTAGAATCTGTTTAGCGCTAACAGGATATAAAAAATACTAGCTTGGCAGCAATTTAATTGCATCACTGTGGCTGGGCACTACTGAACAATGTATTCATGTGTTTAGAAGGTCGTGTCATGGAGCTAAGCTGCCCTCACGTTTTCCATCAAATCATTGAGAGTCTTGTCAGTGACAACAGAAAATCGATCCCAGCATGAACCGCCTTGACAAGATGAATGTAGGTCACAACTGCTACGTAAACAATGCATTGAGCTCTACTCCAGAATGTTCTTTTGTTTAAAGAGCCTGGGAATCAATTCTGTTTTGGGAACATTTTTTTTCTAGGTCGTGAATTTAAGTAACCTTTATTTGAGTCGTTTAATTAAATTTTTTTAGAAAGTTGTTCACATTTTAACTCAGAGACCATATTTTTTATTAGTAGTACCGTAAATAACGGAGCAGCAACATAATTGATCAGACATGCTGAAACCTTGAAAACCCATTCAATAGAAAACGTAATGTTGGATTCAGCCACTCAAACAAAAATGCCATAGTGATAATGATGAGTTAAAAGTAGAACTGAAGTAAAGTTAAAGACAAAAAGTAATCAAAACATGGTACCAATTAAAATAGTTCTAACTATCTCATACTCTTACAATATTTTTTTCATGAAAATGTCTTTTTGTTTCGTAGCATTCCAGCCACGACTCTCTCTCTTTTCTCCTCTCTCTCAGTCTCTTCTTTCCGCCCCAACCCTTTCTCCGTTACAATCACATTCTCTTTTAAATTTGTTTTCTTATTGAAGTCCCTGCTGTGACCACCCCTGTCCTTCTATCTCCCTATTTATTACATCTCCTCCACACACTCATTCTCTTTTTTATGGTATCCCCCCCCCCTCTCTTTCCTCTCCCTCTCTCCATCATTCTCTCCCTCCATTCTCTCTTTATGTCTCGCCTTTCTCCTTTCACTACTCCCTTTCTCTCCGCATTTCTCTTTCCATCTTTCTCTCTCATTCTCCTTTCCACTTTCTCTTTCATTCTCTTTCCACTTTCTCTCTCATTCTCTTTTCACTTTCTCTCTCATTCCCTTTCCACCTTTCTCTCTCATTCCCTTTCCACCTTTCTCTCTCATTCTCTTTCCATCTTTCTCTCTCATTCTCTTTCCATCTTTCTCTCTCATTCTCTTTCCATCTTTCTCTCTCATTCTCTTTCCATCTTTCTCTCTCATTCTCTTTCCATCTTTCTCTCTCATTTTCTTTCCATCTTTCTCTCTCGTTCTCTTTCCATATTTTTCTCTCATTCTCTTTCCATATTTCTCATTCTCTTTCCTCCTCTTCCTCACAACCCCCCCCCCCCCCACCTCTTTCATTCTTTTAAGCCTGAGAGGAAAGCATGTCCCCCTTGTTAATCAATCCGACATATACACTACAGTGAATATTGTAACCTGGGCCTACGCTTGGGCACTTCATTAAAGACAAAATATCGCGAGTTCATTGAGTTATGAAAAATTGGCCTATTGTTTGAATGTCCCCCCCCCCCCCCATTGTGGGGGCTGTGAAGTACACTATAGCTAATTAAACAGAACGAGGAAGTAAGTTAGGGATCACTTGACCACAAGGTCAGAGGTTAGTTGAAAACAAAAAAGTTGAAAATACATGTACCGGTTATTGCATAACTCAAACGATATAATGATAGCACTATTAAATAGATGCAAGGTTTGTCCATATAGATGGTGAAGATACGATCAAAGTGCGAAATTTATTCTATAGAATGTCAGGTGTTTTCAGACAAAGTAAGAAATATTTTCACTATTTCCTGATTTGCATTCTATAGAATGGGGGGGGGGGGGGCGCGGTGGCTGGGTGGTAAAGCGCTTGGCTTCTGAACCTGAGGTCCTGGGTTCGAATCTCGGTGAAGGCTGGGATTTTGAATTTCGGGATTTTTAGGGCGCCCCTTAGTCCACCCAACTTTTATGGGTACTTGACTTTAATTGGGGAAAGTAAAGGCGGTTGGTCGTTGTGCTGGCCACATGACACCCTGCTCGTTAACCGTAGGCCATAGAAACAGATGACCTTAACATCATCTGCCACATAGATTGTAAGGTCTGAAAGGGAAACTTTACTTTACTTTTTATTCTATAGAATGGATTTCATACTTTGCCAGAACCTCAATATAACATTAAAGTTCCCCTTTCAGACCATGCGGTCTATGGGGCAGATGATGTTAAGGTCATCTTTGTCTTTGATAAACGAGCAGGGTGTCATGTGGCCAACGACCAACCGTCTTTACTTTCCAAAAACTTAAGTCAGGTGCCCATTAGAGTTAGGCAAAGTAATTTATCAATCGGCGCCCTAAAAATGCTGAAGTTCAAAATCTCAGGTTTAACCGAGATTCGAACCCAGGCGCCGAGTTACCATTCGACCACCACGCCCCCCGGAACTTCAATATAACTCTGGAAAAAGTTACTGTCATCTATATAGTCATGTGGTTTTCAACACATTTTTTCCACAATGAACTTGACCTAAAATAACTCCTCATTGTCATTTAACCTTGACCATGACCTACTTTTCATGTATTTTGAACTCAGTGTTGCCCTAGAGGTCGGCATCTTTTGGCTGTTTGTCACCATAAGCCCAGCTCGTGTTGGTCTATGAAGGTTTACATTCGATTTCTATTTATTTTTCTCTGTTGACATCGATTCGATTCCTACTACTTGGTCTATATAGATTGGCGTCGATTCAATTCCAAGTCTTTTCTTGTATAACTTTTAAGATCTACGTTGGTTGACGAGGATATTTTCCCTTTTTCCCTCTGTGCTGGCTGATATCGATTCGGTTCTAGTAAACCTCAAATGTGATTACCTAGAAATTGTTATAAAAATTTAAAAGCAACAACAACAAAACAATATCGACTTAGAAGCATCGATTCCATCGAATCGATAGTCTGCTGATATCAACAAATAGACGAAGTAAAACCTGAGCAGACGTCACAGGCGATTCAGTATAAACAAGTTTAAGTTTTGTGTAGTTATAAATATGATTGCCTGGTCGTGCTGTATGAGCGTTGGACTCGTTCAGTCGTCGTGTATACCCTGCCCAGGGGCGTAGCTAGGAGTTTTACATCGTTTTGGGGCCCGGGGGGGGAGCTTGACCTCTTTGGGGGTTCCTGCGTTTTGAGTAATATTTAATTTGTAATGTAAGAAACACCCATTTGGGCCCCCCCCCCTCATGTGGGGGCCCGGGGGGGATTTTAAAATTCTCCCCCCTCCTCCCCCACCCTAGCTACGCCACTGACCCTGCCTGCTGCCATCCCCCGTCGTTCTGCGGGAGGTGTAGACTAGGATGTAGATTATCTTTAGCTCTGAAGGAACATCCAAAACATGTAAAACGTTTTAGAAACAAATCCTTACCTATAGCTATTATGTTAGATTTATATTAAACTGTTGCGTTTGACTCAGAAGCAGTGCGCGGGGCCCTGGGCGAGTTTCATATCAAGGCCGATTGCCCCACTCGCTACCCCCTTAAGACCGCCTCTGCTTTGTCTTCTTCAAACAGTGCTATTTACAGTCTCTGTATGAAAGGGAGCATCGTTAGAGGTACTAACTAGAAAGTATATGCCCGGAGATGCTACGGTTGTTTTTATTTATTAATGGTCGCAAGTTTGTTAACTTCATCCTATTGTGATCCCATTTTTCAAGAGTTGTTTCCCCTTCTGATGTTTATATGCTTTTCCTAGAAGTGATAAGCATACAGAAAGCGTAAGAGAGAGAAAGTACTTTACCATACTAATGTGCTAACTCGTTGGCTGTAGCTCAAGGTAACACTCACTTTACAAGGGATGTTGGGATGTTTGAGAAGAAAGTTCGTTAATGGTAGACATCTCTACTAAAGGAAAACAAAAGCACTCTTCCATCTCTCTCTCTCTCTCTCTCTCTCTCTATTGGTATAAATAGGAAATGAGTTGAAATTGTTGTGTTTGCATGTCAGTATAGGTGATTCCTGGAAATGAAATTTCTACTCATGTTCCACTCAGTAAAATATGACAACTTAATTTGCACTAGTTAAAAACAATCAAATTGGGAGTTTATTGCTGATGACAGCAACTGCCCACCCTTAAATGAATAAGTGACCTTGCAAATGTAGTTCAATTTACACTGCATTATCTCAGTTTAAGAGGGGCAAGCTTAGAGAGGAATGGAGAAAGATGATCGACAATTCTTGTGTCTGCCCCATTGGTCTAACAGACTAATGGGAAGATGAAGTGGATCTCAATTTACAAAATGTTATCTTAATTTACTTAAGGTAATCTCTCTTTCAGACAACGTAAAGAGAGAGGGGGGGGGGGGAAGTGATCCTTGGAGGGTTGACATCTCCTATCATTTCCTGTGTATTGTCTTTGTAAATGATAATTTTTATAACATGCACAATTGTTCTTCCGAATACAATAGCCAGCGACAATACTCCAGAACCAGAACCCAAATTGACTGAAATAACGAAGTAATTCTTTCACTTCAACTCCACTATCTACTGACTTAGAAAGTCTCCACTATCTACTGACTTAGAAAGTCTCCACTATCTACTGACTAAGAAAGTCTCCACTATCTACTGACTTAGAAAGTCTCCACTATCTACTGACTTAGAAAGTCTCCACTATCTACTGACTTAGAAAGTCTCCACTATCTACTGACTTAGAAAGTCTCCACTATCTATTGACTTAGAAAGTCTCCACTATCTAATGACTTTCAAAGTTTTCTTATATCCCTTTATAGAAAAGTAAAGTAAAGTTCCCTTTTCAGACCTTGTGATCTATAGGGCAGATGGCGCAAAGGTCATCTGTTTCTGTGGCACACGGTTAACGAGGTTGTCATGTGGCCAGCACAACAACCAACCGCCTGTACTTTTCCCCAACTAGTGTCAGGTACCCATTAGAGCTGGGTGGACTCAGAGGCGCCCAGAGATGCCGAAATTAAATGTATATACTTATAACTTATACTTAACTTTTTTATTTTAAAACTAGATGCAAAGCATTCTCGGCTTTTGACATTGACCAACTGATTGACATCTCTGTGCTAGCATTCTTTGCTTTTGACATTGACCATTTGATTGACATCTGTGCTAGCATTTTTGGCATTTGACATTGACCAATTGATAGACATCTGTGCTAGCATGCTTGGTCTTTGACATTGACCAATTGATTGACATCTCTGCTAGCATTCTTGGCTTTTGACATTGACTAATTGATTGATTTTTGCACTAGCATACTTGGCTTTTGACATTGACCAATTGATTGAGCTCTTCTTGTTGGTACTTAGACATATCAAGGGTGGGGGGGGGGGGGGGGGGGTAAACTGCATTTTTGAAAGTGTCATAGTATGCCATTATTGTTGAACATTTAAAGTTGTGCTACGTATTTCTTAATGGGGGCAATCCACTCACACCTGTTATGTGAAGGGCCACGCCTACACGTAGTGGTCAATAATAGCCTTAATTGTTCAGTCTAAGTGTCTTGTATTGATATAAAGCTGTATACATTCATCCTTTGTGAAGAGCGTATGAACTTTTTTTCCCCAACACAATTATTAGAGCCAGATCATCTGATGACGTTTCTACAACTGGCCTGGCCTGTTCATTTATTTATTTTTACGTTGGTTCTGTAACCGAAGCGGACAATTCAGAACACTGAAATTCCGCTGATTAAGATCTCGCGTGGAACATCAGAGCCATGGATTCCGAGGATAACGACGGACAGGTCCCGCAGGAGAACGAAGACAGGTCCGAGAAGATCGAGCTGAAGCATGCTGACAGCGACAGCGCCAACAGCTACGTGCCCCCGCCACCCCCCATGGTGGTGCCCGTGGCCAGCGAGGAATCGTGCAACATCACCGAAGAGGAGCGACTCAAGCAGCACGAGGACGAGTTGCCGCTCTTTGATCAGGGGCCGGAACAACCGCTGTGCGAGAAGGAGCAGACGATTGGAGAGAAAATAATTGTCGAGGGTAATCATTTGTTTTTTATTGTGTAATTTCTTTCACAGCATTTTTTAATTTGAGTTTTCAATATTTATATTTAAACACGTTTTTATATTGTTTAATTCTACTTCCTTTTCTATGAACTTTTGCTTTCATGTTGCCACATTTCTAGTACTTTTAAAAGCTGAAAACCACAAACCTATATATGTTATACCTAGACTCTAAATCGGAAACAAATAACACAACTCTTTTTCAAGCTGTAATCAAGGAAAATCGATCTTTTCTGTCTTAAAAAAGTACATAGACATAAATAAATATAGACTGGCCGAAGGAAGTAACTTCATGTAACTTGAAAAAATGTATATCTATTGTATTTGGATTTTCGAATTATGAAAAATTGCATGATCTTCATTTGTAGAGATTAAAAGAAAACTACACAGCCTCCTTATTTACAATATATGTAATACTTATATAGGTTATGGCTGAAATGGATATGAATACTTAACTTTTATACAAGTACACAAAGTTGCAAGTCACAAATTTTCGTTTTATAAAACTCTTTAATTGGCCAGTCTATATTTATTTATGTCTATGGAAAAGTAATAATCTTTAGTTTTCAAAGTTAAGAAATAAGGCAATACCATTTTTTGGATTTTAAACAGAATAGGCTAAAATAAGAGAACTATGTGTTCACGCAAATCTATGAAATAAAGTCATTTCATGTTAGTTTCCATTGAAATAATGTTTCGAAAATTCTTTTTACCTTTACCTTTACCTATCCCTTAGTCTGTTGGGGCACCAGGCAAGATTTGTCGACCGTCTTTCTCCATTCCTCCCTTTTTTTTTTTTTTTGCCTTGTTTAGAACCTCTCTCAATGGCAGGCCCGTCCATTCTTTAATGTTGTCTTCCTATCGCTATTTCTGTCTGCCTCTTCTTTTCCTGGCACTGTTCCCTGAAGGATGGTCTTTGCGAGCCCCGTAGATCTTGTAATGTGGCCATAGGTTTTAAGCTTTCGTCTTTTTACAATAGTTAGCAGGTCGTCATGGGCTCCGATCGCTGCAGTAACCTGTCTCTGATTTCTTGGTTTGTGATGCGGTCTTTGAATGTGATGCCTAGGATCCTTCTGTGTCGGTGGTCTGTACTGGTATTCAGATAGGAAAGGACTGGTGTCACTTGAGATAGGACATTCTGGGACTTGATGGCTGAAGTCCATACTCCAAATGTAATCGAATATCTAACATGCTTAACACGGTCATCGGTCTTAGAAACCAAAAATCGTATCCTCAATACCATTGTATTTATGTCATACCCTGTAGAGCTATGAGAACAGGAAACTGGACTGTACAATAGTGCATGGGTAGGAAACTGGACTATCCACTAGAATCTGAACAGGAAACTGGACTGTAAATAGTGCATGGGTAGAAAACTGGAATGTCCACTAGAATCTGAACAGGAAACTTCGTAATCGAAGACTCTTGGAACTCAAGGCACACAGAAGCTCGCCTCCATCTACGTCTGAACAAATTTCTGTCTTGGAAATATCCAAACAGATGTAAATTTAAAGGCCGAGCACACCGGATAATCTCCATTTGTTCCTCGTCTGTACCACAGAAGCCCGTCATAAAAATCGGCCCCTTAGTGGGCAGATAGTGACATACTTGGTGCTTTTTTTTCACCCCCGCCAGTGTAAAGGACTTTTGCTTTAGGAACTCTATAGCTTCCCTATTGGCCTAATTGTCTCCTCTAATGACCATCAGAGCGCCACGTTACGGATAGACAGTACACTAGTACCTTAACAGGACATCGGATGGCCCACTAGTACTTTGTATCACAGAGTAGAGATCAGTATTTTTGTTTCGCTTAAAAGTTGCTAGGTGGTTTCACAAATAAAACTTTCTGCTTTTTAATTAATTCGATCTTTCCGTTACAACTATAGTAGTTACTCGAAGAAAAGCCTTATTATTATTATTATTGTGTGGCTAGTTTGTAGAAAATGCAGCATTCAATAGTTTTACTTGTTGCACTTTAAATCTACCGCCTGACTGACAAGGTAAGCCAATAACTGTACTTTTTAAAATCGAACAAAAGTTAATAATCAAAATACCCAAATCTGGTGGCAAATAACCAACTTTGGCTGCTCTGCTTCTGCCGCATTATTGAAATCGTCAACAAACCCTTGCTGTAAAGTGTTCAATCCGACAATTTAAAAAAGCGAGAGAGAGAGAAAACATCAACACACTTTTCCAGTTCCAACACGCATGCCAGTAGCCATCGCAATTCCAGTCGTGACGGGGTGAGGGTCAATTTGTTCATGCTCATGGCGGCGCTAGACTTGCTGGGATTTGAGAAAAGCTACGAGGCAAAAGGGCGAGGGCCGAAAAAAAAAGATGAAACAAAAAGGGGGCTGGGGTGGGGGCATTAGATTTCCTCTTAAAGCATCTCATAATTGCTGATGAATTATTAAATGGTAAAAATCTATACTGGCCCATTAATCTAACTCACATCTACATATTGCAGATTGATTCCACTTTCCCCCTACCCCTTTTTGTTTTACAGAAACTAAAGTCATTCGTGGATTTGGAATGAACGAAAGATTTTAACTCTGAATTTACGCCACCCCCTTTTCCGCTCACACACACACACAGACACCTTCCAGCAATACTGGAGATTTTGAAACTAAATGTTAATCACAGTTATCGGACCTTTGTTTACAATTTGATTTTTAAAAAATCTTTTCTATTGAGTGACATTGTATCAATTATTTTGAACCAACCATGTGATTAATGTTATATAAATTGATCTCGTTTAACAATAATGTATGTTTTTGATCGGAAATATTTTTTATTAATTGTTTTTGTTCTCAGCACAACTTTCATGCCTATAGAATGCTCAGTGCATTATGGTTCTATCACTTTTGTGGACTAGTTGGAGATTAGGGTTAAAGTGGGTATGTAGGAGAAGGTTTCTGTGCTGCCTTTTCTCAAAAGCTATATAAAATATGTTAAAAAGTTGCTCTACACTGAATTCGAACTGTTCGAACTCGAGGTCTCAAGCCTCCACGATGGAAGGCCAACGTGTTAGCCACTGAGCTATTCAAGTGCTTATAAAAATAGAAGGCTTTATAGTCTAAAAAAGAGTATATAATTTAAAACTTAATGATTATTAGCGAACGACCTAATTCTCTACTCCAGGCTTACCTCTCCTTAGTGGAGTACATTTTCTTTAAAAACAAAATATCTAATAACGAGTAATCAATTAACTAATTGGCATTTTTTTTTATTCATGTGTTGTCATTGAATAATTATGCCAAGTTTCAACTTGATCTGTGTCTAGACTTCCCTAGTATATTTAAAAAAATTTTTACTAGAAAGTTTTAGAATGAGATACAAAACACATGCGCAATTATTCATTTAGACTTCCAAGTGTTTACAGGCTTTCATCCTCAGTGTAGAAATATTAGGGCCTCCTTCAGTTGTGAGGCGACTATGGATCATCTCATGAAAATAAGAAGAATGCCTGGGCAGTGGCTAGGGTCTGAACGATGTCGCCCACTATCATGGTGTGTGTGTGTGTTTGTGTTTCTATGGTGACTGTGGGAAAAAGTTAGCGTTTGGTTGTGAATGATGCAAGATATACGGCATTGTCGTCAGCAGTCTTACAAGGGATGACTCCTTATTGCTAGACTGAAAAGGATTGCTTTGTATAATTAGTTGTCTACCACTAGTTTGGTGCTACAAGTCAACGACCGTGACAGCAGTTCCCACGTCTCATCGCAGCTGATGAATGGCAAGTGTCATACAGTTTGGGGTCAGCGGCGTCGCTCTGCTAGGGTGTAGCAGAGTGCTGTGAACTGGCTAAGGATCGCCAGCTCCTGATTTTTTCCTCAGGGTTGCCTCCCGAAGCCTTTCCCGTGATTTGGTATAGCTGCAATGCAGATGTAGAGTTTTCCTTCTCCTAGGTGGGTAGCCAGTCTTAGCTAACGAGGCCTTCCTGCCTGAAGCCTACTGGTTTAAGCACCAGTTACTCGCCTTCGCCCCTTCTCCTGTTGGTGAAAACAGTCATGTTGGACTCAATATATTGTAGAGACGCACTTTGGGTGACTGCTAGTAGACGCGCAATTCATCCAATGTGAAGTAAACATTCATAGTTAATTGTTGATTGACTTTATTGTATATGTCTTTAATCTGTCAGTCTGTTAATAAGAACGCGTACAGAAATAATCAACCTTCTGATCAACATAAACTCTACAGACCCAGACTAGACAAATTACAATATGAACCACAAGTGAAAGCCAGGAATTTGAACTGGTTGTCAGAGACTGTTTGAGACACATGCCATTAGGAAGCATTCTATTTTAGTGGAGTGCTAATATTCATTACCACTTCCGTCAATGACAACCTTGCGGAACTAAAATATACAAAACTACTAATTGAATAACAAGATTTTAAAGGATTGACAAAAATAAACCTCCCAACCATCTCGTCATTCATTATTCGCAGGTGTTTCCATCTTCTCGTTTATCAGCAGTCCTCCCTATTTTATACACCGCATATGCCGTCAACTCACCCAAAAATTACACCAGCCTATAAACACTCAAGAAACGCCATTAGTTGTTGGAAGGGAGGGCACTCGTGTAACAAAGTAGGTCATCCGGAAAGAAAGATCGAAGAAACGCTGCACTAACCCATATAAATCAACTCACTAATAACAATAACGCTTTAACATGTTAAGAAACCTGCCCCGATATCTTTTTAAAAGAGCGTCAGTTCAACATAATATTTAACAGCTATGCGTAGAGCAGCGTTCGCCATTATCCAGCTGTGCGTTAATCCGGCGTTGTAGTTATGAGGATCAGCTCTAATCTGGCTGGTTTCATTTGGATGCGCCCTGGGTCTGGCACGCCCGGTCTTTCAGATTCATTTCAAGACTACGTGTGGGTTAAATCGTCAAGCGGCTTAGCCATTTAGATCCATTCGATGCAAAGTGGTTAAGCGTCATCCCCCATCTTGTTCCCTCACTCCGCTACCAAACACACACGCGGAATCTCACACACAAACACACGTCTTTTTTTGTATTCGTAGTTCGCATTTTTTTTTTTTAAATTTAGTGGCCTAGTGGTAAACCGACTGGCTCCCTGACTTGGGGTTCTGGAGTTGAAATCCGTGTGAATGCAATTTTGGCTGCCATGACAACTGATTCACGGATGACTGATTAAACAATGATTCGTTTCGGACTATTGGTTTACCCGGCCATTAGTTCACCTACAAAGACGCATCACAAACAAGGAGATAGGAAACTGGATCTTAATGGCCAATGGCCCTCACGCTGATCTGCTGACTACAGACCTTCAATGATGTCCAGTAGGGAATCGGCGAATTGACCGTTAAAAGGCTTTTATCCAACGAACAGGCCTTGACATGGGGTTCTTCACCCCTGTCCTGTCAGAGGGCTCCCAGTAGTAGCGGCCATATGTCTGGCTAGAAAGTAGATCGTACCATGTACACAGCTTACCGGTCCTGGGTCCGCTCGCTGTAAGAGGTCGAGGGCAACGCTAACCATGGGGAGCTTATCTCATATTCCTATGCTGTAGCCACCACTGTTCCGTGCAAGGATCGCCACTCTAATGCTCTCTTATGACGGCCCCGTTGTGGAACGGCGTGGCGGACTTGTTGGGCTGTGGTGCTGGCTATTCGTTCTATCCCCACCCCGAGTCAGAAAAAAGAAAAAGCTGACCCAAGGTCTCCTGCTCGTACTTAGCCTATCTAGTTCCACTTCTTGACGTTTCCACGGAGGCGCCACGCTGAGGCGACGGGTAGCTGGAATCCTCCGCTGACTACTCCGCAAACTAAAACTTTGTGACCATATCACGAGGTCCTCAGGGCTTCAGGGAGCTGTACCAAGAAGAAGAAGAGGCAGACAGAGAAAGCGATGGGAAGACATCATAAAAGAATGCATGGGCCTTGCATTGAAAGAGATTCTATCCAAGGCGAAAGACGAGGAATGAAGAAAGACGGTCGACAGATCATGTGTAGTACCCCAACAGTTCAACACACTAACAGATAGGTAGACGTGGTTCAGTCGACTACTGTTTTACCAGACAAATGGTTCATTGACCTTGAGTATTTAATGGGACACTTTGCTTATTTTTTTAATAAGATTAATTCACGTGGTGGTTTGCTGGTTAATATATTCAAGTAGTTCGTGAAACACCTAATCAGCACTTACGAAACACTAGGGCTCTGCAGAACACAGTTGGGAAACTCTGGTTTACAGGATAGTAACATATTGAAGAAGTGTAGATTTTGTCGGATTTTTTGTGTACGGCCGATTCCGAGTCCAGCCAACTTATAATGCAGCACATCCTGGCTTACCGTAGATCAAAATAACAGATGAGCTTTACAGGCCGCCTTTGCATCATCTACCTAATGACTCGAATGACCTTAAATCAGAGCTCCTTTTTGTTGAACATTCAGTATATGTTTATTCGCTGGAAGTGCGATTCAAAAAGAGGCTACGATTAGTGCTTGCTTGTCTTCGCCCTTTCCATTTTTTTTTTCAGTGTAAATCTGGGCATGTGGGTAAATACTGGAATATTAGGTAGAGCTTATTAGAGAGTCCATAGAATATCAGTACTATGACATGTGTATATATTTAATATATTTAGTTTACTAGAGAGTCCATTGAAGATCATTATTCTGACAAGTGTATATATGTGCATCTGTTTTATATATAGTTAGAAAAAGGTTATGGATTTACCATTTATTGCAAATCAATTATTTACCAACTCCTTTTGATTTGACTTCTTAACATTCAATTTTTTTTTCCACAATATCAGCAGTATTGATTTCAAGTTATGCAACTTTGAAAGGTTTAGGTTTGAATGCTGATTCAGATGTTTGAAAACAAAAAAAGCGGGTTGTATATATTGGTTTCCTTGTAGAACTATTTCCATCAAGTCTAGTTTCACTACATCCGCCAATGCTATTTCGTAACTTTCGCTAAATCAGTTTCACGGCGCCATCAGCTGCTACTGACGTCATGCCGAGAACTTGAAACGATAGTGCAGACACTGTAGGCATACGTATCTTGATACGCACCGTATGGATAACTTTTAACTTAGTCATGAGTACTGTAGGCGACTGCTACTGAACGCACAAATATGACGACATTAATGCAAAGTGTTGATGGTTGATGCGTTAATGTGGTTTGTTGATCAATCTTCTAGTTCGGGGATGCCAAAATACGGCCCGCGGGCCAGATCCGGCCCACGACGTGGTTCCATCCGGCCGCCGAAACGTCGTCGAAAAGTGTAAAATTCGCTTACTCTCCCACCCCCAAGGTTGAAAAATGTCTCTTAACCTACATTAGGGCCCTTAATTTTTCTCCGATTGATTGGTACCATGACCTTTAACATTTTTGCGTTTATGAACTGGGACTTTTAATGTAGAATCTACCACCAGAAAAAAAGAAAGAAAAATTAAAGAACCTTTATTTCTATCTGGAACATGATAATAAGCCAAAGTATTTGATTAGTAAATAAAGTTTGGCTGTTTGTAAAAAGAAAAACATATAAACGACATTATAAAACAAATTTGACGTCATTCTTGGTATGAGCCGTGAATTAAAAGATTGTTAAACTACTTCAATAAATTGAAAGATTAATAGGAATTTTACCAAGAAGACACAAGAAAATGAGTCGCTGGTAAAGCTAGCTACACTGTTGCTCATATTTTTAGTAGAGAAATGAAGCAGTTTTCTGACGCATGAAAAAATGAATGTAAGTATTGATCCACGGGTTTCTTAATCAAATAGTTTAGGGCCAATTTCATTTCGTTTTTTGTACCTTTCCGTTTATGTGGCCCGCGACACCAGTGTCGGGAATTAAAATGGCCTGCAAGTCGATTTATGTTGGGCATCACTGTTCTAGTTGAATGTAAGTATTATACGCGAGTTCTTTATAAATGGTAACAACCGTCAACAAAATAAGAAAACAGTTACATATTGAATAAATCCAGATATGAACTTGAATAACAATTTATTTCAGAGTAAAGGTTCAGTCTATAACTACAAGCCGGTCTCCTTCGTACTCGTCCATTAAGTTCTCTTCCATTTCCGTTTTAACTTTTTAAATAATCTGTCGCGTCACTACGGAAATACCCGATAAACCCCCCAACTTCACCGCGTCTTGCTAATGTGCGATTACAAAAGCGAGGCTGTTGTTTCGATATACATAAATAAAACAGTTGGTGCTATTCTTTCATAGGAGTTTCATCAATAGCTGTAGTCACCAAGACTAGATTGTTCCCATCAGGAATTAAATCATTCTTATTTGAGATAGATGACTTGATTTGGTTAGAGTTACTTCACTTGTGCATATTTGATTTAATTTTTCAACTCGTTTTTTTACCTGTATTCTAATCACTCCTTCATTGAGGGTAGACGGCAGACGCTGATCTCGAATACTGCTCTAACGATTTTCCAATGAATTTAACAGTTGATGTATTTCGTTGAAAGAAGAATTACTAGCTCGTTGGCCACTCGGGGAAAACTCTAGTTTGACCGTTATCATGTTTTAAAGTAAAAAATAAATAAATGTAAATTTGGCTTGACTTGACTTTGAAAAAAAAAATGGCATAATCAGCCATAGTGTTCTGAAGTTATACTTATAAAAAAGTAGATTTAAAGTTGCTTTAATAATTTTTTTTTAAAGAACATCTATGCTTTACTAATATTTTTTTACTTAAATCTAATATAGTTTATATCTAGATTCTTGATGGAGGTAATTTTTATATTATTTTTAAAATGTTTTTCTTATTGTATTCAGTAAAGCCTTGTATTAATATTTTGAGCATCATCTTATGTAGAAATGAGCTAGCTTACTGGAACGCACAAATATGACGACATTAGTGGAGAGTTTCATGATAAGCTAAATAAGCGATAAAAAAAAAGATCTTTTGATTAGAAAAAATGGTTATTCAACTCGGTCAATTGACAATTGTCACATTGTGTCTAGATAACTATTACAGTAATGGACTCCCGTCTGGCTCTCTGGGCTCAGTCCAATTATCATGTAGTGCGTTTGTGGTCTGCCTTACATCAGTGATGCCAAACTTTGTCTTTGTTTGTCTGTCTGTATACATCGTTGAGTCCAATGGGGACCAATTGTTATAGCCGTGACGCCTGACTAGAGAGGTGACAACGAGCTATTGGTCTAAACTGCACACAGGTTGCGGTGTTCAGGCCTGCTATAGCGATTGGTCTCGGTCCAATGGGAACTGACGGTCAGCTACTTCAAAATCCACTTCGGGCAGAAGTTAGCATAGGGTCACGGGTCGGATATAGTCCAAGGGCCATGTGTTGGGCATCACTGGCCTGTACAGAATTCTGAATTAAGTCCCGGAATCGTGAATTGTACGCACTATAACCATCAACATTCTTTATCAGTGACAATTATTAGAAGTAAAGTGAGATAACTTTTGAAATGGTGGTAAAATTTTGTATATTGTGCCATAGGCTTATATATATATATATATATAAAATAAATTTGTGGTATTATAAGATATTATGTGGCATAATTTGATATATTTAGAAATATTGTGATTTAATTTATTAAATTTTGGTAATTCTTTTACTTATTGTGATATTTTGCGTTCATTTTTTGTGTGATATATAGTGGTAGTTTATCTAACGAGGCTCAAACTTTATTCAAATTATTTATTTTTTTTTGACTAAATCCCATTCGCTGAACCGCCAAATTTTGAAGGGAATCTAAACTTCTCGGCACGATCTGTAGCAGTATAATACTTCTTGCTTCTCCAGCAATCTCAAACTTCACATAACATAGAAATGTATATGAAATTAACACTTCACTGATCACCAGACGTTTCTTCTTCCCGCCAGTTTACGACATCCCATCTGCACTTTATTGTGCTTGCGACACTCCTTAGACCCGTAAAGACATTCTGGATTTTTTTTTCCTTGGAAGAATTACTGCCCCTTCCACTCAAAAGGATGAATTTCTGGTCTGTAGATATTTCCATATTGAGGTCAGTGTAAGAAGAGCTAGATTCAACAACGTACACAGTGAAAAGGATAAGAAAAAAGAGAGAAAAAAAGTAATCAATAACCCACTTTCTTGTGTGACGTCGAAAAAAGTATTGAACGGTACAGGTTATGTAGGAATGATGGGATAGTGTTTAGTTTATAAATCGCTAGACTTCACGTGTACGGTTCCTCTCTCTCTCTCTCTCTCTCTCTAGCTCTCTCTCTCCCGCTTTCTCTCCTTCTCTCTATGTGTGTGTGTAGGTATGAAATTGCGTATAAAATAAATCTCCCCAACAATTTCGTTTCGTTGTTTAACTACGTATTATTTTTGTGTTTGTTTATTTACCTGATGCTTTCCGAGTAATTATTTTAAATCTTTATATCCTGTCAATGGCATGTTCAGAAAGAGAAGTGCATGGATATATTGCATGCAGTGGCCGACTGGTAACGCACTTGGCTTCCTAACTGAGGAGTTCGAATCCTGGTGCTGATTTAATAATAATAATAATAATAATAATAATAATAATCAGTTTTGTTTCTTTTAAATGAAACTGGACCCTGACAGCGCCAGAGAATGAATGCTCGTTCGTTTTTGACATAATAATAATAATAATAATAATAATAATAATAATAATAATAGATAGATAGAAAAACACAAAGAAAATATGGGAACCTAGGCTTGGAGTTTAAGCGTCTATAGAAATTGTCCAAAATAACAATATACCTCATTGTTATATCAACCGAGGGGATAATAACAACTGACCTCACAGACAGCTTCAAGGCCCTTAACATTCCTAGGAACATCCTCGTTGCCTGTCAGAGGGCGGTACTGCTGCAGACCTGCCACATTACCAGAAAATTCCTCAGTGGAAACTGTTAAAGGGACTACGATGAGTTTTGTTTCTCTTTAGCGAAACTCGACCCTGGCAGCGCCAGAGAATGAAGACTTGTTCGCTTCTAACATAATAATAATAGTAATTTAATTAATACAGCCCTGTCAACAAACATGATGTTGGCTAGAGGTGCTGTGATAAGCATGTACACAGAGAGTTTCAATGACAAACTTAATCTAAAAAAGTTATAAGCAGGTAGGTCTTAAACTCTTAAAGTTTTTCTTGAATATAGTGAAGCATGTTGTCTGTCTGAGATCACTGGGGAGTTAGTTCCAAACCTTTGGTCCATGTACCGGTTGCGTAGCTGGGGTATATGACGCCCAGTGCGGTAGGTCGTGATGATGCCCCCCCCCCCTTTCCTAAATAAATAAAACGATATAAATCAGAGAAAAGTCGTTTTTTTTCTAGACCTAAAGTGTATTCATTGTTAAGTATTCCTAATTTAACCTAAAAAAATCAATTTAACAAAAAAAAAAAAAAAAAAAAATACTACAAAAAAATCTTACTAGGTTTCTAGCTCGCAAAACTATCAATAATTTTATCGAAATCAATTTTTTTTTTAACATCAATTGCTAAATTAGTGAGTCGCAAATATTTCATCGTTGATCGCAATTAATTCCATCGGAGGATTCAATAGTTGGGGTGGAAACAAAAATTCATTTTTACTTACCATATCACGGTATTGCTCATATTGGGTGATTTCTTAAATTATCCCGTCCAATTCCACCCATAGCTCTTTTTTTGTGTGTGTTACTACAGAATCTTCACCTTTTTCGCCTGTCATTCTTTTTCTTGTGGTCAAAGCTTTTGTGAGGTCTCCTAATCTCCCGACTAGTAGTTAAAAATGATTTTAATGTTTTCCGTTTAAGTGCGCAGTCTCGAATTGACAATCCATGTTTTTAAAGGTGTCTATTACTTTAGTTAATACAGCGACCAAAACCCCAAGTTGAGAAAATAAATGTAGGCTGCATAGTAACTAGTAACTAACAAACTTTTTGCTTCATATCTAGTAGAAGATTTTTCATCTGTACTTGTCAATGTCTTAGAGTTTCTATAATTTTTTTAATGTAACCACCTTGACGGCTAATCTTGCGCTCCAGTGGGTTTTAACCAAGCGTTTAAGGCTAGTTCCAAATATTTTGATGACGACGTCCTACCGATGTGCTTAAGTTGATAAAAGGTGTGTAAACGGCTAGTGTACGTAAAAATGGTACTGAATTGATTTAGGATTCAGCAACCCGAATTCCTGCCAAACCCGGAAAATGGTTCAAGCAGAGAAGAAAATAAGATGATGTCAATGAAAGAATAAGTACACTGTCATGATCCAAGACAACGTAGCCTTAACATTTGGAAAACTATCTAGAAATATCTTGCTCGTAATCATTCAATATCACAATAAGTTCGTTTAGCATTGGTTTTTGTCCGTTCGACCGCTTGATCCCTACCATCAACCATTTCAACCAGGGTTGACAATCACTCCGAGCTAACACTATATGCGCGCCAACAGGACATTTCAGTCTTAAGCAGCGACTAGTTGGGGATGAAAAAAACATTTTAAAAAGATAATTTGAATAAAAAATAATGATATCACTGTCATTGCTTAATCAATTAAACTTAATTAAACTTTACAAGAAACTAACAAGAATCATAGTGAAATGAAAATAAACAACGACAATTATTCTAGATCTAGAGTCTAGAGGTTTAAGATCTAGTTCTAGATGAAAGCAGCGTACTGATCAATAAATTAACAACATGTACCATGTGCCTTAGAAGAAAATGGGCATGCAAAAGTGCGTCGCCTTAAGAGATACAAACAAATCTAGTTAATTTGATTCAGCCTGGTCTACAGCTTACATTTAACTGAAGAAAGAAAATAGAAGATGAACAGATTAACAAAACAATTAAATTTTAGTTACCATTTCAAACACCGAAATTTGAATTTTTTCATGTATGTACAATGTGTTGTATTAGCTGATAAAAATGTATCCTTTGTTTGATGCCCCTCACCACTGGATGCCTCGTGCACATTGCTAGCTACGCCACTGACGTGTACTGATAAAGCCCGCAGATAGGATTTTGAACCTCTGGATTTTTAGGACGCTCTTGAATTTATACAACTTTAGTACGTTACATTGGTCATTGTGCTGGCCACATGACGCTCTCGTTAACAATAAGCTTTGCATCATCGCCATGACTTCAAGGGTTACCTACTTTATATTATGGAAAGGTGGCTAGATTATAGAAAATTGCTATCTTATAGATATGTCTATGACATATGAATGTATAGACATGCTGTGATAAGGACAATAATTGACTATCTAGTAACAGCACAAAATATCCAAGAAGCTGCCTAGTTATGTGGCAAGCGCTTTGTGGATTCGAACCCCCCGTCCCCTGTTGACCCCCATGACATTTGTCCTAGGACGTAATATTTATCACTGAAAATAGAGTATTTCCGAATTCTTTACAACTAAGCAAGAAATGGTTGGTTTACTGACATTTTTTTTTTTTTACATATTTCTGTTTTTAACATTTGAAATAGAAACAAAATCTGAACTTATGGGTTTAAGATATTTAACCTAGGCTAAGTGCTGTTTAAATGTTAACTGTTCTCATCCTGGCCTATCCAACCAGTTATGGATTTTGATGTGGCTTTCACTTGACCGAGTCTTCAAAATGATTTTCTTCTCGCTTTTCTTCAGCGGGGGCTTCACGTTAATGACTCGGACTACTTTGGGTGATTAGAATCATCGCCACAATCAATGAGCAAGAGTTTGAAATGAGCCCGATTTGGAGGGAGGGGGTCTTTTTTTTTAAATTTCCATTCTAGCTCCAGCGTGATGTTTTCTATAGGCGATTTATTGCCGAGGCAATTCGTCTCTTAGCGATATATGGTATAAACTAAATGCTCTATTGTCATTGTGTTATATAAGCGATTTGTTATATAGAAACTATGGTATATAGACAATAATTCAGAAGAAAAATATTATGGAGCCGTTATATTCTGCAGACTGTGTTTACTTGAAGAAAATAGGCAAATAGGTTTTAAGTTATTACCAAAACGTATATCAACTTTTTTCCGTCTGTCTTGTACACATTTCGTACACGTTATTTCTCCCACTTCCCATTCTCAGATCGAGAATTATTAATTGACCCTTACAAAACAGGAACCAATTAAAAAAAACAATCAATAAATTTATTGTGGTAATTAACTAATTTTGATTGATATAGAAAGGGGAAATAAATCTTACAGTCTTGATATATGTAACTGTAAATGTGCAGCTCTTTCCCGTATATAAGCTTTGTTGTTGTTTTTAAAAGTATTTTTTTTTTTTACTTTCTATTTTTTTTTTTTTATTGAAATTTGGTGCACTTTTTTTTCAACTGTTGTATTTAGAGTCTGTGAATTTGTTACAGTGTTTCTAAGGTCGTCGTTGGGTTGTAGTTCCTGACAGCTAGTCCACGTATGGCAACAGAGAACTCCTAAACAAAACTAAAAAAAAAAGCTTCTTAAAAAAAAATTACCTGAACCTTTATAGGCAAAATACATGTCCTTGTATACAAAGTTCAATTTGAGTGTAGATGCATGTAGAAACACCATGAAATAACAAGATATTGAAAGGTTTAGACAAAACACCTTAACTCACATCAAAACTCCAATCAACACACGCCCTTCTGTCACTCGTCTCTGACTTTCAACTCAGTCATCAGCCCTACATCTCTATTTATAAACTAGTCTGTCTCAATGTAACGTAAAAGTTTCATCAGAATACATCAACCAGTACAACACACGCACACACACGCGCACCGTAACACGAAGCCAGGGTTTTGACGCACGGAAGTAGTTTCGGACAAAGGTCACTCCTTTGATTTGATTTCACTGTCAACTAAACAGTGCCAAGGACACTCAATTTTTTCTTTATGGTTTCACTTTTTATTAGATAAGAAAAAACATATTTACTTTTCTTTTTTTTTCATCTTTGTTTCCTTTGTTTGCTCATGTGTAGATCATGTGAAGCTTGTTTGGGTATGAGACGAATCAAACCTTTAGAAGGCAACTCGAGTTCATGCTTTGCAAGTGATCGACTGACCTTTAACCTTTCAGAAACTGCTAAAGGGGTCACGAGTTGGGAACTTCTTCGTACAGTTGCCTTGTCAAAAAGGATCGAATTGTTGAGTTTATCGCGGACCACTTCTTCTTTTAAGCTTTAACGCCTGAATCTTCCTTTTAAGATTTGCCTGCAGTGGTTTTAGCAGCCTTCGCTGCTTTGGCCCCCGCCTTCTGTTTATCCATAATGCCTGCCTCATTAAATAAAAAAAAAAGCTACAAATAGAAAAACTTATAAAGTTTGATTTTGCTGTGCAAAATAGTGCAAACAAATAGAATATACCTTTAAAACAAAATACCCAGCTTATCAGCACATCCTTGGGTTCATCGAAGACATTAAGAAGCTAGCCATTTATAGGGACCTTTCACCGTACGTGACAATCTCTTATTGATTATACTAGGTCTAGAAATTAAATAAACCCAAACTTGTGCATTCTTGCCCTTGCCTTTTATTCGAATGATGAAATTATTCAGTACATCATCTTTGAGTGTTTGATTAATGGAGTATTCCAGAATGTTACGTGGCTACGAAAACACATTTTTTTTACGTTCTTTAAATTCCTCCACATCTGACGCAAATGTAGTTGTCTGTTCAAAGAAAGGGAGGCGAGGTATGGGTTAGGAGAGAAATGGATTGTCGTCTGATTCTTTTTAGCAGTAGCTTGCTTGTCAACAGTATGCGCCACAGGTTTGGTAAAAGTTCTTCAGTTGTCACTTCCGGGATTTATTGGCATCAGCTCGTGTTCTCCTTTTTTACCGGAAAGACCCGAGCTGACGTCACTGAATTCGGACTTCATCGTTATCAACTACAAAAGTATTAAAGAATCTAATTTTGGATTCTTCATTAAATTTATTTTTATAACCAAACTGACGCTCTTGGGAGATTCTCATGCGTGATTTCCTAGGTTTCATCTTCTAAGCAGTAATAATTGCGAAAGGAGCCCTTCGGCCTGTGTAGCCTGAGAATCACCGGACATGAGACAATATTTCTAATCATAATACGGCGCTTAGATTATAATATTTATTGTCAACAAAATTCTGGCGCTCAGGGTTTTGGTGTTTGCTCTGCGCGGTCAGGAAATAAAGTTGTGTTTGTTTCAGAAAGTCCCCAATGAATGCTTTTAGTTTTTCGTGAATTGATTCTCAATCTTCTCCTTCTTGCCTGGTTATTGTCCATTCGTGTCTTAGTGAGCATGCGTTGGGTTCATGTCTGTGTTTATGAGAGAGATATTTCAACAGGAAGGGATGAAACCTTATTTGGGAAGGGGGGGGGGTGCTGTAAGAGCTCATAGCAAACAGACACTTAGCTTTCATTATTTTGTTTTCTCAATGTTCTCATATAAGAAATATCTTTTTTTTTCTTCCCGATATCTAGATAAGAAGTTTTATTTCTTCTCAATCCCCAGATAATACGTTGTACTCCCTATCAATCCCCAAATAACAAGTTTCACTTCCTCTCAGTCCCCAGATAATAAGTTTCACTTCATCTCAATCCCCAGATAACAAGTTTCACTTTCTCTCAATCCCCAGATAACAAGTTTCACTTTCTCTCAATCTCCAGATAAGAATTTTCACTTTCTCTCAATCACCAGATAAGAATTTTCACTTTCTCTCAATCCCCAGATAAGAATTTTAAAATCCTATCAGTTCCCATATAAGAAGTTTTATTTCTTCTCAATACCCAGAAAGCACATTTGGTTTCATCCCAATCCCAGTTTTTTTCTTTTCTTTTCTTCCCTTACGATGGGTTCATGAAATGAAAGATGGGGCGAAGAAATGGAATTAAAAGCATGTAGACAAATGTTTCCCTGCCCTGGTCCAAATAATGTGCCAATGTATATGATTTTGTCCATTATTTCTTGCAATGTTACAGTTCTATTGTCTCTAAAGTTACAGTTGAGCTTGTATCATCAAGTATTTATAGCTACACAAATTTTCACTTGCATCTCTATTGGCCTCTCAACGCTGAAAAACGTCCATGTCACTGGATTCAATCAGATGTCGTTGAGGTGGAAACTAAATTGTTTCGACCTTTTTCACACTTTTTTTTTGCACGGAACTTTCTTTATTGCTGGATTATTATTATTTTTTGTTTTGTTTGGGGGAGTGGGTTTGGGAAAAAAAGAGCGAGAAGTTGGACCGGTTAGTCAATCTCTACTCATTCGAGGTCAGATGAAGCGTTCGACTGTCAGTTTAGATAGACCATCCATCTACACTTAAAGAGACAAATAAAAATGCAGTTTTTTGGATTATGGGTGATTTCAACCTACCTGATATAAATTGGAAAACACTAACCATAGATAAACACCAAAACCTTAAGGACATAAATGAGCTTTTCATAGAAACTTTACACAACCTAAGTTTAGATCAAATCATTAAAAAGCCAACTAGATTAAACAACACATTAAATCTCTTCTTAACCAACAGACCTGTATTAGTAGTTGATTATGATATTATCCCTGGTCTATCAGACCATGAGATCATAAAAATACACAGTCAGATAAAAGCAGTAGCCAATTCAAAACCCAAAAGAAAAATCTTACTCTGGAATAAATATAACCTAACGCAACTACACCAAGCTGCATTAAACTTTCAACAAACATTCTTATTAGAAAAAGACATTAACCAACCAGTCGATGACCTCTGGAATTTCAATAAAAACCATCTTAAAAGCATTATAGAAAATCATATACCAACTAAATACACATCAAACAAAATAAATAAATGCTGGTTTAATAATAGACTAAAGAAGCTTTGTAAACAGAAGGAAAACCTATATAAAAAATTTAAAGAAACTAAGGCAGAAAGAGTTTACAAAAAGTGTATAAAAATTAAACACTTAACCCAAAAAGTAAGCAGACAGCTGCAGAGTGAATACATAAACAATGTAATATCTAAAGATAACAACAAAAACCTATGGTCATACATTAAGTCTATGAAAATGGAAACAACAGGCATAGCGCCATTAAAAGATTAACATAACATAATACATAATGATAATGAAACTAAAGCAAACATCCTAAACAAATACTTTGCATCAGCATTCTCAGCCCCAGGAGACAAAGACATATTACTGAATTTGAACCAAGTAGACAACATAGAAGATATAGTAGTACAAGAAAATGGAATTCAAAAACTATTAGCCAACACCAAACCAAATAAAGCGTCTGGACCTGATGGTATTCCAGCTAGATTACTCAAAGAATTAAGCAATGAGCTAGCCCCAGTGTTCAAAATACTCTTTCAGGCTTCACTTAACCAGGGCAGAGTACCAAAGGACTGAAAAGAAGCTAATGTCACCCCCTATTTAAAAAAGGAGAAAAATCTGACCCAGGAAACTACAGACCAGTATGACTTACCAGCATCACATGTAAAATCCTAGGACACATAATATGTAGCAACATCATAAACCACTTAGACAAACAAAATGTCCTCACACCATACCAACATGGCTTTAGGAAATATAGATCATGTGAAACACAACTAATAGGACTAATTGATGATTTTTCTAAAGGTTTAGATAATAGTGAACAAATAGATGCAATCTTACTAGATTTTTCTAAGGCTTTTGACAAAGTTCACAACCATAGTTTGCTTAAAAAATTAAAATATTTTGGCATTAATTGTCCACTGCATCAGTGGATTAAAGATTTTCTGATAGGGAGAGAACAAACTGTAATAATAAATGGCTCTAAATCAACACCGATAACAGTAAACTCAGGTGTACTTCAAGGAACAGTCTTGGGTCCACTACTATTTTTAATTTACATAAATGATTTACCAAATTGCATTACTTCAGGAACAAAAGTAAGATTATTTGCAGACGGTTGCATAATATATAGAACAATAAAAACAACACAAGACACAGATATTTTACAAAGAGAATTAGATGAATTACAGAAATGGGAATCAAATTGGAGCATGTCTTTCCACCCAGAAAAATGTCAGTTGTTAAGAGTAACAAAAAACTAAAACAAATTAATTCCACTTATCTTATTCATGGCAAACCAGTAACACAGACTAAAAACGCAAAATACCTAGGTGTTATAATAAATGAAAAACTGTCATGGAATCCACATATTGATGAAACTATAAAAAAAATCAAACAAAGCATTAGGATTTATTAAAAGAAATTTCTATAAATCAAATAAGAACATAAAACTAAAGTGTTAGTTAACCTTGGTTAGGCCAATAATAGAATATGCATTCTCCGTTTGGGACCCCTCAACTCAAGAAAACATTAAGATACTGGAACAGACACAAAATAGAGCAGTGAGATTCATAACAAATGAATATTCACATTTGACTAGAGTAATACCTATAGTAAAATCACTAAATTTAGAAAACCTTCAGGACAGAAGACTCAAAAGTAAAGTAGCAATTATACATAAAACACTGAACCATAATCTTCAAATACAAAAACAAAATTTAATAAAATACTCTGAAAGACACAAAGATAAAGGCACATTCCTCGTCCCATATGCTAGGACAAATTTGTACAAATACTCCTTATTCCCTAGTGCTATTAGAGCATGGAATGGGTTGCCTGAGCTAGCTAGGAAAACCAGTGACTTGGCAGAATTTAAGTCATTGATTAATATGCATGACTAAATGCATGACGCGTAGGACGTAATCATCTTCTTTATTGAAGTAACGTCTGTATTATATAAGATAAGAAGATCAATGGCAAAGTATTCTATTCACCATGAGTGTCCGATGTTCCTAGTCTCTAAGCTGTTTATCTTCTATTTGGTAGTCATTTTTAATCTTTGAATCGTCTACTCCGTAAGTAATGATCTAACACTAGGAGACGTCTAGTAACTTCTTTTACTTTTACTTATGACGTCCCACACACAAGTATTAGGACTCCTTCCCCTCAACCTGCTAACTGGGCCTGGGGGTGGGATATTTTACTTGAACTATTTTACTGCATACTGATTTTCCAGAAACCCATTCTCCCGGCGTCTACAATCACTATTGCTTTAATAAGAAGAGGGTAGGTGACTTAAGGATGTCTTCCAGGTCGTGTCTTATGCACTCTGGACTATCGTCTCGGGATCGAACCCTGCCCGACACTCTCTCCCTTCGTCCTGTGGGAGATTCGGGATAGGATAAAACAATTTTAATGATCCTGAAGCAGCATCCGATACGTAAAAAAAAAAGTTAAATTAAGAAATGGTGCAAGGGGCCGATACTCATGAATTGTTTGAGACTGTAGTATGTTTGTCTTTCCTCCATCCTCGTAATATCATCTTTCATCATTTTTACGTGAACATAACAGGCTCGCTACAAGACATTACCAGAGTGATGGTTTGTTACTAGGGAGACATGGGACCGCCATGGCGTAAGATCAATCTCCATTTGAGTGAGGGCTTGAGAGGCTCAAATCCTCTCTTGCTAAAACCCTGAACAGAAATCCTGCTGTATTGCGTAGTGTATGCATGTCACCATACAGGTCGAGAAATTTTGGTTTCCCAGACCTGTCGAGTCGATGGCGTAAGATGGAGGGGCAAACTATGAATCCTACTGAAACGTCTTCTTCAAAAACAACGTCTCGAATGCATATTTTGTAGTCTCCTCTCGCTAAAACAGCATGAAGAGTAATTTGATGATTTACTTTTTTAAACATTCGGAAAACTGCCTTTTTTATTGGATTAATTCTGAAATATGGCTTTATTGAAGATTTTAACTCTATCTTTCCATAATTATTTTCCGCATTCTGATCGAATTATTAGTTTTTGCCATTCGTATTTCATTGCCTTGTTACGACTCAACTTCAATTACGTGTTTGATTTAATTAGAAAATATTATAAGTGGCATGGATATGTTTAAGCACTTTTTATGCAACTCCACTTAAAGTTAAACCCAAAAATAAAGTTACTTTAATGGGCTCACATCAACGATGGTATCGTCGATCAGGAGAGGAAGAGTTAATGCATGACGGAAAACGTATTAACAGCTAGTTTTTTGGTGTTTTTTTTGGTGTATCCTGTACACAAAAATAATGAACGAATCACAGATCTACATATATTTAGACTGGAAACAGCTAGATTTCGTGTCACATCGTTAGGTAGCGTACTCTTTTTTTCAAGTTGTAGGGGAATTCGTCTTACAAATCATGGAAATCGCACTTCTGTCTTAGGAAAGTAATTATCTTTAGTTTTCTAATTTTACAAATAATACAATGCCATTTCGTTGATTTTAACTAGATTCATCACAGAACTATATACTCAAGCAAATCTATGATATTAGACCCTATTTCTTGTTAGTTTTCATGAAGATATATGATCTAAATATTTCAAGCCTGTTTTAATTATCTTATGAATTTAGATGACATAGTGTAAATTCAGCCCTGTGGGTAATAGGGAGATTTCATTGTGTAAATTCAGCCCTGTAGGTAATAAGGAGATTTCATTGTGTAAATTCAGCCCTGTAGGTAATAGGGAGATTTCATTGTGTAGATTCAGCCATGTAGGTAATAAGGAGATTTCATTGTGTAAATTCAGCCCTGTAGGTAATAGGGAGATTTCATTGTGTAAATTCAGCCCTGTAGGTAATAGGGAGATTTCATTGTGTAAATACAGCCCTGTAGGTAATAGGGATATTTCATTGTGTAAATTCAGCCTTGTAGGTAATAGGGAGATTTTATTGTGTAAATTCAGCCCTGTAAGTAATACTTGCAAGCCCAGAAACGTATTTGCAAGGTGTCATTTTAAGTCAAGTGGACGCTTTGAAGATATCTGCGTAGGTCCGTGACGGCTCTAACGTATCATTTACACAAATCACAATTGCGTACACGTGACTATATATCTCGTGCCACTGTGAGGCCAGCCTGTTATTTGATAGTCCTTTTTATTTTCGCCCCCTCTTTGTATTTGAGCAGGAATAGCCCCCCAGCAAGCAGCGCGAACCACATTACAAGATAAAAAGAAAATATTGATTAATCTCAAAACTAGGAAACGATGCAGGAACGGCAACAATGTCATAGAAACTGGGAGACGCAATAAAATAGCCTCACAGCAAAATTGTTCAGGCAGACCTGGCTGATGATTTATGGGATGCTGCAGAAGTGTGAAGCGAGCGCCCTGGCTCGTGGTCAGACATGAATTGAATATGCACCATTTTTTTTTCATGAACAGTAAATGTATTCGGTTCGTTGCGGCTACATTACATATTTACTATCAAACTTTGCAGAATAAATAAAAGATGGTGGATGGTGGAGTATAGTCTATACCAGTGGTTCTCAAACTGTGGTACGCGTACAACCAGGGGTCCTCGAGACAATCGTAGGGTGTCTGCAGAAAGTTAAACACTGTATACACTGTACAATTAAATTATCTTCTGCGCTAAGAGCCACTTTATCCGATCGTATAATTTTAATAATAATCATCTCGCCCATCGCAAGCGTTGTATATGTCTATTACGTACTAATTTATGTCGACCTAGACCAAAGATTTGAAGACATGCTTCACTTGGCTATTCTCGACTGGGTTTAGAACATTTTCTCACGTGGATAAACTCAAATCCCAATCACACAAGAATTTTTTTTCTAATACTGCAGCAGCTTACTGAAATAAATAAAAAAATACGAAGAAATTAAACCAATGCTCGAACAAGGATACCACAAATAATTCATTAATTCATAATTACATAAATCAATTTCAATTTTATATCCTGTAAAATTATATAGTACACTAAAGCTGTTGACGACTTTCTCTTCTTCTTATTCGGTAGAGCGTGGATTCAGTGCTGATATGAACCTGATCATTAATAAAAGAAACCGACTAGAAATTTGTGCTCGTGGAGATTTTAGGTTGCTGCTTACAAACATTAAGCCGGACAGATTTGCGGTTGCTACTTACATACATTAAGCCGGACAGAAATACTTCCATAAAATTTTATTAATATCATCGAAGTTGCGAATTTTTTTTTCTAAACAATAGTCTAATCCCAATAAACACTCCAACAAATTGATGGTTATGTTAAACATGTTTATCTTACACAGATTGCATTTGTGTAGCTTTTTTTTTTTTACTTAGGGGTACATGGGCTAACTTTGACTACATAAAGGGATCCCCGAGTCAAAAATGTTTGAGAACCTCTGAACTATACGGTTAAGTGTTCTTCACCGCATTCATCCGACCCGTAGTCTGTTTACTGTTGGGGCACCCTTAACATGATCTGTCGAAAGCTTTTTTTCTCCATTTTTTCCCTCTGTTTTTTGTCTTGAATAGAATCTCATTCAATGTCTGGCCCGTCCATTCTTGAATGTTGTTTCCTTATCTCTCTCTGTGTCTGCCTAGTCTTGAATTGGTCCATTTCAAAGTGTATATATCTTATGGTATATTTATATTAAGACCAGAGCTTAAAAAAACTCAAATACATCCTAATAAAATACTTAGGAAAGACACACACAAAAATAGATGAAGAAAATAATAAAAACTTATTTTAAAAAATTCCTCCTTTATAAATCTTAAAAGAAATAATTAAATTTGGCTAGAGAACAAGACTTAAGTCTAAATGTCCAAATATCATATTCAAATGCTCGTGATTAAAAGAAAATGCTGCTTTATAAATAAAAACGCATTGTTGGCCGAAAAAATAAATCAACAAGTCATTGATTTCTTTGGTGTGCGCGTGTAGAAGAAGAAAAAAAAAGGGGGGGGGGTATTGCTGTCTTGTATCAAGCTGTGCATTCATTGTTTTGTTTAGGCCAGTGATAGAAACCACTTCATTACCGTCACTTCCGCTGGCGAGTTCTGTCGATAGGATTAGTAGCAGGCTTGCACTCTCGTCCAGTAGCGAATGGGTTACAATGACATTAATCAAATGTCGCTAAAATAAATATCTTCAGAACAATTATTGCTTTAAAAAAAAAACAACAACTTTGGATAGTTTTTCCTAATTTATTTGTTTCGAATTCGAATCTCGCAATTGGAAATCCGAATTTAGGACTACAAATTTTATGAAAGTTTTAGTCTTACAGAATTCAGCCAATGTTGGCTTCAATGTTATATGTAAAAAAAAAATTTAATACTTAAAAGAACACAAAAAAAACCTTCTATTAGGTGTAATAGTATCAATTAGTTTGGATCTGTCGTGGAATTAAAGTTTTAATAGATCTTGACTAACAATAATAGGCTAAATCTGTGCGATAAGAAATATTTCACCTATTGTTTTTTTGGTTAGCGCAATTTCATGCTTTTAACTTTGTCAATACGCTATGATCCTATCACTTGCCTGTTCCAGTTGGGGAATAAAGTTAAAGGAGAGATAGAAGGGGATAGGCATATACCAGTCAATGTTACCGTGATCGTTTTTTTATTCAATGTATTTAAAAAAAAAAACATTGTACGATTTGCGAATTCGCACTCGAGTGAACAAACCTCCTCAAGCCAATTCTTTATTAAGATAGAAGGTTTAATAGTTAACTATTGTTAGTTTCAAACTTTAAGCTATGACCTCATTCTCTGCTCAAAGAATGAAGGGGGCTAACTTAACTTATGACATCACATTTGTTTAGTACAATTACCAAAAAAAGTAATTAACTATCAATAGTAAATTTCCTTGTTGTTTTTTAGCGGCCCCCGAAAGGGGAAAAGACGCTATTAGTTTTGTGTGAAATGTCTGTCCGTCCGTCCCGTTTAGATCTCGTAAACTAAAAAAGATATTGAAAATCCGACATCATAATGTTTTAGACCATTCAAAGTTCTGATGCAACGGCTACTTTTTTTTCTCTGAAAGCGAAAACTAATTTTTAAAATCAGTTATGCAAGCAGTTTTTTAAAGAGAAAAAGCTAATTAGTAAGCATTATAAGTTAGACCTAATTTAAAACGAATAGTAATCTTGTAAACGTCATTTTCCTGAACATTCAAAATAGTTCACACTACTGAAAGACATCAGTGAGGCCAGGGGAGGCGCGGTGGCTGAGCGGTAAAGCGCTTGGCTTCCGAACCGGGGGTCCCTTGTTCGAATCCTAGTGAAGACTGGGATTTTCAACTTTAGAATCTTTGGGTGCCTCTGAGTCCACTCAGCTCTAATGGGTACCTGACATTAATTGGGGAAAAGTAAAGGCGGTTGGTCGTTGTGTTGGCTACATGACATCCTCGTTAACCGTAAAAAAGGCCACAAAAAACAGATGAACTTTACATCATCTGCCCTATAGACCACAAAGTCTATAAGGGGAACTCGTTAGGCCAGGTTAACATCTAACTTTACATTCACTTTCACCTATCCTTTGATCTGCTGGACCGTTGGGGCACTACAGAAGATCTGTTAACCTTCTTTCTCTATTCTTATCTCTCATTTGTCTTTGATATAATTTCATTCGGATGCTCTTTCGGATGCTCTTTCTGAAAATATTGAAGCCTGCCTGGGTGGACCACTTCAGGGGGCCGATTTTGAGTTTGTGTTTCCACACAAACTGTCTTTTGTAATCTTGTTTTTATTGATTCATGTTTTAAATTGAATTGAGTATTGTCTGGTAAAAGAAATAATTGTGCAAAATTTCAAATTGATCCGAGATTGGGCGTGGGAGAAATAACTACAAACATTTTACCAGAAAGACATACGGAGTGAGTTGATATGAGCTTTGTAAAAAGGGCAGCTAATACATCAAGTTAACGAGATGGTGCCACAAACAAATCTATTTGGCAGTCGTGAAGAGCTATGAGAAAGTTAATCGCAGTTTAAGGCTTCATGGTGTTTTATTGTATTAGAATCTGGATTCTATTTTATTGATTTTTTTGCGAATTCTTCATTTATTTATTGAATAAATTTTTTTTGCTGCTGTCCTGTTAAATTTAGTGAGTTGGTCTAACAACTTAAACTAAATGACAAACTCACACGTACTTTCATACTTAAGCCTACAGATCGGCTGTACTTACATTTCATACACACACACGTTTACATTCACACACACACACAAATCAGATTCAGCTTCAGACACATGCACTTTCTCACCAACACACTCTAAACATGAACACACATTGCATATTTACCGTAACACATTCACACACACACACACTCGCACGCACGCACGCGCGCGCACACACACACAAACAAACAAAAACTTCAAATGTCAAAACTTTCTTTTGTTTCCTGGCCATGACCAGAAATAGCTTCCCCCTCTCCTCCCTTCCCCCTTTTTTCAATCCCCTCCAATTTTGAGTTTGTTTCTGTATCGCATGTTTTATCAGCTGGAGAAATTGATTTTCTCTGTAACGTAGGAACTGTTACAAGTGAACAATTTTTGAAGGCAGTTTACGTGAGTTCAGAGAGAAAGAGAGAAAGAAAGAAAAAGAGATACAGAGGGGAGGGAGAGAATAATGAACGCTAAACTGGCATGAAGAACAGAAATTGGTTCCAAAACGAACTTTCTCGCTCGAGGCCTGCTAGACATATAGTTATCTCGCTGGGGGCCCCCTAAGCACATGGTATCTCGCTGGGGGGCCCCTAAGCACATGACATCTCGCTGGAAGCCCCCCCTAAGCACATAGACATCTCGAAGAAGGCCCCTTGGGCAAATTGACATCGCTGTTCTTTAACCCTTTCAGTTTCAGGTCGTAGTTGTTTTGGAAAGGCTTGATCATTTAGTTGTTTAGAATGCGTGCTGGAACTATGCCAAACGGAGTCTAAGCCAAATTTAATTTTAAGATAAATAAATATAACCCCAAAAAAAAAAATATAACAGTTTAACTTAAGTTTTCCTGGTGTGGCCAATTAGCTGGAGATTTCTTTTCTTAATGAGCTCTATAAAAACTATCAAATAGTTGGAGACGGTTTTTTTTTAAAAAATATCTTTTGTAGGCCTATTGATGCAAAGTTACAGAAAGCTAATCTAACCAAACCTTATAGACGTATGTATTAACTCGACACACAAATGTAAATATAATCTCTAAATATTCTTTTATGAACAAAAATAAACACGTTTCTTTTTAACAGATATCTATAAAATACAATAAAGTACATCAAGGAACAGTCTTAGGTCCACTACTATTTTTAATTTACATAAATGATTTACCAAATTGCATTACTTCAGGAACAAAAGTCAGATTATTTGCAGACGATTGCATAATATATAGAACAATAAAAACAACACAAGACACAGATATTTTACAAAGAGAATTAGATGAATTACAGAAATGGGAATCAAATTAGAGCATGTCTTTCCACCCAGAAAAATGTCAGTTGTTAAGAGTAACAAAAAAACTAAAACAAATTAATTCCACTTATCTTATTCATGGCAAACCAGTAACACAGACTAAAAACGCAAAATACCTAGGTGTTATAATAAATGAAAAACTGCCATGGAATCCACATATTGATGAAACTATAAAAAAAATCCAACAAAGCATTAGGGTTTATTAAAAGAAATTTCTATAAATCAAATAAGAACATAAAACTAAAATGTTATTTAACCTTGGTTAGGCCAATAATAGAATATGCATCCTCCGTTTGGGACCCCTCAACTCAAGAAAACATTAAGAAACTGGAACAGACACAAAATAGAGCAGTGAGATTCATAACAAACGAATATTCACATTTGACTAGAGTAACACCTTTAGTAAAATCACTAAATTAAGAAAGCCTTCAGGACATAAGACTCAAAAGTAAAGTAGCAATTATACATAAAAACACTGAACCATAATCTTCAAATACAAAATTTAATAAAATACTCGGAAAGACACAAAAATAAAGGCACTCTCCTCGTCCCATATGCTAGGACAAATTTGTACAAATACTCCTTCTTCCCTAGTGCTATTAGAGCATGGAATGGGTTGCCTGAGCTAGCTAGGAAAACCAGTGACTTGGCAGAATTTAAGTCATTGATTAATATGCATGACTATATGCATGACGCGTCGAGATGACCGAACGACAGTCCATCGCATATACCGCAGGACCAGGCGCCTTTCCGTATTTTACAAGAGTCTGTCCTATTTATTTAAAGGGAGTCTTATCATAGACTTACATACGTTAGTCATAAACAATAATTTTGTTTTAAATCATCAGGCAGTGGAGACAACTGCTGCAGTTCATTTCTGAAGTGTCTGGGCTTGGTACCTTGCCCTTCTCTATTATCATGGATTATACTGTTGTGCGGCATCGGTTGTCTGACCGGAAGTCTTCTCATAGGAACATGGCGCACTAGAGAGCTTCTCAAAGGGGATGAAGACCTGTGAGTATCGTTTATTTTTAGATCTATAGAGTCTATATATCTAGATCATAGACATAAATAAATATAGACTGGCCGAAGGAAGTAACTTCATGTAACTTGAAAACATGTATATCTATTGTATTCGGATTTCCGAATTATGAAAAGTTGCATGATCTTCATTCTTAGAGATTAAACTAAACTACACTGCCTCCTTATTTACAATATATATAGGTGTGTGGCTGAAATAGATATGAATACTTAACTTTTATACTGCTCATAAATGCTGTATAATTAAGTACACAAAATTGCAAGTCGCAAATTTTCGTTTCATAAAACTCTTTTATCGGCCAGTCTATAATTATTTATATCTATGATCTAGATCTAATCCATAGACTTATATAGATTCTATTATATCTAGAATGGAAACCGGAAACTAATTCTTATGGATTCACAGACCTATAAATATATAGTAGAGTCACTATTGCGGAACAGTTTGCTACTACTTTTATTACTTTTAGTTTTGAATTTTTTGCTCCGTAATGGTTAGACATATGAAAAACTAAAAGTACATAGGCATTGCCCATCCATTTTTCGATAAAATAGACGCATTGTTTAGTTTTGCAACACATTTTTAAATTTTAAAATTCAACTCGACTGAGATATGGTCAATCACAATTGCGGAACACGGTTTAAAAAATGTCGGAACAAAGCCTATATTAAGTCTTATATAATACTTGAACTCCTTATTCTTTAAATTAATTTTTTTTTATTGAAGCTAAAGACACACATTAGATCTAGGACTCACATTTTAGATTCTTTACCTCTTCTTTAATTGTAATTGACATCACACTACTCTGATTTTCCTTACATATTACAAGGTTTTATTTTCCACTATTCTTTAATTATTTTTTGTTATATTAATATTATATAGGCCTATATTATATTTGATATTATGATGATTTGTCTACTTTTTTCTGGACGTCTGGTAATCTTAAATTCTATATTATATCTAATATTATTCTCTAAATGTTTTTAAATTTATGTATTACATACTAATGCAAACTTATATTTGAATTCCGATAATCTATACCACTATGTAAATATTAAGCTAAATGCGCAGGTCAAATGAATAACATCTATAGTGTTCCTTTAAAAAGGTAAAAACTGGGTAAACACCTCCCAATTTTTTTAAATTGAATTCCTGGTAAATAGTTATGAAATTACGTTTTTTCCTATCCATTTATAAACCGAAAAATAGGTGTATCATGCAGGTGATGGGTCATTATCATTTTAAAAAAGCCTTAAGCCTTGACCTATGTGGTTCTCCTGGTACTTGAAAAATAATGGATGATTCCACACCTGTCAACTTAAACCTGGAGTCAAAATTAATTTTCTGCTGCGAAAGGAAATGTAGAGAAATGAACCATGCGCAGTACCATTAGAGTAGTTTAGCAGAAAATTTCAAAATAAAGTATATTTTAACTAATTTCATCGAGCTGTTCCGCAAACATGCCTGTTCCGCAATAGTGACTCTACTCTAGATTTTTATGTACATAACTCTTTTTTTCAAGCTCTAATGGAACTCACCCCAATCAATCTTTTCTGTCTTTAGTTTTCAAAGTTTAGAAATAATGCAAAATCATTTCTTGGATTTTCTTTAGAATGGACTATTAATCACATAACTGTAGCCTATATTCACGCTAATATATGAAACAAAGCCATTTCCTGTTAGTTTCCATTGGGACAATGTTTCAAAAATCCTAGATCGAAATAATTCATATCTGTTGATTTTAATCGCCGCGGCTGATGTAGCCCACATTTAAATATATTGATTACCTAGATCTTTCTAGATTATGCATTATAAAATTGCAAAATAATAGATCTAGAATTATAAATGGTGAATTATAGGATAGGTTAGGGTTGAAAAAAAAACAACTTCTTTTAATTACTTTACAAAACAATTCCTTAGTCCTTGTTTCAACTTTTTAAAAATTCCATTTTTTGTAGTGTATAGTCTAGATATTGTATATGTCTATGATCTAATCACTTAAACTTGACTTATTAGCATTTGCCTCTCTTGCATACATTTCTATGGCCAATGGTTAACAAGTAGGGTGTCATGTGGCCAATGCAATGACCAACCGCCTTTACTTTCCCCAACTAAAGTCAAGCACACTTAAGAGTTGGGTGGACTCAGTGTCACTCAGCATTTCAAAATCCTAGTCTTCACTGAGATTTGAACCGAGGACTCCAGGTTCTTAAGCCAAGCGCTTAACCACTCAGGCACCACGCCCTACTTTTCACTGTATCTGGAGTACATAATACAGAAGTATTGATAAATGAAACATGGAAATAAAGGAAAAGCCTCATTAAAAGGAGAAGATAGCGTAATACATAATGATAATGAAACTAAAAGAAACATTCTAAATAAATACTTTACAATGTTAAGCAGTGGCCACATAATACCCTGTTTAATTGTTTGACAAAGAAAGGAAAAAAAAAAAAAGACATGTTGATTATTTGCTTCATGGGCTAGAAGGTCTAAAAGGTAAACTTAACCAAAAAAAAAGTCTAAATTATTTTGAATGTCAATCATTCTCTAAAATTTTAAAATTTGACCAGTACATAATTTTTTATATCAACTCACTTTTTCTTTCTGTCTGGTAAAACGTTTGAACACATTTGTTCTCCCACAACCTTTCTCGGTTCAAGCTGAAACTTTGCCCAATCGGTGAATCAATTAAAAAAATTTTACAATTAGTCTATTAATTACTAGTAGCTGGTCATTAATTATTTTGTTTGATAGCAACAAGGGAAATTAATTCTTCAATATTCACATATATGTCTGGTTCTGTCCCCTTAAATAATTGTACCCATTCTCAGATCAAGTTGAAACTTTAAACAATTGTTAATTGTAAGTAACAAAGATGAATCAATAAAAAAAATAAAACAATTAGGTAATTAATTATTGGTAATTGATTATTTTGCTTGATATTTAAAAAGAGATATAGAGTGATATAGTTGTAAGTGTGTTGAGTTCTTAACTCTTAGCTCTGCTTTGTTTTTAATAAAAAGAGAAAACATTTTTCATTAATTTTTTGCTTGTTTTCTTTTCAATTTTTATGCTGCTTTGAATAGCTAAGTGAATAGCCGTGTATTGGATTTACAAGAGAAATAAAGTAGCCTGTTTGTGTTTATCTTCAAATCCTACCATTTATTAACTCGTACTTTCGCCAGATTAAAAAAAAATTTAAATAATTAATTTTGAGCACTTTTTATTATCCTATCAAGATGAAATTTTGTGCATTAAGTTGTGTTGCATGACAACACCTTTTGTTACAATTTTAGAAAGATCAATTAATTAATTTTTAAATTAAAACTTAAACTAATTTAAACTAATTAATCATAAAAGCCCTGTGTTTTAACTATGAGACTCAGGAAAAATAACAGTTACATTGTATGTTTTGTATGTTTCTTATTACACTGAGTATCAGTTACATCCATTGCAGATGGTAAGACATAATATGTTTCTTTTATTTAGTTCACTATATTTGAACATCAAGTAGGAATTAATTATTCATTTTTTTAATATTACTTATTTTCTAATTTAATCTAAAATACAATCTATGAAAATGGCAAATCAGTCTGCATTTTAAGTCTTGACATTTCACCTTTTTTAATTGCACCACAAAATATCCCGAAAAGTAAGAAATATGAGAAATATGAAATGTTTAAGACTTAGGAATGTCCTCCTCAGAGAAATATATATCGCATACTTAAGAGTAATGACACTGAGCTTTGAGCAGCATTAGACCTATATGTTAATTGCAGAACTACTAAATATCCTGTACTTTACATAAATTTAGAAGCAATTACTTTATATTTAATATAGTTACCATTCTACTTCAAGCCATATGTATATTAATTAAGACAATACATTTATATAGACCTATTTAATATTTGTTTACTTAGGTATTTTCAATTTTCAAATTCATCACCTCTTTTTATTGTCATTTTTGTCCCAAAATGATTGTCAGATATTTCTTGACTCTCCTTTTTTTTTTACACTCTGGTTACTTCCCTTTCCACAGACTCTGGTTCATGGAATACACCATTATTGGAGTCACCATCGGAATGTTTGTCATCGGTACATTACTCTTGACCACAGGTCATTTGTCCACAGAGCCCACCAGCCGTAGAATTTTCAACTCCCTCACCAAGAATAGGTGTGCTCAAGGATTAAATATTTGTGTGAGTTTACAGCAATTTCATTCTTAGATTATTTGGAGGCAGTTAGAAATCACAGGCAGTTATAAAAAGACCTTCATTTATAAAATGACCCGCAGTTGTAAAATGACCAGTAGTTATAACATGACCTGCAGTTATAAAATGACCTGCAGTTATAAAAAAGACCTGCAGTTGTAAAATGACCTGCAGCTATATTATAAAATGACCTGCACTTATTTAATAAAAGGACCTGCTGTTAAAAAATGATCTATTTCATTTCTTCCATCTCCAACCCCAATATCTTTTTTTTTTAGGTGTTTTTTTTTTTTTTACTTTCAATTTTCACTAAGAATTTAAAGGCAACAAAACACAAAGTATCTACTGATTTTTAGAGAAATGTAATTAGTTTTGTTATGAAACAATGGTTTCATACTAAATTATACCCATGCTTACCCTATTATGTTTCGTATTGTATTGACTTTATAACCATAAATTTTAAAACATTAGCAGTACAAAAAAAAACAAAAAAACTACAACAAAAAAGAAGACAAAAAAGGTCTACTCCATCTTCACCCATGCAGTATGTATGTTTGGTTCCAAAGTCACTTCATTCACAAATCTTATAATGGTGTAAATGTAAGGGATGCAACTCAACAAAGACACAAGGTTAGATGATGGAGGCTTATGTATAATGAAGAGTGTAGATGATCACAAGAAACATAAAACAGCCTTGGCTTCTGCCAAACATGGAGTCCAGCTGTATAACTAAGTCGCACACAAGAGCCTAGTCTCGTTTGCGTATCCACTTGTCACCCTGTAGAGCACCAATAGCAGGCACTTCTCTGTGTTATTCCCAGTGACAGTCTTTCCCTTTTGTTTCCAGAAAGCCAGACTCTTATTTTTTTCTTTTTCCATTTTTTTAGTGGTTAGGAAGAAAGAAGCTTCTCTCCATATCTTAAGTCCATTTATTGCTCAGCAAGAAGGAAGCTTCTGTCCATATCTTAACAGTCCATTTATTGCTTAGCAAGAAGGAAGTTTCTGTCCATATCTTAACAGTCCATTTATTGCTTAGCAAGAAGGAAGCTTCTCTCCATATCTTAACAGTCCATTTATTGCTTAGCAAGAAGGAAGCTTCTCTCCATATCTTAACAGTCCATTTATTGCTTAGCAAGAAGGAAGCTTCTGTCCATATCTTAACAGTCCATTTATTGCTTAGCAAGAAGGAAGTTTCTGTCCACATCTTAACAGTCCATTTATTGCTTAGCAAGAAGGAAGCTTCTCTCCATATCTTAACAGTCCATTTATTGCTTAGCAAGAAGGAAGCTTCTGTCCATATCTTAACAGTCCATTTATTGCTTAGCAAGAAGGAAGTTTCTGTCCACATCTTAACAGTCCATTTATTGCTTAGCAAGAAGGAAGCTTCTCTCCATATCTTAACAGTTCATTTATTGCTTAGCAAGAAGGAAGTTTCTGTCCATATCTTAACAGTCCATTTATTGCTTAGCAAGAAGGAAGTTTCTGTCCATATCTTAACAGTCCATTTATTGCTTAGCAAGAAGGAAGCTTCTCTCCATATCTTAACAGTCCATTTATTGCTTAGCAAGAAGGAAGCTTCTCTCCATATCTTAACAGTCCATTTATTGCTTAGCAAGAAGGAAGCTTCTGTCCATATCTTAACAGTCCATTTATTGCTTAGCAAGAAGGAAGTTTCTGTCCACATCTTAACAGTCCATTTATTGCTTAGCAAGAAGGAAGCTTCTCTCCATATCTTAACAGTCCATTTATTGCTTAGCAAGAAGGAAGCTTCTGTCCATATCTTAACAGTCCATTTATTGCTTAGCAAGAAGGAAGTTTCTGTCCACATCTTAACAGTCCATTTATTGCTTAGCAAGAAGGAAGCTTCTCTCCATATCTTAACAGTTCATTTATTGCTTAGCAAGAAGGAAGTTTCTGTCCATATCTTAACAGTCCATTTATTGCTTAGCAAGAAGGAAGTTTCTGTCCATATCTTAACAGTCCATTTATTGCTTAGCAAGAAGGAAGCTTCTCTCCATATCTTAACAGTCCATTTATTGCTTAGCAAGAAGGAAGTTTCTGTCCATATCTTAACAGTCCATTTATTGCTTAGCAAGAAGGAAGCTTCTGTCCACATCTTAACAGTCCATTTATTGTTCTAAATAGTGCTCTGGTGGGAACCATCAGGCACAGTTATAAGAATAGATTCATTGTTGTAGGCATTCAACAACAGCTGGGTCGTTAAAAGAAGTTATATGAGTGATCACTTTTGCTAGCTATAGTATAAATAGAAAATCATAGATTTGTTTTGTACAATCAACGTGGCTTAACATTAAGTTAAAGAGTCTCTACATTGAGTGACTGTGTTACTAGTAAGTGAAAGCAAGAAAACAGAAGACATTACTTTTAAGTAATGGTGTAAGTAGGAGGCACAGTGGCTGAGCTGTAAAGAGCTTGGCTACCGTACTGGGGTCCTGGGTTCAAATCCTGTTGATGACTGGGATTTTAATTTCGGGATCTTCAGGCGCCTCTGAGTCCACCTAGCTCTAATGGGTACCTGACATTAGTTGGGGAAAAGTAAAGGCGGTTGGTCATTGTGCTGGCCACATGACACCCTCATTAACCGTAGGCCACAGAAACAGATGACCTTTACATCATCTGCCCTATAGACCACATGGTCTGAAAGGTAACTTTATAAGTAAAGTCTCATGATTAAATATTTATCATTTTTATACATTTAAAAAAATATGTCTTTACATTTCGGACTTATGCTATTTCACTTAAAAGTGTAAAACAAAGTTTAATACAGCTTGGCTCTGTTGATTGTAAAATGTTATGTATTATGTGCATTCTCTCCTTTGCAGGCACTGGTTGTGGCCTACATCCTAACCATCATTTGGATCCTGATCTCTGTAGCCCTGGCCACTCCTCTTGTTCTCCTCATAAACATAATCTGCATTGTGAATCCTGAATCCATTGATCCAAGCTTGTACGGTCAGTCATTATTATTAAAATGAAGAGTACACATTACAATAAACTGTTAGATCAGGCCACAAATTGAGACTGGGGCATTACTTTAGAGATAGAAAGTAATACTAGTGGAGAGGTCTATGACTTAATGACTTCCTTTAGTTGCGTAGCAACTTTTGGTTCTCTAATGCCAATGCCAAACACAGGTTTTGTTTTTTTATTTATGCAGAGGATTTTTTAGGTTGTTTTGTGGTCAACGTTTTTACCATATTTTTTATTGTTTATATAAACAAAAATTAAAAAAACAAATATTTTATTTACCTATTGGAAATGATCATCAGACGAGGATTATATATAATAAGAGTACACTCAAGATAATAAGAGAAAAATGGTAAATAACTTATTTTGTATAACTTCTAGAGTCTTTCCCCTTTTATATTACTGATGGTAACATGTCATAGATGGGTCTTACAAAGCTTTTAGCACATTCCATAGACAAAGGAATAGACAATAACAAATGGCAAGGGCAAAGTCAATCAAAGTTTTAAAAGCTTACAAGAGGACAATATATAGTGAGAGGAGAGAAAAAAAGTACAAATAATACAAACATAAATTTATACAAAAAATATAAAAAAGTGGCACATCAAGGTATCAGCTTTCAAGCTTTTTCTTAGGATTAGCTCAGAACTTCATTAAAACAAAACATCAACAATATTAACTGACTTGGCTTTCTGATGTTTTTAATATTCTGCAGGTTTCAAAAGTGGGCAGATAACTCGGACTCAATTTCATGAAGATGTAAGTCTTAGAGTTGTTGTTCTTGGTTAAAACAAAGAATATCCTGTATTAGCAAGATCTAAATCATTTTTAAGAGTTTATTTATGCAAGGATATTTTGACATGGTTCAAAATGAGAGAAGAAGATTAAATATTCTGATTGTAGAACTCTTTTTGTCTACACTTTGGAGTCATGAAGGTTTGTTTTTTGCCCTGAGTCTACTCAACTCTAATGGGTACCTGACTTTAGTTGGGGAAAGTAAAGGTGGTGCTGGCCACATGACACCCTGCTCGTTAATCATTGACTAAAAAAAAAAAAGAAGACCTTAACATCATCTGCCCTATAGATTGCAAGGTATGAAAGGAGAACTTTACTTTAAATTGACTAAAGTCTTTTTTGCAAAGTAACTTGAAAAAAAAGCAAATAATTAAGTACAAAATATTTTGTGGGGATTTATTAAGATAAGATAAGATAAGAAAAGATAATTTTTATTGATCCAATCAAATGGAAATTCAGTTTGTCTACAATTGACAACCTCTGCGTAACTACTGTACAATAACGATATAGATGCACATACTAACAACATTCACACACAAAAACACATACACACTCATAACCAGCGCTTTATAAATTGGACTTCTATGTACTTCTCGATGACAGTAGATGATCTTGTAACTCTCTGACTGAATGTGGGATGAAGGAGTTTTTAAATCTTGCTTTAGTCCTAATGGAAAGGAGACGACCACTTTGTTCAGATCTTATGTAACAGTGGATTAATGGGTGCAGGTAATCTTTAAGAATCCTGAGTGTTTTGGAAAGGCATCTTTCATGAAAAAGCTCTTCAAGAGATGGTAGCTGTGTTCAAGTGATAAACGATGCTTTTTTAATTAGTCTTATTTAGTCTTTAGTCTAAGTCTTAGTGCAAGTGAAGTATTACCATACCAGCAGGTAATGGGAAAGTTAATTAGACTGCTGATGGTTGCTGTAAAAAAAAGTTTTATTATTGTTTTGTCAATGTTAAATTTCCTTAGCTTTCTAAGATAGAAGAGACGTTGGTGAATTTTGGTGTAAAGGTTTTGACAGTGTTCACACCATTTCGGTTTGTTGTTGATGGTTGTACCTATATATTTATATTTTTGCACTTGTTCTATGGTTTGGTTGTTTATCTGAATTTCTGCAAGTTGGCCTTTATGTTTCCTAAAATCAATAATCATTTCTTAAGTTTTCTAAACATTTAAAATTAGAAAGTTATCTATACACCATTGGTTAAAAGTGTTAATTGTTTAATGGTACAGATTTTCGTCACCTGCAATAAGATAAGATCAATAAGACCAATGATTGCTGTGTCTTCAGCAAATTTTATGATGGGAGTGTCATCTGATAGGCTCTGAATGTCATTTGTGTATATGGTATGCAATACTGGTGACTGGAAGCTTCGGGACTCCTCGAAAGCCTGGCGTCTTCTGCGAAACCTAGAGGCCAAAGACACAGCGCAAATGGCTGTCCCTCTATAGTCACTCAGAGGGCCCGCCTCTACGGTAACCAAAATGGCCGGCTTGTTGAATCAACATTTTGCTAAAATCAGCAAGCCCGAAAAGAAGTCTGCCACGTCCAAAGCCCTCAACAAAGAACTTAAAAGCCTGAAAGCCAACCAACGTGCAACGCACCCTTCTGTTGTGCTGAGCTGAACAGAGCGATAGCTAAGTGCAAAAACCGAAAAGCTCCGGGGCCAGACAAGGTTACCCCTGAGATGGTTAAACACCTTGGGGGCATTGCAAGAGGTAAACTCCTGGAGTTTATGAATCAAAGCTGGGCAGAGTTCAGACTGCCCGGGGCCTGGAAGAGTGCTATCATTGTGCCAGTCCTTAAGAAAGGAAAAGACGCGACTAATGTGGAGTCCTACAGACCCATTTCACTAACCTCAATGCTTGGCAAAGTTGCTGAGCGAATGGTTAACGAGCGGCTAGTTTGGTCCTTTAAGAGTGCTGGTATCCTGGCGCCAGAGCAGGCCGGTTTTAGGGCAGGCTTGAGCCCGATCGACCAGGTCACAACATTCAAACAGGACCTGGCAACGGGTTCCAGAGGTCCGAGAGCACATGCAGTATTCATAGACCTAAAACAGGCTTACGACCGTGTGTGGACGCAAGGCCTCTATCTAAAGTTAAGAGCCATGGGTGTGCGGGGCAAGATATACAATTGGACACAATCCTTTCTGTCTGGGAGGAGTACGCGTACAAAATACCAGCACTCCCTTAGCAAGCCAAAACAACAACTTAATGGCCTGCCTTAGGGCTCGGCCCTGTCCTGTACACTTTTCATGGCCTTTCTGAACGATTTGCCCAGCTCACTAAGGTCCAAAAAACTGCTATATGCTGATGACATTGTCCTCTGGTCAACCAGGAAGAAAGCTTACAAAATTCAGGTGGCACTTCAAGCAGACCTCCATACCATCTCCTCGTATTGCGACAAATGGCAGATTTTGATAAACATTGCCAAAACGACCTGGTCCCTGTTCAGCCTAGGGATTGACATTTTTAAGGATCCATTCCAGCTTCAACTCGGTGGGCTGCGACTCCAACATGAAAACATGCCAAAATATCTAGGGGTGACCCTGGATAGAAAACTGTCAATGCTCCAGCACATCCAGGATGTTGAAAGAAAAGCCTCGGAGAAGTTAGCGTTATTAAGAAAGCTGGCCAGCACAAAGTGGGGTGCTAAAGCTGACATGCTACACACATTGTACTTAGGGGCAGTCAGATCACAAATTGAATACGCTAGTAAAACTGCCCTCGAATCACTCGACCGAGTACAAGTTCATTGTGGCATAGTGGCACCTTTCGGACAAGCCCAACAAACGCTGCTGAAATTTTTACAAACGTGGCATCCCTACATCTTAGGAGGGAGAGGGCAGTACTCACAGCCTACGAGTGCTACAAAAGGGGCGACTCTAGGCTATCCACCTCTATATTAGTGCGACAGTGGAGAGAGAGGAACCGCATCAAAATGCGATCGTTCCTCCACATAGTGGCCAATTTGTCTAAAACAGCTGGGCTCTCCACTGATAGAATACCTGATAGAATCTCCTCCGTGGAGGAGATTGCCGGCCCCACAAATAAACCTGTCCCTGTTAGGGCAAGAGGGAGCCACCAAGAGGCGATAAACACCTGCCATCCTACAAAACTTGGCATCAATAACCATAAAATCCTACCCAACAGATGCCATTTTCGGCTATACCGATGGGTCGGTAACGAGGGACCCCGAAAGTTAGGGGTTTGGGGCCCTTATAGTCTACCTCGACCGGACTGAACCAGATAGGCTCTCTGGCCCATGCGGCTATGCCGCATGCTCCATGGACGCCAAACTCACAGGGATAACTCGGGCGTTCAAGGCCATTAGGGCCCGAATGCTCCAAGGCGAGACTAGCGCCACTACGTGGTGCTGGTCACCGACTCTCGCTCCAGTCTCCAAGCAATGGGTGGCGGCGGGGGAGGGTCGCCCGTAATAGAAGAGGCAATCTGCGCCGCAGATAACATCCGCTGAGCTATTGGAGCTGTCGTTTTCATGCAGTGGGCGCCTTCACATTGCGGTGTGAGGGGCAATGAAACGGCAAGCGTCCTCGCAAGGGAGGGTGCAATGGCAGCCACACACCTCAAAGCACCAAGCACGTACTTACAAGCAACAGCACAAATCCGAGCACTCATTCATGAGAAGTGGTTAAAGTCCTGGGAGGAATCCGACAGAGCACGTGGTGTCTGGCAGCGCATGCATCACCCAGATCGCGACGATCCATGATGGCGACTGAGGAGGTCAGAGCAGTCAATTATTGCGCAGTGCAGAACGGAACACTGTCCTATTGTAGCATATTTTCCCCGTTCTGCACGAACTTTGACTCCCGATGCCGTCATTGTGGAGAGAGCGCCGAAACAGTGACGCATGTCTTGTAAGAGTGTCCCCAGCTCCGCGAGCTAAGGGGGGACCTGTCTGTGCAGTCACTCGACTTGTATGGTATGAGGCACTACGCCGGACGGCTAAGTTTCTTGCCAGAGCACTACGGGAGGACTAGTCCTTCCTGCTCTGATTTTTCAATAGGAGTTCATCTCAGGTGACAGGAAGCACCCCTGCAGCGTTCCAGTGCTAAGCTCTCCCATGCCTGACACAGGCCCATTCACTTTTACATATTGTGGGCGTTTGATAAGAAAGTTTACAATCCAAGCTTGTATGTTTCTGGATATCAAGATGATGGTATAGATGATTCAGCATGAATAGTATTGCATCTTCTGTACTTCTTGATGGTTTGTAAGCGAACTGGTGCGGGTCAAGACGTTTTTCAACTTCTTTCAGTTGATGTTTTAAAATCATTTTCTCCAAGCACTTCATTGGAATTGATGTAAGTGCTACAGGACGTAGGCTGTTGGTGGAAGCTATGATCTTCTTTTTGGATTTTTGGGTACTGGAATTATTTCAGACGTCTTCCAAATGGAAGGTATTTTGTGTGGACTTGTTGAATATAGCACAAAAGATATAAGCCAGTTGTTCCGCACATAGCTTTACAAGTTTTCCCACTTAATTTGTCGTGGCCTTGGCAGTGTTTACTTGTTTAAATATTTTAGTCACTTCTTGTTTATTAAACAGTTCTTAAGATTGGTTTAGATTGCTGTTTTCAAATGGTGCCAATAAATCATGGTGGTCTTTCTCAAAGTTGTGGCAGTCAAATTGGCTGTAGAAATCATTTAATTCATTGACAAAACTGTTATTGTCAGCGACACACATTACTAACCAAAATGAAGTTTATTTAATCTTTTAAATTACAGACACACCTTTGCATATGAAGTTAATTATTTCCTAAATATCCATTTGTTAATCTAGTCATGCATGTTAATTATTCATTGGCTTTCCTCTCTGACTTAGGCTACCCCTTTATCACTATGGTCTTATGAAATAAAGAAATATGCCTTCTCTTTGTTTCTGATTAGGCTGTGTTTTTGTATTTGTAAGTTTTGCTACAGAGTTTTATGTATTTTGACTACTTTTACTTTTTAGATTTTTTCCTGGAGCTTCTAGATTAACTTGCCAAGTCATGTTACAAATTAATTAAGCTTTTTTTAAAAAATTTTTCAGGGGGTCAATCTTCTTATTACCTATGCGATTGCTCTGTTTGGCTCCATCTTGATTGTCAACAGTTTGGTAGGTATTTTTTTGGCCCATTATGTCTATGGCTTGTTACAAAATTGATATCACTATTTTGACTATGTCATTATCTTCTAAACATTATTTCTCAATTTTCAAGTCTTTGTCACAATCTCAGAATGACACTCAAGTACACTGATACTTTTTTTTGTTCATTATTGCATTTGATGAATGGAGCAGGAAGGGCTTGTTAACCTTGGCTGGCTGCCCATCTAAGAGAAGGAAAACCCTGATCCAAAATTATGCTGCCTTACGGCTATACCCAATGGGAAAGGCTTTGATGAAATAAAAAGCTATAATTGTAACTAAGGTTTTTATTGCAGGAAATGGTAATGGATATAAGCACACCACTACCTATAAATTCTTCTAATGGCAGGTGTCTCAAATAGATTCTGACAACCAGTCCAACTCTTGACCCTCTAATTTGAGATCGGTGGAACTCATATTACTGACAGAAAGGGCAAAGGCAAGCAACTGATGCCTAAACTAGTATGTTTCCAGCATAAGAAGCTGGCTTCCCATCTTCTTCTATTCTGTGGCATTTTACGTCTCTTCATATAGTCTGTTCCCTTTGCAACTTCTTGCATGACCAAAGAGACCAATTCTTGATACACATTTGCGGTCACAGGTTGGGCATTTGTAATCACCAGGCGCCATTGCATTTTCACCCTTCTTTCTGCTGCTGTTGTGTATGGCATCTGCAATCCAAGATCCTTAATGCTCTCTCTCCATGTGGATCTATCCAGTGCCACTTTTTCCCAGCTGCTAGTGTCAATTTTGAAGAGCTTCATGTCGCGTTTGCATACATCCTTATACCATAAAAGTGGGGACCAGCGGCTCTCCTGCCTTCTGTTAGATTGCCATACAGAATGTCTTGTGGAAATCGACTTACTGGCATTCCACGAATGTGGCCAAGCCTGCCAAGGTGTCTGATGCTGATAACAGAGCAGATGTCCTGGCACCCTGCTCTTCGTAGCACTTCCTCACTGGTTATTTTATCTTCAAACTTCTGCTGCCTTGCAGCTATACCCAAACATGGAAAAGGCTTTGGGAGTTAACCTGAGGAAAAAAAACAAGCTGGTGAGGCTTAGGCAGCTTTCAGTACACAGTGCTACACTCTGACAAAATCTATGATGCCGCTGATCCCAATCTGTATTGACTTCTGTTGTCCAAATGTATCGCTTCTTGGAACACATCAGCTGCTTGGATAGAGGGAACTGCTTTTGGGAAACATATTTAATCACAGCTATATAGTTGCTTCGTGACTGAAGGAGGCCATAGAATAGTAATCAGATTTATGTACTGTGAGCTTTATTAAATTATCATCTTTTTTATATTTTTTTTTTTTTTTTTAAACCTTTTTTTTTAAATGACAGATCTGTTTCCTGATCAGCATCTCTGCCAATATTACACATCTGAGAGACAATCGCTTTGCTACCTTCAACACTTACTCTCCAGGGGAGGAAATCCACTGTTCCAAGCACTCAGTTGTGGATACCAATATGTAAATATAGGAAGGGACACAACTCTCAATTCAGTTATCAGTTATCCCTAAAAAGGACTTGCCAAGCATAATACAAATCAATATTCCTCATGAATTTCTGCTTCATCTCAGATAGCGAAACATATATTTGGATAGCATTTTAAATCATGTCACGGATTTGTTCTCAATAAGATCAATTAGCATAATGTGTTGAAGTCGGTTTCATTGTCCCTCATATTTCCTCTGTCAGTTCATTCTTTACCTCAAATCATACTTGAAGTTTAAATTGTATTCAATTTCTTACAATTTATTCTTGAAAATCATAACAAGTGAATAAAATTTTTAATTTTTACTAAAACATTTTACAAATTATAAATCTGTATATTTCTGTAGTAACTATTTTTTTTTCTACATTGTGGATGTAATTATTAGTACCTTTATATTTAGGAAATAAAACTATGAGATTGATTGATGATATATGTTGGGCTATTTTATTATGTCGTGTATCCAAGTCTGAAGTCTTATACATATTTCTACCAGGGGCAGCCATTTTCAGATTTATAAAAAGAAATATTTTCTTCATTCTTAAATCTTAATTGTAAAATGCAATTTAATTATTTTTTTTTAACATTTTAATTAAACATTTATTTTTTATTTTTTTTTTCTACTTAAATTATCTGTCCCTTGAAACAGTTAACTAGCAGCTTATCTGGCAAGAAGTTTACTTCATGATATGCAATCTATATTTCTATAGTTAATAAGCATCTTGTCATATTTTGTTTTACATGTCTGTAGTTCTTTGTGCTATGAATGGTTTGATATGAATGCCTAGTTATTTATGATACTTTGAGAATTACAGACAAGAGATTCATAGTTTTGTTTGAATCATTAAACTCATTGTTTTTTTGTTTTGTTTTTTTTGTAAATATATATTTTTATACAATTTGAGTACAAGTATTAAAGTGTTTTAATTTTATATAATTACATTGTTACTCCTACACTAATATTTTCATTGGGGACGAAAATGGCTATAGTCCTGTGGGTACATTGAATTTAATAATTGCTCCCTAATTTTATAGGCAGCTATTCATCAACTGCCATCGTTTTATAAGAGTAATAATTGAGCACCATTTCTTTTCACAAAAGCCTTTTATACCTCACTTTACCTTACACTAAGAAACATCATAAAATAAGTTTGTAACCTTTTTTTAAACTAGATGTTTTAAAGTAATTTGTCTAAAATTGCTCAGATTTTGTCACACTTTTATATTTGGAAAAATGTTTATAGTTCTTCTCTATATTTTTATTACAGCAGTAGAAGATATTTCTTTTATCTGGTGCTTGTTAAATCTGTAGGTATCCTGTATCTGTGCCTAGAAAGATCATGATTTATCTTTCATCTTTACTCTTATGCTTAATATTATGTTACAGCTTCTCAAATTTTTTTCTCTAGGATAATCTTTCAAGTTTGAAACAGTGTAAAAATATTAATTGGCTCTAAAACATAAGTAAATGTATTGACTTTATATAAACAGTTCAGTTCATTGGACAACATAGGATGTGATCATTTTGTACTTAAGTACTGGATAGTCTGTTGACAAGAACATACATTGTGTTAGGAGATCACCAGGTGTAAATGTATAAGTAGAAAGTGCTTCAGTGGTTCCCAAGTCATGGTAAGCTGGGTTTAAAGTTCATGTTTTGTATCGCCTCTAAGTGAGAGCTTAATCTTGTCAAAATATAGATTACAAACACAATAACTACTTTTGCTCACTAACTAAAGACATAAAAAGATAAATGTAAAAACATTCTTTGATTCATGATACCCAACATGCAACTGAGCATTTTTCAGTATTCAGTTCAGATTAGTGAAATAATTGAATCAAAATATGCTCTGCCCATAGTGCTCTTTCAGTTCAATAGGATTTTGTCCAAATAAATGGCTGGTCCTTTACAGCCAATTTGACTGTGCACATAAATATTTGTCATGGTAGTGATACATTTTAAAATCAATCAGAAACTCAATTCACATCAAATATTTCCACTGGTGCTAAAAAAAGGGAGCAGATCTTTTTTGGAGAATTAGAATTTTGAACTCTCCTCTATTTGTTTTTTTTTATTTTCAAAATATTTGTGTGCTTTTTGGACAAAATGTGTCAGTTAACCTTAAGATCAAGAAACATTTTCTGTTTAAATAGCCATTTCAAGTTTTTACATACGCTCATGTCTTGTCCACCTTTAATTCGACATGCACAAATGTATTTCAGTGTAAATATAATTTGTATTTGTTCCTTTACAGTTGATGTACTTAATTAGTGATATTATTTAGACCATGGTCAAATCCAGATATGGCAACTAAATTATTTTTTTTCCTAAAGATTTTTTTTTCTTTGTGTTTTTGTTTAAGATTCTAAAACATTACAATTATAATATGTGTTGACTGTTCTCAGTGTATTCATAATATAATGATCTGCATTACATAAATGGAAAATGAAGCATATTAAGTTTTTATAAAGACTGCATCTTTAACTAAGTTTGTCATGAACTGACAAAAAATATCAAAACAAAGAAAAAATTAACTTATTAATATATTATTAATTGTTTTGAATCCTAAAATAATAAGAACCATTTTATAAATTTCAAGAAAAAAAAAAGTTGAATTGTGACTGTGAAGAAACAAAATGGGTTTTGTTGATCACTGACCCATAAAATGAAAAACAAAAAGGTTGTAGTTGATCATTCCACTATTTGTCTAGATAACATTGTGTCAAAAATATATCACTTTGATGCTGTCGTACTGCACATAACATTGAAATCAAATGTTTTTACCATAACCTTTTTGTTCTTACAAGCCAGTAACATTTCATATACAACAGATTATTACATACAGCCCTCACATCATTAAGGCATATCTGCTTAGATATGGAAATAAGAAATTCATAGTTCTCTTGTAAAGAACTAATGCTGTTCTCATAAGAGCTGTGGACTTAAGACTATCTTATCTTATATGATACAGATATCACTAACTAAGTTACTAGAAAGTTTAAATGAAATGCTTTCCAACATAATACAGACTCTAGAATTCATTAGTGCCCTCAATGATACCTTTAGGCTTTAGATCAGTCCTGATCATCATACCATGTATTTCATATGTAAGTAATTAGATGATATTAAAATAAGCTATTACAAAAAGTAATAACTAATTCTGATTTTTTTTTTTTTTTTACAACTGTTTAATGTGTTCTGTCTGAACAAATATAAATTTTATTTTTACGTACAATGCAATATGATTTTTTTTAAATATTATTATTTGATTGGTATTATGTTCTGTTGATCGATTGTTGTATCTGGAGTTTTCTTTTTTTTGGAGACAATTATCTCTATGAGTCATTATTGTAACATGTTAATGTAACATCAAACTTTGATAATAAATATCATTTTGTAACATCATCTGAAGGGGATTGTCAAGTTGAAGAGCAATACTTTGACAAGGGCTATAAACAAACAGAATTAACTTGATATTTCCCCTCAGGTTTTAGTTTTCAGTTTATGATGTTTATTGAGGAGTGTCTGATACATCTGTGCCATGAAGGGTCATTAGATAATATTTATCTTTCACAAGATGTAATACTTTCAAGTTGTAGTGTGGTATAGCACTCCACTGCTAATGTATTTACACTTTCAGATTAGGCTCCAATAAATTTTGCCAATTTTATTTCTTTTGATTACTAGTACTTATGAGTGTATAAAGCTTAGAATTGAGATAGAAATGGTAATGGTACCTTTTTCAGATCTTGCAGTCTATCAGGGCAGTTGATGTAAAGCTCCTCTGTTTCTATGGCTTAACATATGTCAGGTACCTTTAAGAGTTGGGTATAATCACAGGCATTAGAAAAATCCTGAAGTTTAAAATCACAGTCTTCACTGGGATTCAAACTCAAGAGCCCTGAGTTAATAGCTCAAGTGCTTTACTACTTTGCCACCATGCCCCATAGAATTGAAATGCTACAAAGAAAGGAAATAATCCTTGTATGAATATTTGTGTTCAGTTTGACTTATCTTCCCTTGTAAAACCTTTGTCTCTAGTTTGTTATATCATGCTGCTAGTTTACTTTTATGGCCCTGTCCTCAACACATCCTTCTCTTTCAGCTTGTTCAACTCAAGACTTTCAAGTGTTTGTTTCATCTTCCAAGTCTGCAGACCAGTAAATAAATGTGAATTACAAAAAAACATGTCTAAAAAGGAACAAAAGCATCAGCCTGGTGTTATTGAGATCACTTTTCCCAGAGTGCATTCTCTAATCCAGCACGCTGTTCTCATGTCACCAAATTAATCTCTCTTCACTCATGTTTTAGTTATTTACATTTGACTCTCAAGTTGTTTTGGTTTTTGTTGGCATAAAAAAGATTTCATCACATTTCCCATTCACATTGTCTCATGGGCCAAAGTTTCACATTTTCCATCCACATTGTCTCCTAGGTCAAAGTTTCACATTTTCCATCCACATTGTCTCATGGGCAAAGTTTCACATTTTCCATCCACATTGTCTCATGGGCCAAAGTTTCATGTTCAAAATGTTCCTATATATAGTTTTATTTTGCACATTTTGTTTTTCGAGTGAAAAAAAACAAAACGTCCATGCTTTCATATGTTTCAACTTGGCATCACATTGTTTCATTCAGGGTTACTGTTAGGGTCAGTGTGTCTTTCTTTTTCTTTTTGCAAAAGGCAATTTTCTACAAATTATAACTAGATCTACTCCCTGAAGCTTACCATCTAGTTTTTTCTGCCGGAAATACCAGTATTAATGACATAAAGGAATAATATTGTCTTGCTTATATTTAATACTTCATGGACAACAGTTCATTCTAATTGAGATTTTAAATGGGTAGCAGTTTACCTCTTGTCCAGAAAGTGCCAGTCTATGGATAACGGTTAATCTAATTTGGGATCAATGCTCTAATAATCTATATTTATTAGGCAAATTAATCCCCCACTTAAAAAAAAAACAGCAAAAATGATCATAATCCGAGTTATTTTTTTATTTTTATTTCATGAATTTCACTAAATGAAAGTGAATGTTTGACAGATATTTGAAATTGATCTTCTGGAGCTCATTGTTTCCTAGCTTGCTCATTTGATTTTACATTTTTTTAAAAATATTTGCCTTAGCCTCAAGTTTTATTGTAACTTTTGTACAATCTGTTTGGTTGATTGAATGTACTTTTACAAATACAGATAATAACTAATTGATGGCCCACAATATGTCTTTGTTGTTGTATTAATCAGTGGTATAAATGGTCTCTTAGACTATGGTTTAATGGTGATGTAATAATGACAGTATACTACAGTATAAAAAAAAACTGAATCACTTCCACAAGACCTAAGAAAAAATACCTGATACTGAAGTCCTTTGAAGTGCGAGCCTGCAAAGCATTCACACAATCCTGATGCAAGCCCAGCTGCGGTGGGCAGGACACACGTGCATAATTTAATACCCCTGCATACCTAAACAACTCCTGTAAGGCCAATTAAGGGAAGGAAAGCACTCACAAGGTGGACAAAGAAAATGCTTTAGGGACACCCTTAAAGCTTCTCTGAAACCCTTCAGCATTGACCCAGCCACCTGGGAGACAGAAGCACATGACAGAGCATCATGGCTTTGCACTGTGAAAACTGGTACAGAAATTGCTGAGGACGAGAACAGCGCTGGCAGAAGAAAAGCGTCAGCAAAAAAAAAAAAAGCAAACTGGAATAACCTGCCCAGTTCGCAGTGGAACATTCCGGGCTCATATAGGTCACATGAGGAGGCACAAAACCCCAGTGCAAAGCCCTCAGCCCCCTGGATGGCAAAAATGGTCATCATCAAACCACGACGGACGAACTATATATATATATTTATGAATGCCAGTGAAATATTGTCTATAAATTCATACTTTCATGAAACAAAGATTTGAGGCCAAAGTTACCTATGCCAGTGCATTTTCTAGGAGACCCATTGATTCTAGAGATACATGTACAATTGAATTCAAGCGTGGTCGAGAGGCTAAGTGTGCTTGAACTTGGATTGTCTTGGCCACCTAGAAGTGGGCTCGAGGTTTGACACTCGACTCGAGCAGAGTTGTGTTTACTGAGCGCCTAAAGGAAGCACGGAAAACCAACTCCTAGATACCCCCTCCCCTCAATGGTCCACAAATTAGATTGGACCAAAGTGCTCTGAACATGCTATAAGCATGAAAGTAGCAATATATAAAAGCTATAATAATAAAAATAATAACCGATTTACAAGCCGAAAAGTAGTTTCTAAAAAAGTCGATTCTAATAAAAGTAGTTTCTAATATCGTCACAGCCACTTTTTTAGTTATCTCCTGTCTGATTGTATGCTATGCTCTCAGCATAACTCAGCCCCCTTGATAGGTAACCAAAGCAGTTTTTGCCTTTCAGACCCACATCCCACTTTACATAAATATTAGTGAATCAAACATAGATCAACATTGCAGCAAAGGAAGAATTAAGGGACAGTTTTGTAATAATAATAATAATACAAAAAGAAACAACAAGTGCTCGACAAAATAAAACTCAGATATTTTGTCTTTTAATCAATTATATTTATTATGTATCCATTATTTATTATTTGCATTATCATTTGCAATGAATTGTACACAAGTGATTCATCAGTTATTATTGTTAGATACATAGTCTAGATATAAATTTGTAAAATATTTTAAAATTCCATTCAATTGAAATGAACACATAATGGACTCTATCCACACAAATATTGTGTAGATAGCTCTTTTCATTGACATAAAAATATAAAAATCTGAAGAAAACAAATCTTTTGTAACATATGAGTAATATTCTAATGTTAAATGCCTTCAATCAAAGAAATATCATTACCTGGTAGAAAGTTTTGTATAATAAGAAATGTTACTATAATAACAAGAACAATATAGATAGCAGTGAGATTTGATAGAAACAACACTCTACTGGCATTGTACTGGTGAGTAATACAAAACAGTAATACCTCATAAAAAGAATTATGCGTTGTCACAATGCTGTGTAGAACAGGTTTTTATAACAACCCCACTTAAGCTTATAACTGCCTACAAATGACACCACACACCATTTTTCGATGTTGATTCACACAAGTGCAGGTGTGTTATGGAGGTTCCCTTGTGCATGTTTACAAAACAACCAAAAAATTGCATAAAATTACAAAAACAAGATAATTTCAGTAAATGGAATTTCATTGACCTGAGTATTAAGCAACAAAAAAAATTGCAATAAATCAACAACCATGACATACAAAGTTTATAAAGTGTAAACAATATCTTTAAAAATCAGGATATTCATGTTTTCTAGATACTCATTATATTTTCACTATATAAACCTCTAGTATTTCTTAATTTACAGTGGGCTTGTTTTAATGAAGATCTCCTCAAGTGTCTACAACTCCTCGGTGGTACACCACTTGTAAGCATTTTCAAACATCTTCATCCAGGGGGAGAACTTGTGGGCATCTGTTACACTTTTTGGTGTCCAGGGGCACTGCCAGGTCCAGATACAACGTTCAGGGTGGGGCATGAGGGCCAGGTGTCTGCCGTCTGGGGAACAAACCCCTGCAATGCCTTGAGGTGAACCATTGGGGTTGAAGGGGTATGTTTCTGTGGGTTGTCCCTCCTCATCCACATATCTGAGTGGCACCAAGTTACTTGACTCTATCTTCGCTTGAAGGTCTGAAGTTTTGAACACCATACGCCCTAAATGGGAAGGAATATAATTGTTGCATTATAAACATGATTTCTTTCAATATAAAAGACATTTTTCATTTTATTATACCATTTTATTCCTTTTTATACCTGTTTTACTGAATAGAGCTGAATGAGCTCTCAATGAGTTTCTCATTTTGTTGTCAGACTAACTCACACAAAATTTCAGATATCAAGTTTTGAACATATTTATGTCTTGAGTAGATGCTACCTGGCAATGTGGTATGCACTTCAGACTGTCATCACAATGATTCCTAGTTCAAACCCTGCCTGCTGTCATCCACTGCCACCCAGAAGAAAGTTAGGCTACTACAGGGGTCGGCAACCTGCGGATTGCGAGCCACATGCGGCTCTTTGGGTGTTAAGCTGCGGCTCTTTAGTTCCATATGCAAACATGATTTATTTTATTGAAAAAATAAACATTTTAAAATAAAATCACTCTGGTTAATTAACAAGGAGATTCTATCTCTCAGCCACTTGTACTCGTTTTTCAGGTCATCCTTTCACCATGTCTTGAAATGTAACATATTTGCAGGTTCAGCTTTTTTCTGTGTTATTACTTGCTATAAATGAATCACAACTTTCCTTTTTTTGTCTTCTCGAGGTCCAAAAGAAAAACTTCTAGGAATGCTACCACTTTCGTGACAAACTAGAGGGGAAGATAGAGCGAATGCCTTTCAAAAATACCTCGAAGACATTAAGATCAGTTTAAATAAAATCTTTTCAATAGCCACTGATGGAGCCAGAAGTATGTATGACTGAAAAAAATAAAAGGGCAACAACCATTTTTGTAAGCAAAATAAACCTTGAAATTCTAATGTTTCACTGCATGATACACCAAGAAGCGCTTTGTACCCAAACAATTCCAGCCGAAATAGCTCATGAATTTGGTAATCAAGATTATTAACAGCATCTTGCCAAAAGCACTCTTCCATCGTCAAATAAAAGAATTCTTAAACGAAATGGAGACTCAATATTCCGACCTCCTTCTTCCCAATAAAGTGCTTGATGACTTTCCAAAGGTAAGGTGTTGAAACATTTTGCTTTGTGCTTGAATGAAATAGGTACATTACTAAATGAAAAAGGCATTATTCACCCTGAATTAGAGAATGACAAATGGTTGCAAAACTTTTTCACTAACAGCGAAACCCAAAATATATGTTTGGATAAAATTAAAGTTAAAGATGAATTTGTTGACAGATTTGAGCAATTCAAAACGACAAAACCATTCAAGCATTCCTAGTAAATCCTCTCAACACAAATAGTAACGTAATCTACATTGATCCATTTGAAATTGATACTGGATATTTAGACATGCAATTGATTGATTTAAAAAGTAAAGTTTTGTGGAGTGGGAAATTTGAGTTGAAAGTCAAGTTGGAAGAGTTGGAGCTCCAGAAATGTATGTAATGCAACAAAAATGGAAAGCTTTAAAAGAAATGCCTCAAGTTGAGGGACTTATATATGCGACACATAGAATAGTCCTCCAGATTGCTAAAGTGAGGTAAAGAAGTTTGCATTTGGAAAGCTATCTATCTTCAGATTGACATATTCGTGCGAGCAAGTGTTCTCCTGCATGAATATAATTATAACTAAAGTAAGAAGCCAACTAACAAATAAAATTTAGAGTCGTGTTTGAAACTAAAAACAAGTTATGAGCCAAATGTATCCAAACTTTCTAAAACCATGCAAAGCCATCGTTCCCATTGAATTTGTTTGCTCAATTGTTTGTTTGTGAAGTACAAGCTAGTGCTATATGTAAATGTTTCATTGTTTTAATTTTTTTACTTACATATTACTTGTATATAAATAAATAGAATTTTTTTCTTATGAAACAAATAGATTCGTTTTTTAATGAAAACATTCTATTTATACTAGTACTATTTATTGTTGGCAAGAAAAATATTTGTGGCTCTTTAAAAACTTAGAAATTTTGTAAATTGTCATTTTTGGCTATTCTGACTCAAAAGGTTGCCGACCGCTAGTACATATGAATCTTCATTTCTATAGTGTCACGTATTACGAATTGAATTCTACTTTTAAATGGCTTGCCTAGGGGAACGTGACAATAGAAAAAGGTAGTTGTGTCACTTATCTTAAGTCTGAATTTAATCAGAGACTTACAATGAATAACAAAAAAAAAATGACACAAGAAATCGGAAGGTAAAATATCAACTTAATGTTTAATCATAATATAACTCAATACAAAATGGAAGGGTTGACCAAAACCCTTTTACAAAAATGGCATGTAAAAATATTACAATACAAGAGTTTGAAAATATAATTACAAATACAAGCAAGGCCTTGAAAAAAAGAAAAATCTTAACTTACACGATCAATTGGTATACCACGCACGGGTCACGCAATGTCTCCGCTATTCTGTCTCACGGCTGTCTCCGTATGTCTGTCCGTCAACGTCACGCGGGCGGTCTTTATATAATCTACCGCGCGTCGATCTCAAGACAAATCTAGGAATTTCTCGAACCAAATACGTCATCAATTTCCCAGATCTAGAACGCTCTTCAAAGAGACAGAAAAAAAAAACACCCTCCTTTCAACCAGAGGTACACACACAGGTCAAGGACCGGTCACTGTCTGTGTGGCTTGACGAATAAAAAAGAAAAAAAACTTATTACACAAGGGGCAGACAACCTACCCGTCTCTTGACCGCATCAGGTCAAAGAAAAAAAAAAAAAAAACAACGCCTAGATACGTAACAATAGGAATGTCAGAAACTTATAAATCAATCAAATCGATACTAAAATATGGTCAGAGATCACATATTCCCAACAGATACAGACAGAGCTGACTAATTGAGTCAATAGTACTGCATTCAAGAAAAAAAAATTCTGCATCAGCACTAGGGACCTGCTTTTTGAATCCATAGCCTGAACTTTATATTGATATTTCAGGTCTTGATTAAAACAGCTAGACATCCTTATTCATTTTGAGTTTAATTTAGCACATCCAAATCCACACATTAACAAATGCAAGGACTACTGTTTTTTTATTTGGACTTTTACTGTGATAGAGATTAAAAATGGAATGTTTTTGAACAAACTTTGAGACTGAAAACCTAGTTTAAGTTCATAGAGAACCAGAGGTTTGTGGCAGTACGCATATAATCTATATAGTCTTTAATTTATCCCTTCAAAAAAGTTTCAAATATAGAACAAGGAGATAAAGCACAGCCTTGAAAGTTCCTGATTTTCAAAACAAAATATTAAACATATATTTTTTTGCAAAAAACTTTCTTACCTTCACCATGAGCAACCCACATCCCCCAGACAGTGCCTTCCATTCCGTTCAGCATGATGGCAGGAGACTTCTCCACCTTTATGGAGCTGAACCTTGACTCAAAGCGACCAGATGTGTTGTGATCCAGAAGTAATCCTTGCGAACCCACTAAACCAATTGATAGAATAATAAAGTAGCTGTCAGGTCTTCATCAAATTTTTTTTTAAACATGAATAAATCTTATGGTTTCATTTACAGTGAAAGAAAAACAGATTCGTCACACTCAAGTGTGTAAACTACAAGAGAAATAATGGGCTGGTCACAAGTATGACCATGAGTGGGAGGTCCATAATAGCAGATAAGGTCAGATTAAGTGGAAAAAAAAAAGAGAGACAGACCCTTCTAGAAAAGCAGTTATTTGCATAAATGAGTAAGGGTCAAGAAAGAGAGTATAATATATGACATGGTGGGTCTAGAAGCTTCTTGGTATGGTAATATTTAAGAAGCGTGGAGTTGGAGTTAATTTTTTGCTAGTTATTGTACACAGTTGGTTAGTCTTTGATCAGTATTATTACTCTTTTGGTAACTACTCTGTATCGACACTTCATATTGTTGTCATGTTTGAGTCTAAAGTTATTAAACTCAAGAAAGTTATATCAAACACTGTATCACTTCATTATGTACTTGAAGTGATTGAACTATATTAACGAAACCTCCAAATCCGCATGTCAGATGATTGTGGAGAAAATACACAGCTCTCTCTTCAAACACCATCATGACAAGATTATTTAAAAAGATAAACTTCTATGTTGACTACACAGTGAGTATTTCTTTTTGCTTGTCAATAGTTCAAGAATTGTTTTTTTTTTTAAATAACTACAATTTAAGTGAGAAAACATAAAACCCAAACTATGAATGAATAGAACTCATCATCTAGGACTAAGGGAAAGAAGAACACTTTTTAAAGCAAAAACAGGGCATCCACTTCTCCTTAGTAAATGTATAATCTCCTTAGAAAACATTCCTTACCTGTGTCATAAGGAGCCACCCATCCCAGCAAAGCCATCAGTTGACAACCATTACACACACCAAAACTGAAGGTGTCAGCACGGGCGTAGAAGGCAGACAATTCGGTTGCCACAACTGAGTTAAACTTGGCAGTCGCAGCCCAGCCTTGAGGTGAACAGGGAAAAAAAAGAATTAAAACGTTTAGAAATAAAAAGTTTCTGTATAAATATCTACTGTTTGAAATTATAATATTCTTTCTTAACGTAATAATATTTTTTTAAAAGTGAAAATATATGACTATGTGAGTCTACTGATTAAAAAAAAAGAAAAATATCTTTAATTAGTTAAGGAAAAGTCTTTACATCATTAGTTGATAATCACTAATTTCCATCAAATTTCAAAACAAAAATTTTTAACTTAGCAAACTAATTCTGCAACTACTTGCCACCACATCCCACTTGTACATATAGTGTGTGGGATTAGCTCTCACTCAAAGATGTAGTGAGATTATAGCACTGAAAGTTGTTCTAAGATTATAGCACTGAAAGTTTGTAGTGAGATTATAGCACTGAAAGTTTGTAGTAAGATTATAGCACTGAAAGTTTGTAGTGAGATTATAGCACTGAAAGTTTGTAGTGAGATTATAGCACTGAAAGTTGTTCTGAGATTATAGCGCTGAAAGTTTGTAGTGAGATTATAGCACTGAAAGTTTGTAGTGAGATTATAGCACTGAAAGTTTGTAGTGAGATTATAGCACTGAAAGTTTGTAGTGAGATTATATAGCACTGAAAATTTGTAGTGAGATTATAGCACTGAAAGTTTGTAGTGAGATTATATAGCACTGAAAATTTGTAGTGAGATTATAGCACTGAAAATTGTGAGATTATAGCACTGAAAGTTGCAGTGAGCTTATAGCACTGAAAGTTGCAGTGAGATTATAGCACCGAGTCTTGCTTCTCATTTCAATTGGCTTGTGTAAATAAATAGCTTTTAAAATAAGCGGTTACATTAAGAGCTAGACAATAGGGGAATAGTTCCTAGTTCTCAATGGACAATGAAATTAATTATATCACAGAAGATTTATTACACATGTACATCTTAAAGATATTTTGTTACCTTTAGCTGATCCACAGACATCTGCGTAACTAAATCCTCCAACAAAGGCCACACCTTTGAAGCAGGAGAGAGAAATTTTTTCTCGGATCAGGTCTTCCATGTTCACATCCCAGGCTTCAAAGCCGGTGAGGGTGAAGGCCGCAGCCATCTCCCTGTCTCCATTGCTGCCTTCTTCTCGTATGATAGCAATCTTTGGGTGATCAGCTGAGGAATTCAAACAAAACATTCTCAACTAAATGCTATTTATAATGAATAAATGAAACATAACAAGATTACATGTGAGCTGCTTTATAAATTCAAATACTATTGTTACAATGGTGTTGGGTAGTGATAAAATAAATAAAAAAATATATATATGATGGCCAATATCCAATTTCAAGCTTAATTATAAAATTTGTGAAAAACCAACAGAGCACCTCTTTACAAAATTTAAAAAAAAAAAAATTTTTTAAAGGTGAAATTAATAATTATGAAACAAGAAAACTCACACTGGACTTCTAGAAATAAATAAAAATATAGGCTTAATTCTAATTCAACAATATAAAGTAGTAGACTGAACATGAAGCTTAGATCTTATAGACTCAATGAAATGATTAGTGCCCTGATCCCAAGATTGTCTCTTCTATTTGTAGCTTGTCAATAACTCAGAACTGGAAAGTTGTCTGGTACTGGAAACAAATAATAAACCCTACATTATTCACTCTTCTATGTAATCATTACAAGCAGCCACCAGCCAATGTGTAATAAAACAATCCTGTTTATATTTCTCTGGCAACTTGAACAGCAAGTGACAACTAGGACGGCAGTTACACAAATGTTAAGTCATCATGACACATATATGAAATGGGAAAATGATTAAATCATTGTGTTCTTAAGCAATAATTTCTGCACTAAATTCTAGTAAATAGTTTTCTAAATTTTAAATATTTTGTGTGTGCTAACAATAATTCCAAAACAGAAATAATTTTTTATAGGTTACATAAGCGACAGCCACTTTCCCGTGTACTTTTTTCAAATACAAAACATGTTAAAATTGTGTAGAAATGATCCACTTCTACACAATATCTTTAATAAGGAAAAGAAGACTTCACTTCTATTTATAAACAAGAATAAAACTAACCAGATCTTTTGTTCCCATCATATGAACCTGGTCAACATTTTTTTGTTACTCCTATCAGAAAAATTTTTAAACCACAAAAGCAATCACTAATTCATAGCTGTCCCCATCTACAGCAGAGAGTAAATGATTATGTTGATTTATAATGTTTTGTAAGCAAGATTGTTTTTTTTCCTATATTTCACCTATTGGTCTGCCCACAACGCAAGCATCTGGGTCAAAGGTCACCACATAGTTTGGCTCTTTCCTATACTTTATGCCTGACTGCTCCTGTTGGACACACTTTGGATTGGACTGCATCCTCTCCAGGACAAAGCTGGTCTCCTCCCACATGTCTCTCAGTTCAGTCATGCACGACTCCAGCACCAGGCTGCCGTTGACAGACACAACAATCTGTAGATAACAAATTGGGACTCAGGAAATATATTTATAGGAAATCATACAATAGGATTGACCTTCTGTTATCCAAATAACATTTCAAGGAATGACTTGGGAAATAACAACACAATCAGACTTTCATTTTAAGCTGCTTTTTTTCAATGAATTGACATTCTTCAGATTATCCTTGAAGCATTTTTTTTTCTGTTTTGCAGTAATAATATACATTGATTTGATTAGAAAGCCCATTCAGACTCTGAAAAAAGGGTTTTACACAAGTCAAAGGAGATTTTGGTTCATGAGTCTGCTGAAAAATGGTGAAACTATTGGAACTTCTCTTTCCAGTCCACTAAGAGTGATGAACAAAATTGTGTTAATTTTTCTTCTTCTAGACAGCTTTTTGCTGCTCAGCTGTAGGCTTTTTTTGTAATCTCTGCTAAGGAATAGATTGATATTGTCCAGTTTGTTTGGTGTGGTAATTTCTTAGTAAAATTGCTTGGTAAAATTGCTTAGACTGATGCCCACTGGTTGAGCCTCTCTTCTTTGTGATAAGTGCAGTTTGCAGGCTTTTTCAGAGCATGGACTTAAGTTTTGGAACTCGCTCCCCATTGATACCAGACCAACATGTTTCACTACATCCAAGAAGAATATTAAAACTTATCTGTTCAAAAATTTCTTTAGATTAGTTTGTCAACTCTTATGTCTTATGTTTATGTTTGTTATGTTATTATAGTGCCTTGAGCCTACATTATGTTTGTTAGCAGTGCTTTATAAATAAAATTATTATTAATAATAATTAATGAAATAAAATGTTGTAACCAGGTAAACAAATATGGAAAAGCTTCAGACTTTTGTTAACAGATGCCTATGCCGGATATTAGGAATTAGGTGGCCAGAAAAGATAACTACTATCGATTTGTGGGAGAAAATTAGACAAAAGCCTATAGCCCAAGACATCACAAAACGAAAATGGAGCTGGATAGGATACACCCTGTGAAAACTAGCTACCAATGTTGCAAGGCAGGCACTTGAGTGGAACCCACAAGGAAAGAGAAAAGTGGGCAGACCCAAGCAAAACTGGAAGAGGTCAGTCATCAGTGAAGCTGAGGGTACTGAAAAGACATGGGAGCAGATGAAGAAAGCTGCTCAGAACCAGTTCAGTGGAGAGGTGTGGTTGCAGCCTTATGCTCCCCTGGGAGTACACAGGATTAAGTAAGTAAGTAAGTAAGAAGGTAATTTTAAAAAAAAATTAACTAAGAAGCTGACCTGTGCAGTATAGTCTCTACTCTCTACTGATTTGCCAATCATCATATAGGGTACATCACTCTTCTCTAGGCTGGCCACAACCTCACTGATGTCTTTCTTAGAGACCTCCAGCACTGCCCCTACCTCTTCAGCAAATAAAACTTGCATGGGATTGGCTGGAACAAATAAACATGCATTCATTTCCATAGCACAAAAATAATTCAAGGGAAAGAAATTTAGTTAGTCCACTAAATAAAAAAAAATATGAATAGGAAATTATAAAATAGTCATTATTAACCTATGACTAGAACTAGTGTTTATTGTACTTTTTTTTTAAAGATGCAACAGGAGCATAGCTAGGAATTTTCCATCATTTGGGGGCCGGGGGGGGGGGGGCGCTGACCTCTTTGGGGGCACCTGCATTTGCGTAATATTTAATATTTAATGTAAAAAAAACTCATTTGGGGGCCAGGGGGAATTTGCAGAGTTCCCCCCCTGCTCCCCCCCACCCTAGCAGACTAACTGAAAAACACAAAATAACATTATCTCTGACACTACTCCTTTGTTATCATCTTACCCTGTGTATCTTTGACTGGTATATCTATCACTAGGCCACAGTTCCCAGCAAATGCCATCTCCAGCAAACAAGTGATCAAACCACCATCACTGACATCATGACCAGCAGTGAGTTTTTTAGCTGAGAACACAGAATCAAAAATTATACTGAAGCCTCAAAATGTGGTGACTAGAATGCATACCATTTAAAAACATAAATTGAAAAAAAAGAAATGAATTGGTTCAAATAGATGTAGAGATAGTTTATATAAAAAAAGAAATATAACAATCTTGTTGGGGTGTAAAGCTACCAAGTGACTATAGTGTACATAGCCTCAAAAGTCTTTTGTGGTAACAAATATATGATTGGCCTAACCTATTCTCTTCAAGGATAAGAGGCAAAATTTTTAGCATGGATTTTAATCTCCAAGAAATTACTAATTTCAATAAATATTTAAAATCTGAAAAATTATCTGCAACCCAATTTTCATTGTTATTATGTAACATTAATCCCCATAATTGAAGTCAATGGGAATCTTTTTACAGTTATGGTTAAGATTTTCAAAAAAAGTCCCATTCTTTTTGCCCTAAAACTTTAGACTAGCATTTTTGCTTTTAAAGAATTATTATTTTTTCATAGAAGATTAATTTTGTTAAGAAAAATTCATAGGTCAACAGATCTTTATAATGCATTATTTGATGATGAGATTTGTTACAAGAACTAAGATGAAAATCTGTACATGAAATTTTTTAGCTCTGCTTTACCTTTGACTAGACACTGAACACCATTAAACAGTTTGACCAACTTATCAGCAGCTACGTCTGGAACATCATCCCCAAGCTGTTTGAAGCATTGAGCCAAAGCACTGCCACCTAGTCTCCAGTTGTCTCCACCACTTGCAGGAAGATATATGAGAACACCTGCAGGAAGAGAAGCATATAAACACTTTATCAATGACCATCTTAATCTTCTTCTAAGTTGTTTGCAAGTTTCCAACTTAACTATAAGAATATGGAATTATTTTTACACAAAGACAATAAAAATTGACAAAATTTCTTATTAAAAAAAAAGGCCAAAGAAATAAAAAAAAATAGAAGGTTTTTCAGATGCCAACTCAAACTCGAAGATATTTAAAAAAAGAAAAGGGGAAAATTGTAGATTTTTTTTCCCCTTGACTGCCTTATTCAAACTAAGTAAGTTAAAGAAAACTTTTAAAGAGTGTAGTCCATTTGATGCCCATGTTTCTTCAAGTTACAATAATTTACAAAATGAAACTTGATTCACTAAGTGCTAGCTTAGTTTGTAGTATTTTAAATTGTCCAATTTATTTTCAAAAGTTGCTAGTTTTAACCAATATCACAATCTTCCAATGTTTTAACCATACTGTAAGCTTTGACCCATTCAGACTGTGCTAACAGGCACTCTAGGCTGAATACTGACCTTCGCCCTCAGGACATTTGAGATCAGGGGTGACAGTTAAAGTTATGTTAGGACATCCAACATATGTTGAGATTACCAGAGTACCTGAAAATTCAATGAAATAATTAATAGCTATAGTTTTCCCTTTAGGATTACACTACAAAATTATAGATACTAATAAAATAGGAATAATAAAAATGACAATCAAGATCCTGTGCAGAAACAAAACAAATTCAATTTCATTTTTTTTCTGCCATTTTTTTAATACTTAATTTTTTTTCTCATAACAAGCTTTCACCATAAAGAGTCACAATAGTCTTTTAAACAAAAGGTGAAAGTGAAGTATTTTATTTCATAATCTATCCTGGTATTTCATATATAGTAGCCCTAGTAAAGAATGAAACATTTCAATATCTATTTCACTTTTATAGTTTGAACTTTCACTAAAGCCTATACACCCTGAATAAATATTAAACACTACTATAAACAAAGATTACCTGGAGCTTTCACTACCTCTGACCCCACTCTTGCTGCCATACTGAGTGAATCTTTACCCCCGTCCACTGCCACACCCACTTCCGTCATAAACTGGCACATGGCAATGCAAGTATCCAACAGGGCTACACCTTCGCCGTCCAGTTTGGCGGGCCACATCCAGTTGCCACTGCATTTCACATCCTGTGGGAAGCAATACAGCACCAATAAGTATCATAACATCAATATTAATATTGTATTACTTTTCACCAAGAAGGTCAAAAAAATTAAAGACTGTGAAATATAGCAAAAATAGAGGAATGGATGTATAACTAAAAGGACACTCATAAAATCCCAGCTGTACACCAGATTATCGATTTAAAAAATCCATGAAGATATAATTAATTTTGCCAAATATGTAAAACATGGGTTCATCAAGAGACTATGTTGTTGTTTTTAAAAATAGTTTTTGTGACTAACTACAAGTTTGAAAAGTCTAAGAAAGAAGTAGTGTTTCTATCAATAATTTGTTGTATTTAGACAAATTTAAGCAATAAATTGTTTTATCTGTGGGTATTTTGTTACACATTTTTAAGTGTTGCCAAATCAAAGTTAAATAAGATGTTTTATTGACACATTCTAAATCCAGGCAATGTATTTGGGGTGAAGAGCTCCAGGTCTCAGCCTGTTTGTTGGATAAAAGAGACAGTAGATGCGTTTCTACGACTTGCCTTATTAGTCAAATGAGAAGTTGTAAAGGGAAAAGATTGTCGAGATGTTTTAAGCCACAGACAGATGATATATTACTGTTTTATCCTAAGTCTTGAAGTGTAATTACTAAGAGTAACTTGGCACATAATGCGATACAATAAAAATACTTCTGCCATAAAACTTAAACCTCCTAATGTACAAAGAGATTTACCTTAATACAAGTGACGCTTGCAAACATCAGATTAGTTAGAGATTCAGCCACAGTCAGGCGAGCCCCGGCAGCTGGACTCAGCAGTCCTTTGACAGGTTGCTCTCCAATAGAAGTGGCTGCACCAACCTGAAATTTAGACCAAATTTTACTAATACTGGAACCCCTTTAGTTCAAAAAGTGTACATTTTACTAACTAAACAAAAATAAAAAGCGTAGAAACACTTGAATGACTCACTGTATCAAAATGAGACAGAGCTATAACAGCCACGTCAGCCAATGGTGTATGTAGGGGGCCGACACACTGCTGCTGGGCAACCAAACCTGTCACTGACCTATCCACCTGGAAACATTCAAACATTGAAATCTATTGTCAAAATGTTAATATTTTTATTTTTACATTTTACCATCACAGAAAAAATACAAGACACCAATCATAAAACAAACAGAAAATAAATATTTTCTTCTCTTGGTATTAAAATCATTGAATACAATCCAACTTCCTGATGTAAACTTCATATGCAATGTTTTATTGAAACTGTGGTATGAATGTATATTTCATTTGTTGTCATATATTTTGTTTCATATCATCACGTCATGTGTAATGCACAAATGTTAAGACATATTTCAATGATATTAAATATGATTTCTATCAAAATAAGCTGTAGTTGGGAAAAAAATATTTAAATGAGCAATTGAAAATATTTCCATTTTAGTGATTTAGATTTCTACAAATACTTATCTCTAGTTAAAATAAATAAAGCACAACTGACAATGGATTAGGTCATGTATTAATTAATTAGAGAAATTTAATTAGAATCAATCAAGATGTCTAACAAAATTTAAAAAGATTGAAAAAAGTCTTATTTATGTTTCAATTGAATACCAAACCTTGCCCAAGATTTATAAAATGTGCTGAAATTGATATAAGTGCATTTCATCAGACTGAGTACAATTTTTTAAATGGGAAAAAAGTTGTTGTTTTTTTAAAGTTTAATTTACTCAGCATTGTCAGAGACAAAAAAAAATATTTTTGTAAAGTTACAGAACAAGGTTCAATGACCTAGCAAAACTATGATTAAAAAAAAGTCTGGACGTCATCAAGGCTAGCATCAGTGTATCATTTGAAGATTTCCAAAGGTACTACAAAAATCCTAATCTCTCTAAAAAAAATTATTATTTAGTACATAGTAGATAATAATGATGGTGTTTTTTTAAGTCAGTCCTTCAGTTAAACAAAGGGAAATATGTATGACTATAATTCAAATGGAATAATGATGGAATAGTAACCTTATTAGTCAGATAACGTTTGCTTCCAACAGAAGGCAGACGCAAGACTCGACTCAGAGCTTCCTGAATTGTCAAGGCTGCTGGAAGACTAAGTGACTGCAATGCTGGCTGGATTCTGGTCATTTCAAACACCTGGAAAGAAAAACATCAATAACTCTTTTTGCTTCATCTGGGAGACTGTTTTCTTACATTAAATTACAAAGAGTTGGACAGTTCTAGTTGATACATTTCTTCACAACTACAAATTTTACATAAAAGCTTATAAAACCAGCACAACAATGATTAGTTTCTCAAATGCCCAATACCCTTTTGGCATTAAAACTAATCATAATCATTACTAGACCTTTAATTGAGATAGTGAGGGTGCTGAGGTAATAACTGCCAAACCTATTAAAAGTTGTTTTTATTTCAGAATAGTCTATAGTTGGCCTCCTTCACTCGTAGAACGACTATGGTTCATCTCAAATACTTCTTCATGTATCTATGGAGCCCTACTTTGGAGAGACACTCCTGTCTACATATATGGCAGGTCAAGGTGGCTTTCGTTTTGGTGATAGAGGAGCCAGCCATTTTTCGACGCTTTTCTTCCAGAGCAGAATATTGTCATTTTGTTCATCCAGTTTTTTTCTTCTGGCAACCTTTCCTGTCATTAACAGGTCTATCTGGTTGTTCCATGGATGACCCCACCTTTGATGGCTTAGCCTTTTTATTCCCATATAATCATTGTCAACATTGTACAAATTAACAAATGGCATGCATTACTCATTAGTATGAATGAATATATAACATACTTTGCGTGGCATTGATCCAAGAACATAGTCCAGCTCCAAGTCCACAGGTTTTCTCTTTGACTCACAGTCAACTTCTGACTGAAAATCTTCAAGCTGGATCTGTGCACAAATCAAAGATATCAAAAAACACACGTGACAACTTATCTTTGAATGGCTTTTTCAAATTCAAACCTGAGCTTTACATTTGTTTAAAAAAAAAATTCAATTAAATGCTAAATTAAAAAAAACAACTCACTTTCCTAAATTTTGTTGAACAAGATGTAACAATAACTTATGAAAAAAATATAGCAAAGAAGAAAAAAAACTTGCCCATATGATTAGCTACTATGTTTAGCATAACAAGTTTTATAAGTCAATGAAAGAAAAACATTTGAAAACTTTTGGTTACTTAAAAAAAATCTGTTCCTTACCTTGCCAGTACCAGTGACTGTTCCTACATTACACACTGGGCATCTCTCCCTGCTGCCTATTGCTTTAATAAGGGGCAGATCTTGTCTCCCCACCAGCAGGGCATTGCTTTCCTGATACTCTGCCCCCCATAACTCCATGACACTAATGGTAGGGTCACCCAGTTGAAAGTCTTTGGCTCTGATAACAGCCCCTGCTGGTTCCACAAGTTCCTTAAGAACATTTCCTGACAGGAATAGAAGTTTACTTTTATTCATATGCATTGAGTTCTTCTCAACAGCATTTATTTATAATCTAAACTAAGATGCTGTAATCATGAATTATGAATTGAAGCTGTCAACAGAACTAACCATTTCCTCCAGCGCCTTGGTCATGGATAGTCCTGATAGGGTTCACTTGACCCCTCTCCACACATGCTCGTATCAAACGGTTCATCTTCTGCTCCATCTCCGCATCTCCTCGTTGAACTGCGCTAAAATCCAGCTGTGCGTCATTGTCCCCTTGTACTTGGACACTAGAGGCAGCACCTCCGCCCAGACCAATTCGATAAACAGGCCCACCCACCTTCACAACCTCCATATCTACAAGCAAATGGGAAAAAAAAAAAAAAAACACAAACATTACAAAATGAATATCTATATATTCTTCCTTTGAATATGTTGATGTAGAGACAGAAGATTAGGCATATCAAATAAAATGTCTTATATTTTAGTTTTGATACCAGACTGATTTAGAACCAAGCTTAACTCATTAAGTAATATATGTTCAGAAGAGTAAATGATGGCCATTAACCTCATAAGCAACATGGAATCAGTTGAACTTCCTTTCCAAGTCTAACAAAAAATGTTTAGGTCTCGAAAGGAGATAACTAAATGCTAGAATACTAAATGGACATCCAATCAGTTCTCTTTTACACTAACAATTCAATAACTTAGTTTCACTTTAGTTTCATTTTCTGTTTTCTAGTTCAGAGAAGTTTTTAAAACTATCATTTTGATGCATCAGGAAACTTGTGAAGCTAATAGATTCATTGGTATTTAATCAATTACAAAGAGCTTCAAGCTTCTCAGCAGTAAAAAGATGGCAAGAAAAAGAAAAAAAAAACAATAATTTACAATAACAATACAGTAACAAACTTGTTTCAACCATTAGGATCTTAACAACGTCCTTTCCCTATAGGCTATTTCCAAATAAAATGTTGGTAAGAAAATGTTTTGAACTCAAGTGTGGGCATGAAAACTGTTTTCAAAATAACATTTCAAGCTCTACAAATTAGTTTTAGACTGAACACTTATTCAGATTGTGCTTGAAAAATAAAAACTGTTTTCTGTTTGAACACACAATGAATGCAAATTATTTTTATTTATTTCATGACAGTAGTCACAATCAAAGCTGCACAGGGTTTTTATCTAGCATCATTTAAATTTACCTTTCGCTGGCTTGTCTTTGGTCACATGCACAGCTTCCATACTGCCTATCCCACCGCTGAACATGATAGGTTTGATGTATTCACGCCTGTCACCATTGGCAGTTGTCACACCAAAGGACCTGGCAAACCCGGTGATGACAGGTTCACCAAACTTGTTGCCGTAATCTGATGCACCGTTACTGGCTTCAACTGCCACAACAGCGGGGAGTGCAAAGTTGGCAGGGTATTTGTAAAGTTCATCTTCCCAAGGTAGATTGTAGCCTGGGGGGTTGAGGAAAAAAAAAATTACATTTCCTAGGTTAAAATTAACACAGTCAGTTTTCCTTTCCTTCTTTTATTTGAAAAACTTGCATAAGCTGATTGTAATTTTTGAGCATTTCACAAACTGCTAAGATGGAAACTAAATAGTACTCTAACTAAAACAATGGAAGACTGGTTTTCAAAATAGGTTGAAAAATAAATGTCCTATTTAATTTATTTTGCCAGAGACTCTAATCTAATACTTCATTATCTAACCCCCTCACCATAAAAAAAAAATCTAAATTATATCTAAAGTCTCTTCTAATTCCAAACCAAGTAATGCAGAATGTTGGTAACACCAAGATATTTTGTTGAATCAGGTACCTTTAATATTTAGATTCCCGAAAGAATATCCAGCTGTTCCTGCTACAACATAGGCACCTCTCCCTGTGGCTTGGACATCTCTGATTCTGCCACCAGTTCCTGTTGTGGCTCCAGGAAATGGAGCAACTCCTGTCATAGAAAAGAAGATTATTTAATCTAGTTTTAATTGTACAAGGTGAATACAGCAAAGAAAATGACAAACTGCTAAAACAGTTTCACAATTTTGCAGTCTCTATCAGAAGTGTATATCCAAGTTAAGTACCTACACCCTTATATACCATCTCTTACCCATTAGATCACCAAATCCTATTTATTACTTCTTATAATGATGTCATTGGTGTAAATATTAAAACTTCCTTTTTCCGAAATATTTTCTTTTTAGGGCAGAGAAGGATCAGTCCAAGAGCTTCAAATTTTTTACTCAATAGATGCAGGGCTAGCCTTAAGCATGTGCCACACAAATTTGCATTTGCATATCACTATTAGTCATGGCTCGTCACAGGATTTTAAAGATGTAGGACTTACTGGGTTAACATATTTAGTGTAGGCCTATTATATGACTGACGCAGCTTCAATTAATCCACTGATGCATATTGCATTTGAGTTTCTTACTATGCATGTTGTATAAGAAATATTGATATAATGATCTAATTAATAGTTATAGTTGTTATTGTAAAAAAATTTAGAAGAGGGACCTCGCAAGCATCCATTAAATTGGGCCATTAATAGATGGGAAAACAAATTGGGGTTTGGTGTGTCAGTCATTTGTATCAATCTGGCCAGTCGGTGTGGAAGGTACCACCACTTCAGTTTACACGTAAAGACAGTAAAAAAAATAATTCTTTTTCATTCACTTTTTTTTTTAAAATAATACATTACACAGCTTTGAAAACTGAAAAGAATGGTCAATGTTATTTGCAAATATATCCCTACTATCTTTGCTTCTGTTTACATTAAAAGTCAATGAAAAAATTAAGTAAATTGTTATGGCACATTTAGGAATTACTTGTTTCATAAATAGGGGAAGTTGTGATTTAGAGACAATGACGCAAATAGCAAAAATGACTAGGTTTTTAGGAAGAATAGTGAAATAGAAACCGATGTAAATAGATTACCTTTAGACAGCTTTACAGAGAGGAGCTTTTGTGAGCGTAAATATTTAGCTTGACGACATTAAATGGTTCCTTTTGTTATTATCAAACATATTCGACTTTGGCCTTCAGCCTCGACTATATTCTATTGTTGGCCTTTTGTCTGTGTTATTGGATTTCGTTATTTTCGTGTTACCTCTATTTGAATTAGCTGCATTAGAGACAGCACGGAAGTGCCTAACAATATATATATTTTATATATATGTATTTTTTATAAATTATTTATTAAATAACAGTTTTAATTTAAGTTCTGAAAAAATCTTTAGCACTTTGCTTTTAAAGAATGAAAAAGGATGATGAAATCATCTTTAAGCATCACTTAACTTAAATAGACAAGACATTGGGACCAACAAGATTTTACCTGTAGGGAAATTATGGGTCTCAGCAGTAAATATGATATGCCTTTGTTTAGGTTCCACACTCAGTTTGCCTGGTCCAATACCATTCTCAGCAACAAGGGGGTTGATTGAAAAACCTTCAATGGCACTTTTGAAGGAAATAAACTTTAATACATGAATGAAGAAACAAACACAGATATAGCAATGAAAAGACAAAAAAAATCTCTCAATGAAGATATCAACAACCTATTTCCCTATTTCTATTTGTTAGAATCAAATCTTAAATATAGTTCTAGGCTGCATTAAAAAATACACAAACTTGATTGACCCACCTACTGTTGTCACTGAATTTAATTACATTATTTCCATTGCTAGATAACTGGGTGTTCATGATCATGGAAAACAAAGACTCTGGCCACTCTTGGCCATCAACCACCAGACGACCTTTGAAAAACCAATGCCTGCTGTGTTCACTGAAATAAAATACAAAGAAGAAATTAACACAAAAGTAATTAACTTTAGTGTACTTCAAAATTAAAGAAAAAAAAATACTTTTACTATCTTTTTTTTTTTTTTTATAAAAAAAATAAATGTTTCATATTTTTTTAAAATAATTCTTTCTCTTAGCTTTACACTCTTCATGGTTGGAAGGTGGAAGAAAAAGGTTGGTCTAATTTGGAAGTCTCGGAATCCCTGAAACTAGCAACAAAGTTGATAGAGGATCACACTAATAATGCAAATGTCATGGGCTTGATCCCATTTTTTTTTAAAAATAAAAATCAACCCTAATTAGAGCAAATCAAATTCAATTACATCCAATCCTATCCAAACTTATTTGAATATTTAATTGGAATTTTTGTTCTTTTTATACTACTTATTTTCAAAAGAAAAATTTATTATAATTCTAATTTTTAAAAAAATTATTAAAAAAAAGTTTTACAATTATATGATTTTTAGTTAAGAGAGTGAAATTAATGTCTTACCTGTTTGACTGTGCCAGATCAAAGCACTCTACACTTGTTGGATTCCTTAAAATTTTCTCTTGAAATAGCTTTGTGTAGTAGTCTAGGTCCCAATTATCAAAAGCTAGCCCTACATACAGAACATCAAATAAAATCAGTGAAACGCACTACCTTTTATGTTCTTGCAAGAAATATAATTTGTTTTGGGCATTACGTCAAAAGTAAACAAGAAACTAAATAGTCCATTCTGCTTACCTAAAGTTTTGTTAGCATGCTCTAAAGCTGACCTCCCCTGTCCAAGTATGTCCACTTTAAACACAGGATCAGGCTTGACATAGATCTCAAACGTGATGAGGGGTTGAGGGTAGCGACACTGAGTCATCTGGTCATGGAGACTGTTCACTATCTGTCAATAAGGAAATCTCAACTAAATAAGAGACCAAAATAAATGCGTTTCTTTCAGCACCAGGTTTAAAACAGAAATAAAAATGTGCCAAAACGAGGATATCATGATCATTACTTTCCATTGCATTAATAAAGAAAGACAATGAAGTTTTGTGTCAGAAAAAAATTCAAATATTAGTTCCATGGTCATTGTACTAGTTATATTAAAGAACTTTACCTTAACAACTGTAAATAAAATAAGAATTAGCAAATCAGACTTATAATGAATATTTATATTTTTAAATGTGTCAGGATGTAAAGAGAGCTTGTGTTAGGAATAAAAAGAATTTATATTTACATTGAAACCAGACAACAAAATAGTCTGAAAGAGTCTGATAGACAGATGTGTTTTATTATTACTATCATTATCTACAATTTTCAAAGGTCTTATAATAAGCCTATATCTAAATCTAAATTTAAACTACTAGATTGAACTGGTCCACAACACAAGCCATTAATATTTTTTCAGTCTAATCTTATTAATTAGATAAGACTTCAATGTTTAACGCCCACAAGAGAAGAGAAAAGGCTGGGAAACCAAAACAAACAAAATGTCAAAAGGATTGTCAAGTAAGTCAAGTCGATGTCTAAAAAAGTAAGTTTTTATTTTTAAAAAATGATACTTTTTCCTGTAAGTATTTTTATTTGTTTCAAAGAATGTACAGTCAAGTCTTGTTAAAAAAAACTACCAGTTAATAAGAACAGCCATTTAGGATGAAATCCTAAAAGAAATTAAATCTTATTATAATCTAATCTGGTTAATTGGACAAAAAAGATAGCACCTGGATGCATTTCCATTAACTGGATTTGACTGCATTAAATTAGACTTACTAAAGATCAAAATGTAAATGAATCAATACTTACATTATGTTCTTCTTCTGTACTTGGCAGCGATCCATTTTGAAAAGTGATAAGATAAATGATAGAAGTCTCAACACGCTTGACATGATTGATACCAAGTGAGTTGCAGATGGAAACACAATTTGTTGAGGATGCAGTAGAAAAATTTAGCCTGGTGAGAATTATGTGGATGATAGTCAAATTTTAACTATTCTTACATATGTGCTTTAACTTTTCAGTAGGCCACAAACAATAATCAGATCATACACACTACCAAAATATAAAACATCCTAACTACCATAATATAAACCATCCTATTTATTGGCTAAATGTTTTTAAACCAACAAAATCATCTTGACAAAAGTCATATAAATATTAATTTTTAGTTAATTAAAAATTGTATAATTTTTTTAAAAATTATTCTAAACCAAGCTGAGAAAGCAAACTTGTTTATCTATAAATAAAAGTCCTATGCCATCCTCTTTTTTTTTTCTTCTTTTATTAAGTACAAAAAGTTTTCCACTTTGAAAATGTGTTTTTTGTTTTTAGGAAATTTGATAGAATACTAATTGCGAGCTAGATCTAATGTATATAGTTCAAAGAATTTGATTTTCTCAATTTAGTAGACAGCTCACTGAACATTGTCTTCACTCACCGTGTAAATAGATGTTTTAATTGTTTAAAGTAATGCATACAAAATTTGTTTGAAGCAGCTATTTAATAGCTAGATTATGTTTGTTTTATAACAAACAAACAAACAAAAAACCAGTTAAAACCAATGCATAGACTAAGATTGTATCATCTGTAACATAACATTACTTTACCTGGGTCCTATTTCAAAGAACAGTGAACAATCTGATTTCTTCTGTAGTCTAGCTTTCTCATTTAAATTGTCCTTTTGAAATGGAACTGACAGAATCCATTTCATGATCTTAAGCTCATCTTCAGTTAAGTCTGGAAAAAACAAAAAATATAAATGTTTTATTAGAAAAAAAAAATAATAAAAAGAGAGAAAAACACATAAAAATATTAATTCTAAAGAATTTGGTTTATACATTTGCAATGCAGTTGTATATTGTTTTTGTATAACATTTATATTATTTCTTCTTCTCCTATTCTCATTATAATGGTAGAGGGTCTGAACTTTGCTGTAGAAAAGGGGGGAGGGACCATTCATGACAGTCTGACTGGTGGGACTAATTGTTGATAGCATAATTTGTTAGAACCCTGGGTTATAATTGAATGAGTAATGTATTAGAAATATGTAGAACTAGGATCTATATAAAGCTTGTAGTTTATGAATAAGGTTAGTTGCTTAACAATGAGTTAAAGAGTCTCTACATTTAGCAGCTGTGTTATGAGTCAGTGAAAGCAAGAAAACAGAAAACATTACTTTTAAGTAATAGTTTAAGTAGGAGGCACAGTGGCTGAGCTGTAAAGAGCTTGGCTTCCCCACTGGGGTCCTGGGTTCAAATTCTGGTGATGACTGGGATTTTTAATTTCGGGATCTTTGGGAAAATTAAAGGCGTTTGGTTGTTATGCTGGCCACATGACACCCTCGTTAACCATGGACCACAGAAACAGATGACCTTCACATCATCTGCCCCATAGATCGCAAGGTCTGAAAGGAGAACTTTTTAACTTAATAGTGTAAGTAGTCTAATATCAGAGATAAACTGTAATGTAGTTTCCAGATCAGGCAGCTCTCCACAAAGATTTTCTTGTACATTTTCTTTTAGCAAAAGTGTGTATTTTGAAAATACAGAGTACTATGTAAACTTACCATTCTCAGAGGTTTCAATATAGTAACAAATTTCAGTGTCGACGGTGAACTCACTTTCGCCAACAGCAGATTTAATTTTTGAAGCTGTTGACTCCAACTGGTGAGGAGCATGTCCTGGATAGCTGTAAAGTCTGATCAGCTGACTCATTTCTTGGATTCAGTGATACGACTGTAAAAAAGAAATTGAAAGGCCAGCATTACAAAATAACTAAAACATTTACCGACTACTTTCAAAAATTAAAAAAATGGTAATTATTATAGAATCAATAAGTATGATTTTATTTTAGTATATATTTTCGTAGTAATAAGGAAAGACAGATGTAAATGACTAACAAGAAACAGATTAATTTTGGGTCAAATGTGGTAAAGAAATAAATCTCTATAGATTATTGTCCTACTTCAAGACAATCATTATTTCTTAGAATCTTTGGAGAATACAAATTTAAAAAAAAAAAACATTATATAAATGCCATCAGTTCTAAGAGAGAAAGTTGTCAATTAATTTATTCTTTTAGAATATTAACACAGTGAATGACAGACTCACAGTCACAGTTTGTGAAAAAAAAAAATAATTAAAAAACTAATGTATGATTTAACACTTCAGTAAATATGTCAAAAATATGTATCATAATAGATCTACTTTGACCTCACATTATTCTTATCTTGAAAGTTGTCCAAAGTGGTTGCTTAAATTTGTCAATAAAATTCTTATCTAGTAATTCTAATGACTCTGATTAAATCAGACCATCCTAATAGTTCTAGTTCATTTTTGAATGACATGACAAAATCAAGACAAAAAATATATTTAGCTGATTCAAATTCAATATAAAAATATCTATAGATTTATATCAAAGATACCATAGATAAGATATATATCTAGATTCTATGACTATTAAGACCATAGATGATAGGCATGATATACATATAAATCTAATTAGATAGAATCTAGATCAATATTGCATATATATTAGGGTGGTCCAAAAAAAATTATTTTTGAAATTTCAAACGCTTTAGTCGTATTCTAGGTTCATTTTATGTTAAAAGTGCCAGATAATATTTTAAAGAAATTCTGAGCGGGTTTAGAGGTTGCGCAGACAGTCTAAAATTATCCCAAATAATAGCAATGAGACAGGAAATAAACACATGGTAATAAATCAATAATGTTTATTTTTACATTAATTTTGGCTGTCCAGTGAGGCCACTCACAACCGTTGTCTTCTTAGAGTCAGAAAATACATGACAATGTAGCTGAACTAGTTGAAGAAGGTACTGTTTCTGTTGTTCATCATTGGTCGAAATGGAGTTATACTCTTGGATCAGTTTCACTCCTCGTTCGGCACAATCATTCACCACCTTGAGGCCTTGAACGATTCGGAGGGTTTCTTGGTAGTGGTCATTCTCTTTCCACGTCTCCCATTCTGTGTCAGATATGAATCAGGCAGTTGAAGAATTTGGAAAAATTTTCTGGTAGATGTGGTGACGAAGGAACTCAGGGGTCTCTTTTCGTCACAATCACGTAACGCTTGTGTTGGGGGTGGCGTAGCTCCAGGAATTGTGTCCATGTTCCGCACCATCTCTCTCCCCTCTCTTCCAGTCCAACTCGCTCATCAAAAAAGGCAAAGCCGACCAGCAGCTCACTGAGATACCAAAAGATGTCGTCAGAATGCGACAGAAGTGGCCCGACAAATTGTCGGATTCTTGTACGACGTCAATTGACCAAGGAGATGCAGATCATTAGCTGGAGCGTAAACTGAAAATGGTGCCTGAAACCATGCTTCTACGTACACTTTAATGACGAACGAATTGAACGTCATGAGGGCTTTATCTTTAGAAGCTTTCAACTTGAATTGCGATTTGAATATCCATATCTTCAGACTGTAGATGATTTTCGCCATCCACCTTGCACGGTGCAGAGCTCCTGGAGCTTTGAACCGAATTCCTTTTGGCGGTGATCCGCCGAGGAAGATGATCGTGAGCTCCAAAAGTTCCTCATAATCATCTCTTGGCTGTGAAATTGCCAATGTGGTCTCCGCAAACCTAATCACACGTTCTTTGAATGACGTAATTGCTACTTCGTCACTGGCAGTATCGAAGTTGGTTTGGTCAATGTCCTGCCAGAAGTCCCGAAAACGTTTGAATATGGCGATGTCTGGCCCAGATGATGCTTCTATTTTCATTGCTGTAAATGCCTTTTCCACAACAATTTCCAAAATGTGATGGCGACATGGCAGATGGAGAAGATCTTTCAAAAGGCGCTCTTCGATCAGGTGGCAAGCGAGCGCCTGTGTGTCGACCAGTGTTGCTGACAGTTGTATCGAAACACATTCCAACAACATTGTCTCGAAGTTTCCAGTTATCGATGCATGTAATGATGGCTGATGCCTAACGTTCACCAGTACCAGAAACCAATTACGGCCAGGCGATCCACTTTACCTTGATTAGCGACACGTGGTAACAGTTTGCCGTCCCAATGAATTACTAATTGGCCATTTGGAGAAAATGCATTCTGAATAGAGTTCGCTTCAGATTCACGGTGTTCAATTCTTGCACGACGTATGGAACTTCGGCTCACAGGTAGCTAGCTGTTGCACATCGTGTCCAAGAGCATGAGCTTCTGAGGCCAGTAGGTACACCGCTTCTCTATCATTTCAAATAATGTGAACAAACGACGGGCATTTCAACCGTGCAAGATTGAAATTATATATAATTTATAGAGAGAGAATCAATCTATTATGCTATATTATTAAATTACAATAGCATCAAATTAACCAAAATGTTCTTTTAAAGCAAGTTAAAGCAAAAAATTATAAGTAGCTCTGAATGAAAAAAATCTGTATTTTAATGGATGTGCGCAAGTTCTAAACAGCTTTCAATCAACATAAAATTACACAAACTGAATTTCTCATCTATAGGGTCCATCTGAAGGGGTAAGACATAAAAACTGAAATACTCATGTTTTTTCCATATACTTGTGGACCACCCTAATATATATGTATAATATAAATTATAAGGCAGCTTTAAGCTTTCTTCTTAAATGATGGCCAATGATTTTATGCCTAAAATTAATCTTACTCTTACATTAATGATCAAACTACATAACTAGAATAATATGCCGCCTATCTTAAAATTATAAAATATGAGTCTAGCCAGGGGGAGATGGGTTTCCCTGAATTTTGTGACTGGTTTTTTGCTTTAACTCTTTCTCTCCCAATCGAAGATACCATTGCTGATTTTACCCCATTCTGCAACCCAATTGATGATATTATCGTTGATGCTTAAAAAGTCAGTGTTTTTTCCATCACAAAGTATTTTAATTGCTCATAATTTAACCTTAAATAGGATCACTTTGTGAAAAAAAATAGGGATTTGTTCATTTTTTTAAGAGTGGAGGTTTAAAAAAGGCTAAATGTTTCTATATCAATTTTCATGGAGTGTTGACATGGGATAGTGAATAGTGACCTCAAGACAATTAATTTAAATGTTTCATAATATATGTCATATATTTAGTTTTGTGAAATATGAATAAATAACTATTTTAAAAAATACAACATTTAGTTTAATTAAAATCATAAAATATTGCCTTGATCTAGTCCTAAAGAGACTTGTCCACAGTCTGTAAGTTTTTATTTTTAAATTCCATTTTTATCCAAAAATAAACTTTTATGGGGAGGGGGGTGATTTTAGCCAACCCAGCCCACAGTTTTTTGACATTAAAAACCCCCTGTGCAGTAAAAAAAAGCAAAAATAAGTCACTGAATTCTATGAGCATAGCCAATAGGGGTTTTGAATATAAAGTTAAAACCCCTTCATCAATACTAAACTAAAGAAACTACAATCACCAAATTCTATGAGTGTAGCCAATGGGGGTTTTCAGCTTAAAAACCCTCCAACAATAGAATTCCCTTTTTTATAAAGCAAACTACAATCACCAAATTCCATGAGTGTAGCCAACAGAGGTTTTGCGGTCAAACCCCCCCCCCCCCCTCCTTTTTACAACAAAAGCACAGCTACAATTACTAAATTTCATGAACGTAGCCAAAAAAGGTTTTACAGATTCCCTCCCCCCCTCTAATGACATTTTTTATATTTAAGCCATTTTCTACCAGTAGTTGGGCTCTATCAATAAAATGCAGTGAATAGCAAATTTGGTTTTTAATAGAAGAGTAGCAGGATGATGCACTGTAGATACACCAGAATATGAATTTTTTTTTTTATATACCGGAAATGATGCTTAGCCCCAGGGCTCTGCTGAAAAAGATCATGGTGCTCCCCCAAGCCCCTACAGTCTTTCTGCTAACTAAAGCAAGAGCCTATTTTAGGGTATTTAAAAACATCCAAAAGAATGAAGGGTCAAAGTGTAATGAAGATTAATTATGTATACACACACACATTTATATATATATTATATACTTACACACATAAAATACTAAATAGTCTATATATATATATATAATATATATATATTATATATAATTATATGGATCTATACAATATATATATAAATCCCTTCCACCAAAAAATATGTATACACACACATATATATATGTGGTGTATATATATACACACACACAAAATATTATATAAAGTTAAAGTCTTAGAGTTAGAGTCTATATAGATCTAGAAATCCCTCCCACCAAAAAAAAAAAATCCTGGCTATGCACATGTCCATGAGGATGATTGCCATGATACATCATAGAGTCAGATCTGTCTCTTGACTACTCTTGAGTTTTACTGACCTTTATTTAATAAGAACACAGAATTCACAGATTAACAGAAAGAAAGAAAAAACAAGGAAAAGAAATACTGAGAGTGAGAAGGTAGATCTAGAAAATGTTACAAAGTTTAAAAATGTCACACATTCAATCAATTATGAATTAGTGTACTTGTAGTATGGGTACAGGACAGGCATCATTCATTTAAATTTCAATCATTGCCATAACTAATAAACTATGATTTGATAAACTGAACATGAACACTCGGAACAGGGCCCTGACACTGACAGGGCAGCGATTCTGTCAATTCAGAGGATTCTGCGCGTTTGACTGTGTGATTGTCACTGTGGAGACTGTGTCAGTGTGTGCATTTGTTATTTATTTGAATAATAAAAAAAAAACCGACCACTCGTCCACTGCCACTGCAAAAAAAAAGTTGACCATCAAGAGATTCAAATTCAAGAAAGTCTGTCTATTATCTACTAGACTTAAACAGTAACTTGCTCTATAAGTATAAGATCTAGATATAGATCTAGAAGTCTACTGTTCTAGCCAAAAGAGAACAACAGAAAAACATGTTGTTCTTTACTTACCGACAAGGCACGATAGTTTCACTGACCTATATTTCATAAGGATATTGATGATGTATTGTGAAATAAAAATATCGCTAAAATACTGCGTCCACTTCGCATATTTAAAATGATAATAATATAACAAAAACATGGCTCAAAGCCTGAAACAGAAGGCTATGTTACAGCAATATAGGACACAGTAATAAGGACAAAAATTACGAGAAGCAAATCCTAAAACTCAATGCCGAAATGTGGTCACCATAACCAATTAGTTGCAAGGTTAATACACTAACACATAATTTGATCGGTAATGATACTCCTCCTTATCACAAATACTCGCTACAAGAGGTTTGATCGAGTCTATTGATCATCTGCTGTACTGGGATATGCCTATTTTGACCGACAAAGTGGGTGCATTGTGGATCCAGGCGCCACTCACAAAGTTTCTGTTTGTATCTTTCTGCTTCACTAGATCCGGATTTCTATGGCTGTCTTTGCAAGATCAGCCCCATTATTTCCTGCATCAAATATACTTTTAATTAAAGCTTTGCAAGTGGAACAATCCTGTTTCGCGAAGATATGGTGTAGGAAATGTAACTTGTGCAAGATGACAATGGTGTCAACCGGGGGGGGGGGGGGGGGGGGGGATTCAGCTTGAGTTCACAATCTTTGCTGAAGAGCGCTACAACCTATGGTTTTGTTTTTCCTTTCTGATTAAAAAAAATATAACAAGTGGTTTAAAAAATTTTCTTTATATGCCAATCATCTCACTTCAGTGTGAAATAGCAGAACTGTAGAACCTTTTTTTGGATTCACTAAACTCATTACAGCACTTTGAAAACAATCGAATGTTTGTTTTAAAATACCCAATTTTCACAAACTTCAAAAGGCCAATAGGCTTTTGTTGCGTTTATGCGTGTACCTGATAGAAAAAAAAATCTGAACAAAAATACGGATAGTTGGGATCAAACCTGATAGATGCTATAAAAAGAAATAGCCTGAAACAAGCGTGTGAAAATACATATTTACAGTACTTTATTTGTTGAGTCTTTTACCCAAGATCTGTGTATATTTTTTAGGACTAGCTTAATTAATTACTTCAACTTCCCGGCATTTTTCCGACATACAATTATTTCAATAATTGTAGAAATAAAAAATTGTGGTGATTTTAAAACTTTAATTTCTTAACTTTTAATGATTTTTTAAAAGGTGTTACTGTAATCAATTGTGAATATTCGTTTGTTATGAATGTCACTATTTTGTGTCTGTTTTAATTTCTTAATGTTTTCTTCTCCTGCTGTTTATATCTGATTTCTCTTATCAGCTGTTGTGAGACATTGGTCCAAAATAATGCTAAACGTATATATATATATAAAAAATCGCAAGTGAATATATGAAAGAACTTGTTTTAGATGAAGTCCATTAATTATGATTGCTTTGAAAAATTAATCTCACACATGCCATGGGCATTGTCATTATAGCCATATATATCTATAAAATCTTGTTATAATCTGTAATCTATATAATCATAAATATTTAAGTTGAATTCGATTTGCAACTATAGAATCAGTATAGATCTACTTCTAGAATATATATCTAGGTTATAAATTTACTCTAGACTGTAACTCTAGAAAGTCTAGATCTAGAGTCTTAGACTTAGTCTTAATTCTCATACGATAGACTAGATTAAAGTCTTGTATACTATATAAACATATAATTATTGCTATAAACCTGGTGGTGGCACAGATGGGGGTAGTGGTGTGAGTGTAGTCAGCCGACGCAAATCGCCCCAGGCCAGCGCTAGACGAGCGGTCAACCGTGACGAGTTACGACGGTCGGCCGAGACGAGTGTCCACATCATGGTTCGGGAAGGATCGACGTCGTAAACAAAGCTCAGGAGCGTCACGAGAGTTGTAGTCATCTGACCACCTAGAAACGTCGAGCAGCGTTCTGTCCGGTTCGAGAAGGCCTGTAGGGACCATATATATGAGCGGAGGTGTCGCAGTCTAGACAGTTGAGAAAAGGGGCTCAATACAGCGTGGTTCACGAGAGGGTTTCAGAACAAGGTCGACTACAGAACAGTTCAACGGTGTGGTTCTGTGTGGAGCATTACGACGGTTCAGTGCGAAGTACTGTCAAGTACAGTTGAGACGACTGGCATCTTGATCTTGGTCTGTGATCGAGTCCGACACAACGAGCCTAGTGTGTGAAGTCAGTCCTGAACTGTTGAACCCAGTGCAAGCCCGGAACGAGACGGAGAGGCCAGTGCAAGAGTTGATACGGCGGAACGGTGTTATCGGAGAGGTATTTGTACAGTGTAAGTGTTGCCAATTGTACAGTATTGGCTGTTATTTATTCAACTATTAAAGTGTTACGTTACATTGGAGCCCTGATTTATCAAGTTCTTTAAGTTGGTGGTGTCTGGTGCAGTTTGCAGAGAGCCTGGATAGTGAGATTCGTAACAATATATATATATATATATATATATATATATATATATATACACTGCATTTGTGGACCAAATCAAGGCTTTCGACACGATCGATGGTATTTGGTAGGATTTTGGCCAGGCTCGAATGCCCAACTACGCTCCTATTCATTCTTAAGCAGTTTCATGTGAGACAAAAAGGCCAGATCAAACACAATGGTGACCTGTCTGATCCTTTCCCAATAGAAAATGGTGTGAAGCAGGGCTATGTACTTGCTCCTACTCTATTCGCTATCTTCTTTGGCGTAATGCTGGATCAAATGAGGCAGCCATTACGCGTAGGCATCTACATCAGCTTATTCATTCAGACGGCAATGTGTTCAATCTTCGACGTCTACAATCCCATACAAAAACAAAAGAAATGGTCGTATCAGAGCTTCCTATGCCGATGATCGCGCAATGCTAGCCCACAATGAAAAGGATCTCCAGATCGCGGTCAACGAATTCGCATACGCTGCCGCCTCTTTCTGTTTATCCATTTAACATACCTCGAGAAAACGTAAGTCACGTTCCAGAATTGACCCAATAAAACCTACTCAGCCCCAAAGATCACCGTAAATGGACGTTCCCTTAACGTGGTAGACCACTTCACATATCTAGTATAATCTAGGATGCCAAAAATAAAAAAATGTAATTTGGTAGGCACGATTTACAGAAAGGGTTCTATTAATTATATAGGCTATGGCTGAAAAAAACAAACTATAAATACTTTTAATTTTACACTGCTCATAACTGCTGTATAACTCATACAAACTTATCTTTTTCCAAATATTTCCCATAATAATTTGTTCTTTATCGTCCAGTCTATATAGAAATATATATATGTCTATGGGCTATTCGCGTCTGACACATATATAATTTTTATGTGCAGCAGCAAAGCTCATTTACTTCTTGATATTCGTGTGGAAATTAGTAATAGCTAGCCTTCGCGTCTTAACATAATTGAATATAATATAGGCTTTTAATGAAACCATTGAATTTTTGGGAGCCCCCAAGCAAGTGATGCTTTTATATTTTAATAAATTTGATACTATATGTGATCCTAGCACTGACAATAATAGTGACAATGATGAATACGATTACCATAACCTCATATAATATAGTCATATTTAGATCTAGATATTTGTTAATTTAAAAAAAAAGTCTTTAAATTCTTTGTTAAGAGAATGTAACTTTAAGTCTTATGATGACGAGTTAGTGTTAAGTATATCTTTGTAGAATGGAATATTCTAATGTAATAGAGTGATATTCTAATGTAGCGAAACACCGGTTAACTATATTTGGTTCTCGTTAATGAAATCAGCCGTAATACAAAACGCTCTCCATATCGCACGCAGCTCCAGTGGCACAATCGGTTAGCGCGCCGTACTTATAGACAGTACCTTCCCCATGCCTGCCGTGGGATAAGTTATGCGGAGGTTGTGAGTTCGATCCTCACCTGGAGCAAGCTTTTTTTTTTAATTCTCATAATGTTTTATATAATTAACGTTTTTAGTTTGGAGAAGAAGATATGTCTGTGCTTACAATTACAGGATATTAGATCCTGCTTGGTTACAGTAACGAAGTCGTCAAATATAATGACTTTAATAAAATTATTGGTAGGGCTAGTGTTTCAGAGTTTAGAATCCTTCAAACTAAACGTAGACGTTGTATTTATATTTAAAATAAAAAAGGTTTCTAGGTTTCGTATTATATGATTTAAAATGTTATATTTCTTGACATATGTTTTCAGCCCTTATTATTTAAAGGGAGAGTGATCCTTAAAGGATTACGGGCAGGACATGGCCGATGTGCCTAAACTCAAAACTCAAACATAGCATTCGCGTCATTTCTAACTAACATTATAGTGTAAAACACTTTTCCAATGGAGAACTTCTTAAAAGTGTAAAAAAGAAAAAAAATGTTCTTTTTTTCTTTTAACTCTTAATAATCTTACAGGTTTGGATTAGGATGTAAACTCTCTTCAACTCTGAAGGAACATACGAAACATGTCAAACAAACAAACAAAAAATATTAGATTGGCTTAAATGCTATTGTTTTGGTTACGATCCGTGAATCCACTAAGGAAGCTAGATTTATCAATGAAGAAGTCTGTTACTTATTATTATAACTTATAATACTTACTGTGAAGTATTTTAGTGATGTATTTTTATGAAAAAAAAAAAAGCTTAGATATATAGCTTTGCTTTTACAATAGAAAAAAAAGGTAGCTATTGCACCAGAACTTTGCAAGATCTAAAATATCATGGCATTTGATTTTCACTTTCTTTTCCAGTTGTTGCGATATAAACGTGACGCGATCAAAAAAGAAACACGTATAGACCTTATTGTATTATGTAGAATGAAATGTATCAAGGAATGGTTTAACTCCTAAATAGTTGTTGCTGCAGTGCTTCATTGAATACTAACATGCTAGTAAACAATATACAATTACGTACTATATAACATTATGTCTGTTTTAGTTTTTGTATTAATTGACTTTTATTTATATAATATATCGGTACGTATTAACTGGTAGAAAATCATGAATATTTTTTATAATTTGTCGAAAAAGTAAACCTCTTTTGATACGATAATAGACATGCCTGTACCTTCCAAAACTTGTTTTCAGTCATGGACACTTGTATGTTGCTTTCTCCGGAGTTCCTTCTTTTCATTCACTCACAGTCGTTAGCCCAGACCCACCTCACTTGGACAACTGTCACGTGTCTTTCAGGAAGAGTTCACCCGTCACTAAATAGTGGCGTGCGCTATGCCGCGGGTCGGCTATTTATATATATTAATATAGATATATGTGAGTAATAAAAATGTACTTCTGTTCCGAATCGCCGAAAATTGATTGATTGATAACAAATAGTACATATAGCCATGTTCAGTCAGACTTGTATATCTATGATATATAGGTCTGTGAACGCTATTCGGCTATTCATAAAACATATGAAATAGGCCTACATCTAAGAGAGGAAAAAAAAATCTAAAATGAAGTAAAAAAATGAAATCAACAAATAATATTTTATCGAATATTTATTTTCTCATATTCAGATTTTATTGGTTTGAAAAAGAAACATCAATTACAATTTCAATAATAATAATAATAAAAAAAAGACAACTCTTCATATACCATTTGGACTACTGTCTCACATTTTACAATAAATATTGCTATAAATATATAGATTCAAATTATTTCTAGAAATAAGTTCCACATTGTTTGCATAAATTTCAACGAAAGTTAAAAAGTGTGATTTATTCTCATGCTAAATCTCATGGCATCATTTGAATTATACATGTCGAACAAAGTCAAGAGAGAAATTTGAAAAAAAAAAAAGGAATTGGGGAGGGGATTTTTTGAAAGATGGACGATATATAGCCATATGTACTCAAACCTCGGATTTTAGTCCAACATAATATTTTCCTGTGTTTCAGTGGCGTACCTAGGGTCGGGAGAGGGGATTCTACATTTCAAATTCCCTTCCCTCCTGGGCCACACTTGAGGAGGACCCCAAATGAAGGTCAGAAATGTGTTTTTACATTACGCCATTATATCATATCATGATGTAGAATGTCAAAATTCATGGGCATCTAAATAAGTCAAGCCCCCTTTCCCGGCCCCCAAATCTCTAGCTACGCCACTGCTTTGTTTTTTCATAGTTAATAGGAATTGACTAAATTTTTAGTTAAAATGAACTCGGACCAACCGAACTTATGTCAGGTAACCATTAAAGCTGGATGGACTCAAATGCTCCCGAAATAATAAAAAAAAAACCAGTCTTCATCAGGATTCTAATCCGGGACTCTGGACCCTTCAGTTCGGAAGCACTCATGCACCGCACTTTTTAGGGCATACAACATGAAGCTAACAGCACCGCCATTGGTAATTTGCACAGGGATTCAATATTAAAAACTCCTCTCTTGGGGATATTTATTCAAACGGTCACTTATATTAGTCAATAATAAACTACGTTAATGAAATAGAAAACAGGCGAAGACTTTTTAAATGTAATCTAATGAAATACTAATATTACTTGATTTCCAATATACAATATTTTTCAAGGTCAAGGTTTTCATTGTATAGTTAAAAAATAAATAAATGTAATGTTCCCCTTTCAGACTATGCGGTCTATAGGGCAGACGATGTAAAAGTCATCTGTTTTTGTGGCCCGCGGTTAACACCTTTACTTTTCCCCAACTAATGCCAGGAATCCATCAGAGCTGGGTGGATTCACAGGCGCCCTGAAGATCCCGAAATTAAAAATCGCAGTCTTCACCTGGATTCGAACCCTTGGACCAACAGATTGTTGCCACTTTGTAAAGTCCTGTCTTGTAGCAACGAGCTAGTCTCCACTGCCCACAGGTTGGGACGTGGCAAGTCAGTGTTCGGGCTTTCTCGCTTGGGCCCTCCCTCCAAACATAGAACTTATATGAAAGTAGATATTAAGTGTTAACCCTTTTCCAAATTTGTTTTCTCTTAAAAGTAGGCCACATATCTGTCTACTTTTAACTCTTTCTCTCCGTAATTATTTTTCCACGTTTGGCGACAGAATTCATTTCGCTCAGTAGTGTTCCACTAGGCTGATATGATTGAGCTTCAATAACGTTTTCGCTTGTTGTCAGAAAATGTTTTAACCGGTATAGAATTAAAGGGGAATGGGAATGCATGCTCTTTATACATTAAAACAAATTAAAGTTTTAAAAATTGAAACATTAATTTAATTTAATGAGGTCTAATCAACGATGGTATCGTCGATTAGGAGAGAAAGAGCGAAGTTTTCTTGTCACACGGCGTTAAATGCAAATGAAATAAACAGTAGTTACATTTATGCTTGCAAAGATAAGTCGAATGATTTGAATGGAGATTGTCGTTGATATGCCTTATTTTCAATAAATATTTGAAACATTATAACAAATCACACGTGAAAGGATACCTTGATACGAATTTTACGCTTTAAGCACAACTACAATCATTAATTATAACAAAAGTCTCAACGATTTTCAATGCTTTCATTTAGTATTAATAGTTTTTCAACCTAATGTAGACACATAAATATATCACTCATAAAGAAACAGAATTATATATTTGTGTAAATATGTAGAAATGGTACACACATAGATGAATAATTGCGGGCAGGTTCTCAGTTATTGCTCTCACACAGGAATTTCACATTTATGCAAAGCTCCTTCTATAAGTATTATTGCGCCTATTGGTACATGTATTGTCAACTATTGAACAGAAGGAATCTCAAAGACAGTGATATTACTATGGTGTATATAAGCTTGCTGAAATTAAAGAATCCTTTATCGTTAAAATATTGATGTTTACGTAAAAATGTGTAACCTATAGTAATAATGCTAAAGCCCAGTCCAAAGAACCTAAGTCGAACGAACACAAAACAGATACAAACAACAACAACAACAACAACACATATCTAAGAGCTCAGGTCTTAAAGAGCTTAGTTAATTTTCACTCTGTCCTTTTGGTGGCACTAGGCGACTCCTTTGTTTGCCAATGCATAAGGCCGCCATGGATATATCATATAGCATGGTGGTATGTAAAAAAATAGAGTGTATTGTTTCTCTTTATGCATAAATCCTTTGAGCGAGATAGATATATTCGGATAAAAGATGTAAGTTACCTCTCTTATACAATCTAGTATGGCAGCATCCCTCGAAATAAACAATGGCAAACAATTGCAACAAATCTCACGTGTAAAAATCACACCCCTTGCTACCATCATGCAATCCTTGTGTTACAATACAATTAGAATCCATATCATTTGGATAATAACAATCCTAACTTTCTAATTCACCGCTACGAAACAATTAACCACAGTTTATGAAAGGTTCAAGGCAAACTGGTGATGACCTTTGACCTCGATTTATTCATCGTACTCTATATCTGTCATTTACTGGAACAAAGGGGATAAACAATGCAATGAAACTCATGTTATATAACAGGGCCGGCTTTAGCAGGGTGCGATGCTCTAGGCGTACATATCAAATATTTAAGAGCTAATTAATGTAATATTTACTTTTTTGTAGTGCGACAGGCCCTGACTGGCCACCCACTAATGCTAGCCCTGTTCTATCCACTATGTTAAATGTTTAATTACTACAAATTTTAAGAAGGCCCTTGGACCTAAACATTACCTTCATAAAACGCTAATTTCTGCATGTTACATGTTGATGTCTGAAAAAAAAAAAAGCGAATTTATTATGAAACTGAAAGTGAAACATCACCATAATGACAGTGATTAATAGCACAACTTTTAAAAATGTCATTAGCGATAAATCCAATTTGATGCAATCTTATGTCCATGAAAAGGCGTCACCCATTAAAAACTAGATATAGGGCCTAAACAATTAAAAAAATAGAATGTTACAATATGTGCTTGCAATGTATAATCTTATTTTTTTTAACAAAAAAAAATACATGTCTTCTGTTAACTAAGATAAGATAACTGTTGACGTCTAATACACCCGAAAAAAATATTAATGCAAAATACAAAAGCATTCCCATTGGCGTAGCTAAAGATTTCGAGGAATTGACCTTTTTAGGGGCCCCTGCATTTTGACATTCGACATCAGGACATGAGATAATGGTGTAATATTTAATCTAAAAAAAAAATCGGACACTCATTTGGGGGCCCTCAAGTTGGGGCTTGGGGGTTTGAAAAAATTGGACCCCTCCCCCATCAGCTATGCCACTGTGTAATTCCACTGTAGAAAAATAAAATTACGAACGTATGGATGTTAACTTTTATGTGTGGTTTTAAATGTGGTGTATTTTTATGAAACAAAAGGGTTCGCTTAATTAGTGTACATTACTGTGCAGAAGCTCCCATATGACAATAAAATAGCCTTTTTATCTCATATTTTTCGAGCTACAAAATATTGCCACATAGAATGTTCAACAGCCTCTATTTTTTTTAGATCTATATGCGACAGAAAGACATATTTCACAAACCAATAGGACTTAGACGTCCTCTAGAAATAAATACCCCCCCCCCCCCCCCCCCCCCCCCACAGATAGCGAAAATTATAAAACAAATTTAATATGAGATTAAATACAGTACACTCCCTTGTCCTGCACACATTCAAGTTTATGTAACCAGTAAAACGTATAATAATAAAATATATAACATTACGAATATAATTTGGTTATATCCATCGGTAGTGCAGGAGTAACAAATTGGACGTTTTACACTTTAAAAAGTTACATGTTTTATAATTAAAAGTTTAAACGTTTGATCAATACGGCATTATTCGCAAATAGTCGGGGCAGACACTGAACCACTTATGCATGAGACCAGAGAAACGCAGCCCTTATTTTCCCAAACTAATGTCAGGTACTCTAAAACCTGAGCACGATATTCTGCCTCAACGTGGCACTTGGGTGGAAACGATCATTTGAAAAAGTGATTAGCAAAACAAAACTCCTGTGGGAGTGTCCAAGGAAATGCGAGAGCTTTCCTATTGCACGGTGCGGAGTTGAAAGAGAGCTTCCACGTCCATGTTGATAATCCATGCGCCGTTCCGCAACGGACCGTTACACTAATGGCGTGTCCAGCACGGTTAGCTTGGTAAAACATAGGAAAATGGCAGGGGTTCCCGGTGTGCACGGCCTTCGGCCATGTATTTTAGTCCATGCACTCGAAGTGCCAGATACATCGGAAATAGCAATGTTTTTCATAGACATTGACTTGGACCTCTTCAAGACAGAACGGTTTGTTCAAGCAGGCTTACACGCCTAGAGTTCGAAGAGCATTCGGCTCAACTCTTTTGACAATCACATGGTGCCCTAAACAGTTGGTTAAGCGTTTTAAGGTCCCGATTTTCAAAATTATATAAGTAAGCATATTACAGGTCTGCCCCACTTACACCTATCAATTAGTCTGTCGGACTGTAAGAGCACCACACATGATATGTCGACCATCTTTCTGTATTTCTCTCTGTACTTTGCCATAATTATTGATTCTTTCATATGGGTCATGTGGGATGAGCGGTGAGGCTCTTGGCTTCCGAAACGAGTCTCGGGTTCGGATCTCGGTGAAGACTAGGATTTCGAACTTCAAGATCTTTAGGACGCCTCTGAGTCCACCCAAATCTAATGGTAACCTGGCCCTAATCTGGGAAATTAAACGCGGTTGGTCGTTGTGCTGGCCCCATGATACCTTTGTTGAATAAATAAATTTGACACCATCTGCCCCATTGATCGCAAGTTGAAACTGCATTATTAATCATTAGCGTTGATAATATATGAACAATAAAAATATTAATCAGTCATTTGATACCAACAATGGAAATTAATCCAGTATTCACAGGTATCGCTAAATATTTAGGGTTTTGTACAAGTAATTTCTCCCACAACCATTCTTGGGATTAAGCTGAAACTGAAACTTTAAGTAATTATTTATTGTACTTAACATAACATGAATCAATAAAAAAAATGTTTACCAATTAGTAAATTAATTATTGATAATTAATTATTTTGTTTGATATCAAATAAGAAGAAGTAACTTCTACATTACAGAGAGATTTGGATTAAATGCGGAGATCTTCCAATTAGATAAGCTTAGTCTTTTAAATAAGGATTTAAAAAAATGTTTTGCTTTGTCTAGTTTCTTCTATAGACAGGCCACTGAGGCCAGTCTATTCTTTCATACAATACAGTTAGAGAAAAAAAACAAAGACGCTTGCATCTGTCTTACGGTTTTTTGAGGCTGGATGTTGGTTCTAACAGTTCGCCGGTTAACTGGCATAGGCGGACGAAAGTTGTTCTCCATCAGCAGAGACGGATTACCAGAGTCCACAGCCTCGTGCAGTTTCCGAAGCATCACTAGCTGAAATAGTTCATGAAATTCATTAAAATTGTGATTAAAGTGTTACTAAAATTGTGATTAAAATTGTGATTAAAATGTGACTAAAATTGTGATTAAAATGTGACTAAAATTGTGATTAAAATGTGATTAATGTTGTGGTTAAAATTGTGATTAAAATGTGATTAAAATGTGATTAAAATGTGATTAAAGTTGTGATTAAAATAGTGATTAAAATGTGATTAAAATGTGATTAAAATGTGATTAAAATGTGATTAAAATGTGATTAAAGTTGTGATTAAAGTTGTGTAAAATGTGATTTAAAAATCTTGTTCAATTTCTTCTTTTTTTTTTCATTATTTTCTTTTTGTAAATGTTACTGTTATGTTTAAATGTTCAAACTTTGTCCATTTTATGTTCATTTCTCTCCTCAGTCAACTAACAAGGTTCGAGGTGTTTTAATGCCTTCAATAAGCTATACTGTCCCTCCCCCATGAGGCGATCTTAGCAGTGCGCGGTGCCCTGGGCGAGTGTCCTATCAAGGCCACTAATATTTGTACTATGGGCTGACTATTTATGGTGGGACCGCCCTTAAGACGCTGGGCTTGGGGTGGTTGTCCCACTCGCACCACCTAGGGCCGCCTCTGCTCCCATTTTTGTTTACCTCAGTGTAATTCATGCCTAAATATAGTTAAGTCATTGGGTACCCCACCACGCAAGAGTTATAAAAATCAACAAAGGCGCATTTTCCCTTTCACTTTCATAGAATAAAACAGATGGCAGCAGATGGCCTCTGAAAGAGGCAGCTGGAGAGCTCTCACGAAGGCCGCAAGACACACATTTGAGACCCAAAAGAAAAACCTTGAAGAAGACAGGCACAGGCAAGAAAAAGAAACATTAAATAGACACATGCGGAAAAAAAAGCTTTGTATTAGAATGTGACATTTTACGTCTGGAGAGATGATCTTTTCCCTTTGCAGCTTCTTGTGTGACTAAAGAGGCCAATCCTTGATACACAGCTGCTGTCACAGGTAGGGCATCTGTAATCATCAGGTGTCGTACTTTCACCCTTCTTTCTACTACTGTTGTGTATGGCATCTGCAAACCGGCATCAAAATTAGATGCTTTAGATGTGGCAATATATATGCTGGTCGAAACATGGTCTGCGCAATCACTTAAAATACTGCACTCATCCAGGACTCATCCTTGATCTTCGGAGTCGAAGTTAATTGCTACTTATTAGGATGATCGATATTAAACTAACAAAAAGAGTGAAAACAATGGTGAAACATAACAGTACTTAAATCTAGACAGCACAAAACATCTTCACCGACTGACCTGATCCTTTCGGACACTCAGCGGTTTGTTCAAGAGAATCCACGTGACTGTTTCCAGACACCCTGGCTGGGTCATGGACCCCTCGTAGGTCATGTAGTCGTAAGAATCAGGAAGCAAATGTTTGATAGAAAGTTCCGACAATGTTGCAGAGTTATCTAAATTGAAAACGAAAAAATACTATCTTTATAAATACTAGACAAGCCAGAAAACAGACCTACTATTTAATAAACTGTGACACACTGCACTCATCCTTAATTATGAAGACATAGCCACCATAGCTCTTTCGCTCCGTAATTACGTTCGTCGTTCCGATAGTATTTTTCATTTTGCTCATTTGTATTTCACTATTCTGTTCTGATTAAACTTGAATAACATTTTTTGTTTGCTATCAGTAAAGTTATATTTGGTATCGAATTATAGGAGAATGCAACACAAATTAAAGTTAATAAATCCAAAAATTAATTTAGTTTAATGGGGTTAAATCAACGTTAACAACTTCAATAAGGAAAAAAGGAGATATATTATTATTATTGGCAAATTGTTTGTTTATTAAGATTGTATGCATCTTCGTTTGAAATAACAAAACTTCCTTGACCTCATAATCTCATATTAAACAACTAAGATCCTAGCCATGGAGTTCTGATTTTTACAAAAGGATTCTATGTATCACATAAAAATGTGTTGACCTTCAGTTGTTGAACAGTATGGTTCATCTCGAACACTTTTTCACGTGCCTGTGCAGCCCTATTTTGGAGACACGCTCCCGTCTACATATACCGCAGGTTAAGATGGCTTTCGCTTTGGTGGTAGAGGAGCCAGCCATTTTTCGTGTGGCACGCTTTTCTTCCAGAGCAGAGGCCCATGTTTTTTTATGCTTTCTTGCTCACCATCTCTCTCCACGTAGTGCGGTCTAGGGCTATTTCTTCCCAATGGTCGGTATTAATGTTCACGGTCTTGAGGTCCCGTTAAATTACATCCACGTAACATAACATCACTTAGAAAGTCGGCGTAACAAAAGAGGAAAGGCTAAACTCGATCACAAAGGCGATTGAAACCCATGATGACCTTCTCAGCACTGTTGAAATACGCAAGTAGAGAGTGTACGGTCTTATAACAAGATCTCCAGAGCTCGCAAAGACTTTTCTACAGGGAACAAAACCAGGCAAAAGAAGAAGCAGATGGAAGGACAGCATTAAGAAATGAACGGGCCTGTTTATGGGAGAAACTCTAATCCTAGCAAAAGACAGAGGAATGAAGAGAGATGATTGTCAGACCATGTGTGGTGCCCGAACGGTCTAAACAGACTAAGGGTTATGACGATAGATGAAGTCCGATATTTGCTTGGAGATTTCATTATTCTCCCTAGCGCCATCTTTCTAACACACTCACACACAATTTTCTTTTCTTCTCCCTCTCTAGCATTCGTGATTTCCTCTCATTCCTTGCCACACATTCTTTCATTTCTCATACACACATCATGCTTTCTCTAGCTCTCTCACACTGTCCCTCTATGTCAATGTCTCTCCATTAGCCTCTTTCTCTCTCTTCATCTCTATAAGAGCCTCTCCTTCAAGTCTCTCTCGATTAGCATCTTTCTCTCTATCTCTTTATTTCGATATGCACACTTACAGGGGACTTGGTGGCTGAGCTTGGCTCCTGACCCTGGGGTCCTGAGTTCAAATCTCGGTAATGACTGGGGTTTTGAATTTCTGGATTTTAAGGGCGCTCCCTGTGTCCAGCCAACTCTAATGGGTACCTGACTTTAGTTGGGGAAAATAACGGCGGTTGGTCGTTGTGCTGGCCACATGACACCCTGCTCGTTAACGTTGGCCATAGAAACAGATGACCTTAACACCATCTGCCCTATAGATGGCGTGGTCTGAAAGGAGAGCTTTACTTTTGTTTTACTTACACTTACAAACAAGTGAAAACAATACGATTCATTCACTTAGTGATCATACAATGTATATAATCTTTTGACATTCTAGTCAAACTCCATTAGATCTACCTTTGAATGGCACGAGATTAATGGCTTGAATCAGATTGTCAAATTCCATGTTGGAGTGTTCTCCGATCTGAGGATACAAGAAAGTCAATATATATTTTAAAAGCAATACATATTTAATGCAATATATACTAATATGAACTCTATATAAATAACCATCTTATCCGACGACATATACAACAAATAATGTCACTTTAAATCACAGAGAAAATAATCAAGTCAAAGGACATGCAATCAGGACCGGTTTTATAATTTATAAGGCCCTTATCTATTTGGGATATAGGGTTATTTATAAATACAACCTCTTGCGTCCTAAGCTTTAGGTAAAACTAGATTGCAGTGTAAAACTATAGGTAAATTCAGAATTGAGTGTAAAGCTGTAGGTAAATCCAGAATTGAGTGTAAAGATGTAGGTAAATCCAGAATGAAGTGTAAAGCTATAAGTTAATCCAGAATGAAGTGTAAAGCTATAAGTTAATCCAGAATGAAGTGTAAAACTATAAGTTAATCCAGAATGAAGTGTAAAACTATAAGTTAATCCAGAATGAAGTGTAAAGCTATAGGTAAATACAGAAAGGAGGATAGACTGGTTGTTCACCAATGGGTTGCAGTCTGTGTTTATAACATGGCAATATAAGCACTAGATTGAGTAAATATCTTAGCGCAGCCTAGAAATAATTTTAATTGGTTATGGGACGAATGTTAATCCTTGCAATATTTGGTAAGATCCGATTCAAAATCTTAAATTTATTAAAAAACAACACATTATTCAAAGTAACAACATACGTACACACTAAAATTCAATTTCTAGAATAAATCGTCAGAAATAATTTCAATATCAAGCAGAAATCTATGGAATCCCAATTTAATATTGTTGCTCCGTACAGCTGACATATGACTTTTAGAATATCCTTAATTACAGTTACTGATTTGATTAAAATTATAATCTCCCTTAGGCTATTTTTAGTTCTATGTAAAGGATTATTGTTTCTGGAAATGAAATAACTTTCAACTTTAACCCGACTTACCTCATGAAGAGAGAGAGAGAGAGAGAGAGAGAGAGAGAGAGAGAGAGAGAGAGAGAGAGAGAGAGAGAGAGAGACTAGTTGCTATTGAAATATCCAAAGCAATTAAGAAAACTTATGAGTAACAAGAAAATTATTTATAGAAAAACAAACGATTACATACAATACCAAAAATGGCCAATGTTGCTACGCCATGAGAAGACATCTGAGCGTCCTTGAATGTGGAATAGAGCTCGGCGTTATATCCGTATATCTGGAGCTGTTCCATGGTGTGAAAAAAAAATACAACTTAATGAAGTGAAGAGATTATGCACAGAACTAACTCTCAAATGACGCAATCAATAACTGCAGTGCACACAGATAAGACAAAACAAAAACCAGAGAAGAATGACGCAGACAAGGAGTGAGCAGGAGGTCAAACTAAAATAAGAATTGAAAGTAGGTATGGACACATTGCATTACAAAATTGATTTCAGACATACCTCCATAGGAAATGGGCGGCCACCAACTGTGTGTTCAGATCCGAGCTGGTCTATCTTACCAAAGTGAAGTTTGATGTGGTTGGCTCTGCCGGAAGTGGAAGAGAGAGAGATGCAGACGATCATTGAAGCATGCGGCGTGGGCAGGGAATGTGCTCAATTAAAATTACGTTTGTGGAGATAGATTTGATTGTATCCAAACGATGACTCTCTATCTTTGTATTTCTTTCTTTTTTATATCTTTTATTTCTTTTCTATTTTTTTTCTTTCTTTCTAGCTCTATTTTTTCGTTCTTTCTTTCTGTTTTATCTCTTTCTCTCCTTTTTTTTCTTTCTTTTTTATATCTTTTCTTTCTTTTTTTTTTCTTTCTTTTGATTCTTGTTTTCTTTCTCTATTTTTTCTCCTTCTTTCTTTTACATATCTCTTTCTTTTTTTGTCTTTCTCCCTTTCCTTCTATCTCATTCTTTCTTTTTTTTTTCTTGTCTCTTTCTTTCTCTCTCCCCCCCCTATCTCCCCAACACATAAACACACATACTGTTAAATTCTTTCTCCTTCGCTGTGTCGCTAACATATAAAACAGACGACAAAAATAAAACTAAAGTAGCACTAATACACGAAACACTGAACCATATAACTTACACGTGCAAAAAACAAAAGTCTAATCAAATAGTTGGAAAAACTCAAAAGATAAAGGCACACTCCTTATTGTTTACTCTAAGACAAATGCGCACAAGTGCTACTGCGTCCCTAGTGCCATTAGATCAGCTAGGAAAACCACTATGACTTAGAAGAGTTTAATTCATGACCAGATTGACAAATGGTTAGATTTAGGACGTCAATATGTAATTTATAACGTAAGAATACCCCCACACAAATACACTCTTGTCGTTCCTCGCCGCTCTTACTCTCTCTCTCTGTCTCTCTCTCTCTCTCTCACACACACACACAAAGCATATGCAAAAAAAAAAGGTATCTTCTTGTTCCTTCAAAATATATAGCAGATAAATCTTATAGACACAAAGGTCTCTCTTTTTATTATTCGCTTGAAATTTTTTATATTGATTGTACACATGATTAGATTGAATACATGATTGTACATATTTTTATATTGATAGTACACATGATTAGATTGAATACATGATTGTACATATTTTTATATTGATTGTACACATGATTAGATTAAATACATGATTGTACATATTTTTATATTGATTGTACACATGATTAGATTAAATACATGATTGTACATATTTTTATATTGATTGTACACATGATTAGATTGAATTCATGATTGTACATATTTTTATATTGATTGTACACATGATTAGATTGAATACATGATTGTACATATGATTACAATGTATACATGATTGTACACATGATTGCATTGCATACATGATTGTACACATGATTAGAAACTTAAATAACTGCATGACCTGCATAAATGATCTTCAACTAGGGCCCTCGGGTCAGATTTGGCCCAATGACGAGATGTAATCCGACCTTTCGACATTTCTGCTCACAAGTGCACGATAAAGCAGATGATAATCGGCTCCATTGGACTTCACACACAAACCTATTTTTTTCTCGCAAATAAAGCCTGAGCGCTATGACCTCAGACTGAACAAAATTGGTCAGCACTGGCCTACATAATACAAACATTTACCAATTATTGCAACCTATGAAAGACTCAATTAAACTTCGCTCTAATCCAAGTTTTTAAAGACAACATGGAGGACTCATAAATCTCATTACCTGTAGGTGTAAGAGAGGGGGCCACCAGTGAAGGCGAAAGGCTGGTTCTCTGTCTCATTGATAAAGAAAGTGATGTCATTTCCGGTGTTGACAACACTTCCGTTGACCTGGAGATGAAGTGCGCACGTAAGACACGAGGACTAGCATTTAAGATTCATCTACTGATGTTTAGTAAAAAAAGAGTAAAGTTCCCCTTTCAGACCTTGCGATCTATGGGGCGATGATGTTAAGGCCATCTATTTCTATGGCCAACGGTTGACTTTCCCAACTAAATTCAGATGCCCATTAGAGTTGGATGGACTTAGGGGCGCCCTAAAAATCCAGAAGTTCAAAATCTTAGTCATCACCGAGATTCGAACACAGGACCGGGAGCGCTTAACCACTCAGCCACCGCACTAGAAAGATAGATTTATTAAGACCGATGAGAGATTAGAGAGACAGCCAATAGAGAAGAGGAGATAGATAAAGGAATAAAGGAAAGATAGAGAAGGACAGAAGAGAGACTATAGAGAGATAGTGAGATAAAGGAGTAATAGCAGGGCTAACAGTGAGAGAAAAAAGACCAAAAAGAGATAAGTGAAACAGCTGAAAGAGAGAAAGGAGTAAGACAGAAAAAGAGAGAGAGAGAGAGAGAGAGAGAGAGAGAGAGAGTCTTAAGGAAGAAATGGCTTTTGCCTATGCCCAACGCTGTATTATTATTGTTATTAATTGTATTATTGGTGACATGTTGCACAGTCTAGTATTGTTACAACAATGATTGTTGAAAATGTGTTCACATATTTTATCGAACATGCAAATACTAGATCTTCACTTTTCGAGGTCTAGAAACCCGAGATTGCGAGATTTGGGCAAATGACTAATGTAACAATGATAGTTGTGTGACGTGGTTTAGTGGTAAAGCGCTTGGCGGGTTCGAATCTCCGCGAACACTGGGATTCTGAATTTCGGGATTTTACGGACGCCTATGTGTCCACACAATCGTGGGTTTCTAACATTAGTAGGGGAAAAGTAAAGGCATTTTGTCGTTCTACTGGCCACATTATACCCTCTTTAACCATCGGCCCTAGAAATAGATGAGCTCCACATTATCACCCCTATACATCGAAAGTACTGAAAGGGGGTGCTTTACTTTTCTTTTTAACAATGATGGTGGAATCAATGTATATTGATATGTTTAAGTGCCAGATGTCAAGATGTCTTGATTGATGTTATCATAAGATTGGGTTGTTTAAACAATGCGTAACTGAAATTCTAATTGCCAATAGTGTACTCTTTTAAATTAAATTTCAAATACTCGAACAATACCGTGATGCCGGAGATACTACTTCAAACTATAAACTCAAAAAAGGAAGAAAGTTTTCAAATTAATATAAAACATTTATTCTAAAACTAGGAATCACTATGACGATATAGACACTTCATAAATATACAGTACGATTTAGTTTAAACACATTTACTAGATCTCTTTCCCCCGCTCCCCCCAAAATGAATATCCCCGTCTTTATCTACGTCTTCCCGCCTTTTTCAGGAACCATCCATCCAATCTTCTCTCGTGCGTCTGGAATTTCCCAACCACTCCTTCAGTTATTTTTAAACTGACGGAAATTCCGTGAACAACATACATCTATGACCTTGCAATGCAAATCTTCAATCTAAAAATAAACTAGTGCAAGAACTGCTTTACGTTACGTGACATATATTGTTATTGGATAATCACAAAATCATGCGCCAATATAATTCAAACCATGTCTAACATCTTCTCTAACCCACCACAAAGGATTGTAAAGTATTAAAAATCTGAAAATAATGATGTTTAAGAGTTCATTGCAAAAGGTTCTCACCCTGTGAGCGTCAATCCTGACGGGTCTAAGGTTTGGGTCAAAGACCAGATTTCGCGGGTTTATATCCACTGGCGATTGATGCTGACCTCTGCTGCACAGCGACCAGTCTTGATTCAATAAGCCCCAGTAGTCAGGACCTTGATAGAACAGATAGAATGCAGACAACATAAAATAACATTACATTAAAAAAAAGTTGTATATTGTTATGATATGCCTACAATCCAAAACCAGAGCTGGCCTTTGCCATAGGCAAACTAGGCAGCCGCCTAGAGCCTCCGATTGGCGGGAACCTCGCACAGGACTCACAATTTTTTTAGAGATAAAATAGTGAGACTTGTGCCCGATGTTATTGTTGGGGTCAATAAGTTTTAAATAAATTGTGTGATTGATTGTAATTTGAATAGTAATTAGAATACTTTTTTCTCCACTGAATTAAATGAAAATATGTTTGACATTTTCGCTTTTGTTTGCTGCATCTAAAAATAAAAGGAGAAAATCAACAAGAAACAGATTTAAAAAAATCATTTTTTTAAAAATATGTTAAGTGTAATTGTACCTATAAGTTTGGATGAGCCATGTAATTATATAAACATAGTGTATCGAAACATACTAAATCAGTGCGATTAGAAATATTTTTACCAATTGGTTTTGTTTAGCTTTAACCTTTCTCAATGCGCTATAATCCTATCACTTGTCTAGACCAGTTGTGAAAGGGGATCAGAAGGGGGGGGGGGGGTATCTTGGTGAATGTTTACATGATCGTTTTTTTAAATGTATAAAAAAAAGTTCATTTGGGCTCAAGAGTCATCAACTGAAGTAATTCAAAGTATACGGTGTACCACCACATCTGTCAAGTACGATGTCTTTCCCTTTTTCAAGCTACAAAACAAAATAATTAAAGAAAATAAACCAATAGTTAGTTAACTGATTGGTTAATTCTGTTTCATTAAATATTGCGTTGTAAGGTAAAAGAAATAATTGTGCCAAATTTCAGCTTGATCCGAGATTGGGTGTTGGAGAAATAACGTGTATAAACTTTTTACCGTACAGATGGAGAGAGAGTGAGTTGATATGAGCTTTGTAATAATATCAGTAACATGATCAACGATGTATTTGTTTTCTGAACTCTAGAGAATTAAAATCAGCGAACAGATCAATTTTATTCTGGATTTTTTAAAAATTACTTAAAGTAAAAAAAAAACAACCACTCATACTGCTACTATTATACACACACCAGACAAACACATATAAGCCATACAGACACAGACTCAGAACAGACAAACACACATAAAACAAACAAACACATACGAATTATTTAATCTAAAAGTGCTTTTTTTTTTTCAATGTCAACTAACAGACACGTTCCATTACACAAGTGCACATAACATTCACAGTAGGTTTCCCTTTGATATTAATACACCGAAAACACATTTCCCCATTCGAAATGGGAGACTGTTGCCAAGGACGATAGCGCTCAGTGCATCTATACTAGTATTAGATTAAACTGTTTTTTGTTCTAAATATATATTAATGTCACTCTTGTTTCTGTGTGTTAGCTACCTGATATTCCATAATAGGTCCACCACTGGGACCACAGCGTCTTGCTGTCACCTGAAATGACACACAATGATTTAATTAGCCTATAATCTTATTACTGTAAGTTACAGTTGCTAACATTAAAAAAAAAAGCAAAATGAAAAAAAAAAAAGGAAAAGAGAACAATCAAAGTCTCTTTTAAAACTCTTATTGTAGTAAAGTAACACAATATAAAGTTGTTTGAATTTTGAATGTTTTTGCTGTAGACAACCGATATCCCTCATTATAACAATCTCTTCCAAGAATTGCTTGTGCTCAGGGCCGCCGCTACCTATTGTGCAATGTGTGCATTGCACGCAGGCGGCCAAATGTAAGGGGCGGCCAAATCATTTCCAAGAATCATTTTTCTTTAAATTTTTGGTTTAATAAGAGACGATATTTGTACAATAAGAAGTTATTTTGGAAACTTAAGAAGAAAAACAATGCAACACGCGAGGGTTTCCCACGGGTTTTTCCATAAGCGCGACTCTTATGAATATCCCTGTAAGTAGATCTAGTAATTAGAGTGTCAATTTTAAACCATTGTCACATTGTATCTCGAATTGGGGGGGGGGGGGGGGGGGCGCAACTTGAGGGTATGTTTCCTAGGCGGCGTTAAGAAGAGGTTAAGCGATTGATTGCTGGTTTCGCATTTAAGATGATGAAATTTTCATAATGCAAATGTAAAACGTCAGAAAATCTTGAGACATGAAAGAATATAGACGTTATTTTGTGATGAAATAAATATTAGTATAGTATTAAATAAATATTAAATATTAGTAAATTTCATTAATATTAGATCTCTATCTCAAATTAAATCTGTGAAAATTGTAATGACAATTATATTGTTTTTTTTTGTTCACATAAGAAGTTTGTTCAAGTTATTTAAAGCTTATTTAGTAAAAATATAAAACGCCTTCAATGGTTCAGTTGTACTAGCTGTTTGTAGCGACAAGTCAACGACCATCTAACAACAAGGAGAGGGGGCGGCGAAAACATGTTTTTATTTTCAGTGTAATTTATTTGAATATTAGTAAAATTACATGTTCAAAAATTAAAATCTCTTAAGTAAGAGACGGCGTTTTATCTTCTAATAAGATCGTTTTAAAAGTAGACCGCTTTATGCGAGGCGCTTGTGCAACAATATGGGTCCAAACGTTTTCAAGAAAACATTTTAAAACGTCTCCGCTAGTGCGATTCTTCTGGAGTTTTTTTTTTTTTGTCTCAGAATAGTCGAATTTCTTCCGCCTATTGCACTATAATAGTGACGACTTTTGTGTGACAAAAAACCTCCGCGACAGAGACGTCTTGCTTAACACGATGAATATTGTTCAAAAGCTCTCGCCCATTACAGACGTACGTACGCAATATGTAGGCCTACCTAGAATGTCCCTCGCATAATACTATTGGCCAGGACTGCCTCCTTATTATTAGATTTAATATTGCCCTCGATTTTTTTTATTAGGATGAATAGTGCGTTCTGAAAGAAAACACATCAATATTAGCCTATTATTAAAAATTCTCTCTTCTTACTAAGAGAAAAAGGCCACAAGACGCTTAGCGCCGAGTCCCGTCCGGAATTAAACCCTTTGCCGACTTGAGCGAAAACCTGCCGCATCTTCAATTCATCTCCATGAAGAATCTTTTACAACGCTTACAATTTATGTAGGCAACACTATTCCGGGAAAAAAACAACTGACCATAGACATATTATATATAGGTTTGTGAAACTGACTCATTTTTGTGAAATTTCATTACCTAAATTTGGATTCTATCATAGACATAAGTAAATATATATGTCTATGGATTCTATACATAGTGTTAAAAATATAAATGAAAAATAAAACCTAAAAAGTGTGTGTAATAGTTAAAACATAGTTTCCTTTCTTTTTCATTAGGCCTACATTCTTTACAAAAAATGCTAAGTTGAAATTTAAAAAAAAACATCTTAGAGGGAATGGGGATACGACAACGATGCGAATATGAAAAGAAAAAGGAATGGTACAAAAATGGATTTAAATCAAAGAGCGCTTAAGGTACAGTGTCCAGCTCAGTCTTAATTTTTTTTTTTCTAAAATAAAAAAAAAAGGGGGGGGGGGGCGGCATTTTTAACTTCGCACGCAGGCTGCTACAACCCTCGCGGCGACCCTGCTTGTGCTGTATAGTTTTATAATATTTTAATATATGGGGCTGGGTTTTTTGGATCAATGTTACAGTCATCTAGTATAGAAGACTAGGTTTTTGTGTCAATGTTACGGTCATCTAATAAATAAGACTACGTTTTCGAATCAATGTTATATCATTGATTCATATCAGATATAGGACTAGCTTTTTAAGTAATGTTACAGACATCTAAGACTGTGGTTCTCAAACTGTGGTACGCGGACCCCTTAGGGGTTCGCAATAAGAAAAATTGATGTCCGAAGTAAGATGAAAAATGTATACAATTAAAATAACTTCTTCTCTAAAAAAGCGAGTTAATCCAATCAAATAATTTCGATAATGATCAACTGGGCAGTCACTGCTGTTTAATATTTCTATGATGACCTAAGCAAACAGTTTTTCACTCAAATAGTCCATACTGGCCACCCAAATTTTATCTGCAAGCTGGCCATCAAGATATAGAATGCTGGTCACCGCTACTTCTGGGCTAGTGTGTCTGGGCTACGACTATTGACTCGTGCTACACAGTTAGTACTTAAGAACTATAAATATTACACACAGATTTGAGTTCGATATCAGCAGATATAATGACGTTCGTCCGATGATAGTTAGAAATAAGATAAAATACTGCATTTACTTCAAGCGTCCAGTTACGAATCATTGGTTAAATAAGAAATGACATGATAATCTTCGTATTAGTTATATAAACATAATCTAACACACTGAAATATAAGAACATCCGCATCACAGCGTGTAACAAAAGGCAAGTCTAATACATGTGTACTGTTAGAAGTCCAGAAAACTGAGGACTGAAATCGAGTTTAATAATTCTGAGTTCCTTCTTCTATATCCTATATGTTTCTAGTGTTTTCACCTTCACAAATGAATCCATAATAATACGCCAGCTATTTAAAATACCCACAAACAAAAAAGCCCAATGTTGGAAGCAGGAGACCACAAATTATGGTTTGTGATGGATGCCTGTCTGTCTTGTAGTTAACTGTTGATGACTGTCAGATTTTGACAGATTACTCAAGCAAATGCATGAGTTTCTTGTTCGGGTGTATTCCAGTGCAATTAACACACAAGCAAAACAAGTACCACCCGGGGTTTGAACAGTTAAGAGACGAGTCTGAAACTCCCTTGAACAGTTTCAATAAAGGTGAATCCACAAAAGGCCACAGTCGATGTCTCTGTCGATAAAATACGTCCTAACTCTATGGAATCCTATCACCAACTGATTTTCTGTCTCTATGAAGCCTCCAACCCAACTAAGTCAAAGCGTCACTAGTCACGTTCAAAATGCGTCCACTATGGTGCGTCTCTACATAACTAAAAATACAAACTAAGTGTCTAACAGGTTACAAAAACAGATTTCCATTTTATAGTCTGCATAATGGGTCATTGTACGAGAGTTGTCGACTGTTTTGCCATCTTATTTAGATACAATTTGGATTCATTGTCGCAAAGAACTTCAGCACAAATAAAGGAATCGCTGACTAGAAATATGTGCCTCGTTGAACTCACAAACATTGAGCCGGATATAAATACACTTATAAAAATTCATCAACTCAATCCATGTTATGAATTTCTTAGAATTGGACTTTTGAAAAGTTTTAATCTTAATAAACATTTCTTTAAAAAAATTTATGTAGCTGTTTCATTTTAGGGGTCCGTAAGGTAAGGTTTGGTTGTATTAGGTGGTCTACGGGTAAAAAAGGTTTGAGAACCTCTGATCTAAGATATAAGAATTGAACATGAAAAAAATTTTTTTTTTTAATTCCATCCTGGTATTTCGTTGGGTTTTTGGGGGGAGGAGTGGCGGGGGGAGGGGAGAGGGGCTTTAGGGTGGTTGGTCGTTGTGCTAACCACAAGCAGTGACGTAGCAAGGTACACAAGGACCCGAATTCAGGATTAGGACAAATGTTTCACATAAACTCATCACCTTCACCTCCACATATCCCTTAGTCTGTTGGACCGTTTGGGGCACCACACAAGGTTTGTCAACCGTTTTTCTCCATTCCTCTGTCTTTTGCTTTGGATAATGCCTCTTTCAATGGCAGGCCCGTCTGTTCCTTTATGTTGTCCTCCCATCGCTTTCTCTGTCTCTTCTTCTTTTCCTTCCCTGGAGGAAGGTCTTTGCAAGCCCCGGAAGACCTTGTAATATAACCATAGATTTATTGTTTACATCCTTCAATCGTAACGACTATAGTTTATCTCGAACCTTTTTTCCACGCGACTGTGGAGCCCTATTTTGGAGAGACACTCCCGTCCACAAATATCGCACGGTAAGGTGGCTTTCACTTTGGTGGTAGAGGATCCGGCCATTTTTCCGCATGGCACGCTTTTTCTTCCAGAGCAGAGGTCCGTGTTTGTTCACTGTCCATAGCTTTCTTGGTCACATTCTCTCTCCAACTGGTGCGGTCTAGGGCTATGTCTTCCCAATGGTCAGTATCAATGGTCACTGTTTTTAGGTCCCGTTACGTCCATCTGTAATAAATACTTTTAGGAGACTAAAAAGCTACATTTAAAAAAAAAAAAAAAAGCAGACCGTGGGGAGTGACGTGAGTCCCTTGGGGGAACACAAATGGAAAAATGGTGAAATGATAAGGACGTACGTTTTTGAAGTACATTAAATTCATAATTCATCTACTCACTGGAAAGTCAATTGTAATCTCGAGACCAGTTCCCTAGGACTGACTAACTACTTTGAATGGTTGGAAAAAGTCTTCGGCAAATAGTCAGTGACATGCGTGTTTAGCAACATTGTAGAAATTTAGTCTCAGATGGTGGTGTTACTATAAATTGATGTGTACTATATAACAGCCGAAAGCTCTACACTGTTGTAGTTCTACATTACAAACAATACACTTTAGCAAGAGGTCTTCTCATAATATTAATTAATGTATCTTAACCAGTAAATACATACTGTAATATTCAAGAAAGCAATAACAATAAAAATTTAAAAATAATTCTAATTCTAATTCATTATTAATATTATTATTATTATTTAAAAAACAACACATTAATGATTACGACATTAATGAAACGCTGTTCTCATACTTTTTTACGGTTACCTCCCTTTGATACCTTTCAAACAACAGTAATCAGATTTACATCAATTTGGCGTTTTGCTCTATTGATAACCCTCCACTTCACCGCTTAAAGAAAAATAAAAATACAAATGTTTTGGTTAGAAATAAAAAAAAAGTTACGGTCTCGAACAAGTGACTATCTATATTTACTTATATTTACTATTTTCTTTACTATTTAAGTTTAAGTTAATCAAGTTTTATACTTTTGTTTAATTCATTACAATTTAATATTTGTAAAATGTGGAAATTGCTGCAATAAGAAGACCAGGTTACAAAGACAGTTTGTGTAGAAACACAAACTCAAAATCGGCCCCCGATGTGGTCCACCCAGGCAGGCTTCAATATTTTCAGAAAGAATATCCGAATGAAATTATATCAAAGACAAATGACATAAAAATGGAAAAAGAAGGTAGACAGATCTTGTGTAGTGCCCCAACGGTCCAGCAGATCAAAGGATAGGTGAAAGTGAATGTAAAGTTAGATGTGAACCTGGCCTAACTAGTTCCCCTTTCAGACTTTCTAGTCTATAGGGCAGACGATGTAAAGTTCATCTATTTTTGTGGCCTGCGGGTGTCATGTACCCAGCACGCCTTTACTTTTTCCCAACTAAAGTCAGGTACCCATTAGAGCTGGGTGGACTCAGAGGCGCCCAGAGATTCCGAAGTTCAAAATCCCAATCTTCACCAGGATTCGAACCCGGGGCCCCCGGTTCGGAAGCCGCTTTACCGCTCAGCCACCCCGCCTCCCCTGGCCTAACTGATGTCTTATTAATTGATCTAATTGTTTTGAAAAGGCTCAAATCTCTTTTTGTTTTTTCATCTCCTCTTCTAGAGACAGGTCATCTTGAATTGTGGATCCCAGATAGCAGAATTCGTTTACGGCGTCCAGCTATGAGGATCGAGGGTGTTATTGTAGCAGGTGGTCCCATAACATTTGTTTTCTTCGTACTAATAGTTAAGCCATACTCCTTACATCCTGAGAGAAGCGGGACATTAGTGACTGAAGTTCATCTTCTTCATATTTTGGTGGAAATAGACAATAATGTTTAGTAGCTCGGGTGGACAGCCTATTAACTGTAAGATTTTAAAGAGGCCTTCTCTGCTGACTAGATCAAAAGCCGTTGTCAGGTCGATGAATGCGATGTACAAAGGCATTCTTTGCTCTCTGAACTTTGCCTGAAGTTGATGACCCTAATTACCAATAATTACTTAACTAATAGGTTAATTTTTTTTTTTACTGATTCATATTTTGTCAGGTACCACAAATAATTTTGTAAAGTTTCGACTCGATCCGATATTGGAGGTTGGAGAACGTAACGTGTACAAAATTGTACCAGACAGACAAACAGACAGAGTGAGTTGATAAAAGTTTTGTAAAAGATATTTAGTTTTAAAGTAGTTTATTTATTTCCGAAATAGATAAAGAATCCTTATCGTCACTTTCCTAGATCTCCGTTTACTAAATTTATTTTCACCTTAACTTTTTGTTTAGATTTGCTAGTCTAAATTTTATAGGCTATTACATCAGCAATATTAAACTCCAGGGACATATTATCTGGATGTTTGGGACATTTTATCTGGCACGTGAGGGAAATTGTATCTGATCCATTTCGGCAATGAATCGAAACTATTCAGTTGATATATGCCAGGAGTTCACACGTTGATAAGCCCGTTTCAAAACAAGTTTAGTAAAGGTTTTTTGAAATCAATGAATTACGCACGTCCAACAAACTGTCGGTCTGGGTTTAGTTTTGTTAAATCCATTTGTTCTATCTTTGTGCTCGTTGGACGGTCTGTTGTTTGCTTGTGTTTCTTTCAGTGCTGCGTGTCCGCCTATCAATCAATGCGACTGCCGTCTATCTCGCGAGTCTGCTTGAGGGTCTATCTTCCAATGTATCTGTCTGTCAGTCCGTCCTTCTCTCAGCCAAAAGGGGAGGGGGTTGTCACGGGTTGTCTCAAAACGACAATGATTATAATTTCATGATTGTATCGTGATAATAATAAATTTAAAGTTATTTTTTAAAAAGATCAGCAATAATAATAATAATAATATAAATAATAATTACAATTGGGGGGGAGGTGGATTCGAGGGGTGGAAGGAGAGATTCTCGCTGGATAAGCATCTGCCGAATTCGAGTCTCGTTTTCGAGAGAGATAAGTGGATAATAAGTAACATTATATCACAATAGAGAAAGCTGTTGCCAAATCAGAGAGAACATTTTTTTAGTTTTATGTAGTCTGTCTGTCCGTCCAGTTCAAATAGTTGTCGTACTGGAAAAGATAGTGAGAATCCTAAATCATGATATTTTAGATGTTACAAAGTTTTAGTGCAACGGTTCATTTTTTCTTTTGTGAAGGTGGAACGTTTAATTTGTAAAATTAGATATGCAAGCAGTGTTTTCATGAAAACACACCAAATTTAATATTTTGTGATACTATAAGAAAAAAAAGGAAGGGGAGGCTATGTAAATAAAATACTCATTTTTTTGAAATTTATGGAAATGGTTTTGTTCTTTTGTAAACAAATGTTTAAATAGATTGCATTACTAAGTTAAGTGTCTTTTTCTTTTATTTTAAAAAGCTAATTACATTTTAAATACATGTTCTACTTTTAAAAAAAAAGAATTTATTTAATATGTATATAAATCGAAATTAATTTAAAACAGCATTTAGTAAGCAGCATTTCATATTACAAAAGTTACATTGCTATGCTATGGACACATTACACAATTAACTATAGGGAACACAAAACAAACTAAGTAGTCTTGTTTTCATTTGATTTAACCTGTTATAATGTTTATTACCTATCAGAAGAGAGATGGTTTCAAAACAAAACAAAACTGATCATGAGCGTTTTCTACTTTATAACAGTGAAATAAAATGTAAAAATAAAAGTTCTTCTAGCAACGATAACTATCAGTTTACATTCTTAAAAAATGATAGATAGATAGATAGATAGATAGATGGATGGATGGATGGATGGCTGGATGGATGGATGGATGGATGGATGGATGGATAGATAGATAGACAGATAGATAGATAGATAGATAGATAGATAGATAGATAGATAGATAGATAGATAGATAGACAGATAGATAGATAGATAGACAGACAGATAGATAGATAGATAGACAGATAGATAGACAGACAGATAGATAGATAGACAGACAGATAGATAGATAGATAGATAGACAGATAGATAGATAGATAGATAGATAGATAGATAGATAGATAGATAGATAGATAGATAGATAGATAGATAGATAGATAGATAGATAGATAGATAGATAGATAGATAGATAGATGGAGTGTCAAATTTACCACAGAGCAAAACTGTACAGCCACACAAGGAGTCATGCTTAGATGAGGCTTTCAGATTTAAGAATTAGAAAATTAGGGAATGAGTACTATTTCTTTTTCACCAGTAAAACGTGATTTTCAAGTCATTAACATTAAGTATAATTATAAATTCAGAATAATAATAATATAATAAATACTGTCTTCGAGTCGGAAGATTAATGAGGAATGCAGTATTTAGCGTGGTTACGCAGCTCCAGCTGTGACCTACATACTTAGCTCTAACCAGCGCAGACATAACCGTTGTCTGCCGTTGGTAGATTTAGATTTACTTTCGCAGTCTACGTCTGTCATAGACATTGGATTTTCTTGTGGCCTTAAATGTGCATCCCGCGGGCTTTGTAAGTGATCGCCAGCTGTCTCGTTCCGGAGCCGTCTGCAGCCAGGTACTCTTTTCCATGTCAGTTAAAGCAAGTTTGCGCCCAAGCTGGTCTTTACAGCGTTTCGGTGGGGCACCTCTGTTACGTCGACTAACTTTCAGCTCACCGAATAGGACTGCTTTTGACAGACGAGATACTTGCCTGCCCAGCGTAACTGACGATCCATAAGAAGTCCTTCTATATTGGCCATACCGGCTTTAGCAAGGACATCGCTGTTTGTAATAATTAAATACAATTTCTATTGTTAATTATTATTAAGTATTGTTCTAAATTGTTCTAAATTCTAAATGTCTAATGGCTGTGTGAAGCGTCTAGTGTGGTAGCTTGACTTGTTGCCACCGCTGACTAGCATCTGTGAAAGGGGAGCAATTTTGTAAGTCTCTCTTGCCAGTACATAGCCTCTCCACAGCAAGTCATATGCAGTACCTCCTCGTGGTGGCAGATGGAAACTGAGGCTGCGAAGCCTCAGGCTGAACTGCAAGGGTCTCGGAGGAGGTTTGGCCCCAAGATGTGAGGCAGGCATGGCCCGTCGGCGTGCGGACACGCCCTGTTGCCCACAAACCAAACCCCTAGCTATAGGTCAATAGCCGCACTGCCTTGTGTGTGTGTCCCTGTAAGGTCTAAGGCTAAGGGAGTAAACCCTAACAGAAAATCCGGTCCTGGAGCCCCGTAGGCGGGGGGACAGTAGTAAGACTACTGCTCTCTGGCAAACTCCTGCAGCCACCTGTCGCCAAATTGTGATGGCTCGCCATCCCTTTGGACCCGGTCAGTATGGAAGAGAGGCGTGTGCTGACGTGTGGGCAGCCCAGCACTCGCAAATTTACCGCCCAGGCTTTCCCCCAGCAATGGAGAGGTCACTCCATCTCTGACAGTAATGTCTTTGGAAAAACACGGAGAGTGGTAGTTACCGGTGATAAGTTCCTAGCTGATTGGCGTAAGCTGGAACGCCAGGGACCACTCTTGACGGTAGGAGGGGCTTTTTAGCCTCACTGGATAGCTACTGCGTGCCTTAAGCCGAGCAGCCCTCGGACAATAAAGTGCTATCCCGCCACAGCTTGCCGCACCACTGGGTGCTCACCCGCACCTGCAAATACAACCAAAAGAAAACCCTCAACATTAATGCGTTTAGCAAGCTGGAACATAAGGACAATGTGTCCTGGCTTCAATACTGACCCTGAACTCGTCACCGACATGCGTCAAACAGCTATCATCGACAGAGAACTCAGCAGACTAAACATTGATGTGGCCTGCCTGCAAGAAACCAGACTGGCAGACAGTGGATCTCTTACAGAAAGCAACTATACATTCTACTGGCAAGGAAAACCAGAACAAAGCCCTAGAATACATGGCGTCGGCTTCGCAATAAGAAACAGTCTCGTCCCCTGCATCGCGATGTTTCCCATTGGCAATGAAAGAGTAGCACACATAAAATTTGCATCACCGCAAGGCAAAGTTAATATAATCTGTGCTTACTCACCAACCCTCGCTGCACCGGAAGAGGACAAAGACAGATTCTTTCAAGCTCTAGTGGACGTAAAGTCTCTTGGCAGCACCCACGCTCAAAAAGGTGGCACCAGCTTGACCTCTGCATCACCCGAAGGTTGGATCTGAAAAGTGTCATCCACACCCGTTCATACCATAGTGCGGACTGCAACTCAGACCATTCACTAGTGCTAAGCAAAATCAAACTACTTCTCAAGAAGGCTTATATTTCCACTCAACCCAGAACTAGGCGAATTAACGTCAACCATGTAGGTGACCCAGAGAAGTGTGCACTCTTTGGCGAGCTCCTGAACAGTTCAATCCCCTCGTTAAGTGATGAAGAAGACATCTCTATCAGATGGGAGAAATTAAGAGATGTAATCTACAGTTCGTCAATCACCGCCTTTGGGCCTCAAAAACACAAAAATGTAGACTGGTTTGAAGGCGAATCTAGCACATATGGAACCTTGCATCGAGAAAAAGCGATCTGCACACCTCGCTCACAAGACAAAGCCAAGTCCAAGATCTTTGGAGGCCTTCAAAAGTGCTAATAAAGAGGCGAAACAAATGGCTAGAAAATGTGCTAACAACTTTTGGAGGGATACCTGCAACAGAATCCAAGACAGTCTCCACACAGGAAATAGCAAAGCTCTATTTGATGGCATTAAAGCGGCCCTGGGCCCAACAGTGTCTAAGCCTGCCCCCCTTCTATCCAAATCAGATCAAACCAAGCAGCTAGAACGGTGGACAGAACACTACCTCGAAGTCTATGCCACACAGAATACTGTAGGCGGTGTCGTCCTGGCTTCTCTACCAGATCTTCCAGTACTGGAATGCCTAGATGATCTTCCGAGCCTTAGTGACCTTAAAAAAGCAATTGACTGCATAAAAAATAGAAAATCTGGGAGTGAAGGTATCCCAGTGGAAGTAGTGAAAGTCAACGAATCACTCCTGCTACCTGAACTCTATATTCTCCTCTGCCGCTGTTGGGAAACAGGTCATGTCCCACAGGACATGCGTGACGCAACTATAGCCACAATATACAAGAACAAAGGGGATCGGAGTGACTGCAACAATTACAGGGGTATCTCTCTCCTCAGTATAGTGGGCAAGATCTTTGCTAGAGTGATACTATCCAGGCTGCAAGTGATAGCTTCTAGAGTCTACCCAGAATCTCAGTGTGGATTCAGGAGTGGTAGATCCACTATAGACATAATATCTTCTCTACGACTACTGCAGGAGAAATTCAGAGAGAGAGACAGACCCATTTACATCGTTTTTGTTGATCTGACTAAAGCTTTTGACATGGTCAGCAGAAGTAGCCTTTTCAAACTCCTGAGGAAAATAGGTTTCCCTCCCAACCAACTGCAGTTCATTGAGTGTTTTCACGAGGAAACTAAATGCACTGTCAAATTCAATGGAGCCCAATCAGCACCTTTTGAGGTTTGCAGTGGTGTCAAGCAGGGATGTGTGCTCGCACCTACTCTGTTTGGCATATTCTTCTCCTGTCTACTGCATTATGCGTACAACGACATAAACGAAGGTGTGTTTCTCCATACAAGATCCTCTGGAAAACTATTTAATGTATCAAGGCTGCGGGCAAAAACCAAGGTTAGGAAGCTACTCGTCAGGGAACTCCTGTATGCTGATGATGCAGCTATTGTGGCTGATTCTGATATTCAGCTACAGTGCCTGGTTGACAAACTATCTGCTGCTTGCCAGAAGTTCGGCTTAAACATCAGTCAAAGCAAGACTAAGATACTTGTCCAAAACACAAACACAGCACCTCAAGTAAGCATTAATGGCCAACCACTAGAAACTGTTGATCACTTTTGTTACCTTGGCTCCATCATATTCAATAACACTCTACTGGATAAAGACATAAACAACAGGATAGCCCAGGCAAAGGCCACCATGTCACGGCTGCAGAAAAGAGTCTGGGACAATATATTGCTGACTAGCAGTACTAAAGCCCTAGTCTACCGGACCTGTGTGTTGAGCACCTTGTTGTACGAAAGTGAAACATGATCAACCTACTCATAGCAGGAAAAAAAGCTGAATGTTTTCCACCTCCGATGCCTAAGGCGGATCTTTAAAATAAGGTGGCAAGATAAGATAACCAATGAGGAAGTGCTACAAAGAGCAGGGTGCCAGGACATCCGCTCTGTTATCAACAGCAGACGCCTTGGCTGGCTTGGCCACATTCGTAGAATGCCAGTAGGTCGACTTCCACAGGACATCCTGTATGGCGATCTAATAGAAGGCAGGAGAGCCGCTGGTCGTCCACTTTTACGTTATACGGATGTATGCAAATGCGACATGAAGCTCTTCAAAATCGACACTGGCAACTGGGAAGAGGTGGCACTGGACAGATCCTCATGGAAAGAGAGCATAAAGGAAGGGTCAAAGATTGCAGATGTCATACACAACAGAAGCAGAACGAAGGGTGAAAATGCAACGGCGCCTGGTTATTATATATACCCAACCTGCGATCGCAGCTGTGTATCAAGGATTGGCCTCTTTAGTCACACAAGAAGTTGCAAAGGGAAAAGATCGTCTCTCGAGACGTAAAATGCCACAGATTGTTCTAAATTTAAGGCAGACAACTCAACGAAGTTCTACAGTAAATAAATACGTGTGTTTATTCACCAGGACAAACACAGCCTTCTACATTCAAAAAGTCTTGTTCCTAATTCTACCAATCCTTTCTCCACTAAACCTGAATACGGACCAGCTACAGGCCTACAGCCTTCCCTCCTGCTTCGCTCCAGGTTCCTAGTACAGTCTTCAGGCAGCACAAAAGACGGCTTTTTAGTTCCCAACAATTCAGACTTTCCCTAATCACTTGATACACTGTTCTTTCCTCTATACCAGCGGTTCTCAACCTTTAAAGCTCGGCGACCCTTTTTAAAATCCCCACTCTGCCGCGACCCCCCCCCCCCTCACACACATATACAGCAACAGAAGAGTAGACAAAAACAATCCATATTTTCGATGGTCATAGGCGATCCCTGGCTAATCTTCATTCGACCCCCAAGGGGGTCGCGACCCACAGGTTGAGAACCGCTGCTCTATACAGTCTTCCTGTCCTTGTTCAATAGTGCTCTCGTATGCTTCCACAAACACTGGTGCAATACAGGACAGTTTTCATTGCATTTAAGTATAATTTGTCATCAGTGCATCTACAATAAAGAAACGCCCTTGTACTTTAGTGAACTGATCACTCCTTATGTCCCCCTAAGAAAACACTGTGGACTCAACGCTTCTTGCGATGCCACGTTTCTCCCTCAAAAGTTGCGGTTTGCGGGCTTTTATAGTACACGGACCAAAGGTTTGGAACTCACTCCCCAATGATCTCAGACAGACAACATGATACACTACATTCAAGAAGATCATTAAGACCTATCTGTTCAAAATTTATTTTAGATTAGTTTGTCATTTTAACTCTGATGTTTATGTTTGTAGTGTTATCACAGCGCCTTGAGCCTACATCAGGTTTATTAATAATAATAATAATAATAATAATCTTTATTGTTCGTACGGAAATTTGTCTTACAATTTGTGCATTACACCAAACAAAAAACATTATAAATATAAGAAACCAAAGTGTACATTCACACCAGACTCACTCATAATTTACATGTGACAAAGTTTATATCAGATTGTTTTGTAAATTAAATAATTGGTTATGCCTGCGCTGGATGTGGTAAAATATGTAGGTCTTGGGAAATACTGTATTCATCATTAACGTTCGGACTATTATTAATAAATTAGATTATTATTATTTATATTTAACCTTAATGGAGGTAAGGGCCGGGCTACCCCAAAAAGACTTAGCTTCACAATTCATCAGCGATAAGGTCAAGGTAAAACTTACCTAAAACAGTGGCAAAGGTGGAAAAGACATAGATGGATCTCAAAAAATTTTTCACTTTCATAGTCATTTTCTACACCCTGCACCCAGCGCCCGCACTGTGAGCCGATCACACAACAAGCCCCGTGCACTCAGCGCCCATGACGCTGGCCCTGACATGTGCTGCGGGAATATGCCAAGTCAGATGTGTTAGTATAGGTGTTAAAATGTGTCAGCGGAAAAAAGGAAGGGCTGAGTCAAATAGTGTCCTCTGTAGTCTAGTGTTGTTCTCATAATCCTGTCTGTTATCTATGGTGTATCTCGGACTTTCGATCTGACTAAAACATTGATTGATTTTCCTATAAAGAAAGAAAGAAAAATAAAATGATATCAAGTATGCTGCATACACAAATTTAGCTCTGTTACGGCAACAATAAGAATTGAAGAATCATAGACTACGAGAGTCCTGATAGCTGTCAATGAGCTTTTATTTTTAAAATCCCTGATCTAAGATTGGAAAAGCCCTTGGATTCCAAACCGAGTTCGAATTCAAATTGTTTTAGACCCTTCCCCTCCCCCCGAATCCACTCAACTCTTATTATGTCTTATGGGTACATGTATAAAATGGAGAAGTTAAGTCGGTTGGTCACATGCCTCCCTTATTAACCGTAGACCATAGAAACAGATTATCTTTACATCTGTATCTATAGATCGTAAAGTTTGAAAGGGTGAATATTTAGGACCTTTTCAGTTTTCCAAGTGATCATCTTTATCAAAATAATTTTCTGAGAAAAAAAAAAAACAACAACACTGAGCGCCATTTTATCATGTCACGTGCTTCAAATCTGCCAGTTTCAAAGGAAACCCAACTTCCTTCAACTCTTTCGCATTTTATCTTTTCAGAAAAAATCCACGCCCAGTGAAAAAATAGTTTTATGATTATTAATAAGTAAAACAAATTTAATAAAAAAAAAAGGTTAACAGTGTTGTCAGAATATAAAGAGATAGCCTAAAGTAAAAGTCTTAGCGTCCATATATATACAGTTGTGTGTGTGTGTGTGTGTGAAAGGGGCGTGGTGGCTAAGATGTAACGCACTCGGATGCCGAAACGAGTGGTCTCGGGTTCGAGTCTCGGTTAAAACTATTATTTTAAATGCAGGATTTTTAGGACGCCACTGAGTCGACCCAACTCTTATGGGTAACTTTTAGTTGGGGAAAGTAAATGCGGTTGGTCGTTATGCTGGCCATATGACACCCTCGTTAACCGTCGACCATAGAAACAGATAATCTTTGTATCATCTGACCTATAGATCGCGTGGTCTAAAAGGTGAACTTTAAAATAAATAATCTTTTATGTGTATGTGTGTGAGTATGAGTAGAGTATAGTTGTGTTGCTGGCTTGGGAGATTAGAAGTCCGAACTACCCTACGTAACCTTTAGGTGTGTAGCCTATAGGTGTCAAACTTATTATTAAAGTGACTTTAATCTGTAAATGTTATTGTTAAAGGAAAACTCCGATGGTTTTTCAAATTTGAGTTATTGACATATTTAAATTCTGCGTAAAAAGTTGTAATAGTAAACATTTTACCATTTTTTTTATTTAAATGCTTAGAAACATTTATATTTAATACATTAGTCAGTAAATTCTTGACATCTAAAAAAACAACAACGGGGTTTTATGAGATTTTGTTTTAAACCATGTCAAACGTCACTTCCCTCAGCAATACTAAAAGAGAAACTAGATTTGATCAATCGTATCGCTTCATTCTTACAGTAGCTGTTAGGCTTAGTGACGGCCTAGTCCAGAGCTATTTTATCTTGGGCTTAGTGACGGCCTATTCCAGAGCTAAGGTACAGCTATAAATACATGTATAGGTAGATCTAAAAGCATTAGGATAATCAACTCGAGAAAAAAAACATTTTCATCTAAGCCTCTCCCAGTCCCAACAAGTAAATAGATCGTGTGTCTGACTGATTCGAACAAACTGGTCAGTGTAAGGCTGGTCGAGAATACGTGTAGTCGGTCATGACAAGACAACCAAGTGATAGTGTTTGTTGTGCGTTGAGTGGTCAGGCGAGAAGATACACACTGCCGTGATTAGTCAAGCATGTAAATCTACTTTTAATACGCATTTTTCTTTGCTTACAAGATCCTAGATCTAACTGCATAGACCAAGATATATTTCTTTTACGAGAATGTAAACTTTGCTGTATGGTCTCCCGTTATACAATAAGTCAAGAGATTAAAATGCATTTGTGACGTCACATAGAAACTCGGTGAATGTCTGACTGTTTTTTTGATGCGCAGGAAAATTGCGTTGGAAAAACATCAATTACTAAGTTATTATTGCAAAGAGAAAAAAAAAGAATTATATATTGATTATCTGTAGATCAAAACACATATTATATCAAAATTGTCAAAACCATCGGAGTTTCCCTTTAAGAATGAAATGGAGTAGAGAAAAAATTTACTTAACAAAAATATTTTTTTTTTACGATTCGTCAGAGGCGTCTGTACATGTAATGTTATAAAGTACTTTAAATTAGGCAAAGAAAGGCAGCTATAGATCTAGGTCGAGAGTGGGTTAGACAGTATGTGGCTGTGTGAATGTGTGAGATGTTTTACGATACAGTGGAGATTAGGTTGTTAATCCTGAACGTGACGTCATCAAACTTTAATTAACTTTGGTCTGTCCATTACCTTCTGATCTTACGGTGATGAGATTCTAAGCTCAGCTGCCCATTGGCGTCAAAGGACACCGAGAATCGTAGGAATGTGGGAGAATAGTTTTTTCACAACATTTCTGAAATACTTATGAGGGCCCACAGGGTCCTCCCAAGAGTTTAATTTTGTTGCTTTTCCAAAACAAAACAAAACTTAATTTGTGTTAATTTCGTTTCTTTTTAACTTGTAGTCGACACTTTTGTACAGACAAGTCTAAATACAGTACACAGACACAGCACGTACTAATTTTGTTTCAATACCAAGTCTATGCAGTGAATCATTTCTTAAGATGGGCTTGCAACGAAACACTACTTGATCTAGCTAGAATTCTTAAGAAACTGTTCGAGCCACTTGATTCAATGAAGCCTCTCGTATTAAGGATGTCGAGTGCGCCAAATAATAAATAAATGAAGCCAAAAAATTAAAGATTGCTTAACGGGTGGGGGGAGGGGGATGAAATAAGGGAAGAAGAGAGAGGGGAGAGGAGGTTTTAAGGCACTTGAGGATTTATAATAAACTGTCAGTAAGAGATCACACTCTTCTTTCTATCACCCACACCGATTTCTCCTTCTCTTCTTTCTCTCTAATCCCAAATTGTCACTCTCTTTTTTTTTTTAAGACTCATCTCTTTTTCTCCTCTCTCTTTCTATAACTCTCTCTCGTTTTCTCCTCTGTTCATGCTTTCTCTTTTTCCTTCTTTTTGTCTTTCTCTTTCTGTCTTTCTCTCACTCATTAATTCTACTTCTCGTTCTCTCTGTTTCTGTGTTTTTATCTTCTTTCTCTTTCTCTCTCTCTCTCTCTCTCTCTCTCCCCCTGTTTTTCCTTGTGTTTCCTCATTTGTAAATATGTGTTACGTATCTAGGCATTGTTACCTAGATACTATTTTTTTTCTCTTGACCTGTAGGTTGTCTGCCCCTTGTGTAATAAGTTTTTTTTAAATTTTTCACGGTGAGTCAAGCCACACAGACAGTGACCGGTCCTTGACCTATGTGTGTACCTCTGGTTGAAAGGAGGGTGTTTTTTTTTTTTTTTTTTTCTTTTCTTCTGTCTCTTTGAAGAGCGTTCTAGAACTGGGTGTTGATGACTTACTGTTCTAGAAATTACTAGATATCGACGCGCGGTAGATTATATAAAGACCGCTCGCGTAACGTTGACGGACAGACATACGGAGACAGCCGTGAGACAGAATAGCGGAGACATTGCGTGACCCGTGCGTGGTATACCAATCGATCGTGTAAGTTAAGATTTTTTCTTTTTCAAGGCCTTGCTTGTATTTGTAATTATATTTTCAAACTCTTGTATTGTAATATTTTTACAAGCCATTTTTGTAAAAGGGTTTTGGTCAACCCTTCCATTTTGTATTGAGTTATATTATGATTAAACATTAAGTTGATATTTTACTTTCCGATTTCTTGTGTCATTTTTTTTTTTATTCATTGTAAGTCTCTGATTAAATTCAGACTTAAGATAAGTGACACAACTACCTTTTTCTATTGTCACGTTCCCCTAGACAAGCCATTTAAAAGTAGAATTCAATTTGTAATACGTGACAAAAGAAGTTTGGGGGCTTTCGTCCCGGATATTTTTCTGAACCTATTTTCGTCTTATTTGAGTAATTTTGTAAAGGCGAAGTTGACTTTAACAAAAAATTTTTTTGTGTCAAAGAGTCGGAAGTAAAGTATCAATAGTATTGACCAAACTCTCTTAAGGTTTTTTGTTGTACTGATTTTGTACTGTATATTTACATTGTATACATTTTTTTTGCTTGTAATAGTTGTTAGTTAGTCATGGATATTCAGGTTTTTCTTGCAAATCCCTCTGTGGAAGAGCTTGATGCTTGTACTAGGAAGGAACTGGTCCTTATTTCTAAACAGTTAGGGTTAAAAATAAAATCAAATGCCCTTAAACAAGAAATCAGAGATAACATTGTAATCCATTATGTAGACGAGGAAGTGTTTTCTGAAGACCTTTTAGAGACCCTTAGACCCGATGAGGGTAAATCAGATTTAGAACTTCAGATAAAATTAAAACAGATGGAAATAGAAGCCCAGAAAGAATTAGAGCTTGCAGCGGCTAGAGAGCAGAAAGAAATTAAACAAAAAGAATTAGAGCTTGCAGCGGCTAGAGAGCAGAGAGAAATTAAACAAAAAGAATTAGAGCTTGCAGCGGCTAGAGAGCAGAAAGAAATGGAAATGAAATTACAAATAGAGTTAAAAAAATTAGAGTTAGCTGCTAATGTAAGACCAGATTCTTCCCCTGCCAGTCATACTGCTGAAGCAACAAAATTTTTGAAAATAATTCCACGCTTTAATGAAGCCACAATTGACAATTATTTTCCACAATTTGAACTTGTTGTGAAAAATTTTAATGTACCTGAAACTTTGTGGCCCACTTTGCTGCAAACAGTTTTGACTGGTAGAGCTGCAGAGGTATTTTGTTCTTTGACCATTGAACAACAAAAAGATTATAATGTTGTTAAGGCCTTAATTCTTAAGGCATATGAACTTGTTCCGGAAGCTTACCGAAAGCAGTTCAGGGATTGTCGCAAATCGGATGGCCAAACCCATGTAGAATTCCTGCGGGAAAAGGAGCGACGCTTTGAGAAATGGCTCACTTCCAGGGAAATCGGCACCGACTTTGCAAAATTCAAGAACCTAATGCTGATGGAAGAGTTCAAGAGTTGTGTGCGGCTGGACGTCCGTACGCATATAGCTGATCGTGGCGAGGAAGATGTGCACAAGGCTGCAGTGTTGGCAGACGATTATATAATATCACATCAATTTGCCAAGTATACGACGGATGTCAAGCCAAAACAAGTCAAACAGCCTGAGTCCACTGCTAGCAACTCCATCAAGAACAGCAGTACAAATGACAGAAAACCTACTACAAGTAAAGCTACTTGTTCCTACTGCAAACGAGAAGGCCATAAAATTGACGATTGCTGGAAATTGAGGAAGAGAAACGAAAAAGCTCCTTCAAAAGTCAGCGCTTGCACAGTACAGTGGTCGGCGAGGTTTACTCCCTCATCATCAAGTCATATCAAGAATACCTCGACACCACCTGTTTCAAATGTATTGACTGTACAAGACTCTCCGAAAATGTCTCCACGATGTTCCAATGACTCAAACAAGAGTTTTTCAAATACATCAAGCCGATGTTCCAATGACTCAAACAAGAGTTTTTCAAATTCATCTTTACGATGTTCCAATGACTCAATCAAGAGTTTATCAAATACATCAAGCCGATGTTCCAATGACTCAAACAAGAGTTTTTCAAATACATCAAGCCGATGTTCCAATGACTCAACCAAGAGTTTTTCAAATACATCAAGCCGATGTTCCAATGACTCTATCCAGAGTTCCCATAATACATCACCCCGATGTTCCAATGACTCTATCCAGAGTTCCCATAATACATCACCCCGATGTTCCAATGACTCTATCCAGAGTTCCCATAAGACATCACCCCGATGTTCTAATGACTCCATCAAGAGTTCTCCAAATACATCCAAAAGATGTTCTACTGACTCAAGAAAGAGTTTCTCCACTGCGTCTCCTAGAGATGTCAATGACTCCAGCGAGAGTTCGACCCAAGTCCAGTCTGCATCAACCAAAATTGATGTTTTATTAGAGGATTTTAAGCCTTTCATTTCGGAAGGATTCGTATCACTACCCGGTGATTCTACCAGTCTACGACCTATCACCATTTTGAGAGACACAGGTGCCTCACAATCGCTACTTTTAGAGGGTATCTTGCCCTTGTCAAAATCATCATCGACTGGGAAGAGCATCCTGTTACGAGGCGTAGAGCTTGGATGTATAGATGTGCCTCTACATCTAATCGACATAAAGTCAAATCTCATTACTGGACCGGTTGTTGTAGGTGTCCGACCAACATTACCATTGGAAGGCATCTCGTTGCTGTTAGGCAATGACTTAGCAGGTGGAAAGGTGATAGCCGAACCCATCGTCACTCAAACACCCGACTTATCTGCCACACCCGAGGAAGACCTAGAGTTATATCCAGCGTGTGCAGTAACAAGGGCAATGAGGTTGAAAGCATCTCAAGAAGAGAACGTTATCAAAGCCAACAGTAACCACGATGATGTGGACTTGAGCACCACATTCTTTGCTTCTCTTGAAGAAGAACCAACGCCAAATTCTGAAAAGCCGGCATCAACTCGAAAACAGTTGATTGAGGACCAAAAGAAGGATCCAGAGCTCGCCAAACTCCGAGAAACCGCAATGACATCACAAGAGGCAGAGCTAGCATCAACGTGCTACTACATCCAAGATGATATGCTCTTCAGGAAATGGAAACCTCCAGACGCATCCAACGAAGAAGAATGGAGAATATGCCATCAAATCGTGTTACCAGAAAGATACCGAGCGTACATCATGAATCTGGCTCATGACACACCAATGTCAGGTCATCTCGGCATCCACAAGACATACCACAAGATTATGTCACACTTCTTCTGGCCACGTTTGAAGAAAGATGTCATCCAGTACTGCTGATCTTGTCATGCCTGTCAGATGGTTGGCAAGCCAAATCAAAAGATCCCTGTTGCTCCTCTGAAGCCGATTCCAGCCTTTGAAGAACCTTTCAGCAGAGTACTTATTGACTGTGTTGGTCCTCTCCCAAGGACAAAAGCTGGCAACCAATACCTATTGACCATTATGTGTGCTTCAACTCGTTTTCCTGAGGCTATTCCTCTAAGGAACATAAAAGCATCGAACATTGTAAAGGCCTTAATCAAGTTCTTTACTCTATTTGGTCTACCAAAGTCCATCCAATCGGACCAAGGAACGAATTTCACGGCCAATCTTTTCAAGCAAGTCATGACTCAGTTGGGCATTAAACACTGCATGTCGAGTGCGTATCATGCCGAGTCGCAAGGCGCTCTTGAGCGATTCCATCAGACTCTCAAGAACATGATCCGAACCTATTGCTTTGAGCACGAAAAAGACTGGGACGAAGGAATCCACATGCTGCTGTTTGCAACCCGTGAATCCGTCCAGGAATCGTTGGGATTCAGCCCTTTTGACTTAGTCTTTGGCCATTCGGTGCGCGGTCCCTTGAAATGTATAAAAGAGACTTTGTTGTCACCAACAGCCACTGAAGGACTTTTAGACTATGTAAGTAAGTTTAAAACTAGACTTTATGATGCTTGTGTTCTGGCAAAAAAATAACTTACAAAACACCCAATCCAGCATGAAACGCTGGTATGATAGAAAGGCCCGTGTTAGAGAATTTTCTCCCGGGGATAAGGTGCTTGTATTTTTGCCCATACCAGGTCAACCCTTGCAAGCCAGATATTTTGGTCCCTATGAAATTGAGACCAAAATTAGTGACCTCAATTACACAATCAAAACTCCTGACCGTAGGAAAAAGACTCAGCTATGTCATATAAACATGCTGAAGCCTTATGTATCTCGGCCAGATCACTCAGAGAAGAGTAATTGTGTTTTAAATACAGTCAAAAGTTGTTCAAATAGCCATGTTTCTCCTATTGATGATGATATTGTAAAGGAGAAATTTGGACAATACAAAATACCTAATTCTTTTGTATTACAGAATTTGGATGTAAAACTGTCTCATCTGTCTTCGACAGAAAGGCCAGTTATCATGAAACTCATTAATGAATTTAATGACATTTTTTCTGATGTACCAAAACAGACTAATGTTATAATGCATGATGTAGATGTTGGCGAGGCTACTCCAGTCAAGCAGCATCCTTACAGGGTCAACCCTGAAAAACTTGCCATACTTAGGTCAGAAATCAAGTATATGCTTGAAAATGACCTCATTGAACCAAGTTCCAGTAGCTGGAGCTCCCCATGTGTCTTGATACCTAAACAGGACAAGACTTATCGTTTTTGTACAGACTACCGTAAGGTAAATGCTGTAACAAAGACCGATTCGTTTCCTATCCCTAGGATAGACGATCTCATAGATCGTATTGGTGACGCTAAGTACATCACAAAGTACAAGTACAAATAGACCTACTTTCAGGTTATTGGCAGGTTCCCCTGACTGATAGGGCAAAGGAAATCTCCGCCTTTGTCACCCCTGATGGTCTGTACCAATACAAAGTGATGCCATTTGGCATGAAGAATGCTCCTGCCACTTTCCAGAGAATGATAAATGCCCTGCTTGCTGACATGGAGAATTGCCACGCATACATAGACGATGTAGTAATTTTTAGCCAAGATTTTTCTAGCCATTGTAAACAACTGCATTGTCTTTTTACTAAACTTTTACATGCAAAAATTACTGTAAACCTGAGTAAGAGTGATTTTTGCCAGGCTTCCATCCAATACTTAGGCCATATTGTAGGACAAGGCCAGGTGAAACCTGTAATGGCCAAAGTAGAAGCTATCCAAGCTTTCCCTATTCCTGCTGATCAGAAACAACTCCGAAGATTTTTGGGAATGTCTGGATATTATAGAAAATTTTGCGAAAATTTTTCTGTCATTGCCAGTCCTTTAACAAACCTCCTGAGAAAGAACGTCCGATTTACTTGGACGGATGAATGTCAGAAAGCCTTTAACCAAATTAAGCAGATATTATCTAGCTCCCCCATTTTGATGGCTCCTGATTTCGGAAAACCTTTTAGGTTAGCTATTGACGCCAGTGACACAGGTGTTGGGTCAGTCCTTTACCAAGAAGATAATTTCCACGTAGAGCACCCTATTTGTTTCTTTTCCAAGAAATTTAATAGACATCAAAGAAATTATTCTACTGTGGAAAAAGAATGTCTTGGGTTGATTCTTTCTATACAACACTTTGATTTTTATATCAGTGGGTCCAGATGGCCACTGGTTGTATTTACTGACCACAATCCCCTTACATTTATCCACAAAATGTCTGGCAAGAACCAACGACTTCTCAGGTGGAGTTTATTTTTACAAGAGTACAACCTAGATCTTAAACACATAAAAGGCAGCGAAAATGTTATCGCCGATGCCTTATCTAGATTGTAAAAAGTATTTTGATGTATTTTTTTTTTTTATATATATCATGATAAATCCATTCTGTAATGTAAATATCATTTTTGTAATTGTTCTAAAAAGATTTCCATTTCGTGGAAATGTAAACTTTTTATTTTTAGGAGGGAGGTGTTACGTATCTAGGCATTGTTACCTAGATACTATTTTTTTTCTCTTGACCTGTAGGTTGTCTGCCCCTTGTGTAATAAGTTTTTTTTTTATTTTTCACGGTGAGTCAAGCCACACAGACAGTGACCGGTCCTTGACCTATGTGTGTACCTCTGGTTGAAAGGAGGGTGTTTTTTTTTTTTTTTTTTTCTTTTCTTCTGTCTCTTTGAAGAGCGTTCTAGAACTGGGTGTTGATGACTTACTGTTCTAGAAATTACTAGATATCGACGCGCGGTAGATTATATAAAGACCGCTCGCGTAACGTTGACGGACAGACATACGGAGACAGCCGTGAGACAGAATAGCGGAGACATTGCGTGACCCGTGCGTGGTATACCAATCGATCGTGTAAGTTAAGATTTTTTCTTTTTCAAGGCCTTGCTTGTATTTGTAATTATATTTTCAAACTCTTGTATTGTAATATTTTTACAAGCCATTTTTGTAAAAGGGTTTTGGTCAACCCTTCCATTTTGTATTGAGTTATATTATGATTAAACATTAAGTTGATATTTTACCTTCCGATTTCTTGTGTCATTTTTTTTTTTATTCATTGTAAGTCTCTGATTAAATTCAGACTTAAGATAAGTGACACAACTACCTTTTTCTATTGTCACGTTCCCCTAGACAAGCCATTTAAAAGTAGAATTCAATTTGTAATACGTGACAATATGTTATGCAATAAACTAAAAATAATGGTTCTAATGGTGAAATAATATGTAATAGTGAAATAATATGTGATAGTGAAATAATATGTGATAGTGAAATAATGTGTAATAGGGAAATAATGTGTAATAGTGAAATAATATGTAATAGTGAAATAATATGTATTAGGGAAATAATATGTAATTGTGAAGTAATGTGTATTAGTGAAATAATGTGTAAAAGTGAAATAATGTGTAATAGTGAAATAATGTGTAATAGTGAAATAATGTGTAATAGTGAAATAATGTGTTATCGTGAAATAATGTGGAATCGTGAAATAATATGTAATCGTGAAATAATGTGTCATAGTGAAATAATGTATCATAGTGAAATAATGTATAATAGAGAAATAATGTGTAGTAGTGAAATAATGTGTAATCGTTAAATAATGTGTAATAGTGAAATAATGTGTAATAGTGAAATAATGTAATAGTGAAATAATGTGTAGTAGTGAAATAATGTGTTGTGGTGAAATAATGTATAATAGTGAAATATGTGTACTAGTGAAATAATGTGTAATATTAAAATAATGTGTAATAGTGAAATAATGTGTAATAGTGAAATAATGTGTAATAGTGAAATAATTTGTAATAGTGAAATAATGTGTAATAGTGAAATAATGTGTAATAGTGAAAGAATGTGCAATAGTTAAATAATGTGTAATAGTGAAATAATGTGTAATAGTGAAATAATATGTAATAGTGAAAATAAAAATATGCATAAGTTTGAGAATAAACATAGAAACAGAAAAATACTTTTAAAAAAATAAAGCTTATACGAGGTGTAATTATATCCATTAGTTTGGATCAGTCATGTCATAAATATGTACTAGATCTAGACCAACAACAATACATTTTGTGCGATTAAGAAATATTTTCAACAATTGGTTAGCGCTATTTCATGCGTTTGGCTTTCTCAATACGCTATGATCCTGCCATCTGAACAAGTTGGGAAAATTGAGGGGGGGGGGGAAAGTAAGGGGTATCTGGGTGGATGTTTACTAGAATTGGTTTTTAAAAGCATAAAAAAAGGGGGGGGGGTAATTATTCAAGAGATAACGAGAGAGAAATGGTAGAGAACGAAAGAGAGAGAAGAGTATAAGTAAAATAAGAGTCTAATACTGAAAGAAAGTAAATAGAGGTTTCTAATCAGTTATTTTAAACAAAACTGTTCCAGCACTAATAATAGAGCTTTTCAAGAATACACACCTCAATGTCATATCAGACTATCTTTGTTCTAGTCCAAAAACAATAACCCTAAAAAAACTGTCAATAGACTAGAGTTCTTTATATATTTTTTTTCTATCTATAATTTGTGTCTCTCCCTAAAACATTAATTTACCATTGTTTTCTTTTTCCCTTTCCCGGAAGCTGCCAAGAGCTGTGGGTAAAATCAGGGGCGTTAATTGAGTAATTAAGGCCCGCGCTTCAGAGTAGTCCGCCCCTTTGTGTTATTGCCCCTCTTCATTTTTACAAAAGCTAGTGGCAGTTGATAGCAGTTAGGACAACATGGGAATATTCTATTACCATATACAGCTGGTTACTCGTTTAACCTTGTAGCCAAAGAGATAACAGAGATAATCTCAAAACAAATTTCGCTTAAGACACTTCATCGATAATATTGTAAAACAATTATATAATTGCATACAACAATATAGTTCGATATAAAACTATTTAAGCAATAGAATACAATAACAAAGTGGTTTTTTAAAATTATTTTTCGGATGTTCCTTCAGATAATTACATGTACAAATTTAAGTTAAATTAAAGTTCTCCCTTTCAGACCTTGTAGCTTATAGGGAAGATAATGTAAAGGTCATCTGTTTCCCTGGCCCACGGTTTACGAGGGTGTCATGTGGCCAGCACGACGAACAACCATCTTTACATTTCCCCAACTGTCAGGTACCCATTAGAGCTGGGTAGACTGTGAGGCGCCATAAAAATACAGAAATAAAAAATCCTAGTCTTCACCAGGATTCGAACCCGGGATCCTCGGTTCGGAAGATAAGGCCTTTACCACTTAGCAACCGCGCCTCAAATTACATGTACATCCCAGCCCAAATCCCCTGCAGGACTTCGGGGGATGGCACAATAGGTAGGTCATGCTCTAAAAAGGCCACTCAACTAACCACAAGAGGAAGGTCCTACTTTTCATCAGGTCATTCGCCTTAATACAGGCTTTCAACAACCATCACGATACGGCACTCTCCTGAATAGAATCCCAAGTAAAAGTTTAGAAAAGATCATAAAAATTACATTCATTATTTAAGGCAATATATATATATTTTCATAATTAAACGTAGACACGAAAGGGTGTTACAAAGTATGACAGTGTTTGCATCTCTAGAATTGGACATAACGTTTGCCCGAGGGGGGGGGGGGGGTTGTGGGGGGGGGGGGGTCAACCCCATTAAGGAAATGGAGGACATCGTCACTAAGTCAAACCATACTTTGTCCAGAAACGTGCAGAACAGAAAATCGTATCTAGTCACGCCAGGTTCCTTTTAGCGTGGACCTTCTTTCAGGGACCACCTCCTGTTCCACGATGACCGGCCGATTCTAAACTTTTAATGGATTAGTGGCACTTCTGAGTTCACAAGACTTTGACGCGCTTAATTTCTTCAAGCTCATTTACCTTTGTTTCTTTAAAAATTTCATCCATTTTTTTGTATTTACGGAATGGGCTAATGGCATAACTCTTAACGTATACTAAAGATCTTTAAAGTTACTTCTCTTGGTAATTTTAAAGAACTTTGGAGATTTATAAATTTAAGGAAACTCTAGGTTACCGAGAACCAAGGAGGACGTTATCGTCGTGGATTGATTTGAAAACATTAAAGACTACGAGCAATACATAAAATTCGACCTCCATATAATTATTAATTATAGTTAACGGAACAAGAAGTCTTACTATCATGTACATTTGTTTTAGCTTTTCAAGTGTACACACATTTTTGTATTTTGCTCTTGCAATGGACCTCGTTCACCTATCGTAAACAAACAACATTTAGCCACGTGCTAATATTGATAAAGCAACGAAAAAAAAACTGTCACGTGATAGCCATTGTGTATTACGTAATTTGTATAGAAGGGATAGAGAATCACGTGGCTAAATGTTGTTTGTTTACGATTGGTGAATGAGGTCCATTTGGAATAATTGGAATAAAGACTGGAATCGAATTGGAATTTCTTCCTCATACGAGAATCGAGCCTAGATCGAGTATGAAATTTCTCAACTCGAATATTATTATTGAGTACTAACTTGCTTGCGTAGTATTTTCATTCAGTAAATTGCGCCAGTGTTCGCCCCCCTGGAGTGCAAAGTGTTAAATATTCCCCCGCTGATTGATTGATTAGGTAGCGCTGGGCCATGTAGATGGCGCTCAGCGTCACAGCTCATCCACCATGAGAGAGAGAGGGAAGCAACTCTGTACTACTGCCCGTAAGTTAATGAAGTCAACGCATAAACAATAGAATTAGGGCGCTTGTTTATATATACAATGTGTTGCTATTCACTGGCAACTTTTGTGTAGAGAATTTGGTCGTTCGCTAAAAATGTTAAACTAACAAAAGACTAAAAAATCTTCTATTTTTATAAGTGCTTGAATAGCTGAGTGGTAAAATGGAGGCTCGAGTGCGAATTGATACTCAAGCAACTCTCATTCATTACAAAACTTGTATCCACTCACTCTGTACACGTTATTTCTCCCATACCAAATCTAGGATTAAGCTAAAATTTTGCACAATAATTTTTTTTTTACCCAAGACAAGAATCAATAAAACAAGATTACAAAGACAGTTTGTGTGGAAACACAAACTCAAAATCGGCCCCCGAAGTGGTCCACCCAGGCAGGCTTCAATATTTTCAGAAAGAACATTCAAATGAAATTATATCAAAGACAAATGAGAGATAAGAATGTCTTAATCTAATTTTTTTTTTTTTTTTTTGTCTGTCAGTCTGTCTGTCCGTCATGTTGTCATATTCTAATGCTCAAAAATATTTTTCTGCTTTTTTATAAAATGCTCACGAAAATAAAGTTTACAAGATTATTATTCGTTTTAATTTAGGTCTAACTTATAATGCATACTAATTAGCTTTTTCTCTTTAAAAAACTGATAGCATAACTGATTTTAAAAAATAGATTTTTCGTTTTCAGAAAAAAAAAAGTAGCCGTTGCATCAGAATTTTGAATGGTCTAAAATATTGTGATGTCGGATTTTCAATATCTTTTCTAGTTTATGAAATCTAAACGGGACGGGCCGAAAGACATTTTGCACAAAACTAATAGCGTCTTTTCCCCTTTCGGGGGCCGCTAAAAATGAACCAATTAGTTAATTAACTATAGGTAATTAATAATTTTGTTGGGTATCTCGAGCAAAGGGAAAGAAATCGTACTTGACAGATGTGGTGGTATAAGTTGAATTATTCCCCTTGAGGACTCTTGCGTCCTGAATGAAATTTTTTTTTATGCATTAAGAAAACGATCATGTAAACATATGCACAAGATGCCCCCTTTTTTTCCTCTTCCTTTCATAAATAGTCCAGACAAGTGATAGGATCATAGAGAGGTAAATGCTAAGCAAAAACATTTCTAACTGCGCAGATTTATTATGTCTAAGTCGATTGTGCTTACTATGCATGACTGATGCAAACTAATTGATACAATCACACTTAATATAAGCTATGTTATTTTTAAAAAATTTAATGTTATTCTTGTCTTTTTTAAATTGTGTTTGAAAAGGAGGCAGCAGGATAACTTCTACCACATACCTCCTCACGGTATCTCACAATAGGTCCATAGAAGTGATTGGACCACAGCGGACTGAGCATGCTATAATCATAGAGTTCCCTTTTCAGACCTTGTGGTCTATAGGGCAGATATTGTAAAGGTCGTCTGATTCTGTGGTCAACGGTTAAAGAGGGTGTCATGTGGCCAGCACAACGACCAACCGCCTTTACTTTTCCCCAGCTAATGTCAGGTACCCATTAAAGCTGGGTGGACTCAGAGGCGCCCGAAGATCTCGGAATTAAAAATCCCAGTCTTCACCAGGATTCGAACCCCGCTTTACCGCTCAGACACCACGCCTTCAGCTATAAGCATAAAGTTTACACCCAAAATAAATTTCAACCAATAGGACCAAGAAGATGACAAAAGATACACTCAGACTTGACAAATTCTAATAGTGCTTTGGGATCGCACTCAAAAATGTAAGGTCCACAGATAAGCCAAAATGCTTATCATTTCTTTGACAACCAACATATTTGAAATTTGGCATGCATTTGTTTAAATCTCGAGTCGTTAAAAATTAATTAGATGATTGATTCAAAATAACTCATGCAATTTTCCTCAATGTAAGCCAGGTTTTTAAACAAGTATTTGTTTTAGTGTAGCTTGTTCATTTCAGGTTCGCTTTTCCTTGTAGGCTGACCTCATTGATATTTCTTTGCTGTCCAGTGAATGCCTTGCTACCACTCCCCTCCAATGGGTGCTGTCTAGAATTACGTCATACCAAGCATTTATATCTATGTCCACCGCTATAGGATCCTTTTGATGAAATCCTAGTAGCGAAGGGTCGAGAGCCCAGTTTTTCGAGTGGTATTTGAATGAATCGAAGAGAGATCTGGTTACGGAACTGTTGTCATTAGAAAACAGCTCGATTTGCACTACATATACCACGCTGTACATTTATTGAGAGGATTAATTAGCTCGGCTCATTACTTTCTGTAGTCAAGTTGGCAACTAATCCCATGAGGTGTCCTTCGGCACATTCAGCATTGTGCTGCGTCCAGGGCAATACAGGTTATGAGGCAGTCTCCGAGTCGTCTTAATCATTAGGAGATCATTTTTACAAAGCTTATATCAACTCACTCTGCCCGTCTGTCTGTATATGTCTGTCTGTATATGTCTGTCTGTATATGTCTGTCTGTATATGTCTGTCTGTATATGTCTGTCTGTATATGTCTGTCTGTATATGTCTGTCTGTATATGTCTGTCTGGCTGGTTAAAAGTTGGAACATGTTTTTCTCCCATTTCCCATTCTCGGATCAAGCTAAAACTATGCACAGTCATTCATTGTTTCTGACAAGACATTAACCTATAAAAAATATATTTAATTAGTTAATTGAATATTGATGATTAATTATTTTGTTTGATATCGAAATAAGAGGAATAAACGTTACTTAAATAGAGATGTGATTGTATATATGGATTTAATCCCCTTATTCTGTTTCGACACTTTTTACCCCACTTCCCATTCTCGGATCAAGATGAAATTTTGCATAATTATTCCTAGTCAATGGTAATACACGAATCAATAAAAAAATTAACCAACTAGCGGCGACTAGCCAATCAATCAGTACTAATTAAAACATTTTTTATTTATATAGCAGAAAGAGAGATAAACCCTGAAATTATCAGATAAATGGCAGTCATTAGAGGTACTTTCCCTTAAATTGGCTTTGATTTTAAAAAGGTCTATTTCTTTTTGAGATTGTGATAACAGGACAGTAGTCAAATATTTATAATCATATGTTTACAATATGATTGTAACGGAGAACCATTGGCACATTGTGATGTTAACTGTTAATTTTATATTTGATTTAACTATAGGAGAACTATTGACACATCGCGATGTTAACTTTTAATTTTATATTTGATTTAACTATAGGAGAACTATTGACACATCGCGATGTTAACTGTTAATTTTATATTTGATTTAACTATAGGAGAACTATTGACACATCGCGATGTTAATTGTTAATTTTATATTTGATTTAACTATAGGAGAACTATTGGCACATCGCGATGTTAACTGTTAATTTTATATTTGATTTAACTATAGGAGAACTATTGGCACATCGCGATGTTAACTGTTAATTTTATATTTGATTTAACTATAGGAGAACTATTGGCACATCGCGATGTTAACTGTTAATTTTATATTTGATTTAACTATAGGAGAACTATTGACACATCGCGATGTTAACTGTTAATTTTATATTTGATTTAACTATAGGAGAACTATTGACACATCGCGATGTTAACTGTTAATTTTATATTTGATTTAACTATAGGAGAACTATTGACACATCGCGATGTTAATTGTTAATTTTATATTTGATTTAACTATAGGAGAACTATTGGCACATCGCGATGTTAACTGTTAATTTTATATTTGATTTAACTATAGGAGAACTATTGGCACATCGCGATGTTAACTGTTAATTTTATATTTGATTTAACTATAGGAGAACTATTGGCACATCGCGATGTTAACTGTTAATTTTATATTTGATTTAACTATAGGAGAACTATTGACACATCGCGATGTTAACTGTTAATTTTATATTTGATTTAACTATAGGAGAACTATTGACACATCGCGATGTTAACTGTTAATTTTATATTTGATTTAACTATAGGAGAACTATTGGCACATCGCGATGTTAACTGTTAATTTTATATTTGATTTAACTATAGGAGAACCATTAACACATCGCGATAGCACTTGGGAAGAAAGAGCATTTGTACAAATTTGTCTTAGCGTATGTAACGAGTAATATGATTTTATCTTAGTGTCTTTTTGAGTATTTTATAAGGTTTTGTTTTTGTATTTGAAGATTACGGTTCAGTGTTTCATATATTATAAGACAAAATAAGATAAGATAAGATAGAGGCTACCGACGTTTAAAAGTATGTATTTTAAACACATATCTTTTTGAACTCTAGTTCAAATATACACCCTTAAGAAATACAGTAATCGACGTCTTGGTTTGGTAATTATATTAAGTTTTTAGACATAGCAAAAATTATCCTAGGTTTGCATTGTTTCGGCTAGACATTGATAGTTATTTTTAACTTAAAGTAATTAACAATTTACTTACTCATGAGCTTCTGCGTTATTCCCTTAATTATTTTTTCATGTGACGCTCACCCAGAGAAGCCACAGATAACTCTACCAAGATTTGCCCGGTGCTGTTTTCTCTCCCCTGTCGGTTGTACTCACTCTGACCCGTCACTGGTCGCGCTAAGTACGCCACGCAAGGAGGCGACCAGCGATGGCGCAAGGTTTATTAAAAAAAAAAAAAACTGGCAGGCGTGACTTGTCTGTTGCCTCTTACTCCCTCTCTATGCCTGCATCCTCCCAGACCTTTGGCGCCACGGCAAGCGCTCCGTTCGTGTTAATGAACTTTTGTCCGCGATGTTTGGTCAAATAGTTTAATGCCAACATGTGTCTGGAGTGTCCGGCAGCAGGAATGGATATCAAGTCACCACTATATCACCATTATGTCACCACTGCCATCATTGTTTCACCGTTACATCACAATTATGTCGTAGCTGTCATCTTTTAATTTTAACCACTGTCACCATTATGTCACCATTGTCATCAATGTTTCACCACTGTCACCTTGCGTTATCGTTGCCATCATTGTTTCACCATTGTGTCACCATCCTGTCAATACAGTCGAATTGTTTCACGACTTTGTTACCATTATGTCACTAACGTCATTATCGTTTTACCAATATATCACCATTATATCATCACTATATCACCATTATATCATCACTATATCACCATTATATCATCACTATATCACCATTATATCACCACTATATCACCACTATACCGCAGCAGTCATAATTGTGTCACATCAATGACTGGTTAATTCCTCGATCTGTTGATTCAATAACCTATTCCTTCGCAAATTCAATTAACTATACAATATATACATCGATTAATTAATTAATTATTATTTAATCATACATTTTTGTTCTATTGATTGACAGGATAATCAGTTAACATAGAAATTACTTTGCTTGACTTTTTAATAAATATAATTATAGTTTAAATTATGTCATTGATTATTATTATATAAATTTAATACAAATAATTCCCTATTTAAATAAAAACAATTCTAATTTGAAATAATACTTTAATTGTCAAATTTATAAGACAATGTCACGAGACTGAACATTCATAATTTACATTTCACGCGCACGGGGAACGTAATCTTTGTGCACTTTTTGCACACGGCCCTAAAATTACGTGTTGCAGACGCCGCAGAACTTCCTGCAGTACCTGTGGGCGTCAGCGTAATACTGGCAGATCGGGAAGGTGGAAATGTTCATGCGATAGCAGTCTTCGTAGGTCAGCTGGTCGATGCACACCCCGGGGTGGATGGTGGGGCAGTTGTCTTCGTCTGCCAGGTCCCCGCAGTCATTGTCGCCGTCGCACAGGTAGCTGTTGGGGATGCACTTGCCGTGGGGGCACTTGAACAAGCTTGGACCGCACGTGCACGCGGCCTCGTCACTACCATCTCCGCAGTCATCGTAGTGATCACACTGAAAAACAAAGTCTAAATGGAGTCAAAGATCTCTGTTGTAGAGGAAATGTGAAAAATGATGAAAAAGAAGATTTTAGGAATAATTTGGGCTACCAAAAAAAAGGGAAATGCACAGATATGGCTAAATATGAAGTGTTTAGTCCTCTTAAATAATTGTTATGGCTATTTCTCTTTCGTGCATTATGCAATCAAGTTGAAACTTTAAAAAATATTTATTGCACTTAAAGAATTAACTAACCAATTTGTGTATTAATTATTGGTAATTAATTATTTTTGTTATAGAAAAATGGAACTAACTTCTACATTATTGAGTGATAAGCTTTTTTACAAGAATTATAACATTTGGTTTGACTTCATATTAACTTTGAGTCAAATATAATCATAGAGTTATATATAAATATCTTCATGGCTCAACCATTCCTGACACCAAGAAGTAAAGGAAAGATCATTATATAATCATTTACACTTAAACTTAGCGCTGGTCCTATGAAAGTGCGGGGCCCACTGCGGTTGCATTTTGCAGTGGCCTAAGGTGGCCCTGCAAAAGAGCGCGTATGCTACGCCGCGGGGTCGACTAGTAGAGTTTTGAATGTTTATATTGACATTTGAGACAAAACTAAGTCAGCATAGCCCTGTGAAACACTGCGCTCATTCTTAATCCTCGGAATCGAAGACATTTAACCTTGGTTAGGCCAATAATAGAATATGCATCCACCGTTTGGGACCCCCAACTCAAGAAAACATTAAGAAACTGGAAAAGACACAAAATAGAGCAGTGAGATTAATAACAAACGAATATTCACATTTAACCAGAGTAACAAATTTAGTAAAATCACTAAATTTAGAAAGCCTTCAGGACAGAAGACTCAAAAGTAAAGTAGCAATCTATATTATAAAGTAGAATGTGAGGTGTATGTATGTATGTATGTATGTATGTTACTTATAGACATCAAAACCGCTTGATCAGAAAACTAGGCAGGAATGTTCCTTGGGTACTAACTTAGACTGTAGTGTATGTATTGTAGCCCTAAAACAAACTTAAGACCCTCAAAAAAAAAAGTTGTCCGACTCTATTACAGCTATACATGTAGTATTTTATGGATCTAGGCCATGTCTACAATGTTGACATGAGAAAAGTTCGAAAGGATTTAGACCTAGATCTAATTTTAAGAAATATACTTTGCGCAGATAGTTTTTTACTTTGACACATGAAAATACAAAAGAAGATCCATTGACTTGATTATGTAATAAAATTAACCTTCAATTTTGTGTTTCAAAAGCATTTTTTACATAAATTAGTTCCTGATATCTGTGACTTCAGATTTCCTGGCGAATATTCTTTCAATAGACATTACCAATTGGTTACACATTAACACATCTCTCTACTGAGTCTATTCCTAGGTCTAGGTCTAAAACTCTTATTGAACTCTAAGATGATAAAACTTCTTTTGGCAAAGATAGTTTTGTGCTTTAACACATAAACATACTAATTATTGTCCATTTATTTCATATTTTAATCAAATTAACATTCAAATTTGTTTTTCTAAAGCATTTATAATACATTCGTTCGCTGTTCGCTAAAGTTGCGTAGCCGTGTTGAGATAGGCCTATATTCATTCATGAAAAAAGGTCACGCATGCGCAACACAGAATGAACTCTATAAAAGCCAATTTTTAACTCTAGATTAGTGTAGATTTAGATCGATGTCTACCTCAAGATCTACTTTATACTTTAACACATGAACATACAAAATTAAGTCTATTCATCTACAAGCAAATGTTTTAATTTGAAAAAATGGATTTAAGCCTATTAGCTATTTTTATTTGATAGCTTCATTCACACTATTTTTACATTGACACATTCGCTTTACTTATTACATTATTATTTCGTTTAATTGTTTACAAAACACTCTCAGTGACTATAATGACAGTAATGCGCAAATAAAGACCCGCGGGTCGCGGGTAACATATGTCTAGTTATGCATAAAACACTGAACCATAATCTCCAAATACAAAAACAAAATTTAATAAAATACTCTGAAAGACACAAAGATAAAGGAACACTCCTCGTCCCATATGCTAGGACAAATTTGTTCGCTAAATTTTCTTTTTTGAAGTAATGTCTGTATTATATAAGATAAGAAAAGATTGCCATTGTTAGTATTCAATACCTGGTATCCAGAAGGAATACACTTATTACTATTGGCGCACTTGAACTGAGTGGAGGAGCAGGTTCTTTGGGCGCAGCCTAGTTCGTCGGAGTTGTCATGGCAATCGTTGTCTCCATCGCACACCCAGGTTTGGGTGACACACGCTCCGTTGGCGCACTAGATGGAGGTAATAATGTGATAATTATACAAGAAATACAAAGTTCGTTGTTTTAGAAGTAGATTCGGATAATTACATTGAACATTTTGTGGTCATCTATTAATTAATATAAATGGTGGTCACAGTTACTAAAGGAAAAACAAAAATTTATCTATTTCTTATTCCTTGGATCGATCAGCGGTTCTCAATTTTTTTTTCATTTTTTAGCATCATCTACAATGAGAATATGTAACTACTTCACTTTCATGCTAACAATTAAGCGTGGAACACGAGGCCTAGTGATTGAGGATATTGCGTCCGAACCGAGAGGCCTCGATCTCGAATAGCGGTGAAGAAGAGATTCTGAAATTCGGGATTTTTAGAATGCCAGACGCTTGTTGTAATAGACGGTCGGTCGTTGTTGTTAAGTATTTCAGCAGTACCTTTGACCACTAAAGTAATACAAAAGGGGTAGATTAATTTTATGTGGCTAATAATATGTTTATAATTTATCTACATAAACACCTGCACCAATAATTTTCCGATCATTAGGATTTTAAAAGTGTGTTATTAATAGATATTAAGTGCAGTAGGTACAGTATGTAATGAACAAATTTATAAATTTTCTCACCATTGTCTGGGAAACCAGTCTAAGGGTTGGGTAAGACGGCCAGCTAGCGCTGTAAAGGTCAATCTTCGCCATATTTTCCAAGGTATAACATAACATACGGAAGTTCGAAACAATGGAACACGGTTAAGTTGTTATAACATAACATACGGAAGTTCGAAACAATGGAACACGGTTAAGTTGAAATGTTTGTCTATTCAAAAGGCAACTCTTCGAGAAAAATCAATTTTAGTTTTAAAAGATGTTTTTACTTCATGCAATGAAAAGGACAGCTGCTTTAAAAGAAAAGTTGGCATGGACGAAATTCAAGCAAATATTTACATGATGGTTCATAGTTGAAAATGTTCCACTACAGTTTAGGTTGGGATGAGGGTTAGGATGATAGGGTTAAAGTAAGAAGCATGGTCGAGAGGCTAAGTACGCTTGAACTTGGCTTGTCTTGGCTACCTATGAAGGGGGATCGAGGTTCGACACCCGACTCGAGCAGAGTTGTGTTTACTGAGCGCCTACAGGCAGCACGGAAAACCTTCTCCCAGATACCCCTCCCACTGGTCCACAAATGAGATTGGACCATAGCGCCATAAACATGCTATTAGCATGAAAGAAACGCTATATAAAAGCTATAATTATATTAAGAAAACATTTGTAATGAGGTACTCACGTGGAAGTAGCCATTTCTGCATGTTCCACCACAGTTGACCTCGTCTGAGTGGTCTCCGCAATCCTCATCGCCGTCACACAGCCAGCTGTGACTTATGCAGGCGCCATTGCCACACTGAATTTAAAACATACAATTCCCAACTTTTACTTTGTAGATATCTCAGAGGACCAAGAACAGTCATCTGCCAGTTTGCGTTACATTTGTGGAGCAAACCGTAACAGTCGGAACGTTAGCATAAAACTACTATAACTAAGAGAGTCGCGAGACAGTAGGTCTCGTTTAACATGAAGATACTATTACGACAAGTACGCCTATTAAAGATTTACTTACGCTACTTGTGCCTCGATTATCAGTCGCACTTCAGGATCGGCCCTTGCCACCATGTTACTTTATTTTACTTAATTTGACCTGCCTTTTTTTATAGGATGAATAATCTTATCTTATCTTATACAATACAGACGTTACTTCAAAAAAAGAAGACGATTACGTCCTACGCGTCATGCATTCAGTCATGCATATTTACGAATGACCTAAATTCTGCTAAGTCACTGGTTTTGCTGGCTAGCTCAGGCAACCCATTCCATGCGTCTCTGCAGTGAAGAATGTACGAGATCGCTTGGCGTTGAGGCTTTACTGGTCGTTAGGGTTAGGGTTAGGGTTTGGAAAATAATCGCCCCCCCCTCCTCAAACGTTCTGAATCCGCTAGTGTTTGGGAGGTTATCACTTTGGATTCTGGTTGATGACTGATCACAAATCATCCTCATCCTCTGCCACACTGAAGGACATTTAGGAGACTTAACATAGAACAAAATCATCTTTACCTTAAAGTCTAGAACATAGTTAAGTTTACCTTAAAGTCTAGAACAAACTCAACTTTACCTTAAAGTCTAGAACAAACTCAACTTTACCAGTCTAATACAAACTCATTCTAAACTTAATGTCTAAAAAAAACGAATTTTTACCTTAAAGTCAGTTCCTCGACAAGATCCTGAACAGTTTTTCTCATCTGCTCCATCAGAACAATCATTGGCGGCGTCACACAAGTAATAGGTGGATATGCACTTCCCGTTCTAGAGAAACGCAAAACTCTGTTAGTTCATAGTGCATAAAAAGCGTGGTCGAGAGGCTAAGTACGCTTGAACTTGGCTTGTCTTGGCTACCTATGAAGGGGGATCGAGGTTCGACACCCGACTCGAGCAGAGTTGTGTTTACTGAGCGCCTACAGGCAGCACGGAAAACCTTCTCCCAGATACCCCCTCCCACTGGTCCACAAATGAGATTGGACCATAGCGCTCTGAGCATGCTATAAGCATGAAAGTAGAGCTATATAAAAGCTATAATAATAATTACATGAAACATATCACAGTCCAAGTCTAAACATTAACTGTTAAACTTTAGAAGCCAGCTTTGGATTTGGGCTTCAAATCCATTGTTTCGTCATATCACTGTATAAAGCTCTTGTGAAAACACAGCCCCCAGTGCCAATGGAGAAAGATGTGTTCTCTGATGAAACGATAAAAAGTAAAACAAAGTCTGCTCTGTACGTTCAATGAAGTTTGTTATTTGAGCCTTTGGATGACAAGCTATAACGTCCAAATAATTCAGCATAGTTCAATTTCATCACTGTTCATCTGACAATGTAATACTTTAGTAATGTCCATAATACGAGCCAATACTCAAGCATTGTCCATTTTAAGAACTAAGACTCAATCTACGTTCATTAGATGAGTCCATACTGCGTGTCAGTTGTCCAACATTGTCCATTTAACGAGCTCATTGGCTCATGCAATGCTCAGTTTACTTTTCAATGCTTCAGTCCTCCAGCAATGTCTATCATAGAGCTTGTACATCAACACTTGTCCAGTGCTATGCGCCTAAAGATTATTTTTATCGTTAGACCACACTCAACTAACAATGAAGTTTTCGGGTCCTGCTAAAGACCTAATTAAGTTATAGGGATCTAAAGTTGATCTCACGAGGTTATGAGGACCTGAAGCTTTAGTAAAGTGATTCAACTCATGCAGATGATTTATAGGAGCTTTAAGTTGACGAAAAGCAGTTATAGAACCCTGTTGATGATCTAAAAGTTATAAGGCCATAAAAAGGATTTAGTGAAGTTGTACGCCTATATAGATGATCTAGAGAAATTACATGGTCATCAAGAAGATCCAATGAAGTTTTAAGGTCATCAAGGAGATCCAATGAAGTTTTAAGGTCATCAAGAAGATCAAATGAAGTTTTAAGGTCATCAAGAAGATCCAATGAAGTTTTAGGGTCATCAAGAAGATCCAGTGAAGTTTTAAGGTCAACAAGAAGATCCAGAGAAGTTTTAAGGTCATAAAGAGATGATACAGTGAAGTTTTAAGGTCATCAAGAAGATCCAGTGAAGTTTTAAGGTCATCAAGAAGATGCAGTGAAGTTTTAAGGTCATAAAGATGATACAGTGAAGTTTTAAGGTCATAAAGATGATACAGTGAAATTTTAAGGTCATAAAGATGATACAGTGAAGTTTTAAGATCATAAAGAGATGATACAGTGAAGTTTTATGGTCATAAAGAGATGATACAGTGAAGTTTTAAGGTCATAAAGATGATACAGTGAAGTTTTAAGGTCATAAAGAGATGATACAGTGAAGTTTTATGGTCATAAAGATGATACAGTGAAGTTTTAAGGTCATAAAGATGATGCAGTGAAGTTTTAAGGTCATAAAGAGATGATACAGTGAAGTTTTAAGGTCATAAAGATGATACAGTGAAGTTTTAAGGTCATAAAGATGATACAGTGAAGCTTTAAGGTCATAAAGAGATGATACAGTGAAGTTTTAAGGTCATAAAGAGATGATACAGTGAAGTTTTAAGGTCATAAAGATGATACAGTGAAGTTTTAAGGTCATAAAGATGATACAGTGAAGTTTTAAGGTCATAAAGAGATGATACAGTGAAGTTTTAAGGTCATAAAGAGATGATACAGTGAAGTTTTAAGGTCATAAAGAGATGATACAGTGAAGTTTTAAGGTCATAAAGATGATACAGTGAAGTTTTAAGGTCATAAAGAGATGATACAGTGAAGTTTTAAGGTCATAAAAGATGATACAGTGAAGTTTTAAGGTCATAAAGATGATCAAGTGAAGTTTTAAAACCACAAAGATTATTTAGGGAAGTTTTAAGACCATAAAGATGATTTAGTGAAGTTTTAAAACCACAAAGATGATTTAGTAGAGTTATAAGGTCATAAAAATGATCTAGTGAAGTTATAAGGTCATAAAGATGATCTAGTGAAGTTATAAGGTCATAAAGATGATCTAGTGGAGTTATAAGGTCATAAAGATGATCTAGTGAAGTTATAAGGTCATAAAGATGATCTAGTGAAGTTATAAGGTCATAAAGATGATCTAGTGGAGTTATAAGGTCATAAAGATGATCTAGTGAAGTTATAAGGTCATAAAGATGATCTAGTGGAGTTATAAAGTCATAAAAATTATCTAGTGGAGTTATAAGGTCATAAAGATGATCAAGTGGAGTTATAAGGTCATAAAAATGATATAGTGGAGTTAAAAGGTCATAAAGATGATACAGTGAAGTTTTAAGGTCATAAAGATGATACAGTGAAGTTTTAAGGTCATAAAGATGATACAGCGAAGTTTTAAGGTCATAAAGAGATGATACAGTGAAGTTTTAAGGTCATAAAGAGATGATACAGTGAAGTTTTAAGGTCATAAAGAGATGATACAGTGAAGTTTTAAGGTCATAAAGATGATACAGTGAAGTTTTAAGGTCATAAAGAGATGATACAGTGAAGTTTTAAGGTCATAAAAGATGATACAGTGAAGTTTTAAGGTCATAAAGATGATCAAGTGAAGTTTTAAAACCACAAAGATTATTTAGGGAAGTTTTAAGACCATAAAGATGATTTAGTGAAGTTTTAAAACCACAAAGATGATTTAGTGGAGTTATAAGGTCATAAAGATGATCTAGTGGAGTTATAAGGTCATAAAAATGATATAGTGAAGTTTTAAGGTCATAAAGATGATACAGTGAAGTTTTATGGTCATAAAGATGATACAGTGAAGTTTTAAGATCATAAAGAGATGATACAGTGAAGTTTTAAGGTCATAAAGAGATGATACAGTGAAGTTTTAAGGTCATAAAGATGATACAGTGAAGTTTTAAGGTCATAAAGATGATTTAGTGAAGTTTTAAGGTCATAAAGAGATGATACAGTGAAGTTTTAAGGTCATAAAGAGATGATACAGTGAAGTTTTAAGGTCATAAAGATGATACAGTGAAGTTTTAAGATCATAAAGAGATGATACAGTGAAGTTTTAAGGTCATAAAAGATGATACAGTGAAGTTTTAAGGTCATAAAGATGATCAAGTGAAGTTTTAAAACCACAAAGATGATTTAGTGGAGTTATAAGGTCATAAAGATGATCTAGTGAAGTTATAAGGTCATAAAGATGATCTAGTGAAGTTATAAGGTCATAAAGATGATCTAGTGGAGTTATAAGGTCATAAAGATGATTAAGTGAAGTTATAAGGTCATAAAGATGATCTAGTGGAGTTATAAGGTCATAAAAATTATCTAGTGGAGTTATAAGGTCATAAAGATGATCTAGTGGAGCTATAAGGTCATAAAAATGATATAGTGGAGTTATAAGGTCATAAAGATGATCTAGTGGAGTTATAAGGTCATAAAGATGATCAAAGTGAAGTTATAAGGTCATAAAGATGATCTAATGAAGTTATAAGGTCATAAAGATGATCTAGTGGAGTTATAAGGTCATAAAGATGATCTAGTGAAGTTATAAGGTCATAAAGATGATCTAGTGGAGTTATAAGGTCATAAAAATGATATAGTGGAGTTATAAGGTCATAAAGATGATCTAGTGGAGTTATAAGGTCATAAAGATGATCAAAGTGAAGTTATAAGGTCATAAAGATGATCTAGTGAAGTTATAAGGTCATAAAGATGATCTAGTGGAGTTATAAGGTCATAAAGATGATATAGTGGAGTTATAAGGTCATAAGGATGATACAGTGAAGTTTTAAGGTCATAAAGATGATACAGCGAAGTTTTAAGGTCATAAAGAGATGATACAGTGAAGTTTTAAGGTCATAAAGAGATGATACAGTGAAGTTTTAAGGTCATAAAGAGATGATACAGTGAAGTTTTAAGGTCATAAAGAGATGATACAGTGACGTTTTAAGGTCATAAAGAGATGATACAGTGAAGTTTTAAGGTCATAAAAGATGATACAGTGAAGTTTTAAGGTCATAAAGATGATCAAGTGAAGTTTTAAAACCACAAAGATTATTTAGAGAAGTTTTAAGACCATAAAGATGATTTAGTGAAGTTTTAAAACCACAAAGATGATTTAGTGGAGTTATAAGGTCATAAAGATGATCTAGAGGAGTTATAAGGTCATAAAAATGATATAGTGAAGTTTTAAGGTCATAAAGATGATACAGTGAAGTTTTAAGGTCATAAAGATGATACAGTGAAGTTTTATGGTCATAAAGATGATACAGTGAAGTTTTAAGATCATAAAGAGACGATACAGTGAAGTTTTAAGGTCATAAAGAGATGATACAGTGAAGTTTTAAGGTCATAAAGATGATACAGTGAAGTTTTAAGGTCATAAAGATGATACAGTGAAGTTTTAAGGTCATAAAGAGATGATACAGTGAAGTTTTAAGGTCATAAAGAGATGATACAGTGAAGTTTTAAGGTCATAAAGATGATACAGTGAAGTTTTAAGATCATAAAGAGATGATACAGTGAAGTTTTAAGGTCATAAAAGATGATACAGTGAAGTTTTAAGGTCATAAAGATGATCAAGTGAAGTTTTAAAACCACAAAGATTATTTAGGGAAGTTTTAAGACCATAAAGATGATTTAGTGAAGTTTTAAAACCACAAAGATGATTTAGTGGAGTTATAAGGTCATAAAGATGATCTAGTGAAGTTATAAGGTCATAAAGATGATCTAGTGAAGTTATAAGGTCATAAAGATGATCTAGTGGAGTTATAAGGTCATAAAGATGATTAAGTGAAGTTATAAGGTCATAAAGATGATCTGGTGGAGTTATAAGGTCATAAAAATTATCTAGTGGAGTTATAAGGTCATAAAGATGATCTAGTGGAGTTATAAGGTCATAAAAATGCGTTAGTAAGCTCTTGTTCATTTGATTTTGATTTAGTTTAAAAAATTTTTCCAACTATAAAAAATAAAAACTAGAATAATGCAAAAAATAAATAATTAAAAATTACTTAGTTCTCCTTTAGTGTAAATTTCATGACTGACTGACTGACTTACTGTACATTTGAACTGGTTCACTCCGCTGCAGTCTGTAGGGCAGTTCTGTTGCTCGTCAAGTCCTCCAGCACAATCGTTCTCCGTGTCGCAGACGTAGCTCTGAGAGATGCATTTCTCGGGACACGCGAATCGATCTGCGGGACAGGACGCTAGCTGCCTGGGGACAAGACAGAGACCCAACTAAAATAAATATCTTAAGAAATCAACCCCACATGATGCACGAAGTGATGGCAGAATGATTGGCCTCTCGATGACGCCTTGGTGAAGACATACTTGAAGACAGGAATTCTGACTTAGGTAAAAACCCAAAAAATGAAAATTATTTTCCTAGTTAGGTTTTATATTTATAACGGATATGATCTTCGATTCCGAAGACTAAGGACGAGTGCAGTGTTTCACATGACCTCGAAAAGCCAGTTGCGACCTGCATATTTTTCCACTTCTGATGCAGACAAAGCCGTGGTCTGCCTAAGTTTTCATTGCCTCTTCTTCGCCTGTCTTCTACAAGGACTTTTGGGCCTCAAATGTGTTTACTGTGGCCTTTGAGAGAGCTGTCACATTGTCTTTTTCATAGGCCATCCGCTGCGTTCTAGTCTACTCTATGCCAGTGACGGTCGCATGTCATATGTTTTGTTAAATGCTTTACATGTTTCGAATGCCACCTCAGAGTTGAAGATAATTTACTTCCTAGTCCAAACCTCCCGCAGGACGACGGGGGATGGCTGCGGGCATGGCATAATCCCAAGAAAATATAGACAACCGTACGATAGCCCAGCGCGTAAACATACCAGGCAACCACCCTATAGAACCTGAGGGTTATCCAACATCCAAACCGAAACTAAGATAGAAAGACGACGCCTAGAAAGGCAACAAAACAAGAACAACAACAAACCGTTCAAAATAAAAGTTATAAAACTTGGTGTCCTAGTTGATTTGATTTCAGTAAACATTTAAAGCTTAAAGCTGTGTCCTTTTCTTGCATAAGGCCTAAGTACTTTAAGCTTTAAGTGAAAAATGGTAAAATGTACACGAGTTGCAAAGTAAACAACAAAGAAATTGCAGACATAGAGCTTGATTTTTAGACCATAGACCAAGTAGTTTTATATAGCTTGGGAGTGAAGTCAGTGTATCAGGAGGAACAGATGAAAACATTCAACGTCGTATAAACCTAACGCGTCGGACATTTACACACCTAAAACCATCTCAAACAAGACTAAACTAAGAATCTTGAACTCTAATGTCAAGGCTGTCCTACTGTATGGTTCTGAAACATGGAGAACAACTGAAGCAAAAACAGAAAAAGTACAGACCTTCATCAACAGATATCTGAGAAAAAATACACTGATATGATAAAATAGAAAACATCAAACTGTGGGAGATGGGCGGACAGAGAAATATAGAGATGCAGATCTTAGAGGGGAAGTGGAGATGGATTGGTCACACCCTTAGAAAAGATACCAACAACAGAGCTAGGCAGACCTTAGAGTGGAACCTTCAGGGAACATGACGTAGAGGAAGACCAAAAAGAAAACTAAAAAAGGAAGTTCCTGAGAGATTTTGAACAAATATCTTATCTTATATAATACAGACGTTATTTCAAAAAAGAAGATTACGTCCTACGCGTCATAAATTTAGTCATCCATATTAACCAATGACTTAAATTCTGCCAAGTCACTGGTTTTCCTGGCTAGCTCAGGCAACCCATTCCATGCTCTAATAGCACTAGGGAAGAATATGCAATAAAGTAGATAAAAGAAACAATGTCAAAGACGCTAATTTAAACAAAATCACGATCTTCGTGTTTATACTGTCTGGCCGCTAGTTGACTGTAGTTAAAAATCCAATAAAATCGAAATTTAACACACTATAAGAAAATACCTTTTATTTGTCAGGAGTGTATCTTTCGCAAAATAGTTTTTGTTCTTAAATCTGGCCTCACCTCCCAGTGACGCGCAGACTAGAAGTAGTCCAAGTAGGATGAACATATTGTTAGTCAGTGCAGAGCTGGTAAGAGTTTTGTCTTTTTAACCAAAATAGACAAGCTTTTTCTTTTATATTAAAACAAATACATTGGTTAAATAATTAGTTTTGGGTTTAAAAATGAGGATATCCTATAAAAGATAAGCTCATGTGTGTTGAGTCTACATCATGTTGAGTGTGTACTTATCTTACAGCAAAGGGCAGCCTATGTTTTTTCCCCTAAACTTGAGAGTATATAAAGGGCAGTGTATTTCAGGTAGAAACGTTAAGTACACGTAGAATGAAAACTGAAGAACACAAACAAACAAACAAACAAACAAACAAACAAACAAACAAACCAATATACAAACAAACAAAGGACGAATAGAGATGTTTATGAACACTTGGGGATTGGAACCCACCTACCTTCGCTCATCCTTTCATTTTTCGGCTCTCAGCTTATGTATCACGTTACTTTCCTGTGGACTAGGGTTAGAGATATTGCCACGAAGGAAGTCTATGCATGCTTTTGAAGACTCGTTGAACATTCCAGGTAAACTAAATAGGTTCGAATCCTGGTTGCAATTGCGTTTTATTTGTATCTGCCCATCATAAACCACTGGACGCCTAATCCAACTCGCTTCGACTTAAATCCCGAAATGACTATGAATTTTAAATTGAAGCTTTCACTCAAGACCAATTGTTATAGTTGGTCTCATCTGTCGACTGTGAATTCTAATTGCCTCTATGATGTAACACATGCCTATAATGTTTTCGGATTAAATTAACATAAATAGAGATATAGATTAGGTGAATAGAAAATACATAATGAAATAGGGCCGGTGTGAAGAAACAAGTGCCTTTACGTTTAAAGTGCCTTTTAATTGTGAAGCATTTCAACATAACATATAAACACGGCAGACATTATCTACAGATCTCATAGTTCACTAGATGACTTCCTCTCTTCTTGTTTACACACTCGTCACTTCCCCCAAGTCCCCTAACTCTCGATGCCCAACACTTGAGATTGTGTCACGGTTGACCAGACACAGTAACCGTGTCACAACAGCCGGATTTTAGTAAGTGGAGTCTGCGGGTAAGATTTTGTGTGGAACAAATCCTTTTTTTTAAGATTAAGATTAAAATAAAAAAAAAACAACGTATTCAGGCTATTCAAATGACTCTTTATAACTCTTAACATTTTTTTTTCATCATGGAGGCTTGAGACCTGCAGTTCTAAGTCACACTCGTGCTAATTAAAAGGCAGCACGGAAACCTTCTCTCGGATACTCCGCTCTCTCTACCCCCTCCCAACTGGTGATTTGACCATAGCGCACTGAGCATGCAATAAGCATCAAAGTTGCGCTAAACAGAAACAATTAATACAAATATTTCAAATCGCACCAATTTATTATTGTTAGTCTAGCTTCTAGATCTAGTAAAAATTAATCACATGATTGATTCAAAATATTTCTTGAGATTTCACTTCACATAATATTTGTTGTTGTTTTGTTGTATTTTAATATTTTTAAATATTTTACTTCTTTCTATGTTGTTGAAGCCCTGAACGTAAATCCGGCCCTGTATTTAAAAAAGAAATGGAAAAAAAAATGCATAAAAAAATAATAAATTTACAATTAAAATGAAAATTAAAAAAAAATTGTGAGAATTTGCAAAAATTAAAGTATCATGTTTTTATGTAGATGGTAGAAATAGGGGGGGAAAATATAAAAAAGTTTTAAAAAAGTGAACTTCTTAAAAAACTACATCATTTCCATTTCTTTTGGGTTTTTTTTAATTAAAGTAGCAGTCAGTTGGTCAAAAATCAACAGGCCAGAGCTGTTAACTGGACCAGTGATCGATTGTTCAAGTTGACACGTGATGGTCCAAGAGGCAGAAAATCTGTTAATTTGTGGGAAACACAAGATATGGTCCGAGTGGTTGATTTACTTGAAGTGAGGGTTAGACTGACTTATGGTGTGAGGGGAGTTTCGATCAGATTTTATGCAGGATGCTACAATAAGTAGATCAAACAGTTAAGCTTGTATGGCCGATTTAACTGTATGACTTTGTGACGATAAATAATATTTTTAAAGGAGTTTGTAGTAGCTCGGGCATTAGTATTGATTCTAGTATCGTTTTTTTTTGTTTTACATATAGTTCGCAAAATCATTCTTCTATCGTTGCAAGATAGCTACATTTAGACACACTACACATCTCTGTTGTTCCATAGTTCCAACCTGCTCAGACTTAGCACAGCACACCTCGTTATCGTCGATAGAATAGGCATATATACACCTTGTGTACTGATAGCCTTATCTTTATGAACTCACAGCGATGTAGTATTGATTAGAGAGATTATTTGGCGTTTTATTATTTAACGCAGGTCTAATTTAAAAAAAAAAAATATTTACATGCAATTAGAGCCATTCAGAATCTCTGCTAAAACAAAGTAATGGATTATATGTAGAGTCTCTGTAAAAACAAAGAATAACATTTCATTTACATTCTCCCAAAATAAAGAATTACATTTCATTTACAGTCTCTGCCAAAACAAAGAATTACATTTCATTTACAGTCTCTGCCAAAACAAAGAATTACATTTCATTTACTGTATCTGCCAAAACAAAGAATTACATTTCATTTACAGTCTCTGCCAAAACAAAGAATTACATATCATTTACAGTCTCTGCCAAAACAAAGAATTACATTTCATTTACTGTCTCTGCCAAAACAAAGAATTACATTTCATTTACAGTCTCTGCCAAAACAAAGAATTACATTTCATTTACAGTCTCTGCCAAAACAAAAAATTACATTTCATTTACTGTCTCTGCCAAAACAAAGAATTACATATCATTTACAGTCTCTGCCAAAAACAAAGAAATACATTTCATTTACAGTCTCTGCCAAAACAAAGAATTACATATCATTTACTGTATCTGCCAAAACAAAGAATTACATTTCATTTACTGTCTCTGCCAAAACAAAGAATTACATTTCATTTACGGTCTCTGCCAAAACAAAGAATTACATTTCATTTACTGTCTCTGCCAAAACAAAGAATTAAATCTTACGTAGAGTCTCTGTCAAAACAAAACAAAGCAAAAAAAAAACAAAAACACTGCACATCATGCCTTGTTTGTTCTACTATTTTTGTCAACGTAAAAGCAACAATCTTGCGAGGTGCCGCCCAACAGACTAAGGCACTAGGTGAAAAACAATAAAGTTGCAAATCAACAGATCATTATTATCAATTAGGAACTAATAATCACAATTTCGGTTACTGCCAAGATCAAGATCCGTTATAAAGGAAAATAGTTCTTTTGCTTGCTCATTGAAGCACATCTTTGAAGAAGAATTTAGTAACGTATATTTAGGAACTCGAAGAAGTCATCGGGCTAGTTTTTTTATGCAGCAGTCTAATTTTCAGCCATTTTTTCATTTTATTAATCATCATCTTTCCTTTACGATCCTCATGGAACAATATGGCCTCAGTAAAAACACGCATCTGTCCACGGTTGCTAGTTTTTTTTTTATGGCTGGCCAGATCTATACTCTCCTCTATGTTTCTTCTTTTACACTGCGTCGCCATGTTCTTTTTGGTCTTCCTTTATGTCTTGTTCCCTGAGGGTTCCACTCTAAGGTCTGCCTAGCTCTGTTGCTGGTATCTTGTTTGTAAAAGGCGCTAGTATAACTAAACCGCGTAGGAGTACTATTTTTTGACTTAATATCTTGAAATAACTTGAATAAATTCTTTGTGAACAAAACTGATATAACTTTTATTACAATATAGACAAATTCAACTTGAATAGAGCAGACTTAATAATAATGTACAATGGTATTTTAAAAAAAAAATCTAACTCATTACAAAACATGTCTTTACACTCAGGAGTTCTGGAGTTGTCTCCCTCTGTCAACGTATTCATTACTATAGATCAGCTCATATTTCATCAGACTGCATAGCCCTCATCGTCACCTTAGAGACACACACACAGACACTCCATAACACTCTGCAGCAGTCAATCTTTTATTTTTTTATTCACATAATAGTAATTTCTGCTTCTTTCCCTTTGTATTTAACCACCCCTCAAGCCTTTTTAAAACAAATTATCATAAATATAAAGACCAGGGCCAATGTTCTCGGAAAAGAGGCAAACGGCAGTATAAATTAGAAAACATGAAAGAGTTTTAATGAAGAAACAAACCTGGGTTTTTCTCCACCCAGATGTTGCTTTGACAATCTCCGGCGTCCTCCTGACATTTAATTCAACCAAGAGAAAAAAAAACGAACATATTTTTGACACGGAAATTCAAAGCTACGACCAGAGGTCACACTACTTCCCACTGTCCGAAATGAACATTAGTCTGATCCCTATCTCCACGGGGACCAACGTCCAGTCGATAGAAGAGGATCCACACTGTGGCCTTACGTGTCCAGCCCCCCTCCCCCCTTTATAGCCAGTTGAAATGAAGGCCGCTGACTGATACCATCAAAGATTGTCTCACACGAAATTGAGCTAAAAGGTCGGTGGAAGATTTACTGCTGTAGTTGCTCAACAAGGAACACAAGACAGGCTCTTTAATTAACGCTTAACTCTATTTGGATTACATACAGTCTCGGCTTGCTGACGTAAAATTTAAAACACCCATTTTCAAAAACGAACGGAGCAGTTTATTCTCTGAAACTGTCTGGAAGTATGGGACACTATTAGATTTTCATATATGGGGGATAACTATAAATGGCTAGCTTTTTGGTGTACAGAAAAAGAGGAAGTGTTGATAAGTTCTCTATTTTAATAGATTTACGAAACTTTGTGTGTGCACTTGTTAGAATCAAATGTCTAAGCTCTTTAATTTGTTTCACTATGTAATAGTATTATTAATTAGTTGGCAACAATGACCTTTCCATATAACGTCCTTGACATTGGTTAGTTTGTCAATTTCAAACTCTCTCCCAATCTTCCTCTTTTTTATTTTTCTTTAAATATCGCCCCCACAATGCCCCACATTTCTCCATATCCTTTTACTGCCTTTTCTATGTTTTTTTTTTACAAAGCTAATATCAACTCTCTCTGTCTGTCTGGTACAAATTTTGAACACTTTATTTCTACCACTTTCCATTCTTAGATGAAGTAGAAATTTAGAGTGAAGTAAGGTCGAGAGGCTAAGTACGCTTGAACTTGGCAGAGTTGTGTTAAAACAACGCCTCTCGGCAGCACAAAAAACCTACTCCCAGATACCCCCTCCCCCCCCCTTCACTGGTCCACAAATGAGAGCCATAATTATATATATATATATATCATGGGCGTAGCCGGGAAATGAAATGAGACGGACATTAGTTACTGATTTTTTGCTTAGATTTTGTTTATTTTGGGTGATATTTTAATACTAAACCATCACTTGCCCCAGCGCAGCCAAGGAGGTTTTGAGTTTAAAACCCCCTACCAGGGGGGTTTCAGTTTAAAACCCCTATCAGGGGGTTTTGAGTTTAAAAACCCCTACCAGGGTTTTTTGTTGCAGTTAAATCCCTCTCTTCTAATAACAAAACAAAAAAAAAAGCAAACGACAATCTTCAAACTCCAAGAGCCACAGTGTCAGGAAGATTTTGATTTTATAACCCCCCTAGTCAATGTAAAAAAAGCAAATTACACACTCAAAATTCTATGAGCGTAGCCAAAGGGTTTTGAGCTTACCCCCCCCCCCCACCTCTTCATTAGGGTTTGAAGCTAAAAAATACCTCTTCAATGTAAAAAAAAAGGAAATTAGGCACTCAAAATGTTATGAGCGTAGGTAAATGGGTTTCGACTCAGTTTTGAGTTTAAACCCCTATTCAGCGGTGTTTGAAGTTAAAAATACTTCTTCAATATGAAAAGAAAAGTAAATTATGCACTTAAAATGTTATTAGCATTTCTAAACGGGTTTTGACTCAGTTTTGAGTTTAAACCCCTTTCAGCAGGGCTTGAAGGTAAAAAAATACCTCTTTAATATTAAAAACAAAGCAAATTATACACTTAAAATTCTATGAGTTTAATCAAAAGGGTTTTGAATGGAGTTTTTCCAATGGAGTTTGAAGCTAAAAAAATAACTGTTCAATATAAAACAAGGTTACAAAAGACAGTTTGTGTGGAAACACAAACTCAAAATCGGCCTTCGAAGTGGTCCATCCAGGCAGGCTTCAATATTTTCAGAAAAAACACCCAAATGAAATTATTTCAAAGACAAATGAGAGATAATAACGGAGAAAAACTGTTAACAGATCTTGTGTAGTGCCCAAACGGTCCGGCGGAACAAAGAATAGGTGAAAGTGAATGTAAATTTAGATGTGAACCTGGCCTAACTAGTTCTTCTTTTAGACCTTTTAGCAGATGATGTAAAGTTCATCTGTTTTGTGGCGTACGGTTAACGAGGATGTCATGTAGCCAGCACAACGATCAACCGCCTTTACTTTTCCCCAACTAATGTTGTCAGGTACCCATTAGAGTTGAGTGGACTCAGAGGCTCCCAAAGATTCCAAAGTTGAAAATCCCAGTCTTCACCAGGATTCGAACCCAGGACCCCCGGTTCGGAAGCCAAGTGCTTTACCGCTCAGCCACCGCGACTCCCCTGGCCTAACTGATGGCTTATAATTGATCTAATTGTTTTGAAAAGGCTCAAATCTCTTTTTTTTTTTTTTTTTTTTTTTTTTCAAGAAATTACAATTCATTTAATATCCACTTATTTTGTAGTCATTAAAAAAAATGAGTGGTCAAGAAATTACAATTCATTTAATATCTACTAATTTGTAGTCATTTTCAAAATGATAAAAATAAAACATGAGTGGTCAAGAAATTACAATTCATTTAATATCCACTTATTTTGTAGTCATTAAAAAAAATGAGTGGTCAAGAAATTACAATTCATTTAATATCTACTAATTTGTAGTCATTTTCAAAATGATAAAAATAAAACATGAGTGGTCAAGAAATTACAATTCATTTAATATCCACTTATTTTGTAGTCATTAAAAAAAATGAGTGGTCAAGAAATTACAATTCATTTAATATCTACTAGTTTGTAGTCATTTTCAAAATGATAAAAATAAAACATGAGTGGTCAAGAAATTACAATTCATTTAATATCCACTTATTTTGTAGTCATTAAAAAAAATGAGTGGTCAAGAAATTACAATTCATTTAATATCTACTAATTTGTAGTCATTTTCAAAATGATAAAAATAAAACATGAGTGGTCAAGAAATTACAATTCATTTAATATCCACTTATTTTGTAGTCATTAAAAAAAATGAGTGGTCAAGAAATTACAATTCATTTAATATCTACTAGTTTGTAGTCATTTTCAAAATGATAAAAATAAAACATGAGTGGTCAAGAAATTACAATTCATTTAATATCCACTTATTTTGTAGTCATTAAAAAAAATGAGTGGTCAAGAAATTACAATTCATTCAATATCTACTAATTTGTAGTCATTTTCAAAATGATAAAAATAAAACATGAGTGGTCAAGAAATTACAATTCATTTAATATCCACTTAATTTGTAGTCATTAAAAAAAATGAGTGGTCAAGAAATTACAATTCATTCAATATCTACTAATTTGTAGTCATTTTCAAAATGATAAAAATAAAACATGAGTGGTCAAGAAATTACAATTCATTTAATATCCACTTATTTTGTAGTCATTAAAAAAAATGAGTGGTCAAGAAATTACAATTCATTCAATATCTACTAATTTGTAGTCATTTTCAAAATGATAAAAATAAAACATGAGTGGTCAAGAAATTACAATTCATTTAATATCCACTTAATTTGTAGTCATTAAAAAAAATGAGTGGTCAAGAAATTACAATTCATTCAATATCTACTAATTTGTAGTCATTTTCAAAATGATAAAAATAAAACATGAGTGGTCAAGAAATTACAATTCATTTAATATCCACTTAATTTGTAGTCATTAAAAAAAATGAGTGGTCAAGAAATTACAATTCATTCAATATCTACTAATTTGTAGTCATTTTCAAAATGATAAAAATAAAACATGAGTGGTCAAGAAATTACAATTCATTTAATATCTACTAAATTGACAACGCTAAGGTTGTCAATTGTAGTCAGACTGAATTGAAGTTATCTTATCTTGTAGACATTTTCACAAAAAATATTAAACAAAGCAAAAAGAATTCTGTAGTGTAATTGTATCCAATTAGTTTATGTTTCCTTTTAAGCACTTGGCATTTGTCGCTGTCACTTTATGGCTAAAGGGGACATAATGTATTGAACTTGGTGGTAGTACGAAGAGGAAAAAGTGACGGATTTCCTCCTAAGCCTCCATTCGGTCTCGTCAAATAGTATTTTAGACATATAATAATATTTAATTTTACACAACAGAACAGCATCTTTTCTATGAAGTAATACAGAGAAAAAGGACTTCCTTGATTATTGCTTTAACAGTAACAATCTTCAACATAAATGAGTTCATTAACAAAGCTGCACAGCAATATTAACTATCTTTCAAGAGATGGACTCTGAAGCAATGCTATGTTCCCAGGTAATAGCAAGAAATTAGGCAAGGCAAGCTAATATAGGGTTTTATACAGCTGCCCTGTATGCCTTATGTATTTAAAAAGACTGATCAGGGAACAGGTTAATCCCTCTCATGACAATTGTTTAAAGGTCTCCTTGAGATGTGTATGAGTTACGATTTGGTATCATCAAGGTGGCCCTTGGGTCTGTTAGAGTCATTCTGGGATAGATAACCAAGCAAAGGTACTGATGTATCACAATTGTTCAGAGTTCTGTTAGGGTCATGTGTAAATTATTTCAGGATAGGGGTGTCGATTAAGGATTCTTTTTTCTCTCATTACGAGGGGTTTGAAAAAAAAAATTAATAAATAAATAAAAAATAGTTTATTTGTCTTAAAATATTACATTATTCATAAAAGATTCTTGACTTTCAATTGTCTGCCCTTGTCTATATTCTTTAGGATTATTGGTTTTGGTTATTGTTGTTTTTAGTCTCTTCGCAGGCTCCATTCAGTTGCGTCTTGTTTAATCTTGTGTTCCTTTGTTTCCCAGCATGACTAGGATGAGGCTGCCGCTAAGATATAGACATTGTCATAGTGTTATTGCTACGTTTCCACAGGCTTGCCGCGTTCTGTGAGTGTATTACAGACACACTTGATGTTGACTTATGACATGCTCTCCGATCATGTGATCAAAGAGGACGTAACCGCGAGGGAGAAATAATTCTTCAAAAGTGTTGACTTCCCTTTAAAAGACAGTTCTTTAGTAGTTTTCCATAGATAAATAAAGTTCAATTTGATTCCTATCCCGCATCTCTCAGCCCAAACTCTCTTTAACCCAGGTACATACACACTCTCACACACTCGCATAACCACTTTAACTAATTGACATAATACCAATAGAGTAACTTTACAGATTGATTACAGTATTTAGATTTTATCTCTGAGGTCTGACAATTTAGTCAAGGACAATAAATTGTACAATAATTACAATTTCTATCTAACCAGTATAGATATCAATTCTATGTTCAATTATTTTTCTAAATATTAACTCTAGATTATAAGGATTTAAAGATACATTGTTATTAACAACTTTAATTCTACTGTGCCACACAAGACTTCTGTATTCACTCACTATTATTAGATTAAATTTATGAATCATCTTACTTTTGATTTTAGGCAATTTATTTAAAACAATAGAAAGGTTAAGATTAACATTGGTGTTACAGTTTGCCTCTAGTAGGTCTTTCATAGTGCATCTAACATTATCAAATATTTTACATTTTAAAAACAAATGGCTTTCATTGTTACCATTATCTGTGTGACATAAAACACATGTGTGTACATTTCTTTTCTTACTTCCTACAGGGGTCATCCCGAAGATTAGTCTGTATGTTATTTCTCTGGCTTTGGGTGTAATGTGTTTGCTGTGTAGATTTATAAAAGTGTCTCTGAAATCTATTACACATAACTCTCTACTCCATTTGATCCTATTGAATAATCTTTCTTGTAACTGTTTCTTAAGTGTTGTATATGTGTCTTTTAATTTACTGTGTATTAGATGTTCATTGCCGGGGAGTATTCTTGAAATGGATCTGTAAAATGGATGTGTGTTTGTACCAAAGTGGTGTGGGGTGTCATTTTTATTGGAATTATTTTATTTAACCTTAAGCCGTAGTAGTATATTGTTAATGGAAAATTGTTTGGGTTCTTGGCTACTTGTCCTATGTATTTTAATCTAAGTGCTTGTATTTTGGTTCTGATGTCCTGTAAGTTTATCCCCCCATCCTCTTTGTTTTGTATAAGTGTTGGGTGTTTAATGTTTCTGATAGTGCTTTTAAATATAAAATTCCTAATGATTGTGTTTATGCTTGTTATAAAAAAGTTGGTGGAAGTTCTGTGATGTTTGCTAAATAAACTATCTTCGGGATGACCAGGTTGTTTACTAGTATTGCTCTACCAAATATAGTAGTTGCTGCATAATGAAATCTTTTAAGTGTGTTTTTGGTTTTCTTTAAAATATTTTCCCACTGCTGTGTGTGGTAATATGTTGGGTTGTTTGTCCAGGTGATGCCGCATATTTTAATTTCCTTCTCTATTTTAAGGTTAAAGGGGATGTTTGAGGGGATTTCCCACCTGCCCAATCCCATAATACAAGATTTATTTATGTTGATTTTTGACCCGCTTGCCCTCCCAAATTGAATAAACGTATCTATGATTGCGGCTATATCTTTTTCCGAGGAGGGAAAAAGGGTGGTGTCATCAGCGTATGCTTTAACTTTAAATACGGGCGTGCGTGGGGCCTGGGATTCTTATCGCCGTGATTCCACTATCTAGCCTGATGGTTTCTAAAAGGGGTTCTAGGCAAAGGGTGTATAAAAAGGGAGAAAGGGGACACCCTTGCTAACAGATCTTCTAATAGGGATACTGCCACTAAGGGTTTGGTTTATTATGAGTTTGCTTGTGGCATCAGTGTAAACTAGATTTATGTATTTCTTCATTCTTCCATCTGTCTTCGTCTTGTCTAGTATTTTGAAAAGGTAGTCATGGTCTATTCTGTCAAAGGTCAATAGAAAAGAGGGCTGCTTTCAAGTCTTTGTCTTTACAGTAATATATAATGTCTCTTAAAAAATGGTTAAGTTCGTCGATGTTTTTGTCTGGGTTGCTATAGTATTGGTCCTGTCCTATTAAGTGGTATGAGGGGTTTTAGTCTTAGAAAAATCATTTTCGTCAGGAGTTTGTAGTCGGTGTTTAGAAGTGAGATCGGTCGAAAGTCGCTAGGTGAGGTCTTGTTTTCTTGTCTTTTTGGTAGAAGTGTGATGTATGCTAAGTTGAAATTTCTAGGTAACTGTTCTGTCACTAACATGTCGCTGTATAGATTTAATAGTAGGTTCCTATTTGGGGAAAAAAGGCTTTGTAAAATTCAAACGTCAGACCGTCTGGGCCAGGGGATTTGTTGTTTTGTGTTGTATCTAAAGCAGCCCTCAGTTCGTCTAGCGTAAAGGGAGCGTCTGTCTCTATCTGTTCTGTCATTGGTATTTCTTTGCAGTTCTGTAATAATACTTTTTGTGCGTTGTCGTCCGTCTGTTCCTTGTCATACTAATTAGTAAAGTGTTTCGTAAATGTGTCTGTTATTTTGTCCAGGTCGTGTATAGTTTCTCCTTTACTATCAACAATGTTGTCAATAGTTCTGTCAATTTGAATGTTTTGTTCTGCTGATAAAAAAGTTTGTTAGGCCCTTCGGTTATTTTTTTACTTTTGCACCTCAATTCCGCTCCTTTGTATTGATAGTTCAATAGTTCTTCTAGTTGTGTTAGTATATGTGTTATGGCTGCTTCGTCTTCTTTGTGTGTTAGTAAATTTTTAAGTCTTTCCTCTTCTTTTTTCCTTTTTGAGTTGACTAGTGTGGCCAGTATTTGGCTTTGCTGCTTAATGGAGCTTTTAATTAGCGTCCATATTTGTGTGACTTTGAAATGGGGTGTCTTTGAGTCATGTATTATAGTTTTGAGGAGGTTTGCGATTGTTTTTAAATAGAGCGGGTCATTTAGGAGGTCGTTGTTAAGTTTCCAGATCGGTGTTTTCTTGTTTTTTTCTTTTTTAGTTTTGGGTTCAGGAGTTCCACTAAGACTCCTTTGTGGTCTGTATATTGTAACGTCTCTACGAGATGTGTTACACTTTTTGTTTCGCACGCCCTTGGCACATACACTCTATCTATCCGTGTTTCTATTTGGTGTGCTTTGTCCCTGAACGTGGTGACCCGGCCCGTGACCTCTACTTCTCTATAGGCATCTACTAACCGGAAAGCCTTGACGACTCCCCCCAAATAGTCATGCGTTTTAATTGTTACATGAGGAGCAGGACCCTCTGTGTTTGTGTTTTGCTTGTCTAATAGGGAATCAATGTAATTTAAATCACCCCTTACTATCAAATTTTCTCCTGCGTACTGAGTGTGTAGAATGTCACTTAGCATTCCATAAAACTCGTGTTTCTCTTTTTTTTTGAGCGGGTGCATAAATGTTGACTAACGTGTATGTGTGTTTTTGTGAGCTTGTCCTAATTATTACTATCCTCCCGCTATTGTCTTGATATGAGTATGTGATTGAAAACCTATTGGATGTTTGTAAAATGGCTGTCCCTCGTGGCTTTCTACCTAAACTAAAATAACTCTCCTGGAGGCCCATAAGAGGGACTGCTTTTTTGACCTTGTACTTTAACTGTGTGTTGGTCTCTTGCAGAAAGATAAAATCTGGCTTGTATTTCCTTGTGAGGTGTGCTATGTATGTGTGTTTATTGTTAAGCCCTCTGACGTTGAGTGTCAAAATTTTGATGTCTGCCATGAGTGTGTGAGATTGGTTTGCGTGTTTGTTATTCTATTGTGTGAGTATGCATTTTATCTTTAAGAGTTTCTTTGTTGTTTATGTGTTTTAATGTGTGTTAAGGTCCTCGCTCTCATCTATCGCCCCTCCGGATGTTTTAATTTTTTTACTTTGCTTAGATTTGTTTTCAGGGCTGTTATGTGGGGGGAGACCACTTGGAGTAGCTCCCATAGCTTCTATTTCTTTTTTCCCCCTTCTTTGCTGCTTTCAACCATTGTGAAGCCATCTTTTTTTAGCTGTTGATCAATCTCGGATTGCTTTTTCTCTCCCTCACCTTTAAGGGCCATGGCATAGGAGATTTTCCCTCCTACCTCCTTTGCACCTTCTGTGGGGTTTTGGTCCCGTCTGGGGTTCGCCCTATTTGGACACTGCTTTGACCAGTGCTGATCCTGTCCGCAATGCCAGCACTGTTGTCTACGTCCCGGGATGGTCACGAGGACCTTGTAGGTCCTCGGATCGTCCTCGTATCATAACTGAATATAATGGGGGAGTTCAGTCTGTTTGCGGATTTTTATCCAAGCCGCCCACTTATCTGAGTTGCCTAGCTTGATTGGCTCTATCTTGGAGCCTTCTTCTGCAATGGCTCCAAAGATTTTTCCTATCTTTGATTTGTTTATGGTTGGCGCTACCCAGTGAAGGGTAACCCTGATTTTTTCGTCTTCTAAGGTACAGACATCTACCTTGAAGTCCTTATCATTCCCGAATGATTTCCCTAGTATACGGGTTCTCACAGGAACCAGACAAAGGGGTTCTCGAAGCGATAGAGAGAACTCACTTCGTACGGTGTTAGTTTCAGGCACTCTATTAGGCTCGCCATAGTGGCCTTAACAGCCCCTTGGCCTGACAGCTTTAGAAGCATGGTACCTGGGGCGTGGACAAGTCCACCAGCCAGGTCCTTTTTTTCAATAAAAAAATGTCTTAACTGACATTTGTACAAGGGTTTATCACAAGTACAGAGACAGAAAAGAGACGTTAACTACACAGTACTTTACTACACAACCCTCGCGCCGTCCACTCTAAACAGTAACACACAAAAATCCACAGAATCACAAAAAAAAACCACAGAAACACAAGTAATCCACAGAATAAATCCTCAAGTGTTAGCTACTTAATCAATCTCTTATTCGAATCCTCATAAAAAAAAAATAAAAAAGCAAATTACACACTAAAATTATTTGAGCGTAGCCAAGTCAATAGGGGGTTTTAAGTTTAAACCCCTCTTCTACAGATGGCTTTTCTTAAAAGTTTAAGACCCCTCCAGATGGTATTGAGTTTAAAATCCCCCTACAGAGAGTTTTGAGGTGGGCAAATTGGGAGTCGACACCTTAGTAAGGTTGTGACAGAGCGACAAAATGAATTACGCATACTATGGGTTGCGATGACATCCTAGTACAACTTGGCGCCAATAAGGCAGTAAGAATGGATTTTTGGTTTTTGAAATAAAACATTTTAATAGCTGGAAAATTTACTGTAGATACCTCAGAATATTCATTTTGTTGGCTTTCAATACCAGAAATAGTGCTTGGCGGCGGGGCTTAGCCCCGCGCTGGGGGAGCTCCAAGCGCTCCCCAAAACCCTTGTTGGCGAGGCGGGTGTCTACAATTTTTCCACTAACTCCAGGAAGAAACATTGTAGGGCATAATAAACGTCTCCCGAAAAAATGAAGGGTCAGAATGTAATAAAGATCATGTACACACACACACATACATACTGATAATTTTTTTCGCAAAAAAAAATTCTGGCTACGCCGATGATATATATATAAATGTGGAGATTTTACACTTAGATAAGTCCTTTTTTAAAGCTTTTTTTTTATTTTGCAAGCATAATTTATTAATTTATTTTCCTATTTAAATAATGTAAAAATAAAAAAAGATTATCCATTTGTAAAAAAAAATATTTTTCATAAAAATGCCAATTCGATATTTATCTCACGCAGTTGGGAATACCACACATGATCTGTTGATATATAACATATAATATACATATTGAAAACCAAACAAAGAATAGATTACTGTATCTGTATTTTATAATGAAAACCCATAAATAGGAAATACGTTATAGGAACAATTTAAAACTTTATAAGAGTCTATTTCGCATCCAGTATGTAAGAATTCGACTTCATATTAATATATATATATACTGGTAATGGCTTTTCATAAATTCCAGCTATCACCGAATTAGGAACTCTAGACTATCAATTGCTTTACCGATTGGCCACATAGCTACTACTTTCTTACAATGTTACCTATGTTTTTCTTTTTCTTTTAATTAATTCTTTAGTATTTCATTTACTCTCATTGTATCTGCGTAGTCTTGCTGTTGTTATTTGCTGGAGTAAAAAAAATGGTGTCAGCGGATTGAACTATCTCTTCATTTTTTGTGTTTCTCTTCACGAAATGGGAAATTTAGACATTTCCACCTACTGACCTAGAAAACAAATCTTCACAGACTCAAGCCTTTAAGTCAACAGTCTGAACCAGTGGTTCTCATTATGATGTAAGACATGTCCCGTGTCAGAAAAGTGATGTAATAGGATGCACGTGGAGGATATTCATCAATGAAAGGGAATCCATAAATAGCAGGCGTTTTGGAGTATCGTGAGTCCGAACTGCAGTAGCATTGATTTTAAAAGCCTTATTTTTTTACGTTTTATGCACATGATAACTTTGATGAATCACATTTCTAATGGCTTATTTCCCTCTAGCACAAAGTAATTTTTATTTTTTAGTTGGCATCTTCCAATATGGCGTCAGTGACATTATTTATTTTGCTTAGTAGTATCAACATAATCTTTTCATTTCCTCACGATTTTGGTTCCATTATATCGCTACCACATATCTCCATATATTTTCCCCTTCTTTTTTTTTTCTTACTGTATATTGCTGCTTACAGGACATTAACCGGATCTTAAAAATCAGAGGTAAGCAAAGAGCAGCTTACTAGGACTATTCTTGAGTATTATTATTCTTTAGTATACTATTATCCAATATTAGAGACTGTTAAAGATTTTACACAGTAATCTGATCTATGTTTACATTATAATTTTTTATTTGATTTTACAGTGCCAAAAAAAGGTCTGAACAATTATTATAAGATTTTTATAAATCCATATCTTCTCAATACAAATATATAGTATGTACACCGGATACACCAAAAAAAAGCTATTTATAGATTCGCCTCCATTTTCTCAAAATCTCTAATAAGAAACAAGTCGTTAAAAACAATTTAAAGTCTACCTCTAAATATTCAGTCTTATACTTTCACCCATGAGTTTGATTCCTTTAACCATTAAAAAAAAACAACAAAGATCCGAGAACCACGAGTCTACAAGATAGCATAATCTTAAGTTATACATTTATTCAAACACATTTGACATTTCTCACAATTTTATCTTATTTTTCTTTTTGTTTCGTCACCTTTTTAAATTTAAAAAAAAGTTCGAATTTTTTAATTTAATTGGTGACGAAATTTCCTCCATAGATTTTTGCTGATGGGAAAAAAAATTGAGGGCGCATATAAAACTGTTTGAAGTAAAACAAGATAGCATTACTGTCTCCCATCATGCAGTTCTTAGTTACTCTAGGATTTCTTATAGTCTGTGTGACCCTGGGCGGTGAGGCCAGGCTTAAACACAAAAACTATATTGATAGGTTGATACCTCAGACAGACAACAAAAGGTATATTGTAGTAGAATTTCTGAAATGGTTTTTAGTGTTTAAGGACAGATATTTGTTTTTTTTTGGTAATGCCTAGTACTTGTCTTTGTTCAGGCCTCGTTCAAACTTGGGTTTTTTAGAATGTTTGTAACATTACACTGCAAGATCTGAACAAGTGTCTCTTTTATATTGAGTGGATGAAATGAATAGTCTGTTGATGTACAGAGTATTAAGTCCATCATCAAACTCCATTGGAGTGAGGGCTTGAGGGACTCAAATCCTCTCTTATAAAAGCTCTGGACAGAAACACTGCTGCCTTGCGTAGTGTATACATGTCACCATACAGGTCTAGAATTTTTGGTTTCACAGACCTGTCGAGACTGAGATCAGCAATTCTTGAACAGTCAATCAGAATATGAGACGCAGCTTCCTCTTCTTCCCCTCAGCGAGGGCACTGTGAGTCAAAGTATGGTCATAGCCGTGAGAAATATAAACCAACAGGACAGGTCACTGTCCTGCACTGTGCTATAACTGCTTGCTGTTTAATATGAGGTGATTTGTAATGGAGTCTTAATATGATTCACTGGTGTTGATTGTTGACAGATAACTTAAGAGTAGTGCGGGGCTTAAAATTCGACACATGATTAAAGGTTTGGTAGTTGTAGAGCAGATTTACCTATGCAAACTTTAAGACCTACCTACGCAAACTTAAGTGTAAATATTTTAAAACTTAGTATTAACTCGCTCTTGTCAGAGGTATGTCGTACAAGCATTCCATTAGCATTTGGAATATGATCTGATGAAAATGACATATGTCAACTGGTAGTCAGGTATGTTGCAATTACAACTGGCAAAGACCCATGAAAAGATGTTATCAGAAGTCGACTTTTAATGACATATGTACAGATGTTTTGTTTATTAAATGGTAATGGCTTACGAAAAGTTTGTCCATGCTGCTAATGTCACTGACATGTCATCTAGCAATGTTTGTCTTCCACGTTTCTGTCGGAAATGACATTTATCAAGACATTGTTGACCCATTTCCATCCACACAAAAACGCTGGTAAAGATGGCGATCTCTTTGGTGGTAGAGGAACTAGTCATTTAATTTGCCACGCTTTTCTTCATTAACTGAGGCCATCGCTTTTTTTTTTTAAGTTTTGTATAAGATTCTTATACGCAATCTGTCTTCTTATAGTGTGGTCTAGAGCCGTAACTTCAGAGTAGTCAACATTGACGTCCACTGCTATGATGTCGGGTTGGATTACATCCACGACAAAGCTAATGACTTTAAGTAGTGACTAATGTAAAATCGTTCCATGTATCTCTAGTAATGACATATATTAAATTAGTTAATGCTTACAAGCAAGGGAATGGGTAGTAGGTTTAGCGTATGGCAAATAGATGTGATATTTTCTCTTTCACATGTTTACTATCAATAACATTTATCTTGTTATTTCAAATGTGTCTACTAGTATTGATGTTGATATATATTAAAACCGTTTTTACTAGATATGGCAACTATATTAAGATATATCGTATATAGCTTCTAGCTATGACATGTAGTAATATGTTATATATTATGAAACCATTATGAAACCAATATGTCAAGAAACAATGTAAAATAGTAAAGTTCCTCCATCCACCTTTCAGATCTTGCGATCTATGGGGAACATGATGTAGAGGTCATCTGTTTTTGTGGCACACTGTTAACTAGGGTGCCAGGTGGCCAGCACAACGACCAACCGCTTTTACTTTTCCCCAACTCAAGTCAGGTACCCAATAGAGATGGGTAGACTGAAAGGCGTCCTAAAGATTCCAAAATTAAAATATTCCACTCTTCACCAGGATTCGAACTCGGGACCCGTCGTAAGCCAAGCGCTGAACTACTCAGTACTATTAAGTACATATGTCGACATAAAGCTACCTTCAGGTCAAAGTTTTTTATTGTGATAAGACTCTAAACATCTGTTGAGAAAGTTGTGCGTTTTTTTTTTTTTTCAAAGTCACTTGCTGTCTGAAAAGTTTTATGTAAATGACCTAGAGTTCTAAAACACGGGCAGTGGCGGCACTTCGAGCTAAACTTAATGGAGGCGTAATCAACTCTACTAAACTAAAGTATTTTCAATAACAAAGCGTTGGGACGTCGTGACTCCTACCAATAATTTGTGTCTCATTGGCTTATAATGGTAAGAGTGTATGTGTGTGTGTGTGTGTATTGACTGACGTAATCTTTAGGAGGGTTGACGGCATAGGCTGTGTATTAAAGAAGACAGCATAGGCTGTGTATTAAAGAAGACAGCATAGGCTGTGTATTAAAGAAGACGGCATAGGCTGTGAATTAAAGAAAACGACATAGGCTGTGTATTAAAGACGACGGCATAGACTGTGTAGGTACGAAGACGGCCACAGTTTGAATGTAGAAGTCAGTTTTAACATCTTGTGATTAAGTATTTGTTCATAATTTACTTTTAATATAAAACAGGATTTTAAGATAAATTCCAATTTCTGTCACATTGGGACGCGTCATGGTTGATTACATTCTATAGGCTTGCACAAGAGTACATTAATGGAAGGGAGATAATTGAATTCCGGTAGGAGGATATCCATAAACATTCGGTTTGGTTAGAAGGTCCAAAAATATCAGTCTGTTCAGTTTATAAGTTTTAAGCTTCATGCTAAATCTATTACTGCCTATTTATTATTGAATTCGGATAATAAATTGTAGTATTGCTTGATGTATAGCTTGTGTTTAGTCTGTTAAGTCTTCACCTGAACAAAGACCTTCAGCATACAGTTGGATATTGAGTCCTCAGATAGAGTTTCAATGGTGTATAAATAGTGCAAACTACTCAAATCCATTGTAACCATTACGTCTATAGGGTTGGTTGAATTAACTGTCTAAAGCAACAATCCAACACAAAGACCTTATCAACAATAAAGGAGGAGGGAATGCCTTTATAGCATTGGTTTACATACTAGACTTGAGAAGGTTGGCCCGAATCCATTCGTTATAGAAGGCCTCAACACTTACCTGTAACGTTACAACCTGTGGGCAGTTTAGACCAATAGCTTGTTCCCACATCGGTGTTCAGGCCTTCTATAACGATTGGTCTCGATCAGATCCACTGTTAAGCTGAAAGCAATGAATAGAACTTCTTTAGCTCACACTATTTTATATTTTCATTGGTGTGTCCAAGTTTGTGATGTAACCACGAGAAAAGGTGGGCAGATGGTTTTGGTTGTGTAGGCTGAATACATTCTGATGAGATCACGAGGTGCTCTGTCGTAGTTCACCTCAATAATTTTTTTGTGTGCGATTCGAAGAGAGAAGAACAAGCGAAAGACGTGCGACAAAAAGTTGTTAATTTTTTTAGTGAATATATCTAATTTGAAGTATCATTTTTGGCTGGTATTTCTATATATATTTATATAGACGCTGAAAGCTGTGCATGATTTAAAATAAAGTTATATTTAGTTCTGTTTTTAAAAAAGCTTGTTCAAGTTTCATTCAAGTTCTACATTAAGAATTAAATACGCATAGTCTGGTGTAGTTCTACCGATTGTTCAGAACTTCAAACCAACGACAGTGTATCAACCATTGGACGATGTCTTTTTGTAGGATAAAAGTAAAGTTTCCCTTTCAGACCTTTCGATCTATAGGGCACAGATAATGTTCAGGTCATCTGTTTCTATGTTCAATGATTAACGAGCAGGGTGTCATGTGGCCAGCACAACGACCAACCGCCTTTACTTTCCCCAACTAAAGTCAGGTACCCGTTTATAGTTGGGAAGACTCGGGGCGCCCTAAAAATTCCGAAATTTAAAATCCCAGTCTTCACCCAGATTGGAACCCAAGACTTCAGGTTCGGAAGCCGAACGCTTAACCACTCAGCCACCGCGTTCCCCCTTTTTGAAGGATAGATGAAACTGATTTTTGATTGTTTCACACACATCCAGGCAACTAGCTTCCTGTGCTGGAAACGAATTCGCATGTCACGAGAAATGTATCCCTGCCAGCTACGTCTGCGACACAGACAGCGACTGCTCGGATGGGCTTGACGAGCAGCAGAACTGCCCAACAGACTGCACTGGACCCAACCAGTTTAAGTGCCCAGTAAGACATTAGATCATTAGGAGGGACATTATAGGTCTATGTTTTTATTTCACATGTGACAACTGCGTCAAAAACTTCTTGTCATTATTATTACTATTACTATTATTATTATTATTATTATGTTAGAAACGAATTCTTTCTCTGGCACTGCCAGGGTCGAGGTTTGTTTAAGAAAAATAAAATTCATTGTAGTCCCTTTGTCAGTGTCAGCTGGGGAATTTTCTGATACTGTCGCAGTTCTGCAGAAGTGCCGCTCTCTGACAGGCAATGACTCTTTTCGGGAATGTTGAAAGCCTTAAAGGTATCTGTGAGGTCAGTTGTTATTATCCCATCGGTTGATATAACAATGGGGGGATATTGTTGTTTCAGATAACTCCCATAAACGCTTAATCTCCAAGCCTAGGTTCCCATATTTTCTTCGTTTTTCTATTTCAGTTTTTCTTATAATTATTATAATTAGTATCATTGCTTTGGAGAAGCGCGTCTTACATTGGCCTACAACAAACTCAATGCACTCTGGTCCTATGTCCTAAATGGACAATGTGGAGAGGGTGTGTCTGGGAGACAGTTGTCTTGTTGCCTTTAGACGCTCAGTAAATAGCACAGAGCTAGAGTCAAACTTACCAATGGGTCAAATGGTTTAAGCCATTCGCATACAGACCACACAGTGTGCATCTCGGAAACACTTGAATCGTGAAGCCGCGAGATAGGAGTTTTGTTCAGATTGGTTCAATTCGGTCAGGTCATTTAATTAATACAACTAGTTTGATTTCACATTTTAATTTCACGTCAATAAAGTTTTGTAATTCAACATGGAATATATTCATGTTGGACAAATAAAGTATTGGGCTTTTACTTTCTTCTCTGTTACATTAGGTAATGTGTGTGTACAATTGTAATATAATTTTTTTTATGTAAATATATTATGGTTTATTGTGTATTCTTTATAGTTTATACTCTAACTTTGTTGTGGTGTACAGGACAAGTGTATCTCTTCCTTCTATACTTGCGACGCATCCAATGATTGCTCTGATGGATCAGACGAGAAAAACTGTTCTGGATCATGTCGAGGCTCTGACTTCAAGGTAGGCTAGTAACTGACTTAAAAAAAAAAAGACTACTATCTAACTTCAATGTAGGCTAATATATCACTTGAATGAAGGTTAGTATATCACTTTGATGTAGACTAGTATCAGTGTTCAATGTAGGCAAGCATTTGTCTTTTATGTAGCCAACTATCTGTCTTCAAAGTAGCCAAGTATCTGTCTTCAAAGTAGACTAGTATCTGCCTTCAATGTAGGCAAGCATTTATCTTTATGTAGCCAAGTATCAAGGGGCTTAGCTATGAATTTTTCATCATTTGGGGGCCTGTAGGGCTTGACCTCTTTTGGAGCCCCTGTATTTTTGCGCAATTTTTAATATTTTATGTAAAAACACTCATTTGGGCCCCCTAAGTGGGCCCCGGGGGGATTTCTAATTCAACGCCCTCCTCCCCCTACCATATCTACGCCCCTGCAAGTATCTGTCTTCAAAGTAGACTAGTATCTATCTTCAATGTCTCAAAAATAGTATTTCAATAAAATTTATAGTTCAATTTAAATTTGTGACCACGGCAAACAATAATATAAATTATAATTAAATATAATAAGATCATTAAAAAAAACCTTTTTATTACAATTTCTCTATTTAGCTTGCACATTCGTAGGAAATGGCATCTGCATAAGTCACAGCTGGGTCATTTTAACAATGAAATCAAAGAAGCAACATAAAAAGTTGTGTTTTTTTTTAAAGAAAATTCCTTCTTTATAAGCCTACAGCTGGCCAGCTTTTGTAAGAGCGATTATTTCGCTCTTAATAACTAATAAATGAAAGATTTAAAAATAAAGCGACATTTTTTTTTTATTCCACTCCTATTTCCCTTGCCCTAAAAAACTGTATACATCTACTCAAGAGTAAATACAGTTCTAATGATAAGCCAAAAGATCCAGACTGAACGTCATTTTGTCTATTAAACTATTCAATGTCTACGGCCTACAAGCGGGAATACCCGATGCCTGTTTAAAAAAAAAAAAAGAATGTCTTGACCAAATTTAATTTTAGAAGATAATACTTCAAAAACGTATAACGGTCCAACTTTTTATGTTGCTTCTATGATTTCACTGGGCACAGTAGACAGATAGCAATGCGTAATTGCTAAAATGACCCACTGTCCATAAGCTTTAGTATACCAATGTTACTGAATTTTGAGAAACTTGGGTTTAAAAAAATAATTTGACGTGGCCCTACAAACAAAAACGTTGGCCAGCCCTGTTCTAATCTAGACTGTAATGTTCTTGTATCCAGTGTGGCAATGGCGCCTGCATAAGTCACAGCTGGATCTGTGACGGCGATGAAGATTGCGGAGATCATACAGACGAGGCCAACTGTGGTGGAACATGCAGGAATGGCTACTTCCACGTGAGTGGTTTCTTACAAATATGTACTCACTTTAACTAGCTTTAGCCTCCTACCACTTCTAAGCCACGACACACAAGCACACACACGCACACATACTAACACATACACACACACTTGAAGACATACACACAAGGTAAACCCCTACATTACTACGATGTGCTGAGCCTTTTGATTTCTGGCGCCATAAACATTGATCCACTTAACATGAAACTGTAACTAGCAATGTTCTTTTGTAATAAGTCTAGTTTGAATGTAGGGTGTAGAATTAGCTTAATCTTTTTTTTTACCACATTCACTTTGAAATGTGTTTTTGACACAAAGTTTTAAACTTTATTATGAAAAACAAGCAAAAGAAAAAAGAATACTTTTTAAAAACATAACTTATTTTAATGAAAGAACCACTAATTACTGCCATTTGTATGAAAATTCCAGGGTTTATCTCCCTTTCTGCTATAAAAAACAAAATTAATTAGTTAGTACAAAAGGATAAACTATTTGCTTAATTTTTTTTATTAATTCGTTTATTATCATCGACTTTTTTATTTCTACTTGATCTGAGAGTGGGAAGCGGAGAAAAAACGTGACCAAACGTATTAAAGGGATTAAATTCCTACATACATCCAATCTCTCATTAAGTAGCATTTATTTCTTTTATTGTCATATCAAACAAAATAAGTGGTCACCAACAATTAATTAACTAATTGTTTTTTTTTTATTGAATTATGTCTTGTCATGTTTAATGAATAGTTCAAAGTTTCGACTTGATCCGAGACTGGGAAATGGGAGAAAAAAATGTGTTGAACATTTCCCAGACAGACAGACAGACAGAGTTGTGATATGTAAGCTTTGTAATAGTAGTACATACAGATTGACTTTCTTGTTTGAAACTTTTGTTTCAAGTAGCTAATCGAGCAAAGAATGATAACTGCGCTTGGTTGATACTGGCAGTTACTCCCCTTAAAGGCGGCATTAATGCAAAATTTATTGTTATTATTAAGATAACTAAATGTTTGGTTTCAATATTTAGCATAATTAAGGACAGGGAATGATGGGAATAAATCTTTCTGCGATTAAAAAACATTTACGTTCATTTGGATCATTATCTTATTTTATCTTATATTGTTGTATCTTCCTCTCATAATTAATCTATTTTATCGTTTTTAGGCTCTATCTTTTCTTTAATCTTTTTATTATCTTTTATTTCATTTAATCTTTTATTTTCATTTAATCTTATTTTTTATCTTATCTTATGCTTATCTTACGAAGCATCGTTTTCACAAAGAGTAGATCTAGAATTCATGAACTTATTCGACCATTGCGTATGACGTGGAAGAGGAAAATACTTTCTAGGGGGGGGGGGGAGGAGGGTTCATGAGTGCAGCGTAAAACATTATTCAACTATTAAAGCAAGATTCTTGCTTCTCTTCAGTGCGCCAACGGAGCGTGTATCACCCAGACCTGGGTGTGTGATGGAGACAACGATTGCCATGACAACTCTGACGAACAAGATTGCCCCGCTAGAACCTGTTCCCCCTTACAGTTTACGTGCACCAATCAGAGGTGCATTCCTGCTGGATATAAGGTAAGTTTATGTGCATTGCATAAAATACAAGTTAGGTTTAGGTGCATTACCAATGATACAAGGTAGATTTAAGTACAATGCTTACGACTCAAGGTAGGTTAAACTAGGCTTAGGTGCTTTACCGAGAATACAAAGCTGGTTTAGGCGCATTACCCATGATGCAAGGTATGTTTAGGTACAATACTTATTATTCGAGGTAAATTAAGGTGCTTTGCCCAGGATACAAAGTAGCTTTAGGTACCATACTTACTATTCAATGCATCACCCATGATACAAAATGGGTTTAGGTGCATCCCCCATGATACAAAATGGGTCTAGGTGCATCACCCATGATACAAAATGGGTCTAGGTGCATTACCCAGGATATATTTTAGGTCTAGGTGCAGGTCATTGTCTGATATGAGCATTACTCGCTAGGATCCGAGAAAAACTTTGGTCCCAGATGTCCGTCACTGCCAAGAGGGCATCAAAACATCCTAGCATATTCAAGTTGTGCATTGCATCAAAACGTCCTAGCATATTCCATAGCATATTCAAGTTGTACACTGCATCAAAACGTTCTAGCACATTCAAGTTGTACACTGCATCAAAAAGTCCTAGCATATTCAAGTTGTACACTGCATCAAAACGTCCTAGCAAATTTAAGTTGTACACTGCATCAAAACTTCCTAGCATATTCAAGTTGTACACTGCATCAATACGTCCTAGCATATTCCCTAGCATAGTCAAGTTGTACACTGCATCAAAACGTCCTAGCATATTCAAGTTGTACACTGCATCAAAACGTCCTAGCATAGTCAAATTGTACACTGCATCAAAACGTCCTAGCATATTCAAATTTTACACTGCATCAATATGTTCTAGCATACTCAAGTTGTACGCTGCATCAAAACGTCCTAGCATAGTCAAGTTGTACACTGCATCAAAACGTCCTAGCACATTCAAGTTGTACACTGCATCAAAACGTCCTAGCATATTTAAGTTGTACACTGCATCAAAATTTCCTAGCATATTCAAGTTGTACACTGCATCAAAACGTCCTAGCAAATTTAAGTTGTACACTGCATCAAAACGTCCTAGCACATTCAAGTAGTACACTGCATCAAAACGTCCTGGCATAGTCAAGTTGTACACTGCATCAAAACGTCCTAGCATATTCAAATTTTACACTGCATCAAAACGTTCTAGAATATTCAAGTTGTACGCTGCATCAAAACGTCCTAGCATAGTCAAGTTGTACACTGCATAAAAACGTCCTAGCACATTCAAGTTGTACACTGCATCAAAATGTCCTAGCATATTCAAGTTGTACACTGCATCAAAACGTCCTAGCATATTCAAGTTGTACACTGCTTCAAAACGTCCTAGCAAATTTAAGTTGTACACTGCATCAAAACTTCCTAGCATATTCAAGTTGTACACTGCATCAATACGTCCTAGCATATTCCCTAGCATAGTCAAGTTGTACACTGCATCAAAACGTCCTAGCATATTCAAGTTGTACACTGCATCAAAACGTCCTAGCATATTTAAGTTGTACACTGCATCAAAACTTCCTAGCATATTCAAGTTGTACACTGCATCAAAACGTCCTAGCAAATTTAAGTTGTACACTGCATCAAAACGTCCTAGCACATTCAAGTAGTACACTGCATCAAAACGTCCTGGCATAGTCAAGTTGTACACTGCATCAAAACGTCCTAGCATATTCAAATTTTACACTGCATCAAAACGTTCTAGAATATTCAAGTTGTACGCTGCATCAAAACGTCCTAGCATAGTCAAGTTGTACACTGCATAAAAACGTCCTAGCACATTCAAGTTGTACACTGCATCAAAACGTCCTAGCAAATTTAAGTTGTACACTGCATCAAAATTTCCTAGCATATTCAAGTTGTACACTGCATCAAAACGTCCTAGCATATTCAAGTTGTACACTGCATCAAAACGTCCTAGCAAATTTAAGTTGTACACTGCATCAAAACTTCCTAGCATATTCAAGTTGTACACTGCATCAATACGTCCTAGCATATTCCCTAGCATAGTCAAGTTGTACACTGCATCAAAACGTCCTAGCATATTCAAGTTGTACACTGCATCAAAACGTCCTAGCATAGTCAAGTTGTACACTGCATCAAAACTTCCTAGCATATTCAAGTTGTACACTGCATCAAAACGTCCTAGCATGATCAAGTTGTACACTGCATCAAAACGTCCTAGCATATTCAGGTTGTTAGCTGCATACACCGTAGACAGTCTTATTGAGAACGAGTTTTACACTTTAAATAACGTGTTAAAATTGTTTAGGTTTGCCTACAGGCGAATGGAAATATTATTCAAAGATACGTATGTTAATAAAAATAAATACTTAATAACATCACAATTTGTCTGTAGCACTACAGTAATTTCGTAAAATTGATAAGTATGGACCAGTGGCGAAACTAGGGTGGAGGGATTGGGGGAAATTGAAAATCACTCCGGGCCCCCACGTAAAGAGGAGGGGGCTCAAATGAGTGTTCAAAACTTTTTTTTACATTAAATATAAAGCCATTATCTCATGTCATGATGTCGAATGTCAAAGTACAGGAGTCCCCAAAGAAGTCAAGCCCCCCCCCCCCCCCAACATGATGTATTTACAATCTATGAGTCCAATAACATTAAATCTTTCTAAAAAGCAATAGGTATTTCATTATTTAACGATTGAATAATACAAATATTAAAATAGTATAAAGCTTTTTTAAAACTTAATTCCATGATATATCTAATTTAATTTATACTGTTCGAATTACAGATAATATAGAATTGCTTTAAATAAAAAAAAACGATAGAGGTACTCTCATAACACGAACAATTCACAGGATTGTCAGGATGTGTCATTAACATCACAAGTGCAATGACAATCAGATTTCTTCATTGTCTGTATCGGGATGACAATATATGCGAAATGTGTATATATCAATTTGTTTGTATGAGAGTGAATTTTATTGTTATTGAATAGCTTCACTTTTTTTACACGATAAGAGGTTTTAGTTTTAGAATCATATTTAAAAGAAACTTTAGACCTCTAAAAAATAACATCTGGGCTTAAAAATGCAGAACCTTTTCTGGGCTTTATTAAATACCACATTACAGCAAGCAAGGCATATTCTATAATCATACCAACGCGAAAGGAAAGAACAGATGCAATGATTTCTCTGACCTAAAGAAGCATAACGCATGATATGATCACGCTAACATAAAGGGGCGTAGCTAGAAATTTGCCATCATATGGGGGACGGGGGAAGGACTAGACCAGCGGTTCTCAACCTTTTAAGCTCGGCGACCCCTTATTACAACCGCCCCACTCTGTCGCGATCCCTTCCCCAGCACACACATACACAATAGAAGAATAGACAAATACAATCCATTTTTTTCGATGGTCTTTGGCGACCCCTGGCAAATCGTCAATCGACCTCAAAGAGGGGCACCGACCCACAGGTTGAGAACCCCTGGACTAGACCTTTTTGGGGTCCTGCATTTTGCGTAATATTTAATATTTTAAGTAAAAAAACACTTTAATTTGGGGCCCAGGGGGATTTTCAAATTTTCCTCCATCCTAGCCCCACCCTATCTACGCCTCTGAAAATATATGCTATAATAACTCTATAACTAAAAGGAGCATAGCACACGCTCTGATCACACTTCATAAGAGAGACAAGCTATGTCAAGTCGACCTAAAGGGAAGACCACATGCTATGACAAGTCTACCTAAAGGGGGAGACCACATGCTATGACAAGTCTACCTAAAGGGGAGACCACATGCTATGACAAGTCTACCTAAAGGGGAGACCACATGCTATGATCACACATCACAAGGGAGACAAGCTATGACAAGTCTACATAAAGGGTGAGACCACACGCCATGATCACACTTCACAAGGGAGACAAGCTATGACAAGTCTACCTAAAGGGGAGACCACATGCTATGACAAGTCTACATAAAGGGGAGACCACATACTATGACAAGTCTACATAAAGGGGAGACCACATACGATGACAATTCTACATAAAGGGTAGACCACATGCTATGACAAGTCTACATAAAGGGGAGACCACATGCTATGACAAGTCTACATAAAGGGGAGACTACATGGTATGACACGTCTACATAAAGGGGAGACCACATGCTATGATAACTTGAACGTTAAGGGATTATAACTAATTCTATGGATATATGCATCCTCTCTAAAGCATCACAACACTCAAACTGTAATTCTAACATAAAGGGTGATAACACATACTCTAACATAAAGGGACACAACACATAATATGGTCGCCCAAACATAAAGCTACGATTCTCTCTCCTAATCCGGCCTTTTGTAAACACTGCTAAACACAACACAGTAACACATCAAGAACCTAACAACAAGAGCTCCACAATATCGGGTACTTTAATAATGATTGAATAAGTAGATAACAGCCAATACTAGACAATTGGCTTCAAGCACATCAACAACTAAAATGTCACTCTGTACAGCACCGTACAAAACTCTACTGTCTCTCTTTCTGGACTTGTACATCAACACCTAGAACTCAACCAGGACCGACTTCATGGCCAACAGTCCCGGTCTCGACGCTCTCCGGTCTTGAACTGCCGCTTTTCTACACACTGTGTCTGGTCTGCCCAGGCTTATGATCAGATGACCATAACACGGGCGCTATTCACGTGCAAAGTTCATGCCAGTACTGTCCCTTGCCTTTCAATATAGCACGCTAAACTGTATTACTGGTCTGTGTCACATATGTCAGCTTATCACACACAGTTAACCCTTTTGCGTCGCGAATAGGGTTATAACAATAATGAGGCATATTAACACATGCAATGCAACTTCCAGCTTATAGGGAGACTACACGTACTAAGATAAGAAAATAGCACGTAATTTAACAACATATTAATAATAGCTCATATTTTCTTTTGTCCTCTCAGTGTGATCAAGACAATGACTGCGGCGACAACAGTGACGAGATCGACTGCACGTGCGCTTCGGATCACTTCAAGTGCCCCCACGGCAAGTGCATCCCCAACAGTTACCTGTGCGACGGCGACAATGACTGCGGGGACCTAACAGACGAAGACAACTGCCCCACCATCCACCCCGGGGTGTGCATCGACCAGCTGACCTTCGAAGACTGCTACCGCATGAACATCTCCACCTACCCCATCTGCCAGTATTACGCTGACGCCCACAGGTACTGCAGGAAGTTTTGCGGTGTCTGCAACACGTAACTTTTAGGGCCGTGCGCAAAAGCGTCAGGTCAGGGACTGTGTGGGCCGTGTGCACAATTGTCATTCTGAAATGCGCAAATTTGGTGAGCGTCTTATAGACATTGACATAGCTTGAGTTAATTAGTCTTTTACAGTCATATAATAATGATACAATGCTTAAATAAATTGTGTGCCAATAAAATTTGTATTTCAAGTCTTTTAAAACTTTTTTTTTCTTTTAGTTTAAGATCTTTATTTATATTACTGGCAAATAAAAGTTATTTAAACCTATTTATAGCGGATCTTAAGGTGGAGAAAGGAAGTACTGCATTTTGTTTGGAATTTGATTAGGAAAAGTCGTTCGAACACAAAAAAACACGTTTCCCTAAACCTTTCTTTTTTCAGTAAACTTAGTTTGAAATAAAAATTCTTACTTTGGCAAAATAAACATGTAGTAATCACATACCATAAGATGAAAGATTAAGAAAGAATTCACAAATTAAACGAGACATTAGCTCGATAGGGAAGCAAACTAAACCCACGCTGGGGTGCCCAGGGACCAAGTCCATTGCACTCTCGGGGATGTCCCAAACAAACAGGTCACTATCCACACGCCGTTCCTCAAAGGACCTTTTTTATGGCGGGCACCTGCACGTCTCATCTGGTCGAGCCACTGGAAATAGGGATGTGAAGAATTGGCATTTGCTTGGATTTTTTCCAGATTGAAGTTTGTTTTACATGAGGCAAACTTTCTTAGGTCTAGAGCTCCAAATTTTAACAAAAACAAAGAAGCGAGTAAGATGAATGTACATGCTATTGTCGAGTGTACATGCTATTGTCGAGTGTACATGCTATTTTGTTGAGTGTACATTCTATTGTTGAAAGTACATTCTATTGTCGAGTGTACATTCTATTGTTGAAAGTACATGCCATTTTGTTGAGTGCCCATGCTATTGTTGAATGTACATTCTATTGTCGAGTGTACATGCTATTGTCGAGTGTACATGCTATTTTGTTGAGTGTGCACTTTATTGTCGAGTGTACATGCTATTGTTGAGTGTACATGCTATTTTGTTGAGTGCCCATGCTATTGTTGAGTGTGCATTCTATTCTTGAGTGCCCATGCTTTTGTTGAGTGTACATGCTATTGTCGAGTGTACATGCTATTTTGTTGAGTGTACATTCTATTGTCGAGTGTACATGCTATTTTGTTGAGTGCCCATGCTATTGTCGAGTGTACATGCTATTTTGTTGAGTGCCCATGCTATTGTTGAGTGTGCATTCTATTCTTGAGTGCCCATGCTATTGTTGAGTGTACATGCTATTGTCGAGTGTACATGCTATTGTCGAGTGTACATGCTATTGTCGAGTGTACATGCTATTTTGTTGAGTGTACATTCTATTGTCGAGTGTACATGCTATTTTGTTGAGTGCCCATGCTATTGTTGAGTGTGCATTCTATTCTTGAGTGCCCCTGCTATTGTTGAGTGTACATGCTTTTGTCGAGTGTACATGTTATTGTCGAGTGTACATGCTATTGTCGAGTGTACATGCTATTGTCGAGTGTACATGCTATTTTGTTGAGTGTACATTCTATTGTCGAGTGTACATGCTATTTTGTTGAGTGCCCATGCTATTGTTGAGTGTGCATTCTATTCTTGAGTGCCCATGCTATTGTTGAGTGTACATGCTATTGTCGAGTGTACATGCTATTGTCGAGTGTACATGCTATTTTGTTGAGTGTACATTCTATTGTCGAGTGTACATGCTATTGTCGAGTGTACATGCTATTGTCGAGTGTACATGCTATTTTGTTGAGTGCCCATGCTATTGTTGAGTGTGCATTCTATTCTTGAGTGCCCATGCTATTGTTGAGTGTACATGCTATTGTCGAGTGTACATGCTATTGTCGAGTGTACATGCTATTGTCGAGTGTACATGCTATTTTGTTGAGTGTACATGCTATTGTCGAGTGTACATGCTATTTTGTTGAGTGCCCATGCTATTGTTGAGTGTGCATTCTATTCTTGAGTGCCCCTGCTATTGTTGAGTGTACATGCTATTGTCGAGTGTACATGTTATTGTCGAGTGTACATGCTATTGTCGAGTGTACATGCTATTGTCGAGTGTACATGCTATTGTCGAATGTACATGCTATTGTCGAGTGTACATGCTATTTTGTTGAGTGTACATGCTATTTTGTTGAGTGTACATTCTATTGTCGAGTGTACATGCAATTTTGTTGAGTGCCCATGCTATTGTTGAGTGTGCATTCTATTCTTGAGTGCCCATGCTATTGTTGAGTTTACATGCTATTGTTCAGTGTACATGCTATTGTTCAGTGTATAATGTTCTTGCTATTGTTGACACCTAAAGTAAAAGTTTTTTTTTTTTTTTTGTCGTCAATTAAAGTGCATGCTATCGGAGAATTCATGACAAGATAATCGATGTCAAGGCTTTTGCAAAAGATACATTAATTCAACTATTGAAAAAGATAATTAGTTAAATGAAAATAAGTTTTAAAATGTTCAAAAATAAATAATTCTATACTAAGGAGCGGTATCCCATTGCCGCCTAGTAATGATTACGTTCTTGCTTTCTTGAGTACAGAATTAGAATTGGCTGAGTTTACGTCCCATTTCACTAGTGTGCTTCTATTCGCCTTACCACCGCTAGCTAGAAGCCAATTTGTTTTTAAATCAGTTTTCAATCATAGAGTAATTGTTTATTATATGAAATATGGTTGCACTTTTTAATGCTTTAAAATATAAGACTTAAAAGTATTAGTATGTAGTGCTAAAAAAGGTGAACACATTATTAGCATATACCTTTCATAAACTTTAGGAAAAAAAAAATTAACTTATCAACACGCTCTTCATTTGGTACACCGGATACACCAAAAACAACAGGCGGGCTTATAATTATTCCGCAAGAAATTAAAATCTCTAATTGCTGTTGCCCTTGAGAGTAAATGCTGCTGAGGTTTTTGCTTGGAAGACAACTGGGTGCGGTAAATAGAAAAACAAAAAAAGTTGACACACTAGTTTCTCGATATTTTGAATCAACAATGAGACATAGCTGCATGGACAAATGTATTTTTCAGTTGAGTAAAAGGATCACATCAAAATAATAGATCTAGTAACAAGAAACACAAAGGTACTGGTTGGATAGCATGCAATCTGCAGATTGACTCCACGCGATAGTAGTGAGGAGCATTGGTTGCGCTTACCATTATGACAGTTAGGAAGGGTCAAATAAAGTGAAAGTTTGTAAAGCAGACTATCCCTTTTAGACCATGATATATATGGGTCAGATGATGTAAAGGACATCCGTTTATGTGACCCACGGTTAACTAGGGTGTCATGTAGCCAGCACAACGACATACAGCCATTACCTCTCCCCACCTAAAGTCAGGTACCCATTAGAGCAGGATGGACTCAGAGGGCCCCTAGGATCCCAAAATCAAAAATCTTTGTTAATTTAAAAGTTCTTTTTGTTTTTCTCAGTACTCTGTGGCATTTTACGTCTCGAGAGACGATCTTTTACCTTTGCAACTTCTTGTGTGACTAAAGAGGCCAATCCTTGATACACAGCTGCGATCGCAGGTTGGGCATATATAATCACCAGGCGCCGTTGCATTTTCAGCCTTCCTTCTGCTTCTGTTGTGTATGACATCTGCAATCTTTGACCCTTCCTTTATGCTCTCTCTCCATGAGCATCTGTCCAGTGCCACCTCTTCCCAGTTGCCAGTGTCGATTTTGAAGAGCTTCATGTCGCGTTTGCATACATCCGTATAACGTAAAAGTGGGCGTCGACCTACTGGCATTCTACGAATGTGGCCAAGCCAGCCAAGGCGTCTGCTGCTGATAACAGAGCGGATGTCCTGGCACCCTGCTCTTTGTAGCACTTCCTCATTGGTTATCTTATCTTGCCACCTTATTTTAAAGATCCGCCTTAGGCATCGGAGGTGGAAAACATTCAGCTTTTTTTCCTGCCATGAGTAGGTTGACCATGTTGCACTTCCGTACAGCAAGGTGCTCAACACACAGGTCTCAGTACTACTCTGTAAGAAATGTAGCAACAATTACATTTTGTAGGTATTGCTATTGAAAAGCAGCGGACGAAAAAATAAGTCCCTAAACTACTCATTCCCAATCAAAGTGTATTTCTAAACAGTCAGTGGCTGCAGTACCTCCCTTCTAATATCATAATAAGTAAAAAAAAAATTAAAAATTCTTAACAATTTAATATTTGTGCCAAGCTGAAGAGATAATCAGAATCGTGTCGAATACATGAATTAACGAAATCGCCCATCACTCCCAAAAACACGTCAATTGCCTATTGTAGATATAAAACCAGATCTAGAACAAATTGTCTGTAAAGGGTCTGAGAAAAGAAACAGATGTTTCGAAAGCTAAGTCCTTAGAGCACACAGGAGTATGTGGATCTAAAAGTTGATATAATTTGTCTGTAAGATTAAAAGAGACTTTATTTCAACACACATCTTTTCGCGCAAGTTTATTTTTAAAAAATCACTTTGAAGTTATGTCGATGTGTTATTATATGGCACCGTGATCTTTTTAATCTTTCTAATAAGATACAGCCTCCTCTTCTCCTTCTAGTATTTCTCCATTCACTCTCCCAACTTTTTATAGGAAACAGAAAATAAAACTTACATGCAACCAGACAGAAATGATTTTGTTCACAAGCATAATGTACCTCATTCATCAATCGTAAACAAGCAACATTTAGCCACGTGATTCTCTATCTCTTCTATACAAATTACGTAATACACACAGGCTATCACGTGACAGCTTTTTTTTATCGTTTTTTATCAATATTATTACTTGGCTAAATGTTGTTTGTTTACGATTGGTGAATGAGGTCCATTGAACAAATTAATTATTAAACGTCACTTCCTTCCAATTTTTACAAAGTTTATATTAACACATTCTGTCTGATACAAATCTTGTAGACGTTCTTTCTTCCGCTCACATTCTTGAATCAAGATGAAACTTGGCTCAATTCTTAATTTTCAATGACAACTCATGAATCAATAAAAAAAAAAATTAATAAATCAATATGTGCTAATTAATAAAATTGTGTTTCTTTTTTATCCAGAAGAGGGGAAATAAAACTTGCAATATTGACAAAGATATGACAGCAATTGTGAGGTTCTTTCCCTTACATAACATTTAATTTTTTTTAAAAGTATTATTAATTTTTTTGCTTGTTATTCTTTCGCAATTAACTATAGTCACAAGTCGGCCTCATGGGATCTCAAATCATGGTGAGTAATTTCTCTTGCAGCTTGGTGTTTAATATTTTCAGAGCAACAAAATTATTTTTAGCGTTGGAGGACAAAAAGTAGGACAAACCCTGACAAAACAGGACAGAAAAAAAAGACTTTAAAAAACTAGTTTTACAATGTATTCGATAAAAGATGGCACATCGATTCACACATTATTCAAATCACAAACATCAATCACAGACAGCTCCAACACATTGACTCTCCCATAAATCAACACACACAATATTCCTCGTGCTCTTTCCCTAGCTACACATCATCAACACAAAAGAAACATTTAATTAGGTCATCCTATTCCGTGCATAGCACACTGGAGGCTAACGAAGACAGTGTTTTATCCTCTAAATCGGTGTTTCCCAAACTGCGTTCCGCGAGGCCTGAGTAGGTGTTCTGCGAACTACTGGGATAATTAACTAGTAGGCCAGTACGTGAATTAATATTTCTAAGAAAAAAAAAAAGAAAAGTGTTCCGCTAAAGACTCGGCGTTAAGGAAAAAGTTTGGGAACCACTACTCTAATAAGCCAAACGTTGTTCCATGTATCCTCTTATCTCTGTACTGACGACAGTACTAATGTAAACCGAATGTATCATCCACGCTGAGCACATATCTATAGATAATGATACAAGTCATTTTTTCATTCAGTGTCGCTGGAAGACCTAAGTCTAAGTAAGTAAGTAAGATCTAGATCAGTGCCGCCCAACTTATTTCGGCCTGGTCACGAGGTCTTATAGATTTTCGACACCCATGTCACGGGGCCCTATTCAATTTTTTTTTCTTCCATTTTTATTTGAAATGCCCCGTGGGCACACCTTTTTATTTCCCCCAATAACATCGGCGGACATAAGGCCCGGGCAATGCCCAATGGGCCTGTGTACCGCCTCCGAATGAGCCGTTTTCCGTGACATTAAGCCCTATAAAGATTATAACATTATCTCATAAAGGAGTCCCAATGCGTCAGAGGCGCAGTGAACAAAACGTGAAGCCGGGCAGGTTTGGTATTGGCACCCCCCCCCCGATCCCATCTTCCTTGAACAGCCCATAGAAATATAGGCTGCGTGTTTCCCCCTCCCTCCCCTCACCACACCTCTGCATGGCGTACGATGATTTGCACTCGTTATTAAATTACATGTATTAGAATGCTTCAACACTTGTTTTTAAAGATACTGACACATATAGGAGGGTTTTGTCACACTTACCTCGGGGAGTGGTGCTATCCAGCGGCGTAGCAGTCATGGCGCTAAGGGGGTTCATTACATTGATACAAAGATCCGTAGAGGCCCTTGTAAGGAAACAACAATGTTACGACCAGGGCCGGACCTAGGCCAATGCAACCAATGCGTCCTCAGTGGGCCCCACACTTTCATAGGCTCATGCTAATTCTGGGTGTAAATTATTAAACTAAACCATTATAACTGAAAATCTCCTAAAATTGCAAAATATCCACACACAAAAAATCCTGGTAATCCACTGACAAACTTTAAAAACCTCCTGAACAATAGACAAAAATTGTTATATGGAAAACACCAATCCTACAGGAGATTAAAAAAAAACAAACAACTGCATTGTCAGCTTTTATATAATAAAAATGTAATAATAGGGCGAATTTAAACCAAAACCGGAAGTTCCAATACTTTATTTACTTTAATAGTTTATTAAGTAAAATAGGAATAAAATGCAAAGACGAATTTATTATCTAATACAACATCTCCATTTTCTCTTATTATCATTATTTGGGGAGGAGGGGAGAGAGAAAGAAGTTGGTATCTTTGTGAATGTTTACGTGATCGCTTTTAAGAACATTTTGTAAAAAAAAAAAAAAAAAAAAAAAGGTATAAAACTCGACTGTTCAAGCCTCCTCAAGCCAATGCACAGACCACCTAACCCTAACCCTAACCTTACTTATACCACCACATCTGTCAAGTACAATTTCTTTCCCTTGTTCGACACCGAACAAAGTAATTAATTACCAATAGTTAATTAACTCATTGGTTAATTTTTAAAATTGATTCTTATTTCGTCATGTGCAATAAATAAATGTGCAAAATTTCAACTAGATCCGAGATTGGGTGTGCGAGAATTAACGTGTAGAAAACATTTTACCGGACAGACAGACAAACAGACAGAAAGAGTGAGTTGACATAAGCTTTTTTGTTTTAAATGTGGAATATAAGCATGACATATATATGTTTATGTAAAGAACTTTTTACGTGAAGTTCCATTTTCAAATGTTATGCTCTTATTCCATTGGAAAATCAAATGATTTTAAATTCATATAACCAGGGCCGGCCTTACCCCGATTTGACCGATCGCTCCAAATTGTGCTTCCACGCTCCTGACATGGGCCCGTAATTTAAACTGTGACATATCACTATCGGCCATAGCTCTTGTCATAGACTCTAAAAGAAGTAGGAGTTTAAAAGGGGTTAATATATTGACTGTATTGTATGATTGAGGTATCTTAAATTAACTCGCCAGAGTCTATTTCATTTAAGTTGTTTCCTATGCATGTTGTATAATAAATGTTAATATAACGATCTAGCTAATAGTATTAGTTGTTATTGTAAAAAAAAAAATTTGAAGAGGTTCCTCGCAAGCATCCATTCAATGGGGCCCCTCAATTTGTAGATTAATTTAATGTTTGACCTGTCAAGATGCCAGATAGTGGATTTTAAATATGAACATCAACGGAACATAATTGTTAATAGGGGGAGGGGGTACTAAAGCTTGTCCAGTTTGTTTCACTTCAAATCGTTTATTGCGCCCTAAATTAACTTAGCCTGATGTCGAGGTGTTTTCATATCCATAAAATTATATGACCTAACCCAATCGATACTAGTGTTTCCACTACCGTCTTTCTTCGGTGCGATTCGGCTTTTTTTCCTTCTTCTGAAAGTGTTAACAGATGCCCGTAAATAACAGTAGCTAAAACGTGTTTAATCACACAGTGATTAAGAAACAAAACTGCTTTTAATGCATGTGCATATTCCAAATTGAAATACTTAGCTTTACAGACCAAGGTGATTTGCTTGTATTGGAGAGTCCCTTCTAAGATCGAAAATTACAAATAGCTAGCTTATATCTATTTTAAATGTTATGTGATTGTTTTTCTGTAGTTTTTAGCTCTGCAACATCAAGATTACACAATCTTTAACAGAGTAATATTACTGAAATGGGTAATTTCAGATCGAAAGGATAATGAAAAGTCAAATAAAATATTCCAATTTTTTACCCTGACGAAAGTTTTGGTTTAAGATTAAGACTGCTTTATTGATCCTTACGGAAATTTGTTTTGATTAGAAACAAAACTGCTTTTAATGCATGTGCATATTCCATATTAAAATACATTGAAATGTGGTAAGAGAATCAATAGAAGTTTGAATATAAAAGAGATCTTACACCAGAAAATTTTCTCAATGTGCTCGATTACATTCTACTGCACACAAAAAGTCATAAACATTCCTTACACCATACGGACATCGTCACAGGAGCAAACCATTAGTCCACATTACACAAACACATTCACACACAGACACGCACACTAAAATGTACAACCAATCCCAGGATTCCCACCGACTTATGACGTATTTCCGTCTGGCTCCCAGAAACGTGTTGACCTCTGTATTGGCAGACATGTCTGTCCCCCTAACCTATTCCATGTCTGGGCATACAACTAAAATCGCACCGCAGTAACTTTGGGTGGTCAAGACTACAGACAAGATGGCGTGGTCGCCTTCATTATGTAATGGAATGTAAATTAAAATTTAAAACAAGTAAATTATATAAAAATACATTTTTATGAAGACAACTCCAACCTTATGAAGCTGATGAATTTCGCTCAAAATAACTAATGAAATATAGTTAAAATGTTATTTTTTAAATCTGTATTTATAAATTGTATAATCATTATAAAACTTAGAGTGTGTATTACTAATCTAGTGGATTGGATTTATATATATATACGTCAAACTTAGCTAAAGTTCCTTTCAAGTTTTTCTCTTTCGCCACGAAAATAAAAGTGGCCTAGATTTGAGAAAATGAGTTTACATTCGTATCAAATAACCCGATTGGTTAAAAGCTTCTTTAAGAGATTAATTTAGCTTTGAAATGAAAGAAACGCGAGATGAATGGAATATCAAGTACAATTAAAACGGGTTTACCCGATTTGTTAAACGAATGGGATTATAAAGTACGTCAGGATGTCTAAATTTGTAGATATAAGAAACGAATTTATGTAAAAATGTTTCTGAAACACAAATTTGAAGGTTCATTTTATTAAATAATGAAATTAATAGACTATATTTTGTATGTGTATGTGTCAAAGTAAAAAACTATATGTGCAAAGTGTAGTTTTAAAAGTTAAATCTAGATCTAGATCCTTTCGATCTTGTTTCATGCAAACATGGCCTAGATCCATGAAATAGTAATACTGTCATAGAGTTGAGCAACTTTTTTAAGGGCCTTAAGTTTCTTTTAGGGCTACAATACAAACGTCACGGTTCCAGTTAGCACCAAAGGAACATTTATGCCAAGTTTTATCAAGATTGGTGAAACGGTTTTGATTTCTATGCGGAACATACATACATACATATATACATACGCCTTACTTTCTGCTTTATAAAAGATGTATATTATCACAAATTAAGTCTATCAGCCCTGCTAACGAGTTCTACATAAGACGGTGCGCAAAATATTCCTGAACGTTTTTTATGTATGTAGCTCGTTTTATGACTACAAGCTGGAATAACCACTGACGGTACCGTACCTGCGTTCAAAATTTAAAAAAAATGCAAGCCAAATTTAATTTTAAAAAAAATTCTGTTTTGAAAAATGATAACTGTCTTACCAGATTTTCCCTTGTGTGGACAATTAGCCAGTATTTTTTTCCCCTAAAGATATACATAAGCTGTCAAATTTGTAAAAAAAATTGTTAAGACCGATTTCCGTGTCCACCTAGGTGTTTGCTTTTTTGAGTCCATGAAGAATTTGTAAGCTGATAAGCGTAACTCTAAATAAGAAGGAATCAAAGTGAGAGATGAATTGGCAAAACACAAACACACACACACAAAATGTGGATGTTGCTTTCTAACAAAAAAAGTGTAAAGAAAATATAATCGACAGTTGAGGGCTCATTGAGTCGGCATCAAGATAGCAAAAGAAGCCTGGCAGTAAAGCCTCAGTCTCAGCAAGGGTCTTAAGTGTCAAATCCAGTGAGGTCTGAGCATTTTAAATTTTCAAGGTAGACCCAAATCCACCAATTTTTGGGTGAATAATTTTTATAATGTCCTTTATTCAAGACATCGTTTAAATCGTTGTGCTAGATAACTACATCGATATGTATAAATGTTCGTATGCTAGTCAAAGTTAGTAGAACCATTTTCTTATCAGAGTTACTTAGCAGGAGTTTCCAACCTTGTACAAAAGATAAACATCTAGGCAAGAAGCATAAAAAATATAACTAAATAACAACGAAACTAAACTCAATGTGTGCACTCTAAATGCTTTTGTAATTCAGCCACTTTTCAAAAGAATAGTTGTGTTTAAGAGATTAACTCGCAATCATGCTGATTCTGGTGATAGTCAGTGTTTTGGTTAATTTATGCGCAGCTGACACCCCCTGGGGAGAACGTCTGCTGAGAAACAATAGGTAAGTTACCTACCTTTCAAGCAAAATATTTATGGTATTTTGATGGTTGAAAAGTGGCATCCTTTCTTAATACGGACGCCTAAATCAGTAAGCTTTGGTTAGTTAGTCTTAACTGGCTATCGACCTAGTAGAAGGTAAACTCGAACCAAACCTCTGTTTCCGTGCGGCTATACTCAAACATGGGAAAGTCAATCCTGAGGAAAAGTCAGGACCCTGTGATCCCAAAGAAGCCTGCACATTGCTACTCCCTGATAGAGCCCTAAACGCCACAGATTCCAAAACTGTATCGGGTACCTGCCGCTACTTTGGAAATCAGTTGTGTGGAGAAGGGGAAACTACTGCGAGGGCGACATAGTTCTGACCATTGCTTATGCCCAGGCTTTCATCTCATTTTAATAAGAAGATACATAGTCATTCCATAATAACCAGTAGTTGCTGATTAGATTTTTTAAAACTGTCATCAATGAACAAAAGTTCATTTCATTGGCCAATCAAGGTGCCTTTGTCTTAAAAAATATTTGTTGGAGTTAGAAGGTGTAATATACTAAATCAATTCATAACCTTAGAAACGAGGCTTTAGTTCAATAAAACATGACTGATACACACAATAACACAGTACAGACTGGTCACGATTCACAGACTACGATAATGCGAACACGATTACAAATACTAGCACGATTACAAGAACGGGTAACACACAAGTTCATTTAACGATCACTCCAGAAGATTAACCAATTGATAAAAACGTTATATTCAAAGCTGAATGTAAAATTGTCCAACCCAACTGATAAATGTTACATCATTCGCACATTAGATGTTAGACTTCCGAAAGTAGTGCCAATATTTCAATAACATATACTCACATCTATGCTGGTTTCTCCCTTTAGAGCGAGCGCTGTTTGCGGCACAGAGCTCTTCGCTTGCCGTGAGAAATGCATACAGAAAGCCTTTGTGTGTGACACAATCAACGATTGTTCCGAAGGCTTTGACGAACAAAACTGCCCGACTGACTGTTCCGGCCCAAACCAGTTCAAATGTGCGGTGAGTCAACTTAGAGCATAACGAGACTTTGGTTTTAGGATGGTAAACTTTCAAACCAAACTAGAGTTGAGTCCTTCTGTTAAGCTTCTTGAGCTATTAAAGGCTTATTATCTTTTGCTTCTTTTGCTATAGGTTCCGAAAGGCATTAATCTCAAATGGCCTTTGACAACCAGTCCAACTCCTATGGCTCAGATATTGAGTCCAGACGGAACATTTTTGACTTATTGGAGAAGGGGCGAAGGCTTTAGACAAATTGCAGATTGCGGACCTATAAAATATATTATAAATGCTGTCTAGGTGTTGATCTAGATCTGGATCTAGACTTGAAATCTTGAAAGGATATCTTCTCAGAGCTTCTCAATAAACAAATTGGGGTTTAATTGGCTTCAAATGTATTAATACAGTTTTTATAAGACTATTTATTAGATCCATGGCCTTCTTCATGGCGAAGGGACTATTGATTATATCATCCAAAGAGATACAGTATATGTATTGTCATATGTATTGTGGGAAGCGTGGTCGAGTGGCTAAGTGCGCTTGAAATTGGCTTGTCTTGGCTAGAAGGGGGCTCGAGGTTCGACACCCGACTCGGGCAGAGTTGCGTTTACGGAAAACACGGAAAACCAACTCCTAGATACCCCCTCCCCCCAACTGGTCCACAAATGAGAGCATGCTATAAGCATGAAAGTTTATAAAAGCTAAAAAAATAATAATTTTCTTTCGTAACTTCGATTTGGGTTAATACTATCAAAGACGTAAAAACAAAACAAGTAAAAGTAAATTCTTGTTTTACTTGTTTTGTTTTTACTATAGTCTTTGATTAACCTTATATGTTTTTGGAATACATTTCCCGTGAACTGGAAAACGTTGCAGGTGAGCCCAGTACAGATTCTCTCGTCCGTGCCGTCCCCACAGTCATCGCACATCCAGGCGTCCACCACACAGTACCCGCTCTCACACTGTAAAAACAACAAACAGATACAACGTCATTTATTATCGAAATAGTCAATTTAGAGATGTGGGGAAATCGTATTTGTAGAGCTCTGAGAAGATATCCTTTCAAGATTTCAAGTCTAGATCCAGATCTAGATCAACAGCATTTATAATATATTTTATAGGTCCGCAATCTGCAATTTGTCTAAAGCCTTCGCCCCTCCTTCAATAAACCCTTAGCACCTTACAGTGCATGTTCAACAAAGCATTATATCATATCATTTATTTGAATTAGACGAAGTCTCAGGAGGCTTGCATAAAATGTATTTGCAACTATAAATAGAATGTATGCTGTACAAAGAGTGTTGTTTATAACTTTGTACTTTCTACATGACCACATTATCTTTTTGTTATCTATCACAGAACTCCCAGTGCGTTCCTCAGAACTACAGGTGCGATACTCAGAACGACTGTGGCGACAACTCGGACGAGGCCAACTGTGGCGGTACATGTGCACCGGGCTATCAAAAGGTTAGTGTCTGAACTAAACTCGGCATGGTAGAGTGGGTACGTTTGGGGGACTTCTGGTTGATACTGGGTGGTCCAGGCCTAAGGTAATGGGTGATTGGGCGACTCAGCCGTTTAGTAGACAGGCCTTAGAAAAAAAAAAGAAAGCGTATAATGATGATGATGATGTTGATGACTATGATGATGATGATGATGGTAATAAAAATGAAAATCGTGGTGGTGGAGATGATGATGATTAAGTTAATGATGAAGGTGGTGATGAAACTATAGACATTTTTTAGGTAATTGAAAAAAAAAAGAAAGAAATTTAAGTTGATTTTTTTTTTGGTATCGTTATAAGAACTGCAGTCAGCAGTGAAAGAGAATTTCTAATAGCAATGCACAGATTTATCGTCTGCAAATTAGTTTGCTAAAAAAAATATAAAAAATTTGCAGACTTTTTTTTCTTCCTTAATCTTTTCCCGCTAGATTTTTAAACTTAATTCATTGAAAATATAGATCTGGGTATTTTACCCCACGTTTAAGCTATGATTTCATCTTATCTCATCGGGCTGTTATATTACTACAAGGAGAGCCCCTTTAATTAATTTCTGTTGCTCCAAAAAGTTCCTTTCATTAGAAATACAATTTTTATCTTTTGACTTTTTAAAAAATATTAAAGCAATTTGAAAATGACTGTTTTCTTAACGGCTTTAAGTATATCCGAATTTATTTTTTTTTGGGGGGGGGGGGGGGTTGGGGCGATTTCCCCACATCTCTTTATTGACTATTTCGATAATAAATGACATATCTGTTTGTTGTTTTTTACAGTGTGAGAGCGGGTACTGTGTGGTGGACGCCTGGATGTGCGATGGCTATGACGACTGTGGGGACGGCACGGACGAGAGAATCTGTACTGGGCTCACCTGCAACGTTTTCCAGTTCACTTGCGCCAACGGGAAATGTATTCCAAAAACATATAAGGTAAGAATTTATTCTTGTTTTACTTGTTTTGTTTTTACTATAGTCTTTGATTAACTTGCATGACTAATTAACTAGGGACACGCGTTGTCAGGACTGAGTTCTGGTCAGCCTGGGTTTCCTGTTAATTTTTGAGAAGAATGGGGGGGGGGGGGGGGCAATTCAGGTTGTGGACTTTAAGTTTGTTTTGTTTTGGATTGTTTTACCTTGTGAGATGTTTTTTAAATGGAATAAACTCACAATAAAACTGTGGTTTTTGTCCCTAGTCCAGGACAGTTGTACTTTAGTTATAGAATTGAAGTATAGACTCTTATTATCTTTGTGTAGTTATTATTCAGTTTATGGGATATTGAGCTGATATATATATATATATATATATATATATATATTAAATGATACTGGACATTTTATTTGCCAGAACTGTGCCTCTATTTTATTTATGTTTTACATAAACAAGTTCTATGTCCGTGAATTGGCATCCTGAGTCTTCATTCTGTCTTTATATTCGTTGTTACAGTTATTTTCCTGACTTGGTTACATTTGGTAGTCAGCATTGAAATAGTATACTTATATTAAAGAAGAAAAGAACATTGACAGACGTAACCTGGAAGGAACGTCTGTATTTTACAAGATACGATAAGAAGAAACCAATACGAATTTGAACGTTAACTAAATCCCCATCACCATGTTGATTCTAACTGAACGCTGACAAGATTCTACGGGCAAAGAACTGTAATTGCTCGTGATTCCCTCTGGTGCTCTGACCAATCTTTTGTTTTATTTCCCAACAGTGCGATTTCGAAGACGACTGCGGCGACAAAAGCGATGAAGTCGGGTGCACCTGCGACAGCAATCACTTCCAGTGCCCTAAAGGGGGCTGCATCCCCGGGGAGTACAAGTGTGACGGGGAGAACGACTGCGGGGATATGGCGGACGAGAACGATTGCCCGACCATCCACCCCGGCGTGTGCATCGACATGATGACCTTCGAGGACTGCCTGCGGATGAATACCAGCACGTTTCCGATCTGTTTTGAACAAGTGGATGCTCATAAGTACTGTAGGAAGTTCTGCGGCTTGTGCACCTCCTAGATACCTGCGCAACGAAAAAATTACTTTTGCACACCATTAATATGCATTGCGTTTATTACACTAACATTATTGTGCAGCTTTGTTTCCTTGCTTGCAGACGATATCAATAAACACTCCCAAGTATCTATTTCTAAAGTAAAAAATGAATCCATGATTGAATTTACTTGCTTGCGTCTTTGTGTTTATTAATAAACAAGTTTTTACCCACCAGCAACACCTTGTACTTGGGTTAAGATTATTTTTGTTTCAACTCTTGGACACTGTTGCTTCCTGGTTTCATTTAGGTAGCGCGTATCTTTGATATACCCTATCATTAAAACATAAATACGAAATATATCATAAATCATATGATTTGATCTATTTACAGCCAACAGTATTACCCCTTGTATACCCCCCTCCCACATACTTGAACCCATCTTGTTAGTTCTAGTAACCTTTTCAACATTCTGGTATCAATATTTCCAATTTTGTTTCGCTTTGTAATGTAATTTTCATAATATATAAGTTGGCGACAGTGCTTTTTCAAAATGGCAACTTTGATATTGTTTATTTTTATGTTTCAAAATTCCCATCTGTTTGCCTTTTTTCATTTACTTATTTTTTTAGGTAACTTACATCGCCACCATATTTCTTAATATTGCTTTATCTGTAACTAGCCTGACATTACCCGCGGCCTGCGGGTCTAAGTTTGTGTTTACAAATCTAGTGGATTTGATTTAGATGTACGTTAAACTTAGATAATGATCCTTTCAAGTTATTTCTCTTTCGCTACGAAAATAAAATTAGTTTTGCGAAAATGGGTTTATCCGAAGCCGATACATTCATATCTATTAAAAACGAAAAGAGATATAGCTTTGTTAAATGAATGGGATAATAAAGTGAACAATTAAACGAAATAATTTTTAGTACGCGATTCAGAATGAATATAGATCTTGGCCTATCTCAACTCGGCTTCGCAGCTTTCGTAAACGAATGTAGTCTCTTAAAAATGCTTTAAAAAAACAAATTGGAATGTTTTTTTGATTAAAATACGAAATGAATGGACTATAATTAGTATGTTCATGTGTTACAGTATAAAACTATGTGTGCGAAGAGAAGTTTTATCCTCTTAGAGTTTGAATTAGAGTTTTAGATCTAGGGATGGGATTATAAAGTAAACAATTAAACGAATTAATTTTTAGTAAGCGATTCATTACGGTATTTCATACTGAAAGAATGTTCGTCAGGAAATCTGTAGTCACAGATATAAAGAACTAATTAATGCAAAAAATGCTTTTGAAACACAAAATTGAAGGTTAATTTAATTATATCATGAAATCAATGGATCTTCTTTTGTATTTTCATGTGTCAAAGTAAAAAACTATCTGCGCAAAGTGTATTTCTTAAAATTAGATCTAGGTTTAAATCCTTTCGATCTTTTCTCATGTCAACATTGTAGACATGGCCTAGATCCATAAAATACTATAGCTGTAATAGAGTCGGACAAGTTTATTTTTTTTTTTTTGTGTCTTAAGTTTGTTTTAGGGCAACAATACATACACTACGGTCTAAGTTAGTACCCAAGGAACATTCCTGCCTAGTTTTATCAAGATTGGTCAAGCGGTTTTGATGTCTATAAGTCACATGCATACACCTCACATTCTACTTTATAGTATGAGTAGGCTCTCTCTTAATGAATTTTATTGCTTAAAGAATGTATATAAATGTGTAAACACTCTAATTAACTTATTGTGTAAAAGAATCCAATTAAAAAAATAATGTAGGCAAGTTAAGATCACAGACATCTATTATACCTAGACTGGACATGGAAGTCTCTAACACTAGACAAAAATGTCGCGAAAAACTTCAAAAAAGCTGAAACCTATGTAATATTTAATTTAATGTTTAGATCTACATCTAATAATTAGGAATGGAAAAAAAAGAGCACTCTCGTTTCATAATAACTTTTTTTAAAAATTAATTTTTAGATACATAATCTAGAAAGATCTAGGAAATCAATCTCTTTCCATACTTTGAAAACTAAAGATCATTACTTTTCTAAGACAGAAAAGATCGATTTTCCTAGATTCGGGGCGACTTCCCTTACAGCTTGTAAAATAGTTAGGTACATAATAATCTATCTATCTAAATAGATCTGTGATCTGATCATTATCGGATAAGAATTGGTTTTCGTTTTCCAGTCTAAGTATAATATATATAGGTCTGTGGTAAAGATATATGAAGACAAGTTTTGAATAGACAATGAGAACGAAAATGGGAATATAAAAAGAAACGAAATACGAAAGTGACGTGAGACACAAAAGACCTAGAAAATAAAACCTGACAGACAGACACAAATAATGATGGGAGAAATTAAACGAATGTATCCGTTGAAGTGGGCAGTATTATTTGTTCCTGGGCCTCGATTCAAACCAAGAGGAAGAATCGAACATTGATTTCACTCTTGTCAATACGTGCCACTAAGGGCCAGTGTAAGTGGGCCGGACAATGGTCATGGATCCTCTCCAGGATCTCTCAATGGGCCAGCCCCTTGGATGACAAACTATCCCGATGCCAAATGTAGTCACTGACACATGACTAACTACTTGCTACCGCTGGCTCAGTGGTTCTCAATCCTTAATCTCTAAGTAGTAAAAAAGTAAAGTTTCCCTTTCAGACCGTGCAATCTATAGGGCAGATGATGTTAAGGTCATCCGTTTTTTTCGGCCAACGGTTAATGAGCAGGACGTCATGCGGCCAGTACAACGACCAACAACCTTTACCATCCCAAACTAATGTCAGGAAGTCATTAGATTTAGATGTACTCAGTGGCGGCCTAAAAATCCCGAAATTCAAAACCCCATTCCGAGATTCGAACCCACGACCCCGGATTCGGAAGCCACGCGCTTAGCCATTCAACCCCCTCTCATCTATAAATAATAAAACAGAATAATTAATTTGCCATATGATTTTAAGTCAGGGGCGTAACTAGGAATTCTCCATCGTTTTGGTGCCTGGGGGGGGGGCTTGACTTCTTTGGGGGCCCCTGCATCTTGCGTAATATTTATTTTTTAAATGTAAAAAACACTCATTTGGGAGCCCCCCTCCATTGGGGACCCGGGGGGATTTTTAAACTATCCAATCTTCCCCCACCCTAGCTACGCTACTATTTTAAATGCTAAGGCAAAAGCTCTGTCTTTTTAAACCTGTATAATATAATTAGTTTGAGAAATCGACTTACCAACTATTCTATTCTTCTAGCAAGCAGTTCTCCACGTCAGGTCGTCAACATGGTTCGGGGCCCTAAAATCGATCGGGACCTCGTTCGGTGTTTTAATTAAAGAGTTTCTAGGCACTAGTGATTTGGACACTACAAGTCGTTCCCATTATTCAATGATAAGGAAAGTAATTAAGACACCACTGATAATGAAAAAAAAAATCTCATAAACAGATATATAGTTTTGAAAATAAATTATTGTCTTAAGCAGTGATGCCCAAAATACGGCCCGCGAGCCAGATCCGGCCTGCGACATGGTTCCATCCGGTCCGGCACATAAAGTAAAAAAAAAAATTCTACCCCACCCCCTTCCAAAATAAAAATGTTGAAAAATGTATCTTACCTACGTTAGGGCACTCTGATGGATTGGTACCACGACCTTTAACCTTTGTACGTTCATGAAATGGATGAGTTGAAGAAACTAAAAGTGGAATTTAGAATCTACCAGGAAAAATGAGCAGATCTTTATTTTATTTTTTTATTTAACATGATGATTAGTCAACCTATTGGATTTGTATAGAAAGTGTGGCTTTTTTTTTTTTAAACAACATATAAACAGCATTATAAAACAACTAGGACGACATTCTTGCTTTGAGCAGCAATATAAAAAATATTTTTAAACTACACCAAGAAACTAGAGGAGGGGAATATTTAACAAATAGAGACAAGAAAATGAGTTGCTGGTTAGATAGCTATAATTTTGCTCGCATTTTAAGAAGAGAAATAAAGCTATTTTCTGACGCGTAAAAAAAAAAGATGTCTTTCAGATATGCCATTAATTAATGTAAGTAGTAAATACTAGATCCACAGATTTCTATTAAAATTGGTTTAGGTCATTATCTTTTCGTTTTTTTTTGTGTGTTTTTTTTACCTTTTCTGTCACGTGGCCCGCAACACGAGTGTCGGAAACTAAATTGGCCCGCAGGTTGAATTAGGTTGTGCATCACTGGTCTAACTAAAGCAATCATGTCAATAGCTAAATTTTTTTTTACATTTTAGAAAATAATGGAACTTTGCAAAGTATAGTCTAAAAATTGTCACTGCATGATCACACTTTGGACATATTTCTTTCGGGCCAAAATAAAAAAAATAAAAAAAAATTGTGAAGAGTTGGCAGAATTCATTCACGTGGAAACTTATTTATGAAAACATCAGAATTGACAACCAAAATGTTGCAAGAAGAATAAAACTTCTGTATAAATTGCACTCATATATTTCGGTGCTACTTGGGGCGAAAACACGTGAGAGGCATCCCAAACTGGGTTCGGGTTAAGGGAATCTCATTATGTGATCGCAAACACCAGCAGCATAGATGGGGTTGGATGGGTAGGGGTGGTGGAGAAGCATGGTAGAATATTTCGAAGCTAGACCTCTATTTAGAGACACTTAACGAAACTGAGCATAAGATATGCGTTCCGAAAAGTCGTGTTGTTTGTCCTGGGTTCGAACCTTGTCAGCCGCCACCCCCCCCCCCCCTGCCGTCTTGCAACAGAGGTTCTCAAATCTTTTTGACCCAGGAACCCCTTTAGATAGTCAAAACTTGCCCACGGACCCCCCTAAGGAAAAGCTACATTAATCTATAGTATAAAAGTAACAAATGTAAAAAAAAAAAATATTTAAAAATTTCAAAGTAGTGTTTATTGAGATTATAACTTTACAAAATTGTAACAAAATTAATGACTTGGATGAGACTGATGAGATTGGGTGAGGGTATTTATGGTCCGCTCAAAGAGCACACAGTTTTAGTCGGTTTTCTTTGTTTTTTGGTGAGTTGGTTCAATGCGCGGCACTGAATCCATGTTGTACCATATAAGAAAACCGTAAATCTGTCAGCAACTTCTTTACAATAACCCATGATGTAGTACATAAAATTAGAATCTGCTATTGTAACCAGTATTTGTGGTCTCCTCGTTCAAACATTGAGTTTACCGCTTGTGAATATTTTAATAAACTGCTTTTGCATTGTTATGGATTCATCTGTGTTTGGTATCTGTGTTTGGTATCTGTGTTTGGTATCTGTGTTTGGTATCTGTGTTTGGTATCTGTGTTTGGTATCTGTGTTTGTACACGGGCAAAGGGCTCAATAATATCCAAGTGAAGAATGTTTTCAATCTTTGATATAGGTCGTCAAAGCATAGCACGTAATAGACATATTAAACAGTAGTGAGGGGCGTCTTGATTATTATTCAAATTATCTGATCGGATAAACTGGCTTTTAGCCAAGAAGTTATTTTAAGTGTATATGGTTTTCAACTTTCTGCGGACCCCCTTAGGTCGTCACAGAGTAAGCGTATCGCGGTTTGAGAACCTTAGCTGTTACAGTTTTGTGCTAGGATGTAAGAATCGTCATTTCTAAAAGGACGTCCGAACAATTACAAGACAAATTGATGTGTAGTAAATTGTGAAAAGTGTATCCTGACTACATATTGAACAAAATTTGATTTCAAATAAAAATAAATGTGGTGGATAAGGTGAAAGGAATTCTGCATGTCACCAAGATCTAGTGAAAATAGTTCTCAGGTCCCGCACTATTTTATGTAGCGCATTTACTTTCAAATGCAATATGTGTAGTTACATTCTAAACATAATTTGCAGACAACATAATGGTTCTAACGCCACAGTTTGAGACGCCTAAAAGATTTGCAGGATCTGTCGATAAGAGCAAATGAAAGTAGTTCTCATGTTCTGGAATATTTTTATATCGCTCAATTATTTTATAAGACGCAAGATACGTTCTAATAGTCTAGACATAATTTGCAAACATATTCTAGTTTAATATCCAACCTTTTAGAAGCGTTAAGATTTGAAGTATCTGTCACCAAAAGCTAAAGAAAATAGTTCCCATCTACAGGACTATTTTATATGGCGTAATTATTATCAATGACGCTCCAGGATATGCTCTCGTTGCAGACGTAAGTGGTCTACAAGAATTCACCCTTTGAGAAACATTAACGTTCCTTCTGTTGTTTTGCATCCTTCACTTATTCAGTCAGAACCCTATTCATTCAATTTTTTGTAAGAGATTTTTGTGGGTAAGGCCATCTTGATTTTGTGTGTGTGTGTGTGTTTGCTTATTTTCAAAGAGGAAGAGGGAAAAAAAAAGCGGGAAGTGTCAGGGTGAAGACAGGCGTGCTAATGGAAAGACATTTCAATTATGATCAGAGTTACTTCGTTATGACGGCAAGCAGACGTGAACGATGTGGTCTGGCATGGCTATCACGTTAAATTTAAACAGGCGCATACAAACACATACATGACCACACGGACGTAAAACCACATCAACGTACAAAGCTCTCTTGAACACACACAAAAATACAACAAACCCTGACCTATAGAACTTAGTGTTTGGTAACAAAGAATGAAATTTATTATACAATAGCTTGCAAATTAGCGTGGGTGGGTGCACCCTGGGTGTATGGGAACAGATTTTGAAAACGGCTGTATAGATTTTCCTAGGAATTTGACAGTTTGTGTATATCTTTGTGGAAAAAATACTAGCTAATTGAGGACAAAATGAAAACTCTGGTTTGACCACCATAGTGTTTCAAAATATAATCATCTTCAAATTACATTTGGCCTAGTTCAAACCCGTACACTTAAAGATTTCTGCACTCGACTCAAATTTTTGTTTTTGACATCCTCGTTAACGTTGGCCACAGAAACAAATGACCTTTACACCATCTGTCCTATGGACCACAAGGTCTAAAAGGGGGAACTATTCACAAATATGGCTAAATATGTAGGGTTTGGTTCCCTTAAATAATTGTTCACATTATTTCAACCACACCCATTCTCAGATAAAGTTGAAATTTTAAACAATTATTTATTGTACCTAACAAAATATGATACAATTTAAAAATCTAACCAATTTGTCAATTGATTATTGTTAATTAATTATTTTGTTTGATATCGAAGGTATATTTCTTTTACTTGTTTTAATATTTTGTAAATTGTAAACTGTAAAAAAAAATCTAAATCTACCAAGATAATTAAAGATATTATAATCATTATAATAATTGACAACGATCCATAGAATATGCCCTTACAAACGACAGTATAACATTTTAATATTACAGTTTCTCTCAAAGTAGGGTATCGATAAACGGTCTACGTCATTTAAATGGACCCATAGGCTTAGAATTAGTTGAGATTCGATTATACGAATCAATAACAAGTCATTCTAAATCTCGTTACTCGACTATCACATTTTATATTGAAGAAGTATCGAACTATCAGGAAACTATGATTTCAGTAAAATATTCTAAGTGGTAGAAGACCTAAATTAGTTCTTTCATAAATGAACTTTTATTTGAAAAATGTGGTACCGTTAACGAAAAGACCTACAGCGAAAGCAATACATTTGAAATCACATTATTCCAAAACAAATTTTCACCGCCGACAACCGATGTAAAGCAGACGACATTAACTAGACCTAAACTTTGTCGTCACAAGATCAAACAGGAAGAGAAGAGACACCAAAAAGCGATACATTTCCCAGGGGAGAACAACTCCAATCGCGACACGAGACACAATTTATATCCCTTGGGATGATGAAGACTATAAAAAAAAAATATTTCAACACAAGATTTCTCCCGTGATTTTGCTCGGCTGTTTCCTGGTCTATACACATTGGATGGTTGGTTGCCTATCAACGTTACGTTTATGTAATTGCTTGGGCCTAATGCTATCAACACTATTGGACAAGGGCTGGCGTGGCTCAGACAACCCAAAAATAAACCCCTGTTGTTATGGAGCAACTACAGCAAGTGCCTTCCTATATGTCTAGTCATATAACTTATAATATATCACATACTGTATACATCTTTCAATTGTCAATAAAAAGCCGATACCACTTTTTCATGTTTAGATAAATGGGATAGTTTCCAACTAGTTGCTTTGTTGTGCCTTTGTTTCCATTCTATGGACTAATTAAGCATCATAACCAGTAGATCGGATTCAATGAAGTGTCAAAGCCCTATGCAGGAAGTTAATGAAAACGCGAAAAATATAATAATATAGATTGGAAATAGTAACATAAACAAAGAAAAATACAAATAACAAAATACTTTAAAACAAAAAAGACAATAGTTCTATAATACAACTTCTAAAAAAAAGTAAAGTTTCCCCTTTCAGACCTTGCGATCTATAGGGCAGATGATGTTAAGGTCATCTGTTTCTATGGCCAACGGTTAACGAGCAGGGTGTCTTGTGGCCAGCACAACGACCAACCGCCTTTACTTTCCACAACTAGTGTCAGGTACCCATTAGAGTTGGGTGGACTCAGAGGCGTCCTTAAGAATCTCGAATTGAAAATCCCAGTCTTCAACGAGCTTCGAGCCCGGGACCTCTCGGTTCGTAAGCCAAGCGCTTTACCTCTCAGCCACCATGTACCTAAATTGTTATTACAAATCAAAATTAAATGTTCACAAGCAAATATTTAAAAAAAATGTAAAATCCCAGTCTTCATTAAGATTCGAACCCAGGTTCATGAGTCAAGCGTCTAACCGCTGAGCCACCTCGCCCCCAATATAATATATATATAGAATGATTATTTTCCACTTAATAATTAATGAATAATTGTTGGTACTTTATTGTTTAAAAACGTCCAAGCTTTCTTTAGGATGTTTTCGGTAAAGTAAAGACAATAGCTCCTTCGTTTTCTATAATTTTTATAGAAGTGCAGAACTTTTTTTTAGAGCAAAGGCTTTTAATAACTTTACTCACGGGTTCCTATTGCGTTGTGCACACAATAAGAAGACAATCTACAAAACATGCGTTGCTTGTCCTGTTTCTGTTAAAAGTTTTTTTTGTTTGTTTGTTTGATTGGGTTTTTTTTTGGTTTTTTTTTTTGTATTCGCTGACTAGGCTTTTAAAGATGGGAGTGGCAAGATGATAAAGACGACCTTTAACCCCCCCCCCCCCCCCCCCACCTCATCGTTGATTTATATACTTGGTGCGGTTGGGCTGAGATCTTGCGTTGATGAGATCACGACCCGGACTCTAAATCTGGTCAACCACTGGACACCTTTTTTTTTCTACCCAACGCTAGGAAGGGATGGGGAGCATTTTGTCGATCAAGTCTGTCTCCATACCAGTCTGCATTCAGTCTAAAATTTTTTATATATTAAAATATTTAAAATATATAGAAACTGCTGCAGACACACAATGAATTGGCAGACGACTAGCCTCTGACTCAACTTTCCCTTTAAAAAAATAAGGCCAAGTATTTGAATTAAAAATAGTATAACCTGTCTTTCCGTTGGTTAAATCTCTAATAACAAAAAACAAATAGTTAAAAATGATTCACAATGTGCCCATCAAAGATTATAAGGTTTCGGCCTCGAGAGCCAGTGGATGCTTCCAGATCTGTTACTCCTGTTGATTGATTCTCCTTGAGTCAAGGCAGAAACTGTAGTGGTAACCAAGCGCAGTTTGTGTATTGGAATGATTCTATCCGATAGTGCAAGTTTCTTCCTTTTTTCCCAGTCTAAGGCCAACTTATGTCTCCTGCTGTCATTTTTATCTTGTATTTTGGGGGGGGGGGGGGGGGGGGGGGGGGGGGGGGGACAATGTTGAAGCCAAAAACTGCCTCTTGGTATCTTAGATGGTTGTGCAGGCCGTTGTATAGGAATTAGATCGCTCTGGCGTGCTATTCCAAATCCTAATGCACTCTTTTAATGATAAGAAGATTAAAGATACTCTGCTCTCATCACTCTCTCTCTCTCTCTCTCTCTTTCTGACTCAACCTTCCCTTTAAATAAGGCCAGATATTTGAATTAAAATATTATAATTATATATATTATATATTATAATTTAATCTTTCTCTCTCTTTTTTTTCTCCGTCTTTCTTTCTCTCTCTCTTTCTCTCTCTCTTTTTCTCTCTATCATTTTCTCTCTCTATCTCTCTTTCTCTCTCTCTTTCTCTTGCTTATGTGGACAATGTGACCATCTGCGGTATGGACTCTGAATCACACGACCGAAACCTACAGCGATTTCTTGATAGTGCTCAAAAGTATGGAATCACTTTTAATGAAACAAAAAGTGAAATTAGCACTGCTAAAGTGAGACTGTTAGAATACGAGATTTCCAGAGGACAACTTAAGCCGGATCCTGAGAGATTTCGCACTCTAAGGGAATTACCCGTACCAGTGAACATGCGTGAACAGAAACGAGTAGTGGGTCTTCTGGCTTACTACTCACAGTGGATACCTAACTTTTCAACAAAAATTAGCCTGTTAACAAGAAATTAACAATTTCCTGTCTCCGAAGAAGTCAAAAGAACATTTGAAAGTTTGAAAAATGAGCTTGAAAAAGCCGCCGTATATACTATTGATCCGAATCGCCCTTTAACCGTTGATACGGATGCTTCTGATATAGCGATTGCGGCTACCCTCAACCAAGATGGCCGGCCCTTTGCTTTCTTCTCTCGCTCATTAACAAAAAGTGAAAGAAAACATTCTTCAGTTGAGAAAGAAACATATGCCATTGTTGAGTCGTTGAGGAAATGGAAACATTTCTTAGTTGGTAAAGCCGTACTATACAGACATGGCTGCCTGGTCGTGCAGTTTGCGCGCTGGACTGTCGTTCGGATTTATCGACGGTCGAGGGTTCAAACCCTGCCCGCTCCCATCCCCCGTCGTCCTGCGGGAGGTTTGGACTAGGAAGTAAACTATCTTCAACTCTGAAGGAACATCCGAAACATGTAAAACATTTTACAAACAAACAAAGGAAACAAAGTAACATAGTTGTATTGCTTTTATACTCAGAAGGTATGTACATAAGAAGCAATATCTATCCTCAGAGCAAAACAAAACACCTTCTCCCAGACACCCCCTTCTCCGACTGATCCACAAAACAGATTAGACCTTAGCGCAAAAACTAAACAAAAAACTAAACAAAAAACTAAAAAACAAACGGTAAAAAGTTAATACGAACAGCAACTACGACAAGGGGACAGCGCCTGGAAACATTCTAAATACTTCTTCGGTCTGGCTCGAGTTGTTAAAAACAAAACTCTTGAACTAAAACTAGTCAGGGATAATAAACAGTTGTGGCAACAGAAAACAAAGGCAATAAATAACATTCAATACACAATTTCTAAAGTAGTATCTAAATAATTACAAGAGAGACAATACAACTTCCAAAAGTCTAACGTTGCCTCCAGAGACTAATTCTGTAGATCCAATGCTTACACTTAGTAGCAGACAAAAATGCATTATGGTACGAAGAATCACCATGTTAGAAAAGCGTTCATTTATGGTCATTCAGTCCTCAATACCCTAAGGAACTTGAAGTTTTTCATAATTTCATAATTTTTTTTTCACGGTTCGCCAAACTCTGTTGTATTTCGATAAATCTAATGTTTTCTTGGATGTGAGTCAAACAGTTCATTACGATAGAAGCTTTAGCATAGCTCTACAGTTAATCAACCAAGTGCACATCGGGATTGATCGTAACATTTGAATGATTTAATATGAAATTTCTATTAGTTTAGGTTATACATAATTAGAAAACATTGCCCAGACAAGGAGTGCCCAGACAAGGAGCGCCCAGACAATGAATTTTTCACTGTTCAATTCTCACAATTCAAGAAGATATTAACAAGTAACATGTAGTAGTCTTTTTTTTTTTTTAAATCCATTGCGCCTTTATGAAGATGACTTCCCACTGTATTCATTTCTCGTTATCCTTCATCTTTAAATTTAACAAGAAGAAGTAGACATAGAGAGCGGTGGGAAGACATTTAAAAACCGCATCACAAACCAAGAGATTAGAGACAGGGCTACTGCAGCGTTTGGACCCCACGATGACCTGCTAACTATTGTAAAAATACGCAAGCTAAAAATCTATGGCCATATTACAAGGTCTTCATTGCTCGCCAAGACCTTCCTTCGGGGAACAATACCAGGAAAAAAGAAGAAGAGGTAGACAGAGAAAGCGATGGGAAGACAACATAGTTGATTGGACGGCCCTGCCATTGAAAGAGGTTCTAACTAAGGCAAAAGACAGGGAGGAATGGAGAAAGGCGGTCGACAAATCTTGCCCCAACGGTTTAACAAACTAAGGGATAGGTAAAGGTAAAAAAATTCTTCATCATTGCAAGAAGTCTTTCCGGTGAGCTCTGCATAATCAAGGGCTTCTATTAACGACTAGGTAATGATTTCTACATAACACGGTGCACCCAATGTTTACGTACGTATTTTTTTTTTATTCAACTATTTTACTAAATACACAGAAACATCAGTCAAGTACGGGAATTCCCGCAGAAAGCAAGCGAAATAATTTCAAGATGAATTTACTTTGTTGGTGGGAAAAAAAATGGTGTCTGGTCCAACCGTTCCAAATGGTGAATATACTCTTGCTCTTTTCCTATAACGCCTACGCGTAGTTTGGTCATTTAATAGTAGCCATTGGTCAAATTAGTAGAAGAGAAATGCAGAAACACGTTCAATCAGGAGCGGGGCGAAAAAAAACGGTGTTTTAACAGCACCAGTGATCAATGGCGCCATCTAGCGTACGATGATTGATCTTAAGTTCGTTGACTATCACAAGTTCCAATCAAACACAATTTTCGAGATTAACACGGCCGTTTTGTTCGGCCTTCTCCCAGCTATAGTGTTGGAATATAGACCGAGGCTGTTGTTTTTTTTTTTCCTTCATTCGAAACATTGTTTTGAATGTTATCGATAGAGTGGCCGCGCCTGTACGGTTATGAAACCTAGCAGACAATTATATAATTGGGGGGAGATCACATGACATTCCAAACACACTCAACAAGACTTAGTAAATAATGATTGATATCAAAATAGAAAATTGAAATTTAAAATACGATTCTTACAATTCAAAAAAAAAATTCAGATATATTTGTCAATTGTTATTTTATGACCAGCTCCAGCGTTATGGAGTGTGTGCGTGTTGTGTGTGTGTGTTTCTATGATGACGATGGGAAGAGGTTAGCGAAGCGATTGGTTTTAAATGATACAAGATGGGTTGTATTGTCGTCAGCAGTCTTAATCAGTTTGGACAGACGACTCCAGAACTTGAGACTGAAAGGTTGTGTGAGTTAGATTTTGTTAAAGAATATTATTACTTAAATCTGGTATATTTATTTTTATCTCATATTAACTTGATTTTGTCTATAGTATAATACAGGTTTATGTATTTATTGTTCACATGGAGGTTGTTCAAGTTATTTCAACTTTTATTTGTGAAAATATACAGCGGTTTAGTTGTCTATCATCATTTTGGTGATACAAGCCAACGACCTTTAACAACACCCTAATTCAGTTATCGGGGAAGTCTCTATGACCTGTCCCGGAAAGAGTTGTTAGGAAAGTCTCTATGACCTGTCCCGGAAGGAGTTGTTAGGAAAGTCTCTATGACCTGTCCCGGAAAGAGTTGTTAGGAAAGTCTCTATGACCTGTCCCGGAAGGAGTTGTTAGGAAAGTCTCTATGACCTGCCCCGGAAGGAGTTGCTAGGAAAGTCTCTATGACCTGTCCCGGAAAGAGTTGTTAGGAAAGTCTCTATGACCTGTCCCGGAAGGAGTTGTTAGGAAAGTCTCTATGACCTGTCCCGGAAGAAGTTGTTAGGAAAGTCTCTATGACCTGTCCCGGAAGGAGTTGCTATTGAAGTCTTAATGACCTATCCAGGAAGAAGTTGTTAGAAAAGTCACTATGACCTGTCCCGTGGACAGTTCTATAACCAGACAGCACAAGTACACGCTTATGTAGCATCCTGAATCTCATGTCTCTCTCCGTCATGTTCACCGCTGATTGGATGAAGTAAAAGCAGAAACACCGCACAATCTGAAAGTTACATAATGTTCTACCATAACTATTGTGTTGGGTGGCAGAGGTGTTCCCTTACATTTTCTTGATTGGTTCAACATATTTTTTTTAAAAATAAGACTCGCCCTTGACAACATAGTAATAAAATGATCAGAAACCATCAAATCAGTCACGAGCTTTTTACTCTTTTTTTGTTTGATGCACTGATTTGCGCAGTAGCCTCGTTAGGGCATTTTGTATTCAGCTCACCATAATAACTCCTCATTACACGGGCACTGTCTAGTTCAAGGCCAGGTCACCCCACTTCCCTTCCCGTTTTCTAGTTAATTGCTATTGTACACGTAGTTACTGTACACCGTCAAACCAAGAACATGGCCCAAGCTCTGCACTCCCCCCCCCCCCAGCCTCCCTCCATTTATTTCGTTCGTTTCCGACGTTCCTGCTGTTTATTTACCCTCTGGCTACATTTCCTGTGTTGGTGAAACATTGAGTTGATCAACAAGGGCAGAGAACCATTAAAAGAGCAGCAGTGGCGAAATGTTTACCTCCCCTTTGTTTAGGGGGGCTATTGTTTTAGTGCATCTACTCAGCAAATACAGATACTCCAAAGTACTCGCCGCCTCCCCCTCCCTTTTTTCACACACAGACACATTCGCCTCCCCAGTGCGCTATCCAGGCTGCACATCCAACTAAAAAAAACAAGGATAGAAAAATGAGTGCGTGTTTTGCCTAAGGCTAATGATAAGGCTAACTGTTGTAATTTGCTGATAATCCTAACCTACTCCGCTTTTTTTTTTTTTTTGCATCCTCCTCCCAATAGGGCAGTGGTTCTGAAACTGTGGTGCGCGGACCCCAGGGGTCCGCAAGACAACCGTAGGGGATTCGTCGGAAGATGAGAAGAGTACAAAATGAAAATGAATGGCTGCCTGGTCGTGCGGTTTGCGCGCTGGACTGTTGTTTGGATTTATCGATGGTCCCGGGTTCAAACCCTGCCCGCTCCCATCCCCCGTCGTCCTGCGGGAGGTTCGGACTAGGAAGTAAACTCTCTTCAACTCTGAAGGAACATCCGAAACGTGTAAAAGAAAACAAACAACAAACAAACAAAATAACTTCGTCGCTAAAAGGCAAATTAACCGTTTGGATCGATGGAATAATACTAAGGGCCGACCTTAGGCAAAGGCAATCTATGCAGCCGGCGGCAGCCGCATAGGGCCTCCGATTGGTGGGGACCTAGCACAGGTCTCTAAATACTTCAAAAGTTTATTCAAGAATGTTTAGATCCACTAGTTAGACTACACATGTCAGAAGGCCATTGTTTCTTTCTTTTAGATTGAGCTGAAAAACCAGTCTATGACATATGTACGAATATGTTTAAGAAGTTTAGAGAACGCTAATTGAACGCTACGGAAATTGCGCTATTTGAATTTAACTTTTTTGTTGATTGAGATATAGAGATAGGAAGGTTTTTAATTTATTGCGTATTTTCTCTCTTAATTTGTTATTCTATTTCATTTGGGGGCCACCCATTTCATTTCACGTAGGGCCTCCAATCACATAAGGGCGGTCATGCACTGTTTAAAGATAGAGGCACATTTCTTATTCCATACGCTAGAACAAATTCGTACAAGTGCTCCTTCTTTCCTAGTAGCATTAGAGAATGAAATGGGCTGCCCGAATCAGCCAGGAAAACCAACGATTTAGCAGAGTTTAAGTCATTGATTAACATGCAGGACTAAATAAAAACTATAGTTGAGCGGTAAAGTGCTTGGTTTCCGAACCAGGGGTTCCTGGTTCGAATCCTGGTGAAGAATGGGATTTTTCATTTAGGGATCTTTGTGCGCATTTGAGTCCACCCAGCTCTAATGGGTACCTAATATTAGTTGGTGAAAAGTAACGCCGGTTGGTCATTGTGCTGACTACATGACACCCTTGTTAACAGTGGCCACAGAAACAGATGACCTTTACATCATCTGCATTATAGACCACAAGGTCTGAAAGGAGAACTTTTGGCTACTATTTTTTTTTTACTGACGAGACATTAACTCAAAAAGGAAACTTAAGATATGTTTTAATTGTAAGATAAAAAATAATAATGTATTATTATTATTTGTATTATTATTATTATTATTTGTATTATTATTATCATTATGCTAGAAACGAATGAGTATTCATTCTCTGGCACTGCCAGGGTCGAGTTTCGCTAAAGAGAAACAAAATTCATCGTAGTCCCTTTAACAGTTTCCACTGAGGAATTTTCTGGTGATGTGGCAGGTCTGCAGCAGCACCGCCCTCTGAAGGCAACGAGGATGTTCCTAGGAATGTTAAGGGCGTTGAAGGTGTCTGTGAGGTCAGTTATTATTATTATTATTATTGGAGTGTGGAAATAAGAAATAGTATAATTAAAGTCCGAAATTTATTAAGGGGGAGCTTTATATTGTGGGCGTAGGAAAGCACTAGTATAAGTTAAGTTATGTATTAGTAGAATCAACCAACTTTATTAACCGTGTCTTGTCTAAGAAGATGACGTTGTGCAAATATAGTCGATACCAGACAAGGCCTTAAAGTACTAGACAAGGCCTTGAAGTACCAGACAAGGCCTTAAAGTACCAGACAAGGCCTTAGAGTACCAGACTAGGCCTTGAAGTACCAGACATGGCCTTAAAGTACAAGAAAAGGCCTTGAAGTACAAGACAAGGCCTTAAAGTACAAGACAAGGCCTTGAAGTACCAGACGAGGCCTTGAAGTAGATGATATTTTTAAAAATATGTAAAGGCTTTCCTGGACTTCAATTTGATCTTCTGTATAAAAGATAATATTTGCAATACAGGAATTATACATACCGTTCAATCAAGATATAGTCGATGTAGCAATGTGAGATTGCAGAGTCAATAAAACTCTGTATTTTAAATGCATGATTCCTACATTTCGCTCACCCGAGCTTGCCCCTTCTCTGTTAATGTTCTTTCTCTCTCTCTCTCTGTTCTTGGTCGGTCTCTCTCTTTTTCTCTCACTCTATATAGCCACCTTCCCCTCCCCTTTTGTGACAATGAAAAGATAAGAGAAATGAATATTATTTTCCATACCGAAGCTTATTTGCGCTATCAATCTAGCGGTGTTCCGGAATTGATCACCCCCCCCCCCAGCGCTCTGCCCTCCTCCTCCCCCGTAATGTCATCACAAATTGCACGGGACAAATTATCGAACAGAGATCGGTGCATTGTTGTTTCATTTTCCTCCCTTTGATGTTCGATATTGGATCGTCCGGTCACGAGTTGACCAGACGAGAGGCAATCAAACAACAACTACAGACACCCACAATACACAAAGATGTGGGTTTGCACGGAGACTGTGTTGAATAATAATTAGGGCGTAGTGCTTGAAGATTGTCATTGTCCGGTAAGAGGTTGATTTAGGAGTTGGCCCCCAGGACATTTATTCTCGGCTCATTCATTCCTCTGTAAGCAAACAGATACTTTAAAAAAATGTTTAAGAGCTTTTGTTGCATGACTAGGACCTACGACCTGGCACTTTAAAGTCCTGGCACGCCTGAAGATGCTTCTCAACCTCAACTTAGCGCCTGGGTAGAAACGGTCGTTAGAGGAGATGAAAAGACAAATAGAGGAGCAAAACAGAATCCCCTTTGGGGTGCCTAAGGACCAAATGCATTGCACTTGCGGGGATGGAAAAGACACTAACCTAAACAACCATGTCACTATCAACGCACCATTCCTCAAGGGGACGTTTTATGGCTGAACTGTGGCCGATTTGAGCGATTGTTTCAAATCGGACACCGCGCCTGGTTGAGACCCCGCATTTTACATTTTGTATATCACGGCTCTTGTCACAGACTTTTAAAGATGTGGGACTAAAAGGGTTAACATATTTAGCGTTTCGTAAATTTAACGTAACCTTTATTAACCCATTGGCGTCTATTGCGTTTGAGTTGCTTCCTATGAATGGTGTAGAATAAATTTTAATATAGTGACTTAATTAATAGTAACTAGTCGACAGGCGACGTAGCATACGTCGCTTTTGCAGAGCCGGCCCTAGGCCACTACATCATATGTGACCGCAGTGGGCCCGCACTTTTATAGGACACGCGCCAATTGTAGGTGTAAATTATTAAATTAAACTATTTTATAACTTATAACAGATTTCCCGCGGCGTCCTGATTTACCAGGAGCTCCTGGAAATCTCCGGAAATTATTAAAATCTTTTGAAAACTCTTACAAATCTACCGAAATATATAGACAAAAATTGTCATTTTGGGGTGTCATTCAATATGGAAAACGCCAATCCTACGCGCGATAAAAAAAAAACGGCATTTTCACGTAATTTTGGAATCTGGTGAAAGAAGCTTCTCGCGCCTCAAACTAATGAAGAATTACTTGAGGTCAACGATTCTCGTAGATAGATTGAAACATGTGGTAATTCTTGCTATTGAGCGTTATCTATGTAGGAAAGCAAGGCATGTGTAGTAATTCTGTGCGTAGTAAAGAATTAATAAAATGCAAAGACTAATATATTTTCTAATACAAACTCTTAATTTTCACTTATTATCCGTATCTCAACCCAAACTGGGCCCTGCAAAATCCGTTTCGCATTGGGCCCCACAATGGTTAAGTCCGGCCCTGACATTTAGTGACGAGTGAATACTACTTGTTCCCCACCCTCTTTTTTTTTCGCCTTTAAAATTACGTTGGTAACTCTAGTCCGTCCGACTTGCAGAAATAAAAGAGTGATGTTTTCATTACTTAGTGTCCAAACTCTTGAGCCTTGAAGAGAATTATATATATAGATAGTTGTTATTGTAAAACCATTTAGAAAAGGGTTCGGCAAGCATCCATTAAATTGGGCCCCGCAATTCGTAAGGCTGGCCCTGTATGGCGGACACCCATCACTGCTTGTGTGATAAAGAAAAGAAATATGTAGTACCATTTGTGATCGACATTCAGCCTCGCTTCTTATCAGAGAGGCTTGCGATACGAGCCATCGGTAATAGGGAAATAACCAATATAATTATATTGGATCCCTCCCAGAAAGGACGATGGAGATACCTCCATGGGGCCTAAGGTTTCAAGAGATTTCGACTCAACTCTTGAGACTTTTTTGTGTGTAAGTTCTCAAATTTCACAAATATTAAATCATAAAGAATTAAAGAGAAAATTTGAAACATGATTAACCTATGCTTAATTACTTTATACAAATATAATAATAGTAATGAAAATATTATTTATTAGCAAAGACATACTACATAACTATTGAAACCATCAGAGAGTGAAAATTGAAACAAGGATAACCATATAAAATTAAAAGCAATTACACATCAATACTTACACATGCATGACCGAACCCACATACCTAATAGGTTGAGACATTTCAAAGCCTGTATAACATTTATATACCTAGCTGAGAATAAAAAATATATGTAAACTTAAAAACAAATATTTAAAAAATATTGAATAAAAATGTGGTGTGTAAAATATATATTATTAAATTACATGAGTAAATTAATAAAAAATATAAATTCCTATAGGCCTACAATCATTTTCAAAGCGAATGGAAAAAACAGGATACAATTTTTAATTTTTGCTCGGTAGAGATCTGGAATACTATAATGTTGAGGCATGAAGAGGAAGTAATCCTAGAACGCACTATGTGGAGAGAAGTTGTGACAAGAATGGTCGTGTGGTATGCGCTTTGGGCTGTCATCTCGACAGTCCCTGGTTCAAACCTTGTCAGCCGCTATCTATAATATTCAATTCTTAAGTAAGATCTTAAACTTGTTTTAAAAGATAACACGAAGCGCGAACTTAACAGAAAAAGACTAGCTACCAAAGCACCCAGGAAGGCAATATTTTTGTTTCCGATGGAGAGGGACACTGTCACCTGGCCGAAAATACTTTTTTTTTATCAACTCACTCTGTCAGGTAAAAGGTTTATAAGATTGTATAATTATCTATTGTTTCTATTTCATGTTGGGTTCACTAAGCCTCAGAAGACATTCTGTAAAATGGACTAATTCAGCTTATACCACCACTTCAGTCAAGTACCAATTCTTTCCCCTGCTTGAAATACCAAACAAAATAACTAATAATAAGAATAAGGCTAGTCTTCGAGTCCGAAGATTAGTGAGGAATGCAGTATTTCCCGTAGATGCGCAGTCCCAGCTGTGACATACATATTTTGCCACATCAAGGTCAAGCGTAACCATTGTCCGCAGGTGGTCGATTTAGATTTTCTTTTGGTCTCAAATGTGTATCCCGCGGCCTTCGTGAGTGACCTCCAGCTGTGTCTTTCTGAGGCCGCATGCAACCAGGTCTTCTATGTCAGCCAAGGAAAGTTGACGCCTAAGCTGGTCTTTGAAGAGTTTCCGTGGGGCACCTCTGTTGACCACCCTTTAGCTCCCCAAAAAAAGACTGCCTTTGGCCTTCGTTCGTCTCCGATACGGGATACGTGCCCTGCCCAGCGTTACTATCGGATCAAAAGAAGTCCCTCTATGCTGTCCATAACTAATTACTTAATATTATTCATTGATCACTGCCCCCCCCCCCCCCCCCGGTTCGGAAACCAAGCACTTTACCACACAGCCACATGCTAGCAAATATATACGTAGAAAAGGTCAAGAAAAAACAGATAGATGTAGAGCAAAAAATTGCTGGGAATCCTCTGCTAAGAGATGCAGTAAAATTACTGATTTTCTCGCCAGTTATTTTAGAGGCTTTCTTAGAAAGGGAACTAGCCCATCCTTTGGGTCAAAAAATAATTAAATATCAACGTGGATACCTTATGATACAAGGGAAATAACCAACTTAAAAGATCGTAATGCGAGTGGAATTGGAAATAATTCTCCTTGATAATAATGTCGGTGAATTCATTTAGCCATTTTTTCTCTGGACCATAACATAATTATGAGCTTAACAGTGGGTATATTATAGTAAAATTCTACTTTGTACCGGTACAATAATTAAAACGTTCTTACTTAAATCACATAAGAGATAAATGTATTCAGGAGAATAATTGCACATTTGTAATAGTTGCCCACTAGGCACTGCTTATTGTCAGGGCCGGTCCTAGCAATCGCGGGGCCCTATGCGAAACGGATTACGCGTGGCCCAGTTTGGGTAGAGATAAGCCTAAGGTCAAGATTAAGATTTTGTATTAGAAAATACATTCGTTTTTACAATGCCATTTTTTATCAGGTGAAAAATTGGTACCCCAAAATAAAAAATGCTTTTGTCTTTTTTTCAAGAGATTTTTTATGAGTTTTCAGGAGATTTCAAAGGACTTATTGTTATATTTTGCAATTGCGGGAGATTTCCAGGAACCCCTGGGAAATCAAGAAGCCGCGGAAAACCTGTTATATATTAGTTTTAATGTTTTCATTTAATAAGTTACACCTAAACTTAGCGTGGGGCATATGAAAGTGCTGAGCCCACTGCGACCGCATAGGTTGCAGTGGCCTAAGTCCGGCCCTGCTTATTGTATACTATATAGCGTATGACAACAGAAATGAAAATTATTTCTACATAGTCTTGTAGTCTTTTTTTTTTAAACAAAGCATGATCAGCTCACTCAATCTGTCTGGTAAAAAGTTTGTTCACGTTATTTTAGCTCTCTTAACTCTTTCTCTCCGTAATTATTCACCACATTCTGGTGGAATCAACGCTGGTATCATCAGTTAGGAGAGAAAGAGTTAATACTCTATTATTCCTACCACTTATCAGCCTTAGCTGGACCAGTTGGGAAAACGTGGGAGGAAGGGAAGACAGGGACATCTTCGTGAACTTTGTAAAACTGTATTCACTTTTTAGAAGCATTTACAAAAATAAAAAAGAGACGACCTGAATTTAAACTCACGGCTCCTGAATCCAACAGTCTAACCATTCTGCTAGTGAGGTGCCTATGAATAGATTATAGAGGATTGTAGAGTTATCTATTGTTTGTATAGAGTTATTTTGAAGCAGGGACCTGCAAAGGGGACTAATTCAGTTTATACAAACACTTCAGTCAAGTACCATTTCTTTCTCTGATTCGAGATTCCAAACAAAATAATTAATTACTAATAGTTGTTTTTTTTTTTTTAAATTGATTCTTGTGTTGTTAGGAAAAAGAAGTGTGCAAAATTTAGGGTGTCAGAGAAATAACGTTACCAGACCCTTTTACCAGACACAAAGACATAGTTGATATAAGCTTTGTACACATTTAAAGGGACTTATGGGGATCTCGCTAGAGCCAGTGATTTGAAAACCATTCACAGAGGTTCAATAATAAGGTTTTAGCAAATATATATTGGGGTGAGTGCCTTCATGATATTTGTGTGTACACCATCATGTGTACAGTCACGGTAATAAAGATTATTATTATTATGTTAGAAAAGAACCGAGTATTGATTCTCTGTCACTGTCAGGGTCGAGTTAAAGGGAAACAAAATTCATCGTAGTCCCTTTATCAGTTTCGACTGAAGAATTTTCTGGTGATGTGGCAGCTCTGCAGCAGTACCACCCTCTGGCAGGCAACGAGAATGTTCCTAGGAATGTTAAGGCATTGAAGGTATCTGTGAGGTCAGTTGTTATTATCCCCCTCGGTTGATATAACAATGGGGTATATAGTTATTTTAGATAACTTCCATAAACGCTTAATCTCCAAGCCTAGGTTTCCATAATATCTTTGTTTTTCCAACCCAGTTTTTCTCAAGTTGAGACAGTGGTACGGCTATGTCAATAATGGTTGCGGCTTTGAGCAGCAGATTAGGGCGTTTTGTCGGTCAAAATAGGCCTGTCCCAGTACAGCAAAATGATCAGTAGACTCCAGAACCTCTAGTGGTGAGTATTTGTAATAAGGAGGAGTACCCTTACCGATCAAATTATGTGTCAAAGACAAGTGTTGATGTATTAAGTTTGCAACTTGGTTATAATCATATTATTATTATTAAAGACAAGCCCTTGAAGCATATCTTGGAAACTCCCTTCATGTGTACAGACACACATAACAAATCAAACGGAAACCTATAAACTGAAGCCAACACCATCTGAGTTCAAATAGAATTTTACTAACATGAATGAAAGTAAGATCCTATGAAAAGACAAAAATGCATCTTGTATTGATTTCTCACTGTACAAAAAAAAAAAAACATTTATAGAAAGTACAGAAAATAAAAAAACAAAAAAGAAAACACAGACTGTATCTCAAAAAATAATTAAAAAATGAGCAAAGTTCAGAAAAATGATTGGACCAATTAATAAAAAAAAAATCATAAAGTGTATGGTTTCAAACAATTTCAAACCAAATTATAAACAAAAAATCAATATTTCTATTTTATATCTACAACTTTGTATTGAAAAAGTAATGTTTAAAAAAAAACAACATGTTCAGGTAGAAACTCATTATGTCAAGGGTTCAATAACTAAAAAAAAATATGACATCATTATTCATTGCTTTTCCAAATGTGTATAGCATATCAACATTATTATGCTGAAAATAAAACAATCACTTTTTGAGACAGAACTTATTTTAAATATGCTGGAGGAATTACACTGATACATTGCAAAGGGTATGAATTTTTGATTTATGATAAATAATAAGTTGATTTGAGTCATGACAATTTCAGATCAAACTGTACATTTTAAACTTAATGAAATTGAAACTAGACTACAACCAGATAGAGGCGCGGAGGGGGGGGGGGGGAGAATAAAGGCCCACAACAACAGTCAAAATATCCAGACCACAAAATACAATAACAGCCTCAAGTTAAAGATCTTTTTTTGTTCATTGACTGGTTCTTGGAACTACAAATTGATAGCATTGGTCTGATTAATACATGTGTATCTAGATTTTATTCATCCCATTGTTAAGCTGAAGTAAAGCAACTAAATACTAAGCAAATACTTAAAGAATTTAACAGTCAGTATAAATAGAAGCCATATTTGTTTTTATAAGCTACAGTGGGTACACTAAGACTGGACACAATGGACCTCATTCACCAATCGTAAACAAACAACATTTAGCCACCTGGTTCTCTATCTCTTCTATACAAATTATGTAATACACACAGGCTGTCACATGACAGTTTTTAAAAATTGTTTTATCAATATTATCACGTGGCTAATGTTTGTTTACGATTGGTGAATGAGGTCCATTCAATGTAGAACAAAAAAAAAACAGAAAAAAACATAAATCCAAAACGAATTGTTGATACATCAACAGGTATAATTCACTAGCCTTGTTGGATACAGACATGCAACTAAACAAAAAAAATGTCACATTAGTACACAGCTAGTAAAAAACAACAGCTTAGAAGATGATGCACATATAAAGATGCTATAAATGGTTTTATCAGATACTGTGTGCGAATGACTACACAAAACTAATGCATGACTGCAGTCAATGATGACCTAGGCAGACTTTGCACCTAGCAAGATTACAACTAAAGACTATGACAAAGATGCACTACTTAGTGTTGGCTGATCACTGACAACAAAATAATATGATAAAAATTCGACAGTTTTTAAAAGCAAAAAAACAAAAAAAACAAAAAACATTTACATAAATATTCTTTCTGAGTTTCTCTAAAATAAAAGTTCAGATTTTGCTTATCAAAATGTAGACAAAATGAGGTGGGAACAATACTGATATCTTCTGCCACAACCAAAAAAAAAAAAAAAAAAAAAGCATTTCTGCTGTATATTGTTTGGATTCAAAACTAGCAGAAGTGCTCCAGCTTAGATCAAACTTGGCCACTTTGGCATTATTAAATATTGTGTGGATTCAAGACTAGCAGAAGTGCTCCAGCTTATATTAAACTTGGCCACTTTGGCATTATTTTTAAATAGAATCTGTAGTTCTGACTACAGTCACTGACCACACACTAACTTCAAATACTTAATACTAAGTAACAGAAAATAATCAAAAGAAAATGATATGTCTTCATTCAATGCTAAAACCAGAGCTAAGAGACCTTACCTTACAATTTTTAAAAATATGTATGTCTATTGCCAAGTTATATTTTTGGTTTTTATTCTGATCATAAATTACTTCCCATTGAAACACTAGAGATAACAGCATACTTTTAAGTTGGAAGTAAGACATATGATTTGACTGAATGTACCAATGGAAAAGTTTTTGATATGTACAGTGTGAGGCAGTGAAGCTGTAGTGATACTGAGAATGTCCAGACAACATCTAATGATACGGTGTGATTGTGATATGTTGTTATATAGTCAATGGTCAACCATTGCATGATACAATGCTGGGATGCTAAGCAAATGCGATATGTTGATATGACGTAGATAGTGATGGACAATAGTTATAAATAATATCATGATACAATACTGGGATACTAAGTCATCATGATGGGAATGTGCTACACTGAAAGCAGTAGCTACAGGACACACAATTTGCTCATTAAATTTCATAAAAAAAAACCAAAGACAATACTGGTAATACACACATTGGATCTCAATGGTGAGAGATTCTGATAAGTTAAATACAAAAAAAAAAAGCCAAAACTAAAAAAACAAAAGTTCTTTTGGCCCCTTGGTCAAATAAACAATAAAAACGCCTTAATATATTCTAAATAGTGTTTAAACAAACAATAAGAAATAGTCGTGTTTTAATAGTTCCTTTTACTATCATCATGTGAATTATTATTTTTCTTTGAACTTTGAGATTGTTATTATTTATCAGTTCAATAAAATTATTACATTATATCCAGCAGCGGTCACATCTGCCAACCTATAGCACAAGGCCAGGATAGGTGATGCAGCTTTAGATAGACTAGCTAAAGATGAGCTACACAGACTCTGCCATAACACAGGAGTACATCAGCCAATTGATTTTGTGTGCGTGTTAAGTACATGCATAACATCATTTGATTGTAATACAAAAACTAAATCTCATTACTGTATTCTTTGGTTACATTTGCCAGCAATTTCCAAAGTCTCCAAGATAACAAATACATTTTTACTTTCACCCTTTATGTTCCACAAGTTAGATTACAGCCAATTCTTACAGTTTGTGATCTCAAAGCTAAGATACAGTTTTAATAATTGGTCGAAATTTATTTTTGAACTCTATCTCTAACATAGCTCTGAAACAGAATGAACGTTATGATAGCGTTCAATATTACCTTACTCTCCTTTATCTGAATGGGCATAAGAGAATGCCATAATGAGGTCACAGCAAGGATATTTGGCGCCACTCCAAGTAAACAAAATGGTCATCTGATAATTTTGTTATGTGTGCCAACAAAACAGAAAAATGAGCTGGCCAAATACAGTACATACGGGACAACAGGAGCAATGGAGCATTACATTTCTTTGTTGTTTTTTTCTCCACACAAAAAAAAATAAATTTTAATTATATTTCCAATCCTACATAAAGGGGATTAGGGGAATGGGGACAAGATATTTAAATACATGTGCTTACAAATCTAATCAAATGGTAAGACAGAAGCAAGACTGCAAGTTCAAGCATAAGTTTAAACTTCTGCTAGTCAAGTTGCTAGAAATACAAATTTTATCAGATACTTTACTGGATGCTAGCAAATGAAAATGTATACACTCCCTTTTTTTTTTCATTAATGAAAATGTATACACTCCATTTATTTTTCATTAGTTTTTAACTACGCCAATGCCAGAAATCTTTTTGTGCAAGCTTAGAGTGTTGTAATTAATGAAATGGAAATAATGTTTAATATGAACTAAAGGGAGATAATGTGTAATATGAACTAAATGTTTTAGATTGGGATTGGATCACAAGACTTGTATTAAAAAAGTAAAGTTCCCTATTCAGTTCTTGTGGTCTAAAGGTCATCTGTTTCTGTGGCCCATGGTTAACAAGGGTGTTATGTGGCCAGTTTTAGAGTTATATGTAAGTTTTAGACTACTAACTAGTGATTTATAATAATGCAGTTATTTTCTTCTGCTGTCTTAAAGCTAAATTGTCTTCCTGGTGGTATGACAAGTCAGCTGATTTCTTTCATTACTTTGCAAATTTTAGTTCAAATTTAAATTAACAACACTTTTAGCTTAATCATTGATTGCATTCTAGATCAAGAAAAAAACAACTTAAATCAAGAATCCAAGCCTATAATTATCACTGACAGTACCTAGATACAATATTATTCTGAGATGAATATTTTTTTTTTACTCTAGATGTAAATAAGAAATGTGTAGCAACACTGTTTGAAAGTGAGATAAGTGATCCAGTTTGAAAAAGAGGCTTCAATTTTCTTAGAATTAAGACTAAACAAGATCTATTTTTAGTCCATAGTAAAGTAATGAAAGTATACCTTTCTATATATAGGGCAGATGATGTAAAGGTCATCTATTTCTATGGCGCAGGGTTAACTTTTACTTTTCTTAACAAATGTCAGGGTGGGTAGACTTATGGCTCCACTTGAAACTGAGTCTGAAACCCTATAAAAAGATAAAGAACAGATTCTTCTAATCCTCTAATCTAATTTTAAAAATATGAATACAATCGAATCCAAACCTAATATCCAAAATCCCAGTCTTCAACAGGATTCGAACCCAAGACCCCTCAGTTCGGACATCCTGTCCCCATTTTCAATCCATAGAAAGAACATTTGTCTTAACAGCACATTTAAAATGCCAGTAATATCAAACTGGGTATCACTATAAGTGAAGTATTTTACTGGAGGAAAATATAAATTTAGATTTACAACTCAACAAAATGATGATGTGACCATACACTCAGAGGGGGAGCTTGCAAGAGACTTTCCTTTTGACTGGCAATATTTTAAAGATATAAACAACAATGAATATATGTTGCAGTCTTAATTTAATGGCCAGTTCTTAAAAAAAAAAAATACTGTCGCAAGATATAATGAAGATTGCTAATGGTGGAGAAATAAGAGAAACAGGTGTCAAATGTAATTCAACAAAAAATGTGTTCCTGAGAGTTATATGTATAAATCAGACTTAACCAAAAACACCTCCACTTTTTCTAATTCCTAGAAAATATGATTATAAAAAAAAAACAAAAAAACACTTAAAAAGTAGAGGGACTAGAACAATAAATATACCAGAAACAATGTCATGTCCTTTAAAATTTCTATTAAAAAAAAGATAATTACAGAAGATACAAGAACCATTGGTTTAAAAAAAAAATTTTCAAAAATGTTACTGTAAAAAGTATTTCCCCCCCCCCCCCCCCCAAAAATTATAGTATTATATAAATTGTATATTTGTGTGTTTTTTTTTGTTGTTGCATGTATAAATATTGTGTAAAAAAAATTAACACACTGAAATAAAAAAACAAAAAACAAGTACAAACAATAAAACTTGTCATGGCCAAACAAACACCAAAAACAATAACACTAAAATGACATTGCACTGAATGACAGATACTTAACTATTGGTTGAAACAAAACAAAAATTATCATTTTATACAGTCAGATAGAAAGTAAGTAATGATCTTAATTTAAAAAAAAAAAAAGGTAAACAAAGTAACTAAACCATTAGCGTAGCATGCCAAAAGTAAAATCACAAACTAAAAAAAAAACAAAAAACAACAGAAGAACCTATTGACCATTGGCAGAGAAACAATGCGAAACTTCACAGCATTCAGCTACATTAGCTAGTTACAGAAAATCAGCGTTAACTGGATCTATAAATCTTTTTTTTTTTAATTCGGCAGTTCACAAATAATACATAGCTAATCTTCACGCAAGTTTTACAAATGCATCAGTTTTAAGTGCAACAATTCAAGCAGAAGGATATACACTTCAATTGTTCACACGCACACTTCTTGTGGTTTCATAAATAAATTTTTTAATTTAAAAAACTCGGTGGCAGACAGCAGCATGTTTGGTTGTCCGTGAATAAATTAACCGAACAGGAATTGTACAGACCTATATATGTACATGAGCGGATGTATTTACAAGAGATTTATATTTACACTATTTGACACAAGCATCTTGTACAATAAGCTCCATCAACAAATTAAATGAACTGTTTCTAATGCCCATGTAATAGCTCAATGGTAACCTACTAATAATCATATTTTATTTTTCAAGCTAAATGCTCTTTTTCAATCTCACCTAGCTGTAAGTATGTTCTAACAGCTAACTCTCTCAGACATTTAGATGTATTTATGGTTAAATGCTCCTTCAAAGGTTACCCTTAAAATGTCATCAATTTGTATTTGTATATATAGTGTATACCATTTATAGGGTTTCCAAACAATAAATATTGCACAATTTTAATGCTTTCAAACAGGTACAACCTATATTGAATAACAAAAATTAAATACTATTGTAAAAAATTTTTTTTTAGAAAATTGACCAATGTTAAAAACTAACATTGTAGACTCACGATAATAGTCTAATAGTGTAGTAAGCAAATAAAAAAAAAGTTACCCAAATTGTTACCTAGCAGTTCAAGGGACTGATCCTTAGTATGTGGTGGCCAACCTTTTTTGACCTAAGGGCCATATAAATTTCTGATACACATCAGGGCCACATCACCACAAAACAAATAAAAAAAACAACAATGGAACCATGCCTTTTTGGCTTCATCTTGCATCTAGCCTTTACACTCTCTCATAAATATCATCACTCTTAGAGATGGGTGGGCTTAGGATATTTTCTTTCCGCCAAATACCCAATTAAAAAAAAACAAAAAACAAATGAATCCAACATAAAAAAAATTATAATTAGATTTATATCCTACAAATGAGTAATGAAATAAATTAAGAAATAAATTGACACAAACTGAGTAATAATTATAAATAATGAAGTATACAACATTTTGTTGTACAAATACTGGCAATGTAACATCTTAATGTACACAATAACTCTCCTTTTACTGTACATCTTAACCATATATATAAGATGTACAGTAACTTAAGTCCTACAACTATACTGGGTTACACAGAATATGTGTCAGCAATGTACAAAACACAAAAAGTCTGTTCATACATGTACAAGGAGCACGCATAACAAATGTCACAGTCAGTGCAGCAAACTAAAAAGGAAATAACCAGAACGGTCTTCCAAGCAGGATGGTGCAGCATCTCATGCCGGGCATCTTGCTTCACTTTTCACCAGGATTCACAACTCAGCAGCAGCTGAAAAATAAAATAACTTTATTTCTTGGGGACGTCAGTAGAAGCTGAAAAAAGAAAATTGAAATCTATTTTGTTTTCATGTGTAGACAAGCCTGGGTAGCTATGTGTAGAGATGCTGGCATTGATATTATATAGAGCCAATATAAATCTATATTTCATTTCAAGCTGTGAGTGAAGTTGCTAACATTCTGTATCACAATCACTTCAAATTTAAGAACTTTTACTTAACAAGCAAAATCTTTCTTTATTTTAGCTTCAATGAGGGAAAAGAATCTAAATTAGAATGTTCATATATTAAATATCTAGACAAAACATAACTGTTTATTACACTTAGCAACTGTTGAATATTTTCCAAATTTGTAAATTTCTTAATTCTTGTTGGCTTGTTTGAATTCCGATTGGGTGGAAAAGTTTTCGGGGTAAAAGAAAAAAATTCTTGTGTACACTAATACCACTGATTGAATACTGTATTAGTAGGCAGCCCTTCCGTCTTAAGACAGCTATGACTCATCTGGTGGATACACTATATTGTTGTAACTTCTAGGTATCTCATACTAAAACCTCATCACAAATGAAGAGATTAGGAACAGAATTAATACAACAATTGGACCCCATGGTACCAGATAACTAGTGTTGCTGTAACAAAACACAAGCTTAAACTCTATTGCCATATCTCAAGGTCCTCAGTGCTCACATAGACCTTCCTTCAGGGAACAGTACCAGAAAATGAAGAAGAGGTAGGCTGAGAAAGCGATAGGAAGACAAAAAATGAACATGTGATTGAAAGAAATTCTATATACAAGGCTAAAGACAGGGAGGAATGGAGAAAGACAGTTGACAATTCTTGTGTGGTGCCCCAATGGTAAATCAAACTAAGAGATAGGTGAAGGTGAACTTAAAGAATAATTCAAATTTTGTTACAATGGAGAATGATTTGATGAGATCTACAGAAATATATAATTTCCTATGCACAGTTGTTTTTCTTTCTTAGCTTTGTGTTTAAATTGCATAGAACAGTGTACAAGATGGTGTGTACCTTCTGCACTTTTGATGATGACATGCTGTGTAAAGTTCCACTTTCAGACCTTGTGGTCTATAGGGCAGATGATGTGAAGGTAATTCTGTTTCTGTAGTCTATGGCCAGCACAACGACAAGGCGCCTTTACTTTTCCCCAACTAATGTCAGGTACCCATTAGAGCTGGGTGAACTCAGAGGCGCCTAAAGATCTTGAAATTAAAAATCCCAGTCTTCATTAGTTCAGAAGTCAAGTTTTTTAATGTTCAACCACCTTGCCTCCGCAGTATCAAGTGGTAACAATATTATTATTTAATTGTGCCACAGTTCTGTTCAGATAATGAAATCTAAGTACCCAGTAGGGGAAGTAAATTTGGAATTTAACCTCTTAAGTCAAATTTAACTCACAAGAGATAAGAATAGGTTTTAAAATATCCCCAGCAAAAAGCATCTTATAGAAGAGTAAAAGATAAAAATATAAATGCATTATTATAACAGCCCAAAAACTTTATTTTAAACTTACTGTGGAGAGTTGATTTTCTTAATTGGAAGTCCACTTGGTCTGACAGGTTTGTTGCGTGGGTTGGCTAAAGACTCCTGGGAAATTCTTTCAACTAAGGGGTACTTGGTAGAATCTGCTGGCACGTGCCCAGAGGGGGCACTCACTGCTCTCTTCAGTAGATGGTCATGATTATTCAACATTATGTTCTGTCCCAGCCCATTTGAGACAGAGCTCAGATTGGTATCAAGCTCTGGGTCGGGTGAGAGGCTGTTGTACTTTTTGTGGTTAACCGACGCTGAAGGCTTCAGCACTTTTGGGTTTGTCACTATCCCATTTCTTTTCAGCCTCATGTCCGGACTCTTGTTGCCTAACGACGCTCGGCCCATAATAATTCTAGCCGGGAGGTCAGAAGCTGGGGAGATGGAGTCTGGTTGGTAATGATGTTGACGAGAACCAGAACTGCTACTGCTACTACTATTTGTGGCAGAGGCAAAATTGTGGCTGTTGGCAGGGTGAGCAGGATTCCTTTGCCAAACTGGTTCCTCCACAGAGCTCATCATGTCAGCATGAGGGTTGGTTATTATGTTTATCGTGGCAGAGATCCTCTCTTGCTTAGAAGAGCTGGATTTTATGGGTGAAGGGGCCAGGATATTGATGTTGTGCTGATCATAAGCTGCCTGCCGATGAATAACAGGAGTTCCACACGGAGAGTGCACAGGACTTTGGGGTTCACTCACGGGGGAGAGTACTCTACTGATTGGACGGGAGCGGTTCTTTCCCATAGAGCACTGCTGCAACTGTTGTGTAAATGTGAGACACTCACTGTCAAATCTGGACACATGACCAAGTCCGCCCTGGCTACTTTGGTTAGTGGACGAGGTCACAATGCTGGATGACTTGGAGGATGAGTTATTAGAATGGTAAGACTTTCTTCTGTCTGACGAAGATTCTGGGGAGGTTGGGTGAATCATGTCTATTCCTTGAGAACCAATGTAACCAGAAGAACAAACAGGCATGGCCTTAGTTCCAGATATTGGTGTGTTTGTTTTAATGTCTCCACTGGAAGTGGAAGAATTACTTCTGCTCTTGGCACCGGTAGGAACTACTGCTCCAAAGTCTTCCAAAATTTTGCAAACATTGGTGTGATTACTTTTTAAAGCCACTCGATATGGAGTCCTACCAAATTGATCTGCATGGTTTGGGTTAGCATGAAAACTCAACAATGTCCTGACCACGCCCTCGTGGCCCTCTTGGGCAGCAATGCACAATGCTGTAGCCCCTTGGTTGCAGGTGTGGTCAACCTCAGCCCCAGCCTCTAGCAACAGCTTGACCACTGCCTCATGACCCTGCCAGGAAGCCGATTGGACAGCTGTGCGCTGGTCATTGTCGATGGAGTTGACAACAGCACCATGTTTAAGCAGAGCTCTCACAACATCAGCGTTACCTTGCCAGGATGCCACATGCAGCGCTGTTCTACCTTCATTATCAACTCCCTCTATGTTAGCACCGTTGTCCAGAAAGATTTTGGTCATCTCAAGGTTGCCATCTAGAGCTAAAACATAAAGCGTTGTCCTGCCATCAGCATCCTTATAGTCTATATCAGCGCCCATTGCCAGAAGATATTCTAAAACCTAGATTACAAAATGAATTCATATATTTAGAAAGATATAAAGAAGCAATAATTTTTATATTTATATCATTAAATCATTTAGATTTCACCAATGCAAATGTGATGATTAAAATAAATTCAAATTTACTGAAGTAAATTTTTACTGATAAGGCAAATTTTTTAAAAAGGGAGCATCGTCCACTTCTGTAATAAGGAAAATGTTTTAATCTCTAAGATCTTATTGGTGTCTAAAAACATTGAAGTATAGCAATGCTTTTTCAAAAAAGTTTTTCAATAAATTCAGAAGATACATGACTTGATTTGTAATTGTTTGGACATTTCTTCATAAAATTTTTTTTTTTATGTACCAGCCAAAACATCCTTCAGGGAGTGGCAGCAGGCAGGGTTCGAATTCAGTACTGTTGGAACAATGTTTAGGAGTGTAAACCACATGACCAGGCCATCATAAATTTTGGCAAAATCATGGTTATCAATTTACTCTAACAATGATGATTTAAAGAAAAAGTTTCACATTAAATCTATGCAATGAGCAGGTTACTTCATCTTCCAGTAATATATCCCTGATAGAAGCAGAAGTGTAATTTAGGTAAATTTAAAGCCAGCAAAATACATTTTTTATAGTAAACTAATAAAAAGGTTGAGCAAGGTTATATCATTCCGCTTTTAAACATACATTATGAATACTCATAAAGAAGCAATAATTGAAAAAACTTTTCTTATTTCATATGCTGGGAAAAACTCATACAAACTCAAAAATGGTTGTGAAAGGAGCATAGAAAACGATTAACAGTTCACAGTTTACATTCTCTATTAAATATATCTATACATGACTTGATTTTAAACATAAATGGTTACATTATAAAAATTATATTTTTAAACTCTTTCACTCCCAACTGACGATAAAAGCGTTGATTCCACCAGAATGTGGTAAATAATTACTGAGAGATAGAGTAAAAGAGTGTCTATTTAGAAGGTTATATATATATACACATATACACACAGATTTAGATATAACCAGTGGTCAACCACAATCCTGCTACAAATTTCCCTGTATAATATCACTGTTTGCTTACAAGTGTAAAAAACAGCCACTAAGCCAGTGCCATCATTTATATGCTGAATTTTTGTTTTTAATGTACTTTTATCTCATGTATAACATAAAAAAAAATTTTTTGGTGATACTTTAGCACATTTCCACTACCCGTATGTAAAGCAAAGTAAAAGATCATACTAGTTTATGAAAACGTTTTATAATCTTTCTGCTTTTTGTTTTAGCCAAACTTTAAGTAAGAAATGATTATTTTATCCTAACACACAGCTAACTTGCCTGTGCATGGCCTTCTATAGCAGCCACCCGTAAAGGGGTCTTCCCATCATGAGACCTGTGATTCACATTTGAGCCAGCCTCGACAAGTCTTTTGGTCACCTCTAGATGGCCCTCTTGTGCTGCCTGGATAAGTGCAATCCTCCCGTCATTGTCAACCTCATTGGATTTAGCCCCTTGCTCTAAAAGCATGTGACATATCTAAGACACAAGACAGTATACAAAATAAATTTTCATCAATACAAAATTCTTTTCATCTAAATTTGGCTTTGAACAAGAAAAACAAATTTTAAGTTAATTATATGTACCTACAGCAATGTTTGACTTTTGAAACTCTATGTGTGCCAACATAGATGTGTATATATATATGTATAGTGGTAGATACGTGACGGACGGATCAAGGTAATTCTTTTCATCTAAATTTGTTTGGCTTTGAACAAGGAAAACAAATTCTAAGTTTATTATAAGTACCTACAGCAATGTTTGACTTTTGAAGCTCTATGTGTGCCAACATAGATGCATAGTATGCTTTATGAAACCTATGAAGATAAAGTGCTTTGAACAAATGTTCCATGGACAGGTCATACTAATCTTAATTTTTTAATTACAAAGAAAGATTAAAGGATATTTTAAAATAATGAATTGACATTAAATAAACTATGTAATAATAAATTAATACACAGATTACTAATAACATTAAAACTATACTACACTCATTGGAACTTGACAAAATAAAGGTAATAATGCTAACTATTGTTTAAGAGAGGGGCACAGTGGCTGAGTGGTTAAGCACTTGGCTTCTGAACCTGGGGTCCTAGGTTCAAATATCGTGAAGACTGGGATGAGGAACTTAGGGATTTTTAGGACATCCCTGAGTCCACCCAACTGTAATGGATACCTGATTTTAGCTTGGGGAAAGTAAAGGCGGTTGGTCGTGTTGGTCACATGACATCCTGCTTGTTAACTGTTGGCCAAAGAAACACATGCCATTAACATCATCTGCCCTATATAGTGGTCTGTAGTAGTATATTATATAAGAATGTCAAACTCTAGTGATTACATTATTGTTCAGCTGAGTAAAAAAAACAACATTTCAGTTTGCATTGGACACATCAGTTGTATAAAGGGAACTGCTGTATGAGAGACATGGTTCTGACTACAGATAATGTTTACAAGTAAAGTTCCCCTTGCAGACAATGCGATCTATAGGGTAGATGATGTTAAGGGCTCTATTTCATAGACGCCCAAAGGAAAGAGGAAGAGGGGATGGCCCAGAAGTACAAGGTGCCAAGATCTGAATGCAGATGCCAAGTAAAGGGGCAGAAGCTGGTTGGTGACTTATGCCCCTGACAGTATCACAGGTAGAGATGAGATGATGTAACCAATCACAACACAAAGATTTAAGAGAAAGTGACTAATAATCTCACCTGTATATGCCCTTCATAAGCTGCTAAATGTAATGGTGTCCAGCCTGAGTTATCCCTGTGCATTTCATCTAAGCCTCTGTCCAAAAGTTGCCTGACCACAGACTCTGAGCCCTGGGCTGCAGCAACACAAAGTACTGTCCTCCCCTCAGAATCTATGTGATCCACAGCAGCTCCCCAAAATAACAGTTGCCTGACTACTTCTTCATGCCCCATGGATGTAGCAGCCCAGAGAGGAGTTCTGTTCTTATTGTCCACATGGTCGGGATCAGCATCCCACTCTAGCAACATGTCACACACACCGGGATGACCTTCATATGCTGCCACAAGTAGAGGAGTGCTTCCATCTTTATCAGTGTGGTTGACCTCTGCACCACGCTCAAGAAGTAGGCTTACAACCTTTTCATGACCCTCACTGGCAGGCACACACAAACATGCTACGCTAAGGGCAGACCTGCCATCCACATCTTCATGATCAATGTTAGCCCCGTGGTTCAACAGCTGCTCCACAATCTCCACATGGCCCATATAGGCAGCCGCTATAAGTGCTGTACGCCCTTCATGGTCAGTCTTATTCACATCCGAGTTATGCTCCAACAAAAGTCTAACAATGTCCTCATGTCCTCCCCAACAAGCTGCCCTCAGGGCTGTCCGCTGCTCAGAGTCGGCATGGTCGACATATGCACCTTTGTCAAGAAGTATGGACACAACTTTGGTGTGCCCAGCCCAAGCTGCTGAACGCAGTGCTGTCCAGCCTTCGTGGTCAGCATGATCAATGAATGCACCAGCGTTGAGTAAAGCGGTCACAATGGCAAAGTGGCCTTGCCTGGCAGCCAAAGTTAATGCTGTCTGTCCAGACCTGTCCTGCATCTCAAGAGATGCTCCCTGAGTAATTAAAGCTGAAACTTTTTTAATGTCTCCACGATAAGCAGCTGTATGAATCTGAGTTCTTCCATTGGCATCAACTTCATCTACTCCCATATTATCCATGTCACTATCGATGTGTTCCACTGGCTCAGATTCAAGGCTGGTAATGCTAACCTCCATAGCTGGTGATCTTGCTCCAGCATCTGTCAGAAGCTTCAATGCTTTAGGGTCTTTAGGCATTCCAGCATACAAACATTTTTCCACGCTTGCTCCTGAAAGCAACAACATTTGCACAAGATGCTCAAACTGAATGGGTTCAGGAAAATTTGCCCTGACAAGGTGAAGTGCCAATTCCTGAACACCAGAAGCATCAAGTTCCTTGCCATGTTTTAACTGTTTCATTGCAATCATTGCATGACCTTCACTTGCGTTGCACAGATACTTCTGAGTGCAATGTTTGACATCTAGCAACCATTCTGAAAAGCTATGATGAAAAACAATCTGCTCCCCATTTAAGCCATTGGTTAAAATTCGGCTCATCAATTTAAGTCTTCGATCAAATTCTTCTCTTGTGAGGTCAGCCTCTTTGACAAGCATACATTCATAGAGTTCGTCACAGGTCATTGGAGTCCTAGAAGCCAAAAGAACATTCAAGAGAGGGTGTATTTTAATGACATGCTTTTTAATAAATAATCTCTGACAAAGCCATAAGTATAGACCATTCAGTGTGCCAGGTATTTCTCTAACTTCTCTAAGCATTATGAAAGACTCTGCTACTCCGTCTAGCACTTTTTCAAGGTATAAAAAGCATCCATTACTTTTTATATGAAGCTGATTCAACATTTCTGCAGTGTCTCTACTCAAATGCTGTCTGAGCCCATCCTCTGCATCTAATCTACACAAGATGTACTGCTGGACATCTCTGACAACGTGAGATTTCCTTAAGTCATCTAAACTCAGCTTCCTGAAACCTGTGAACATCCGTGTCACTGCCTTGCTCTGCTTTCGTGCAGAACACACCAGGAGGAGCCAAGGTGGAAAATTGGCATTGTGTGCAGCTAGAAGTTCAGCAATGGTCTGGCTGCAAGTACCTCGTTCACTCACTAGCTGCAGGTAAGATTCATCAATGGAGTCTACCCACAGCATCAACGTCTGTTCAGGAGGTTCAGAAGAATGCAGTGGTTCTAAAAATGCTATTTTAAATGCTTCGTCTGCATTGGCTTCACATTCTACGGGGTCTATTATCTTTTGTATATGCGGTGACATCACTTGGGAGTTGAAATCTTTTATGAGACCAGAGTTTGATACCTGGGAGACTAGATTTTTTATAAATGTCACCACTGATAATGAGGTGGCATCGTGAGCCTGGCAGAAGTGATACGCCAAGACTCTGGACTTCAGGACAGTCTGCTTTCCTGGTGATGTTGGCCAAATCAATTCACACCCCAGGGCAGTTTTTCCACTGCCAGGGCCTCCCATCACAAGAGTTCCACATGTCTTGGATGTTGACCTAGTTTCCAGGCAGTGCAGAAGTTTGATAAATGCCCATTCTCTGCAGAAGAATCTTTTCCTTTTCAACAAACAGTCTGTCATTTTCATACAGACTTGTTTGTGTTGAAGGTATGCTGTATCAATATCTAATCCATTTAGAAAAGTTGTCAAATAGATGGCAATATTTACAACACACTGATTGGCTTAGATCAAGGTATGTCATCCATGATTTGGTTCAAGTTACAAGTTAATCTAGTCAATCAAAAGTAGGCTGGCCTTATTCAACATCATTACAATCTGTGGAAAAAAAAAAGATAAAACAAAATAATGCAATAATTTAAGATTCACACCATATATATAATAGGCCTATAGATTTGAGATCTAAAAATCTATTGTTATTATTATTTATAAAATAAAAAAAAACTATTTGGATTTCAATTTATTTTAAAGTTGAAACTTTGGTGTTAATATCTAGATCCAGATCTAAATAGAATGGTAGAATCTAGATCTAGACTAGTCTTATATATTTAACTCTACTGACTAGAGTATTTGGTTATTATTATACTAATTATAGTTAGATTACCCAGTTAGATATATAGAAAATAGAACCTTAATCTAGATTTAGCGATTTGTGATTTGTGATTTTGGGCACATCGGCACAATTTAGGCCATGTCGTGCCTGCAGTCCCTCAAGGGCCACTCTCCCTCCACACAGCAAAAGCCAAATTCCATACAGTCAAATCATTAAAATCAAGGTCTATTCACAGTTAAAATAGTAGAGGTAGTAAAAATTTAATAATTTGGTAAAAATCTAATGTAAATAGTACATGTCTACAGAATTCATAAATCAGATCTTCGTAGACAACCCCACTTCCCAGATAAAGCCCAGTACCTTCCCAGGGTCGACATTATTGAATAGTGTTTTTAAATTAGTGGCTCTAAAATATTTTTCCCTGACATCCTGGTATCTGGGGCAGTCGATGAGGATATGTTCCACGGTGAGGCGAGAGTCACAATACTCACAAAGTGGGGGCTCTTCTTTCTTCAGCACAAAAGAGTGCGTGATGTAGGTGTGGCCAATCCTAAGTCTGGACATGGTCGTGCTACCACGCCTTGTCAGACCCTTAGATGTGGACCGCCACCTGACATCCGCCACAATCTGCCTGAGTTTATTGTGAGTCTCAGCCTCCCATCGGTCCTGCCACTCTTGGTAGATGGCAGAGGCAATACTTTGTCTCAGGTCTGAGCAGGGAATTTGAGTTCCTGACACCGCATGATTTAGGGCTCTCTTTGCTTCTCTGTCTGCGGCTTCGTTTCCCTTAGCCTCATAGGTTATAGATCTAGAATCTAGTATAAGTATACTCAAGTATAGTCAGTGGCTAGTAATAGTAGTATTGATAGAACTATTTCTAGCGTGTAGAATCTATTATAGGCCTACTATATAAAGATAGGGGACTGATACAGCCTAGATCTAGATCATATACTAGATGGTACTTTGGTAGATCTAGATTTAAGACGGTATTCTAATAGTAATAGAAATTAGAATAGATTACAATAATACTACTAGGGTCTACTACAAAAGTACTACACAATAACATATCTATTAGAGTTAGACTATTTGATTCTATCTAGTGACTAGTCTAGATCATGTAGACGTCAAATCTTTCTATATCTAGATCTAGACTTAATATTTACTAGAGATTCCGATTCTGGATCTATTTTGTAGAATAATTATAAACTGATGGATTTAGAATAAATGAAAGTATTGAAAGGAAACACACAAAGAACAAACAACGATTGGCTCTCCTATCAACGCATCCCCTTTGTGTGGACCTCCAACACAGCGCGACAAAACACGGCGACACATTTGTTGACCCCAGCACACAAGAAACAAGGTAGGTAATCCATCCGATCTAGCGACGCATAGACCTAGATCTACAAGAATCTATTCATCTACATTACTACATCGACCACATCTAGATGTATTATGTATTTTTCTATACCTATAATAATTCGTAGACGTTAATGTATTCACCATGATCATCCCTAACTGGCACCCTCATTCTTTTATTTTTCTTCACAATTCCTCAGATTGATTTAAGGGTAGCCTACAGGCTAGAACAGCTAATAAATGTTGCTAGATTCTAAATTTAGAAAGGAACTATGTGGGAGAACAGTCTGAAGCCACGATGCAACAACTTGGCGAAACTGAGGGCGAATTGATTTTAGGCACTTTCCAGATCGATACTGTGTCTACTTATTCTATTACATTACAAATGCCATGAAAACAAAAGGAGGAGGCGGGTGAATAAAGGGTCTGACGAAACAGAATGCCAAAATGTAGATTTAATTAGTGATGGGCAAAAGTTAACTAAAAAGTTAGAAACTTTTAGTTTAACTAAAAAAAATAGTTATGGCCATTGTTTAACTACAAAAAAAAAAGTTTATTTTAAAACGTAGTTTAATTAATTTTTTTTAGTAACTAACTAAAAAGTGTAATTAAAATTTGTACAGCTTTTCAACATGTGGTCACGGGTTGAAACGCACTCCCTGTTTTCTGGTCACGTGATATCAATAACTTTGATTATCGTGGCTTGTCAAGTATGTTCGTAGATATATCTTTACACTAAAATAGTTATACACCCTCCCTGCCCAGAAAGTAAATAGACAGTGCGTCCGACTGATTTTAACAACCTGGCCAGATAGACGTACATGTGTAGGTCTATATAGTGTATTGAGTGTGCAGTTCATTATGACAAGATGACCCAGTTTTTTTCCCTTGCTCGTTTAACGGTTATGCAATAGTGTTAGTTGTATTTTTAGTGGTCAAATGTTTTAAAAACTCCAAAGATTTCGTTTCTGTTTCTTTGGATACTAGATCTAAATTTGAAATATCGGATTTATATTATTTAATGAGATTTTAAACTTGACCAGTATACGTAAGATTTTCCGTTATATAATAAGTTAATATAATTTATTTTAAAAAAGAGTACCATTATTTTCTAAAGATTTTAATTCAAGGCAAAAATACAAGCACACATATTTATTTAGACATTTTATTTTATTGTGCATTAACGTTTATGTAAGAAACATATTTCTTAATACTGATTTTATTATAGATAAATATTACTAGAATGTTAAAAGATTAAGATCGAACCGTAGGCATACAGTCTAGTTCAACATCGCCCCCCCCCCCCCCAAAAAAAAAAGTTTGTTATAGTTTAATTAACTTTTTTTAGTTTAGTTTTACTATGTTTTGAAATTCATGATAAACTAATAGTTTAACTACTTTATTTTAGTTGAAAACCTTATAAAGATCTATAGCCTAGATTGTGAGTTTAGATCTGATACTGATTCGAATCCATCGGGAGGACATATACAATTGGATATAGTTACCAAACGTTTATATGCCCCAAAAAAGAGTAGGCTATACGTACAGAAAAAAAAAGTGTGTGTGGGGGGAGGGGGGGGGTGAAAGCAAAAAGTACCAAAATATAGTATAGTAAACCACAGGCTGTAAAACTATGAATATTAAGTAGGCCATATTTCTCAGACTAAGCGACAATCTCTTGCAGAGGCGTAGCTAGTAGCTAGGGTGAGGGGGGGAGGGGTGAATTTGAAAATCCTCCCGGGCCCCCATTTGAGGAGGGCCACAAAGGAGTGTTTTTTTTTACATTAAAAATTAAATATTACTCAAAATTCAGGGGCCCCCAAAGAGGTCAGCCCCCTCCACGACCCCAAACGATGGAAAATTCCTAGCTACGCCCCTGATCTCTTGGATTGTGTTTATAACTTATAGTTAGAAGAATGCCTCTGAGTCAACGGAGATTGTATAACTCCCCATTATGCAACGACAGTAGCCCTGTTGATCAGCTAAAGCTATTTTTCAAAAGAAAAAGTCATAGATCTTCAGGATTATCGAATAACCGCTTTCATGGTCTTTAATTTACGAATAGTGTAATAGCGTTAATTAATTCATGAACAGTACCCTAATTTAGGCCTACTATTTGGCAACACAAGCATAAAGGGTTCCAGGGATATTTTCAATCCTTTTGAAGAAAGAAAGAGCAAAGGAAGGATATCTTGAGGATGATCACAGAAGACTCTATATAGCATAGGGCCTTATCTAGTCTAAATCTGGTACCTGCTTACCAAGGTTATCCTTAGTCGTAATAAATAATAAAACCGATCTGCAGAGAATGGGTTAATGCTACTATGATGTCAAGGACCCAAAAACATGAGATGTGAAGGATATTGCTTCAGATATTCCAAATCCTAGTAATCAGATTCGTTTTCAAAGAACTTTTTTTTAAATTTTAATTTAGGGATAATGTCTCGTTGGGACATCTACCGCAGATATTAATTGTTACAATGATTTTTTTTTCTAAATTCCCTTTCCAAAAGATAACATTGCAAAAAAACAATAACAAAAAAAAAACTACGAATTTCATGGTATCACAACAACAAATGTAAAAACTTTGTTCAGAAATTGTTCATAGTTCTTGCGTTCATTTGCTGTCCTATTATCCCGCTCTAGGTGCGTGAAGTCCCACATGGGCTTACATCTCACACGAAATGCATGATCTTTGGAGTTTTATATTTGGAGGCAGGTTTTAAAATGAGTTTGTCATAAAAAGATTTTAAAAAAAGCTACACTTCATACTGTCATGTAATGAAAAAAGAACTACAGGGACACTTTATAATGAATAGTCCAGTTAACATGCCTGCATAATTTTTTTTTTTTAAATTTAAATCTGCGAAACTGCGCCGAAACTGTGTTCATATTTAATTTCTTTCTTTTATCGATAAGGCTTGTCTTCGAATCCGAAGATTAATGAGAAATGCAGTAATTCCCATGGCTATGCAGCCCCAGCTGTTACCTACATATTTTGCCACATCCACGGCAAGAATAACCATTGTCCGCCGATGGTCGATTAAGATTTTCTTTTTGCCGTCTGCGTCTGTCCTCGGCACTACAAACAGCGATGTCCTTGCAAACACCGTCACACATTTTACAGTAAATACCGTTGAAGCTATATTGAATATTGATAGGATAATGCGGCAATGATGGTCAAGGTAGGCGGATATCACGGATCTGTACATATATGGGAGTTTTTTTTTGTAATAGTTCGTATGTACGATGCTAACCACTGGGGGCCGAGGGCTTTATATTACGGTTTTGTGTCTCTTCATGTGGCAGGTGAGACTTACGTGAGCTCCAAATGTTCGGTTGCGCAAGTTATTCCAGCTGGTGCTTGTGTCTGCCTTGAGTTTTTATTGTGGCTCTTCTGCATGCGCTGTTCTCTTCTGGAAATTTCGCGCCAATTTTCACAGTGCAGCGCCACGATGCTCTATAATGAGACTCCATCTCCCATGTGGCAGGGTCCATGTTGAATGCTTTTAGTGACGTTGAAGTCTCTGAAACATTTTATTTGTCCCCCTTAAGCTAGTTGTCCTTCCAATAGCTGGTCCTAATGGAGTATTTTAGAGATTCGATAATCGTCTATTCTGTAGACGTAGCCTGCCCATCGCTAATGAGTCTGCATCAGGATTATGTAGATTTTTCTCAGGCTTGCTGTTCGGATGACTTCAGTGTCAGATATTTATTCTTGCCTCTTAACATTCAGCTTTTATAGTCATTGATATGTTAACACATAGTTACTACTAGTACTAATTGTTGCAGGTAGCCAGGCCTAGACTCTGTAACGTAGTCCTGTTTAAATTGACAACGGAGGTCCCGTGAATTAAAAAGTAGCCATCAGTTTCCCGCCCTAGCAGCCTAAGGGTGTAGAGGAGCGAGGACACAACGATGGGGTAAAGGCACATTCCTCGTTCCAAATGCTAGGACAAATTTGTACAAATACTCCCTAGTGTTATTAGAACATGGAATGGGTTGCTTGAGCCAGCCAGGAAAACGAGTGACTTGGAAGAATTTAAGTCATTGGTTAACATGCATGACTAGATGCATGACGCGTAAGACGAAATCATCTTCTTTTTTTTTTAAGTAACGTCTGTAAAGATAAAAGATAAAAAGATAAAATAAGATAAAACAGGTTCTTGCGCGAGGGGTCCCGGGGTACTTCTTATCGCCAAGCAATTTCTTGCTTTCTGGGCTCTAGAAATGTATTATTCATAAAGAAGAACTGCGCCTGACAGTTGATATACGTGATGGGATTTCAATTCTAACAAGCAAAATAACAGCAACAAAGTTTATCCAAGGGGAAGAACTCCATATTTACAACTATAGCTATAATAATGTACAAATTTATTTCCCTTTCGATATTGAACTAAATAATTAATTCATAATAATTAAGTGTCTAATTTAAAAAAAAATTGATTCATGCTTTTTTTTTAGTTACGAAAAATTATTGTTTAAACTTCATCCGAGAATGAGTTTGAGAGAGATAACGTGTGTACATTTTTAGACCAGATAGACAAAGTAGAGTTTTTTTTAAAACATTCTATAGTTATGCCTAATTCTCGGGATGGAGAGGGACAACTGGATTGCACCTACTCCTTCTATGCTAATCAATATCACGAAAATAGAAATTACACTAAGACCATGAAAACTGTTTTACATGTAAGCCTACTTACACCAATTGCAAAACAGGATTTAAAAGACTTAAATAGATCTTTATTTACAAGACTATCGGATGCGATGCACCACAGTATCTGCAATCATTATTGGAGGAGACAACTTTCTATTCCAAAAAAACTATAAAACAAATGGCCCTCTACCCTCCCTCAAGTTCAGAAAAATAATTAGTTCTACCTTAAAGGAATGGTGCTATATATGCTTAACATCCCCCCCCCCCTTTATTTTCCTTAAAATCCAAATTATAACTTCTCTTGATTTGTGAAGTTAAAATATTACAAAACGTGAGCCTTCAGTTTCCTCAAATTGTATTAGCTAGCCATCTTAAAAGGGCAGACTTCCGGTTTTAGTATTTCATTGTTTCGAACACAAAGTATTAGCTAGCCATCTTAAAAGGGCAGACTTCCGGTTGTAGTATTTCATGGTTTCGAACACAAAGTATTAGCTAGCCATCTTAAAGGGCAGACTTCCGGTTGTAGTATTTCATGGTTTCGAACACAAAGTATTAGCTAGCCATCTTAAAAGGGCAGACTTCCGGTTGTAGTATTTCATGGTTTCGAACACAAAGTATTAGCGAGACCAAAAAAAAGTTGTTTTGTTTTGTAACGTGCAGACTCTTGTCTGTCTAGCAAATGACAACTTTGTGAGATGGATGATATGTCATTACTACAATTAAATTATACGCTTCAGCGCGAATAGATCAGATATGTCGCTAGCTGGTTGCAAGAGTATTTAAAAATATCTCTTCTTTATATTAACGAAAAAATGTGTCCACACACTAATAGAAACACAGTCAGTGAATGCGCAGGATCGGGCACCTACACCGTATGGGGGACGACCGCATGCCAAAAATGATTATTTTACTTGTAAGAAAAAAAAAGGTGAACTTTTTCTTTTATTTAAGTAATTAATTTTTTTTCAAATCGTCTGCATGAAACTTCGTTTTGTTGCAAAACTATAATTAGTCTTGTGAAGCTCTGATACAGGAAAAAGTAAAGTAAACCTATAGTCTTAATTGTATGTATTTTATGTAGTTGCAACGTGAAAGTGATATGCCCAAAGTCAACTATAGGCCTAAATTGTTTTAGTTATAAACATTTTCATGCCTAAACTAAGTGTCACAGCTTTCCTATTATATTTATACTTATAACTCGATAGAATCTACCTTAGGTCTCGATATGTCCACTGGCGAATCCAGGGGGGGGGGGGCGGTAGGGGCGATCGCCCCCCCCCCCCCATTCGGCCGACCCCCCCCCCCCCCGATATGGGGGGGGCGGACGAATTTTAGTATAGAATTCACACAATTTGTATACGAATTTATTACTTATGTTAATAATATATACTAATTATTTATATTTCAAACTATTTTTAGATTATTTCGTCCCCCCCTTCTAGTATGTTGCCCGATTCGGTGGGGTCGGGAGGGGGCAATGGTATCAATCCCGCCCCCCCCCCCCACCCATACACTTTCGAGTGGGGAGGCGGTCCAATTTATTTGTAGAAATCACAGCTTGCTAACAGAAACAATTAAATATCTATATGATTAAAACTTGTTATTAATATTTTAACCGATCTTTATATTATGTCGTTCCCTGTTTGCCGATTGGGGGGAGGCGAATACCTCTACTGCCCTTCCCACCTAAACCCTTTGAGTGGGGGGGGGGGCGGTCCTACTTTTATGGAGAAATCATAGTTTGTGAACACAATTAATTCAGTTAATATATAAATTTTATATTATGTCAATCCCCTTCTGGTATCTTGGCCGATTCGGTGGAGTTGGGGGGAGAGTGATTGCATGTACTGCGTTCCCACTCTAGCCCTCTGAGTGTGGGGAGGCGGTCCTATTTGCATGGAGAATCATAGTTTGTGAACAAAATTAGTTGAGTCGCCCCAACCCTATTTTTTAATGCCAAATGCAATCTTTAGCAGAAATTATTAAAGGAGCGAGGATTAATCGTTTTCACTCTACCGCCCCTCTCATTTCCAGACATAGTTTATGTAATTTCACATGAATTTATCATAATTATTTTAAGAAAGTTAGAATTCAAACGAAATTTTTAGTATAAGAGTCATGATTGAGATGAGTTATAAACCCAAATAATGAATTTACATAGTCGCCTTTTCCCAACCTTTACTCAATCTGAAATTTTTCTAGTTCAATAAATTTGGGACTATAACTCACAATTTATACTTTAATTTTATTGAATATTATTTGTCGGTAATTATTTTTTCGGCGGCGATCCTCAAAGCCAAATCTAAATATGTGGGGTACCTTATCTTCCCAAGGAACAAATCGATTTTATTTGCAATGTATTAAGGGCCTATAAATTCATATTAGAACATTTTTCAAGTACAACATTATTCCATAGGTCTTTTTTTTAAAGTATGAAAAATGAGCTTTAGGTCAGGAGAATGCGTTTCTTCTATGAAGTATGCAAGAAAACGTTTTTGGCGTCGGAACCCCACTGATGAATAATGAGCTGTAGTTGTCAGGAGAATGCGTTTTTGCACTGAAGAAAACGCTTTTGCCGAACTCCATTGATAAATAATGAGTTGTAGATGTTAGGAGAATGTGTTTCTGCATTGAAGAATGCAAGAAAACGCTTTTGGCGTCGGGGCTTAGCCCCTAATTCTTTTTATGAATTATGAGCTGTATATGTCAGGAGAATGCGTTTCTGCAGTGAAAAAAGCAAGAAAACGCTTTTGGCGTCAAGGCTTTGCTCCGAAACCCTCTATGGAATCTTACAGCGCTGCCCCAGTTGTTTTGTTTTTCGCCGAAGGTTGAGAAATGCTGCGCTTTTTTTCTCATATTTATATATATATATATATTTATATATATATATATATATATATATATATATATATGTGCTGTACGCACGTTTATGCATAGGGTTAGGGTTTACTGGGCGTTAGAGTTAGGGTTTTGAAAAAAATCGAACCCCCCACTCCAAATTTTGGATCCACTAGTGGATACGTCTGGGTGTCCCTGGTTCAGTTCTAGTTAACGAAATAAAACAATGAAACCACTAGATCAAACACATAAACTTTAATCAGCTTTACTGCATATCACACACGTCGGTCTCTGTCTGACAACATAACACACTTCCGGTCATTATCGCAGAATGTAGAAATAGATTATACATACATACACACATTCATCCGTGACATCTCGCCTCTCCTAAAATTATAATCCATTTTTACAAAGATACATAAAAAAAACACGATTATAAACCATTACACCACAATAGAACAAAAATGTTAATTCGATAGGCCATAAAAGCTCTGAATATGCCACGCAGGCGTTTATGTATACAAACAACTTGAACATAGTCACACAGACTTTAATGTAGTCACACAGACTTTAATGTAGTCACACCGACTTTAATGTAGTCACACCGACTGCAATGTAATAGGTACACAGACTTTAGTTAAGACACACAGTCTTAGAAGATGAAGACACATAGTCTTAAAAGATGAAGACAGACAGTATTAAAAGCTGAAGACACACAGTCTTAAAATCTGAAGACACACAGTCTTAAAAGATGAAGACACAAAGTCTTAGTTGTAGACAGAAAGTCTACCATCAAGCAACAAAGTCTAAACTGTTGAAGACACAAAGTCTTTAATGAAGCAATACATGCTTGTGAGAAGCCACGTAGTCTGATATCTATGATAAGCGTGACAGAATGTCCGCTACGACGTTTCCTTTACCTGGAATATGCTGCACTGGATGTTAATTCTGATTCTGGCTGTTCAATCTGACTATTTAAGATCGGTTGTCCCATGTTTTCTGTTACACCAGATTGAGATCTAGTTACCGCATTTGTAACTTCTGACATTGCTGACCTTTGCCACTTGTAGATATCTGTGATGGAAGGCTCAGTTATGCCAGTCACGTTTCCTAGAATCAAGTCAGCTGCAGGCCTCTCCAACACACATGCTTCAACTTTCCCAGATAAAATGGCGTATCTATGTCAATGACAGCTGTGGGATATTCTTCAATTGTTCCTCCAAATGTCATACATTGGACTTTCTTACCCGTCAACTGGTGAGGGTGCACATGTAGTCTCTTCACTCCGATTATGGTCGCTCCTGTATCTCTCAAGACCCAAATAGATTTCTTCCCAACGAATCCAGGATACATTTTTAATTTCCCAGCGTCACAATTACAGCTCCAGCCATCTAGATCTGATCAGATTCATGAGGGAGTTGTTCACCATGTTGATAGTCTATGCAAACTGACGCATAGTATGGATGTCCGGTTGGTCTTCCCCTGTTGCTGGTTTTAAACTCCTGACTTCTGCTTGAGCCCATAGTCTCATTTCGTCTTAATGGGCTTTTGTTTCTACATTGAGCTGCTAAATGTCCCGTTTTGAAACACTTAAAACATTTTCTTTTTTCACCCACACTTCTTTTCTGCAGACGGTCCTGTCTCCATTCTTGTTTAAAGCGACTTCTGTTATCATTAGTCCTTGCAGCCAAGGCAAACTTGCTAGTTATCAAGTTATCAAGATCCCGGACGAGCCCCCAAATATGTCACAGCTTTCCTATTATATTTATACTTATAACTCGATAGAATCTACCTTAGGTATCGATACGTCTGGGTGTCCCTGGTTCAGTTCTAGTTAACAAATAAAACAATTAAACCACTAGATCAAACACATACACTTTAATCATCTTTACTGCATATCACACACGCTGGTCTCTCTCTGATCAACCTCTGACAACAAAACACACTTCCGGTCATTCGCGCAGAATGTAGAAATAGATTATACATTCATACACACATTCATCGCTGACACTAAGTAATTAATTATTAGGCTAAATTATAAGCAGCTTTTCTTGAAGCACTTAGATCAAACGTTGAATATTTTTACACATGGCGGAAACCCCCCCCCCCCCCACACTAAAAATAGCTTTTTGTTGTAAGTGTAACCAATGTAAGTGCAACCAATGTAAGTGTAACAAGTGCAAGTGTAACCAGTGTAAGTGTAAGCAGTGTAAGTGTGGCCAGTGTACACATGAAAAGAAGTGTTGGTAAGCTATCGGAGCTTTTTAGTACTGCGGAATGAAATCGTCTATGCTCTACCGTTTAAAATGATTTCAATATGGTGGAAGCATAAGCTTTCTCGGTATAACTGACAATTTATTTAATAACAAATGATACTAAAGGAAATTTGATACAAATGTCAAACTACCAAACAGTAACATACTGTTAAAAATGATATATCAGCTTTTTTTTGTTTTTGCTAATAATAATACACTGGCTGTGTGTCTAGTAAAGATTTTCTACAGGTTATTATCTCGGATCAAGCTGAAATTTTGCGCAATTATTTCTTTGACCTGACAAGACAAGAATCAATATTAAAAAATAACCAATTAGTTAATTAACTATTGGAAATTAATTATATTGTGTGGTATATTGAACAAGGGAAAGACATTGTACTTGACTGAATTGGTGTTATAGCTGATTTAGTCCCCTTTATAGTTTCGCCGCTTTAAAGTAAGTTTGAAACAAACAATAGGTTACGAAACAATCTTTTATTTTTCTCATTCACCTCACTAGCAAGGTGGTTAGTGTGTCGGCTTGAGGAGGCGTGAGCACTGAGTTTGAATTCAGAACGTTCCTTCTTTTTTTTTTTTAATTTTAAAAAGTGAATACTGTAAAATTCACGCAGATATCCTTTTCTTCCCCTCCACCCCGACATCACATTTACCAACTGGTCCAGATAAGTGAAAGGATTCATAGCCTATTGAGAAAGCTAAAGGTGTAGAATCGTGCTTAACAAAGGCAATTGGTAAAAATATTCCTAATCACACAGATTTATTGTTGTTATCTAAATCTATTACAGATTTAATGACATGACTGATCCAAACTAATTGATACAATTACATTTCGTATAAGTTTAATTGTATTTCGTTCAAGTATTTTTTATGATTTTCTTTTTTTTTTTTAGTTGACAATGGTTTAGGTTCAATTTAGCAATGTGGACATTGTTTAGTTTATCGTGAAAATAGACACAAAGTTGTTTCCTTTTGAAGTCGCTTATATATTTCTTTTTTTATAATCTTATTAGCATATTATCGTAGTTTCCTTGCACGTAATGAGATTTGGCTGGAGCTCTCCCATGCAGGAGATAGAGCACGTTCTTAATTACTTTTTTTCCCAAGACGACCTCTATCTTCAAAATATTTGGATAACGTCATGCCGAGACGGACGGACAGAGCCACAGGTAGAACTATTCATTGAGAGAGATCCTGCGTTGTTTATAATTAAACCGGTCTAAAAATAGCGATATTCAAAGTTCGACAACTATATTCCGTGATCATTTTCCTTTGTCCAACGTAATTTTAAAAAATTCTTTTCATAAAGCTTTTACATTATACGTAAAAAAAAAATCAGAGAAGATATTCACCAGAGATAAAGAATCTTATTAGTAATTTATTACATTGGTTGTATTCAGGTGAATAGGGTAGCTGCACTGGAGTACAGAGGGAACCAGACGTTGTGGACAGTAAGACCTGTCTTCTCCCCCCCCCCCCCCCCCTCCTCTCACCTCTTTCCAATTTCCCATTAGTGTAAGCAATTTACGTTTGGATAAGAACAGTTACTTGTAAACAATTCTAAAAGAACACATACTGTATACAAATTTAACGAACGTAGTAACAAATATATATATATATATATTGTACATATAATTATAAATTTAATGTAGTGATTTGATACCCATTTTGGTACACACACCCCCTACGTTCCTTCTCTGAGATGGCTGCCCCACCCACCCGTCCCACGCAACGCCACTGGGTAGCTGTATTTATTTTAATGACCTTTCCTGACCTGACCTAGAATGACAACTTCTGTTTAGACGTGGCCCTATTTCTACTAGGCTGGACAACGTACAAGAAGGGACAGGCCTCTCTTGAGATCCCACTAACAGCTGCTGACAGAGAAAAAGTGGAGGGATTTGGTGACGCGAACTTTCCCAGAACCCCTACGACGAAAGTCAAGGGACTGAATGACGAGGAGGAGTTATACTTTCTAATACAACTTCTACTCAGAGCTACACGTTTTTCTTTTTTTTTTATTATAAGCCTACAACTATCCCAGAAATAGGGGGCATGGTTGCTGAGTGGTTAAGCGCCTGGGGGACATTGGGTCGAATCTTGATGAAGACAGGGATATTGAATTTCGGGATTCTAAGGCACCCCTGAAGCCACCCAACTCTAATGGGTAGCGGTCTCTAGTCGGGGAAAGTAAAGGCGCTTGGTCGTTGTGCTGGTCACATGACACCCTGCTCGTTAACCGTTGGCCAAAGAAACAGACGACCTTAACATCATCTGCCGTATAGATTACTAGGTCTGAAAGGGGACATTTTATCCAAGAAATTGCTTTAAAAAAAACCTGATATATTGTGCAAAGTGGAAAAAAAGAAGAAATACTTTTTTAAAAAGACTATTCTTCCACCATGCATCTTATTAAACATTAATAACTAATCAATGTTAGATTTCTAAAACAATTGGAACATCCTTTTGGCTGGATGCTGCAAAATATGTAGGTCACAGCTGGGACTGCATATCCACGTGAAGAACTGCACTACTTAAATCCTCGGACTCAAGGACAAGTCTTATTAGTGTGTTTCAAGCTTTAACCCTGTGCACCCATAACTTACAAATATAAAAATACAATCTTCTAAACTACCGAGAGAAAATGCAAAGAGAAGGCACATTTTTCTAATATCATATGTTAAATCAAATTCCCTAGTGCCATTAGAACCGGTTGTCTGAATCAGCCAGAAAAAAATCTATGAATTTGCAGAGTTAATGTTTCTAGTTATCAAGCAGGACTGGAATAACACGTAGGGTGCAATTATCTTCTGTTTTGAAGGAACGTCTGAAATTTATAAGATAATAAGTATCTTGATAAATTATGAGACCCGATCTTTGCAAAGTAGAGCACAACAAGTTACAAAATATCTATAAAAAAATGTTATCTTGTAAGTGATAGGGAAATACTGAAAAAAATGGCCGGTGGCAAGGTGTTTTAAAAATATCAACTCACACTGTCTTTATGTAGGGAACAAATCTTCAAAAAATTCTCTACCGGTATGGTGACATATGCACTACACAAAACAGCAGGGCTTCTGTTCAGGGCTTTTGCAACAGAGGATTAGAATCTCTCAAGCTCTCACTCCAATGGAGTTTGATGATGATGATGATAATGATGATGATGATGATAATGATGATGATGATGATAATGATGATGATGATGATAATGATGATGATACTGATGATGATAATGATGATGATTTCTCCCACTTCCCATTCTCAGATCAAGTTTAAATTTTGCACATCTATGTATTGTAAATGACTACACACGAGTCAATTAAAAAACAAACAACTAACCAATTATTAAATCAATGAGTGGTTATTCATTATTTGTTTCAATAGAAAAAGAAAGACAAAAAGTTGTTTTTTTTACAAAGCTTATATCAACTCACTCTGTCTGTCTGTCTGGTCAAAAGTTTGAACACGAGTTTCCCCCCACTTCAAATTCTCGGATAAAATAGAAAATTTTCAGACTTATTCATAATCGACGACTATATACGAATCAATAAACTAAAATATTAATCAATTAAATAATCAATCAGTAGTGATTAATTAATTTTGTTTCATATAACAGAAATGGAGCTAAACCCTGCCATCTTGAAATTAATGGCAGTAATTAGCGGTACTTTCCTTTAAATAAACTTTGTTATTCTTTTTGTTTGTTTCATATATATCTTGATTATTTTAGACTACAACTTCACATACAAGGATCACAGCCGTTTCAAGTCGAGTATAAATATTTAGACGCAGTAGTGTCAGTTTATTGGCCACTAAAGGTTCCCGATTCGTCAATGTCCTGATGCGTGGGTTGTTAGTGAACACACGAATACCTCGGCAGCCGCGTTATTAGATTGCTTCCAAACCGTTTCGGCCGTCGACGACACAAACATATCGATTTCTCCCTCCCCCCCCCCCCCTTTTTTCTCCTAAAGCCTAGAACGGGATGGAGTCAAACACTGAAGATGTGGCACCGTACATGAAAATTGTGTATTGGAGACGTCCAGCGGCTGATGTTCGGAAGACGTCAGTTATGCTATTTCGCCGGCGCATGAATATATAATGACTGATATTTCATTGGAAGGTCTTGTCTTTTTTGCGCCCAATCGCTTTACTCGTAAACATAGAATACACTAAACACACTAACACATACACATACACACAGATGCATATATAAAAACGCAAGGAAGGATCGGTCAGCAAATATAACACAAAATACAACACAAAACATGAAAAACATTAAAAATGTTGTTTTTTTTAAAGACAATACCTCCTTTGTATAAAATGGTTGTTCTCTTAATAACTAATGAATGTTACATGACTAAACAAGGGAAAACATTTTATTTACCCTACCCTTAAAAAGACGATACACACAATTTTCCTGAATGTTAATTTATTAAACTCTTGAATCAAGAAAGCTTTACATTCGGAAATTCCAGAACGCGATAGTTCTCTCAAGAACACGGTTGTCCTTTCAAAATTGAACTGGATCTAGATCTAGATCTAGTTCTCTAGCCAAATATTTTTCCCTTAATTTTTTTTACATTGAAAAATAATAACGTCCAAACTAAAGATTTCCCTGTGGAGCCAACGAGCTAGTTATTGTTTTCTCAGCGATATACATCAACTGTAGGCCTACTAGGAAAATTGTTAGAGCCGTTATTGAGATCCGCGTTCAGGTTCCTCCATTAAGCAGGTCATTGTTGTCTCCGACTGCTGCATTGATTTAGTGTCTCTTTATTTGTGATGCAGCCTTTGTAACTGATACTTAGGATCTTTCTCTAGCATCTTAGTTCCCAGGGCGGACTGGGTGTCTAAATCGGCCCGGGCATTTCTATACCATTCGGTCCATAATTTTTATATCATATGATAGGCATCCAATTCTACCTGTCCTCAAAATCATAATGTTAAGTTTGATAAAGTATCCATTTCAGACCTTGCGATATATCGGCCAGAAGATGTACAGTTCATTTGTTTCTGTGTCTTGTGGCAAGCACAACGACCAACCACCTTCACTTTTACCCAACTAATGTCAGGGTACCCATTAGAGCTGGGTGGATCTTCACCAGGATTTGAACCAGGGACCTCTCGTTTCGAAAGCCAAGCTTTTCCACTCAGCCACCGCGCCTCTTGTCTACAGGGGTAGGCTAGTACATTAATTCGGAAAATGTGTTCGATTTTTTAATACGTATTACACTGTATGGTCTGTTTATTTTACACAAAGCTCAAAGGGCCCATTTTATAAGAGAATACTATAAAACATTAAACAATTCAATACGTGTCACAGTGACATCCTTGCGGCCATTTCGGTGGTTTTACCGGCCCAGTTGGGTACCGGCTTACCGGGCATTTGCCCCTGTTAGTTCCCTTACTATGGTTCCTCTTCTCGAGATCCGCAGTCAGCGTCCAAGACTCGCAAGCATATAAGTTTGTGGCCGTGACCAGGTAGCGTTGATTTTAGTGTCGAGGGCTATGCCTTTGTCTCTTCCGATTGTTTTGAGTTTTCCAAGACCTGCTGTTGACTGTGCAATTCTGGTCATTGCAAGAAAGGGAAAGTATTTTCAAAATCGATGTTGGATAGAGACCTAGATCTAGATCTCTAGCCAAATTAAAATTTATTTCATTTGTTACTTGAAAAATGATAACGTCCAAACTGGAGATTTCCCCGTGTGACCATCGAGCTAGTCATTCAGTTCTCAGCGCTATACAACAGCTTTTGAATTTCTTGCAAAATCGTTAAAGCCGTTTTTGAGATTAGCGTCCATGCAGGTTCCTGGTTCCAGGTTCTATGAAGTTCTGACTTGAATAGAGGTATCTTAAAAAGCAAAATTTTTTTAAAGAAAAGTGTCTGTCTCTGAATCAAAGTACTTAATTCACGTGAAATAGATTTGTGAAGCTAACTATTTAGCATTATTCAACAGAGTGAATCCGCGTTTTTTAAAAATGCTATTTCACAAGTCTCATGTCGACTAGAATGCCCTAGAAGTAAATGTGAAATCACAAGTTATTTTTAACTCAATTGAAGTTAATTCCAACTGTCACTTCTAAATGACTTAAATGACGTCATAAGCAAGCTTTTATTTTTTTTTCACATTGCTATAATCCACTGGCGATATATATTGTTCTAGTTAGAATTTATTACAATATCTCTATTCAGATCACACATTCAAGGATGGACATGGTACTCAAAAAAGGCTCTAACGATTTTCATAGAAATTGGACAGTTGATTTATATCGTTGGGAAAAAAATACTAGACCATCAAAACTTGAGTTTTTTCAGTGTGACTAATAAGTAGTGATATAGCTAAATTTCTAGGAAAATCGTTTGAGCCGTCCAACCATGTTCCAGGTCCCACCTATGAATTAGCAAGCTGAATTGCGGAATTTTAAAAATTGTTAATTTTTTGCCTTTCTTAAACGGTTTTTGTTAATGAAAAAAATGTTTGCATAATCAATTTTAAAAACAAAACTGTTCACTTTTAGAAAATAAAAAGTAGCCTTTAGACAAGAACTCTGCAAGATCTAATATATCATGATAACGTTTCAATATCTTTACTAGTTTTTTGCGACGAACGGACGGAGAGACAGACCAACAAAAAAACAAAACAAATAGTGGCTTTTAATCTTTTGGCAGAGGACCGCTAAAAAACAATGTAGATTAGTTAAACTGTAAAACCAATACTAGAATATGCATTCTCTGGGATACCTCAAACCAAGAAAACATGCTAAATAAAAAATTGAACTGTGAAAAACAATCACATATTAATACTCGCAGATGCAGAGTATCACCATAACTTCAACTCTCCTGGACAGATGAATAGAATTTATTTGCATGTATGCACAAAATATTAAAGAATAAAATACAAAAAAAAGAACCTATAACAAGCAATAGAAAAAAAAAAAGAATAATTAAAAAAAAACAAAGCTTATCTAAGGGCCGCTAAGTACTGCCATTTATCTGAAAATTAATTACGGGGCGTTATATCCCTTTCTGCTATATAAAACAAATTTAATTAATTAGTACTAAATGATCAACCAATTGGTTAATGTTTGGATTGATTTGTGTATTATTATCGACTATGAATAATTAGGCAAAATTTCAAGTTGATCCGAAAACGTGTCAAAATGTAATGAGGGGACTAAATCCATATATATATGATATAAAAAATACACGACTTTCTTTAAGTAGCATTTATTTTTATTTTGAAATAAAACAAAATAATTAACCACCAACAATTAATTAACAAATTTTTTTTTATTGAGTCATGTCTTGTCAGGTTTAATGAATATTATGACATTCACTGAATACGAGAATAGAAATGGGAGAAAAAAACATGTTCAAACTTTTTAACAGACAGACAGACAGACGGACAGAGTGTGTTGATATAAGCTTTGCAAAAATACTCAGAAAGATAAAGAGACATTTCTTATTCCATATTCCGGGACAGAGTCATATAAGTAATCTTTCTTTCCTAATAGGAATAAATTGCTTTGTAGAAAATTCCTTTTTAACATGTAGTTGGATCTTAATCCTGTCAGGGGTGAGGTATGGCGAGAGTGAATGTTAGTTTGATATTTTGGTATGATAGTGATATCCCCTTGTATATGTATTCCCAGGTTGTGAATGTGAACACCTGTTGTGAACTGAATGGTTAAGTCTTCGTTGAATGTGCGAGAGAGTGTGTTAAGTTAGTGAGGTCTTGCTCCCGGTCCAGGAAGGTTGGACAGTCCCTTCCTGGACTGGTGTTTATGTATTATTTACTGACAGTTAATATAATTGTGTGCTTTATTAAGTATTAAAGTATAATCATTATTCATTGAAAGATGGAGTTAGAGTTGAAGTATATTAAGTATTTAGTGTTCTTATTTGTGTAGCAAGTTTTAATTAATTGGAATAGAGTAATCAAGCAACCCCCTAGCGAGCCACAGCAACCAAGTCAAGTCAAACGATATAAATGAACCCCTGACATAAATTTTAAGGGAAGATCAGTAGTTCATAAAATACATTAGATAGTGAGTACTTTGCATATTTTGCATCAGCGGTAAAATAATATTAATGAATATACATGATAATCCTGAAAAAAAAATCTTACATTCAACGTTTATTTACCATTTAATATAGTTATCCTATCTTTAATATATATATATATATAAACAGCCAATATTTTTTTACGTAAATAGTGTCCGGTATCTAACAAAACCTATCAGACCGAAGACTGTATTTATAATCAAAACTAAAGAATCCTAGGTAAATACCTTCGGGTTACCAGACTAATACAATACTCCTGAAACAATTATATCGCAAACTTGATTAGAATTATTAATGCAAATTTGATAACAATGCTACCGGCCCTTTAAGAACGTCAACTGAACAAGACGACGTATATGACCACCGTTTCATAAACATCATAGTGTAGGTGTTCATGGGAAATAGATCTGATATTGTGCTCAATAATAATATTGTGGTCAAACTTTGACCACGAAAGAAGAGCTTATTATGTAGCTATTATTATTATTATTACAGATTTTCACCAACACCTGCAACTATCGTAAGCAGCAATCAATTATAGATTCTAAATTCTCAGTGTCAGAAGAGTGTGCATGGGTATTACTGAGCCCATTGTGCAGAAAATAAAATTATGAACGCATAAAATGATGAGAACAAAAAAGAGGTTTCCAGTAATTGCATAAACTGTTGTATCGCATAAAAAAAACAACATACAAACCTGTGAGGTTATAGGTTAAAATACAGGAGATAATAACATACACAACAATAACAATCAGACTACTCACCCGGTTTGTTTCCAGGTCCGAGAAATTGATTACTTTGTGCTGGCACTTAGCACGCAGACACACACCCGCTCTCTTTCTCACACACACACACGCAGTCACACATCTCGTCAACATTCCAGTGTTGAGTAGCTCACGCTTCCCATACACACAGGCTCGCGCCATCACGCTCTCTCACGCGCGCACGTTCTATCAGTCTCTGTCTCTGTCACACACACACACGTGCAGACGTCAGATGGGAGCACACCACGCTCGCTGTGTACTAAACAAATCCTACGAGTGGGTTTTGTTGTGTCAAGGGTATGGGGGGTGGGGTTGAGTAGGATGGGAACTTTGTGTGGCAGACAAGAGGGGTGGGGGGTGGACTAAAAAGAGAGGAGGGGTTGGGGACTTTATGTGGATAAGATGGCAGCTTTTTGTTTTTGTTGCTGCAAATGTTTCTTCAATTAACTTGACTATTGCAGGTATCCGTGTTAATTTTTCTCAACTAACTGGCTTGACGACAACGACGCGGGTGCAGTGGCCTACCGAGGCTGCCAAGCGACCGGGGAGGCAAGGCCTGTCTGACTCCCTCCCATCTCCTAATAGTGTACGTATTTCAAATATAAATAATAGCAGTCACCAATAAACAATATAGAAACTTTAATATAATGTCAATAAACATAATATTAGAAATTATGAAATATATTTATATAGATTATGTAGTACGCACCAACCGCCTTCCCCTCGCTACGTCACTGCGTGGGTGCCCCGTGGAGACCCAACCAAACCAAGAGGAGCCTGCTTGTTGAGCTTGTTACACAATGTGACAGTTTAGTCAGGGTCCCAGATCAAACGGTCTTGGAAACTCGTTAGGAACTCTTTAACAGAAATGATACCTGGGCTTACGCAGAACTTCTTGACAAATCCTCATATTTTTAGCGGCCCCCGAAAAGGGAAAAGATTTGTGTGGAATGTCTGTCCACCCGTCCATCTCATAATATTTTAGACCATTCAAAGACCATGCAACGGCTACTTTTTTCTTTTCTGAAAGTGAAAAATCTAATTTTTTAAATCACTTATTCAAGCAGTTTTTTCATAAAAATACACTTTTCAACTATTCACTATTAATAGTAACAAACACAGAAGGCTCTTTAGTAGGGGAGATAGCCATGTACCATATACTTTAGCAAATGGTTAGTTTTTTTTTTTTTATACATTACTTTTTTTTTTTCATTTGTATTGCTAAGTTAAGTAAGTTCTGTTATATTATTTACTACATTGACAAAAACAAAAGTGTACTTTTTTTAAAGAGAAAAAATGCATATAAGTAGGACATAATTTAAAAAACAATTAATAATTAGGTTTTCATATTGTCGCGTGAACTGTTGTGTACTGATCCAAGTGTGAAACAATTAACAAAAGAGAAATTATTTTTTTTTACGGAAATTTTTTTCTTCAGAATTTCAATAAGAGATTGACCCTTTAAAAAACAATTAGATATTTATTATAAGCCATCAGTTAGGCCAGGTTCATATGGAACCTTACGCACACTTTCACCTATCCCTTGGTCTGCTGGACGGCTGGGGCACCACACAAGATCTGTCAATCTTCTTTCTCCATTCTTCTCTGTCATTTGTCTTTGATAGAATTTCATTCAGATGTTCTTTCTGAAAATACTGAAACTTGCCTTTTAACATGCCTGGGTGGACCACTTCGGGGGACGATTTTGAGTTTATGTTTCCACACAAACTGTCTTTGTAACCTTGTTTTAATTACTTTTGTTTAATTTGTTTTTCCTTTCTTTTGATTGTTTATTTGTAGTATTTTTTATCTTTTTATTTATTTATCTTTTTTTTTTATCTAATAATATTTCATTTAATTTCTTCGCAATAATCTTAATTATCCCCTTCACCTGTCCTTTAGTATGTTGAACCGCTTAGGCACCACACATGATCTGTCGTCTGACTTTCTCCATTCCGTTCTGTCTTGAATAGAATCTCCTTCAATGACTGGCTCGTTCATTTTTTAATGTTGTCTTCCTATTGATTTCTCTGGCTGCCTCTTTTTCGTTCACCCGGTAATGTTCTTTGAAGAAAGATAGTAATTTGCAAGCCCTGAGGACATTGTAATATGGCCATTAAGTTTTAGTTTGCGTTTTTGACAATGGTCAGCAGGTCAAAGTGAGGCCATTTTGACCTAGTGATCCTGTTTCTAATCTCATCAGTGATCTTAATTATGCCTTTACTATAGTAGCCAATAGTAGGCATACCATAGTTTTAATACATAAAACACTAAACCATAACATTAGAAGAAAAATGTATTAAAAAAATACCACATTCTAAACGAAGCATATTTTCAGTCTAATTTTATCAATTAGTTTGGATCAGTCATTAAATAAATTATAGATTTTATATAGCGCTACTTATATGCTTATAGCATGCTCAGAGCCCTATGGTCCAATCTCATTTGTGGACCAGTGGGTGGAGGGGGTATCTGGGAGAAGGTTTTTCCGTGCTGCCTTTAGGCGCTCAGTAAACACAACTCTGCTCCAATTGGGTGTCGAACCTTGAGCCCTTCTCATAGGTATCCAAGCCAAGTTTAAGCGCACTTAGCTTCTCGATCACGCATAATAAAGATCTAGACTAACAATAATAAAGCTATGCAATTAGAAATATTTTTATTATTTTTTTTTTTTTTGCTCAGCAAAATGTTATGCTTTTAGTTTTCTCGATTTGCTATGACATCCTATCACTTGTCTGGACCATTTGGTCCGAGATTGGGTGTAGGAGAAGTAACGCGTTCAAACTTCTTACCAGACAGACAGACACAGACAGACAGAGTGAGTTGATATAAGCTTTGTAAAAATACAATTTCACAAGAAATTGAAATTTTATAAAGATAAAAAAAAATAGATTATTAGATAAAATTAGACCAGATAAAATAAATAAGTGTTTACTGGGCGCCTAAAGGCAGCACTGATGGCTGCCTGGTCGTGCGGTTTGCGCGCTGGACTGGCGTTCGGATTTATCGATGGTCGAGGGTTCAAATCCTGCCCGCTCCCATCCCCCGTCGACCTGCGGGAGGTTTGGACTAGAAAGTAAACTATCTTCAACTCTGAAGGAACATCCGAAACGTGTCAAACATTTTACAAAAGAGAAGAGAAAGTTTATCATTTTATTTATTTTATTATAATATACGCATAAAGAGATGTCTGTAATTTAAAAATAAGATATACTAGTTTGGAATCAGAACAAAAAGAATAAGAGATAAGTAAATAAATAATATATTTCAATAAATAAATAGTGTGTATATTACTACTATAAGAATGTAAATAATGCAAAAAAAAAAAAAGGCTGGCTCATGAAGGCTAACTCTGGTTAAAGTAAAATAGCACATAATTTCACTTGTTAACTCCCCTACCTCAAAAAAAAAAAAAAACCGTCGTTAATAGTCTCCTTTTCTTGATTGACGTAGCTTTAAGGGCGGAGTTCTTCCCCTTTAGATAAGCTTTTTTTTAAAAAAAAATAAATAAATAAAAGAATTTTTTTTTTTCGTGTTTCTTTCTCTTCGTGATTCGTTTGTCGTTACCAAGCATCCAGAGTCGGACAAGATCGGCCCTGACATTACCATACCATCTGGTCCACAAATTGATTGCCATACGACGTACATCTATTGTTACCTGCACTCATAATAGTTAGAGATTTTATGTTGCATCGAAAACGGAAATCATGCATGCAAACTTGGTTTCTGGTAGGTGACTTATAGGTAACTGATAGGTGACTGATAGGTGACTGATTTAACGAATTTTATTTCTACCATAGACTTATATATATATTATATCTAGACTGGACATGGAGATTTTGTAACACTACAATTATTGCTTTTGTTTTCTAAAAAACCTCATGTAGAAATACATGAACATTTTCTGGAGTTTCGCCCAATTACTGATACAACTGGAGAAAGACTTTGTGACTTCGCAATAGAAAAAAAGGAAAGTTAAAATTGGAAATGAAACATCTAAGAGGGCATGAGGGATACGACAACAGTGCGAATTTGAAAGAAAAAAAAAAAGGAATGGTCTACAAAAATGGATTTGAATCATTGGGCACTTTTGGTACTGTTTCCAGTCCTACTCAGTCTTAATGATTTTTTTTCTAGAAATAAAAAAAAAGGGGGGGGGGGCGGAATTTTTAAATTTCGAAAGGCAGGCGGCCACAACCCTCGCGGCGGCCCTGTATATCTACATTCAGGAGGCATTTGAGAGTTCTGTATCTTCGTGGAAACGAGTCATTGTTTCTAAATTATCTAATGTGGCGCTGTGAATGTTATCATTATGAGGTTAACCAAGGCTCTTGAATCGGTTGTACCAAACTGACGAGGAAGTCTGTAATTGTACTGCATCTTATATCAGAGGATTCCAGCAAAGTGTCATTTTGACCTCTAAATAAATCTCCTCCTTCACATCTTTCGCGAACTGTGATTTGGGAAAAATTTTGATAAAAGTGAATCAATTGTTTACTGCAGTGAGGGAAGAAGGGTCCAAATGTGAGCCCTCAAATGAGTTTCCAATTTTTTTATTTTTTTTTACTTTAAATAGTAAGCCAATGCCATGTTATCTTGCTATTCATGTTGTTATGTAACATGTTACATATAAACCACACATTAGGATTATATATTTATTAAGTACATTATCTCTTGTCATGATGTCGAATGTCAAAATGCAGGGGCCCCTAAAGAGGCCCTCACCCGCCGGGCACCCAAATCCATTGCTACGCCATTGGTTTACTGTTTGTCATAGTACCCCATTATAACGGGAAATTTGTTACTAATTGTCACGATGTGTTTATAGTGTCAGATATTACGATATGTTACTTGAGATGTTTACGATGACGTTGATCAGACAATGAGTCAATGTGCCATTATCTTCCTCATTAGCCTATTTATGAACACCCATGGAATATCGTGATGCCTGAGATACTACTTTAAATTAACACAAAACCTTTATTATAGAGCTTTGAATTACTATAATATTATAAACACTTCATAAATGTACAATACATTTTAATTTAAATATCACGATGATGATATATACACACATATAAACTCAAAACTTCCTGAAGTATATAATGGGAGTTATTTCTGTTGAAACAAAATTACAAATATATTTTTATTGTTAGCTCCCCTTGAATTGAAAGTTTCTCAGACAATTAGAATGCTTTACGAGACGCGTCTTTGGAAGCACTTTATAGGTAATGATGGGCTTAAAACAATTACCACTTCCAGCGTTAACAACCATGCGGAACCATTAGCCATCGTGATAAACTCTGGGATGTTAGTCAATTAATAGCAAAAAAATATTAAAGTTTATTGCCGATAAATCAAAAAGTGTAGGATGAATTGAAGGTGATTTACTAAGGGAAGAAATCCTGTACAGAATTAACGATCTTTAAATATTTTCTGAGCTGTATCCCTTTGACCAGAGATGCAAGACAGGATTATCATAGACAAACGTAAGACGCTTTTATCTTATCTTTTAAAGGAGTGTCTGAAATTTATACAATAAAAAAGTTGCCTAAAAGATGAAATGATTCACATATGGAGCCGCAGAGTAGCCTTAAAAAACATCTGCCATTGTGCTAACAAAGCTAGAAAGGCTTGCTTGATACCTAATTTTCATCAGGAGCGGATTTATTATAACTTAACACACGCCACAAACTATATGTAGCTTAGGGCCCCCAAGAAAAACTTAGCAATGACCTATGATATATCTATATATATAATTCTCTTCTTCCCTCAAGAGATTTGTCGAGTAGTAAGGAGTAAAGGAAAGATCACTCTGCGGATTGTCCACGAGAAAACAAGAGTGGGGGGGGGGGGGGGAGAGCACGTAGTCACAAAATAGCAGGGCAGGACCGTTGCAATATCACTCTTTTGTTTTTAATTTCTACCTCACGTTAAAAAAAAAGGAGGGGGGGGGGGAGTAATCTACTCTGTAGTAGGCCTAACTATCGAAGCGACAGATCGCGCTCAAGAGTTTCGACACAATGGAAAGATCTTTCTTTTATTTTGCAACTCGGACGGAGGGAGTTATCCTAGGTAATTAAAAAGCGAAAAAAAAAGACAATTTTCGTCAGTATATTTCAGGAGATTTGTATGAGTTTTAAAAATATTGTAATAATTTCCGGATATTTCCAGGACTTTTTCGTATATTTTGCAATTTCATGAGATTTCCAGGACCTCCTGTTAAATCAACAGGAGGCCGCGGGAAATCTGTTATAATTTATAAAATGGTTTAATTAAATAATTTATAGACCTAAAATTAGCGCGGGTCCTGTAAATGTTCGGGCCCACTGCGGTCGCTTAGGATGCAGTGGCCTAAGGTTGGCCCTGCAAAATATCGGCGTTTGCTACGCCGCCGGTGGACTAGTAGACTTATAAATGGCCCCAAAAAGGCCCACATATCTCACATAGCCTTGATCACTGCTATTCATCCCATTATTTTGTAAAAAAAAAATTACGACGATAATGTCTTTGAAACTCGATTTAATGGTCAGGGGAGACACAAAAGAATTGACATCACGAGGTGGAGAGCGATTAAGAATTGGATAACATCAAGGATCAGAAAGCAGAAGAATAGTAAATAATGAGTGAAACAAGGGGACAACATCAAAGCTGTTGGCAAGATGAAAAAGTAAGCAGCTGTTGAGGAGTGCTGCCAACTACAAGGCGTGGGTAACATCAAAACTTAAATAGCATCACAACACAAAAAAGCAAAAAAAAAAAAAAAATATTCAAAGCTTAACCAAGGGAAAGAACTCAACATTTACAGCAACATATCGCAATATTGTGAAATTTATTTCCTTTTTAAAAATATCAAACTTAAATAATTACATTTTTAAATTAATTAATGTTTTATTAGGAACAATGAATAATTGTGCAAAGTTCCAACTGATTCAAGAATAGAAAGTGGGAGAGATAAAGTGAAGAAAATTTGTAGTAGACAGACACGACAGACAGACAGACACGACAGACACGACAGAGTGAGATGATTAAAGCTTTATAACAAGCAAAAAAGAAAAAAAAATCCTTTTAAAAAAAACAAAACAAAGTTTTCTTAGAGTAAGAACTCCGCAATTACAACTATCTATCTCAATAATGTAGAAGTTATTTCCTTATTTGATATCAAACAAAGTAAATAATTACCAATAATTAATTGACAAATTGGTTAATTTTTTAATGATTCGTGTAGTGTTAGGTACAATAATTGTTTACAGTTAAAACTTGATTCGAGAATGGATGTGGGAGAAAATACAGGTGTAATTATCTAAATGAACAAAACCCTACATATTTAGCTATGTCCGTGAATACTGTAATGTTGATTTTCTTTGTTGGTATCAAACAAAATAATTTATTTCCATTAAGTAATTGACTAATTAGTTAATCTTTTTATTGATTCACGTATTGTATACGCAAATGAATAATTAAGCAAAGTTTCAAATTTATTCGAGAATTGGTGTGGGAGAAATAATATATACAACAGAGGCGTAGCTAGGGTGGGGGAGAAATTTAAATTTGAAAATCCCCCGGATCCCCACTTGAGGGGGGGCGCCCCCAAACGAGTGTTGTTTACATTAAATATTACGCAAAATGAAAGGGCCCCCAAACAGGTCAAGCACCCCCCTGGCCACCAAATGATAGGAAATTCCTAGCTACGCCCCTGGTGTATAACCTGTTTGCCAAACAGACAGAAACAGAGAGTGAATTCATATAAGCTTTGGAAACATATGTACCTCATCTGGACAGGGGGGGGGGGGTGGACAACCCTATGACCATCAAAGATGGACAGAGAAAGGAAGCGGATAGAAAGAAGAAAACAAAACTGAAACTGATCAACAGCTTCTAATTGTCTAGTGAATCCACAAAGGTGGAAAATAGTAATTTGTACCTGCAAGATGCGATCTTATATGCAGAGGCACTATGCTAAGTCCTCAGACAAAAACTAATGTTTCCACAACCTGGAAGGAGTCGTGAAAGATTTCTATGGGATGACGCAATACACATTCAACGAGTCTTAACAGTGCTAGGCGGAATAACTTCACTGACAAGTACTAATAAGTTCAGTTCGAATCCTGATTAAGGAAGCTTTATTTTTTGTGGGAAGCGAGGTCGAGAGGCTTGAATTTGGCTTGGCTTGGCTACCTATGAAGTGGGCTCGAGGTTCGACACCCGACTCGGGCAGAGTTGTGTTTACTGAGCGCCTGAAGGCAGTACGGAAAAACCTTTTCCTAGATAGCCCCTCCTCCCCACTGGTCCACAAATGAGATTGGACCAAAGCACTCTGAGCATGCTATAAGCATGAAAGTAGCGCTATATAAAAGCTATAATTTATTTTATTTTTTCTTATTTTACCAAGATCATGATTTTACCAGATGGAGGAGAGTTCGACTTGCATGTCCTTCCATCACTCACCTATTTACATATTCCTCTCTCACAAAGAAGACAAAACACTATATATTCTGTACTAGGGATTCAATGTTACCAGTGAGCGAATAAGTATGTTGCCACTCGTTAGAGTTATTCCTCTTAGCAAGGGAGTTAATATTGTAATGTTGTATATAATGTCATATATTATTATGTAAATGAACAGAGATTATTATTCCGGATTATAGTGGTTAAAATTTTTAATGTTTTATTCAGTTTATTAAAACTAACATCCGATACGTTATAACATATATAACATTATAACATATATAACAGTATAACATATGCAACATTATAACATATATAAGATTATAAAATATATAACAGCATAATACAAAGATAGCACAGACGAAGGTAACATTATCACTAGAAACAATATGACAAAAGTAGAGAGTACAGATGCCATACACATCACAAACTGCCTGGTTCATTTTTGTCCCTAAGTTCGCAATCTTGGACTTTACTTTGAATCTGGTTTGACTTTTGACCCAGATATAGGTCAGCTCTGCAAGGGTCGCTTTCTGCAGTTGCACAGATTAGGCCAGCTCAGACCATATTTGACAGAGGCACCAAAAATCTAGCTGTGGCATTCATACCCTCCCGCCTTGACTACTACAACATCGTGCTAGCAGGAATACCCGATGACAAAATAGCAAAGCTGCAACGAATTCATATAATGCTGGACGAAAAGTCCTACGAAAAACAAAACACTATTCTGCTTCTTCTCATGCATATACTCCATTGGCTTCCTGTGAACGCAAGAATCACCTACAAGCTGGCCACATGTTGTCATCTTTGTCTCTACAACAAAGAAATAACCTTGCACCTTAGCAAACTGATCACTCCAAATGTCAGAGAGCTCCCTGTGTTCCATGGTCTTAAAACGTCTAGCGATGCCACTTTTCTCCCTCAAAAGTTACAGTTTGCTGGCTTTTTTTTTCAGTGCATGGACCAAAGGTTTGGAACTGACTCCCCAAACTGATCTCAGACAGACAAACTGCTACAATACATCCAAGAAGAACATTAAGACCTATCTGTCCAAAACTTTTGTAGATTAGTTTGTCATTTTAACACTTGTATTTATTTCTGTTATACTAATATAGCGCCTTGAGCCTACATTATGTTTGTTAAACCCTGTAAAAATCAAATTATTATAAATTATTATTCACACGTATTACACAGACCTACTGACACTACGAGCTGACACATCTGTTGGTGAATGGCAGACCAAGTTAACAGACTTTTAGAAATCTATTTTTTAAAAATCTTTTTCTTTTGTTAAGTATTCCATACCCTAATCTTTACAGGACTATCTCTCTCTCTCGCTCTTCCTAACCCAATCCCCTGTAATGCATCTTTCCATTCTTGGTGCGTAAATCCGACTATCTTTCCTCAAAGCAAGAAAAAAAAAAAGGTTTACCCTTCCATCGCTCTGCTATCTCTGACGACGACTAGTAAATCCTATTTGAAGTCCGCCAGGAGCAGACGTCGCGCTGCTGAAATGAGAACCACAACCATAAAAGTTGGCAATCGTTATAAATTGTGATAAAGTCGAGATGTCTGGAATATAAATTGGCATCAATCACGGCTGCAGATCGATACAGGGACGATGGTTTACCCCCAGTGCTACCTTTTTTTTATGTGTGTGGAAAACTAAAGAATAAAAAAAATATATCAGAGTAAAGATAGACATTGGCTCTAAAAATTATATGAGTGTGTTATCATTGTATAGCTCGAGACACAAGGAGGAAACATGTTCCATTGAATGAACAGGTCAAAGACTCATTTATTTAGACGCACGCTTAGCTAAATTAAGAGGCGGTTGTTAACGCGCTTGGCTTCTGAAGCCTAAATTCAGACCTCATATCGTTGGGAAGACTGAATTTTTTAAAATTTCGGGTTCTTTGGGTGCCTCTGAGTCCATCCAGCTCTAATGGGTACCTGAGATTAGTTGGGGAAAGGCGGTTGGTCTTTGTGCTGGCCACATAACACTGTGAGCCGTGTTATCTGATGGCCTTTACATCATCTGCCCCATATATATCAAGGTCTTAAATGGGAACTTTAATTTGGTTTACCTTAACATGAATGTTAATGGCCTATGTGGCTAATATATATAAATATAGTAGTAATTGGAGTCAATTTGACTGAAATTGAAGTTACAAAATTAAATTCGGTAAATATTTTAGACAGATGCTGCTCATATGTATAAAATATTGTTAATTTCTATGTATGAGACGATCAATAGTCACTAAACGAATAAATATTTTACTGCTAGTTTAGAGTATTAACAAGAATAACATAAAAATATAATTTAAAACAAGGTTACAAAGACAGTTTGTGTGGAAACACAAACTCAAAATCAGCCCCCGAAGTGGTACACCCAGGCAGGTAAAAAGGAAGGTTTCAATATTTTCAGAAAGAATATAAGAATGAGATTCTATCAAAGACAAAAGACAGAGAAGAATGGAGAAAGAAGGTTTACAGATCTTGTGTGGTGCCCCAGCCGTCCAGCAAACCAAAGGATAGGTGTAAGTGAATGTGAAGTTGTATGTGAGCCTGGCCTAACTGATGTATTATAATGAATATCTAACTGATCTAATTGTTTTGTAAAGGCTCAATCTCTTATTCCTCAAGAAAAAAGCTTTCCGTAAATTTTGTAAAAAAAAATGTCCTTTAGTTAATTGTTCTATAGATAGGGTACAGCGCTACAGTTCACGCGATAATATGTAAAACTACCTATTAATTGTTTTAAATTATGTCCAACTTATATGCATACTATCTAGGTTTGTTCTCTTTAAAAAAAAGTAAACATTTTTTTTGTGTGTGAAAATGTAGTAATTAGTATGATAGAACTTATCTTACTTGGCAATACAAATGTAAAAAAAAATTGTTTTTTGACAAAAAAATCTAAAACGGTTAAAAATATGATAGATAGTAATTTCCCTATTAAAGAGCCCACCCCTCCAGTATTTGTTACTATTAATAGTAAATAGTTGTAAAAGTGGTGTATTTTTATGAAAAAAACAGATTGCATAAGTGATTTTAAAAAACTAGATTTTTCGCTATCAGAAAAGAAAAAGTAGCCATTGTATCAGACCTTTGTATGGTCTAAAAAATTATGATGTCGGCATATTTTCACTACCTTTTCTAGTTTACGAGATCTAAATGGGACGGACTGACGGACGGACGGACAGATATTCTTTACAAAACTATTAGCGTCTTTTCCCCTTTCGGGGGCCGCTAAAAAAACAGCAAAGCTTATATTAGGTGTAATTGTATCAATTAGTTTGGATCGGTTGTGTGGTATTGCGGCCCACTGGCCTGAGCATAATAAATCTGTGAGTTTAGAAATATTTTTACTGTTTTTGTTTAACTTTTAGCTTTCTCGATACGCTCTGATCCTGTCACTGGTCTGGACCAGTGGTGAAAGGGGGAGAGAAGAAGGGGGATGTCTTGGTGAATGTTTACAGTATCGTTTTTTTTTTAATGCAAAAAAAAAAATTCACTCAAGGCTAGAGTCGTCAAGGAGGTTAGTTCAAGTTATACTACAACATCTGCCAAGAACGAGTTCTTTCCCTTATTCAAGATATCAAACAAAATAATTAATTACCAATAGTTAATTAACTAATTTTTTAAAATTGATTTTTGTGTACTCAGGTAAAAAAAAAAACATTGTGCACATTTCGACTTGATCCCAGATTGGGCGTGGGAGAAATAACGTAAACAAAATTTTTACCAGACAGACAAACAGACAAAAAGAGTTGATATAAGCTTTGTCAAAATACACACATCTGGGGTAAAATACATCACAGAGAAAGTACTGTTAATGCGTTGTTTCCACCTGCCGTGTTTCATGTGTCCTTGAAATATAACCTGTGTCGGGATCGTACAGATTTTTTTCTCACTCTGTTACTTTAAGATTTACAGTCTATTGATGTGCTTACAATTTAAAAGTAGATCAACGCTGTAAACGAATGTGTCAGAAAAAGGAGTCAATTTGTGTCAAAAGACGAACTGATTGAGACACAATCACAGAATTGAAGATACTAGGTCGAATTTCAACATAAGGCACACCCATACCTCTGTGAACGCCGAAGCTACTTACCTGCAGTACAAAAACGAATAAGAGTGAATCATTTAACATTTACTTCAGTTCAAAATCAGCTATCCTTCTTTATTTTATAGAACAAATAAGATTTTTAAAAAATAAAAAAATATAAAGATTACAAGAAGAGTTTGTGTTATCTTAAAAACTCAAAAAAGGGCTCGAAGTCATCATCATTATCTTTCCTTTGTATCCGTCATGGAACATAGGGCTTCAGTAAAAATACGCCTTTTTCTAAGGTCTGTAAATCCAACAATACTTTACGACATTACTTAACTAAACTAGCCAAGAGACATTACAATTAATAATGATAGACTAGTCAAGACTTCTGGAGAATTCAACTGATGTATTTATTTACAAATGGGATGCTCGTCTGGTCTCACTCTCCATCGTTTACTTATCTGCCTATAGCACTATACGTCTTACTCTAAGCTCTAGTCATCTTGTTCTCCTTGTTCGCCTATACTGAAACGTCATTCGTCTGTCTGACTACGTCACTACTTTTACCGTCGCTAAAAACAATACACAATATATTTATCTGCAAAACTAACATGATCACTACAGTATTTACATGAATTAATATTATGAGTAGACAGCATAACTCGTTGTTGTCTTTAGCCCTATTGTTTTTTACTTAATCTGCTATTAAGTAATATACATAAACATTAATAGTGAATTTTCCCCCACCTAAATAAAAACTATTGTATGAGTGTACATTAACTGTTGAATTATCAATCTGCAATGCATAGCGGGGATCGCTGCATTATACCTTCCTTATGGAACATTGAACCTTAGTAAAAACATACCACTCTCCACGCCCTCTTGCTGTTGTTAAATGACTTCCCCAGCTCTTTACTAGCCTCTCGACTTCATCCAGTACACAGCGTCGCCATGTTCTTTTTGGTCTTCCTCTGTGTCTAGTTCCCTGGGTGTTCTACTCAAAAGGCCTGTATAGCTCTGTTGTTGGTATCCTTTCTAAGGGTGTGACCAAACCATCTCCACATTCTCTCTAAGATCTGCACCTCTATATTTTTCTGTCCATCCATCTCTCACAGTTTGGTGTTTTCTATTTTATCATAATAATAATAATAAGGCTTGTCTTCAAGCCCGAAGATTAGTGAGGAATGCAGTATTTCCCGTGGCTGTGCAGCCCCAGCTGTGACCTACATATTTTGCCACATCCAGGGCAAGCATGACCATTGTCCGCAGGTGGTCGATTTAGATTTTCTTTTCGCAGTCTGCGTTTGTCATCGGCAGCGGATTTTCTTTTGGTCTCAAATGTGAATCCCACGGCCTTCGTGAGTGAGTGACCTCCCGCTGTGTCGTTCTGAGGCCGCATGCAACCAGGTTCTCTCTTCTATGTCAGCTAAAGAAAGTTTACGCCTAAGAAGCGCTTCAGCGGGACTCCTCTGTTACGTCAACCACCTCTTAGCGCCCATATGGGATACGTGCCCTGTCCATCGTAACTGTCGGACCATAAGAAGTACCTCTATACTGTCCATACGGCGATCGCAAGGACATCGCTGTTTGTAGTGCGGTCCTGCCACCGTATGTCCATGACGGAGCGCAAACATCTTTGGTGAAAGCGCTCAAGAAGTCTTAGTTGTTTTCTGTAGAGTGTCCATGTCTCAGAGCCATATAGAAGGGTTGAGAGAATCACCGCCTGGTAGACATTGATTTTTATAGGCAGGCGGAGCGATTTGTTCCGCCAAACTCTCGCATGAAGGCGCCCAAAAGAGGCAGCGTATGCAAATTCGTTTACCGTGTTCTGGAGATCATGTTCATTGTGAGCTAGCAGGGCGCAATCATCGGGACAGAGAAGCTCCATTATGACCATCTCCTTTTGTTTTTTATGTCGAAGATTGAACACATTGTAGTCTGAACGAAACTGGACGTAGATGCCTTCCTGCAATCGCCGCCTCATTTGATCCAACATCACGCCAAAGAAGATAGCGAATAGAGTAGGAGCAAGTACAAAGCCCTGCTTCACACCATTTTCTATTGGGAAGTGATCATACCAGTGTTCGAAATACTGTTAGCTAAACATGTTTTAACTTTTTTCAGCAATAATATCTGAAGCTATGAACCAATCTACCAATAATCACTATACAGCCAACCTCTATACAAAATGTTAATACTAAACAAGATTGTCTGTCGTTACTTACACTATATGTGTTCGAGGGCCTGCTAGTCTCCTGTCTAAATGCGGCCATTTCAAGGAATATACAAGCCAGAGTCTTGTTTTGATGGATACAAAATGAATGCTTCGAAATGATACTAGTTCTCCATCATTCAATATCAGAATCATTGCTAGCATTCAAATAAGGGTCGAACCGAATATTAAACACAGACCAACCGTTATAGTATGAGTGGACACTGGTCTGCAGTGTCACAATCTGTGGGCAGTTTAGACCAATAGCTCGTTGCCACGTCACATGCCTTCTGTAACCATTAGTCTCGATTAAACACCGGGTGTGCTATAATTTAGAATCATTGTTTATGAGCATTTTTATAGGGTAATCTACAACTAAATTTTTTGTTACTAAAATTAAAATAAAAACTTTGTGTTAGCATATATAATGAAAAAACGATACAGAAAAATAATTTTGAAATAAGTCGAAAAATTGTAAGCGAAACTAATTCTAGCAGACGACAATATCTATTACTTCTGCGCCACACATTTTATGAAGGACATTAGAAATGATAATCATGACACAATAAGGTTTAGGTTTCCTCTTGACGATTTTTGTTCTTGGCAGTGTCGAGAATGACAATCAGTTCATAATTGATAACAATAATGACATAGCATTTCCACTATCTCTCAACGACACGAAATAAAAAAACACACACACACACATAAAACTCGAAATATAAAAAAATAACAAGCGACTAGGGATGTTGGATAAAATTACCTTATTTCGATTTGACACGAATGCGTTTGTGTCAATTGACGCACCTTGAGTGAACTTTTTTAAAAATCTTTTGCCGGTTGATCAGAGACCCGACAACTCAACTTAATTGAGGGTAATTTTGCGATTCACCCATAGCATAGTAAAGAACCAAATTAACATTTAGTATCCTTAAAAGAATATTATTTAACGTAACATTTGAATGAATTTTGCGATTTTAAAATCAGTAGACGCAGCTAGAACTAAATCATACAAAATTAAAATTCGCAATATTTCTCCAATGTTTCAACTCGTATTAAAAACTAAACTTATTACATATGAGTGAAATTATTACTTTTCCTTTCTTATTACTAGACATATGGCAGAAGGATTTAACATTTCAGCGGGTCGTAGTTTACCTATCACTGACTTAGTTTCTCATGAAAATGCACTATATATATATATATATATATATATATATATATATATATATATATATATATATATATATATATATATATATATATATATATATATAAGCTCATTGTCCACACTTTGATTTCTAAGATCCAGTTAAAGCTCTTTAACGATCAAATACTCTTAGAAAAAGAAGAGAAAGCGACAGAAAGAAATGTGACAGTGATATAATAAAGTAAAGTACACTTTTCAGACCTCGTGATCTATAAGGCAGATGATTTAAAGGTCATCTGTTTCTGTGGCCCACGGTTAACGAGAGCATAATGTGGCCAGCACAACGACCAACCATCTTTACTTTTTTTTTTTCCAGCTTAGAGCTGGGTGGACTCAAAGGCACTTTAAAGATAACAAAATTAAAAATCACAGTCTTCACCAGAATTCGAACCTGGGACCCATCTGTTCGGAAGCCAAGCGCTTTACCCACCGCGCCTCCTTGTGGTGATATAGTGGACATTAAAATGTGTAAATAGAATGAAAAGAGGACGTTAGGGAGATTCATACAAATAGACAAAATAAACAATGTCTATTTTGCATATTCTCTAATATGGAAGCAAATGCATCAATAGCAAGCTTTTTTTTTTTTTTTTTGATGTTTCCGGTGTACGGAATACGGATGTTATGATAAAGGAAGAATTTCAATAAGCCAAGAAATAAGTGTTATGAAATTTTCATCACTATTGAATCTTTCGATAGTAGCACAAAGTCATATTTATTTTGTAGCTGGCAACAGCCATCTTTCATTATGACGTCCTTGACATTGTTTATTTTGTCTATTTGTATGAATCTCCCTAACGTAACATTTTTAAATTTTTAGATTTTTAGAAATGCGTCCAATCCTTGTTTGTTAACTGATATTTGAATCAAAGGAAAGTTGCCAGGCTGTGTAGAACAATGAAAATTGACGTAGGCCGGCGTTTCCCAAACTGGTGACCTATGTGTACCCTTTTTAATAATTTTTGTAAGATAGATTACCCCTCGCCCCCTCCCCCCCAATCACACTTTAATTTATAAATAGAAAATAATAAATGAGCTTTTTAAAAAAGTTAGCATAGTTATTGAGGTACAACGCGTACCCCCTCCAAAGTCTTCCCATACCCTTGGGGGTACGCGTACCCCACTTTGGGAAACACTGACTTAGAGCATCGTCTAATATTGTCGTTAAATGAGTGGAAACTTTGAGCAGCGCATGGCAGTGGTAGGATCGACTTAAAGCCACAGACTCAAAGTTGTCACTCTAAATGAGAAACATTTGTGATCTGTGCATGGTGACCAGATCATTGACATTAAGGCACTGTCACAAGGTTGTCATTCTCAAAGTGGGGAAAGTAAACCAATGACAGCGACAGGAGGAGGGCGGTCAGTATCTTAGTTGCTGGTGGTGGGGGGGGGGGCCACAGTGCACAGTGCACCTTGACGTATTTTATGTGCACAGTGGGCAAGGAGCATCGTGGGTTGTGTCTGTGTGAGAATTTCTGTGTGTGTGTGTGTTTATGTGTGTGTTAGTGCTCAGCAACATGTTTTCCACTCACACTTGTCAAACAGAAAAGAACGGTCAGGACATGACGTAACAAATGGCCAGCTTTAATGACAATTTGTTTAAAACAGGCCAGCAGGGCTCCCCCCAGCAAGTTGGAATGCCATTTCCCAATCCTCCCCCTCTCCATCCCCCCCCCCTTTTGTCCAACTCTTTCCATCACCTCCTTCGACCTTACCCCCCGCCTCCCCCAGCCAGTGTCAGTAAAGATAAGAAGGAGCGATACTTCGCGTGTTTCAAACGTGTAAATAAACAAGCCAAGGCCCACTACCCTGACACTCTTACCTCCCCCCCTCTCTCTCTTCCCCCAAGCTTTTAACTGCCCCTGTCTTTCACCCAGATTGAGCGGGATGAGCGCCATTTACGAACGGGACTCAAATTTCTTCCAAATTGCCTGGACTCCAAATGGGCGATGGTTATTGTCACGAGAGGGCGCGCTGCGTCTGAAATCAACATTTCACATTCAAACAAATAATCATTTTGAGAATCATAATTTAAAGTTAAAAAAAAAAGCCTAGCTAATTTTATTCCGCAGAATATTCCGGTTTGAAGATTTATAAAGCTTTAAAAAAACACAAGCAGAAGTAAAACATGAAATGGAAAGAAAAAACAACAACGATACAAACACAATGTTTGTATGTGTTTTATTGTGTTTTATGATACAAAAAACATGGCTCTTGCTTGACAGTTCTTTACGAGGAAGCTGGTTAGACAAGATCAAAGAATACGGCGGTGGGTTTAAAGGTTTGTGCACATTTTCGTCTCTGGGATACTTCATTGATTTTCTCGTTTTTCGCTGTCTAAGTTAGCCAATACTGATCTAACGATGCCGTCAATTTTTTTTATTACTATTCCTCTATTCAGCTAGCAAATTCATCTGTAATCCTAGAATATAGTCACAGAAAATTTTTCAAAGAAATCGAACAGTTTAAGTAAATCATTGGGACAAGAACTATTAATTAATTGGCCACTCTGGGAAAACTCGGGTTTAAAATATACAAATCAAACAATTACATTTTGTCTGGACATTCTATATCTTAAAACGATACCAATCCTTATAACAATTGGTCTCGCTTGAGCGCAGATGTCAGCGGGTATTCCCGCATGTGTTCAAGATAAAGATTTAAATAAATAGGCAGACATTTATTTTATGCACCGTCTTGAAAGTCTGGGTGCGTTAGAATTTAATATTGTTGTAAATTTAATGCAAGCACTCAACACAAGGTAGGAGGTAATAATAGACGATGTATTTATTTACAGCTATCAACAAATAGTTAGACTTAGACTTCTGCTATCAAGTCACAGGGAGTAATGTCTCAAGTTCTAAGAGTCCTACTTAATACTAGAACAGACCACCGACACACTTCCCAGTGTCGCTCCAGGTCTTCCCAAACAGTTCAGTGGTATCACGCAGGACGTCACTTAGCACCCAAACTGTTCAGGACTCGCATAACTTCTGCCGGATCTACAACAGTCCTTCTTCATGAAGAATCAACATGTCCTCCACTATTTGTGTTGAATGAATGGTGCTCTGATGCGCATCATCAGTGTCGCGCGGGAGCGGAGTTACAGCAAAATGCTCTGACTGTAGATTTATACATTCGCTTAACCAAGATTTTTTTTTTTTTTAGGCCTGCGGGATGGGCGTATTAGAGCGGGATAAAAGTGCTCAATTTTTTTTTTTTTTTAATTCTTTCATTCATTAGTTATTAAGAGCAAAAACAATCGCTCTTACGAAGGTTGGTATAAAGAAGGAATGGTCTTTAAAACAAAAACTTTTCTACGTTTCTTGATTCAATGACCAGTTACATTTAAATGTCTGTATAATAAAACAAGATCATTAAAATAAAGAAAAGGAGAACGACTGATGTAATGCTTGAATATGTCTCCAGTGCATCTCTAAATCTATAAAGCATTTTACTGTCTTTTGGCAAGTGTATATTTTAACTCTTTCTCTCCTAACAGACGATACCAACGTTGATTCCATCAGAACGTGTTAAATAATAACGGAGGGGAAAGAGTTAAAACTTGATACGGGAAACAGATGTGTCGAAGAGTATCGTATAACAAGTCAAAAAGATAGGTGGAAACACAAACTCAGACTCGGCCATCAAAGTGGTCCACTCAGGCAGGTGAAAAGGCAGGTAAGAGTATCATAAGCTATGCACTGCTAAATACCAGCAACTACAACCCTATACGTGCACGTGTCGAAAGTGTTGCCGATAATTTTGTTAGGTCGATAGGTATTATGATACCACACTGTTGAGGAGATATGTAAGATACCTCTGTATCCTGTGGTATCAAGTCGTTAGTCGAAATAACTATCCAACAGTATCGGCAACACTTTCGACACGAGCACATCTCTTCTTTTTGTATCGACGGAGATCGGGTTCTAGTTGTTGATAGTTTGTGGTTCATAGTTTCTGATATTCTTTGTGAAGATATTGAAACCTGTCCCTTTTACCTGCCTTGTCAGGGAGAGGTATGGCGAAAATGAATGTTAGTTTGATATTTTGGTATGATTGTTATATCCCCTTGTTATGAATGCGAAGTGTTGCACGTGTTGTGAACTGAGTGATTATGTCTTCGCTGAATGTGCGAGAGAATGTGTTAGTCAGTAAGGTCTTGCTCCCGGTCCAGGAAGGTTGGACGTTTACTTCCAGGACTGGTATTTATGCATTTATATATTTATAAGTTGATGGACTGGTGTTTGTGTATTACTATTTCATAAGAGTGATATAATTGTGTGCGTTAATAAGTATTAAAGTATTATCGATATTCATGACTATAAGGAGTTAGAGTTGATGTATATTAAGTGTTCGTATTTGAGTTAAGCAAGTATTACGGAATTATAATTGAGTAACCAAGAAAGTATCAAGCAAGTATTAATTAATATTCAAGAAACCCCTAGTGAGCCACAGGAACCAAGTCAAGACACAATAACAAGAGCAAGCAGCATATATATGGACCACTTCGGGGGGGGGGGGGGCGATTATGGGTTTGTATTTCCAGATAAAAAAATATAAATATCTTGATCTATATATTTACGTTTGGTCGTAGTGCTAATATTGCAAATGTCGTGGTCTCTCTCTCTCTCTCTCTGTCTCTCTCTCTGTCTCTATCTCTCTCTGTATCTCACTGTGTCTCTCTCTCTGTCTGTCTGTCTCTATCTGTCTCTCTCTTTCTCTGTCTCTCTCTCTCTCTCTCTGTCTCTCTCTCTCTTTATCTCTTTGTCTCTCTCTCCCTCTCTCTCTGTCTCTCTCTCTCTCTCTGCAAAGCAAAGGTCATACTCCACAGTGATATTTTAGTTCCAATTAAATGAAATTGTGCTAATCTTTGATATTCATGATACATATTTAGGTAAAAGTTAAAGTTTTGACAGTCATACGTTACTCTTCTTTCGTTGTGACTTTAAAAAAAACAACAACTTTCATTTCTTGTCTTCTGCTGACAACTGTACACGAGATTCATCCAAAGATAGCAGAATGTCGTCTTGAAGAAGCTAGAAAGGTTCGTCAAAAGCAAGCAGACTACATCTCCATAGGAAGTGAGCCGGGTTCTGGCCCCTGAAAAAAAAAACGTGAACAAAAACGAAATCGATAATTACACTTTTACATTCTGGTCATCAGAAGTTTCCAGCAAGTCACATGCAAATGAGGGCCAAAGCTCGAAGCCGATTGGTGGAATCAGGAGATATAGGATGCCGTGGGATGCTAATGTTTCTCCTCTTGTTACTCCATAAGGATGCAATGCGGTTCCGACTCCCCCCCCCCCCTTTGACCCATCCACTCTTCTCTCCTTGTTCTTCAAACTTACATTTGGGGTGATTTGCGGCAGGGGGTGGTGGGGGGTTGGTTGGAAAGAGCAATTGTGTTTTGTATGAGAGCCTTATCTACACGTACAGTTAGATAGATCGTCTGCATTAGAAATATGTCTACATACGCCGCGCGGAGGGGACTAATTACAGAGGAAAGGAAGCATGCACGTGATGGGAGTTGGTAATAAAAGACCGGGCGCTGGGGCGCTAGTGTATATTGCATACCAACCTTTTTTTTAGGTCGAAAAAAAAAATGCCGGGGTGGAGGGGGGGGGGGCTCTCTAAAAAGGGCGCATTTAAAAGTTATGGAGCGGGTAATACGTTACAGCTCTACCATTTTTTTTTTCGAAATGTCATATAGATCTACATTAATGATAGGGGTGCTCTATTTAAATCCCTTCTTAAAGCTTTTCAATATTAAAAAACAAAGAAGAAATGATAATAAAATAAAATGATTAAAGATGACCTCTACTATCTCTACAGTTATCCTACAATATTTCCCCCTCCCAAACCAAAAAAAAAAAAAATTCATCAAAACGTCAGATCAAGATCTTGAATCGATGCAGAAAAGATGTCATTAGAATTTCAACTCCAGACTGCTGTGCTACAGTTCCGATGCGTTAACTATCAATTTTGTAGCTCGTGATTTCTACACTTACACTTACTTTTCGGTCGTAAATTCTTATATCATATATCATTTTTATTCCCCCTTCAAAAAAAGTTCGTCATATGTACCATCTCTGACATTTAATATTGAAATATCTAATAAAGAACTACTTTATGCCACCTTTAAAACCAACCCCACCACCAACCGGTTCTTTGGCAATTTGGCCTTTTTTTTTTGTAATGACACCCCCTGTATTTTAGTAAGCACTTTCCACAGGGTCATCTCAATCCGACACTCTCTGGAATTCTAGATATGATCTCATCTCATCTCTGCCTGTGGTCCCTTCAGCTTCCTCTAGGTGTCTCGGTTCTGAGCAAGTCGCTCCAACTGTCCTCACGTCTTGTCCATCTGCTTGGCATCTGTTTCCAAATCACGGCGCCATGTATCCCTGGGCCGTCCCCTCTTTATCTTTCCTTGGGGGTTCCAGGTTAGGGCTTGCCTTGTTATGTTGGAGGCTCTCTTGCCAAGGGTGTGACCTATCCATCTCCAGCGTCTCTGAAATATATCTACTTCAATGGGGCTGCTGTTTTGTTCTTTGCCACAGTTCCTCTTGCGAGATCTTGTATTGTTAGGTTTACCTTCTTTTTTTTTTGCATCCTTCAATCATAAGGTAAGCAATGTTCTGTGTTACACACAGCACACCACCAGTTTCAGGCCTAAGGGAAAACAACGCCCCTCCTACTCACTACATTATTTGTTTAATATATTCGGTAAAAAAAAAAAAAAGGAAATATCAGTTTTGTTTTCTTAATTTTAGTCGCTTTTTTGGTTTACCCATTTTGAATGTAAAAACAGTGGTACAAAAAATGGAAGTCTTATCTACACACGCACACGGGCGAAATAATTATTATTCCTTGTTCTCTCTGGAAACAAACAAAATGAAGATAGACTCTACCATAGGCATAAATAAATATAGACTGGAAAAAGGAAATAACTTCATGTAACTTGAAAACATGTTTATGTATTGTTGTCGGATTTCCGAATTCTGAAAAGTTGCACGATCTTCAGTCTTAGAGATTAAACAAAAGTACACAAAATTGCAAGTCACAAATTTTGGTTTCATAAAACTCTTTTATATATATGAAATATCTATATTTATCTATGTCTATAGACTCTACTCTAGATCTAAAAGCGGAAATGAAAATACGATATGGCGAAAGTCAAATAAAAAATGAGTTTGACATAGGGAAGAAGAAAGAAAATATGAAAATCCTTTTTTTTGGGGGGGGGGGGGGGCTATTTTTAAAATATGCTCTAGGCCACTTTGGGGAAAAACCGAAAATAAAATATATATAGGTCCAACAGAAAGCTTGCGGTTTTTCGCGAATTGCGGCGCGTACGCCAACAATTAGAATTTTAGCGAATTTATCAGATGTTTAAAGCAAATGTGAGCGAAATTTTTTGTGAGCTTTCTAATAGACCTTTGTATTTTATTTTCGGATTTCCACAAAAGCATAAATTAAAATAGCAAAGACTGTTGATGAGATCTCTTGAAGCTTTGTAATGTGGCCATAGAGTTTCAGTTTGCATTTTTTTGTTAGTGAATATTAGTTCCTTTGTCTTTTGCCTTGAATAGAATTTTATTTAGTTGCAGGCCCGTCCATTCTTTGATGCTGCCTTCCCATAGCTTTCTTTGACTGCCTCTTTTCCTGGTACTGCTCCCTGAAGGAAGGTCTTTGCGATCCCTGAGGAGTTTGTAATTTGGCCACAGCGTTTAAGTTAGTGGTTTGTTTTTTTTTGGACAGTGGTTGGCAAATCATCGTGGGCTTCAAGTGCATAATTGATTCTGGTTCAAGTCTCTTTATTTGTAATGTGACACCTGAGATCTTTCTGCTACTTCGCATTTTGCAGATTATTGTGATTTTCGACTGGTCCTGCTACTCACGTAAACTTCTACTCTGGTTCTTAATCTTCAGACTTGGAGACCAAAAAACAAAAGGCAATTTATATTTATAATTTTAAAAAGGCAATTCATATTTATAATTTTAAAAAGGCAATTTATATTTATAATTTTAAAAAGGCAATTTATATTTATAATTTTAAAAAGGCAATTTATATTTATAATTTTAAAAAGGCAATTTATATTTACAACCTGTGAAGGAAAAAGATTATTTAAATTTATAATTTTTTAAAAAGTCAACTTATATTTATAATTAAAAAAAATAAAATTTACATTTATAATTTAAAAAAAAACCCATCTATATTTCAAATAAAAAAAATAAATTTATAATTAAAAAAGAAGACAAATTATATTTATAATCAACAATCTACCTAAGGCCTGTGTTGAACGCGTATAAGCATTTCAATTCCACAGCTTAGCCGGATCGGATACTTATCTCGTATGGGGGAATGACATGGGCGATCTTTTCTGAAGAGCTTAAGGGAGGACAGAGTGAAAGAGGTGCCTATTAACCTGAAGCGCTAGAAAGATAAATTAACGCTCCAACTTTCCTTCACTGGCATAGAGGAAACAGCTGACAGCGGATGGTCACTGAAAGAAACAACTGGAAAGATCTCATGAAGGTCCTGGGACACACATTTGAGAACCAAAGAAAAACTATTGCCGAAGACAGGCGCAGACGACAAAACGAAAACTTAACATAAAACCCCAGGTGAACAACAGCTTTCTCTGCATCAATTGTAGCAAAATAAGTAGGTCAACTAGTGACTTCAGGAACTACACCCATTCTTAATCTTGAGACTCGAAGTCGATTCGTATATATTTATATAAATAGAGAGAGAGAGAAGCGATTTCTTAGAAAAAGTCAAGTTGATGAGAATGTATCTATATAAACTTGAAAATATACTAAAAATGAAAATGTATTGAACAATGTACAAGTATTAGGGTTAAAACTTTTCACATTTTTTATAACAATTCTAAAAAAAAATTAAATGAAATAAACGGATTAGGGAAGAAAAAACAAAACAATTCACTAAATACAAAGCACATTAAGATTTTCGGAATATCCACTACTGACCAGCTGTCACACACACACGCACATACACACACTTGTACACAAAACGGAAGTGTTAATAGGTTTTTGTGGCTATTTATCTTGAAATAGTTTTTGGGGGGTGGGAAGGAAGGGAGGCCTGGGTGCCAGACTACGTCAGCCACCTAAGGGTGACATTTCTGTTGGGACCAGGTCGTCCGCTGGACGTCTCTTGGCCTACAGTGACCCCATGCTCGTAGGATGATGTTTGTATAGCGTGACTGGTCAGGTCTTTCAGGCTTGCATCTGTCACTCACACTGTTACTGGCTCCTCATAGCCGAATAGAGACAGTGAGAATGAGAGAGGAAGAGAGAGAGAGAGAGTGAGTAATAATAGAGAGAGGGAGAGAGCAAGTGCGAGAGAGATAGGGGAAGAATAGAAGAGTCAGACAGTGGGGATTGAGAGAGAGAGGATATGGAGGAAGGGAGATGAAGAAAGAGAGAAGAAAAGGTTGTGAGAGAGTGAAAGAGATGCGGAGAGAAGGAGAGAGGGGTCATGAGATGGGGAGAGAAATAGTGGGAGAGATTACAAGGAGAACGGGTGGGAGAGACGGAGACAAGAGATGAAGAGAGGAATAGAGAAGGAGAGAAGTGAGAAGGAGAAGAGAAGCAGATTAAAAAAAAAGAGTGGAAATAGTGAGAAAGGACATAGAAAGGAGGGGGGGGGGGGGGAGAGAAATGAATCGGTTTTCTTTTTTTTTCTCTCAAATAAACTCAATCATAACTCTCTTAACTCATCAAATGTCTTTCTAAATAAGCTCCCACCCCAACCTTCCCTAACCTGCTTCCCATAGTTCCCTGGCATGCGCTGTAACAGTAGCCTCTGAAAACTTGACGTGTGAAAAAGGTTGAGATTTATGGATGAGTACAGTTCAAACATGCAACTCAACAACCTGTTGATCTGCTAGTGCCAGTGGCGTAGCAGGGTACCCGTGGGCCCGGGTTCAGGAATGCGAAGTTGGACCTCTCTTATAGTGCGACTGAACCCAAAACTGGGCTCTACTGTATCTAATGAGAGAGTAGCCTACATTTCAATGAAAACAAACTTCTACGCCACACAGTGCACAGGGTACACCTGTGCCTCACAGGGTAAAAGAGAACAATTTCCTCAAGCTTTGGCTCTGTCCTGTCTTGTCCTGTCTTGTCCAGTCTTGTCCTGTCTTGTCCAGTCTTGTCCTGTCTTGGATTGTGTGTGTGTTGTCTACTTCACTTATACTAATGTGAGTCCGAACATATCCAAGGGACACAACAATTAACTCTAACATACTTGATAACTTGTGAAGACTTCAACTAATGTTTATTTACATATGGGGATGATCGTCTTGTCTCTCTGTCCGTCGTTTCAATTAGCAGTCTGTTCACTATCCATCTTTCTACAAGCCCTAGCCATTGTCTTCTTCCATGATGTATTCTGTCTATGTCACAACTCTTACCGTCGCTAATAACAATGCACAATATATATATATTTACAAGACTTACACAATGTCTAAACTAAGCTAAGTCTCTGCAGATCACTTGAAGGGCCAATGTCATTGGTCAACCATGTAACATTTCGGGACACAAAGTCACATGCTGAATCTTCAGCTATTCTGAAAATGCATTGGTCGCCACCTGAAGTCTTCCCACAAGGCTGTTTTGCATCAGCTTCGTGTAGTTAGGAGACTAGGTTTTTTAAAGCACCTTTGTCGAGAAATTAATGTTCAAATTACTGAGTAGAAAGTCGATTGTGGTCACAAGCTCGGTGTCCATGCACAAATGTTTGTGACTTCGAATAATTGGAAGACATATTCTCTATATGTGGGTGATTCTTATATAATCACGTATGTTTTAAAGGCTCAAGCTTACTGGTTTAGTGATAACAGTTCCGCCATGCTCAGTATCTGAAAACCTCCGTTATGTTGATGTGATAAAAAGGGATTTAAAATCAGTGAACATTGATACTGACCATTGGGATGAGATAGCCTTAGACCGCACTAGTTGGAGAGAGATGGTGAACAAGAAAGCTATAGACAGCCAGAAAACATGGGCCTCGACTCTTAAAGAAAAGCGTGCCACAAGGAAAATGGCCAGCTCCCCTACCACCAAAGCGAAAACTACGTTGACATGCATTATATGTGGACGGGAGTGTCTCTCCAAAATAGGGCTCCACAGCTATACGAAAAAGTGTTCGAGATGAACCATAGTCGTTTCACGACTGATGGAGGCCGATGAATGAATGAATGAGTGTTTTAAAGAATAGATTTGTTGTCTTTATAGCGGCCCCCAAAAGGGGAAAAGATGCTATTAGTTTTGTGCGAAATGTCTGTCCGTCTGTCCGTCCGTCCCGCTTAGATCTCGTAAACTAGAAAAGATATTGAAAATCCGACATCACAATATTTTAGACCATTGAAAGTTCTGATGCAACGGCTACTTTTTTTTTTCTGAAAGCGAAAAATCTAATTTTTAAAATCAGTTATGCAAGCAGTTTTTTAATGAGAAAAAGCTAATTAGTATGCATTATAATTTAAACCTAATTTAAAACGAATAGTAATCTTGTAAACTTCATTAACAGGAGCTTTATTATATTCCCCGTTTTTTTCTTTTTTTTTTTTTTTTCCGGATGTTCTTTCTGAAAATATTGAAGCCTGCCTGGGAGGACTTCGGGGGCCGATTTTGAGTTTCTGATTCCACACAAACTGTCTTTGTAACCTTGTCTTATTTAATTTTTATAGGAAATGTCATCATAGGAATCCTTAGGCCACTTTTCTTTACCTCTTTTGTGAACTTTTTATTTATTTATTATTAATTTTTGTTATTTGTACGTTCGCACGTTTCACAAACATTAAATCATAAAGAATTAAAGAGAAAATTTGAAACGGGATTAACCTATACTTAATTACTTTACAAAATGTAATTATAGTAATGAAAAAATATTTAATAGCAAAGACATACTATATAACTATTGAAACCATCAGAGACAGAAAAAATGATACAAGGATTAGCATATCAACTACTAAAGGATAACCAACCAAAATTAAAAGCAAATACACACCAACACTTACACACTAGCACATGCATGACCGCACCCACATACCAAATAGGTACTGAAATCAGATGTGATGAATTATTCAGAGCCACAAATATGATATAAGAATAGCGTATCAAAAACTAATAAATAGCTAACCGGAAATAAAAGTAAACACACAAATATACTTACACATACAGATGCATAACCATACATACACACTCTTCATACATATGTAAACACAAATAAACACACATTTCTTTCCATCTATCTTAAAACAAAAACATAATATTAAATATCAACAACCCCATTTCTGGAATACTGCTCGAGTATTGTACAACCATTTAAAAATCATACTAAATAATTCTCTACCCTAATTGTAATAATTTTCCTAAATGTCAATTCAAAGTAATTAGAATCAAACATTTTATTATTATGTAAAGCTTTGAGCCTGCTAGACCAAACAAGATTTCGATATTCAGATAAATAATCAAATTGAAAGTATTAACCATTTTATTTTTATTTTTCAGTTTTGACAACTTGTTTAAAACAATAGACAAGCACATTGTTGCCACAGTTAGCTTTTAACAAGTCTCTTACAGTATTTTTAACAATTAGGAATAATGGACATTCCAAATATACATGCTTCTCGTTATCAGCATTTTTAAGATGACATAATTTACATTCCTGGACATTTGCTCGTTTTTTAACTATAGGGGTCATCCCAAAGATAAGTGAAGTTATTTCTCTAGCTTTTGGTGTGATATGTTTGCTGTGTAGGTTTCTGAATGTGTCCTCAATTTCTGTCACCCCAAGAACTCTCCCCCACTTGATCCTATTCACTAGGCTTTCATGTAACAGCTTTTTAAGTGTTGTGTATGATTCTTTGGTTTTTGTGTGTATTAAATGCTCATTACCAGGTAAAATTCTTGAGATAGATCTGTAAAATGGATGAGTGGCTGTGCCAAAATAGTGAGGAGTATCATTATGTATTGGAAGAAGACTACTTAATCTTAAACCATAATAGTAAATTGTCAAGGGAAAGTTTGTTGGGTTTCCAACTACTTGACCTACAAATTTTAGCCTTAGCGAATGTATTTTTGTTTTAACATCTTGCAAGTTTATCCCCCCATCCTCTTTGTTTTGAATGAGTGTAGTGTGCTTAATGCTCTTAATAGTGTTTTAAAATATAAAGCTTCTAATTAATTTATTCAGCTTTTTTATGAATTTAGGAGGTGGGCTCTGTAATGTTAGCTAAATAGACAATCTTTGGAATGACCAAACTATTTATCAATACAGCTCTACCAAATATTGTAGAACCTGTGTGCTGATAAAGTTTAATCAAGTTTGTGGCTTTGACAAATATTCTTCCACTGTTCTTTTCAAAATAATGAAGGACTTCAGGTGTAGACAATACCGCAAATCTTGATTTTATCTACACACGGAATGCACGCATTCACAATATGAAATTGAATTTACTGTTTACTCATAAAGTTTTTTCTAGTATTTTAACTAGTCAATATTTATTGTAATATTAAAGAAAGAAATAATACTTAACCAAAACAAAAGCAAATATTATACATCATATAGTACACTTTCACAATGAGTTGACTTACAGATACCTATTGTTATTATTATTATTATTATTAAATAACAAAATCCAGCACGTTAGATTTAAATGAAACGCTGTACTGACAATTTAAGAGTTATCTTCGTTTAATAGATTACATACTACAGTAATAAGATTTTCATGGATTTGTTACTTTGCTTGGTCACCAGAAATGGAATTTAAGAAAAATGAACATGATTTAATTTAAAATAATATAATAACGTGATACTTTTTAAAAATCTTATAGTCAACACATTTCCTTCCATAACTCCTTTGGGCCCCTAGTGGTCGAGGGCACGGGCACAATGAGCCCCTTCGCGCCATGGCTGCTACACCACTGGCTACTGCAAAGCTTGGTATCATAATAATAAGGCATGTCTTCGAGTCCGAAGATTAATGAGGATTGCTGTATTTACCCTAAATACGCAGCCCCAGGTGTGACCTACATGTTTTGCCACATCTAGAGCCGACTAGAGCAGGCATAGCTATTGTCCACTGTCGGTAGATATTGATTTTTGTTTCGCCATCTACGTCTATTCTCGGAGAATCAGAAGAGACGGTGGTGCACGTCTTGCAAGAGTGTCCGCGAGCTGCGGGGAGAAGTATCCAATGGTCAACTAGTTTTGTATGGAAGCTATGAGGCACTACGCCGCAGAGTTCCTTACCAGGGCACTACGGGAGACCTAGGTTTCCATGCCTTGTCAACAATCGGAGTTCATCTCAGTGACTAACCCCGAGCAATCTTGTTTCCTCTATTAATACATTTTAAAATAAAGCTTCAATCTAGAACATGTATTGACGATGTCAGTCTATTTCCATTTCAGGCTGTAACCAACAGGAAAAGAAAAGTTTAAGGCTAGCACTGTAACCAACTATCTTGACTGTCCCCACCGAAGTTTCAAGTTAATACATGAATAAATTTCAAATCTCTAATAAAAATTGCAGTATCTTCATCAGAGCTTGACGTGTCCGGCTTTGGATCGTCAGTTAAAAATTTCATTCACCTTCTCGATATTCTCACACACTATTTCACACACACTATTTCACACATACATGCACACTTTATTAAACATTCTTCTATCACACACATACTCATGCATGCACCTATTAACACACACTTTCTCTAATACACACCTTACAAACATTATCACTCTCTCACAAAGAGGTTGGCTGTCTGGTAGTATGGTATGCGCTCTGGTCTGTCGCCTTGATGATCTTGGGTTCGAACCCCTATCCTTCGCCATCCTCCGCTATCCTCCGCCATCCCCTGCCGTCCTCCGTTATCCTCCGCCATCCTCCGTCATCCTCCGTCGTCCTCCGCCATCCTCTGCAATCCTCCGCCATCCTCCGTCGTCCTCCGCCATCCTCCGCCGTCCAGCGAGAGTTTTGGGGCTAGGATGTCATAATATTAAATACTGAAGGAAGCCCTTTAACTGTAAACCCATGTAGTTGAACCTCGTTAGCCAAGAACAGTAATTCACCAGGGAGAGGCAACTCGGAAACTAAGCGACTACTGACTTGCAGATGATCTGGGGTAATCAAAGGCTATAGTTACACATTAGGAACAGTAATTCACTTGGGAGAGGCAACTCCGAAACTAAGCAACTACTGACTTGCAGATGATCTTGGGTGATCAAAGGCTATAGTTGCACACCAGGTACAGTAATTCACGTGGAAGAGGCAACTCCGAAACTAAGCAACTACTGACTTGCAGATGATCTTGGGTGATCAAAGGCTATAGTTTCACACCAGGTACAGTAATTCACCTGGAAGAGGCAACTCCCAAACTAAGCAACCTCTGACTTGCAGATGATCTGGGGTGATCAAAGGCTATAAGTGCACACCAGGAACAGTAATTTCACTGGGAGAGGCATCTCCGAAACTAAGAAACTACTGACTAGCAAATGACCTGGGGTGATCAAAGGCTATATTACTGAATTTGAACCAAGTAGACAACATAGAAGATATAGTAGTACAAGAAAATGGAATTAAAAAACTATTATCCAACACCAAACCAAATAAAGCGTCTGGACCTGATGGTATTTTAGCTAGATTACTCAAAGAACTAAGCAATGAGCTAGCCCCAGTGTTCAAAATACTCTTTCAGGCTTCACTTAACCAGGGCAGAGTACCAAAGGACTGAAAAGAAGCTAATGTCACCCCCCCCCCTATTTAAAAAAGGAGAAAAATCTGACCCAGGAAACTACAGACCAGTATCACTTACCAGCATCACATGTAAAATCCTAGAACACATAATATGTAGTAACATCATAAACCACTTAGACAAACAAAATGTCCTCATCCATACCAACATGGCTTTAGGAAATATAGATCATGTGAAACACAACTAATAGGACTAATTGATGATTTTTCTAAAGGTTTAGATAATAGTGAATATATAGATGCTATCTTACTAGATTTTTCTAAGGCTTTTGACAAAGTTCACCACCATAGTTTGCTTAAAAATTAAATTATTTTGGCATTAATGGTCCACTGCATCAGTGGATTAAAGATTTTCTGATAGGGAGAGAACAAACTGTAATAATAAATGGCTCTAAATCAACACAGATAACAATAAACTCGGGTGTATCTCAAGGAACAGTCTTGGGTCCACTACTATTTTTAATTTACATAAATGATTTACCAAATTGCATTACTTCAGGAACAAAAGTCAGATTATTTGCAGACGATTGCATAATATATAGAACAATAAATACAACACAAGCACAAGACACAGATATTTTATAAAGAGAATTGGATAAATTACAGAAATGGGAATCAAATTGGAGCATGTCTTTCCACCCAGAAAAATGTCAGTTGTTAAGAGTAACAAAAAACTAAAACAAATTAATTCCACTTATCTTATTCATGGCAAACCAGTAACACAGAAAAAAACGCAAAATACCTAGGTGTTATAATAAATGAAAAACTGTCATGGAATCCACATATCGATGAAACTATAAAAAAATCAAACAAAGCATTAGGATTTATTAAAAGAAATTTCCATAAATCAAATAAGAACATAAAACTAAAATGTTATTTAACCTTGGTTAGGCCAATAATAGAATATGCATCCTCCATTTGGGACCCCTCAACTCAAGAAAACATTAAGAAACTGGAACAGACACAAAATAGACCAGTGAGATTCATAACAAATGAATATTCACATTTGACTAGAGTAACACCTATAGTAAAATCACTAAATTTAGAAAACCTTCAGGACAGAAGACTCAAAAGTAAAGTAGCAATTATACATAAAACACTGAACCATAATCTTCAAATACAAAAACAAAATTCAATAAAATACTCTGAAAGACACAAAGATAAAAGTACATTCCTCGTCCCATATGCTAGGACAAATTTGTACAATTACTCCTTCTTCCCTAGTGCTATTAGAGCATGGAATGGGTTGCCTGAGCTAGCTAGGAAAGCCAGTGACTTGGCAGAGTTTAAGTCGTTGATTAATATGCATGACTAAAAGCATGACGCGTAGGACGTAATCATCTTTTTTGAAGTAACGTCTGTATTGTATAAGATAAGAAGATAAGATATAGGTGCACACCAGGAACAGTAATTCACCTGGGAGAGGCAACTCCGAAACTAAGCAACAACTGACTTGCAGATGATCTGGGGTGATCAAAGGCTATAGTTTCACACCAGGAAAGAAAGCCTGGCTGAAATCGAAGTCAATGGGCCTCCGAGCGCATAACACATTGACACGCAACCTAATCTATGTTGGATGTAACAATACTCAATACCCAAGGAACTCCGATACATGTAAAACAAATAAACATAATGGTACTCCATGGCTCTTACACACACACATATACACACACACTTTTTTCTCACACACACTCAATCTCTAACACATACACACTGACTCTCACACACACAATTCCGTAAATATAAATATGATTTCCAATTTTTTTTTAGAACAAACCGGAGGTTTGGGAGGGGGGGGGGGGGACAAAGTGTGTGTTTGTGACATGGGGAGTGGCGAACTCACGGTATAGAAAATAAAAATAACATGACACACTATTCGTGTATATAGCTGTCGTCTGTTTTAACATTTAGTTTTGCTAATATACATAGTTATGTATCATAGCCTATAGTTTTATGTGTGTGTGTATATAGTGCGCATGTGTAATAAGCAGAGCCGCTTACGAAGACAATGGAAATAATGTATACAAATTATATGCAGCTCCGATAATTTAGTTGAAAACAATCGCAAAACGTATTATCGTTAACAAAATAGGCCCCCAGGGGCGGATCCACGGACAAGTGAATCCCTCTAAAAATCGTTATCTTCCTATAGGCCAGAGGCCGGCATCATCTGTTTTCCCGAAAGCTACCATCAAAGGTCCCATAAATTTGTCATTATAGTAAATTTCTGAGGATGCTATACGCAAACTAGCCCTCGGCTTGGCATCAGTCAAACAGAGAGAGAGAGAGAGAGAATTAGAGAAAGAAAAATAAAAGAGAAAGAGAGAGGGAGAAAGAAGGAAAATAGAGATAAAGACAAAGAGGTGGAAAGAAGAAAGAAGAGAGATAGAGAGATAGACGGAGGAGAAGAGAGATGGAAAAGAGAGAGAGAGAGAGATTGATAAAGATAAATAGAGGAAAGAATGAAAAATAAAAGAGAGAGAGAATATAGAAAAAAGGAAAAAAAGAGAGAAAGAGAGCAAGAAAGAGTGAGAGAGGGAGAAAAAGAAAGAATGAAAAGAGAGAAAGATAAAGATAGAGAGATGTAAAGAAGGAAAAGAGAGATAAAGATACAGACATGTAAAGAAGGAAAAGAGATGTAAAGAAGGAAAAGAGATAAAGATAGAGAGATGTAAAGAAGGAAAAGAGAGATGTAAAGAAGGAAAAGAGAGATGTAAAGAAGGAAAAGAGAGATGTAAAGAAGGAAAAGAGAGATGTAAAGAAGGAAAAGAGATAAAGATAGAGAGATGTAAAGAAGGAAAAGAGAGATGTAAAGAAGGAAAAGAGAGATGTAAAGAAGGAAAAGAGAGATGTAAAGAAGGAAAAGAGAGATAAAGATAAAGAGATGTAAAGAAGGAAAAGAGAGATGTAAAGAAGGAAAAGAGAGATGTAAAGAAGGAAAAGAGAGATGTAAAGAAGGAAAAGAGAGATGTAAAGAAGGAAAAGAGAGATGTAAAGAAGGAAAAGAGAGAGAAATATAGAGAGATGGAAAGAAGGAAAAGAGAGAAAAAGAGAGATGGAAAGAAGGAAAAGAGAGAGAAAGAGAGATGGAAAAAAGAAAAAGAGAGAGAAAGAGAGATGGAAAGAAGAAAAAGAGAGAGAAAGAGAGATGGAAAGAAGGAAAAGAGAGAGAAAGAGAGATGGAAAGAAGGAAAAGAGAGAGAAAGAGAGATGGAAAGAAGGAAAAGAGAGAGAAAGAGAGATGGAAAGAAGGAAAAGAGAGAGAAAGAGAGATGGAAAGAAGGAAAAGAGAGAGAAAGAGAGATGGAAAGAAGGAAAAGAGAGAGAAAGAGAGATGGAAAGAAGGAAAAGAGAGAGAAAGAGAGATGGAAAGAAGGAAAAGAGAGAGAAAGAGAGATGGAAAGAAGGAAAAGAGAGAGAAAGAGAGATGGAAAGAAGGAAAAAGAAGGTGAACACTCTTGACCTTAAGTGAACCAGGGTTAAGAGCAGTCAGTCAATATAGGGAGTTGGTAGCAAGCACTTGATAGAGTCACTTAATATAGTCAGTTGAGTTAGTTGTTTAAAGAAGTTGGTTATAGATTGGTTACTAAGTTGTCATTGTATTAGCCATATTTCTATAGAGGATTAATACTGGTCATTCCTGGATTGAATTGTGTATCATATTCAATATGTGGTGTTATTACTTAAATTAAACTTATTTGTGTCTGCCACATCAAGTGTCATTTCCTTATTCTGTGAATTATAATATGAACCCAATGTCACCACCACGCCTACATAGATAAACCGACAATAATATCACAGCATCAAAACATAACCACAGTGACATTTATGATGTCAAAAATACAGCGGTGACATAAGGAAAAAGAGAGTTAAGCAAAGAATTTTAAAAAAAAGAAAGAGAAAGAAGATAAATAGAGGGAAACAGTGGGAAAAGAGAGAATTAGAGGGATGTCAGGATAAGGGATTATCCAGGAGAGTATCATTTCGATTTATCAGTATTTTTTCTCTGGACAGCTTGTTCGAGCTTCCGAGTGGCGGGAGATAGCTAGTAGAGCGTATGTCTGGTGGTGGAGCAGCTTACACATCCCATACCTGATACTCCGAATATTTTATTTCCAAACAACCCAGGTCTGATAAGTTCGTTGTGGAGGCAATGCGCTTTAAACAATAACATCCACATCGCAATTAGTTTAAAGGCATTGATTCGAGTCCAAAGATTAAGGATAAGTTCAGTTTTTGACCTAACTACGACAAGTCACACTGACACTCAAACAATTCTGATCTCAATATAGGCCCATAGGGAGTTCCCCGTGGTAGCCTATTTGCGATAATAGTACTATTAGCTAGATGCAGCTCCAGTCACCAAAGGGAGTTCCCCGTGGTAACCTATTTGCGATAATAGTACTATTAGCTAGATGCAGCTCCAGTCACTATAGGGAGTTCCCCGTGGTAACCTATTTGCGATAATAGTACTATTAGCTAGATGCAGCTCCAGTCACTATAGGGAGTTCCCCGTGGTAACCTATTTGCGATGATAGTACTATTAGCTAGATGCAGCTCCAGTCATTAAACGTTTATCAAGAAAATTAAAAAAAATAATTTTAAAAAACTTTAAAATATAACAATACTTTCAAATAGAAAAAATACTTTTAAAAGACTAATCCTCTAATTATACATCTAATATAGCGATTGTTTTGCTACGCTATTAATAACTAATGAATGCTAGATTTAAAAAAAAATGGAATATATTTCTAGTCCTCAAGCCAAATTTTAATTAGTTTTTTTTTTTATTTTGAAAAATTATAACGATAAAACTAGTGTAAGGACTGTCAACAAACTAGTAATTCTTTTCCCAAAGAAATATATCAACTGACGAATTTCTAGGAAAATCTTTAGAGCCGTTTTCAAGATCCACCCATTCCGAATGTGCGACTTGAATAGATGTACTGTAAAAATATGTCTACTCAATTTCAAAATAAATGTACATATTAGATTTAATTTAATGTTGTTTAACATTGACAATTATATAAATATCAGAATTGTTTCCTTTACCGTGCCAGGGTGCCGTGTGCCCATTTAACCATTTTAAATCTATTTGTCAATGATTTTTATTTGTTATAAAAACAGTTTTGTAATTGTTGAATAATTGACTGGTCGTTGTGTAAAAATAAAATGTAAAAAAACGACTTATGTTACTGTAGACGTAGAGGCAGTGGGCTGGTACCAAAACGAACTATTCTCGTATAAGAATGATTTATAACAGGGAGAGGGGAGCAATGGGAGAGTGGACAGATTGAGGGGAGGAACAGACGGGAAAGTCGAAGAAAAAAAAAAGAGAGAGAGAGATAAAGAAAAGATGTCGAATGGAAAGAAAGATAAAGGAATGAGGAAGGGCGCAGAAGAGATAAGGGAGGGGGGGGGGGGGTCGTGAGGTCATCGCAACTGTCTTCACTTCATCTTAAGAAGATGCAGAAAAGTTCTTAATAGCAATCATTGGTGACTACATTTATTTTTATGCTAATTTAAGAAACCATTTCTATTCGTCTTTTCTTTTACTCAACCATCACCTTTTTTTTTTTTTTAATTTCGACAGATTATCCTAAACCTAATAATGCCCCTTCCTAACCCACCTTAGGCAGACCCTACTACCATTTCAGCCCAACGTAATCAACACTCTGTATGGGAGTGCTGAACAACTAAAAAGAACAGTTCAGCAGCCAATAAAGTGGCTAGAAGAAGGCATCCACCAGACAAAACGGGATGAGATCGGAATAACAAGAAATTTTATTTATTTTTTTAGCATGCCATCCAATTAAGCGGTTAGTTTGATTAACCAGTGACTGTTCAGCCGGGTTTAACTGTGATAAAATTGTACGACTTTTATGCAAATGCATCTTGACATACGAAAACGATGGACAATATAAAATGGGGATGTTCTAGAGAGTGGCGCTAACCTCTTAAACACCTATATCAGGAGGATAAAGTTCCAAACCCGATGTAGACTAAAAAATTTATATTCGAGATTCGATTCAACAAACAAAGTTAGTTAGTGCAGCATGGAAACCTTTCCCAGATTGTTATGGAATTTGTGTATGTGTTTCTATGGTGACGGTTGGAAGAGTTTAGCGAATGGTTGTGAATGATGCAAGATAGGTGGCAATGTCGACATTGGGTCATAGGACAGACGACTCCAGAACGTGAGACTGAAAGGTTGTGTTATTGTGAGTTAGATTTTGTTTGAAAATAGTATGACTGAAGTTTGGCCAATTTATCTGAATTTAGCCACATGATTCTCTATCTCTTCTATACAAATTACGCAATACACACAGGCTATCACGTGGCTAAATGTTGTTTGTTTACGATTGACGAATGGGGTCAATTTGCAAAATTTAAGTTTGTCCGGAGAACGGAAAAAGGAAAAAAAAAACGTTTACAAAAATAGTTAGGGAAATAACTTGACATATACAGCCACATCTCTCATCAAGTAGTTTTGTTTTCCTTTTTCGATACCAAACAAAACAATTAATACCGATAATTAGTTATGTATTAGGTGAATATTTGTATTGATTCATGTTTTGTTATGTAAGACAGATAATAATGTAACGTGTAGAAATATTGTAATAGACAGACAAAACTGATATAAGCTTTGTACAAATCTGTTGATGCAGCGTTACACATTGAGAAAAAAGTCAAGTAGGCGCCATTATCTTGAGTAGTCGTTGGAAAGGATTTTATTCAGCGACCAGGCGTGGATCGGGAACTCTTCACTCCAAGTCCTGTCTGAAGTTTCAACAATGGTAGTGACCATTTGTGGGTTTGGTTGTACCATATGCGTGCTGCACCGTATGGTAGTGACCATTACTGGGTGGGGTTGTACCATATACTTGCCACACGTAAACCCCAGTCCTGGGTCTGCTAGCTACAAGCTGCGGAATGCAGCGCAAAACCAAGGGGCATTTCTTCAGATTCCTATTCCGCCTCCGCTACCATTTAGTCTAAGAGGCGACACTTCAGCCACGGGTCTCTGATGACGGCTCCATGCGTGGAACGGCATGTCGGAGTTGTTGGACTTTGGTTTCAGGGTCTCTGTTCCATCCTCACCAAAGTTAACGCCACAGAAGCCTGGTTTGCTGTCATTGGTCTATCTAGTTCCACAACAATAGACGTTTCCACGGAGGCGCAGTGATGAGAGTATGGGAGCTGGAATCCTCAAATACACAAGAGAGTTTATTAATCGCTTTCTTGAGGTTCTAAGACTTCTCAAGTATTCTAGATTGAAAAATGTAGACTTCATAAGAAATTGAAGCGCTGAAAACAAATTTAAATTTTACGGGTCAATGGGTCAAGTATTGACATCCACCCTTGCAGACAACGCGAGAAAATAAAATCACGATTCCAAGTAATCTTTAAGAAGGAATCGATTCTTATCTATATCGTGAAGAGGGAAAAAAGAATATAATGTAGTAATCGGTATCGAAGTACAGCGCAAGTATAATACGTAAATGTAATTTGATAACATTTTTCTCTTTCAATGCCTAGATTTCGGATGTATCTCAATGTTGAAGGTAAAAGTAGGTTAGATCTAGCCGAGACCAATAGTAATGGTAGGCCTTAACACTGACCTGTGACGTAGCAGCAAGTGGGCAATGGAGATTAATGGCTCCTTGCCAAGTCGCATAGACCTGTGACGTGACAACGAGCTATTGGTCTCCAATGCTCACACATTGCGACGTTGCAGGCCAGTGTTCAGGCTTATAACGATTGGTCTCGATCTGGCCAGGAGCGCAGGACTGGATTTATACTTGATAAGGTCCTAAGCTATTTGAGATATGGGGCCCATTTTTTTCGTCAAGATATGTGTCAGTCCCGAAAATGATTTAATACTTAAGACTTTAAGAGGGTTAAACCGTTGTATAGATACTAGAATGGAATAACACTTGTTGAACTTTAAATCTTTATTATTCATAACAAATTCAATAGGACAATCATTTTTTTTTAAGGTGGCGCAAGAAAAGGGGGGCCCTGGAGGAGGAAGAATGTGGTGGGCCTAAGCCATGACATGTGTTGTTTATACGTAAATCCATCACTGCCGAAATGGAAGGTATTCATTGTAGTGATAAATTTAACTCAATCTAACTATATCCATTTAAATTTTTCACATGATACCACTTGGGCTGCAATTAGTCCACTATTTAATTATTTTTTTTAAAAGAAAGTTTCTGCCTGTCAATGCTTGGACCTTTTTTTGCACGATTTGGGGGGGGGGGGTAGGGGGAGCATTGATTCAGCAGCAATTTCTCCCCTTACCCATCATAACCGCATCCGGCTATCCTTCCACATCGACCCCGGAACCGCCGCGTGCCTTTGACTACATTGAAACGTTCCGGATTCCTGTCTACCATCTATAGATGCATAGAAATATCACCCTAGAGAAGATACCGTCACAGCCAGTAGCCAGATTTTTTTTGTTCAGATCTGTTGCCAACCAAATGAATATTTATGAATTTGATTTTTGCTGGTTAATAATTCATAGATTTGGGACAGTAGCGGTCTCGGTAGTAGCGGAGGGGACTTTTGATATGGTATATTTAGTCAATTTTTTTTTTTGAGAGTCATCGAAGAGGGAACGATGCCAGTTTTACGTAAAGTTTTAGCGTCCTGAATGGTATAGCAGACGTAAGCTGGAATGAACAAAAAAAACAGGATTTAAGAAGCCACGAGCACAGACATATGTTTCAGAAAATGTCTAGATCAATAAAATAACATTGAAAAAAGGGGACCTCATAAATAAGTGGGGGGGGGGGGGGGCAATTTTTGATAAGTAAGTTAATAACAGAATGTTTATGATTAAACTTATTGATACGAAAAAGAAAGTTTTTAATGAGCGTAGCTTTCTCTTGGAACATTAAAAAAAAATAAGCTAAGAGCCAATCAGACTACGATGTCTGATAAGTTTACCAAGAGCTGATTTTGTTTTTGTACCACAGATCTACATTTATAGAATGTAGCACCTTAGAAAGTCGTTTATTATAATAGGAACCATTTTTCCCTTCTTTAATTTGTTACAGTTGGAATCTGCCAACATTAGAATGGGCCTCATTCACCAATCGTAAACAAACAACATTTAGCTACGTGACAATATTGATAAAACAACGGAAAAAAACTGTCACGTGGTAGCCTGTGTGTATTACGTAATTTGTATAGAAGACATACAGTGGTGGCTAAAGGTTGCTTGTTTACGATTGGTGAATGAGGTACATTGGTTGAAAGTTTAATTGTGTTACATGAGTCTATTGTTATTAGAATCAGTTGCTATTTTAATATATGAACACCAACCACAATATTTTGTTATTTGAGTCTGTTGTTGTTTGAATCTGTTTCCATTTGAATCTGCTTCTGTTTGAATCTGTTTCTATTTGAATCTGTTGGTATTGGAATCTGTTTCTATTTGAACCTGTAGCTATTTGTATATGTTGATATTTGAACCTATTGTTCTTGAATCTGTTGCTATGGAATTTGTTGCTGCTTGATTCGAATTTTTTCCTAGCATTTAGAATAAGTAATGCGCCTTTATTTCAGTGTCAATCTTAGTTTTTTTTTGGCTGTCTTTTTGTATTTGTTAGTTGGGGTTCAGTGTTTTATTTTATAATATTGCTACTTTATATGTACGAGTGATTCTCTTTATGGTCCTACTCTAGTCAAATGTAAATATTTGTTTACTACAAAACTCACGTCTCTATTTTGCATCTGTTGTAGTTTTTTTTCTGTGTTTACTTGAGTTGATGGATGACAAATGAACAGAGGCGGACTGGCTATATGGGCATTCGGGCAAATGCCCGATGGGCCGGTGCCCAAATGGGCCCGTAGGACGACCTAAAGGGCCTCATGAGATCAACTATGGCACGTATTAAGTTGTTAAAGTTTTTTTGATATTCTCTTATAAAAGTAGCACTCAGAGCGTCTTGATTACAATAAAATCGTTTACATTGTAGGTACTAAAATACTAATTTAACACATTTTCCAAAATAATGTAATAGCCTACATTTTATCTTATCTTATCTTATTTTATATAATACAGACGTTACTTCAAAAAAGAAGATGATTACGTCCTACGGGTGATGCATTTAGTCATGCATATTAATCAACGACTTAAACTCTGCCAAGTCACTGGTTTTCCTAGCTAGCTCAGGCAACCCATTCCATGCTCTAATAGCACTAGGGAAGAAGGAGTATTTGTACAAATTTGTCCTAGCATATGGGACGAGGAATGTGCCTTTATCTTTGTGTCTTTCAGAGTATTTTATTAAATTTTGTTTTTGCATTTGAAGATTATGGTTCAGTGTTTTATGTATAATTGCTACTTTACTTTTGAGTCTTGTTCTGAAGGTTTTCTAAATTTAGTGATTTTACTATAGGTGTTACTCTAGTCAAATGTGAATATTCATTTGTTATGAATCTCAGTGCTCTATTTTGTGTCTGTTCCAGTTTCTTAATGTTTTTTTGAGTTGAGGGGTCCCAAATGGAGGATGCATATTCTATTATTGGCATAACCAAGGTTAAATAACATTTTAGTTTTATGTTCTTATTTGATTTATAGAAATTTCTTTTAATAAATCCTAATGCTTTGTTTGATTTTTTTATAGTTTCATCAATATGTGGATTCCATGACAGTTTTTCATTTATTATAACACCTAGGTATTTTGCGTTTTTAGTCTGTGTTACTGGTTTGCCATGAATAAGATAAGTGGAATTAATTTGTTTTAGTTTTTTGTTACTCTTAACAACTGACATTTTTCTGGGTGGAAAGACATGCTCCAATTTGATTCCCATTTCTGTAATTCATCTAATTCTCTTTGTAAAATATCTGTGTCTTGTGTTGTTTTTATTGTTCTATATATTATGCAATCGTCTGCAAATAATCTGACTTTTGTTCATGAAGTAATTCAATTTGGTAAATCATTTATGTAAATTAAAAATAGTAGTATACCCAAGACTGTTCCTTGAGGTACAGCTGAATTTAATGTTATCGGTGTTGATTTAGAGCCATTTATTATAACAGTTTGTTCTCTGCCTATCAGAAAATCTTTAATCCACTGATGCAGTGGACCATTAATGCCAAAATAATTTAATTTTTAAGCAAACTATGGTGGTGAACTTTGTCAAAAGCCTTAGAAAAATCTAGTAAGATAGCATCTATATATTCACTATTATCTAAACCTTTAGAAAAATCATCAATTAGTCCTATTAGTTGTGTTTCACATGATCTATATTTCCTAAAACCATGTTGGTATGGTGTGAGGACATTTTGTTTGTCTAAGTGGTTTATGATGTTACTACGTATTATGTGTTCTAGGATTTTACATGTGATGCTGGTAAGTGATACTGGTCTGTAGTTTCCTGGGTCAGATTTTTCTCCTTTTTTAAATAGGGGGGGGGGGGGGTGACATTAGCTTCTTTTCAGTCCTTTGGTACTCTGCCCTGGTTAAGTGAAGCCTGAAAGAGTATTTTGAACACTGGGGCTAGCTCATTGCTTAGTTCTTTGAGTAATCTAGCTAAAATACCATCAGGTCCAGACGCTTTATTTGGTTTGGTGTTGGATAATAGTTTTTTAATTCCATTTTCTTGTACTACTATATCTTCTATGTTGTCTACTTGGTTTAAATTCAGTAATATGTCTTTGTCTCCTGGGGCTGAGAATGCTGATGCAAAGTATTTGTTTAGGATGTTTGCTTTAGTTTCATTATCATTATGTATTATGTTATGTTCATCTTTTAATGGCGCTATGCCTGTTGTTTCCATTTTCTTAGACTTAATGTATGACCATAGGTTTTTGTTGTTATCTTTAGATATTACATTGTTTATGTATTCACTCTGCAGCTGTCTGCTTACTTTTGGGGTTAGGTGTTTAATTTTTATATACTTTTTGTAAACTCTTTCTGCCTTAGTTTCATTAAATTTTCTATATAGGTTTTCCTTCTGTTTACAAAGCTTCTTTAGTTTATTATTAAACCAGTATTTATTTATTTTGTTTAATGTGTACTTAGTTGGTATATGATTTTCTATAATGCTTTTAAGATGGTTTTTTAATGAAATTCCAGAGGTCATCGACTGGTTGGTTAATGTCTTTTTCTAATAAGAATGTCTGTTGAAAGTTTAATGCAGCTTGGTGTAGTTGTGTTAGGTTACATTTATTCCAGAGTAAGATTTTTCTTTTGGGTTTTGAATTGGCTACTGCTTTTATCTGACTGTATTTTTTTGATCTCATGGTCTGATAGACCAGGGATAATATCATAATTAAATACAAATCCAGGTCTGTTGGTTAAGAAGAGATCTAATGTGTTGTTTAATCTAGTTGGCTTTTTAATGATTTGATCTAAACTTAGGTTGTGTAAAGTTTCTATGAAAAGCTCATTTATGTCCTTAAGGTTTTGGTGTTTATCTATGGTTAGTGTTTTCCAATTTATATCAGGTAGGTTGAAATCACCCATAATCCAAAAAACTGCATTTTTATTTGTCTCTTTAAGTGTAGTAATCTGATTACATAGTTCCTGCATGTATTCTAAACTAGCATTTGGTGGTCTGTAAATGCTGCCTATTATTAGGGATGTTGAGGTGGTATTAATTTTACAAAATGTTGATTCTATATTTTTTGAGTCCGTAGACAGTGCTACTGTAGACTGCATCCTTTTAGGGCCTACACACTTAGCGATGAAAAAGCAACATGAGGCCTATATTTCTTATAAAGCTATAGATCTAGAGCTTGCGTACAGGTATTGATACTTTATTAAACTTAACATAATGATTTTGAGGAAAGGTACGTCTATAATTGGAGGCCCATCGTATGATATACAATTTATGGGCGGTGTGTATAGAAATTCCTGGGCCGATTTTGACACCCAAGTCCGCCCCTGCAAATGAATATTTTAGTATACTCATCTCAAGCCTCTGTGCACTGCATGTTAATACACAAATATTTACACCCCTTGAAGGTATACAATAACTGCATGTAATCATTCAGTTTTCTATATTTGATTCTGCCAACGTTTATGTAGAGCTTTCAACTGATTTGATGGCTTTGTTTAATATTTGGCTGTTTATCCATTTGAAATGCCAAACTGGCAGAGCAATAAGCAAGCGACCTGGCTCAGTTTATTCTGTTTTCATCGTGAGATTAAACTAAGCGGCACATATCTCGTCTGCCTTTAGACGTCAGATAAATTTGTCATTCAGCGGAAACGCGCAAATTTTCTGGCTTCATCCTGGTGTGATGGGTTTTGACATCTTCCAGAAAAAGTTTGGAAAAAGTGGGAGCGCATTTATATGGTGCTACCTGTCACGGTGCTACCTGTCTTAAAAAAACGTTTGTCTTTCTTTTATTTTTAAACCGTTATCTTTGACAAGTTTTTTGGAATGGATTTCTTTTTTATATGATAAGAGACAGGATTTTGGCGATATTTTTATTTTGAGATGATATGGTTTCTTACTTCCATTTCAAGATTAGTCATTGCTAAAAAAAATGTAATGAGGATGCGTTGAACAAATCTTTGGATTGGAATGTCTTTAAAAAAAAAAAAAGACATCTTCTGAGAAGACCTTGCCAGGTTGTCAGTGTTGTATGTAGTATCATTTCAAACGTAGGCCAACGAACCTGTTTTCTGTTGACTTCTTTGTCTGAGGAAAAAAATAAATACACAATTTTGAAGAGAGTTTCTTTATTGTGTTACATGTGTTTTATTGAAACGTAGTTTAGAGGATATGTTTTGTACATGATTCTAGAATAGACTAAAATTTTGCGACTGGGATATAAGGCAAAGGGCGCCCCCGTCAGACTTGGCGAGTCAAAGCTTGAAGAGTTGGACAAGTTCACATACCTTGGAGGCATCATAACAAATGATGTGGATGCCTACCATGATGTAGCGTGCAGAAAAGGAAAGGCAGGGAGCATTTTCCAAAGACTGCAGCCTATTTGGACAAGCCAAGCCATTGCACTCGAGACAAAAATACACTTTCTCAAACAATTGTCATCCCAACAGCAACATATGCATGGAAGTTATCTGTCAAAATCGAGAAAAGACTAAGTTTGGCTCAACAAAAATGGCTGAGACGGATTTTGGGAGTCAGTTACACAGATCGGGTCTCAAACAAGGAAATCCTATGCCGAACTGGGAGTCGAACACTAAGTGAGGTTGTGACAGAGCGTCGCATGAGGTTTGCGGGACATGTTCTCCTACAAAATGAACTACGCATACCAAGAGTCGCGATGACATGGTGGTCAATACTAGGAAAGCAAACAGGGACTCCTCGTATAACTTGGCGCCACACCTTCATAGAGGTCCTCAGAGGAGGAGGCTTCAGACCTAACCAGTGACAGATCTTCGTGGAGACGGCTTGCCGCCCAATGCGCCGAACGGTGCGGCAGGACCTAAGTCCAAAGGAGATTTTCATGGTAAACTAAATAATGTCAAGAACCTTAACATGAAAACCACCATTGATGCCAACTAATAGCTAAAGAAGTGAGTTATAAGTTTAACAATATCTCGGCTATAAGTTTAACAATATCTCGGCTATAAGTTTAACAATATCTCGGCTATAAGTTTAACAATATCTCGCTATGTGTCAGCTGATCTTCGTTCAATCTCATTTATTATAATTTTTTTTATAGCTTACCAACACAGCCTTTTTTTTATGTACACCTGATACACCAAAAAGCTAGCTACTTGATACTTGAAAATCTCTAACTGATAAACTAGTTTTACGATAAAAGTTTTAATTTTTTAATTTTTACAATATCTCAATGCGTATCAAATATATATTACCACTAGTTGGTTGCCTTTAAATTAGTTTCAAGTGATAGATATCAAGTCTAATGCGTCCTTACAATTGAAATTATTATTAGCTATACATGGAAAAGCTTAGTAAATTACATTTTGCAGTGCTAACAAATGCATAAAAAAAAACAACAACTAGCTTTCAACACTTGCTTTATTTCGTACGCCGAATACACCAAAAAGCTGGCTATATATACTTTCCACCATGTATGAAAATCTCCCATTTTAAGTGGAAAAAAGTCCAAGTGTACGTGTGTGTGTGTGTGTGTTTCTTCTCACACTTCCTGCAAGGCTTTAAGAAATGGGTTTAAATATGGGTCAGGAGGTGAGAGGTGACCCTGTCAATGTTACTGTTATAGCAACAAAATAAACCCAATTTTTAAACAAAATACACGGTCTTTATTATGACATCCATTTTTTTGTTTTTCTTCTAGATTAGTAGCTGTCTATGGAATGAATAATGGGTACGCGGTGGCTGAGTGGTAACGCTTGGCTTCAGAACCGATGATCTCGGGTTCGAATCTCGGTAAAGACTTGGGTTTTGAATTTCGGTATTTTTAAAACCTGAGTACCTGACATTACTTGGGGAAAAAAGTAAAGGCGGTTGTTCGTTGTGCTGGCCACATGATACCCTGGGCAACGGAAAACAGATGACATTTAGATCATCTGCAAATCAGATCGCAAGGTTCTGAAAGCGGCACTTTTTACAAAGCTTACTCTCTCTGTCTGGTCCTGGCCCATTGTTTATCCGTTATTTCTTCTGTATTCCATTCTCAAAACATTGTACAATTATTAATTACTTTTAACAATGTTAGAAGCAAAATAATAATAATAACAATTAATTAATTAATTTAGTTTGATACTGATTTATATGTGCAATATCCACAGTACTGAGATTGATAGATATGGTTATAAAAATACAGTTCTTGTTTTAGATTCGCTTTGCTTTTTATTTTAACCATTAAAGTGCTGAGCTTTTTTTAACACTGAGTACATACAGAATGGAATTACAATTCTAATGTTAAGACTGGTTTAGAGTCTAAACTACCGCACGCGTCTTAAGGGTTAAAAAGTATGTTTTAATTATGAAATGTTAATAGTATGTTTAACATGAAAGCAGTGCGGACAAGAAAGCAATATGAGCAGAGAGGGTGTCCTGATCAACTAACCACTGAGGGGGTGTTCTGATCAACTGATCACTGAGGGGGTGTCCTGATCAACTAACCACTGAGGGGGTGTCCTGATCAACTAACCACTGAGGGGGTGTCCTGATAAACTAAACAATGAGGGGTTGTCCTGATCAACTGACCACTGAGGGGGTGTCTTGATCAACTAACCACTGAGGGGGTGTCCTGATCAACTAACCACTGAGGGGGTGTCCTGATCAACTAACCACTGAGGGGGTGTCCTGATCAACTAACCACTGAGGGGGTGTCCTGATCAACTAACCACTGAGGGGTGTCCTGATCAACTAACCACTGAGGGGGTGTCCTGATCAACTAACCACTGAGGGGTAGTCCTGATCAACTAACCACTGAGGAGGTGTCCTGATCAACTAACAACTGTGTCTAGCCATTGTGCTAGTCACGATGCTAGGGTTACCAAGACTCAAAAAGACATTTATTTTATTGTCGCAGGGACGGATTTAAGGGAGGTCAGACGATGTGACTGCTCCGGGGACTCCGCAAGAAAAGGGCCTCCTCAAAAGAGATAAATATATCCAAATTTCGAAGGGCCAGAGACTTTTTTTTCCCCTAACATTGTTTGTTTCGCATTTTTTACGGCTACCGAAAATGTCGTGGTTAAGAAGTGTACGCTTGTAGCTTGCTCGGAAGAAGTCAATACAGCTCCTTATTTCCGACAATGCGTCTACCAAGGGCTTTGCCCTCCACAAACACACATTTTTTTCCCCACTTTTTAAAATTAAAATGTACATATTAAATATTTTTCTAACAAAAATTTAGATAACATTTACAATAGCCTTTTCTTTCTTCTAAAATGTAACATGCTATTTAGATTTAAGTATTTTCATTCATAAGTGAATCATCTATTCATATATTTCTAAAATTGTAGGGGCCTCCACAAAAACCCAGCCCCAGGGCATCAACATGCTTAAATCCGGCCCTAGATTGTCGCACGACAATTCGAATTTTTTTCTTTTTTTTTAAAGATAGAAATTTGAAGCCCACAAAAGAGTGGTCTAATGGGGCATAAGCTCAGATAACCTCAACCCTACTGAGTCAAGTAACGCCCCTTTATTTGTTTTGCTTTTGATGCAGGCTATGTATTCCAGGCAATTATTTCAATGAAAATTGTATATTTGAACGGTGCTGTTTTGGGTCATCGCAGGCCATCGATTTTAAATTAGAGGCGTCCAGAGATAAGAACTTTGAGAAAGCGTGTAAGTAAATCAATCAGTCTAAAGTACTCCACGAGGGGAAAGAAGATATAAGATATGCCCTTAAACTCAAGAACAAGGGTATTTTAAAGTCTGAATCATTATTACAAGAGTTATATCAACTCACTCCCGGGCATGCTACCCTGCCTCATAGTGGCGCCCAGGTGGAAACGATCGTAGGAGGATACGATTATGCTAAAGGGTAGCAAAACAAGACTCCCGTGGAGGTGCCTAAGGGGTTGCGAAAGCATCCTCAGAGCACTGTGCGGAGTTGTAAAAAAGCTCCCACAACCTTGTCACAATCCAGGCGCCGTTCCTCAAGGGGCCATTACATAAATGGCGTGTCCTGCACGGTTAGCCTAGTATAGAAAAGGAAAATGGCAGGTGTCCCTGTGCACGCGGTCTCTGGCCGCGAGTCTGACACCCCGCCAGACAGAACAGTGTACACTGTTCTCATTCAGGCCGGTGAAAGGGAGCTCTTGTTCACTTTTGCTGCCCTGGAATTCCAAGAGCCGAAAGCTCAACTCTCCCTGACAGTTTCAAGAAGAAGAATATCAACTCACTGTGTATGTCTGGCCAAAAGTTTGTAAATGTTATTTCTCCAACACCCAATCTTGGTCACATCTAGCAAAAATTTTACACAATTATTTCTTTTACCTAACAACACAATAATAAATTTTAAAAAATACCAATTAGTTAATTAACTATTAGACAAGCATCCTGCTCCATCTCCATCCAGCAATGTAGTCTGAGGAAGCACCGTTAGCTCAGACAAGAATTTTCCTGCATTCTGAGCTTTTTAATTTCTTTCTCTGGCGTCTGCAACGCATTTTTTTCCCAGTAGTAAGAAGACCCATGGGACAAGTTTAGATAATCCTAGTGATAAACCTTGCCTCGAAGTTTTTAGTTTTTGTCACTCAAAGGTCGTCAACATAACACTTGATAGACTTTTAACCATTCTGAGAAATGCTCTACTTTGAAGATGAAATGACGTCTCTAAAATTAATAACTTAATTTCCTACAAATTTGTAATAATGTCGTTTTTATCTGATTAATACTAAAATATAAAATAACTCATATGGAAAAACAAAGAAATACTACATTTGTCCCCCCCCCCTTTTGTAAGCACGTAACATTTAAGACATTTGTATCAATATAAAAAATATATAGACTAAAATAAAATATAATGATCTAGTTTACTACACCTTTTTTTATGTGTCTGCTTTTGCCAGGATATGTTTTTTTTTTGTCTAATTATGGTGTAACCGGGTGCATATATATATATATATATATATATATATATATATATATATATATATATATATATATATATATATATATATATATATATATACTCATTCCACTTACGATGCCTTCGAGGATCTTGAAAATAACATGGAAAGAAAGAGAGTGTAATACTGAGATCCTCGCGAGAACGGGCCTTCCCAGCATCTTTACGGTCCTCAGGCAACGCCGCCTGCACAGGCTTGGACATGTTCGCCGGATGGAGGACAATCGCATCCTGAAAATCATTCTGTGCGGGCAACTTGCGTCTGGCTAAAAAAAAAAAACTGGTCGCCCCCACCTCCGTTATGTTGATGTGATAAAAAGGGATTTAAAATCAGTGAACATTGATACTGACCATTGGGATGAGATAGCCTTAGGCCGCACTAGTTGGAGAGAGATGGCGAACAAGAAAGCTATAGACAGAAAACATGGGCCTCGACTCTTAAAGAAAAGCGTGCCACAAACAAAATGGCCAGCTCCTCTACCACCAAAGCGAAAACTACGTTGACATGCATTATATGTGGACGGGAGTGTCTCTCCAAAATAGGGCTCCACAGCCATATGAAAAAGTGTTCCAGATGAACCATAGTCGTTGTACGACTGAAGGTGGCCAATGAGATATATATATATATATATATATATATATATATATATATATATATATCAACATATGGAGCATGATGGGCGTAGCCAGGATTTTTTTTTGGGGGGGGGGAATTTTTTTCTCCCCCCGCGAAAAAAAAATTATATGTATGTATGTGTGTGTGTGTACATAATTTCTATTACATTATGACCCTTCATACTTTCGGAAGACGTTTATTGGGCCCTAGAATATGTTCTTCCTGGAGTTAGTGGGAAAATTGTAGACTCCCCTACATTACCAGCAAAAGGGGTCTGGGGAAGCACTATCAGCTCTCCCAAAGTGGTGCGAAGCCCCGCCGCCAAGCACTATTTTTGGTATTGAAAGCCAACAAAATACATATTATGAGGTATCTACAGTGCATTTTCCTGCTATTAAAATGTTTTATTTCAAAAACCTAATGTGCTATTCTTACTGACTTATGCCCCCCCCCCCCCCCCCCCGCGCCGTTCGGCGCATTTGCCGTCAAGCTGCTTCCACAAAAATCATTCACTGGTAATGTCTGAAGCCTCTTACCATCTGCTCTGAGGACCTCCATAAATGTGTGGCGCCAAGTTGTACTAGGATGTCATCGCAACTCTTACTTTGCGTAATTCATTTTGTCGGAGAACAAGTACCGTTTTATCGTTTTATGTTGGGGGGTTTTCAACTTAAAAATCTCTTTAGTTGTTTTTCTTTTTTTTTTAAATTCAAAACCCCATTTAGCTACGGTCATAGAATTTGGAAACTGTAGTTTGCTTTAGAATAATATATGAAGATAGAGGTTTGCCACCTTAAAACAAACGCTCTGTAAGGAGATTTTAAACTCAAAACCATCTGGAGGGGTTTTAAACTTTAAAAAAAAATCATCTGTAGGAGAGGTGTTTAAACTCAAAACCCCCAATTGACTTGGCTACGCTTGAATAGTTTTAGTGTGTAATTTGCTTTTTTCATATTGAAGAGGTATTGTTTAGCATCAAACCCCTCTGAAAGGGTGTTTAAACTCAAAAAACCCTTTTGTCAACGCTCATAGCATTTTGAGTGCGTAATTTGCTTTTTTTTAACATTGAAGATGTATATTTTAGCTTCAGACTCCGCTGGAGGGAAGTTTAAACTCAAAACCCCTTTAACTACACTCATACAATTTTGAGAGTTTGCTTTTAATATTAAAGAGGTATTTTTTACCTTCAAAACCCCACTGTAGTCAAAACCCATTTCGCTCATAGAATTTTGAGTGTAATTCGCTTTTTTTTATATTGAAGAGGGGGTTTATCGTAAATTTTAGAGGGAGTTTAAAAAATAAATAATTAATTAACTGTGCTCTTGGAATTTGGGGATGGTCGTTTGCATTTTGTTTTGTTTTGTTTTATAGAAGAGGGGGATTTAACTACATAAACCCCTGATAGGGGGTTTAAACTCAAACCCTTCCTGGTAGGGGGTTTTAAAGTCAAACCCCCCTGGTAGGGGGTTTTAAAATCAAAATCCCCCAGGTAGGGGGTTTTAAACTCAAAAACCCTGTGATGGGGCAAGTTATGGTTTAGTATTAAAATCTCACCTAAAATAAGCAAAATCAAAACAAAAATTTAGTCACTAAATTCCGTTCCCCCAACCCACCCCCGGCTACGCCCATGATATATATATATACGTGTGTGTGAATTCGTTTGTCTTAATTTGAACAATAACTGCCATCCAATATTTATTATCACTTCGCTCCCCGGGCAGCGTTTGGATTAGGTCTTGTAGTTAATACTATTACCTTACAAACTACTGTTACAAAAGTTTTACTGCTCTATAAACAGAAACAAATATCTCTTTAGAAAAAAAATATCAATAATGGAAAAAAAATGCATTCCCCCCCCCCCTTCCTGTCGTTAAATTTATTTCTAATATCAAATTTTATATTTAATGTTATCAGTTGTCACCATAGCAACGTGATAATCACGTGGTCTGGCCCGGACGTGTCCCAGCTGTCACCATTCCACTTCCTGCTGTGCGCATAGGATTCCAGGCAACATCACGGGGTCAGGCGTGCTGGGGGATCATGTTTGGTGGCCGGGGATGGAGTGGGGGTGGGGGGGGGGGGGAGGACCGCGGGTCTTCTCCCCGCCACTTTCCATGCCACATGACATCTGCTACTCAAACGATAAAAGTTGTATTTTTAGCCTTTTTTTGGTTTTAAAGAAAGTAACTTAACCTAATGCCTCTCAGTGACTCTCACACAAGTGCCTCATTGAGCTTTTGACACCATTAAATGAACCAACTTTATAAAAGATGTTGAAATACAAAATATAAAGTTTGATGAGGGGTTTTCTTTGTCGTTGTTGTTTCCCCTGTGATACTATTTGAAGTCAGGTAGAAAATGTGCATTTTATTTTAAAATGTGTTTTCGCGATGGAGAGAGTTCATTAACATGGTTAGTTACGTTTCCACAGAATTCGAATGGGCCAGCTGGATATGAGACATATAACTTAAAACATACACAGGCAGGAACCCGAAATCTTTACACATATTTAACCAAAATCTAACAAAGTGCAATAAAAATTGACCTTGACAGAGGAAGGAGACAAAATTTGGACCATAATCTGACCCACTACAATGAAGCTGGACATTAAGACGCAATCTTGACAAAATCTGACCCATAATCTAACAAAGTACAATAATGATGGGCCGAAGACCCAAAAAAAATCAATTCGTTTTACTTTATTGATTTCTCTGTACGATAAGAGCGTGGAGGGGAGGGGGGCAAGTGGAGGCCTTTAATAGCTTCCCAGGTCTGCAGACTTTAAATTATATGGTGTTATTGATTAGTCTGATCAGTTTTCATTGCCTGACTACAGTTTTGTAGTTACACATATTTTGAGGCCTGGAACTGGTCTGATTTGTATGAACTTTTGTAATTAAATTTCTAAGAAAAATTAAATCATTTTTTTTTATATTTGTTGTAAATTAAAACAAACTAATAAAAACAATTTGGCTCATTTTGGTTTAAAGAAAATTGAATTAGGCTTAAATTGCTACCTAATTACAGACTGTCTTGACCTTGGTTTGTTGATATTATTATTATGTTAAAAACGAACTAATACAAGAAAATACTTTATAAAAACAAAGCTTATATTAAGTGTATCAGTTAGTTTGGATCATTCGTGCAATTAAAGTTTCAGTAGATTTAGCCTAACAATAATAAATAAAACCTCCTCTAGAAAAAAAAAACTATACCGAGAACTGCTACTCAATTCATCACCGATCTGGGATCACTGATCTGAACCTTTCGACATGAAACATGAGAACGAAGAAGAAGAAGACCGTCAAAGTAGATGTATATAGAAACACGGGTGAACTGATCAGTTAGACAAGTTCTAACTCACTGTTTTGCTGTCCAAAAGTCTCTCGCTCTCTCCTCCCCTTCTTTAGCATGTACACATCTCTTTATTCCCTTAAACTACGACATACCACTTCGAAATTTCATCAGACTCTTTTAAGCCTACACAACCAAAGACATCCGCCGTCTTTCTCGTTGCCCCATCAGAATAAAACGAATTTACATTTCTTAACAGTCTGTTGAACAAGGTAGGTAATAACATCTACAGAGAATAAGTTGTGATGAATGTTACTTGTTTTTTTTTTAAAGGAAACCTCAGAATTTGCGCTATTCAATTTTAGATTTATCATCAGGAATCCTTGGGCCTTTTTAGGGCTTTATGTGCCTCTTTTATGAGGCATCTTGCCTCTTTTATGGGCTATCTTGCCTCTTTTGTGGGCTTTTTTTAAATAGGTTTTTATTTGTTAGTTCTGATAATTCACAAGTATTAAATCATAAACAATTGAAAAGTGATTAACCTAAAAAATATAATAATAGTAATAGAATATTATTTAATATCAAAGACATACTACCTAACCTTTGAAACCACTAGAGACAGAAAAATGATACAAGTATCCTCTACCCAAGAACAATCAACACAATATCAAATATCCCTGACCCGCAACACCCCATTTCTAGAATACTACCTGAGTATTGTACAAGTATATGAAAATCAAACTAGATAATTCTCTACCCTAAAATCCATTATTTTCCTAAATGTCAATTCTAAGTGATTAGGATCAAACACCTTATTATTATGTACAGTTTGAGCCAGCTAGCCCAAACAAGATTCCTGTATTCGGAAACAATAATCAAGTTTACATTTCATATCATTTTATCTTTTAGTTTTGGCAGCTTGTTTACGACAATAGACAAGTTAACATTTACATAGTTTCCACAGTTAGCTTCTAATAAGTCCCTTACAGTACTTTTAACTTTAAGGAATAATGTTAATAATAATGTAATGAATAAACTAGAAATACCAGAATAAACTAGAAATACCAGAATAAACTAGAAATACCAGAATAAACTAGAAATACCAGAAATACCAGAATAAACTAGAAATACCAGAATAAACTAGAAATACCAGAATAAACTAGAAATACCAGAATAAACTAGAAATATCAGAATAAACTAGAAAGATCAATGAGAGCCGCTTACTTCATCAATGTTAATGGATGTCACCTGATTTTGATTAATTTACCTTTTAACACCTTTGTTGTTTTTTTAAGTTCTCTAAAGTTTTTTTAGTCAATAGTTTGCTTCTTTTATAGTTCCTAGAACATTTTAACTCTTTGAATGCCCCTTCCTAATCCACCTTAGGCAGACCCTACTACCACTTCAGCCCAACATAACCAACACCCTGTACGGCAATGCTGAACAACTGAAGAGAACAGCACACTATTTTTTCCTTGCCACAGTCTGCAAAAGTGATCACAGCTCTGCAGCATAAAAAAAAAGCTGGCTAGAATCAGAAGTAGAACTTAAATTGTCTTCCTTTAACCCTAAACTAGCTAAATAAGAATGTAAGGACGATGTCAGCAACTAAAGTTCCCCACTCTTTCCGATCAGAAGCTACCTGTGTACGTGAATAAACACGACAGACCAGTCTCCCCTACTTCTCGATGCTCGTCCAGCTGTTACCTTGGTGACACGGTCAGAGTGTTCCCTCCATGTAGGGCTGAAAGATAATCTTAATGAATGAATCATGAATAGCTGTCGCACAGGTTGAGAACCGTCACGTCATTTTCTGTTCCCACTTGAGCGCGAAGCAGGTTTAGGGTTAAATAGTAGACTAGAGTACATACGGTAAACCAATAACTTGAACATTCATTAGCTGAAACATAGGTAGTAGGAACAAGCAGGGTCGGACTTACACTTGATAAGGCCGTAAGACACGTGACCCTTTATTAGTCCGATATTGTAGGTCGGTGACAATGGCTGATTCCCGTATACCCCAAAAAAAAAAAAATCAGTATATAAATTCAGCAGTGCCAAAATGTGCAGCATAGTAAAGTAAGTAAAGTTTCCCCTTTCAGACCTTATGGTCTGTCGTGCAGTTAATGGTTAACAAGGGTGTCATGTAGCCAGCACAACGACCGACCGCCTTTACTTTTTCCCAAGTCATGTCAGATACCCATTAGAGATGGAAGACCCAACAATCCCTAAATTTAATATCCCAGTCTACACCAGGATTCGAACCAGGGACCGTTGGTTTAGAAGCTTTACCGCTCAGCCACCGCGCCTGATACCAACATAGTAGATACATAACTTTTTTAAAACACACATGATTAACACTTCTTATATTGTGTACGCCGGATACATCGAGAAGCTTGCTTTTTATAGATTTTATGACTACGTATAAACAACTCCAATAAAGAATACGATTGCAGATTGTGTGTACATATCATGCACAGTATTTTAGACTCGACTATTTAAAACACTGTAGATCGCGAAGTGACGCCGTCTGTGTAGCATAGGGCCACATCTTATATAACATTTAATTATATTTGGCCACTAGGTCCAGAAGTCTCATCATCAATTATCGTTTAATAAGGCAAAGAATATACATTGTACGTACATATAGACAACTCTTTTTTTTAATGCTTCTTCATTCAAATACCTTCTTGTTGCTCGCTGTTTTTGTTAAAATTAATTTTTATTGAAGCACTTCAGTTAAGCCCTATTTGTTGTCTTTGGTCTGTTGAGATGAATGTTTAATTTGACTTTTACTGAATAAGTCCAAGAACTGCGAGGTTGATACTTAAATATGTAACAGGATTTAAATAAAAAAAATATACCAGAAACAAGAAAAACATTAGCCTCCCCCCCCCCCCACCACCCAATCCTCCCCGAGAAAAGAACCTGGTTTAGATTTAGACTTAGAAGACGATGCACACCTATGTTACTGAACATTCATTTAGTCAACTCTTCAATGAGTAATGCGTACATTGAGGAAATATCAGAAGGACTTATACTCTGTCCAAGTTTTTTCTTGTCCGTTAGCCAAATTAAAAGTGTATTTCTTTTTCACTTTGACAAATTTATTTCCCAGTCAACGAGCTAGTCATTTTTTCCCCAACGATGTACAGCAATTGTTAAATTGTTAGGGAAATCGTTAGAGCCGTTTTGGAGAATCACGACCACCCATCCAAAGTTTCCACCCAGCCAGGTTTTTAAAGCTTCCACGAAGTTACGAATTAAATAGAGATACTGTAATCAGGGGAAAATGAAATAGAATGAATCTTAATTAGCAAGATACGAAAAAGAATGGATGCTGGTAACCAGAGTGACGCTTTTATAATTTTTGCTGCGAACGGCGTGTGACCGAGAGTAGCAGTGCTTTGCTTGCATTCCAATTGCACCCCACCCACCCACCCCCTCACACTCCCCCAATAGTTGGCGAGTTAAGTCAAGTGACCAGTGAGTGAGTGACTTTCAATGCAAACATTGTCTCAGCGCACTTTGCCCCGGTGTATAAATAATCTATTTATCAAGTCACTCTCTCCACTTCATTGTTTATTGGTTCCAGCATCAGGAGAGAAAGAAATAATGGGCCACTATTGCTCCAGGTCTGACCTCTGCATTTATATCATTCATTCTCTAATTCCTCTCCCCACCCCCTGCACAACTTTTTACATTTTTTTTTTGTAGTATCGCTAATCTCCCCAAAAGGGGGGGGGGGGGGGGGTTCCACCAGCTTAAACAGAAGGAGATATGTTTTCTCTGTCTCGTGTGATGTCATTACTAGATGAAAGGGGGGGGGGGCTGTGTGTGTACGGAAGGGAGGGGGAGCAGGATGGTTCCACACATACAAAGAGCTTGACACATGACAATATGTCCCCAACAACGGCGTGGATGAGATTTCAGGTACGGACAGTCCGAACCAAAAGACACTGGACATCAGGAAACTAAGTCTTCTTCCTTCCTTTTTTATTATACATCTAATTTCTACAATTATAAAAAAGCAGCATTTGGCGCTCTATAAATGTAAAAAAAAAAAAAAAAGCATTTTGGCGCTCTATCAATGTGGAATAAAAATAGCGTTTGGCGCTCTATCAATGTGGAATAAAAAGCAGCATTTGGCGCTCTATCAATGTGGAAAAAAGCATTTGGCACTCTATCAATGTGAAAAAAAAGCATTTGACGCTCTTTCAATGTGAAAAAAAGCATTTGACGCTCTATCTATGTGGGGAAAAACAGCATATGGCGCTCTATCAATGTGAAAAAAAAAAACAGCATTTGGCGCTCTATCAATGTGAAATAAACAAGCATTTGGCGCTCTATCAATGTGAAAAAATACCATTTGGCACCCTAACTCTATAACTGTGGAAAATAACAGCATTTGTAGCCCTTACTCTATCACTGTAGAAAATAATAGCATTTGGCGCCTTTACTCTATCAATGTGGAAAATAAAACTATTTGGTGCCCTAACTCTATCAATGTGAAAAAAACAAGCATTTGGCGCTCTATCAGTGTGAAAAATAGCACTTGGCACCCTAACTCTATCAATGTGGAATATAAAACTATTTGGCGCCTTAACTCTATCAATGTGGAAAATGAAACTATTTGGCGCCCTAACTATATCAATGTGTAAAATAAAACTATTTGGCACCCTAACTCTATCAATGTGGAAAATTAAACTTTTCGGCGCCCTACCTCTATCAATGTGAAAAAATAGCATTTGGCGCCTTAACTCTGTCAATGTGGAAAATAAAACTATTTGGCGCCTTAACTCTATCAATGTGAAATAAAACTATTTGGCGTCTTAACTCTATCAATGTGGAAAATAAAACTATTTGGCGCCCTAACTCTATCAATGTGGAAAATAAAACTATTTGGCGCCTTAACTCTATCAATGTGGAAAATAAAACTATTTGGCGCCCTAACTATATCAATGTGTAAAATAAAACTATTTGGCGCCCTAACTCTATCAATGTGGAAAATGAAACTTTTCGGCGCCCTAACTCTATCAATGTGAAAAAATAGCATTTGGCGTCTTAACTCTATCAATGTGGAAAATAAAACTATTTGGCGCCCTAACTCTATCAATGTGGAAAATAAAACTATTTGGCGCCCTAACTCTATCAATGTGAAAAAATAGAATTTGGCGCCCTAACTCTATCAATGTGGAAAATAAAACTATTTGGCGCCCTAACTCTATCAATGTGAAAAAATAGCATTTGGCGCAGTAACTCTATCAATGTGGAAAATAAAACTATTTGGCGCCCTAACTCTATCAATGTGGAAAATAAAACTTTTCGGCACCCTAACTCTATCAATGTGAAAAAATAGCATTTGGCGCCTTAACTCTGTCAATGTGGAAAATAAAACTATTTGGCGCCCTAACTCTATCAATGTGAAATAAAACTATTTGGCGTCTTAACTCTATCAATGTGGAAAATAAAACTATTTGGCGCCCTAACTCTATCACTGTGGAAAATAAAACTATTTCGCGCCCTAACTCTATCAATGTGGAAAATAAAACTATTTGGCGCCCTAACTCTATCAATGTGGAAAATAAAACTATTTGGCGCCCTGACTCTATCAATGTGAAAAAATAGCATTTGGCGCCTTAACTCTATCAATGTGGAAAACAAAACTATTAGGCGCCTTAACTCTATCAATATGGAAAATAACAGTATTTGGCAACTTAACTATATCAATTTGGAAAATAACAGTATTTGGTAACCTAAATCTATCAATGTGGAAAATAACAGTATTTTGCGCCTTAACTCTATTGATGTGGAAAATAAAACTATTTGGCGCCCTAACTCTATCAATGTGGGGAAAAAACAGCGTTGGGCCACCTAATCTAATTATGTGAAAATTAACAGTATTTGGCGCCCTAATTCTAGCCAACATAAAAACAGATGACCTCTACATCATTTGCCCTACGGATCCCAAGTTCTGAAAGGGGAAGTTTACTTTACACTACTCTGTCCTCTCTCGGTGGTACTTATCTTCTCTTGATGGTACTCTGTCCTTGTCTTCTCTCGAATGTACCCTGTCTCTGCAGGGCGGCCTAATGCCGTATCACCGATTGCTCCAAATTTGGCCCTGCAATTTATTTTTAGCATACTATTGTCAGTCATGGCTCTTGTCACATGTAGATGTAGGACTTAAAAGTTTAACATATTTAGTGTATCAAACGATTAACGAAACTTTAATTAACCAACTGGCGCCTATGAAATTTAAGTTGCTTCTTATGTATGTTGTATAACAAATGTTGGTATAATGATAAATCATTAATAGAAATAGTGGTTAATGTAAAAAAAAATAAAAAATTTAGAAGAGGTATTTCGCAAGCATCCGTTAAATTGGGCCGCGCAATTTGTAATAGGTCGGACCTGTGTCTCTGTCTTCTTTAAATGGTACTATGTCTCTCTCTCTCTTCTTGATTTCTTTTTTCTATCAAGTTTAGTAAAAAGGACGAATAAAATTTTGATATCTACCTCTCCGTTTCTACCCCTCCCCTTGTCGCCTTTCTCTAGCTTCTTTTAGCCTTTTCTAGCCTTATATAGCTCCTTCCATCATCTTAAAGCCTTTTTTTAGCTTTTTCTAGCCACAAGTCCCGTCCATCAAAGTATAGTCGTTCTCTCTTGAAGTACGCAGGACGTGAAGATTGAAGTCACTCGCATCTAAGACCTTGGGGCTACGTCAGCAGCTTGTTCCATTGCTTCTGTATTTGCTTTTCTCTATGACATTCAAATCACTTATGTTGCCAACACCAAGACCAGACCAATGTACTTTCGTTTTCATTGTGTTCAATATGGGTAACATATTTGAAATAAGATCCCGTTCAAAATAACGCTTTAATTTTTTTTTAATGTTCCGGTGCTTTATCTCTTTCTCTCCGTAATTATTTTCAACGTTTCAATGGGATTCCTTATTTTGCTCAGTAGTATATCACTACCATTTTATGATTAAGCTTCAATAACGTTTTTGTTTGTTATCAGAAAATGTTTTATTTGGTATAGAGGGGAATGCATGCTCTTTTGAAGACAACGTAACGTTTATAAAATCAAACATTAATTTAATTTAATGAGTTCAAATCAACGATGGTATCCTCAATGAGGAGATTTGTACCTTAACGTTTGAATATCCATCGCGTTTCTTTACAATCGCTGACATTGTGTAACAATGCCAAGGTACACATCACGGCTACAAACTGACAGATTCTTCCTAACAGCTACATCGTGTGTCTTCGGGCAGCTACATCATAAGTCTTCTGACAGCTATCACTGTGAAACTAATGATGACTAGCTTATGGCTAGAGACAACGTTACAGGTTTTTCACACAAACAGCTACATAATCACAGCTATCACATCACAGCTATCACATCACAGCTACCTTTCTAAATGTAGTTTTTGATAGCGATACATATTTAGAACTTTCACATAGACACACAAAAAAAAACAGCTCCATTCCGTAGACAAACGCTTAAAATCTTTAACCTAGTAACCAACTCAACACGTAGAGTTAATGCTACTGGTTCTTGTCAACCACTTTAAATCTTTTACACAGCAACAAACAAGCAATTACAGCTACAGCTCCCTCTTGTCAACCAACTTACGTGTTTCACACAGCTACAATCACAGCTACAGCCGCCCAAGTCAAGCACTTTACATCTTTCACACAGCTACAATCACAGCTACAGCCGCCCAAGTCAAGCACTTTACATCTTTCAAAAAGCTATAATTACAGCTACAGCCATCCAAGTCAAGCACTTTACTTCTTTCACACAGCTACAATCACAGCTACAATCACAGCTACAGACCCTCAAGTCAAGCACTTTGCATCTTTCACACTGTCCCCCTGTCAACCACCTTGCATTTATCAACCAGCTTAAAAAAAACACCACCAGTCACGGCTACCCCATCCCCTTTGAACCACTTCACAAGTCTCCAACATAAAACACAGCTGCATTCTGATGACTTGAAACACACCACTCACACCTGCTCGACTCTCCCCAACCCCCACCCCCCCTTACCACGTAACATATTTTACATATCTCCTTCACGTCAACAAAGGCAAAACAAATACTTGTACATTCTCATAAGTCGGCTTTATTTACCAGGGGCAGACTCTAAGGTGAGTGAGTGAGTGTAGGGCGGGGATGGGTGGGTACCGTGTGTCTCACCATAGAGTGATACTCACTTTTGTCAACGCGTTAAGTAGCCAGGCTGTTGTGACCGTACATTGCGTCCAGATATCAAGACCTGGGGGTTATATGTGCGTGACACAGCAGGTGAGAAGCTATTATCTACAAGTGGAAAAAAAAGGGGTGATGGGGGCGTGGCTAAAGTGGCACGTGCTTGCCTTCCACACCTGGACCCAGTGTAAAATACTTTAAGAGAGGTTGCTAAATTTAGCAGGCGATCGATCAACATGCAAGTGGGATGCTGTTCTATTATGTTTAGAAAGAGAAATGTGAGTAACTTTGAACTCTGAATGCAAAAAACTGATTTATAGACAAGACTTATTCTCTAATCTAATGTCAACTTTCTCTCATGATCAATCTCATTCTGGCTCTCTTCAAAGCTCTCTCTCCCTCTGTCTCTCTCTCCCTCTGTCTCTCTCTCCCTCTGTCTCTCTCTCCCTCTGTCTCTCTCTCCCTCTGTCTCTCTCTCCCTCTGTCTCTCTCTCCCTCTGTCTCTCTCTCCCTCTGTCTCTCTCTCTCATTTTGTTTACTTTCTTCACATGTATCTCAGTGGCTTTTAATTCTCGCTCTTCTGAAAAGAATGAACAGAAAAAATAATGGAAAATGAGTGAGAGAAAAGAGAGAGAAAGAGACAATGCCACAGAGAGAAAGAGAGAGGGACACATGGAGAGGAATAGAGAGAAAGAGAGAAATCGAGAGAGAGAGAGACACAGCGAGAGAAAGAGAATGTGAGAGAGAGGCAGAGAGAGAAAAAGAGAGGAGAAAGAAACCGAGAGAAAGAGAGAAACAGCGAGAGGAAAGAGACCAAGAGAAAGAAAGAAGGTAACTCAACGAGGGTTAACTGTAAAAGATCGTAGAGTAATGAATAAAATACAGACAGTAACTTTTATCCTTCATACATGGAGTCTAGGCCTTAGTTCCACCCCGTTCTTTCTACCAAATCATTATCCACACCAACGACACCCTTCGCCGTGTCCCTCCAGGTCCACAATCCACTTCTCAGGCCCCACGACGAACGAAGGACAGCTGTTTCCTTCTTTAGTCCAAGAACTCCAGACTCCCTCTTTCTTGTCGCTTCGTGCGGATGACAACGCAACCCCCTGTACCGGAGTGAGTTAAAGCAATGAAAAGAATCAAAATAAAAAAAAAAATCCTTTTAAAAAAAACAAAACAAAGCTTCTCTAAAGGACAGAAGTCCAAACTTACAATATATCTAAAAAATTTAGAAGTTATTTTCGTTTCTCGATATTAAATAAAATAATTAATTATCAATAATTAATTGGCTTACTGTTTTTTTAAAATAATTCATGTTTTGTTAGGTACAATAAATAATTGTTTAAAGTTTAAGCTTGATCCGAAACTGGAATTGGGAGAAATAACGTGTACGAACGTTTTACCTGACAGACAGAGAGACAGACAGAGAGACAGACAGAGAGACAGACAGAGAGACAGACAGAGAGACAGACAGAGAGACAGACAGAGAGACAGACAGAGAGACAGAATGAGTTAATATAAGTTTTGAAACAAAAGAAAAATGACCTAGTCAACATCAGCTGCTTCAAATTGTTTTTGAATGACCTGAAGTATTCTTATTACACAGTCTGTTAGATCGAGGCAAGTCGTTTTGGAGGGCTTGAACACTGACCTTCAACATCACAACCTGAATGTAGTTTAGACCAATAGCTTGTTTCCACTTCTCAGGTCTGCACATTAAGTTGTATAAGGTTCCACACTGCATCCTTTAACTTCTAATAGCAATCGTCTCACTTTGGATTGAGCCTAAACTAATGGTTAATTACTGCAGAGCCGGCCTTGAATATTTAGAGGCACCGGGGCTTAGGTAAAGTGAATTTGGTGGCCCAAAATAAAAATAAGCTGAAAAAAAAAGTTCAAATTGCGCAATTTATGAAGGGCCTTTTTACTCCAAAAATAACAAGTTTCGCTATTTACTCTTGTGCGGGCCCCTCATCAATGGGAGTCTTATTTGCCTATGCTTGAGGAAGGCCTTGTTTCATATGCTATCTTTTAAATTTTTATGCGAAGAATGATTCTTTGAATTTATAAGAGCTTTTTTCTCATCAAAAGGGATTGCTTTCATGTTGTTCTAATGCAATATAAATAAATTCTTGTTACAGCTTAAATCTATATGAATAATTATGAATATTGAGCTCATTTAAAATAGACATGACGTTTAATTTTTCGAATATTATTTGTACATGTTAAACGATTAACTTACATTCTCATCATGGGGGAAAAAGACTTTAGCAATTTTCCTAGAACTTTAAAAGTGTATGTAGTAACTATATGTAGACTATATCTTTGGAGAACAAAATTACTAGTTAATTGGTCACAGAGTGAAAACCTTAAATGATCGTCAAAATATTGTAAAATTATTTATTTATATAGAAATAGCTAAACAGATGGTCTAATTCACTAATTGATGTTAAAGAAACAAAATAAAATAAATGAAATATAATAAAATAATTTTTAAAATGGCTTATATTATAAGGGAAAGAACGCACAATTACTGCCATACTACTAATACTGAGAAATTTATTTCCTTTTTTTTAATTAATTAATTGCACCTAATTAACTATATAATTTGTTATCAACAATGAATTATTGTGTAAAAGTGTCAATTTTATACGAGAATATTAACTGGGGGAAATAAAGTGTACAGCATTTGTACCAGACTGAGTGAGCTGATGTAAGCTTTGTAATAAAAAAATTAACATTACAAAAATACTTTAAAAAAAAAACAAAGCTCATAATGAGTGTAATCGTATCTTGTGAGTCTTGGACGCTGACTGCAGAGCTAGACAGGAGGATCCTAGCAATGGAATTGAGATGCTACAGAAGGATCCTAGGTATCACATTTAAAGACCGCATCACAAACCAAGAGACCCCATGACGACCTGCTAACTATCGTTAAAAAAACGCAAGCTAAAAATCTATGGCCATATAACAAGGTCTTCGGAAAATGTTTTTTTTTTTATATTAAATTAGTATTACACTGTATAGGAAATCCTATTCCGAACTGGGAGTCGACCACTTAGTGAGGTTATGACAGATCCATCGCATGAGGTTTGCCGACAAAATGAATTACGCATACCAAGAGTTACGATGACATAGTGGTCAACACGAGGAAAGCGCAAACAGGGACGTCCTCGTATAACATGGAGCCACACTTTTATGGAGGACCTCAGAACAGTTGACACCAGGTGGGAAGAGGCTTCAGACATTGCCAGTGACAGATCTTTGTGGAGACAGCTCGCCGCCCAATGTGTCGTACGGCGGGGGAGGATGTATATCTAGGTCTACACTGTAAACCCGATGCTCAGAGGGCCCTTCTTATAACAGAATATTATAAAACCTTTAACAACTTAATACATAGCGGCATCCATGCTGCCCTTTGGCTGGCCCTACTGGATTTTTTGGATACCGGGCAACCGGGCCTTTTCCCAAACACCCATATAGCGCATGTGGGAAGCGTGGTCGAGAGGCTTAGTACGCTTGAACTTGGCCTATCTTGGCTACCTATGAAAAGGACTCGAGGTTCGACACCCGACTGTTTACTGAACGCATGAAGGCAACACGGAAAAACCTAATCCCAGATGGGTCTCCCTCCCACTGGTCTACAAATGAGATTGGACCAAAGCGCTCTGAGCATGCTATAAGCATGAAAGTAGCGCTAAATAAAAAAAAAACTATAATATTATAGCTATTCCTCCCCTGGTATGAAAATCTTCATTCATTTAAAAAAAATTATATCTATTTCATATCTAGGGGTCAATACTGGGTTCGTTGGACTGAGAACAATTCAAACTAGTCCGACTGAAATAAATATGCCTAAACCTACACGAACTATCCACATAGTAGGACAGGCCAGATTTCATCTGTTCGAGGCAAAGGTTTTCGAGTACTAACACGTATTCGGGACAGTTTATTGTGAAGATGTTACCATCTCGCCCATTATAGGGGAGTCCGTCGGGACCGCCCCTACACGTACCCTCATATCTCAGCTGCTTTACAATGGAATGACCATCGTCAAATTGATTGCCTTATTGCTCTAGCGACAAACTCCAATGGCCGAACAGTGAAAAAAAAAATGAAAGCACGTGACAGAGTTCCCACCAATGAAAGAGCTCGTTGGATACGTTTTGGCATTCATTATTCATGCAGAGGGCAATTCGTCATCTGGTACACTGCCTCCCTTTTTTTTTTGCTGTCGACATTGACATTAATATTTGTTAGCTTTGTATATCTACATGTCTGTCTGTGTGTATGACTGGCACTCGATGTCTTTATAGGTATGTATAACTGTATGATGAAAAAAGACTAATAAAAAAAGATGCGAGTTTAATGGAAAGATGGAGACAGGTATATTAAGAACAAAAAGTATATGCAAGTCCAGTGTTTACTGTGTTGAGGCACAATGATTGGTCACTTCACAAAGCAAGGGAGGGAATTCAAGCTCGAATCTTGGTAGGGACAAGAGTACTTCAAAGTCAAGAGATTTAGAAATTGTCATTCTCTAGTTACCTCTTGTCTCCTTTTACACGCATTTTCAAGTCGGCTAGTGCACGCATTCTCTAGCCACATATTACACGCATTATCTAGCCACATATTACACGTATTCTCTAGCCATATATTACACGCATTCTCTAGCCACATATTACACGCATTCTCTAACCACATATTACACGCATTCTCTAGCCACATATTACACGCATTCTCTAGCCACATATTACACGCATTCTCTAGCCACATATTACACGCATTCTCTAGCCATATATTACACGTATTCTCGAGCCACATATTACACGCATTGTCTAGCCACATATTACACGCATTCTCTAGCCATATATTACACGCATTCTCTAGCCACATATTACACGCATTCTCTGTCCACATTTTACACTTATTCTCTAGCTACATTTTACATGCATTGTCCTGTATCCTTTTACACGCATTCTCTAGCCAGCTATTACATGCATTCTCTGGCCACATATTACACGCATTCTTTTGCTTTCCCTTTGACACACATTCTCTTGCCTCCTTGCATTCCTTTCTTATGTTTTCTTTTGCAATCAATCACTTGCATCCTTTAAAGCATTCTCTTGCCTCTTCTCCACTCAATTCTCCATTGTCTCCTATCCACAAACTATCTTGCCTGCTCTCCTCCTCTATAAGAATTCTGTTGCCTCCTTTAGACATGCATTCTCTGGCTTCATCAGTACCAACGCATAACTTTTCGACTCAGAACCGGACACAGTACAATGAGACAACATATGTTCCGGAAGCTAAAAATCGGGACTAGAGAAACTTACCCTTGTGGAGCATCACCAGAGAATGATGACCATATCCTTCAAAGCTGCTTACTATGTCAAGAGGCCCGAACAAGACTCTGGCCCCAAAACCCTCCTATAGAACAAAAACTATACGGAGATCTGCCTGATCTGGAAACCACTGAGCAGTTCATCTCAGATCTAGGATTACTGATCTGAACCCTCCGACATGTTAAGTGAAAACAAAGAAGAAAAAGAAGCTTTCTCTAGTATCTTTTAACATACTCTGTCTTAATCTAACCCATTGCAGGGCACAAGTCTAATTACAAGTTTAAGTTTTTTTGGGGGGTTTAAAACATAACCCTCTGATTCAAGATTTTTTACCACTGTGCATTTGAATCCTTGTACTATATCTTTACATAATTGGGAACTCTGCAATGACAAAGGGGACACGGTGACTGAGTGGAAAAGCGCTTGGCCTCTGAACCGAGGGGTATCGGTTTGAAGTTAGATGGGGACTAGTATTTAAAAATTTCGCGATTTTTTTGGGCGCCCCTTCAGTCCACCCAGCTCTAATGGGTGCCTAAGTTTAGGAAAAGTAAACGTGTTTGGTAGTTGTGCTGGCCACATGACTTCCGAGTAAACAGTGGGCGACAGAAACAGATGACCTTTACATCATCTACCCCATTGGTCGCAGAGGTCTGAAAGAGGAACTTCACTTTTAACTGCCATGACATGCTGCCCATATTACGTTAGAGCTGTATGTGAATATAGCTGTCAAGATGACAATGTGATGATGTTATTGAGTTGTGTAGACGTCATTGTGTAGATGTCATTCTGTCAATGTCCTTGCACGAATGTCATTGATCTGAGACCATTATTTTTGGTGTCAAAATTTGGATGCTAATGTATGGATGTTATTGAATAGATGTCTATGTGTTGATATCATTGTGAAGCTGTCATAGTGTAGAATAGTGTAGATGCCATTGCAAAGGGGTATATGTGTAGATGTCATTGTGCTAATGTCAATGTGTTCACGTCAATGTGTAAATATCAATTTGTAGATGTCAATGTGTATGCGTGAAGATGTCAAGTGTTATGTCAATGTGTAAATGACATCGTGTTGATGTCAATGTTTGGACGCTAATGTCTGGAGGTAGCTAACAATATTCCTCGTCGTCTGATAAAAATACCCCCCCCCCCCCTTTTTTTTTTAGACCCTTCTTCAACCCCCCCCCCCCCTTTTCACCGCCATCTCCTGAGATAAGGTACGCTACTGATATGAACGGAATATAAAAGCTTCTCTCCTAGAGCCTGGCTCTGTGACGCCATTTCCGTTGCCATGGAGATTATCAGCAGCAGATCGGGACGGAGTCTGCCCTAGCATATGCTGCAGCATATTTCTTTCATCTTTCATTGTTAAACTAACGAATTGGGAATGATTTGCAAATCACGGAGTCTCCTGTTTCCTGACCTCAATCCCCCCCCCCCCCCCCCCACTCTCTTTCTCCTCTTCATTTCATCTCTTTTCTTTCTTTTTTTCTTTGTGTTTGCGCGCGCGTGTGTGTGAAATATATTTAAAACAAATATAATTCGATCTATGTGGCATTCCTCTACATGCCTTTTCTTCGTTCCAACAATTTAGTGGAACAAATGTTTTCTTTGTATAGAGACTTCAACAATATGAAATGAGAGCAAAAGAATTGTAAAGAGATGATTTATTTTGTGTGTGTGTCTTGCTGTCAGCAATCACTGGTCTTTGTAGGCTACTGACTCCATGAGATCCCTAAGCTCCAAAACAAAATTAGCTGTTGTAATAGAATGTGTAGAAGGCGATTATAATAATTATCATAGCTTTTATATAGCGTTACTTTCATGCTTATAGCATGCTCAAAGAGCTTTGGTCCAATCTCATTTGTGGACCAGTGGGGGCGGGGGGGGGGGGGGGGGGGGGGAATCTGGGAAAATTTTTTTCTGTGCTGCCTTTAGGCGCTCAGTAAACACGACTCTGCTCCAATTGGGTGTCGAACCTCGAGCCCCCTTAAAAGGTAGCCAAGCTAAACCATGTACACTGTACTTAGCCTCTCACAAGGAAGAAAGAGAGTATTTATTGTTAGATTTTGAGAGGGAGTATTAATTTAATGTCTGTAGAATGATGCAAGGTAAGCGGCGCTGTCGTAAGCTGTGTTAAATACGCCAGTCGACTCCAAAATGACTGAGTGTAATGAAGTGTCTTTCTTGTGGTTTAGACTTGTTTAAAATATAAGTTTCTTTAATTTCATCTCAAATTGACTTTGTCCAAATTGTAATAAAAATATGTACTTCGTTATGTCCACAAAATTAAATTTTATTTCAGGTTTTGGATGTTAAAATATAATACGCATACAGCGGTTTAGTTGTCTACCAGCAGTTTGGGGCTACAGGTCATCGACCCCGTCAACAACAGCTATATATCAAATGTTCTGTAGATCTAAGGGGAAAGGTGGGCGGGAGGTTAAGCGATTGACATCCAAACCGAAAATCTTGAGTTAAAATCCCAATCATGTTGGAAAAGGAACCCCCCCCCCCCCCCCATAGACCTAGTAGTCTTAAAAAAATTATTGTCTTTAAACATACATGAATCACACAATAATCGTTTTGACGCCTAGACATAGATATGAACAGAACACACCGGAGGATTCATATCGTAGGTGACCTAGACATAGAAAGCATATATGTTGGAGTCCTAAACACAGGAGGCCTAGTCATAGGAGACCTAGACCTATGAAGTATAGATCTTAAAAAAGCAGTTATTATGAACTAAACCCATAATATTCTTCTTAAACAATTATAAACTATAAAGACCTTATCACTAAAAAAAAAAAAAAAACATTAATACAGCGACCCTACGATGACCTGCTAATTACTCAAAAATGCAAACTAAAACTCTATGGCCACATCACAAGATCCCCAGGATTTGCAAAGACCTTCCTTCAGGGAACAGTACCAAGAACAAAAAAAGAAGAGGCAGACAGAGAAAATGATGGGAGAATAACATCAAAGAATGGACAGGCCTGTCATGGAAAGAGATTCTATTCAGCGCAAAAGACAGAGAGGAATGGAGAAAGACGGTCTTCAGATCTTGTGTGGCGCCCCAACGTTCAAAAAGCACTCAAGGACAGGCTCCTTGAACGACATTGACTTTGACATTGTTACTAATATCTCTAATAAACAGCGGAAAACAGACTTCATGTTTATGTTTTCCACAGGCATAATCTCCATTGTTTTAAAGCGCATGTAATGTATGTGCATATTAAATATTTTCTAACAAAGCTATTTCGTTTCTCCACGCGAACGTTTTTGGATCTTTGCCAGAAGCTTCATTTCCACATTTAAAAAAAAAAATTCGCTGCTAAACTTTCAAATTTTCGGGTTCACATATATCTATGAATAATTATTTACAAAACAAAACCAAACCTAAGAAAATACTCAGACATAAAGATAAAGGCACAATCCTTGTTTCATATGCTAGACCAAATTTGTATGAACTTAGCAGAACTTAAGTCATGGATTAACATGCATGACTAGATTGACCTAGGAACACTGTAGGATGTAATCATATTCTTTATTGAAGTAACGTATAGATTTTATTTTTGGTGAAATTGTGTAATGTTAACGGAGATACATTTTGAAAATATTTTCTAAAATTAGTTTCAAAACCTGTCAATTCTAAATTGGCAGTGTATATTATACATAGTTAGGCTATTTTTCTAATTTGTGAGTATATATTATATCAATGCGGCCCTCCATTCCGAAAAGTGCGTCTCTCAATCGGGAAAACGTGGCCCACCCCTGCTCTAAAGCATTTTTTTTACCTCACATGGACAAGGTATTAGTAGCTTATCTAAGCGGAATAACTCCACATTTACAGCTACATATCTCGATAGTGTAATAAGTATTTCTTTTAGTCGATATAAAACAAAAATAAATAATTATCATTTCTGAATTAACCAGTTTGTTCATTTTTTTTTTTGTAGTGATTTATGTGTTGTCTACAAGAATAAAAAAAAACTTCGCTTGATTTCAACTTGATCTAAAAATGAATATTGGAAGAAATAACGTGTTTAAAATTACAATCAGTCAGACAGATAGACAAAAATACAGACAGACAGCGTGAGTTGATATAACGTTTGTAAAAAAAAAAATGACTATCACACCAGGTTGCTAATGGAACCTAACTGACTTGTTTGGTGGAGCTAAGTGACTGGTACCTTTTTCAGACCTAGTAAGCTATGGAAACATGAAGTCAAACTGTTTGTATGACCTACGGTTAGCACACCAGAACGACCAACCGCCCTTACTTTCCCAACGTATACGCCCTTACGTTCCTAAAGTATATCAGGTACCCGTCATAGTTTAGTGGACTCAGGGAATTCCTAAACATCCCGCTGCTCAAAATCCCACGCTTCACTAGGATTCGAAACCTCGGTTCAGAAGCCAACCGCTCCTTGCTTAGTGATACCAGAAACTCTATTTACCTACACTGTTTGACTATCACCTCGAGGACTGGAAACCTAGACCTCAGGCACAGCATCAAGTGTCCTATTCCTTGTCTCACTCCCCCCCCACACACACACACATTTTCTCTCTAACTGTAAATACCTAGTTAAAAGTGCTATGTTCTGAATTACTAAACATTTTTATAGGATGAAAATAACATCAGCAATATTATTTAAGAACGTTTGATTAACTGTTTAAACTCTAGCCAGCTCATTAGACCTGGGGGCAGGGAGGAATCATTATTTTTTTTTGTCTAAGCGGGAAATCAATATGTAAATAGATCCAAGATGACTTTGTGGGTACCACAATCAGTTCTATCATAGTGTTTGACCTCATATGTTAAGTCTCCGCCAGATTTATGCTTCACACAACAATCAGTTCCCCTCCTTCTTCTTTCGACCTGGTCTTTCCTCCCTCATTCTACCCCCCCCCCCCCCCTTAGCCCCATCTCTCTATCCTGTCGACCACCAGTGACTACCTGACAACACAATCACAGCATACGACTGAGTCACTGCGATTGTTGCACGCGCATCGACCCCCTGCTTCCCCCAACTCAGCTCACACACTTGTCCCTCCTCCTCTACTCACTCACACAATTCCCCCCCCCCCCCCGGTCCACTCTCCCTAAGCGCGCGCCTCTCGCAAACCTCATATTCCGCAAACACGCGGTGGACACCAACGCTGCGACCAGAAAAAAAAAAAAAGGGAGGGCGCGTGAGGTTGGGATGATTCCAAAAAAAAAAATAAACTCGCCGCTCACACACGCGCGCGGAAGTAGAACAGAAACCCCCTCGGACTCCCCCATCTTGCCCTGTATCAGCTGCTTGAAGCAGCCAGTGGGCGACCATTGTTTGCTGTCGAAGTACCGGGTGACAGAATTCTTGAATACAGTACCATTGTCAGGAGTGCAGAGAGAGAAAATACATGTCTGTGTCAGACGGCCAATGGTCAGTCAATTTCTTCCACTCAATGCTGTTAATACTTATGAAACACACAGACCTTGAACTTTGACTCAGTACTACGTCAGGATGTGTGATCTTTTGAAGTCTAAATAAATTGTTCATCTAAACATATGGCGACAAGACACAATGACTGATTCTATCCCAGGAAATAGAATCGTACTAGACGAAGACCACAGCTGATGCGAGCATCAACAAGTTATGTTTCATTTTTCCAGGTGCATGAAGGGATTGATGTCTCGCAGAGGTAAACCTGGCTTCACATCAACAGGTAAATATTGCAGTTTGATCATTATACTTTATACTTTTACAATGTATTGAGGAACATACTTTAGCAAAGAGTGTTATGATGTGACAAATACACATATTAAGGCCTACAAACACTCGAGACTATCCTGGACAGGAAATGTCCAAATATACTACAATTAATAGATAAAAACTTTAAACCACATACTACAAGGTAGAACAAAAAACTTCTTATTAATACCGTATGCTGGACCTATTACATATAAGTACTTTCTGCCAGGCACACTGTGTGAATGGCACAGGTTGCACGAATCGACAAGGAAAACGGATATAAAATATTAGCTTGAAAAAATCTATTATGAAAGTCTAGATTTTATGCAAGGTTTAACTCTTGGTGTTTTATTCTTCTGATGCAACCAGTCAAATAAGGGATAGATAGAGAGAGACAGATAGATAGACAGATAGATAGATAGATAGATAGATAGATAGATAGATAGATAGATAGATAGATAGATAGATAGATAGATAGATAGATAGATAGATAGGCACATATCAACATAGAAAAATATTTACATTTTTTCAGGTAGGCCCTACATACTTACATATATAAATCCATATATATATCTGTACACTAATTTTCTTAACAAATGTAATGAACTAATAGCACTATAATCTCTTCACCACTAAAACCAGTGGCTCTATGTGTATTGTTGGCATAGTGTGATGTACCAAACTTAGTCCTCTAGTGCTACTCCAACTCTATTCCTTTCATCTTACATTAACCAGCTGTCATACAACTTTTGAAGTCAGCAACCTATGACGTATAGGCCGCTCGTCCAGTCTCAAACTTTCAATATTTATTTACACTGAGCCGAATTGGTTCATCAGGAATTAGAGGGAGAATGGGGTTGTGGGAGAATCCAGTGGTTGGGGAGAATGTAAGTTTTAAAATTCCATTGCGACCATTTTGTGATATGAAAGTCATGTGACATGCAACAGTTATGCCGGGATAAGGGCAAGAAAGTTAGCAATATCAGGTTTATTTGTTAACTCATCGGAACTACATTTTCCATATCAGAGTTTTATTATCACTATGTTGTCACGTCGGGGCTATCTGCCTTTCGACATACTGGCAATATCTGGTCACATCATAGTACTGCCTCCATCTTGGAGCATCGCCTCCATCTAGATTCTCCAGATGGTGTTGCGTTAAACATCATATTATAAGACTTAGCTATGCGGCTAACGTTCTCTTTTCAAACGATGGCTGCCTGGTCGTGCGGTTTGCGCGCTGGACTGTCGTTTGGATTTATCGATGGTTCAGGGTTCAAACCCTGCCCGCTCCCATCCCCCGTCGTCCTGATGGAGGTTTGGACTAGGAAGTAAACTATCTTCAACTCTGAAGGAACATCCGAAACATGTATAATAAACATTTGCGAACTATAGGGCACAGATGATGTTAAGGTCATCTGTTTTTATGGCCAACGGTTAACGAGCAGGTTGTGGCCAGCACAACGACCAACCGCCTTTACTTTCCCCAACTAATGTCAGGTGCCCATTAGAGTTGGGTGGACTCAGAGGCGCCCTGATAATCCCGAAAATCAAAACCTCAGTTTTCGAGATGCGAACCTAGGACCTCATGCTTAACCACTCAGCCACTCAGACATTTAGCTATACGGCTAAATTTTTGCCACCCTAATCACATGGTAAAAAGAAAAGAATCAAACATACGCTCGATCAAATATAAAGATCGTAGAATACTTGTTTATACCTACGTTTGTCAATATTAATTTTGAAGAACTCAGTTTCTAACAAGACTAATTGCGTTAACCCTTTTCATTCTAAATTATTTGGGTAGTCGGTCGTTTAATAAAGCACATTTGGATGGTTTTTCAATATACTGCTCTATAATGTAAATGAAATAAAAAAAAACAAACAGCAATATTAATTATGTTTAGGTACGAAACAAGTAAATCAAGGTGTATGTTTATTAATAAGATACTCTCTAAACCAAAAAAATAATTATCAAATCGTGTGCTGCACAAAAACTGATGACGCCATAGTCTGAAGTTGTGTTTCCCAAACTGTGTTTTTATGGGCACCTAGTGTTCCTAGTGGCCTGAATAGGTGTTCCACGAACTACTGGAATAATTAACTACTAGGCCACCAAGTGAATTAACTTCTTTAAAAAAATAAGCAAAGTGTTCGATAGAGACTCAGAATGTGCGAAGTGTTCCGGTAAGGAAAAGTTATGGAAACATTGGTCTAAACACTAAAGTAACATGAAGATCAAAAGACAGCATTTGGAGCTCGTCTGAATAAGACAACGATTTGCCGACTTTGAGTACAGAATTTTGTTGTTTTAAAACAGGAATACTCGGATACAGATGGGTCAGGTACATGAAGGCCGGGCCCTAATTCAGCTTGACCCTGCTAGACTCCTCTGGATTAGGGCAAAAGCTTCTTTTCAGTCAATTCACCTCGGTTTTTTTTCATTGAATCTTCTACAAGGATAGTTCAACGCTAAATGATATGCTTAAACTTATATTTTCCTGGTTGAGGGAGGGATGGGGGGGATGCTGTTATAAATTATAATTGTGTTATCTTGATCGCTTCTTTACATATAGTCTGTTGTCTCAAGTTATAAGTACATTATGTTCTGTAAAAGTAAGGCTGTAAAGTAAAAAATCCTTCTAAAAACAATCAGCAGCATTTGTATATGCTAAATCCTCAAAAGCTTTGGAGCTACATAGAAACAAACATTAGGTAGATCTACGCCAATAGCTGCAAGGAAAACCTATTTCAACATAAAACATCTTTTAATGATGCATGCCGCGATGACAAACTGGCACGCAATTAGATATTAACTTCTCCAAGCATAAAAGTCTGGCAAACACGAGAAAATGGACGCAGCACACGTTACGGAAGAGTAAATTTTATGATTTTTTTTTTCAATCGAATCCAGGCGTCTGATTTCGTTTCACTATTATATCCTTTAATGGAATGCAGTGGCGTCGCTAAGTGGTGTAAGGGGTGCGGACCGCATAGTGTGACCCCAATCAGAGTGACTCTTCTGTGTTGGTGTGTGCATTTGTAAGTGGATGTAGACTTAATTTTGATAGAAAAATTAATTGTTAGAAACATTCGTTTAGGTATCAGATGACCATTATCCAAGTGCACGGTCGACAAATCCTATCACACAAAAATTTAAAAAGTTAAATTTGATCAATTTAGAACAGTGGTTCCCAAATCCTTTCAACCTGGGCAGGGTTGCGAAGTGAATTGGGTGGGTCCAATTTAAAAAAAAAAATTCAAATAGCGCAATTTCCGTAGCGTTCAATAAGCATTCCGTAAACTTCTTAAACATATTCGTACAGACGTCATAAACTGATTTTTCAGCTCAATCTGTAGTCTAACCGGTAGATTTAAACATTCTTGGAAAAACTTTCAATAATAGTAGAGACCTGCCCCCCCCCCCCACACCAACTCGGAGGCCCTTTGCGCTGCCTAGTTTGCTTATGCTTATGCCGGCCCTGACCTGAGAACCATATAAAATGTCGAGTTCGGTGTGTCATTTCTAATATTACCGCTACATATAGCATCGAACCCAATGAATCTAAATCTCTATACATCTTTGCAGTTTCATTGTTCTCACTAGGCAAAAGTTTTGAGCAGCTGCCTAACTAACAGAGTTAAAGTTCGAATCTCTATGTAGGTTAGCAATTTCTATTTTGATATCCGAGCTGAGCTGAGCTGATTATGCTGAGCACCTAAAAGCAACACAGAAACCTTCCAGTTATATGCATCTACCACATGTCCTCAAAACAATTGGACCGCCATATAGCGAGAACTCGAAGTCGACCATTACATAGATTTTAAAAAGATTCATTATCGTAAAATTATTTTTGGTTTTAAATTAAAAAACAGGATTTTTTGCTCTCGTCTACACACGAAAGTTTTCAAAATAATTCGGGAAATAAAATTATTTAACCGAACGAGGCTTGGTCATTTGGTACAGATAAAGAAAGGTAACTAAAATTGCCAATGTATCACAAAATCAGAATAATTTGGTTAAAAAATAATTATAAAAAAAGTAAACAAAAAACAAATTTATTTTTTTTGGATAAAGCAATATTTGTTTTTAGATATTATCTTTCTTTGTTCATTATTACTGTATTTGTTGACTCGTTTGGATACATGAATCAGTACTATGAGTAGACAGTTTTTGTAAGTATATTTGGTGAACTGAAGATTAATATTGTAAAATGGGTGTATCAATAACTCCCGATAACCGTAAAGGTTGGATGTCAAGTTACTCAGTTTCACCAAATTATACAGCCTGTCTTTCCCCAACTCACAATTGTGCCACTTGGCATTTGAATATTTTTCATGGCCTAGTATTATGTCCATGAGGTATCCAATTTGCAAGAGATCTTGAAAAGGAACTGGCAGTATCTCTGATGGCAACCATTTTTATGGACTTTTATTTCTTTTAATTTGAGCCTAGAATTTATGTCTGACATGATTCTGGCTGTGTACATAGTCATTGGTTTGAAAGTTCATGATGGCTGTGTGTATAGATTCTTATGTACCAGTATATTGGTAATAAGAAATAAAGTACTGATTTACATTGGTCAAAACAAAAATCTTTCAGTACTTCGGTGTGATGTGATTTGCTTCCTATATGCTCAGATCATTTTGATGGAATAGAATATAACAGGTACATTGTCAAGTGTCGACGTTCCAATAATTAACAAAATTGCGATTTAGATACCTTGATGTGTTTTAAAAGAGTTACATTTTGTCTTTATCTATGGAAATAATGGGTGGCGCGGTGGGGGAGTGTGTTAGCGCATAGCTTCCGAATCTTGGTGAAGACTGGGATTTTGAATTCCAGTATCTTCATGACGCCTCAGAGTTCAGCCAACTTTAATGGGTACTTTATTTTAGTTGGGGCAATAGAAACAGATGAACTTAGCTTCATCAGCCCTATAGATTGCAAGGTCCGAAAGGAGAACTTCACTTGCTATGAGTACATCTAGATATTGTCCCTGCTTGCATCCTCGTAACGTTTGGGTTGAATTTTTGCTGAAGAGTAAAGTCGAGGCCAAAACGATGGCATGATTTATGTGTTCAGTTGAATATACAGCCAGGCCTGCATTATATTGTGTAGGCCTATACTTGATGAAAGAAAACTTTCAAATGTTATACATCGCAGATATTGTTCGATTCCAATATACCCAGATCTATTTATTGTGGGCTTAATGAAAGGATTTGACAGCGTTTGATCAGCTGACTGCGGCTAGAGTGGCACAGTTGTTGAGTGGGTCATCGGGACTTTGGTACTTCGCTGGCTAGGCTGTGTGCAGTGGTTCTATTGATTGGATCCTATGGGGTGGAAGGTTATGTTGTTTTAAGGGTTTATAGGAGAATGGGGGGGGGGGGGGGGGGGAAGCATCATTGGGGAGTGAATCGTGGGGGACTGTTGGTGTTTATGATTGCTTATTGTTTATTTATTATAATGCATATACTGTTTTCAAGTGGGACTGTGTTATCACACATACTGTTTGGTGTGTCTGTAATAGAACATTGTATGGTGTATCTGTCTATCTGGAGCGCATCGTGTTAGCGCAAATTCTTTCACATCTTGAACAGTACTATCTCTTGGAAGAATTTCAATCTGCATATAGGAAGTGCCGTAGCACAGAGACAGCAGTGGTCAGGGTACTAAACGACTTACTTCACAATTCCGACAAAGACCACGTATCAATTCTTCCATGCTGGACTTGTCCGCAGCCTTTGATACGCTAGACCATGAAATTATGATGGCCAGATTCTCTGCAACTTTTGGTTTAGCAGGAGTCGTCCGAAAGTGGCTTGGATCTTACCTGACGGAACGCACCCAAAGTGTCGTTGTTAGCGGGACGGAATCAACAAGCTTACTTTTGAAGTACAGAGTACCCTAAGGATCAGTTCTAGGCCCAGTACTGTTCACTATGTACACATATCCACTCAGCGGTGTCATACGGCCACCCGGTATCTTATACAATTTCTTTGCCGATGACTCACAGTTATACGATTCATCAGTACCCTCAGAGGTGTCGCATCTGGCAGAGAAAATCAGTAGTACCGTTGCAAGGGTGAGCGATTGGATGGTTGAAAATAAACTCAAGATGAACGAAGACAAGACAGAAATAATTAAGATTGGCACTAGGAACAATGTCTCAAAAGTTGAAAGCACAGATTCTCTCTTTATCACGAACTGCCATGTTCCTTTTGTCCATGGAGTGCGGAATCTTGGAGCTTTCTTCGACTCAACACTATCTTTCGACCCACACATAAGTCAGCTCTGCAAAGGTCTTTATCTGCAGCTGCGCAGATTAGGCCAGATCCGACCATATTTAACAACGGAGTCAACAAAAACGCTAGCTGTGGCATTCATACTCTCCCGCCTTGACTACTGCAACGCCGTGCTAGCAGGTATACCTGATGACAAAATAGCCAAGCTGCAATGTATACAGAACAACGCCGCTTGAATAGTCCTTCAAAAAATAGACAAGATTCTGCTACTACGCTCTTGTGCACGCTCCATTGGCTTCCCGTGAAAGCGAGAATCGATTACAAGGTCATCAGTGTATATATAACAACGAGATGCCCTTGTACCTAGAGAACTGATTACTCCATATGTCCCCCAGAGAGCCCTCAACGCTTTTAGTAGTGCCACGTTTCTCCCTCAAAAGCTACGGGCTTTTTCAGTTCACGGACCAAAGGTTTGGAACTCACTCCCCATTGATCTCAGACAGACAACATGCTACACCACTATTAAGAAGAACATTAAGACCTATCTGTTTAAAATTTTTTTAGATTAGTTTGTCATGTTAGCTCTTGTGTTTGTGTTTGTAATGTTGTTACAGCGGCTTGAGCCTACATTTTGTTTGTTAACAGCGCTTTATAAATAAAATTATTATTATTATCTGTAATAGCAAGTTGTATAGTGTGTCTGTGATTGAACATTGTATGGTGTGTCTGTGATAGTACATTGTATGGTGTGTCTGTGATAGCACATTGTATGGTGTTTCTTTGATAGCACATTTTATGGTGTCTCTGTGATAGAACATGGTCTGGCGTGTCTATGATATCGCATTGTCTGCTGTGTCAGCGACAGAAAATTTGCTGGAGTGTCTGCGATAGAATATTTTCTGATGTGTCTGAGGTAGCGCATTGTCTGGCGTGATGTATCTATGATATCGCATTGTCCGGTGTGTCTGCGATAGAAAATTTGTTATGGTGTGTCTGTGGCAGCACATTGTTTGGTGTGTCTTAGATTCCGGCCTGGTCCTAGCAATTGCGGGGCCCTATGCGAAACTGATTGCGTGGGGCCTATTCTGTGTGGAAGTAAGGATAATAAGTAAAAATTAAGATTTTTTTATAAAAAAATATTCGAATTTGAATTTTATTCATTCTTTACTAAGTAAAAAATTGCGATGAAATTAACTGTACTTTACGAACCTTGTAACGTATGTCATATTTATATGCCAGTGACTATAAAAGTAAATAAAGTATTGGAACTTCCGATTAATGTGAAAATTCGCCCGATTATTACATTTTATTACATGAAAGCTGACAATGCCTTTCTTTCTTTTATCGCGCTTAGGATTGGCGTTTTCCGCAATGAATGACACCCACAAATGACAATTTTATCTATTTTTCAGGAGATTTTAATGAATTTTCAGGAGATTTTAATTAAGTCAGGAGATTTCCAGGAATTTTTCGTATATATTTTGCAATTTAATAATAGCAACATGAACTAGCGCGGAGCCTATGAAAGCTCGAGGCCCACTGCGACCGCATAGGTTGCAGTGGCCTAAGACAGGCCCTGCTTAGATTCCATGTCTTTGGTCTCTCTCTCTCTCTCTTTATGTCTGTCTGTCTGTCTGTCTCTCTCTGTCTGCTATCTCTGCAAAAGCTTGCTTCCTCGTTCACTATCTTATTTCTGTTTGCGATGGTTTCAGTGGTTCTTTTTAAGCTCTGTTAGCGTGTTGCCTTTCCCAGTTCGGGGATATTCTTGAACTTTTGTGCTTCACCAGGTCAGTCTTGCACTCTTTTCTTAGATATTAGGCTAATGATCTTTTCCCTAGGGACATTTCGACGATATATTTTTCTTTTTAATTCAGTAACCTGGTCGGCACATTAATATCTTGAACTAAACACTCAAAAACAAAAACAAACATTGTGAGGAAGACTGCCATAGAGATCGTCGTCACACACGAGCGATTGTTTGCAGGGCAGAATGTCATGTGTGCCAATTCTCTTAACGAAATTTTTATCTAACAACATCAAGAACCTTTTAAAGTTGTACAAATTTGAATAATAAGAATATTCGTGACAGGCATTGGTATGCCTTTTCTCTATCTTCTAATACATGACTTAAGTTATTAAACAAGCTTAAATTCCTATTAATTTGTAAGTAGCAGGTATGCGGATAACAGTGTCATTTTGTCCTGCCCTTTTCTATAAGCCTTTCATTGTTTATCAAACCAAGTGAGTACATTTAGGAAGGAAAAACAAAAAAATACGCTAAATGGAATGGTACAATGTGGTCACATCTGTTGCTTCAGAGATTTTCAATACTCTTCCCCCCCCCTTTCTCTTTTGTAAAGAGATATGGCTGTGTCTCAGAGACGTAGTCAGGAGGGGGGAAAAGGGGCCTCTTCTGTGTCTCCATGGCCTGCTGCCGTGTAATGGTAGACAGCCATCGTTGGTAAGAGTAGATTCCGTAATTCGCCTTTATAGATTTCACGGGGAATCAGAGGCGGAAAAGAACGTTGTGACTTTGTGAGAGCTGAGTATGACAAGGGCGGGGGGGGGGGGGTTACTTTGACTTGACCAGGGCCGGCCGTAGAGTCTGACTAGTGATGGAACCAGGGGCAGTCTTAGCAGTGTGTGGAGCCCTGGGTGAGTGTCATGTCGGGGCCACGAATATTGGTTCGATGGACTTTGTTGACAAAAGAAGTTGTTTTTTTTTGCGCCCCCCCCCCCCATCCAAGATTTGGGGCTTGGGGCGGTTGCCCCACTCTAAGACTCTGGTCTCTAAGACCATTCATTTTAGATATAATATGTACTATATATATATGTATGTATGTATGTATACACAGGGCCAGGCTTAGGCCACTGCGACCTATGCCGCATAGGTCGCAGTGGGCCTCGCCCTCTCAGGCCCCGCGTTAATTCTATATCTCCTGAAAACTCATGGAAATCTCCAGGGAAAATAGACAGAATTGTGGTTTTGGCCTGTCATTCAATATAGAAAACAACAAATCTACGCGCGATATAAAAAGGTATTGTCAGCTGTCATTTAATAAAAATGTAATAATAGGTCGAATTTTAACTAAAACCGGAAGTTCCATTACTTTGTTTTTTAAAATAAGAGTCACTGGAATTTAAATATAGATTTAAAGCTATCTCGATCTCTTTAAAAAAAATCAAAAGCGATTTTTAAAATAAAATAGATCGCGATTTTCTAAAACAAAATCTTAATTCTTACTAACTATCCTTATCCCTACACAAACTGGGCCCCGCGCAAATCCGTTTCGCATAAGTCCCCGCAATTTTTATCACAGGCCCTGTATATATATATCTAAGTAATAAGACAAGAGAAGTAAGAGAGACTGAAGCATGCGAATAAAGAGATTGGCTAAAACAAAAAAAGGAAACGAAACATGCAATACAAAGTAGAATGGCGCTTAAGATTGACAGAAGTATATCATATTAACGGTTTAATGCCACGGTACTTACGACCTACATTTTTACTCTGCGGTAAATGTCCCTCAGCAAGACACATTCAGAAATACTCTTTTGTACATTTTGTCGTTTCTCATTTGATCTCTACTGGCTACTCTTCTCTCGCAAACTAGGAACAGGAAAGGGCGCCACCTGGTGAGAATTACCACACGCATTCTCGTAATAATTACGGTGGCACTGTTAATCTATGTTATGCTGTGGTGGTCAATCCAAAATAAACCAAAACGGCATCGAAACATTAAAACAAAGTCGTTTTTTTTTCTCTTCTATTTCCGTCGTGACTTTTTAAAATAAAATTGAGAACAACACAAACCTGTTCCACAACTAAACAGTAGTGTATAGTTTGTAAGTAATGTAATGTTATTTGTGTTATTGTATATGACGTTTGAATGGTAACTCTTTCATGGTGTGGCGTGGTAGCCGAGAGGTAAGCCATTGGCTTCCGAACCGAGGTGTCCTGGGTTCAAATCTCAGTGAAAACTGGAATTTTTAATTTCGTAGTTTTAAAAGGTACTCCTGATTCCACACAAACGTTCGCTAGTTGGAGAAATAGAAGCGGTAGGTAGTTGTGCTGACCGCTAAACATCCTCGCCGTCGGCCATAGAAAATGTCCTTTACATCGCAAGGTCTGAACTGAACTAACTTCTTTCATGCTTGAGCATTTTTAGATCTCTTATGTGTGACATATTGGAAATATGTTTTCTGGGAGAAGGTTTCCATGCTGCCTTTTGGCGCTCACCTCAAACAGCTTAGCTTTAGTTGATAATTTCTGGTTTACATAGGGATTTGAACTCGATCCCCTTTGTAAGTTGGCCTTGCGGAAGCCAATTTCAATAGAACTCATTTCTCTTCCAATTCTGTGTTTTAAAGTCTTAGTATAACTGTCATCAAAATATAAAAAAAAACAAAAAAACACTGACGGTGTCTTCGCCGTTATGTTACTGCAATAGTTTACATTTGTCCTTTTAAAAAGTTCAAAATTTTCACCACGTGACCTGTCGCGCCAAGTATAGTTCTGGCCACCGGAAGTTACGTAACGAAACAAAGTTGCTGACAAGTTTTTTTGGTGTAATTTATTTAAAAATAAGCTTACACTATTGTTGTTCCCCTTGACTCTATAAATAAAGAAATAAATACTGAGAAGGAAATCGATTTTTCGACAGGCTTTTATCGTCACTAATTAGTTTTCCAAATTTTGTTCTGGGCTGGCCTCGGACACCAAACCTAGTCGTGTGGTATATACTTCGTACTTAAGTCATGATGATCTTTGGATCGAAACCCGGCCCACCGTTATAATATCCCACGCTTTCCTACAGAACGTAATAATTCTCTTTTCTTCACTTGTAATAGATAGATAGATAAATAGATAGATAGATAGATAGATAGATAGACAGACAGACAGACAGACAGACAGACAGACAGATAGATAGATAGATAGATAGATAGATAGATAGATAGATAGATAGATAGATAGTTAGACAGAGAGACAGATAGGCAGACAGATAGATCGATAGATAGATAGATAGATAGATAGATAGATCGATAGATAGATAGATACATCAACAATCTTCTGTGGTGCCTCAATGGTCCAACAGACTAAGGAATAGGTAAAGGTGAAGGCGACACTGCTTACGATTTACTATATTGGCGCTGTTAATTGGACTACAGAAAAAAAATTTTTATTTAAAATAATCTCGATTCTGTTTTTGCTTAAAAAAAACAAAAAACAGTCGAACATTTTTATGATGATAAAAACATGATAAAAAAATAAACAAGGTTACAAAGACAGTTTGTGTGGAAACACAAACTCAAAATCGGCCCCCGAAGTGGTCCACCCAGGTAGGTAAAAAGACAGGTATCAATATTTTTAGAAAGAACACCAGAATTAAATTCTATCAGAGACAAATGACAGAGAAGAATGAAGAAAGAAGATTGTGTGGTGCTCCAACGGTCCAGCAAAACAATGGCTAGGTGATAGTGAATGTGAAAAAGTTAAATGCGAAACTGGCCTAACTGATGTCTTATAATGAATATCTTATTGATCTAATTATTTTGTAAAGGGTCAATCTCTTATTCAAATCCTCAAAAGAAGAAAAAAAAATCCTTTAGGAGTTCTATGGCTCCACTGCAACACGGCAGTTCATAACATAATATGAAAACCTACATATTAATTGTTGTTTTAAATTATGTCAAACTTATATGCATACTAAATAGATTTTTTCTCTTAAAAAAAGTAAACATTATTTTGGGTAAATATAGTAGTTGATAGGACATAACTTACATAACGTAGAAATACACTTGTACAAAATAAAATTTAACAAAAAGTCTAAAACCATTTGCATAAATGTGTTAAAAATATGGTACACATCTGTCTCCCCTACTAAAGAGACTCCTGCGTTTATTACTATTAATAGTGAATAGTTGTAAAAGTGGTGTATTTTTATGAAAAAAAAAACCTGCTTGCATAAGTGGTTTAAAAAAATAGTTTTTTTTCGCTTTTAGAAAAGAAAAAAAAAAAGGAGCCGTTGCATGAGAACTTTAAATGAACTAAAATATTATGATGTCGGATTTTCACTATAATTTCTAGTTTACTAGATCTAAATGAGACGGACAGACATTTCACACAAAATTAATAGCGTCTTTTCCCATTTCGGGGGCAGCAAAAAAATATTAGTTTAAAATTACTATGTAGAATATTTTAAAAGAAAGGAAAATAATATTCCTTACGTTACCACAAAAGCCATCAACTCTTTGACTACCACATAAACCATCAACTCTTTGACTACCACATAAACCATCAACTCTTTGACTACCACATAAACCATCAACTCTTTGACTACAACAAAACCATTAACTCTTTGACTACCACATAAGTCATCAACTCTTTAACTACCACATAAGCCATCAACTCTTTAACCATCACATAAGCCTTGAACTCTTTGACTATCACAAAGTCTATCAACTTTTTAACTACAACAAAACCATTAACTCTTTGACTACCACAGCAGCATTCAAGATTTGGTTACCAAGAGCGATATTCTATAAAAACAAAAACAATAAAAAAAAACAACACATACACGAGGTAATAAAAAAACAAAGATTTGAATAGCAACATGTTTCTCTAATCCAATTCTAGACATCTGTGTCTTGTCCGACCACCAACAAACAAAAAAATCTGACAGCCAATCTAACTTGAGGGCTGCTCGGTGCAGACGTTCGGCGCCCCTCTAATAACAGCCCCCATTTTATTACACACTTATTGGATTTCGCTCTGTTTCAGACGAAAGTGTTCTATTAGCAATGAAAAGGGGCGCTGCCAAGTTAGCACAGTTAAATGGGTGGATGGGGTCTGAGTCCTAAATCCTTAGCTTTAGATTTTCTAACCGAACCCAAGCCAGTAAGTGGGAACGTGTATCCCTCTACTTGACCCCTTTTCCTGCTTATTGTGGACCCAAAAAAAAAAGGGATTCCAATTTGATCCTATAATGTCAGTTATGCAAAACATAACTATTGGTATAGAGAAGACAACATGTCAGAATATTTGAAGGTTAAGGCAGTTAAAAATGGCCCCATGTCTCTCTCGCTCTCTCGCTCTTTCTTATTGATTATGAATCATAGTGGATTTTTTTAAAGGGGCTAAACCCTCTTTATGACAGACGCAACATTGGAAGATTAAGTGTTTTAATGGATTCACAATTGATCTATTCCGGGAAGCAGCTCTCACTACAGGGCATGAGGCGATATTCCTTAGTTGTCTTTCTGTGTGTTAATATGCCTGATGTTTTCACCGTAAATACTAGAGGGCAAGGCAGTTCTAGTCAATGGGAAAAGGACATAAAAATAAAAGCACATTCCTCGTCCCATATGCTAGGACAAATTTGTACAACTACTCCTTCTTGCCTAGTGCTATCAGAGCATGGAATGGGTTGTCTGAGCTAGCCAGGAAAACCAGTAACTTGGCAGAATTTAAGTCATTTGTTAATATGCATGACTAAATGCATGACGCGTAGGACGTAATCATCTTCTTATTTGAATTAACGTCTGTATTATATAAGATAAGATAAGGGAAAAAAAAGGGGGGGATGAGTGAAAGGCAATAATAAAATATAAATGAATATGAAAAATGTTAGCCACCGAATACAAAACGAAATGTGCCTAGTTATATGTGTGTGTCTAGTATACTGGTAGCCCACATAAGGCAGCACAGGGGCAGGCTTATATAAATTTAAACGTAGATCGGTAGAAAAATGGAAAGTTTTTTTAAATTTTTGTTTTCATTTTAACGTCACGGAATGTGCGACTTACTACCGGCAGTAGGAATCGAATATCCAAACCTATCACTAGACAGACAAACGTGCAGAAGAAAAAAAAAGTCAGTGCCAGATATGTTTAAGGACGACGTACCGACAAAATAACCGGCAGCTCTATTGTGGAACAGATCAATGTTGAAACGTAACTATCCAAATCATTGTTACTAAAGCATTATCCTCTAATAAAACTTTCCCTCGATCGCTCCTCGTGACGTGAATCCGTGGATGTCATTATTTTAAGATACTAGGCAAGGAGATCAGCCATCAGCAAAGAAAGCAGAATACTAAAAAAAGCTGAGAAACAAAGTGGTCAACCCTGAATCAGATTCTGAGATGAACCCCGATTGGGAACAGAGCAGGAGGGACTAATCCTCCCTTAGTGCTCTGGCAAGAAACTGGGCCCTACGGCGTATTGCCCCAAAACAGATCATGTGACTGTCCAGACACGTCCCGTGTCGGGAACACTCGTACAAGATAAGCGACACTGTTACGAATCTCTCTCCACAGTGACTGCACCGGGAGTCATAGTTCGGTCGGAACTGGGCAAAGTATACCCCAACAGGACGGATTTAATTCCTACACTGTGCTTCCTGAAACCACGGGCCCACTCGGATTCCTCCGAAGATTTTAACCACTTCTCTTGAATGCCATTGCCTGTAAAAGCGTGCTTGGTGCTTAGACCCAACCTTCCCTGGCCTGTGTTCTGCCAGCTTTTCAAGGCAAAGATAGGACTCCGTAGCTATCTTCGAGTTCATAGGATTGATTATTTTCATCTTCGACCACGAATGAGAAGCTATTATTATCATTATGTTAGAAATGAACGAGTAGTCATTCTCTGGCGCTGCCAGGGTCGAGTTTGGCTAAAGAGAAACAAAATTCATCGTAGTCCCTTTAACAGTTTCCACTGAGGAATTTTCTGGTGATGTGGCAGGTCTGCAGCAGTACCGCCCTCTGACAGGCAACGAGGATGTTTCTAGGAATGTTAAATTATTATTATTATTATTTATTAATTATTATTACTATACTCTAATGGGTCACTGTGAATCGGAGTTTGAATCACACTTCTATAGGGCCACAAAACAATAAAAATGAAAACCTGACTTTCATAATCTAAAGTAAAACAAGATAAAAACACAACACCAAACTCATTTACTCTACTGCAAGCAAAAAGTATAATCATTACCAAAACAATTATTAACCCTAAAATGGGAGAGAACCAGCTGTTGGCCTTATCCCGTGGCCGTGCGACAGATGTAATAATATGTTGAACAATCTCTGCTAAAAGAAAAACAATACTGTATATAAAAAAAGGCTTAAATATTTGCGATGGATCAATAAGTTTTATTATAGTTTTATAATTATAAACTATAACTCTCTGTCCTCACGTGAGAGGAACTAGACATGTATGTTGAAATCATATGTGCAGAACTTGATGTATATGTTAAGATAGTATGTCCAGAACTAGATATATATATGTTAAAATAAAATGTCGAGAACTAGATATAAATGTTGAGATCATATGGCCAGAACTAGATATATTTGTCAAAATAAAATGGCCAGAACTAGAATATATATGTTAAAATAAAATGTCCAGAGCTAGATATAATGGTGCGATAATATGACCAGAACTAGATATATATATATATATGTTGCGTTGCGATCATATGGCCAGAGCTAAATATATATGTTAAAAAAATATGGCCAGAACTAGATATATATGTTAAAATCGACATACAAAAAGGCATTCTTTGGCACTCACCACGTATTTAAAAGCAAAACAATCTCAAAAATAGCAGAAAAAAACAACTATCAAATGCATGTGAATTTATTAGTCCTATACAGCAAGTGAGACCTGGAGACTGACAATAGTATTCAAAACGTAGTTTCTATCCACGTGGAAAGTACTTTATACAATTATAAATGTTTGACGATGTCTTTGGCTGGTAGACACCAAGTTAGAACTGAACATTTTATTTAAGGACCGCAATTTAAATAAGTAGATTTTTACCTTAAAATTAATATGAAGAGAATAGTTCGGTACGAATGTAGTGTATCAGAATAATATAATGAATATAGTGTACCAGAATACTACAACGAATTGTTCCGTGACGAATGTAGTGTATCAGAATTACATATGGACTTTTTCGGTGACGAATGTAGTGTATCAGAATTACATATGGACTTTTTCGGTGACGAATGTAGTGTATCAGAATTACATATGGACTTTTTCGGTGACGAATGTAGTGTATCAGAATTACATATGGACTTTTTCGGTGACGAATGTAGTGTATCAGAATAATGTACGAAAAATTTTGGTGACGAATGTAGTGTATCAGAATAATTTGATTGAACAGTTGGCCGGCGAATGTAGTGTATCAGCAATGAAAAGGGAAACAGAAGACTCGAATTAGAAATACGATGACGCCAAGATGAGACAGGAAATTGGAGTTCGGATCTAGAGGTGAGCACTGTAGTAGCTTAATCGGAAGAGGCTAGAAGATGACCAAAGCGTTCCAAGGGCTTCAGATTCCTTGAATGAAAGTATGGATTTTTTTTTTAAAGTAAAAAAATAAAGTTTCCCTTTCATCTATTTCTGTGGCCCAAGGTTAACGAGGGTGTCATGTGGCCAGTGCAACGACCAACGGCCTTTACTTTTCCCCAATGTCAAGTAGCCAGTAGAGCTGGATGAACTGAATCGCACTAGAGATCCCGAAATTAAATATTCTAGTCTTCACGAGGATTTGACCCCGGGACCCGGAAATCAAGCGCTTCACCACTTAGCCAACGCGCATCGTATGGATAGTTAAGAAGGATTAATTATAGCTCGATTATAATTACAGTAATTAATGTCCGAGTTCAAAGATCAGTAGTAAGCTCCGTTAAGGCCCTAGTTGGCCGGCACCTCTGTTGTCGAGATTTCCTGGTTTCAGGCCTTGATAGTTTCTCCCTTAGCAAATGTTGTCTGGTAATTCCCAGCTAATATTTCTAGCTACACAACATCACATTCTACTCACACTGGGATTGCTGCAGTGTTATGTCTAATCCCCCAACGCTGATTCCTTCTTATGTTTCCATTTAAACAAATACCATAGCACACACAGACTCTCATACATATGCAAAAAACTTACATATCCGTACAAGTAAGAGGAGGAAAAAGAAAACTAGATATTCATCCGTGAAAAAACTTTAAAATACATAGACTACAGTCTCGTGACGTTATTGCAAATGCATATTCATGCGATGATAATCTCTAACACAATGCCAGATTTTTTTAAATCTTTTTTTTTTTTTACATAAGGACATTTTTCAGATCACATTCTCTGAATATTTACATTTCGTTCCATAATTGTGTTTTCTTCCTTATTTTTATCTCTCCAGATGCAGTCTTGGTTGTAAAGGGAGGTAAGTTCACTTGTATTGTTTTAACTAAACAGAGTTATTGGGTTGTTTGCTGCATATTTCTGTACAGCTGGGAGTTAATCGATGCTGCCTACTGTGGACAAAGGATCTGGGTTTTGGCGGGAAAACTACGGGTTGGAGATCAGACGTCAAAATATTTAGAAGGTTTTGAAAAGGAAAGTGATCGGCAACTTCCCGTCTGCTGCGAAGATTGTGTGGAGCAACACAGGTTTAAGATGAACATTTCTGAATATAAAACCTTTGGACATCAGTTCACTCACTGGCAAAAAGACATGTACATACACAATCTTGACACATACACACACATGAGCGAGCGCGCATTTACATACAGGGGAATAAAATATATTACAAATGCAGACACACGCTTAACAAGAAGTCGATAGTTGCATACACATGCTTCTGACTGCAAGATGTAAAGTATAAGAAAAGGCAAGACCCAAAAGGGCTTAGACAAAATGAACAGATGAAGAAAAACAACAACACAGGAACGGTTAGAAAGACAGTCAATAGAAAGAACAAGAGAAAAGAGGAGAAATGAGAAATGGTCAAATGAAATGATTGAGTTAGAGAGAGAGAGAGAGAGAGAGAAAGCAGAAGAAATTATGTGTGAAAAAAAGAAAGGAGATAACGAGAGAGGAAAAGAGAGATGAAAACTATGAAAGCAAAAGTGACCAGAAGAGAGAGAGAGAGAAAAAGAAAGAGAGAGATGGACAAAGCAAGAGAGAGAGAGAGAGAGTAGGTCCAAAAAATCCGTTCTTCGGTTCCTGAGATAACGTTTTGATTCTTCAAAAATCAGTGAATCAGTAATTGAGTGGTATTTCATTGGAGTCAATTTTTTTGCGCATGAGGTGAGTGTACATACTAGTTTCCAACATGCATGTCATGGATTGCAACAGCACAAAAACTTCCAGTCTGTGGTTCCTTTCGGTCTGTGGCTCCTTACGGTCTTTAACTCCTTTCGGTCTCTTTTTTTTTTCATCAGCTTTGCGAGCCTTGGCTTTGGACATGGGGGACTTCTTGGCAGCCTTGTTGATCTTAGCAAAATATTTGTTCAACAAGGTGGCAATTTTCTTCTTTGATAAAATGGTTACCCACTGGGTGAAGATAATGGGGTTTCTGTTTTCGTACGCCCTGTATTTTTGAGATTTCTCAGAAGACTCCAGGCCTTAGAGCTATCCCTTAGGTTTAACCTTGCACAGGTGTTGGTCCAACGTTCTTGTTTTGCCCTGTTAACAGACGTTTTGACTAGTAGACTGAGTCTGTTGTATTTCTGCCTGAGTGTAACGCTGTCTTTTGGTAAACCATAAAAAGCTTGTTGATTTGAGATCTCCAAACGTTCTTGAGCTTTTTAAAAGATTAAGTCGAAGTAATAACAATTTTAGCCATGCTCAGAATTGCTGCAGTTTTTTGACGGTATACGAGGTCGACAATTCCTAGACTCCACTTCACGTGGATTTTTTTCAAGCGCAGTGTCGACAGCCGAGTTCGATGGAATAGAGTCGCTGCGGCTATAAGCTATAAGAAAAACAAAGTATATAAATATTAAATGTGTGGCACGGTGGCTGAGTGGTTAAGCGCTCGGCTTCTGAACCTGGAGTCCTGGGTTCGAATCTCGGTGAAGACTGGGATTTTCAGTTTCGGGAGTCTAATGGGTACCTGACTAAAGTTGGAAAAGTAAAGGCGGTTGGTCGTTGCGCTGGCCACATAACACCCTGCTTGTTAACCGTTGGCTATAGAAACAGATGACCTTAACATCATCTGCCCCATGGATCGCAAGGTCTGAAAGGGGAACTTTACTGTTACTTTTTGGTATATCTCATTTCTGTTGAAAGTTGATATAAAGCACTCACACACAAACACACATATACATTAAAAAAACAACAACAACCCATTGACAACTGGCTATGCAGCAAACTTCGAATTAGATTTGTCGCTATTAATTATTCACGTGATCATTAGGGATTCCTCTTCAAGTGAGCGCGATTCAGTTGTTGCTTGGCAGAGTTTTGTTTTCTGCTCCCCCAACCTCCCCCCCCCCACCCCTTTCATCTATCGTGTGTTTTCTCATTTATATGTATTTTTTAATTATTTTTCTGGAGAGAAAAAAAAGTGGGTGGGGGGTGGGGATGTCAGGGTTTATTTGTGACATGACGATGTGTCCGTCGCGAACAGTTTTCATTGTGTAATTAGTGTCTAATTGAAAATAATTGTGATTTTGTTGTTGTTGTTTTGTTGTTGGTTCTATCTGAGGGGTTCTTTTTTTTCATCACAGCCGGTGACATCCAGCAAGGGGAATGCACTCACCTAGACAATGTCTGGATCCAGGTCCGGTGCAGTGTCCTATTTAAATTTTAGAAAGACAGGCTTTATTTTGAACTACGTGTTGATATATAGGTCTGGTTGCCCTCAAATAGAAGGCGTAGTCTCGTTTCGGTTACAGTCCTAGTGCAATAGGCAGAGAGAGAGACTTCTTGTTCTTCTTGACAGCTTTTCGCTGCTGAGCTGTGAGCTCCTGAGCTGTGAGCTCCTGAGCTGTGAGCTCCTGAGCTGTGAGCTCCTGAGCTGTGAGCTTCTGAGCTGTGAGCTGTGAGCTGCTGAGCTGTGAGCTGCTGAGCTGTCAGCTGCTGAGCTGTGAGCTGCTGAGCTGTCAGCTGCTGAGCTGTGAGCTGCTGAGCTGTGAGCTTGGCAGCGAAGAGAGAGAGAGAAGAAGAGAAAGTTGAACGAACATTGCCAGTTTCCAGAACGTTTGAAACGAGAACTTGTTTTTTGTTTTCAAACATAGTCTTCGCGCGGTAGACATTGATATAATAATGATTTTTTTGTGTATCCGGTGTAAAAAATAAAGAGAGTGTTGGTAAGGTACTTTTAAAAAAAAGGTTTATGATCATCTTTGTGGACTTTTTAGCATCGCTAAAATCCTATTTGTAAATCTTATTTCTTAAGCTCTTCCTTATCGTAGCGCTAAATGATTTGAATATAATGGAAGCATTTGATTTTCACTCAGACTTTGTATTTAAAAACAAATTGGAATCTAACTTACCTTTTACCTTTCCTTTTATCTTTTACCTTTACTTCTCCCTTACTCTGTTGGAACGTTGGGGCACCATGCAAGATTTGTCGACAGTCTTTCTCCATTACTCTCTGTCTTCCCTCAGAGAACAGAACCAGGAAAAAGAAGAGGCAGACAGAGAAAGCGATGGGAAGTAATTTGTAAGACACCAAAAAAAGAATGGACGGGCCTGCCATTAAAAGAGGTTCTGTCCAAGGCAAAAGACAGAGAGGAATGGAGAAAGGCGGTCCAAAAATCATGTTTAGTGCCCCAACGGTTCAACAGACAAAGGGATCGGTGAAGTTGAAGGAATGTGTGATTTAAAAATCATAAATATATCAACATGAAGGATTTTCTACTTAGCTTTTCTATGATTTAAATTCGATTGAAATTTTATTCAGATCTTCAAAACTCATTTCAAAAAAATAAATATCTTTTTGGCGAAGTGGCTATTTAATTTATTAAAGGCCTCTCACTGGCGTGAACAGTAGAATAAGATATCATAGAACATATTCACTTGTGTTTAAGGAGCTCATCTATCTATCTATCTATCTATATCTATATATATCTATATATATCTATATATCTATCTATCTATCTATCTATCTATATATATATATATATATATATATATATATATATATATATTTATATCTTTCTGTCTGTGTCTATCTTAATGTCTGTTAATCTGTCTATTAAATCTAGAGACAAATAACCAAAGTCTCAGAAAACTTTGAAAGTGATATATAGGCCTATTTGTGCTACCTCCTCTGGTGTGTTTGTGTAGATCTCAACCCAACTAGTTCTAGATCTATACAGTTTAAAACTTATTGTGATTCTCACAAAACCTTGAAAGTCAGATCTAGGCCTCTACGTGTAGACTCCTCTGATGTGTATGTGTGTCTATCTCATCCAGCGTAGCTCTAGATCTATAAGTTTAAAACTGGTTGTGATTTGGATTCTGTCTTTCCACTGAGTGAATCAGAACGAAGACATGATGTAGCTTGTAAGAGGAAACAATGCGAACTAAGACAGGGTCTTGAATGTAAAAGGGAACAAACCACTGGTGTCAGGAAATCGATTAGACCCGAATCCAGGCCCGTTAATCTGACATAGTCGTACAAGTGGAGAGAGAAAAGAAGATAAGGAATTCAAATACAGAAGCAGGGGCGTCTTATGGCTTAAAATAGCAAGAGTGAAACAGGGACGTGCTATGGCTTAAAATAGCAATAGCGTATTAAAGACGTGGTTTGACTTAAACTAGCAATAAAGAAGTAGAGGCGCGTTATGGATTAAAAAAAAAGAAATAGAGATGTAGGGCTGTGTAATGACTTAAAATAGCAATAGAGAAGTGGAGTTGTAATAGTTTAGCGATAGAGAACCAGGGGCGTGTTATAGTTTAAAGTAGCAATAAACAGCATTGTTTGTAGTTGTTGTTTTGCTTGAATTAACACCAGTAACACCTGGAGTGTTAAGGCTGAGCAACACTTGCTACCCTATTAGATACACATTGCTTGATATAATTTATATAAAAATTGTTTGGTAATAATAGAGGTTTCTTTTAAAGGAATACAGTATTTCACGGGCTACACAGACCTAGCTGTGATCTATATATTTTGCCACATCCAGTTGAAATTAAATTTAATAAACGCATATTGTTTGATACACATTGTCTGATACATGTTGTCTAATACACATAGTCTGATATACATTGTCTAATACACATTATCTGATACACATTGAGAGCAGCACCTTTGATACACATTGTCTGATATACATTATCTGATACACATTGCTTGCTACACCTTTGATACACATCACATTGTCTAATACACATTGTCTAATACACATTGTTTGATAGACATTGTCAAATACACATTGCGTAATACACATTGTCTGATATACATTGCGTGCTACACGTTTGATACACACTGTCTGATACACACTGTCTGACACACATTGTCTGATACACATTGTCTGACACAGATTGTCTGATACACATTGTGTTGTTGAGTAATAATATCTAAAGGTCAGCAAAAGCTCATGAAACATTTAGACCTAAAGAGGCAGAGAGGTCAGGGAGGAGGGGCGACACTTGCCTCTCTACTACACCCTGAGTTTAATTAGCTAACGGGTAAGCTGGTACCGTACTCTATCGACTGCTGCCACACTACCCTTTTTTCGTATTTTTTAAAATATGTCTTTGATTCAAATTTGACCTACCTCCCAAAAAGCGTTCTATTTTTTGTGGATCGTCAATTTAAAAAAAAATGGTTTTTATTCAAAAATACGTTGAATAACGACATTTTGTGTAGATTTGTTTTTTATTCATATTTGTCAATGAAAATGTTGGGATCTTGTCCAGAAGAGAATAATAAGGTTGTGGCCAAATTAAAAAAAAAATTTTATATTTGTTAATATTTTTTTATTTGTCTTCGTCAGTAAGAAAGTGATTAAATGTCGAGCGATATTTTCTTAACAAGCTTTAGGCCTTGGGTTTAAATTCTACTTAATCTTAATCTGATTAAGTTCCCGATTCAACATCTGTGAGTATAACAAGCAGTTGGATAGAACTTAGATTATATCGTCTTCATCCTCTTACTTGTCCTTACAGTATGGGCATCGTGGAATGGAATATCATAGCCCAGTTTATACTTCTATACACTATAAGCAGTATTTGTTGTTTTAATTGCATAGATTTATTATTGTTAGTTTAGATATATAACAGACGTAATGACAAGATGGATCTAAATTAATCAATGCAACTACACTTAATATAATCTTTTTGTGTTTGTTTTTTGTTTTTTTAAAAGGAAACCTCAGAATTCGCGCTATTCAATTTTAGCTTTATCATCATAGGAATCCTTGGGCCTTAGGCCTCTTTTCTTTGCCTCTTTTTAGGGCTTTATGTGCCTCTTTTATGAGGCATCTTGCCTCTTTTGTGGGCTTTCTTTTTTATTATTATTATTATTTTGAATAGGTTTTTATTTGTAAGTTCTCATAATTTAGAAATATTAAATCATAAACAATTGAAAAGTGATTAACCTAAAAATATAATAATAGTAATAGAAAAAATTATTTAATATCAAAGACATACTACCTAACCTTTGAAACCACTAGAGACAGAAAAATGATACAAGTATCCTCTACCCCAGAACAATCAACACAATATCAAATATCCCTGACCCCCAACACCCCATTTCTTGAATTCTACCTTAGTATTGTACAAGTATATGAAAATCAAACTAGATAATTCTCTACCCTAAAATTCATTATTTTCCTAAATGTCAATTCTAAGTGATTAGGATCAAACACCTTATTATTATGTAGAGCTTTGAGCCGGCTAGCCCAACAAGATTCCTGTATTCGGAAACAATAATCAAGCTAGAGTTTAGTACCATTTTATTTTTTAGTTTTGGCAGCTTGTTTAAAACAATAGACAAGTTAACATTTACATAGTTGCCACAGTTAGCTTCTAATAAGTCCTTTACAGTACTTTTAACTTTAAGGAATAATGGACATTCCAAATACATATGTTTCTCATTATCAGCATTTTCAAGATGGCATAATTTACATTCACGGTCATTTGCCCGTTTTCTAACCATAGGGGTCATCCCAAAGATAAGTCTATAACTTATCTCTCTAGCTTTTGGTGGGATATGTTTGCTGTGTAGGTTTATGAATGTGTCCTTATATTCTGTCACCCCAAGAACTCTCCCCCACTTAATCCTATTCACTAGGCTTTCATGTAACAGCTTTTTAAGTGTTGTGTATGATTCTTTGGTTTTGATGTGTATTCAATGTTCATTACCAGGTAAAATTCATGAAATAGATCTGTAAAATGGATGAGTGCCTGTACCAAAATAGTGAGGAGTATCACTATGTATTGGAAAAAGACTACTTAATCTTAAACCATAATAGTAAATGATCAAGGGAAAGTTTGTTGGGTTTCTAACTTCTTGACCTAAAAATTTAAGCCTTAGCGAATGAATTTTTGTTTTAACATCTTGCAAGTTTAGTGTAGTGTGCTTAATGCTCCTAATCGTGTTTTAAAATATAAAGCTTCTAATTAACTTGTTCAGCTTGATTAGGAAGTTAGGAGGTGGCTCTGTAATGTTAGCTAAATAGACAATCTTTGGAATGACCAAACTATTTATCAATACAGCTCTGCCAAATATTGTAGAACCTGTGTGCTGATAAAGTTCAATCAAGTTTGAGGCTTTGACAAAAATATTCTCCCACCGTTCTTTACAATGGAAAAAAGGATTCACAAATCTTTATTTTATCTACAATTTTGAAAGCGCAATTCTCTTTGAATTTCCATTTCCCTAGTCCCATTACTGAGGATTTATTTAAATTTATTTGTGAACCACTAGCTTCTCCGAAAAGTGTAAATTTCTTTAGTATATTCTCAATATCTTGCTCTGTAGATGGAAAAATGTTGTATCATCCGCATAGGCTTTGACTTTGATGGTTGAGAAGGAACGACCCGGTATATTTATCCCAATAATAGAGGGGTCAAATCTTATAGATTCCAAGAAGGGTTCCAAGCAAAGGATATACAAGAAGGGGGATAAGGGACAGCCCTGTCTGACAGACCTTTGTATGAGGATACTCCTACTGAAAGAATGATTAATTATCAATCTACTTGTTGCATTTGTATAGACGAGCTTTATATATCTTATTAACAGGGAACTTATTTTACATTTCTCAAGCACATTGAACAAGAAGCTATGGCTTACTCGGTCAAAGGCATTTCTTGATTCACAGATAAAAGAGACACATTGAGGTTTTTATCCTTACTGTACATGATAGAATCCCGTAAAAAATGCGTAATGCCGTCTATGTTTCTGTCAGGGATACAACAGTACTGGTCATGTCCTATAAGTTGGTTTATGAGTGATTTCATATTAGGAAAAACATTTTTGTGAGAAGTCTGTGTTGAGAAGTGAAATGGGCCTATAGTCGCTAGGTGAAGAGTTATTTTCAGATTTCTTAGGTTAAAATGTGGAGGAAATCGTCCCAGTTTTATGGCGGCGCTATATAGCCGCAGTAAGAGAGGATCCAGCAGGGGGAAAAAGGTTTTTTAGAGTTCAAAGGTTAAGCCATCTGTTGTATTTATTTTTTTAAAGGAAATCTCAGAATTTGCGCTATTCAATTTTAGCTTTATCATCATAGGAATTCTTGGGCCTCTTTTTTTTCCCCATATGTTTTTATTAGTAAGTTCTCATAATTCACAGGTATTAAATCATAAACCTAAATATACAACAGTTTTTGTATAAAGTGTTACATGTTATTGAAGCAAATAAAATATTTATTATTTTTTAACTAGATATATGATAGGTTTTGTGTTTTATTTTTGGTTTGCACTTTTTAAAACTGTAGAAAAGCTCTTTAATTTTTAGCACAAAATAAATTCACTATGAATATTTATGGATTTGCCTCCTTGTATGAGAATCTCCAATGGACTATGTTGCGTTTCATTTCTTTGGTTTAAAACTAGAATTTTAAATTGGGCCGGAAGAACCTTTTTCCTTATATATCTTTTGCATGGCTCAGTTCTCATTTTAAATTAAACTGACATTATAAGGCTGTGAATTTAAGTGTACCTGATAGAAAAGAAAAAAATATGAACAAAAATACGAGTAGTTGGGATCAAACCCGATAGGGCAAGGGTTCTAAAACTGTGGGTCGTGACCCCCTTTGGGGTCGATTGACGATTTGCCTGGGGTCGCCTAAGACCATCGAAAATATGGATTGTTTTTGTCTATTCTTCGTTTGCTGTGTGTGTGGGGAGGGGGTGGGTCGCGGCCGAGTGGGGGATTCTAAAAAGGGGTCACCGAACTTAAAAGGTTGAGAACCGCTGCGTTAGAGGCTGTAAAAAGAAAAGACCTGAAACAAGGGTATGATACTATACATTTACAGTACTTTATTTGATGAGTCTTTTACCCAAGATCTGTGTATTTTTTTTAGGACTAGCATACTTCAAGTACCCGGCCTTTTCCGATACACAATTTCACACACAAAAATAATGGTAGTAATAAAAATTGTAGTGATTTTAAAACGTTTAATGATTTTTTGAAAAGGTGTTTTCAATAAGGTGATACCGTAATCAATTGTGAATATTCGTTTGTTATGAATCTCACTGTCTATTGTGTGTCTTTTCTAGTTGCTTAATGTTTTCTTGAGTTAAGGGGTCGTGTTTTCTCCTGATGTTTATACCTGATTTCACTTATCAGCCGTTGTGAGACATTGGTCCAAATAATTCTAAGCATATAAATATTTTTAAAAAATCGCATGTGAATATTTGAATGAACTTGTTTTAAATGAAGTCCATTAATTATGGTTGCTTTGAAAAATTGATCTCACACATGCCATATGCCTTGTCATATTAGCCATAGATCTATACAATCTAGTTATCAATATAATCATAAGTATTCAAGTTGAATTCGAATAGTAACTATAGAATCAGTATAGATCTACTGTGAGAATATATATCTAGGTTATAAATATAGTAGAAAGAGACTCTAAGATAATCAGAATTTACACTAGACTGTAACTCTAGGCAGTCTAGATCTAGACTCTTAGACTTAGTCTTGATTTTAGACTAGATTTAAGTCTAGTGTACTGTATAAACCTATATATACGCTGCCTTTGTGGACCTCACCAAGGCTTTCGACACGGGCGATGGTTTATGGAGGATTTTGGCCAGGCTCGGATGCCCAAATACGCTCATATCCATTCTCAAGCATTTTCATGTGGGACAAAAAGGCCAGATTAGACAAAATGGTGACCTGTCTGATCATTTCCCAATAGAAAATGGCGTGAAGCAGGGCTGTGTACTTGCTCCTACTCTATTCGCTATCTTCTTTCTCGTAATGCTGGGTCAAATGAGGCAGCGATTGCACGAAGGCATCTACATAAGGTTTCGTTCAGACGCAATGTGTTCAATCTTCGACGCCTACTATCCCATACAAAAACAAAGGAGATGGTCATAACAGCTTCTCTATGCCGATGATTCTGCCCTTCTAGCCCACTGTGAATATTATCTCCAGATCGTGGTCAACGAATTTGTATACGCTGCCTCCACTTTCTGTTTATCCATATACCTCGGGAAAACGTAAGTCACGTTCCAGAAGTGACTCAATAAAACCTACTCAGCCCCAAAGATCACCGTAACTGGACGTTCCCTTAACGTGGTAGAACACTTCACATATCTAGGAAGCATAGTATCGAATGACACCTCGAATGACACCTTTTAAGGAAGTTGATAACCATGTGACCAGGGCCAGTAATGCTTTTGGACTCCTCAACCTTTCCAATATGGATCTGAGAAATGGGTATTATACAGAAAGCAACTAAGATTACTTGAACGCTCTCACCAAAGATGCCAAAAGCAGACTTTTTTAGTGAGCTAAATGGTGGTCGACGTAACAGAATTGCCCCACTGAAACGCTTTAAAGACCAGCTTAGGCGCCAACTTGCCTTAGCAGACATAGAAGGAGCACCTGGTTGCATGTGGCTTCAGAAAGAGATAGCTGGAGGTCACTCACAAAGGCCGCTGGATTCATAAAAGTAAATCCGCTGCCAAGGACAGACGCAGACGGCGAAAAGAAAATCTTAATCGACCACAGGCGGACAATAGTTATGCTCACCATGGTTGTGGCTAAATAAGTAGGTCACATCTGGGGCTGCGTAGCCAAGGAAAATATTGCATTCCTCATTAATTTAATCTTTGGACTCGATAGATGACAAGTCTTATTATTATAGTATATTAGGTCTTGGCGTTTAAAAGTAGATCAATAAGTAGAAGTAGGCCTATATTCAATATTGTATAGATAGTAACTCTAATGAGTCTGATCTAGACTAGCTATAACATTTTTATCTATCTAGATATAGACTCTATATACAGTAATCTAGATAGTAGATGTAGACCTATTCTAATTCATAAAGTTTAGTCAGGTAGAGCTAGATCTAGAATAATGACTATCTAGTCCAAAGATAGGATCTAGATTTCTAAACTGGATTCGATCTGAAATGTAGATCTAGAGATAGAGTCTACTTAATGACAATGTCATTGATTCCGAAGGTTAATGATGAGTGCAATGTTTACTATTTATTTGAATGTTTCACGAATCTCATGTGCCCATGTGGTGATATGACTACGCCTACGGAATATACAGAACCGTGAATGGCGTGAACGGTATTCGCAGAACCTATTGCGACTTGACGGCTTTTGTAAGTTTGTCTGCTGTGCAGTACGAGATGCCAAAATAAAGTAGATTCTAAAATTATAGATCAATAGATCTATTCCACTTAATTTATTAACATAAATCTACTAATCTCACTGTAATAGTAAAACAGCACCTACCTAAATAAATCATAAATAGAAAGCAAATACCCATATTTATTGTAGTATATATAGGTCTGTGGTTTTATATTATATAACTTTCGCAACTTCTTCTATAGAGAAATGACTTTTGTCATTTCTTTTTACTGAAAATTTGGGCTATTCGCGTTTGACGCATAAATAATTTTGATGTGCAGCAACAAAGCCCATTCAGAACAAAAATAAAACATTCAAAAATGATAATTACTTTAAAAAAAACACCAAAGCTTATCTTAGGAAAGAAAGACCATTTTTTCGCTATCAAACGCAAATTATTTACTTTCTATTATTTAATTAACTAATTTGTTTATTTTTTATTGATTCATAATTTTTTAGGAACAATGAATAATAGTGCAAAGTTTGAACTTGATCCGAGAAAGGGAAGTGGGAGAAATAACGTGTTCAAAATGTGTACCAGACAGACAGACAGAGTAGATAAAAGTTTTAAAAAAATTAAAATCAAAGGGTGGAATTTTTTTTTTTCAAAAGCAGTTGAACACTCACAGTAGTGTTCAAATGTAAAAAGAAAAAAGTATTTTAAAAATTACATGTACGTAAGTGTAATTCAAAGCAATGATATCTTTAAAATTAGTCCTAGCTCTACTTCATCACCATTCATGTGTAGATGGCGCTGTGGTCTTTCAGCTCCGACCTGAAACCCATCCATGAACGTGTCTAGACACACAGACCGGATACCTCCCACCATGTGACTTGGTTTAGGTCAGTGCTTGAAGTTCGCCACTTCTGAAGGTAGAGGCTAGAATTTATCTGGGGTTGGCAGAGCAAGAATTTGGAATGTTATTGACTTTGTATGGGAATTAACGAGCGATTCAATGATTTATTTCGTACAGCTAAGGTTTCACAGGAAGAGGAGTCCTTTCTGACCATTTTTTAAACAATCTTATTATATATAACAATGAGATGCCCTTGTACCTTAGCGAACAGATTACTCAAAATGTCCCCCAGAGAGCCCTGCGCTCAATGGACTCAATGCTTTTAGTGGTGCCACTCTTCTCCCTCAAAAGCTACGGTCTGCGGGCTTTTTCAGTGCACTGACCAAAGGTTTGGAACTCACTCCCCACTGATCTCAAACAGACAACATGCTTCACTACTTTCAAGAAGAACATTAAGACCTATCTGTTTAAACCTTTTTTAGATTAACTGTCATTGTAGCTGTCGTGTTTGTAATGTTATTACAGCGCCTTGAGACTACAGTTTGTTTGTTAACAGTGCTTTAGAAATAGAAGTATTATTATTATTATATATAACAGACGTTACTTTAAAAAGAATATAATTACTACTTATGTATTTCATGTGTCAGTCTAGTCATGCATGTTAATCAATGACTTAGACTCTGCTTAGTCTTTGGTTTTCCTGGCTGATTCAGGCAACCCATTCCATTCTCTAATGGCACTAGGGAAGAGGGAACATTTGTACAAATTTGTTCTAGCGTATGGAATAAGAAATGTGCCTCTATCTTTGTGATTTATCTTAAGTTGCCTACATCCAGTTTGGCGGATTATTGTTAACTTAATAAGATTTCAGACATTAAAAAAAAAAAAAAAAAAAAAAAGCTATTGATAAGAAATATAAAATACCCCAACGGCTCTACGTCACGCATAGTTTTGCGTGAGAGGGAGGTGCTTGAGGCTGCCACGCCCCTAACAATATGTTGATTTCTCATTGTGATAAAGTCATATATTGTCATTAGAGTCCCAGGTGACTTCCGGCACATTAAAGTTACCCGAGTCAATACGACGTCTGCCGAGCAATGAAACAACCTATCTCGTTCTATGTGACATTTGTTTGGGCATGTTAACCGTTGGTCAATATTGCATTAGGCCTGGTTCACGCTCGACTGATTATTGCGACCTGTCAAACGTTGTTTTTTAAGGTTACATTAACACAATTTTTGAGCACTGATTTTAAAACAATATATAGTGTTATGTAAAGTGTGTGTGTGTATCTATATTGACTTCTGTAGTATGTGAACTATGACTAAGATACTATATTTAGAAAACAAAATGGATGGGACAGAGGAATGATGAAATTCAGGATCAAGCTAGATAACTCTGACAAGTAATTTGAATGAGATGGAAAATAATTAAAATCCCTAAAACATCTTTTTTTTACATTTCAATTTTGTATAAAAACTCAACGTGCAAAGTTATTCAGGTCTAGGTTAAACTTAAAAGAACACACAAATTAGAAAAACATTAATGTAATAAAGGCACATTTCTTATTGTATACGCTAGGACAAAGTCCTATAAGTGCTCATTCTTCCTTAGTGCTATTAAAGCATGAAATGGGTTGCATCGACACTGACCTGGAATGCTGCAAACTGTGTACAGTCTGAACCAATAGCTTGTTGTCACGACACAGGTCTGTACGACGTGGCGACGAGCTATCGGTCTAAACTGCGTACAGGATGTGACTTTACAGGTCAATACTCAGGTCTTCTAATACGATCGGTCTTGGTTTAAACCGCCTATAAGCATGCATGATTGACATATTGATACGCTTGGAGCGTATTTATTTTCTTGTTCAAAGAAAAACTTCTACTATTTTAAGATGAAGATGATTTTTTTTAAAGCATGTAGATCTTTGTAGTGTATTACAAGCTTTGATTCAAATTTAACTTCCGCATCAGCTAATACATCTATTGGTTTACTTATCTGTCCAGAGTTCTATCAAAGCACCCGAATGGCTGCCTGGTCGTGCGGTACGTGCGGGAATGTCGTTCAAACTTCCCAATGGTCCTGGGTTCATACCCTGCCCGTTCCCCGCCGTCCTTCGGGACGCTTGGACTAGGAAGTAAATTATCTTCAACTTCGAGGGAACATCCCTAAAACATGTCAACTATATTACAAACAGAAATAACCTAGCGACAATTATTATACTTGCAAGTTGCAATTAGCAGCATGCGGGATTTCTAATAAATGTAAAGACGTCTGAACGTACATGGTAGTGTATACTCTATACCTCCAATGTTACCAAAAGTATTTATTGATGTCGACTAATGGCCAGTCCATTTACTTCTGTGTTAGTGAGGGTTGATTGTTGGCCACCTTCAGTCGCAGAACGACTATGGTTCATCTCGAAGAGCACTTTTTTCGTGTGACTATAAAACGCTAATCTGGAGAGGTACTCGTCCACGTGTAACGCGGGTTAAGGTAGCGGGTTAAGATAGCGAGTTAAGGTAGCATTCGCTTTGGTGGTAGAGGACCAACTTCATGTTTATTAATAAATGCTATATAAATACAACCCGCTACGTAAGCCCGCGCGCTCGGTTTTCGATAAAGTATCAAACTTGACGTATTATGAAGACAGATACAAGTAAATGCACAACATATGGTACGTAACTTGTAGGCCGATAGTAAGGTAATGCCAGGGCCCATTTTGACACCCAGATTGTCCCATACACCCAGACCGCCCATGGCGATGTGTAAGTTTTGCCCTTATTAAGTCACGAAAACTTTAAGGAACAGTACCAGGAAAAAAAAGAAGAGGCAGACAGAGAAAGCGATGGGAAGAACAACATAAGGGAATGGACAGGCCTGTCATTGAAAGAGATTCTATCAAAGGCAAAAGATAGAAATGGAGAAAGATGTCAACAGATCATGTGTGGTGCCCCAACGGTCCAACAGACTACGCGATTGGTGAAGGTACCTGGACACATCTTGAGAAGACCTTTACGTTGAGCTATAGTACTGGAGTTATAGCACACAGTTCCCATATGTTACAGAAACAAGAAGTCGACAAAATTATGGATAGATATTCTGATATTATATACATCTATTTTTTTTTCCCCTCTAATAGCTATTATTGATCTCGTGAATGATATGCCCGCATCTATTGTGGAAATCAATGTCCCAAGCATTGTAAGATAACTATAAATACTTTTAGAACTGTAACATATTGATTTCGATTTTAGCTTTAACAGAGGGCACTGACCTAAACAAGTGTTATTTTATTTTGTCAAAGAATAAATTATATCGTCTGCTTCTGGGACGGAGAGTGTCTTGTATAGGTCAGTGTACGTACCAGCCTAAACAAGATCAGATTGACTTAAGTCTGTAAGTTGTGATAACTTGCTCAAGTGGGTCCATCGAAAACGCTTAAAAGTGGCCAGATTTTGATGGGAGTGTACGCCAAATTATCTTCTGCAAACAGAGATTAAGGATTTGAAAACAAAATGGTTGACGATGAAGAGCAGCATGTGATTCGTGTATGGTCAGTTTGATGTCCGGTCAAAGTCAACTTACCTAAACGGGGAGAGGGAGCAGCACAGGGGAGGAGATTAAAGAAGGGAGCAATCTGGTAGGGTTGGGGGAGCGAACCGTAAAGTATTAATAAAAACAATGTGCATTAGTATCAAATGTCGCTTCATGAGAGCGTGTTGGTTCAGGGCGTAACTACTGGGTGGATCTGGGGTAGTTTGCGGGAGGAGGGAGGGCGTTCTGATAAAAGGTGTGTGTGTGTGTGAGAGTGTGTTGAGGGAGTAATGAGAGGGTGAGAACGAGGCAGAGAGTAGTAGCTGCAGAGATCTCCTTTGATGTTGGCATTAGTTCCGTCAAGCCCTGGGAGTTCAGTAACAGATCGATACAAAGACTTAATGGCATTGCCGGAGATGGAATGTTAAAAGTATGTCCAGCACACTCGCTATCACACACACACACACACGCACACACGTAGGTCCGGTCATTAGGCGACGTCAACACTGGGCCCAGCCATTACTCCAATCACTAAGTGTTTGGGTCTGTGTCCGTGTGTGATCCTAGCCACAGCGAACTAGTCATGTGGTCATCGAATGGACATTACAAGTCACGACCTAACGACAGGTTAGTTGATCTCTTTAACATGTGGCTTTTATATGCATAATTCCATTCACCATATTTGTGAGAACAGTATAGTCTTTATAAAGTTTAAGTACCTTTTACTAGGCACGTCGCACCCAAGACTGTACACCTACGATATCAACTTCCAGCTTTTTGTGCTTCTTTCTCTAATAAAATATGTGATATTTTGGTCTCTTCTAACACTTTTCATAATCTAATAAAACCTGGCCTATTTTTTTTTACATCGTGAGTAATTTGCTTTTGTTTTTAGGTAAACTATTTTGTAAACATGTTTAAACTAACTAATCAAAATTTATTGTTATGTGTAGAATTTTTTGTTCGATACTTGAGGCAGTTTGTTCAATGACCAGCTTGCTACCCAGTTCATGGTCTGGACTTGCGAGTTACACGTACAGTTCAAACAAGTTTATCACTTCTTGAACTGAGTAATTACTTTATTAGTTCGCAGCCCATCAAGTGGCATGTGAGAAATGTTAGATATAAGGTTGTTTAGATGCAAAGCCCATTTCATTTCGTACAAAAAAAATGGTGAATCTATGTTTATTTAGCCTCATTATTTGAAGTCAGTATATACACCCTTGACAATGAAATACTGTGTCATCTGCATGGCACTAGCTAGGGAAATTATCGCTGTGAAGCCATGCTAAAGATATCTGAATTGTCGCCTTAAAACCTGAACAGCCCCTTCTTTTCTTTCTTTTATTTAAATTCAATAAATGGGCCAAATTTTAAAGATCTAAATGCGCCCCCAGACACATACATGCACTCATATTATGGGCAAGTTAATTCTAGTATCACTTTCACTTATCCGCTCCCCCCCCCCCTTTCCGGACAAAAACAAAAGTTGGTCCTTCGTACACTTTAGGACTACTCTTCGGTTTCTCATTCCAATCTATATATATATATTTCTATCGTGACCCGCCCCAATAAAATGCCACCATCCCGTCCCCCTTTCTAGATTTATGTTTGTATTTTGTTCTCTAGTTGGTTTTATTTACTGAATGTATTGAAATGACAATAGATCTATTCCTTGTTCTCTCTCTCTGTCTCTCTCTGTCTCTCTCTTTCTGTCTCTGTCTCTCTCTGTCTCTCTCTGTCTCTCTCTGTCTCTCTCTGTCTCTCTCTGTCTCTCTCTCAAAATAGAAAGAAGACATACAAGAAGATCTAATACAATTTGAATTAGGGAAGTGGAAATAATGTAAATGTGCGTTTAAAAAGTTCACTTAGGAGAAAAGAAATAATATACAACAAGATTACAAAGACAGTTTGTGTGAAAACACAAACTCAAAATCGGCCCCCGAAGTGGTCCACCAAGGCAGGCTTCAATATTTTCAGAAAGAACATCCAAATGAAATTATATCAAAGACAAATGAGAGATAAGAATGGAGAAAGAAGGTTGACAGATCTTGTGTAGTGCCCCAACAGTACAGCAGATCAAAGGATAGGTGCAAGTGAATGCAAAGTTAGATGTGAACTTGGCCTAACTAGTTCCCCTTTCAGATCTTGTGGTCTAATGGGCAGATGATGTAAAGTTTATCTGTTTTTGTGGCGCTTGGTGGACTCAGAGGCGCCTAAGGATTCCTAAGTTGAAAATCCCAGTCTTCACCAGGGTTCGAACCCGGGGCCCACGGTTCGGAAGCCAAGCACTTTACCGCTCAGCAACCGCGCCTCTCCTGGCCTAATTAAAGGTGATGTAATTGTTTTGAAAAGGCTCAATCTCTTATTCGAATGCTCAAACGAATGCTCAAACGAATGCTCAAAAAAAAAAAAAAAAAGAAAACATTTTCGCAATAAATAAAAGTTCACGAAAATGACGTTTACAAGATTACTATTCGTTTTAATGTAGGCCTTACTTATAATGCATACTAATTAGCTTTTTCTCTTTAAAAAACTGCTTGCATAACTCATTTTAAAAATTAGATTTTTCGCTTTCTGAAAAAAAAAGTAGCCTTTGCATCAGAACTTTGAGTGGTCTAAAATATTGTGATGTCGGATTTTCAATATCTTTTCTAGTTTACGAGATCTAAACGGGACGGACGGACAGACAGACAGGCGGACAGACATTTCGCACAAAACTAATAGCGTCTTTCCCCCTTTCGGGGGCCGCTGATATTTTTGATATGCTTGATAAGTAGACTTCGACCTTTTGGGGAAATACCGAAAACTAAATTCAAAAGTTTGATAGAAAGATTGCGATTGTTTTCGACTAGTGTTACCTAGGTTTTAATTCTGTCAAAAACTGTTGTTAGTGAGTTTCTAGGAGATAACAGGAACCTGTGTACGAAATTTCATGAGGATAATTAAGACGGTTTAAGAGATTTCCGTGATCAATCAGTGAGTGATATTTCGTAAATATAAAGTAGATTAAAGTTTTTCTTGCTTTTTTTGTTTAGTCTAATTATGTTTAAGCTTTTGAGGTATATATAGATATTGATTTCTTATACATAGCTTCTATGTTTCAAAGAGATCTGGCTTTCTTTTTTTTCAAATTGAGAAATAAGAATACGGACTATTAAAACCAGTTCTCACTGAAAGGTTAACAGCTCACTTTCGTTAGTGGAAGTTATTAACCATCATGCTTTTTGAGATTTTAGCTGAAGTAATAAGTTACCATCAGTCTCAGAGTTTTTTAGATTTTTTTTGACAGTCTTTAATTTTTTTTTTAAAGATGCCAAGCATGAGTTCTGCTGGAACACTAAACAGGGCATATTACTGTAGTGAGTTATTTAGATTGCTGACTGGTAACATCTATTTATACTATTTTTACAAGCTTATATCCAATTTGCTGACTCTATCTGAAGCAATTTTTTTTAATATTATTTTTTTGTTTATTTCTCCCACATCCACTTCTCGGATCAAGTTAAAACTTTATACAATTATTAAATGAGCCTAACAAAACAGAAATCAATACAAAATAATTAACTAATTAATAAATTAATTACAGGTCGTTAATTATTTTGTTGACACCGTAAAACGGGAAATAAATTCTACAGTATTGAGATATATGGTTGTAAATTCGATGTTCTTCTCCTTGGATAATTTTTTAAAGGATTTAAAAAAAAAATATTTTGCTTGTCCAACCTGAGGAGGTTGCCCCACTTGCCACTCCCTAAGTCGCCTCTGAAACTATGGCCTGCTGGCTAAATAGGGTCTTTGATGCGACGCTATCCAGCATTCTAAACTTCTGCCTACGGTATATGATAAGCAACGTAGATAGTCCGTTCTTTGAGAAGTTGCGACTTTTAGCAGCAAAGAGTCCCGTGACGCATTTATAGAATCCCCAGGTAGACATTGGGAAACTGAACCCCAGGTAGACATTGAGAAACTGAACCCCAGGTACACATTGGGAAACTGAACCCCAGGTAGACATTGGGAAACTGAGTGGTATAGCGCTTGGCTTCGAATCTGTGCGTGGACTGGGATTTTGAATTCAGGGATTTTTATGGCGCCCCTGAGTCTAGTCAACTCTAACGGGTAGCTGACTTTAGTAAGGAAGGTAAAGGTCACATGACACCCTCGTAAACCGTCGGCCATACAAACAGATGATCTTAAAGGTCTTAAAGGGTACCTCACTTACTTTTTACCCAGGCAGACATAGGTTTAGCATTACCGCAATAACCCAATGAATAGAACTTCAAAATTTCTCAAATAAAATGTAGTTCATTGAGAAAGTGTTTATGACGCAAGCATGTTCATTATTCATTTATCTTACACCATGACCCCCCCCCCCCCACACACACACAGCTACGCCCCTGGTGTAATCCTCATACTAACTAAGTTAAAACTCGAACTTGATTAAACGCGATAGGATCTGGTTAAAGCTAAGACAATTCTGTCAATTAACTCTTTCTCTCCGTAATTATTTGTCCACTTTTTGAAGGAATTATTCATTTTGATCATTACTATTTCACTACCATGCTATGATTAAGTTTCAATAACGTTTTTGTTTGTTATCAGAAAATGTTTCATTTGGTGTACAATTAAAGGCAAAAGCATATTCTTTTTATATAACGCAAAGTAAAGTTTATTTAATCAAACATTAATTTAATTTAATAAGTTCAAATCAACGGTGGTGTCATCAATTAGGAGAGAAAGAGTTAAGCACCTCTCTGAGCGTGATTATTAAGAGATCTATGTAACAGAATCCTGACGATGTCCCAATGATGAAAGCTGCATCCTTGTCACTTCTAAAGGGAACTGTGAACTCTTTGACTTCAGATCTTTGGACTTGAGAACATTGACGCTGAAGTAAAACAGATTTGAAAGCTCATTACAATCCCTCTACGTATATCGTTAAGACAAGAATGGCTGGCTTGTTGACTAACAGGGAAATCTATACTTTGACCGTTACAATTTTTTTTCAAAGTTAAAAGAAAAATTAAATTTGACTAGAAGACGAGACAAAATATTTTTCTTGAACAGACATACGTCTTCTGAACTGACATACGTCTTCTGAACAGACATACGTCTTCTGAACTGACATACGTCTCCTGAACAGACATACGTCTTCGGGTATTTCCGCATGTAAGCATGATTCATAAAATAGTTTTAATATCGTCGTCGTTTTGTATTCTGCACACCGTCTTTGAATTGTAGATGTAAAGGCCTATTCTTAGAATATTATAAGGTCCAATAAATTTACATATTCACTTAAAAATGATTTCTTCTCTAGGGGTTGGAAGCGTAAGAGGGGGGGGGGGGGGGGTGGATGGGACAGGAAAAAAAATGTTCCATTCTTTTTAAAACCTAACATTCATTGGATATTAATAGCAAAAAAAAATAATAATAGATCAGTAAGTTGTATAAGAGATGTATTATCTTTTTTTTTAAAGTATTTTTTTATCTTGTTTGTTGAAAGAGCGTTAGTTCGGGCTGAGGACGTGTTTATGTGAACTGAATCGCTATTGAATGCACCTTTTTAATCCTGATAATATAACATGAATTAGAAATGTATATTCTCATTTATATGATATAGAATAGATATAAATAGAGTGTAATGTCTAAAAGATAAGATATTGCATTTCTGGAATTTTTGGAGCGCTTGGAAGAGAGCAAAAATGTCAAAAATCATGTTTTTTAATAGGTATAGGATAATTTGTGTGCGCACTTTTTAGCATTGCAGAATCAAATGTTCTTAACTCTTTTGTTTGTAGCACATTTCACTAAGAAAGACTTTCAATTTAAGACAGTGCCGTGACATGCAACTTGAAAAACACAACAATTATTAGACAACACATGGATATAATTGGTATAATAAAATTATAGGGCAGTGCATTCGGTAACTCATTTACACTTAGAATTTCAGAACATATTTTGTAGCAGATTAGCAGGCATCATTAAGGTTAGAGTCAGCGTCCTTGACATTGTATAGTTTATCGTGAATAAAACTCTATTAGCAATAAATGGTAAATTATTCATCATAGCATAAAGTGAATTAATTAATTACAGCATTAATTAAAGATTAACTGTTGGAACATAAAGATAACTTGCTCCGTAGAGCATAAAGTTTGAGGTATTTATTACCTTATAAAACTATCGTATGACCTGCTAACCACTGTCAGAAAAACACGGAAACTCAAACTCTATGGCCACATCACAAGGTTCTCAAGGCTCGCAAAGACCTTCCTTCAGGGAACAAGACTTTCCTTCAGGGAACAGTACCAGGAAAGACCTTCCTTCAGGGAACAGTACCTGGAAAGACCTTCCTTCAGGGAACAGTACCAGGAAAGGCCTTCCTTCAAGGAACAGTACCAGGAAGAAGATGAAAATATAGAAAGCGTTAGGAAGACAACACCAAAGAATGGACGGGCCTGTCGGTGAATGAAATTCTATCCAAGGCAAAGGACAGAGAGGAATGGAGAAAGACGGTTGACAGTTCTTGTGTGGTGTCAAAACGGTCCAACAGACTAAAGGATTAGGTGAAGTTGAATAGAACTATATTATTCATTACGTCATAATTCTGATAATATTCGTTAGACCTATTGCAAAATACGGTCCAGTCCATCTATATTTAATAACGCAGCACATTGTTACATTTTCCGTTCTCTTTTTTTTAGGTCTCCATCTTCTCCATTAACTCGAGTTTCCAAAGAATAAAAAAAGCATTAAATTTGTTGATCCTTTTTAATTATTCTTTTTTTTTTTTGGTTGAAATTTCAATTAGTTTCCAATTAACGAAACATTTGATTATTTTAAACTATTTTTTTTAAGACGTGAAAGATCAATACACGGAATTTGGTTCTGTTTTTTTTTTTTTATTTTTATTTGCCTGTTCGTAAATCAGCACTACATATGTTTTAAATGACGTAATAATACTAATTAAATATATAGTAGCCTCTATGTTTCTTATAGCTTGGACCGGTAGCGAATCTCGTTCTTTTCAAATATTCCTGTTTGGAAGAAATTTTTTTTTTTAATTAATGATTTTGTGGATATAGAAAAGATTTAAAATATGGTATTTCTTTTAAAAGAAAAAGCAAATTTTAAAAAATGACCTATTACACACGTAATTGTCTTTCGTATACGTGTATCTTGTTGCCAGATAATCGTATTCCCAGATTTTATACAACAGAGATCCACAACGCATATTTTAGCGCATTGTGTTTTTACAAAGCTGATATCCTCTATCTGTCTGTCTGTCTGTTTAAGCCTATTGTGATAAGCCTTGATCCTGTAGATATTGATGACTGTCTGACTTCGACAGATTACTCGTGTGGGTGTAGTGGGTTCTAGATTACGCCACTGTATTGAGGAACATCAAATTCTCGTTTTACACATAATTGAGAAGGACTGTAGAGATATGAGTTTGGGCGTGAAAGAAATAAACCAGAGTTTTATTAAAGGAAAAACAAAACAAAAACAAAACAAAAAGAACACTGAGCGTGTTATACAGGCAGAACAAACGAACACTGGACATGTTATTACAGGCAGAACAAACGAACACTGGCCCATGACATAACACTGAGCGTGTTATCGAAGCAGACCAAACGAACACTCATTGTGTTTTTTCAAGCAGAACAAAACGAACACCGAGCGTGTTTATCAAAGCAGAACACAAACACTGAGAGTGTTTTTAATGAATAACAAACGAACACTCAGTGTGCTATGGGAGCTACTACACATTACTGCTAATGAGCTGTTGCCTGGTCGATACCATTCAATCAAAGAGATTTTCTTGACAACTGTGAACTCGTCATTCGACCATCAATACTGGTAACGTGCAGGGCTACAGTACTCACTCGACCGTAGAGGCGCGAGACAGGGAGAGAGAAGGAGCATTAGGAGAAAATAAAAAGAAAATGGAGGAGGGGGGGGGGTAGTTCAGAAGTTAATTTTTTTTTTCAAAATAATTGTCCAAATAGCCGGGTTTGGGTGTGTGCTGATTTGTGTCGTAGTGTAAAACGCAGGTTTGTGTTCTTATGTTATGACGTCATTGGTTTATGAGTTCACGGGGGGGGGGGGGGGGGGGGGGGGAAAGCCACTGCTATGTTTTAGTTGTCAGGGCGACATTTAAGTCTACGTTAGATCACTTGGGAGGCTTGTCCGGTGCAGCCTGCTAAATGGAAATTGTAAATTGAAGTTATTCATGGAATGTCAAAAACTCGAGTTCTAAATTTCCAATGTTTATAATTGACCAGAAAGAGAGAGAGAGAGAGAGTGAATGACAGAAATGTGTTTTTTTTTAGAATTTCTTTTTATAGCGAGTCTAAAAGTATAACAAAACAAGGGAGACAACTTTTGAGCATTTTTAAAAAAGCAGTGAAAATATACAAATCTATATAATCAGAGTTATTTCTCTTTGTTACTTTCCATGAATAATGATTAACAGTTTCCTACCATGTTCCTTAAGACTTTCTTTACTTGTTCCTCATCTTAAAGGTAAAAGAATCCACACAAGGGGAGTTAATTACAACATTTTTAATGAAATATTTTTAAAATGTCCGTCGTGTTAAATGCACGTATCACCGTTTCCTACCCCTCCCACGGTCATAAATATCATTTCTATATCCAGTCACTACTTCTTGTCAAGTGTTAGCTGTTGGCCTCCTTCAGTCGTGAAAGTCTAGGGTTCAACTCCTGGAGCACTTTCTTATGTGACTGTCGAGCCCTATTCTGGAGAGATAAAGAAATAAAAAACTTGCCAAGGTCCATGATTTTTTGGTAAAAGCTTTCAAGAAGTCTCAACTGCTTTCTGTATAGTATCCATGTCTCAGATCCTTATGAGAGTCATGAGAGAACCACTGCTTGGTAGATATCTACACACTTATCTTTGTAGGCAGGCGTAGGTCAAGGTGTTATCTGCTACGGAGGTAGAGAAACCAGACATTTTTCTTTTGGCTCGCTTTCCTGTTAGTGCAAATGTCTTTTTTTACAAAGCTTGTAGCAACTCATAGGGGCGCATCCATTGCCTTCCGAGACAAAAAGGAGTGTATATATATATATATATATATATAATATATAGCAACTCACTCTGTTTGTCTGTCTGGTAACAAGTTAGTACATGTTATTTCTCCCACACCCATTCTCAAGTCAAGTTGAAACTTTGCACAATTATTCATAGCCCCCTTCTAGGTAGCCGAGACAAGCCAAGTTCAAGCGCACTTAGCCTCTCGACCACGCTTCCCATAATTGTAGGCCTACATGTTATTTCTCCCACGCCCATTCTCGGATCAAGTTGAAACTGATAAAAATTATTTATTGCACCTAGCCAAACATTAATCAATTTTTAAAAATTAACCAATTGGTCCATTCATTGTTGGTAATTACTTATTTTGTCAGATATCGAATTAGGGAAATAACTTGCACATTATAGAGATATATATTTGTAAGTGCGGAGTTCTTCCACTTTTTTTAAAAGGAATTTTAAATATTTTACTTGCTGCAAAAGCATTCTTTGTAACAATCTTTCTCCACGTTTTGCGGTCAAGGGTTGTGTCTTCCTAGTAGCCAACATCGATGTCCACTACTTTGGGATCAAACTTTAATTACATCCACTTATCGTAGATGGAGGGGGGGGGGGTGACGAGTGCAAGTATTGGCTCCGTTTCCTAACGTTAACAATGTCAAGGCTATGCTTCCCCCCCCCCCCACACACACACTACTTTTCCCTTCCCTCTCACTTATATACTTTCAAATCACAGCAATCAGCAAAGACTTAAATACATCATCCTTGTATAGGATCTCGACATCGCGCAAAGCTATTTCCCAGTGTCTATTTAAAAAAAAAAGTGTTCCTATATCAAGTTTCTAAATTCATGCTTGAGTTTCATTATTAATTATCATTTATTGATTTTTTTTCAACTTAAAGTACAGCGACTTATTTTTTTTTCTATGAACATTACAAGAGTTGTCTGCTCTTTCATAAAAGATTTGTATCATGGGGTAAGCAGATTATGACCCGTTGGCCGCATAGGGATAGGGTTCTAGTTGTTGATAGTTTGTATTGGCGGGGATAGGGTTGTCGTTGTTGATAGTTTGTATTGGCGGGGATAGGGTTGTAGTTGTTGATAGTTTGTATTGGCGGGGATAGGGTTGTCGTCGCTTTCTTCTCTCCCTTTGTTTTGCAGGATTTGTTTTTGGTGTCGAAGTCTATATTTAAAAGTACTTTTTTTTTTTTTTTTAAGACATTATCATCTTTTGTAACGTTGAAATAGTAACAGAATTACTGTTATTTGTAATTGTTACATTAATGTGAACCTTTGAACTTTTTTTTTTTTTTTTTTTACAATTTTATGGAACTAGCGGAAACCTGGATCCAGTAACCTGGACAGCTGATCTCAAAAATGGCTCTAAAGATTTTCCTAGAAATTTAACAGTTTATGTATATCGCTGAGAAAAAAATTACTAGCTTTTCGATCAGATGGAGAAAATAGTTTGACCGCTATAATTTTTCAAAGTAAAAAATAAATAAATATAAATTTGGCTGGAGAGTATGTCTAAGTCTAGAGCCAACATGGCGTAGTCAGTAGTATAACCGTAATCATGCGATAACAGTAAATTCTAAGTTGCTTCAGTTTTATTGAATTTTATAAGCGTTGCTTATATTTTTGTAAATCTGTAGATTACATCAAGATTCTAGCTCTAGAAGTAGATCTAGACTAGATCTTAAGAGTTCTCAATCAGAACTTTAGGTCTAGTGTAAGATCTAGATGTCCATATAATAAACATATCAATAAATAATCGCAGGTGTATATCGTCCTGGCTGGCCGAATAAAAAAAATGCGTAAGTTGTGGCAGCTGACGGTATTATCGGTTACGGATACCCGAATTGAACCAAACTTTTTAAAAATTATTTTTTTATTAGGCCTATTATTTAATTATATTTAAAGTCTAATAATGGAGGTATTGTCTTTAAAAAATATTTTTTTTAAAATGTTTTTCTTGCTTAATTTGAAATTTACCTTTTTTAAAAAACAAATTGTAAATGATGTGTTAATTGTAAAAGAATTCATTTGTTCGTTAATATGACAACCAATAATTATCTCTATTACATTTATTTAGTTATAGAAAGCGTGCGCTGGTTGCTTTTAACTGCAGGATCGATCAGAATTTATTTTAGAGTAAAAAGAAGTTATATATTTAGAAAATGGATTACAAACTATTGGCGCATCGATTCAATAACTCTGCGCCCAGCATTAGCAGAAGCAATAAAAAGTAATCGATCGGGCATAGGGTATGCTTCATGAGAGAGGAAGACAACAAAAAAGAAAAAGAACCCACCTTTGTTTCCGCCGCTGCTGGAAACACGTGACTCGTACGACCGCAAACTGGCTCTGCTTTTTAAAAGTGACTGTAATATGGAAAACAATGGGCATTATGGGAAGGGGAAGGCGGGAACGAGTCGGTTCGGAATCATATTTCTGGTCAAGTAGAGACAAGAGAGGGACTGGGAGGGGGAGGGAGGAGAGATGGAAAGAGGAAAACGGATTGGGAGGATCGGTCCTCATTATTCTAAAGCCAGTTTTCTTTTATTTCCTCAACGTACATAAATGGAAAGATCGAGAGAGAACGTTTCGAACGATATTATGAATTCTAGCTTCTGCCATTATTCTAAAATTTACATATCCTATGTCAGGGAATTGTGGGTATCCGGAGAATCTTCGATAGATGGTATGGAAGTTTCGTCCGCTGGAGATTTAGAGATCTAAATGTCTTCGTGTGTGATCGTGAGTCGCTTTATGAAGGACTGTTTGTGGCTTTATGAACTTTTTTTTTATGTTTTCTGTCTGTCTTTCTATTTTATTTATTCCGCCATGTGTAGTTAAGTCTCTGGTTCTGATTCTATTAGACTTATTCCTTACAAAGGCTGTGCCATTTTAGTCTATTTCAGGGAGCAAAAGAGAAGGAGAGATAGAATAAGATAGGAAGTGAGAGGAAAAATAGAGAGAAAGAGAAAGAGAGGAGAAAAAAAAGAGAAAGAGAGAGCAAGAATAAGATAGGGAGAGAGAAAAATCTCATTTTTAAAATCAGTTATGCAAGCAGTTTTTTAAAGAGAAATAGCTAATTAGTATGTATTATAAGTTAGACCTAATTTAAAACGAATAGTAATCTTGTAAACTTCATTTTCTTACACTAATTTGAATGTAATGCTCCTCATACTTTAAGCTCTTCAAAACAATTAGATCCAACTATAAGACATCAGTTAGACCAGGGGAGGCGCGGTGGCTGAGCTGTAAAGCGCTTAGCTTCCAAACCGGGGGTCCCGGGTTCGAATCCTGGTGAAGACTGGGATTTTCAACTTTGGAATCTTTGGGCGCCTCTGAGTCCACTAAGTTCCAATAGGTACCTGACATTAGTTCTGGAAAAGTAAAGGGTGGCTACATGACACCCTCGTTAACCGTAGGCCACAAAAACAGATGAACTTTATATCATCTGCCCTATAGACCACAAGGTCTGAAAGGGGAACTAGTTAGGCCAGGTTCACATCTAACTTTACATTCACTTTCACCTATCCTTTGATCTGCGGGACCGTTGGGGCACTACACAAGATCTGTTAACCTTCTTTCTCCATTCTTATCTCTCGTTTGTCTTTGATATAATTTTATTCGGATGTTCTTTCTGAAAATATTGAAGCCTGCCTTGGTGGACCACTTCGGGGGCCGATTTTGAGTATATGTTTCCACACAAACTGTCTTTTGTAATCTTGTTAATTATTAGATCAAGGATTATCTCATTCGTTTCGATTGACCCTTGACCTTCGTTCTGTGTGAGTTTTTTTCTTCTTCGTTGTCATTTTGACTTACACACCCGTTTGACTAGAAATGAAAATCAAGGTCATGAAGATGACTGCAAGGTCATTAGGTCAGCTAAAATTAAAATTGGAAATATTGTTGTTGTTTTTTTCACAGCTGCTTAATATTCAAACAATTCTTATTTTTGTTATGTTAGAAATGAACTAACACTCAATAGTTATTTCAGGCTCGAAATTTGTGAAAGGGAAATATATTTTCATTGTAGTCCTTTAACAGTGACCACTGGGGAGTTTTCTGGTGATGTAGATTTGCAGAAGTACTGCTCTCTGACAAGCAACGAGAATCTTCTCAGAGATGTTAAGGCCCTCGAATGAGTTTGCGAGTTCAGTTGCCATTTTCCCCTCGGCTAATGTTTAAGGGTTTATTGTTATTTTAGTTATTATCATTATTATTATCATTATTATTATTATTATTATTATTATTATTACTATTATGTCAAACTTTATGGTTTGGAATTTTTATTCATTGGTGGGGGGGGGGGGGGGAGGGTTAGGATGTTGAGTATAAATAATTCTTAGCTGAAATAATAATCTCTCCGGGATCTGCCAATATATTACCAAGCCGCGCCCCGTCGCACCGTATTGTCACCCTGTATTTATAGCACACCTAGTCCAAGCTAGCACAGGAAGTGATCGTCTTGTGGCTACGTTAGGCTTTTAAAAAGGTATGTGAGAGGGGGGCGGTAAGGTGCACTCTAGTTTAAAACGCTAAATCGTGTGAAGCCGGAACCCGGTGATTATTTGCATGCAAGGGTCTCGGACATTGGATGGCGTATAAAGGGGGGGGGGGGGAGTGATAGGGTAATGAATGGTTCAGGTTATATAAGTCGATATCTGCATCAATCTGGGAAAGGGAGGCGGTAACGATATGTGGGGGTGGGTGTGGCGGGGGTATTGTAGATTGTAGATAGCCGTTTCTTCCTTTTTGTTTTTTCGCTCCAAAACCTTAAGGTCACTTGCATACTACACGGTTTGGATTGTAATATAACTGGACGAGTTGTTCTCGTGTCATTGAAGTTTTCAGATAAGAAGGAAGAAGAACATTTTTATTTAATTCATTTCTAATTACTGCTTTTTGATTGGTTCATCTCTCTTGGTCTCGCGACTAAAAAATCGGATGGTGGGTAAGCTTGCATTTAGACACGTAGGCCCCTAATTTCGGTGACCTTCGAGTTCAATGGTATAATAAGGCCATTTTACCGTTAGGCATTTTGCACACTACACGGTTTCGCCGTAATGCAAAAATACGTACGGCATAAAGTGTGAAGACGTGTATGGAAGCTTTTACTTTAGTTCATCCGTTAAAAGGCCGCACGTTGCTTTGAAACAGCCCTGTCGTATTAATGGAATCCACGTTCACCCTACAGCGGTTTAGCTAACGATTCATTTTACAAAATAAATCACAACAAATATACAATTTTAAAGACGTCGAATATCAAGATACAGCAAGGGAAAATTCCGTTCTACGTAAAAGCTACCAGACACGGGAAAAAACTCGTACTCATACCGTGTAGTATGCAAGCGACCTAAGCTTCTTCTTCACATCCTCTGGACTACTGTCTCTGCCGTATAGTGTGAAAACGGATTGATTAAAAAAAAACAAAAAACGTCCGAACGCTGTGATTTGATGAACTATAAATTTACAACCACAGACCTATATATTCTACGCTGGTGCGTGAAGAGATACAGCGTTATTAACCTTCTTGATCGTTGTAGCGTCGTTTTCAACTTCATTAAACACAGTGATGCCTCAAATACGGCCCGCGGGCCAGATCCGGCCCGAGAAGTGGTTCCATCCGGCCCGCCGATACGTCGGCACAAAGTATAGAAAAAACCCACTCATCCCCCCCCCCCATTTTTTCCCCCCAAAGAAAGGTTGAAAAATGTATCTTTACCTTCATTAGGCCCCTCATTTGTTCTCGAATGGATTGGTCCCATGACCTTTAACATTTCTGAATGGAGAATCTACTAGGAAAAGTGAACGGATTTTTACTTGTAGAGCATGATAAACCAACATGTTTGTTTATAAAGAAAGTGGAGCTGTTTAAAAAAACAACAACAACAACATATATATATTATATATATATTATTTTATATAACGCTACTTTCATGCTTATAGCATGCTCAGAGCGCTTTGGTCCAATCTCATTTGTGGACCAGTGGGGGGGGGGGGGGCGGGAGAGGGTATCTAGGAATTGGTTTTCCGTGCTGCGCTCAGTAAACGCAACTCTGCCCGAGTCGGGTGTCGAACCTCAAGCCCCCTTCTAGGTAGCCAAGACAATCCAAGTTAAAGCGCACTTAGCCTCTCGACCGCGCTGTGTCTGTGCTTGTGCAGTGTAGACTTAGAATATATAGGTCTGTGCTTGTGCAGTGTAGACGTATAATATATAGGTCTGTGCTTGTGCAGTGCAGACGTAGAATATATAGGTCTGTGGTTGTAAATTAAATAGTATCTATACATTTCATTCAATCGTTTCCCGTGTTTGTGGTTGGAGATTGGCGCGCCATTTCTAAAACAGACAAGGTGCCATATTTAGCGCAATGCGCCAGGGCGCGCCGCCCCATTTTGTGGAGTAAAACAGGTTGTTCACGTATTAGCGAAATATCAAACCCTTGTCACTCCCCCGTTCCCCCCATCTCCTCTGTGTGCCCAGAGGGTCTAAAAGTTCTTACTTGTCCCCTGTCCAGATGAGATGATTTATTCTGTGTGCTGTTGTCTCCCTCCCCCTGGTAGTCGCAGGGAGTAAGCGGCAGTGGGCGTGGCACAGTGAATGATTTTATTTGAATAATGCATGACACCCGACTGTCCATCCCACTCCCCACCCTCCCTTGGCCGCCACGTGTTGATGCAGCGTATGGCCTGCTACATTACGCCATTTGACATGACCGCAGTGGGAGAAATGTATTACATTTTATATTCCCATGCCTTTCCGCCACTAAAATGTTACATATATTTCCAGAGATAACTGATAGCCTATGTCGGCAATGCCACCTCTCTCCTCCTCCCGTGATTGTTTTTTTTTAAAATAAATTCGTTTAAAAAAATCTCCTTCTGGTTAAAATATTTAGACATTCTTTTTTTTTATTTTGCTTTAACGAATTGATGTGCTCTGCCAAATTATATAACGTGACGCTGTGCAGGTTGATCTATTAGTAGGTTGCATTAGGTACATTTTCAAGACTGGTGAATTATATTTAGATGTAAGGTTGCTGGAAATTCAGATATACTAGACGCCTGTGGCATAGCCGAGTTGTCTTAGGGATCAATGTAGATCTTAGTTCTGATTGACTCCACAATTCTTTCGAGAAGCCTCTTTGGTTATATTCCTCTTTCCAGACCTCTATTAGGTCATATTCTTCTTTACATACGACTATTAGGTCATATTCTTCTTTCCAGACCTCTATTAGGTCATATTCTTCTTTCCAGACGACTATTAGGTCATATTCTTCTTTCCAGACCTCTATTAGGTCATATTCTTCTTTCCAGACGACTATTAGGTCATATTCTTCTTTCCAGACGACTATTAGGTCATATTCTTCTTTCAAGACGACTATTAGGTCATATTCTTCTTTCCAGACGACTATTAGGTCATATTCTTCTTTCCAGACGACTATTAGGTCATATTCTTCTTTCCAGACCTCTATTAGGTCATATTCTTCTTTACATACGACTATTAGGTCATATTCTTCTTTCCAGACGACTATTAGGTCATATTCTTCTTTCCAGACCTCTATTAGGTCATATTCTTCTTTCCAGACGACTATTAGGTCATATTCTTCTTTCCAGACCTCTATTAGGTCATATTCTTCTTTCCAGACGACTATTAGGTCATATTCTTCTTTCCAGACCTCTATTAGGTCATATTCTTCTTTCCAGACGACTATTAGGTCATATTCTTCTTTCCAGACCTCTATTAGGTCATATTCTTCTTTCAAGACGACTATTAGGTCATATTCTTCTTTCCAGACGACTATTAGGTCATATTCTTCTTTCCAGACCTCTATTAGGTCATATTCTTCTTTCCAGACCTCTATTAGGTCATATTCTTCTTTCCAGACGACTATTAGGTCATATTCTTCTTTCCAGACCTCTATTAGGTCATATTCTTCTTTCCAGACGACTATTAGGTCATATTCTTCTTTCCAGACCTCTATTAGGTCATATTCTTCTTTCCAGACGACTATTAGGTCATATTCTTCTTTCCAGACCTCTATTAGGTCATATTCTTCTTTCCAGACGACTATTAGGTCATATTCTTCTTTCCAGACGACTATTAGGTCATATTCTTCTTTTCAGACGACGACGACTATTAAATGATATTCTTCTTTCTAGCCTCTTCTTAATTCTTAAGTTTCTTCATTTTTTACACACGCCTCTTAGATTACTTCATTTTTCAGACCCCTCTTATGATATATTATTTCTAAATTCATCTTAGGTCATCTTATTCTTTCCAAGATACCTGATTACCAATGGTTTTTTATTTATGACAAAAGTTTCAGAAAGATGGGTTTTGTCGACGTGATAATTCAATGTAGAATGTCGACTTTGGATCATATCCAGCTTATCAATGTTTCCGTTAGTCGATCAAGAAATACTGAGTTTATTTATTAAGGAATAATTTAGACTTACAGATGGTTGGCACAGACTTCAAATCAAGGGTGGAATTAGTAACAGCTGGTAAACGCTGGCTGCCCAGTGCGACGTCCAGTTCAAAACTAATGTACTTGCCTTTAAGTCCTAAACAAGTGTTCTAAATTATTAACGTAATGTTTAGTGTAGTGTACAGTCCATCATCAACCTATACCGTCCTTCATTAATATATATAGTACATCACTCGCCTATATAGTCCATATCTAACATTTATAGTCCATCTTTATTATATATTGTCTATCACTAATTTCTACAGTCCATCACAAACCCATGCAGTCCATCACTAACCTATGCAATTCATCACTAGCATATACAGTCCATTACTAACCTATACAGTCCATCACTAACTTATGCAGTCCATCACTAACCTATGCAGTCCATCACTAACCTATGCAGTCCATCACTAACATATACAGTCCATCACTAACCTATACAGTTCATCACTAACCTACACAGTTCATCACTAACCTATACAGCCCATCACTAACCTATACAGTCAATCACTAACCCATATAGTAAAAAAAACAAAACAAAGATGATCAAACACGTAACATAAACGCATGTGAGTTACAGAAACGGATGGCAGAATGATTGGGAGTGGGGGTTTAGAGACTACTGCCCCATATTTCTTTTCCTCTTTCTCTCCAACCCCCGATTGTGCTTCTGCTATTCCGATCTGAATGTTATTTTTTTATTAACCGGGATACCAGGAAAAGAAGATGAAGAGAGAGAGAGAAAGAGAGAGAAGAGAGAGAGAGAGGAGGTGGGGGGATACTATCCGTTGTAATAGAGTGGAGTGTGTTGAGGCAAGCCTGGTCGGCAAGTTTGATTGATGGTTTTCCCTACCATGGCCCCTCCCATTCTGGCCCTGAAATAAATCATATAAGGCAAGATTAATTGTCTCAAGGGAATAGCTTTCCCCCCGCTCTTCCGTTATTATTTTTGTGTTAGTTTTTTTTCCCGTTCTTGTCGACAGCGTCTGCTTCCCCCTCCTTCACCTTGTCCCTCACCCCCCCCCCTCTCTCTTTCTCTCTCACTACAAATCATTATTCCTCTGTACCATTGTCATCTTTTTTTTTCTCCTCCACATTAATACCATCTTTTCCCAGAGAATTATTTTCAGTTTTAAGATGACTCCCTTATTACTTATTATAGTTGTTCCAATTTTTTTTTTTTTACTAATTTTGTTTCTTTGAAACATATTGTCAGCGAATTAGAAAAAAAGAGACTTTGTAAAGAAGATAGGTAGATTAGATAGATAGATAGATAGATAGACAGATAGATAGATAGATAGATAGATAGATAGATAGACAGATAGACGGATAGATAGATAGATAGATAGATAGATAGATAGATAGATAGATAGATAGATAGATAGATAGATAGATAGATAGATAGATAAAGAACATAATATGAAAACAGACACTAGGGAGAGTAAAGATCTAAGGAGATATCTTACAACTATAGTATCAAGGAAAGGGTGATAACAATTAACCACGCAGACATCTTTGATACTATTGGATGGCTGCCTGGTCGTGTGGTTTGCACGCTGGACTGTCGTTTGGATTTATCAAGGGTCTCGGGTTCAAACCCTGCCCGCTCCCATCCCCCGTCGTCCTGCGGGAGGTTTGGACTAGGAAGTAAACTATCTTCGAGTCTGAAGGAACATCCGAAACATGTAAAACTAACATTTTATTCCTTAGCAATTCTTGGGATTTTTCAAACCTGTTTTGAGGAGGCATTACTTTAGATAGCAGTATGATTGTATCGAATGTGAATACAATAAAATTAGTTTCTATTTAATCGAATCTCGTTTGTGCATACAATCACTATTACATCATGTTGATGATGATAATAGTAATTGTTTTGAAACAATTTAAATTGCAAATTGACTTTGGTATCGACATTTAAACCGTCAGGCAAAACCAACATGCTCAAATATAAAGTTTGTTTCTTTTTATCCAATTAGTGACTTAAAGGGAAACTCCAACGGTTTTAACATTTTTGATATAAAATGTGTTTTGATTTATAGATAATGAATATATTATTCTTTTTTAATTTGCAATAATAACTTTGTAATTGATGTTTTTCTGACATATTTTTTCTGCGCATCCAAAACGATCAGATTTTTACCGGGTTTCTCGTATGACGTCACACTAACCCAATAATTTAATCTATTGACTTATTGTATAACGGGAGACCATGCAGTAAAGTTTACATTCTTCGTCTATGCAGATAGATCTAGATCTTGTAAGAAAAGAAAAAAAAATGTGTGTTGAAAGCAGATTTACATGATTAACTAACCACGGCAGTGTGTATTTTCTCGCCTGACCACTCGACACACACAAACACTGTCTATTGCTTGGTTGTCTTGTCATGACCGACTACACGTAGTCTCCACTAGCCTACACAGACCAGTTTGTTAGAATCAGTCAGACACACGATCTATTTACTTTTTAGGTCAGGGAGGGGCTTAGATGAAAATGCTACTTTTTTTTTATCGAGTTGGTTATCCTCTGTCTCTCTATATATAACTGTACCATAGTTCTGGACTTGGCCGTCACTAAGCCTATCAGCTACTGTAAGAATGAAGCGATACGATTGGTCAAATCTGGTTTCTCTTCCAGTATTGTTGAGGGAAGTGACGTATGCCTAACCAAAAAACAAAATTGCAAAGAGCCCCCTTTTTTTTTTTTTTTTTTGTTGAGATGTCAAGAATTTACTGTCTAATTTATTAAATATAATTGTTTCTAAGCATTTAAATACAAAATGGTACAATGTTTATTATTACAACTTTTTACGCAGAATTTCAATATGTCAATAACTCAAATTTGAAAAAGACATCGGAGTTTCCCTTTAATCATGGTGACTATCACCCATTCAAATTACTCCTCTTGTTTAATCTCTCACTTTAAAAATCATTACTACTAATGCACCTTTTAAACCATTAAAAAGTGAACTTCTTGCAGGCATCTTGGTTTCTACAGAATCAGGGGAGGAGAATGAACTCGGGCATCATTGTGTTCTGTGCAAGCTTTGATATATCTGTTAAGGTGCTCCCTGCTTCTTCTAATATTTCAAAATTTCTTTTGATTTTTGACTCTTTCGAGTTTTGACTCTTTGAAGTTTTGAGTCTTTCGGGGTTTTATTTTATCGAAGTTTCATTGTTAACACTGTCGAGGTTTAACTCATTCCAGATTCGACTCAATCAAAGTTTGACTGAGCCAAAGTTTCATTCTTTTAAGGTTTGACTTCATCGAGGTTTAACCTTTTCAAGGCTTAGTTCTATCGATGTTTGACTCTTTCAAGGTTTCACTCTTTAGGGATTTGACTCGATCAAAGGCTTCATTCTATAAAGGTTTCACTGTATCGAGGTTTGACTATTTGACTCCTTTGAGGTTTGACGCTTTCTAGGTTGGACTATTTTTATTCCCCTCTTTCCAGGAAAATATTTCGTATTTAATTGTAATTTCCAGCAAATCTACTCCTAAAAAATATTTTTTTTTAAATCCTGACAAATAACTTCTGCAAGTCGATGCAATGGTCATGATCTCTTTGACATGACGATTGTGTCTAAACTCCAATAGCATAAAAGTGAAATTCTATTTCCCGGAACACATCCCCGTGACATCGGGAATTAAATCATCATGCTGGAATCATTTGGATTGTATCTGTTTCTCATACATGCATTTGATCTTGTCAAACACAGCTCGACAAATACAAATGAATCCTTTCTAGCATTACCTCTTTTTTGTGTGTGTGTTCTCATTTCGATAGAGTTCCCTTCCCTAACCCCGTCTCTTTTCCCACTCTCTTTTCAATGGGCTGCCAATGGAACATTTTTTGCTTCAATTTTTTTTCTACATTACAATGTGTTGCCAACATAGTTAGTTTTTTTTTTCTCCTAGGTTTCTATGTTTTTTTTTTGTTTCTTTCTAGGTTTCATTTCTTTATTAGAGCCACTTGGTCCAACAATCTGATGCACTCAGAACTCAGAAGCACGATTAGTTGACCGCTTGCAATAGCAATCTCTCGACATGGCTATCTCCCCTGATTCTTTTCTCTCTTCCTTCCCATTCACACACACTCACACAGAAAACACACAGTCACACAGAAAACACACAGTCACACAGAAAACACACACTCACACAGAAAACACACACTCACACAGAAAACACACAGTCACACAGAAAACACACACTCACACAGAAAACACACAGTCACAGACACAGACTTTTCACTTATTTCTCATACTTCTCCTCTTACGTGTGACGTCCACTCTGTGTTTCAGTGACCCCCTTCCCAGTAGAGATACTTACATGTTCGGAACTCAGCCCTCTCTCAGTGAATGAGAGCTTCATGGATGACCCCTTCCCAGTAGAGATACTTACATGCTCGGAACTCAGCCCTCTCTCAGTGAATGAGAGCTTCATGGATGACCCCTTCACCGTCAGCCCTTTTTTTCTTTCTTGCTGATACAGACGAAAATGTTGACTGTTTATTATTTTAACTCATTCCGTCTCTCTGGATGGAGTCTTTCGTCACGTTATTTCTACAACTTCCCAGTCTCGGATCGAGTTGAAACTTTGCATAATTATTCAGTGTCAATGACAACACATGGATCAATCAAGAAATTAACCTGAACACGGCACTGAAGTTCTGGGCGTTTGATGGACACAGTACTGACGTTCTGGGCCTTTATTGGACACAACACTGAAGTTCTGGACTTTTGGTGGACAAAGCGAAGAAGTTCTAGGCGTTTACTGGACACAGCACTGACGTTCTGGGCGTTTACTAGACACAGAACCGAAGCTCTGGGCGTTTGGTGGACAAAGCGAAGAAGTTCTAGGCGTTTACTCGGGTTTCGCGATGTGCGAACAGTCCTCTGCACTGTGTTCGTTGTCGTCGAAACCTGCCTTAAACGCTGTCCTCGTCATCAATCTCATCATCTTATTCGACTACTGAGTCTCGACATATCAGCAACTGAAACGTCTGGAGAGATCGGGGTCACCATAAGCTTTCGTTGTATTTCTTTTGATGATTTTTGTTTGAAAAGGTTAAAGGTTGTCTAAAAGAGGAATTTAGAATGGGTACTTACATATCTGTTTTATTTTTTATTTGATTAATTAATTAATTAATTTTAGCTTTTTACTTGTGATAAAATCCAATACATCCAACAGTCCTGCGTATTCTTTCAGTTACTGGATCACTTGTGAGCAGTAGTTTTACATAACGTATTTCTATTAGAGATTTTCATCTAATAATGTTCTCGTTGCCTGTCAGAGGGCGGTACGGCTACAGACTTGAGACATCACCAGAAAATGCCTCAGTGGAAACTGATGAATTTTGTTTCTTTTTAAGGAAACTCGACCCTGGCAGCGCCAGAGAATGAATACTCGTTCGTTTCTAACACAATAATAATAATTTTATTTATAAATCGCTGTTAACAAACCTAACGTAGGCTCAAGGAGCTATAATATCATTTCAAACATGCAAACAAGATTTAAAATGACAACGTAATGTAAATAGGTGTTTAAACAGATAGGTCTTAATGTTCTTCTTGAATGCAGTGAAGCTTGTTTGTCTGAGGTCTATGGGGAATGAGTTCCAAACCTTTGATCCGCGCTCTATAAAAGCCCGCAAACCGTAACTTTTGAGGGAGAAACGTGGCACCACAAGAAGCGTTGGGTCCATGGAGCGCAGGATCGACTCTTTGAGGGACATATTGAGTGACCAGTTCACTAAGGTACAAGGGCATTTCTTTGTTGTAGATAAACTGATGAAAAGTCTCAAAAATAAAGAAGCATTCGATTTTCACTCAAAAGCTTAATTACTTATTTAAAAACGAATTTGCAACTCAGTTGAACTTGAGTTAATAAAACTGAGTTGATACGAAGATCCAATGCTATGTCTTATGATATTGTCAAATTAGAGCTCATTTCTTCATTATTTAGTTGGCAACAGAGAAACTCGACTTAGCGTCCTTGTCCTTATTTATAGTGGTACTCTCCAATCTAAATTTCGTGCACTTATGAAATAAAAAAGTACTAGTGTGGAAGAAAATGTCATAGCTCTTCCGATTTTAGCTTCTATTTAGCAGGCAGTTGATCCTGAACAGGGGCTGACAAGCTATATGGGCATTCGGACTATTGCCCGGTGGGTTGGTAAGGTCACCTAAAGGGTCTCATGAATGTCAATATGGCACGTATTGAATTGTTAAAGGTTTAATAATATTCTCATATAAAAGCGTCTCTCTTATTGTCGTGTTTAAACAAAAATCGTTTGCAGACTCTTCATTCAATGTCCTAAATATTCCTAATACTAATTTTATTGAATACATTTTACGAAATAATGTCACAGTCTTCATTTACATCCGTAGACAGTGCTACTAGGCTTCATCTTTTTAGAGCCTACACACTTAGCGATACAAAAAGTCTATAGTTCTTATAAAGATATAAAACATGCGTACAGTTATCGATACATTATGAAACTTAACAATGATTTCGATGACAGGTAGACCTACAATTGGAGGCCCATCGTATGACATCCAATTTATGGGCCGGAGTGTATAGAAATGCCTGGGCCGATTTTGACACCCATTCCGCCCCTGATCCTAAACATCTTCAATAGTTTAACTGTTTATTCTCTGAAGATAACAATGCCGTCCTTTTGTCTATTATACATGTCATCTGGCATAACTACTCTCTAATTTATGAATAACAATGGACCTCATTCACCAATCGTAAACAAACAACATTGAGTCACGGGCTTCTCTAACTCCTCTATATAAATTACGATCTAATTTTAATAAACAATTGTTATCACGTGACAATTATTTTCGTTGTTTTATCAAAATTATCACATGATCGTTCGTTTTGTGAATGAGGTCCATTAGTTAATCTATTTCCTATTCCTAATAGCTGAATATCTTAGGTAAAACCATTTCTTGCGATTTTTCCATAGTTGGAAAACCTTAGTTTGACCGTTATAATTTTTTAAAGTATAAAAAATAATTTAAATTCGACTTGAAGACTAGACAATCGGGGGATGAAATGACCGGGGATGAAGTGACGGGGATGAAGTGACCGGGGATGAAATGACCGGAAACCATATACATCAACTGTCAAATTTCTAGGAAAAATTGTTGGATCCGTTTTCGAGATCCATGTCAAGGTTTTTCCATCAAACTGTTTTTTGTTTTCGCACATGAATTTGCAAGCCGAATAGATGAATTGTAAAAAAGCAGTTGACAGATTTCTACATAAGAAATGTTCCTATTTGTTTATTTAACTCTTTACTGAATATGAGCAGGAATTTTCACTGACGTGCGTTCAAGCTTAGATCTCCAAACCAAATTTAATTTTAGATAATTATATTTTTTTAAAATTACAACTGTCAAACCTGAGTTTTCCATCTGCCTGTGTGGGCAATTAGCTAGTATTTTTTTTCCATTTAAACTGTCAACTTTCTAGAAAAATCGTTAGAGCCATTTTTGATATACGTGTTAAAGCTCCAACAATTTGTTTATTCCTCAACCATTGAAGAGTTTGCAAGCTGATAAGCAGAAATGTGAAAATGAGTATTAAAAAATTGCTGATTAAGCCTTTTGGGAGGCGTGGTGGCTGAGCGATTAAGCGATTGGCTTCCGAACTGGGGGTCCGGGTTCGAATCCTGGTAAATGCTGATATCTTTGGGCGCCTCCAGCTCCAATCGGTAGATGAGAATAGTTGGGGAAAATTAAAGGTAGCTGGTCTTTGTGCTGGCCATATGACACCTTCGTTATCCGTGTGCCAAGTAACAGGTGACATTTACATCATCTGGCCTAAAAATTGCATTACAAAAATGAAGCCTTGATCAAATGTTAGAACAGCCTAATCTTTGTGTTTGGGAGCAGAGGTGTAGTGACCAAATCTTACGCCCGTGGCAAGGTACGTTATTTACGCCCCCCCCCACCATTTTCTATGAACATCACATAGAAATATAGGCTGTGTGTGGCATGTGACGCCCCCCCTGGGAATGGCACCCGGGGCATCGTGTTCCCTCACTATGCTTCTGTTGGGGAGTACAATTATTTTATACATATATTGACAAACAGTGCAAGCATGGATGCTTCATAGGGTTTCAAGATGACCTTAACTTTTAACATTCTCTAGTCGCTCCTGGGGTGAGGGTAATGGTGGCCGAGTGTTAAAGCGCTTGGCATCCAAAACGGGGGGTCTAGAGTTTGAATTTCAGTGAATACTGGAGTTTTTAACTTCAGAATTTCTAAGACGATACCATGTCTACAAGTCTCTAATGGGCACCTGCCATACGTTGCACTGCCCAAGCGGTTCCCTCTCAATGCGTGATGGTCTGAGGATGGCCAATGCAAGCCTTCAAAGGAAAAGGCACGCTGGGACGCTAAGGCGTCATTGGATTTTAAAAGAACATTTCCAGAGACACCGGCATTGCATTAAGCCTCCCTGCTGATGGCGAGCCTTCGGGGGCTGAAAATAACGATTCCAGACAACTACGACGACGGGCCTGATGACACCCTTGCTAACCGTCGTCTATAGATACATGTGTTCACGTCATCCCAGCCCCCAAGTTCATTTGGTCTGACAAGGGCACCTAACCTATCTATATTTTCAATATCACATTTGATTTTTTTTAGTGTATCGATATTAAAATTGAATGGGAAAAGATGAAAGTAGCTTGATGGACATGATATGGTCTAATTAATGTCTTTTCTCCATAAACTATAGTCTGTAACTAACGACAAGAACAAAGCTCATAGAACTACTTAATGCTTTGTCTTCTTATCTAATCAAAGAGTCCCTTTACAGTCTAAGCATCCATTCACAATTAGACAAGGTCTAGACTCTAATAATCATTAAGTATTTTTCAAACGTTTACTTGTGCTCCCATCTATACATTTTTGTAATTGTCCAAAGAGTAAAGTCAAGGACTCGTGGATCTCTATGCCCTTTTAAGCTTACCCCATCAGCATGTCTGATTTGTTCTATCTGGGAGATATCCGAGCAAATTTTTAATTTGTTACATCCCTATTACTAGTATCTCAAGACGCTCGGGCTATAGGCGAGACCGAAGGACGAGCACATCGAGGAAACTCCCTCATATTCCTTCTCTTTACATCAGCCGTGCAGATGTCCGCCATAAAACGGCCATTGAAGAACGGTGTGTGTATGTTGTTGGTTTTTCGTTTTTTATTCCATCCCCGCCAGTCAAACGGTCTTGGTCCTTAGGCACTCCAAAGAGGATTAGGATTTGGTTCCATATTGTCTCCTCTAACGACTGTATACACCCGAGGGCCATGTTGAGGCTGAGAGGCATAACGACTGTATACACCCGAGGGCCATGTTGAGGCTGAGAGGCATTGCCTGGGCCAACTAGATCTATGCTAAAATAAATTACGTTCGCCCCATCCTACATCCAGCTAGGAGTCTGAGGGGTGTCGGGGTTGTATTTTAAACTTTAGTAAGTTACTCCTTTCAGGACTTGTGATATATCGGGCTCAAACGGTTAACAAGCAGGGTGTCATGTCGGCAGCACAGCGACCGACCGCCTTTACTTTGCTTACCTTAAGTCAGGTACCCATTAGATGCGAGTGGAATAAGGGACGCCCTAACTATCCCGAAATTCAAAATCGCAGTCTTCACTGAGATTCGAACCATGGACTCCAGGTTCGAAAGCCAAACCTTTGAGCCATTGCTCACCCATTTTTTAAGCTTTGAACAAGCCAAGCTATTGGACTACAGCTAAAAATCCACCTACTTTACACAAATGTCATCCCAACAGCAAATTATACATGCGAGAAGTGGAAATCATTTGCCAAAATTAAGAAAAGACTAAATGTGGCTCAACAAAAATGGTTAAGACGGATTTTAGGAGTCAGTTAGAGAGATCGGGTCTAAAACAAAGAAATCCTAGGCCGAACTTGGATTCGACCACTTAATGAGGATGTGACCGAGCGTCGCACGAGGTTTGCGGGACATGAGCTCGTACAGAATGAAGTACGCATACCAAGAGTTGCAATGTCATGGAGGCCAATGCAAGGAAAGCGCAAACAGGGACATTCTCGTATAACATGGCGTCACACTGTCAAGGAAGACCTCAGAGCAGTGGACACCTCAATATTACGCACCTTAGCAGTGGACACCAGGTGGGAAGAGACTTCAGCGGCTTCAGACATTTATGAAGACAGCTTGCAATCCAAATGCGCGGGAGTATCTAAGTCTAAGTAAGTAAGTCGTCTGCCAGGGTCCTCTATCTATCAATTAGTTCAAATAAATAACGCTAATAATAACCATTTATATTATAAAACAACAAGCGTTAAGTTGATGAATGTTAATGAGCAACCATGTTAAGATTAAATAGACTATTAGTAGACTTACCGAAAGTGGGAACGAAAACAGTACTGCTCTAAAAAGGCTTCCAAAATGCAAAAACGCTAAAATATTTGTTTGTTTTACATGTTTCGGATTTTCCTTCAGAGTTGAAGATAGTTTACTTTCTAGTCCAAACCACCCTCAGGACGACTGGGGATGAAAGCGGGCAGGGTTTGAACCTTCGACCGTCGAAAAATCCGAACGACAGTCCAGCGCGCAAACCTCACGACCAGGCAGCCATCCTGTGGTAAATAAAGAATGAATCGCATAAGCAACCATAACAGCAATACGAAAGCAATTGGCGATGTTAAATTGTGTAGATGCTGAGGACAAGGGGTAATGCAGCAAGCTTTAAAGCCTTGAGGCCAATAGTCTGTTCTTACAATTTGAACTTAAGAAATTCAGCAGGCTCTGCCACGTAACATAAAGCAAACAGTAAGTTTATTTTCTTAGATCGTATTTCTGCAGCGCAAGGTCATTGTTGTATGTTGTTGACACGTAATGACAAGTTTATTTCAAACGATGAAGGCTTTCCCAAAAGCTCTAAAAAATAGTTTGAACGTTACTAAGAAAAGGATTAAAAATAGTGGTATTTAAAGAAAGGATATTTCCAGTTGAAGGAGATCGACGATGTGAGTTGAAGAATTGAAATTGAATTATAGTGTACTTATGTAGTGTGTATATCATTAAAGTGATTCATAGTTCCACAATTAAAAAGTTGTATTTATTTAAAGAAGATTTCAGTTTTTAATTTTCACTTTAAAGTAGTATCTCTGGCAAGGCGATTTTGTTTGAGAATTCAAATAATTTCAAAGTTTAGAAGAGTGTTAAGATCAAAACATCAGAAAAGCAACGTAACATCAAGACATCAACCTATCATCTGGCACTCACATATATATCGTCACAAGGTCAATTGAAGTGAAATCAAGTGGGGTGGGACGGACTGGTGCTGAAGAATGTGAGACATTCAAATGAAGCGTGCCCGATCGGAGTCAGCTCATTCTCGTATTCAACAACACTACAAATTGTTCCACGACAAATGGTTGGTTCCACGACAAATGGTTCACCGACAAATGGTTGGTTCACCGACATATTGTATATGACATTTGGCTCACCCTTAAAATTGGTTGCCCTAACAAATGTCTCACCCATCTATAGATTTACATGACAAATGGCTCACCAAAAAAAAATGGTTCTGTGACAATTAGTTTAAAGACAAATTGTTCACACTACTAATGGTACATTGACAAACGTTTCACAGACAAATGGTTCACAGACAAATGGTTTACAACCAAATGGTTCACAGACAAATAGTTCACAGTCCAAGGGTTCAACGACAAATGGTGCACAGACAAATGGTTTACTGACAAATGGTTCTCTGACAAATGGTTGACAGACAAATGGTTCACTGACAAATGGTTTAAAGACAAATGGTTCACAGATTAATGGTTCACAGACTAATGGTTCACAGACAAATGGTTCACAGGTTAATGGTTCACAGACTAATGGTTGACTGACAAATGGTTCACTGACAAATGGTTCACTGACAAATGGTTCACTGACAAATGGTTCACTGACAAATGGTTCACTGACAAATGGTTCACTGACAAATGGTTCACTGACAAATGGTTCACAGACAGATGTTCAGACAAAAGGTTCACAGACAAAAGGTTCACAGACAAATGATTCACTGACAACTGGCTTACAGTCCATTTATTTAGCTAAAATCGGTTCACGTGATAAGTTACATATGTTAATATTCTTGTTGCCTGTTTGATTTGTTTGCATTAAAATCACATACTGGCGATATATGTATGAATTAAAATTATTAAAAATATGTTTTCCATTAATCCTGTTGCAGACGTCTCTCGCGGAAACTGTCTAAAATGTTTAACATAGAAGATATATAACGTCAATTAGTTTAACTTTTTTTTTAAATTGATAATAACGTCTTGATTACTAGATTAATACTTAGATGGATCAATAACTAAAGCGTAACTACAGCATATTTATATGCACGATGCCGCTCCTATTTATTTATTTTTTTTGGGGAGGGGGTGGGGGAAACACCATACAGTTTGAACAGGACCGGCTTTAGACATAGGCAAAGTAGGCAGCCCCTCTAGGGCAACCAATTGGTGATGGCCTGTCACAGGAGTTAATAAAATTCTTCTTTAGAGAGAAAAACTAGCTAACTTGTGCCCAATGTTATTGTTAAAGGACATTTCGTTGAACTAGAGATTAGAAACAAAAAATAAATTGCTTAATTTTTTAATTTTTTTTGGAGGGGCTTTTTTTCTTCTACTTCATTTGGGTGCCACAAAATTAACTTCGTTTAGGGCCTGGTTTGAGATACGCTGCGCTAGGCATCCAGATACCTACTCTCTCTAGAATGGCATTTCTAAAAAGTAGTTTAATTTTCATGTTTTTTTGTTTGTTTTTTTTAAAGGGCAGGAGAAGGGAGATAACTGATAAAACATGTTGTTCAATATTTGGATAATTCTTGACTCGGTCACGACAAGATATTAAGATTTTATTTTTTTTTTATTTGATTTTGTTTTCCTAAAAGGTGTCGCGTGAATAGTAGAAAACATTCTGTTGTCATGTGTGTTATCTGATAAAAAAAAATTTTTTAATGTTATTTATTTATGCAAAACCTGTTTAGTTTCTATTACGTTTTTTGTTTTAAGTTCCTGACATCTAGGGTTTGGTAAGCAGCCGGAATGTCAATATTTGAAACTATTTCCTTCATAATTTGTTATAATGGGAAAAAAAACAAACATTGCTTAAACCTATTGCTTCCTTATTGTCGCCATAGGATACAGTATTCTTATACATCCTATATGAACTCACTCTGTGATTAACAAGTTTGTACAAAGCATTTCTCCTACATCCCGTTCTCGGATCAAGTTTTAACTTTGCAAAATTATTCATAGACCAGTGATTCCAAAAGTGGTCTAAATAGACCCTTAGGGGTCTACAAAGACTTCCAAGAGGTCTACGAAAGTGAAAAAATAAATTGGGGGTCTATGAGATGTCCAAGGGGGTCTATGATAATAGGTTTCTTTTAAGTAGATTGTTACTTTAATGGTTACATCCCATTCATGTAATTCTTTCATGCTCTAATATATGAGTTATCCCTTAGTTAATCCTTTAAATATTTATCCTGATATGCAAATGAAAAAATTGTTGTATTTAATCGTAATACTTATTTAAAAAGCTTAATTTTGTCTACATGTAACTTATGTTTAACAAAAAGATTCCTTCCTTCCTTGTCAAACAAGGCTGTTGCACAAGTGCCATTTTGCTAGTGAGACAATGCCACTCTGATAAAATAGGATAAAGATTTGAAAAACTTTCGAACGTTAAAAGATAAAGTTCAAAATAGAACCGCAAAATCTCTCTTCGACATCATATTGCGAAGATAATTGTTTGCGAGCGTCTTATGATATCTATTTACCTATAGCAAAATACGAAAACACTCTAAACTAAACCAGCCGTTGAAGTTTTAAATACTGTTTTACACAAACCTACATCTAAAATTATTAAAAGAATTTCATTAAGCATTAATACAGTTCAAAGGCACATTGGTGGCATGAGCTATAAAATTAAAAGCTTCTTATTTAATTCTTTACAAACGACAGTTTGGGATCAGCGGCGTCGCAGACTCTGACAGGGGGTAGCGCTGTGTGCTGCAAACTGCGTTAGGAACGCCGGCTCCTTATTTTTCCTCAGGGTTGACCCACGAAACTTTTCCCATGTTTAGTATAATTGCAACGCAGCAGAGTTTTGAATTCAGTTTTCCTTCTGCTAGGTGAGTAGCAAGCCAAGGCTAATGAGCACTTCCTCCTCGAAGCTTACAGCTTTAGGCAACAGTTACTCGCCTTCGCCCCTTCTCCTGTTAATAAAAACAGTTCCTTGGACTCAATATTTGAGCCACACATGAAAGATCAAGAAATACACGAGAAACTGCTCTTTGCACAAATTTTTCCAATGCTACTTAAGTCAAATTAATTAATTTTAATGTTTGATGGACTACATCATAGAACAACGAACTCGTATGTTGTACATCCGTTGCAACGGATGATAAACCTACATAAAGAGAAAAAACAACATTTCCAGTGTGTTTGGTGATTCCAGCAATACATATTAATTGTTGTTTTAATTATTTCAAATTTAAATTTTATCAATGAAAAATATTTCTATAACTTAATATCTGGCTTTAAATTACTTTTTCATTATTTAACTCATTGCAGTCATAAATTAGTTGTTGTTTTTATGATAATTTTGAAAAAATTTGCAATTTAAGCAGGGGTCTACAAAAATCAGAAAACCTGGCAAGAGGTCTACGAGATAAAAAAGTTTGGGAACCACTGGCGTAGACAATCCATGAATCAATTTTAAAAATAATAACCAGTCAGTCAATTAATTACTGGTAATTGATTATTTTGTTTGATACCAACAATGGAAATTAATCCTTCAGTATTTAGATATATGGCTAAATATTTAGGGTTTTGTCCCCTTAGATAATTGTTTCTCCAGTTCCCACTGTCGGTTCAAGTTGAAACTGGCAACAACTATTTATCGTGAAATAAAAAAAATATGAATAAAAAATAACCAATGAGTCGATTAATGATTGCTGAATTATTATTTTGTTTGATATCGAATAAGGGTAATAGCATCTACCTTATTGATTTATATAGTTGTAATTGTGGAGTTATTCCCCTTACATAAGGTGAGTTTTTTTAATTATTTTTTTTTTGGCTTTTTAAACATTTAATTTTGATGTAATATCAATTTAGGGGCGTGGTTGCTAAATGGTTAAGCTCTCTGCTTCCGAAACCAGAAATCTCGGGTTCGAACCTTTGTGAAGACTGAGATTTTAAATTCGGGATTCTTAAGGACGCCTCTGAGTCCACCCAGCTCTAATGGGTACCTGACACTAGTCGGAGAAAGTAAAGGCGGTTGGTTGTTGTGCTGGCCACACCCTGCTCGTTAACCGTTGGCCATTGAAACAGATGGCCCTTACATCATCTGCCCAATAGACCACAAGGTCTGAACCGGGAAACATTTAATACTAGTGTATTCCGTTTTCGCTATCTCGTTTCGCTGCAGTAGAGTGACAGTCTAATGGCAAAATTGAGATGTGTAACACTGAGATGTGTGACATTGTGATGTGTAACGCTGAGATGTGTGACATTGAGATGTGTAACACTAAGATGTGTAATACTGGGATGTGTGACATTGTGATGTGTAACACTGAGATGTGTGAGATTGTGATGTGCAACACTGAGATGTGTGACATTGTGATGTGCAACACGGAGATGTGTGACATTGTGATGTGTAACAATGAGATGTGTGACATTGTGATGTGTGACATTGAGATGTGTAACACTGAGATGTGTGACATAAAGATGTGTAACACTGAGATGTGTGACAATTGAGATGTGTAACACTGAGATGTGTGACATTGTGATGTGCAACACTGAGATGTGTGACACCGAGATGTGTATTACTAAGGTGCGTAATATTGAGGTGTGTAACACTGTGATGTCTAACATTGACATGTGTGCACTGAGGTTTGTAACACGAAGATGTGTAGCACTTGGTAGTCTAACACTGAGATGAGTAGCACTGAGGTGTGTAACATTGAGATGTGTAAGATTGAAAGATGTAACATTGAGATGCGTAGCACGAAGATGTGTAATACTGAGATGTGTAACATTTAGGTGTGTAACACACTGAGATGCACGCTTGAAAGGATCGCCCATATATATATTCCACAATCCTCAGCTAAAGCCGTCGTACTGTTGCTATGCTATGGTTGAACTTGTAATGGGTAGAGCAAATACTGGTAGCCCCCAACATAGATATGCTGTGAGAGGGGCCCCCTAATGAGTGTTCGAATTTTTTACATGAAATATTAAATATTACCCCATTATCTCATGTCATGATGTCAAATTTTAAAATGCAGGGCCCCCTAAAGAGGTCAAACTCCCCGGGTCCCTAAATGGTGGCGAATTCCAAGCTACGCCACTGTAGATATGTGAAAGTAATCAGACGGGGTCTTATAGAGCTGTACATCGATGTTGACATCTGGATAGTCCTTGGAAACACTATGTGGAGAAAGAAGATGACAAGGCAAGCCACTGATGTTGAGGAAGCCATGGCGTCAGTCCTGAAAGTAAAAACGGAAAAAAAAGGGGGAAAAAAGACTCTTGTAACACTAAAGCTTGCGCCTGTGATCTATGTGAGCGAATGTGGATCATATGATAAGACATGACTCGCTCTCAAAAGTCATCCATCAAGGTACAGTGGAGATAGAATAAAGAAAAAGTCGTCTAAAGAAAAGCAGGCTGGACAACGTGAAAGAATGTACTGGACCCTCTCCTAATATTCAGCTTGAAACAGACGCTGAAAGGATTAAGTGGAGGGATTTGGTGTCGTGCACTGTCACAGCACCCCTACGACGAAACCCAATGGAAAATGATGATAGTGATAAGGGCGAAAATATAACCCTAGAAAATGGCGAATATATAGCCCTAGAAAATGGCGAAAATATAACCCTAGAAAAGGTCGAAAATATAATCCTAGAAAAGGGCGAAAATATAACCCTAGAAAAGGTCGAAAATATAGCCCTAGAAAAGGGCGAAAATATAACCCTAGAAAATGTCGAAAAAATAGCCCTAGAAAAGGGTGAAAATACAACCCTAGAAAAGGTCGAAAATATAATCCTAAAAAAGGGCGAAAATATAATTCTAAAAAAGGGCAAAAATATAACCCTAGAAAAGGACGAAAATATAACCCTAGAAAAGGGCGAAAATATAATCCTAGAAAAGGGCGAAAATATAACCATAGAAAAGGTCGAAAATATAATCCTAGAAAAGGGCGAAAATATAACCCTAGAAAAGGTCGAAAATATAGCCCTAGAAAAGGGTGAAAATATAATCCTAGAAAAGGTCGAAAATATAATCCTAGAAAAGGGCGAAAATATAACCATAGAAAAGGGCGAAAATATAGCCCTAGAAAAGGTCGAAAATATAACCCTAGAAAAGGGCGAAAATATAACCCTAGAAAAGGGCAAAAAATATAACCCTAGAAAAGGGCGAAAATATAGCCCTAGAAAAGGGCAAAAAATATAATCCTAGAAAAGGGCGAAAATATAGCCCTAGAAAAGGGCGAAAATATAACCCTAGAAAAGGGTGAAAATATAACCCTAGAAAAGGGCTCTAGAATTTGAAAAAGTTCTGTGAGAGCTGCGGGGGAATGTGTTTGCTGAATCACTTGATCTGTATGAGGCATTAGGGTTAGGGTTAGGGTTAGAAAAGGTCGAAAATATAGCCCTAGAAAAGGGTAAAAATATAACCCTAGAAATAGCCGAAAATATAACCCTAGAAGAGGTCGAAAATATAACCCTAGAAAAGGTTGAAAATATAACCCTAGAAAAGGTCGAAAATATAGCCCTAGAAAAAGGTGAAAATATAACCCTAGAAAAGAGCGAAAATATAACCCTAGAAAAGGGCGAAAAAATAATCCTAGAAAAGGGCGAAAATATAGCCCTAGAAAAGGGCTCTAGAATTTGAAAAAGTTCTGTGAGAGCTGCGGGGGAATGTGTTTGCTGGATCACTTGATCTGTATGAGGCATTACGCCGAACGGCAGAGTTTCTCGCTAAGGACTAGCCCTTCCAAACTTACTACCAATCGGAGTTCATCTCAGTCATACGCCAGCATACGATCACCTTGAACCTTAGTCTCTCTACGGCTGAGGGCAGCTAGCAACAAATGTTTGATGAAATCAATTGTAAGTTTTGGCCCATCTTGAAATAGACATGCTTAAATCATACCCAGAAACGTACGTCTCGTTTTTAAAGATATGCCAAGTTAATTTAAGTCTGAATGGAGTATTGGTAAATACTGTCATGTTTTTAGAAGAAATACAAAGATGGTCGATTCAGAAAGGCGCAACACTAGATGAGTATCTAGAAATGAAAGCAAATAATAACAATAATAATAATAATAATAATTTATTAATGGGCGATGAAGGTTGCGTGGTGGCTGAGTGGTAATCCAATGGGCTTCCGAACTGAGGAGTCTACAGTTCAAATCTTGTCGAAGAGTTAATTCTATTCTGATAGGTACCTGACAACAGTTGGGGAAAAGTAAAGGCATACGGTCGTTGTGTTGTTCACATGATACCCTCGTTAAACGTCGGCCAGAGAAATAGATGACATTTAGATCTACATCATCTGACCTATAGATCGCAAGCGGTGTTTAATCATATTAATAATAGCCTCATAAATATGTTGGCGTATTTACTAATAATATGTTTTTCGTGTCAACTTGTTTGACGTTAACCTTCAGCGTGATCAGGCTAGTGTACAGTGATGGTGTCGGCAGCCACATCTAACTTAGCATTACGGTGTTAAGATCTATAGAGTTGTAACTAAATGTAGTGTGATTGCACACTTGCAGCAAGTACGATTTTCTAAAGATAAACAGGCTAATGGACTTAGTCTCTTTAAAATGAGGGTCCTGGTGGAAATCGCACATGCCCACAATACCAAGTCTACGAGGATCAAATCTACCTGCATATTTCAAGATTCCAACAAAAAAAAAGGACGTCTTTGTCGAAATTATTATAGATCTAGATTTTTCTTGTTAATTCTATTAGGATTTTTTTTCGACAGTGTTACAAAGTGCCATTTCTTTTTTTCTCTCTCTCTCTCTCTCGAAAAAAAGAAAGATTCAAAATTTATCTTATTAATGCTATAAGGATTCTTTTTTTTTCTCTTTAAATAAGACCGCGTCTAAAAGAAAGCGGAAATGAAGTAAGACTTATCAAAAATATGTAGACTTAATGAAAAAGAAATAAATTGCTTTAAAAATACGGAATTTGTGATATTTTTAAAGTGCCTAATATGCTTAGTGCGGTCTTCTGAGAAATTACCGAAACTAAAATACAAAGGTTTGATAGAAGGCTTGCGGTTTTTTGCGAATAGCTGTCGTCAGGTTGCTAATATGTCAAATCCGGTTCTTAGTGAGCTCCTATCGCCTAGCAGGATAAAGGAAACTGTGTACGAAATTTCCTGCGATTCCCTTGGACAGTTTAAAGTAATTTCTTATTCACGGTGATCTTTGGGGCTGAGTATTGGGTGACTTATGGAATATATTTTCCGTTTTTCCGAGGTTTATAGTTAAACTGAAAGAGGTGGAATAGTAGGCGTGTTCGTTGACCTCGAGCTGGAGATAATGTTAAGTATGAACAAGTTAAGAAACTGTGGTTTCATCCTTTCCATTGTTTTGGTATGGGACAGTAGACTTTGAAGGTTGAGAACATAAATTACAGACATGACTTCAAAACAAAGGAAGATAACTACGTCCTACTCGTACCCTTGTGTTAGTCTAGTCGTGCATGTAAAATAAAGACTTAAACTTTACTAAGTTATTAGTATTCTTGGATGATTCAGTTAGCCAGACCCATGCTTTTAAGGTACTTGGAAAGAAGGAACACTTGTGTGACTTTGTCCTAGCATGTAGAATAAGAAATGTGCCTTTATTTTTGTATTTTAATGTCTGCCATGTCACGTGGTATGCGATGTGGACTGACCATCAGTGGTCTCGAACGACCAGGATTTGAACCCTGCCCACTGCCATCCCCTGTCGTCCTTTGGGAGATTTGGGCTAGGATGTAGATCTAATTATCTTCAGAATCTTAAGCAACATCAGCAACATAAATATTATTTTACCAACATTTTACAAAACCTTTTCTGAGTATTTTATCAGCTTGTGTTTCGCATTTGAAAGTTATGTTTTGTGTATTATTGCTACTTTACCTTTTAGTCAATTACTCGAAAACAAATTTTGAGATGCAAGTCATTTAGATTTGTTGAATATGAGGTCGAAATCTGAAAGCTAGAGTCCGTACGTACTTTAAACGGCGGCCAGGAACTCTACTACATGTTTAGTAAATGAATACGTCATTTCGACGTCTGGTGTTCAAGCCCGTGGAATCGTTTCACGATTATGCTTCACGACTGACCCAGAAATTACGTCTAGGTTATAGAAGAGACCAATACTTGACCTGTAATGGTACATACGCTAATTGTGCACAACAGCAGGGTTTCTGTTCGAGGGTTTTGTAAAAGAGGTTTTGAACTTCTTAAGCAATCTCTTGTATAAATTTTGATGATGAGGATGTGATGACGATGATGATGACGACGACGATGATGATGACGACGACGACGAGGATGATTATAATGATGATGATGTTTATGACGACGACGACGACGACGATGATGATGATGATGTTGATGATGATGATGATGATGATGATGATGATGATGATGATGATGATGATGATGATGATGATGATGATGACGATGATGATGATGATGATGATGATGATGATGATGATGATGATGATGATGATGATGATCAAACGTTTAGCTTGTCGAGATGTTAAAGAGTTTGGCTATTAAACTCTTAAGTCAATTTTACAACCATGGTGATGATGATAACGACGACTACGATGGTGATGACGATGATAATCAAACGTTTAGCTTGTCGTTGATGTCAAAGAGGTTTTTTCTTAATGCAATAAGTCAATTTTACAACCAAATGTTACAAGCAATTCTGTTTCTATTTTAAGCGTGTTTCCACATCATCAGCTTTGCGAGACAATACAAGACACAGATCTACATTCAGACAACTAGTGCACACAGTTACACACACACCACACCACACACACCACACACACACACACCACACACAGCCCAGCCTGAAATCAAAGTATGCAAATAGCAATGTGCATCCTGATCAGATATTCCTCTACAGGGAATCACAACACGTGAACTTGATGTCGCTAATGGCTTTTATAAATGAAGCTGAAGCCATCGGCAACATGTAACAATAGGTAGCCGTGGTAAATCATCCAGGTCGCGGGTGGCGGGAATGGTGGGGCGCTGGATGGGTGAGGGGCGGCCCGGCAAGGATAGTGGAGGCAGAAATCTGATATTTTATTGCAATCAATTATCGCGCAGATGAAGAGGCGCCCAGACTCTCGAAATCAGAATGTATAAAAAAAAGAAGAACAATAATATGGCTGACCATCGGATGTTGCTGATCATTGGACATTGACCAGAATGATATGACACACTTGATTGTGAGAAAAATTAGTTTCTTTTTGTGGAGCTTTGTTAAAGGTTCCCACCATTGTAAGGTCTCTTAAGGTCTTCTGTTGCTTCCTAAGTTTAGGACTCATTTTATACTATAAGAATAATTCCAGACTCCTTTTATACTACTAAAGATAGTTTTTGTTTTGTTTTGTTGTTTGTTTTTTTTGTGTTTTTTTTTCACTCTTTTTAATTTTTTTTTTTTATTTTAGTGCTCAATATTTCAAGTTTCGTTGTTGACTTTACAAGTGCTATACTTTTTTAAAAACTTTTTTTTCCCACTGATTTGCGTTGTTGTTTGAACCTTGTCATGTTTTGATATTTTCTTCACTGTTTTACATTTTTAAACCTGTTTTGAGTTTTATTTTATTTATTTATTTATTTTTGCACAAGTTTAAGATACAAACGTACCCGCCGCATGCAATCTTAAAATACAAATAGAGCTTTAATCGTTCGTAGTGCAAGGGGGACTTGAACTCTTTGTGGGTCTCTGCATTTTGCGTAATATTTAATTTTTTAATGTAAAAGACACTCAGGTGGGGGCCCACCTCAAGTGAGTGTCCGGGGAACTTTCAAATTCTCCCCCCCTCCCCCACCCCAGCTACGCCACCGCCCAGTGCACCATAGACGTGTTAAATCTACACCAATCATCTGCAGGTCCTTTCATCCATTACTCCCAATGCAATGTTAGGTCGACCTTGTCTGAATAAAATAGTTTAAATTTTCTTGTACAATAGCTCTAGTTCAACCAGGAATGCAAACGAAAAAACTGCACCAAAAATATTTTTAAAAAACGTAATTTTATCTTTCCTTTAACCCTTAAAACGCGTGTGGTACTTAAGCCTTTAATCATCAGAATTGTCATTCTCTTTTTGTATACACTCATTGTATAACAGCTCAGCACTCTAAGGTTAAGTGTATGCTAGAAGAGAATGGATTCAGGGATTAGTCTATTAACTCTCTAATCGCAAGCTTGATTTCTCTGTTCTGTTACTACTGATTAGAATTTTTCATTAAAGATATCTCCGGTTACCATTGTTAATTTACTGGGACCTCAACAAATATTGAATCCTGCACTAAAGATGTGAAAAGAAACCAGAAAAAAAAAAACACAAATAAAGGAGATAAAAGAAAAGGCAACAACAACAGAATAAACTCGCGGAGAGTGGAGGTCATTTTCTGTGGGAATTGTTTTTCTCATCTCATGTCAAGTCCCCTCCCCGCCTTCTTTTTTTTTTTTTTTACATTAAACTCCCCAACCCTCGTACGATTCATGGCGCTCTGCATCGCATTCACCGCCCTGTCTCAAAAGTCTAATGTTACCAGTGACGCTCAATTATTCACAGTATAAATAGCAGCCAGGAGTTATTAAGAGAACTCGAGCTGAATAGGCAGCCAGACTAGGTTGGCTAAAAGACCATAAAACTTTTTTTTTTTTTCTTTTCTTGTCCTTTCTGGCCTGTCGTCTTCTTCAGCCTGATGTAATCTGGCCACACGCCAGACTGTTATCTCGCGCATGCGTCAGTGCCTTATCGGGTGAAGCTAGTCGCGGGAAATACGGTACTTCAATAGCCAGGTTTGTAGATGATTCGGTAACCATACCAACCAGTCCACCATCTTTGTTTTGTTTGGGATTTTCCGGTATAATTGCAAGACGGCCATCTTGTTTTTTTTTTCTGTTTCAAATGTCTGCAAAGTAAAAATAAAAAAAAGGTTTAAATAGATAGTGCATTCTAAGCCAACTTAAGAATTGATTCCTTTAAAAATATGTCTTAACTGATATTAAATTCATTTTTCTTCCCTGCATTATGTTATCTTATAAAATACAGGAAGTTATTTTAAAAAAAAAAAAAAAAAAAGGTTACAAAGACAGTTTGTGTGGAGACACAAACTCAAAATCGGCCCCCAAAGTGGTACACCCAGGCAGACAAAAAGGCAGGTTTCAATATTTTCAGAAAGAACATCAGAATGAAATTCTATCAAAGAAAATGACAGAGAAGAATGGAGAAAGAAGGTTGACAAATCTTGTGTGGTGTCCCAGCAGTCCAGCAGGCCAAAGGATAGGTGAAAGTGAATGTGAAGTTGGATGTGAGATTGACCTAACTGATGTAAAAAAAATTCCTTTAGTTAAGTGTTCTATGGCTACTATAGCGCTGTAGTTAACGCGATAATATGATAATATATCCATACTAAAAAGTCTCCCGTGTTTGTTACTATTAATAGTGAATAGTTGTAAAAGTGGTGTATTTTATGAAAAAAACTGCTTGCATAAGTGATTTAAAAAATTAGATTTTTTTGCTTTCAGAAAAAAAAAAGTAGCCGTTGCATCAGAACTTTGAATGGTCTAAAATATTATGATGTCGGATTTTCACTATCTTTTCTAGTTTACGAGATCTAAACGGGACGGACAGACGGACAGACATTCTACACAAAACTAATAGCGTCTTTTCCCCTTAATAAAACGCGTGTCCCTAGGTCAATTAGGTGAGTTTTCTAGTCCTGCATATCAAACTTTCGAGTGAGCATGTGGAGAAGAGCTAGTACTATAATCAACAAAATATTTGTAAAGAAAACAAAACAAAGCTTATATTAAGCATAGTTGTATCAATTAGTTTGGATCAGTCATGTTATTAAATTTTTAATAGATTTAGAATAACAATAAAAAACATTTATAGGAAACAAAAGAGGGGGGGACGACCTGAAATCGAACTCATGGCTCAAGCTTTCTAAGACTTCTCAAGCCAACACGGTAGCCACAGTGCCAGTAGAGAGCCTAAGGACATGGAAGATAGTATAATTATCTATTGTTTCTATACTCTCGTTCTATTTTTCATGTTGTGTTCACTTACACTCAGGCGACGACCTATAAAGAGGACTAATTCAAGTAATACCACCACTTCATTCAAGTACAAATTCTTTCCCTTGTTTGAGATACCCAACAAAATGTTATTTACCAATAGTTAATTATTTAATTGTTGCTTTTTTTACATTAATTCTTGTGCTGTCAGGTAAAAGAAATAATTGAGCAAAATTTAAGCTTGATCCGAGATTGAGTATGGGAGATATAACGTGTACAAACGTTTGGCCAGACAGACAGACAGACAAACAAAGTAAATTGATATAAGCTTTGTAAAAATGTGTGTCTACCAAGCATTGGTTCTATCAAATCTTCTGCTGTTCTAGCGAAGGCTGGTATAGACAGTTTGAAAATGAGGCACCCTGTACATTCGATAGTATGTGATGCCTGCCTCACGACCGATTGTTGGCACTTTGGTACGAAGGAAAAGTGGTGTTAGCCTTGGAGGCGGATGAGTAGACCAGACCGAAAGGATGCATGATGGCAACTTAAGCTGAGGAATAGACCGTCCTAGCCCAGTTCAGTGTCAGCAACTGCACAATAAGTGCACACTTCGCCCGTTCAGAGAGCACGACACGCGGTGTCGCCACTGCTACGAACTACGAGACAGTAGACCACTAGAACTAGACAGTTCTTTATGAATTTCGCGTTTTGAACGAAGGAGTAAGTAAGTAGAGTTCCCCTTTCAGACCTTGTGGTCTATAGGACAGATGATGTAAAGGTCATCTGTTTCTGTAGCCTACGGTTAACAAGGGTGTCATGTGGCTAGCACAACAACCAACCGCCTTTACTTTTCCCCAACTAATGTCAGGTACCCGAAGATCCCGAAATTAAAAATAAGGATTCGAACCTCGGTCCACGGTTTGGAAGCCAAGCGCTTTACCGCTCAGCCACCTCGCCTCCTTTGAACGAAGGAGGAAAGAGACAACGAGAGAGAGAAAGAGAACTGGCCCATGTTCGCCCACGAGCTGCGACTCTAAGACTCACTGCCTGATTTCTTTCACGTGCTCTAAGGGAGTGATTCTCAGCATGTTTGTTACTTAAGGGATGTCTGACAGTTCGACAGCCACGTTTAGTAGAGCATATTTCCCGAATGGAGGAAGACCAATCGACTTAAATTATTTTTAGTAAGCTGACAGGTGTTCCGCGTAACATTGGTGCATCCCCCCTCTCCCGAAAGCGCTTAAAAGACCAGCACAGGCGTCAATTGCTTTAACTGATATGACCGAGAGCGCCTGGCAGCAGGCGGCTTAGGAACTAGACACCTGGAGATTTCTTACAGAGGCCGAGGGGTACACGTAGAGGGAGAAGAAAAGAGAGCTTCAACCGACCACCGGAAGACAATGGTTATGTCTGCATTGGATGTAGCAAAATATGTAGCTTATACATGGCCGTAGCCAGGGGGGTGGGTTCAAATCCCCCCCCCCCCCCCCGAAATGAAATCGGAGTTTAGTGACTGATCTTTTGCTTTAATTTTTGTTTATTTTAGGTGAAATTTTAATACTAAACCATCACTTGCCAAGGGGATTTTGAGTTTAAAACCCCCTACCAGGAGGTTTTGAGTTGCAAAAAAGGGTTTTGAGTTTTAGTTTGAAACCCCTACCAAGGGGTTTTGAGTTTGAAACCCCATACCAGGGGGGTTTGAGTTTAGAACCCCTACCAGGGGTTTTGAGTTTGAAAACCCCTACCAGGGGGTTTTAAGTTTAAAAACCCCTACCAGGGGTTTTAAGTTTAAAAACTCCCTACCAGGGGATTTGAGTTTGAAATCCACTACCAAGGGGTTTTGAGTTTAAAACCCCCTACCAGGTTGGTTTGCATTTAAATCCTCCTCTTGTATAATACAAAAAAAAAAAATGCAAACAATCCCAAAATTCCAAGAGCACATCTAAGGAAGATTTTGATTTTAAAACACTCTCCAAAATTTATGATATTAACCCCTCTTCAATATAAAAAAAGCAAATTACACACTCAAAATTGTATGAGAGTAGCCAAAAGGGTTTTGAGTTTAAACCCCTCTTCAGCTGGGTTTGAAGCTAAAAATACCTCTTCAAAATAAAAAAAAATAAAAAAATTACGCACTAAAATTCTTTGAGCGTAGCCAAGGCAATGGGGAGTTTTGAGTTTCAACCCTTCTCCTACAGATGGCTTTTTTTAAAGTTTAAAACCCCTCCAGATGGTTTTGAGTTCAAAATCCCCATACAGATTACAGAGCGTTGTAAGGTTGAAAGCCTCTCTGTTCAATATTATTTCTAAAGCAAACTACAGTCACCAAATTATATGACCGTAGCTAAATGTGGTTTTGAATTTTTAAAAAACAACAACTCCAGATATATTTTAGTTTAAAACCCCCCAACAGATTATTTTGACGATAAAACTTCCCTTTTCGATGTAACATCTAAATCAAAATAGTCACCTAATTCCAAGATCGTAGTCAACAGAAGTTACACATGTCTACCAGTGGCTGGGCTCCATTAATAAAGTGCACTGTAATTGAAAAGAACTAAATGTGGCTCTACAAAGATGGCTAAGACAGATTTTAGGAGTCAGTTATAGAGATCGGGTTTAAATCAAGGAAATCCTATGCCGAAATGGGAGTCAACCCCTTAGTAAGGTTGTGACAAAGCGTCGCATGAGGTTTGCGGGACATGTTCTCCGACAACATGAATTACGCATAATAAGAGTTACGATGACATCCTAGTACAACTTGGCGCCACACTTTCATGGAGGGCCTCAGAGTAAGTTAGAGGAGGCTTCAGACATTACCAGTGACAGATTTTTGTAAAAACAGCTTGCCAGCTAATGCGCCGAACGGCGCGGAAGGGTTTAAGTCAGTAAGAGTAGCACATTATTATTATTATTAATTAATGGTTTACTATGTAAAGGTTTTCTGAATATAGATAAACCAAGCAAAGGTCTTTAAAGGAAAGGTTTGATATTATTGATCAGTGGTTTAATTTGAATAAGAGTTTATCTTCGGATCTTATACATTACAGAGGTTACTTTTTAAAAAAGAAGAGCTTATTAAGTAAAGATTTACTAAACAAAATATTCTAAGTAAAGGTTTACTAAACAAAATATTCTAAGTAAAGGTTTACTAAACAAAATATTCTAAGTAAAGATTTACTAAACAAAATATTCTAAGTAAAGGTTTACTAAACAAAATATTCTAAGTAAAGATTTACTAAACAAAATATTCTAAGTTAAGATTTACTAAACAAAATATTCTAAGTAAAGATTTACTAAACAAAATATTCTAAGTAAATATTTACTAAACAAAATATTCTAAGTAAATATTTACTAAACAAAATATTCTAAGTAAAGATTTACTAAACAAAATATTCTAAGTAAATATTTACTAAACAAAATATTCTAAGTAAAGGTTTACTAAACAAAATATTCTAAGTAAAGGTTTACTAAACAAAATATTCTAAGTAAAGGTTTACTAAACAAAATATTCTAAGTAAAGGTTTACTAAACAAAATATTCTAAGTAAAGGTTTACTAAACAAAATATTCTAAGTAAAGGTTTACTAAACAAAATATTCTAAGTAAAGGTTTACTAAACAAAATATTCTAAGTAAAGGTTTACTAAACAAAATATTCTAAGTAAAGGTTTACTAAACAAAATATTCTAAGTAAAGGTTTACTGATTAAAAGCTTATTAGGCTACATAGCCTAAAAGTTTGCTAAACAAAATTGTCTTAAGGAAATGTTTACTAGTTAAAGATTTATTTTTTTTAAAGTACGATACAGTTCCCCTTTCAGACCTTATGGTCTATAGGGCAGATGAAGTAAAGGTCATCTGCTTCTGTGGCTTAAGGTTAACGAGGGTTTCCTGTGGCCAGCACAACGACCAACCGCTTTTATTTTTCCCCAACTAATGTCAGGTACCCATTAGAGCTGGGTGGAATCAGAGACGTCCAAAGATCCCGAAATCAAAAGATTTATTAAGTACAGGTTTATCTAGTAAAGGTTTATTAAGTAAAGAAATACTAATATAAGTTACATAGGGAAAGGATAATTAATTAAAAGATAATTAACGTAGTGAAGATATAAACCAATCACCAATCATTAAGTAAGACTTATAAGTAAAGATATAACTAGCTGACAGTACCATAAAATTGTGATGCAGTCATGAAAGAAATTTTATTGGAGATGTTTTAGTGTCTCGCAGGAAGAATATCGCGAGATTGTTAGAGAGACTGATAATGGACTGGTGGAGATTCATTTTAAAATATTTTGTTTCAATTTCTTTTAAAATTGATCCTCGTTCCTGTAAATGGCTAAAAATAGTGTCATGTGGTCTATATCAGGATTTTGCAATAATTTTGACTCTTTGAGAGAAAACGAATATTTAACACCCCCCCCCCCCACCCCCACCCCCCCCCCCCCCAAAAAAAAAAAGGTTGCATGGCTGAGTAATATGTGCTTCGGGCTGTCGTCATGAAAAACTGGAGTTCGAACATCGTCTGGGCGTTCTCCTGCTGTAGGCTTGGGCAAGAAAGTAAAATCTTTATTTCTTTAAGGAAGACCTGAAAGTTTTAAAACAAAGATTATCTAATGGAAAGAACCACAAAATCATGACCATATATCTTAAAACTGTAGGAATAAGTTCAATTTTTCTATTAAACAAAATAATTAATTAGCACTAATCGATTACCTGGGTGGAGGGGGCGGAGGCTGAGCGGTTAAGCTTGGCTTCCGAACCTGGATTCCAGGGTTTAAATCTATGTGAACACTGAAATTTTGAATATTGGGATTTTTTAATATTAGGGCGCCCCTGAGTCCATCCAACTCTAAAGGGTACCTGACTTAAGTTGGGGAAAGTAAAGGTGGTTGGTCGTTGTGCTGGCACATGACACCTTAATCGTTAACCGTTGGCCACAGAAAAAGGTGACCTTAACATCATCTGCCCTATAGACCGCATGGTCTGAAATGGAAACTTTACTTCACTTTTAATTGATTAATAACCCATTCATTAATATTCATCTATTGTAATTATCTGTGGATGATTATGCACAATTTCAGCTTGATTTGAGAATGGGAAGTGGGAGAAAAAAAAAGTGTACAAAACGTAATTAGGGAAATAACTCCACATATACAGCCACATCACTTAATGAATAGCATTTATTTTCCTTTTTAAATGTCAAACAAAATAGTTAATTATTTATAATTAATTAACAAATTAGTACAATTTTTTTTATCCATTCATGTTGTTAAGTACAACAAAACGTTGTGAAAATTTCAGCTTGGCCCGAGATTGGGTGTGGGACTAATGACTTTTTTAAAAAAAACGTACCAGACAGAGAGCGTTATAAATCCAGAACTGGCAGCAGTGTGTTTATTTATTTATACGTTTTTAGTGTTTTACATTTGTTCCTCTCACTCTACCCCATCCCACATGCACACTTCAAAAAGGTGATCATCTTCTTTTAATAAGTTAACAAAACAAAATCTTTTGCTCCAATCAAATATAACATATTTCCGTATTGGAGTCGCCATTTGCTGTTCCCCTCGACATTGCTTTGTATTGGAATAAACTAAAGGCAACTATTGAATGACAGTTTCTAGATATATTAACATCACAAACACAGAGCATATTTATATATATTGGCCTCCTTCAGTCGTAGAACGACTATGGTTCATCTCGAACACTGTTTTCATATGGCTGTGGAGCCCTAATTTGGAGAGACTCTCCCGTCCACACATATTGCAGGTCAAGGTGGCTTTCGCTTTGGCGGTAGAGGAGCTGGCCATTTTCCGTGTGGCACGCTTTTCTTCAAGAATCGAGGCCCGTGTTTTCTCGCTGTCTATAGCTTTCTTGGTCACCGTCTTGCTCCAAGTAGTGCGGTCTAAGGCTATGTCTTCCCAATGGTCAGTATCAATGAGCATAACAGTGTCTGTTACCTAGCTCCTCCTAAATCCCCAGACTTTGGCGGAACTCCGTTGCTTCTTGCTTCTTGTATAATGTAAACATTCATCGCGTGTCTAGTTCTTAACAGTGTACCTACTCCAGAAACGAGATGTCGGTGTTCGCATCACAGAATTACAAAGCAGAGATGAGTTACAAATAAGAGTTACGACAGCATTTACTGCCCATGGCATAAAGTTTACTTCTACTGTTCCTAAATTATTAAACAGCCATATTATTGGTTCACTTTTTCTCTGCTCTATCTTGCCTATATGGCATAAACTGCTCTGCAACCTAACTGCTACCTAACTGCCGGGCTCAAGTTCGAATAAAGAAACTAGGAAATACTAAGTTCAAGATTCAACTGAGTGATTCGTGTTTGTTGAGTACTTGGAGCTAGCACGGAAAACTTCTTCAAGAAACTCACATGTCCACAAAATTGATTTGATCCTCCTACTATTGGTCAGACCAAAGATGCATTGAGACGCGACAGAGTAATAATATTTTATAATATAAGTAATAATTATAAACATAATAATAATAACAATAATCTTTTGAAATGTATTTCTTAGTATTAGAAATTATGGGTTATTGGAGAAAGGGTATTTAATTCCTTTTAAAAAATCAATTAACAAATTAAAACATTATCATACTTACTGTTTCAAAATTCGAAAGTATTTTCCCATAATAGGTCCATATTATATACTGAATTGGCCTCATCCAAGCGCCACTTCTTTGAAAGTGATTAGTGTGTATAAGTGATTCTTAAACTTTTATCAAAATGTTCGCTCCTCTCTAAGCCAGCTGGGGTCTAGAGTGGGGTCTAAGAGATTTGTAAGATGCAAGTAAAAAGGAAAAGAGACTTAACTGTAACATAATTTCCGTTTTTGTCTCTGCACTTTTGCTCACAGTAAGTAGAGTGCATGTCGAGACAACGCTGAAATTGCAAAGGGGTAGGACGTCACATATACATATAAAAATATATAAATCTACTTCAGAATGAGACACCATTGGCCAATACTATCATGCGAGGAACATCCAATGTAAATATAGCTTACCTTACTTACACCTGAAATGGGCACGATTGTCGTAGGGTTCCCCGTAAGTTCATGTTCGTGCAAGACAAGACGTCGTGTATCCGTCCTATTTTGTTACGTGCAATATGTCAACACGACCATGTTCGACGGTCATGAGAATTTGACCGTTCGGACCTAAGAATGTTGAGAAGTATCATGTTTTAGAAAGTCTTCAAAAGTTTGAGGCAGTATGGTTGCAGACTATTCTCTCGAAAAAGGTTCTCATTTTAAAAGGTTCTACTTAGATGATGAAACAATGCCTCTTACTTTGTTAATATAAAAACATTAACTTATCACTTATCACAACAATGAAAATACAGTTTTGTTCCTATGAAAAGTAAATTGACCAACCTTGCGACTCCATCCCCGATGTCACAGTTCTAGAAAAGCTGGAAGATTAAATTAATTTACTTAGTAATTGGTACATCTGTCAAAGAATGTGAATATCTTTTTCTAATTTCAGTTGGATAGGTTTACCATAGTCGAGAAAAGTTATATCTCTTGCATACATTTGTCCTAGTATATTGAACAAGGAATTAGCTTTTATCAGTGAGACTTTCTGAACATTTTTTTTAAAGTGTATTATCATTGTTCTTGGAGGCGAGGCGGCTGAGTGGTAAAACGCTTGGCTTTCGAAATGAGGAGTCACGAGTTCGAATCTTGATGAAGACTGGGATTTTTAATTTCGAGATCTTTAGGGCGCTTCTGAGTCCACACAGTTCCAATTGGTACTTGACAGGAGTTAAGGAAAAGTAAAATAAGTCACTGTGCTGGCCACATGACACCTTTATTAACCATTGGCCAGAAAAAAAATCAGATGACCTTTACTTTTTTACTTCATCAGCCCTATAGATCGCGAGGTCTGAGAGGGAAACTATTTTTTTAATTATCATAGTTCTCTCCTCTCTCTCTCTCTCTCTCTCTTTGTGTGTGTGTCTGTGTAACTGATACTGTTTTTAACATCTAAAATAAAAAGGAAATTGTATAGAGTTTCTGCTTCTGAATTTAAATTCAAAGAAGTCACCATGTTTTGGCCAAACTTGGTCTGTGAATGTGGCAGAAATATTTATTCTTTATTTATTTATTATCTTTTCGAACGTCATATGTTATAGCCCCACCGGCGGCATGGTGGTTGGGTCGTAAAGCAATTTTGAATGGAGATGTCTTGGGTTCAAACCGGGTGAAAACTGTTTTTTTAGTGTAATGATAACCTGACTTACGTTGGAGAAGAAAGTCGGTTGGTCATTGTGCAGGCCACGCAACACCCTCGTTAACCATTCAGCATTTTGTTAAGATAGTAATTAATCAAAGGTATGTGTCCTGTTCTTAGTTGGAAGATTGTAGATTCCTCTTTGCGGGGGAGGAAGTTAATACTGTCCAGTTTGTTGTTTGGCATGGTCATTTCTTTGTTCATGGCTCTGCCTGTGTTTTCTGATTCCCATAAATCCCACTCATCTACCCCTTTGTAGACACTGCTCCCACCCTTATAAAACTGTAAACCACAACCTCTTTGAATGCTCCTTCCTAGTCTACCTTAGGCAGAGCCTACTACCACTCCAGCCCAACATAACCAACACCATATATGGCAATGCTCAACAACTGAAGAGAACAGCACACTATTTTTCCTTGGCACAGTCTGCAAAAGAGCTGGCAGCTCAGCAGCAAAAAAGCTGGCTAGAAGAAGAACCGTTCGGCATAGAAGCGTTTGACCGTTCCATCGTGTGGCCCATAGATGACAGACACGTGAAAGAGGTAATTTACTATTAGCTCCACCACTACAGTCATGGAATGAAACATTTCTTTCGGTTTTTAATTCACTTCTATTAAATCAACCTTTTAGAACAAATCATAGACTACATCGTGTATTTCTGCTTGCTAAAGTTCCATTAAAACTTGCTGTTGATGCAAATCAGAATAACAATAATGCTATAATATTAAGGCTTGGAGAATCGATATTCCTTTCAGTTCTTTTCATTACCTTAAAATTGGAATCGAATCGATTCTTTTTTCCCTATTGACTACAATTGGCTAGTCCGATTATTCCTTAAGTAACTAAACAGCAGACCGGGCAGAGAACAAAATCACCTGATAACTGGCTCCTATCAGCCGCCTTTGTGTGGGCTAGTAATTATTGAATCGATATTAGGGCCATTGCTTTTTTTTTTTTTTTTTTTTAATGGAGATACATGCGTTTGTGTGTGCATATGTCTGTGTGTGTGTAAGTGCATGTGTGTTGCCAAGCCTCGGTTAATTTTTTATGTGAGTGATAGCCTTGCTCGGCCACGCGTGTGTGTGTAGTCTCGGACCCAGGCCAATTTAGCTACCTGGCACAGAATAAATACTACCAGGGTAGGCCGCAACTAAACTGCCCGGGAAGGGTTACTGCGTTACACAAATGTGGGTGAGAGATAGAGAGGTGAAGGGGGGAGAGGCGGCAACCAGTAGAGGAAACAGAGCGGGTGAGTCTGCGACCTGTTTGCCCGTCTGCTGTGATTGTGATGAAATGGGCCCTCTGCTGACTGACGTATGTCACACGACGTAGATCAAGACAACAGAGGAAGTTTATCCTACGACTTAAAGGCAGTCTGGAAATGAAGAGGCGGAGATCGTTTGGAAAAGAATTTCGGGTGGGGTGACAATTTGTCAGCGATGTTTAACCGTTTTCCCACTGAGGGTCATTTACATTTCTGACCCACATCCCCATGACCTCACCACAGTAACAACAAAATTTAAAAAATACTACAATCAATTAGTTTGGATCAGTCATGTCGTTTATAAATAGATCTAGAGTAACAATTTAAAAAAAAAAGGTTTTATAAAAAAAAAAAATTAAAAAAGGAGAGAACGACCTGAATTCGAATTCATGGCTCAGATTTATGAAGCCAACACGGTAACCACTCTGCTTCTAGAAAGCTTATGGAATTGGAAGATTGTATAATTATCTATTGTTTTTATAGTCTCGACTTATTTTTCAGGTTTGTGTTCACTAAGACTAAGACGATGACCTATAAGGGGACTAATTCAGTCAATTACAATTTATCTCCATTGTTCTAGCTAGATACCAAACAAAATAATTTATTCAAAATAGCTAATTAACTAATTGGTTGATTTTTTGTTATTGATTCTTGCGTTGTCAGGTAAAATAAATGAAACCTATATTGCCTTGCAGCTATACCCAATAATGGGAAAGGCTTCGGGAGTCAACCCTGAGGAAAAATCAAGAGCTGACGACCCTAAGGCAGTTTGCAGACCCAGTGCTACACCCTGGCACAACCTGCGACGCTGCTAACCCTAAACTGTATCGGCACTGCCGTTCCTATGAATACATCAGCTACGTGGAGAGGGGGGGGGGAACTGATGTGATGGCGACATCGTTCCGACCACAGCTGATGCCCAGACTGAAGGAGGCCATAGGACATTCATGCTCATAGCATGCTCAGAGTGCTAAAGTCAACCTCATTTGTGAACCAGTGTGTCTGGGAGAAGGTTTTCCATGCTGCCTTTAAGCGCTCAGTAAAAACAGCTCTGCTCGAGATGGGTTTCAAACGTCGAGTCCCCTTCATAGATAGCCAAGCCAAGTTCAAGCATACTTAGTCTCTCGACCATGCTTCCCACATAAACAAATGGTTGCTTCTAGCGAAACTCTGCATTGCTCAAATACTTAATCAATGATTTGCTACACGTGTATTAAGACCTATATTATTTACATATAAAATGGTCGTAATTATGCTGGGCAGTATCGAGTTAAACAAGTTTATTGTTACGTCTACCATACCCAGAACATCGCCAAATCCTCTGATCTAAAAAGGGAAAAAAATATAGCTCTGTCGTTGAAATGTTAATGTAAGCTTTTTTTTTTCTGAACTGCAAGATAAATTCTGTGTGGAATAGATGTCACAGGGAAAATATCACGTGACTTTGATCATTCATCAGCTGTTAACCTCGCATCTAGATGGATGCTCGGTACACATGTTTATCTTGTTCATTACGCAGACAACAGGGGCGTGGACACAACGGCGTAGCTTACTTTCTTTATAGAAAAACAATTGGAGAGAGGCGATAAAGATTTGAAGTCTCTGTGATTGGTTACATTTTACATTTTACAAATGTAGAATGAAGTCCCAACCAATAGAAGATCAATTTAAAATACAAACTACAATCCCCATCGGGGGAAAGATGGGAAGAAATAAAAAAAACAACTTAGTCTAAGGGTACGCTGCTACAAATTTGATACAGATAATATTATTTATTGTTATTAAAGTAAAGACTGTTGGTCGTTGTCCTGGCTACGTTAACCATCGGCTATAGATACAAATCAACATTACATCATTATCGCATAGATCGTCTGAAATTGGTACTTTACTTTTTATATATTTTACTACTTGTGTAACATCAGCTTCCAAGTCAAATTAAAACTGTATTCTTCGTTAGTGGTCCTTGTACCCCGAAATGGTCGTGGAAGTTGGGCGCTAAACGTTAAGGCTTTGAGAGTAAATACTTCAGAAAACTGTTGGGTGTCAGATACCAGGCAAAGAAGACAAATCAGTTTGTACTTTTACAAGTCAACACTCTGGCTGCCAATAAGGAGGAACTCCTCAATACCGTGAAGCGGAGCTGGTTTGAACATATTGTAAGACTCGCATAAGTCTTTCTTCAAACTACAGTGGAGGTAGCCGAAAAAGGTGTCCTCCTAAGAACAGCTGGTCAACGTAAAAGAATAGACCGGACACTCTCTCTCTCTCTCTCTTACTCTTGCTATCCTGCTAAGAACAGTTGAAGGCTGGAAAGAGTGAAAGGATTTGATTAGGCGAACCGTCGCAGTAGCTCTAAAACGAAAGTCAAGGGACAAATGATAATTATTATTTACTAGCCGGATATGACCTGCGGCCAACGGGCCCCTGTTTGGATATTACTGATCTAGTGCATTAGACTCCGGTTATGGGAGAGACATTAAACTTACACTTCGGTCTCCGCCATCATATAAGAAGAATTTATTGTATGCCAAATCTTATCCAGATTGGTCAAACAGTTTTTTCTATGCGGACATAGGCCTACATATACCTTACATTTTTACTATATTTGATAAACTATTTATTTATTTTTATCTGAGAAAAGGACACCTTGCCTCCCTTGTTCTAAAGTAAGTTATCAAATAGAAGGTCTTGTGGTAGTGCCAATACACCCGACAACAACGTCAATGTAATGTTACCTGGCTCTTATCTTATCTTATAAAATAAGGACGTTAGAAGATGATTGAAATTTTATCCTAACATCTTTTTTTTTGTGTATCATTGTTCCAAATAAGAAGTGTTGAATTTTTTAACTTTTGCAAGAAATCTGTAGTTTATGTCTGTCTGGGATTAAACAGTGTTAAGTAAACACAACTGACAAAATATGGTTGAGATATAGGAAATGGACCACTGGTGATAGGTTAACTAATCAAGTCATGACAAGCTACTCATTTGACACAAAACAACTTTGATCTATTAAATACAGCACATGATTGTTTATAGTCGATATTATACAAATTGTTCAACATTAAATCAACGTTTGAATAGAGAAGTGGTTAAAAATGACTTTCCCCTTTATACGAAACACCAACATTGATATCAATCAAGGAACACAAATTAGTTCAGAATTTTTCCAAAGGGAAATAATATGTTGAGGGACTGGATCTAGAAAAAAAGAGTAGTCATCTTTTACAGGGATAAAATTCAACCACGATGAAGCATGCTAATATGCCACTAGAGTAGATGAATAAATGTATAACACGCATAAACTATCCATACTAAACCACATTTAAGGATAAAGTAAGTATTAAAATTCATTAATGAATTGAACCTGCTGACCCCTGTAAAAAAAACGCTAAGTCCTTAGGGCTCGCAAAGTCCTTCCTACAGGGAACATTTCCAGCGAAAAGAAGAAGAGGCATACGTAGAAAGCGACGGCAGACAGCATAAGAGAATGGACGGGCCTGCCATTGAAAGAGATTCTATACAAGGCAAAAGACAGAGAAGAATGGAGAAAAATGGTCGACACATAATGTGTGGTGCCCCTAACGTTTCAAAACACTAGTAAGGACAGGTGAAGGTGAATGAATAGGAATTCCTAGATTTAATTAAATTGTTTATTATAATTATAGCTGTCATGAGTACTACTTTCAGACCATGTGTTCTATAAGCCAGATGATGTAAAGGTCATCTGTTTCTGTAACGAGGGTGTTATGTGGCCAGCACAACTACCAACCGCCTTAACTCTTCCCCAACGAATGTCAGGTACTCCTTAGGGCTGGGTGGGCTCAGAGGAACCCCAAAGATCCCAAAATTAAAACATCCCAGTTTTCAGGAGGTTTTGATGCCCGGGAATCTACGCGCCAAACTATTGTTGGAATATTGTTATTAAATATATGTTATCGTATGTGGTAGAAAAGAGTTATATTTTCTAAAGGTCATCACACTGTTATGTAAAGTACGCCTTTACCGCGAACCTTTTTTTTCCCCTCCTTTTTCTCCACCCCACCCGCTGTGGACCTTTGTGAATTTTATGGTGTTCAAAATGAGAAGCTGGCACGCAATAGAGGCTTAGAGAAAGGGAAAAACCAATGCGTCAAGACAGCATGATATTACAAGGCTATTGTCTATCAAGTAACCGGCTTTTTGTTTTACATGCTCATGAAACGTTGTTTGTTTACCATTGGGATCTTTCCCATTACAGTGAAACAATAACATTGGAATCTTTACATTTATAGTGAACTCTAATATTACCATCGGACACTTCCCTTTCTAGTGAACTATAACATTACCATTGAGATATTTTCCTTTATAGTGAACTCTAACATTACCATTGGGATCTTTCCCTTTATAGTGAACTATAACATTACCATTGGGATCTTTTCCTTTCTAGTGAGCTATAATATTACCATTGGGATCTTTCCCTTTATAGTGAACTATAACATTACTGTGACATAATGGGGAACTAACTATTTTTGATTACTTGTATAGTTAGGAGTGATTCCTCTTATATAGTTTATAAAAGGCCTTGCAAACTGTGCTTAGTTGCCACTTGCTCCTGAGTTACCAGCTTGACCACTTGACCTGTTGTGAATAGTATTTTGTTTCTGTTAGTGGTCGTGTGTCATGGGGTACTGGGAGAAGTGTGTCATGGGGTACTCGGAGAAGTGTGTCATGGGGTACTCGGAGAAGTGTGTCATGGGGTACTCGGAGAAGTGTGTCATGGGGTACTGGGAGAAGTGTGTCATGGGGTACTGGGAGAAGTGTGCCCTGCTCTGGAGATCTTTTTAGTGAGGTCTAATTTTACCATTGGGATCTCTTTATCTGTATAGTGAACTCTAAGAACCCTTCCTCCAGAGAATCCCCCAAAATATACATAAACTGTCAAATTTCCAAGAGAATCGTCACAGACGTTTTTTTTTTGTTTTTTTTTTGGAGATTCCTGTCTAGATTTCTGAAATCAATCAGAGTTTGCAAGCCACTTCGTGGAAAGAGGCCGGTGTACAAAAGACTCCATTTCATTACACCACATCGGAAGTGCAAGCATTACAAAACAAAATTATAGGAAGTTAATGAACAGGGGAAGTAACTTTAACAAAAGATGGACGTGATCATAAGGGAATTAATCTAATACCAAACGGTCGGTACTAACATGGCGTTAATCAATAAATGAGTTGATTCTCAAGTCATCTGTAAGTAGATCCCCGAGTTGCAAACAGAGCTTACTGTAATATCATTCAATGGTTAAGCTAGTATTTTTTCGATTGCTATTGACACACAGACAAATTAATCATCGTGGTTTTGTTGACATTTCAATATTTTAAAAAAATCTGTATGAATAAATCTTTATGAAACAGTTTCTGCTTGCAGCTCCATTAGCTCTGTCTTTGCATAGCAACCAATGTATGCCTGATGGTAATTGTGTTTCCGTATCTTTCCCTCACTTCCGGTTATGCAGAATTGTGTGAGATGGTCAACCTGTCGTCTGCCAAATCTGAGATTTTGATTATCATCTGTTTATCGTCTGATTCAAATCGATGCCATGTTCTTTCTCTCTCTTAAAATGCTAGAATGTTGATAATTATCAGGCTAAGTTTTTTTTTTTCTAGTTTTAATCAACATTTTGTGCTGCTCCATAGGCCTACTTAAAGCTCAGTGCCAGATTTTTCAGGGAAGAAATAATAGTACGCTATGAAAGAAATAAAAACCCGTTTAACCTTGACATCCGCTGCCATGGCCAAACTGTGGAAAATCTGGAAGAGTAACATCAGCCTCCCAGTAAAATTAAAACTGTATTCTTTCCTACGTGGTTGCTAGAGCTGGACACTGATCGCTGAGGCTGAAAGAAGAATCTAAGGCTTTGAGAGTAAATACTACCCAAAAAATAATGCTGAGTATCAGATACCAGGAAAAGAAGACAAATGTGTTTGTACTTTTACAAGTCAACACTCTGGCTGGCAAGAAATAAGGACTCCTCAATACTGAGCTGGTTCGGTCTTATTGTAAGACCTGACTCACTGTCAAAAGCCACCCTTCAAGGTACAGTGGAGGGAGCACGAAGACGGGTCGTTCAAACGACTGGATAACATAAAAGAATGAAGAGGCCTCTCCCTGGATATACATCTAAGAACAGCTGCTGACCTGGAAAAGTGGAAGGATTTGGCTACGACGAACGAAATGAGATTAGATAACTTTAAGCCATTTGTGTCTTCCTAAAGCTATAAATAACAATATACAGAGAATTTCACTTTTGGAAACCATGAAAGCTAACCAGCTTAAAAACATGAATTAACTAATTAGTTTATTTTACAAGTTTCGGAAGCTCCTTTAAAAATGAAAACTGCCCCGTCCTAGCTCAAACCTCTTGAGGACGACAGAGGATGGCTGCTCTAGCCTTGATGCTGAGTTAGAAGCAATGTTCAAAGCGTTGGAATGGGTGGAGGAAAGAATCAGAAATGGATGTGCGCCAGCTGACGACGTAGTCATTTTCATTGATTCGATCTCTCCGCCCCTAGAGACCCTCGAAGGGCGCAGTGTGCAGGCGTCAGAAGTGTGGAAGCGTGTATATAGTTTTATCCAATGGGTGCCTGCCCATTGTGGTCTTTGTCGGTAACCACAGGGCCGATATTTTAGCGGTCCAGGCGGCACTCGTACATGGTGAACCGTGTACTTATGAAAGTGTACGATCCCTCGCCGACAGCCGATTGTTGGCACATTGGTACGATAGCTGGCACGCCTCCGACAAAGGCCGTGAGCATCATATGCAGTTGAGTAGACCAGACTGAAAGGATAAGTGGTGGCAACTTTATCGTGCGGAACAGGCCGTCCTAGCCCAGTTCCGAGTCGGTCACTGTCCAACAGGTGTTTACTTCGGACGGTTTCGAGAAAAATACGACACAAGGTGTCGCCACTGCATAGAGGACGAAGAAAGGGTAGACAACATTCTTTACTAATGTCGCGTTCTGCATGAAGGACGATCCGGACATAGATTTGACAGAGAGAGAGGACTGGTTCGTGTGCAGCATTTTGTGTCTTTGTAAGGAGACAAGGTGAACTTAAAACTCACTGCCCGCTTCTTTTCATGCACTCTATAGGTGAAACATTTTTTTTTACCTCCAAGACCCCCTTCATCTCCCCTCCCCCTCCGAACGTAAAGTAGCAATTATACATCAAACACTGAACTATAATCTTCAAATACAAAAACAAAATTTAATAAAATACTCTGAAAGACACAAAGATAAAGGCACATTTCTCGTCCCATATGCTAGGACAAATTTGTACAAATACTCCTTCTTCCCTAGTGCTATTAGAGCATGGACTGGGTTGCCTGAGCTAGCCAGGAAAACCAGTGACTTGGCAGAATTTAAGTCATTGGTTAATATGCATGACTAAATGCATGACGCTTAGGACGTAATCATCTTCTTTTTTTGAAGTAACGTCTGTATTATATAAGAGTATAGATCATAACGGAACACTTCGCACATTCTGATTATTTAGCGGAACACTTTGCTTATTTTTTTAGAGAGATTAATTAATTCACTTGGCCTACTAGTTAATTATTCCAATAGCTCGTGGAACACCTATTCACAGTTTGGGAAACACTGTACTAGACTTTATTATATTCCAATGACAGGCCTTCAGATCTAGACTTAGAAGAAGATGCGCAAACTTTTTTATGAACATTAATTTATTAGTAAATTAATTACTCTTGAATCAACGAAGCCTCACATTTGGAGATTCCCTAACGAGAAAGTCCTTTCAAGAACGCGATAGTCCTTTCAAAACCGATGTTGGGTCTAGATCTATACCCAGTTCTCTAGCCTAATTTAAATTTCTGTATTTTTTTTTATTAACCTTGAAAAATTACAACGGTCAAACTAGTGTTTTTCAAGTGTGGCCAACGAGCTAGTAATTCTTTTCTCAGCGATGTAGGCTACACCAACTCTTTAATTTCTAGGAAAATCGTTAGAGCCGTTTTTAAGAAAAGCGTCCAGGTTGCACCTTCCGCCCACCCAACCAGGTTCCAGTTGTGACTTCAATTGATGTAATTTAAAATGACACCACTGAGTGTCTTTATTAAATATAAGTGAATTTTGCGTGAGTTGTTTTGGTCGTGAATGTGGGTAAATACCGAATTCTCCCGGTGGCCAGTCTTCTACTGGTTGGAAACTCGATTGTCTGACAGCGCTCTGTTGCAATGCAACTTGATCTAAAAATAAAAATTAATATAACAAGAACGACAATTAAGACATGTCCCTTTGACTTGTATGAAATCACCGCCCTCTAAAAGCAACGCCTTCTAAACAATTAAGCTAATACATTTTGCAGTAATTGATTAAAAGAAGATGAGAAACCGAGAGAAAAATAACAAGCTGCCAACTTAGAGTCGGGTTACTTGACTGGTTTCTATAAATTATGATATGCTGGTGATTAGCTGGGAATATTTGTCAAGAGAGGTTCCCGGAGATTATTTCGGCAACTGTTGTATTGATTGATTCCGTGTGTCATGAATGCCAGGTCCTCATCATTAATTCACCAGGACCGTACCCGCCAGCAGTGACAAATATTTGTTTCTGCCATGCGATTACATTAGCCGTGGGTTTTAAAGCTCTACGTAAATGTCGATGAGGTGGGGGAGGAGGGTTGGGGCTTAAAGAGCGCCCCAAAGTTTCTAGTTTAAAAAAAAAAGAGGGTCGTTGAGTGGGGCGGCTTCTGAGCTTATAAGCTATGAATTTAATGTCAGTTCAAAGCCCCGCCTTCCAAATTTTTTTTCAGCAGAACTCACTACGAAAATCAAAGTTCCCACCTGTTTTAAGGTTATAGTTTCCTTGGGAGTACGTCCTCCGGAGCTGAATCAGCTTCTGCACTAAATGATGAATTGAGGGTATTTACAATAGGTTCCTAGTTCTCGACGTCTTAAAAATATGCTTTCAAATTCTACAATCAATGAATCTAAATAAATTTAGATTCACCTTTCATTAATGGAAAATGACCAAACCTGTTTCCACTTGCTAGCCTAGAAAAAGGGGAAAGCTTTTTTTTTAAAACGATTTCACATGCATGTGCAGTTCATGTGCAAGCAACCCATTACAATACTTCCACTCTTAATTAGAAATATTACTTACAAAGTCACAGTCTTCTTCTTCTTCTTCGTTATCATTGTTATGTTGGAGTGTTCAGATGACTAGACCAATACATGAGATGAACTGCGCAGTGGTTTCCAAATCAGGCTGCTCTCCATATAGTTTCCTTTCTATTGGGGTGATTTGGGGCCAATGTCTTATACGGGCCTCTTGGTAAAGAGAGCAGTTTTGGAGGACGTGGTCTGCATTCTCTGGTGATATTCCACATGGGCATTTCACTGGTTCCAATTTTGAGCTTCCGGTACATGTGTTGTTGCATTTTATTGTGTCCGGTCCTGAGTCGAAAGATTAGACGTTGGTCTTGGAATAGCTTATAGTAAGCGTCATCTTTCTTGTGATTTGGATGGGAGCTCGTCCATTTCTCATTTATTTTTTGTACGATTAATTTCTTCAATTCTTCTGGATAGAGTGCAGAGTTTATTAGTGAGTTAGTTCTATCACTCTTGGCGAGTGTGTCAGCCTTCTCATTTCCTGCTAGTTCTATATGAGCTAAAGTCACGGTCAATTTCCTTCAAGGAACATACAATTTCATCCTTGAGAATCCATTTCTACTCACTCCTTTGGCCCCTTGCCCGTGCTAAACTAGCCGATACTAATATGGTACAGAACATCGGAATGTTTTATTTCCACATCTTCAAGTACTTCTCAGAACTGTCAGTGGTTAAGACCCTAGCCCTGATAAGTTTGATCACTGAGATAATTGGGTCAATAATATGATTGATATTCAATGCAAACCTTCCCGCTTAGAGATTATTGTTGGGATGTTGTTCTAAAAACCGTTCTGTGTATTATGGAAAAGCCTTTTTTGTGAAAATATCAAACGACTAATATTTTTTTAGTTAGTGATCTTGAAACATTGTATTACGTAACTGTTAGATATGCTCAACGTCTATAAATAGACCTACACTAATTCAGATATTGTCACTATCGAATTAAACATTCTTTGATGACAGATTCGAAGGGTACTGATTCTGTCAGGCTATTTAGGGGCCTATTTGACCCCTCTTTGCCCAAGCTTCTAGGGGGATGAATTCATACATTGGTGCTTAAAAAGTAAAGTTCCTCTTTCAGACCTTGCGATCTATAGGGCAGATGATGTAAAGGTCATTTGTTTTTGTGGCCCACGGTTAACGAGGGTCTCATGTGGCCAGCACAACGACCATCCGCATTTTACTTTTCCCCATTCTGGTTGATTGGGCTCAGAGGCGCCTAAAAAAAAAACAATCTTCACCACGATTCGTACAACTTTATATCTCAGCAATTAAAAATGTATTAAAATAATTAATTACCAATTGACTAATTGGGTCCTTTTTTTAAAATTGATTCAATTTTTTTTTCATAGTGGAAAGTTTCATTTTGATCCATGAAAGGGTATGAGAGGAATAATGTGTACAATTATTGAAGAGGAATAAACATCACATATATCGCTTATATCTCTTAATACTGAAAGATTAATTTCCCGTGTTGGTATCCGAGTAATTAATTGAATAATTTTTATGATTGATTCATCTTTTGTTAGTTACAATAAATAATTATGCAAAATGTCAACTTCATCCGAAAATGGGTGTGGGAGAAATAACGTGTTCGAAAATTTAACTAAACCGACACAGCGACTATAAGCTTTGTAAAAATGGAATATTTCCCGGGGAGTTACCACCCAGTGCGATAAGTTACTAGAGCCAGTGGCGTAACTATGAATTAGCCATCATTTGGAGGCCTTGGGGGGGCTTGACCTCTTTGGGGGGCCCTGCATTTTGCATAATATTTAATGTTTAATGTAAAAAAAAAAAACTCATTTGGGGGCCCCCTAAAGTTGGGACCCGGGGGATTTCCGAATTCTCCCCTCCCTCCACCACCTTAGCTACGCCTCTGACTAGAGCTTCTTGCATTAATAAAAAAAAATATGCCTCTGAAGTCATTCAAACAACTTCTTTTTATCAATGTATTTTAAGTCATTTGGAATCAGATTAGCAAGGGACCTTATACCCAAGGAAATAACCCCCTGTGAATTAAAGTTAATACTTTTCTTCCATAGCCCCCGACCTGTCTGACCCTTGAGTGTGCACTGTCTCAAGATTATAATTGCCATCAATAGTTATTGTTTTTCCCTTGTGTTTTTTTTTTTTTTGTTTTTTTTCTGTGGTATTTGTTATATCTTTTGTTTAGAGTTGTCTCCCCTACTCTCTCTTTGGATTTGGGTGAACAAAAGATTTTTAGATACTGTCTTTCTAAGATTGATAAATAATCAATAGTACCTGGGTTTTTGTGTGTGTGGGGGGGGGGGGGGGTTCTGTTTTTTTTTTTTTTAGAGAGTTTATTTGTTGAGTGGATTTTTTTGTGGACCAGACGGATTTTTTTATGCAAAAGTATTACAAGGAGGTAGGGGAGTTATTTATATTAATGTATGATTCAATTTTAGATTCGAATAGTGGAGTAAAAAAGTATAAGTTCTCTTTTTCAGACCTTGTGGTCTATGGGGCTCATCATGTAGAGGTCATCTGTTGTAGCCCACGATTGACGAGGGTGTCCTGTGGCCAGCACAACGACCAACTACCTTTACTTTCCCTAACTAATGTCAGGTACCCATTAGACCTGTTTGGACTCAGAGACGCCCTAAGCATCCGGATCTTCGCCAGGATTCGAACCAGGGACCCTTCGGTTTGGAAGCCAAGCGCTTCACCACTTAGCCACCAGACTAGAGGAGGGCCAAATATTGTAATGAAATAACATGTTGATTTCTGAAATATATTAGAATCAGATTACTAATAAAAAAATATATATATGAGTGGGGGTGCGATCGCCCCTACCGCCCCCCCCCCCCCCCTGGATCCGCCAGTGCGCAGACGTAAATTCATACAATTAATGCATACTGCAGTACCTATATTTTTAGAATGCAGGTAGGCTTAAATTGTAATTGAGCAGATCTACAGTAGGAGATAGCTGTAATAATATGTTCTGTATTTTTAAAGATCAATACATCTTTTCTTTTTCGTCTATAGTTTTATGTGATATAGATCTACCCTTTAAAGTCTAAGAGACTAATTTCATCATAAATAACAATGTTCTTGACATAGACGTTTAACTTCTTTGAAGAGCAGATAATCTCTGGTAATCCGACGTTTTCAGCAATCCGCCATCTCCTCTTTTCCCTGTCCCTCCGGATTATCGAGAGTCAACTGTATATCATTTAGATTGGTCAGTAACTTTTTTTTTTAACAGAAACTGTCTGATTACAATAGATTAAATATCTCTACATTGCATATTTTTCCTTGGATATGTAACTGCTTTTAAAATAATTTGTTCTATTATTACACCAAAAGAGGCGCGGTGGCTGAGCGGTAAAGCGCTTGGCTTCCGAACCGGGGGTCCCCGGGTTCGAATCCTGGTGACGACTGGGATTTTTAATTTCGGGTCCTTCGTGCGACTCTGAGTCCACCCACACACTAGTTGGGGAATAGTAAAGGCGGTTGGTCGTTGTGCTGGCCACATGATACCCTCGATAATCGTAGGCCACAGAAACAGTTGACCTTTACATCATCAGCCCCATAGACCAAAAGGTCTGAAAGGGGAACTATACTTTTTACTTTTTATTATTATAATACCAAAAAATCATTCGCCTCCTCCCTTCGGATCATGGGCCAATATCAGTGTCGGTTACTGGCGCCTAATGCTTACAATGCATACTAAGCTTCTGCACCTCTTATAAGTGGAAAAGGTGCACTGCGAACATGGCAAACCCTATTTGTACATAGCATATATCACCCCACTCTCTCTGTAACAAGTTTGTACACGTTATTTCTCCCACACCCACTCTCGGATCATGTTGAAACTTTACACAATTATTCATTGGCATAGACTCAATTTTAAAAAGTCAATTAATTACTAGTAATTAATTACTTTGTTTGATCATGGGCGTAGCCAAGGGGGTCTTCGGGACTCACTCCACACAGAGGGTTTTTAAATTAAGCTTACAGCGCTCCCCCAGATCCCTAGCTGGCAAGGGCGGGATTTCTACTGTTTTGCAGTAACTCCAAGAATACCTTTCAAGGGTACAAAAAAATGAAAGAATGAATGTCAAAATGTAATGAAAATTTATTACGTATACACACACAACCCCCCCCCCACACACACACAGACATATATATATAACCTATATATATATAAAAAATCCTGGCTACGCCCATGTGTTTGATACCAAAAAGGGAAATTAATCCTTCAGTATTCACAGATACGGCTAAATATGTAGGGTTTCGGCCTATTAGAAAGCTGAACACGTTATTTCTACCACACCCAATATCGGCGGATGACATGGAAAATTTTAATAATTTGTTATTGTACCTATCACAACATAAATCACTTTAAAAATGAAACAATTAATCTATTAATTATTAGTTATTAATTTTTTGGTTTGATACATTATTGAGAGTTATAGTTGTAATTGCGGAGTTCTTTCCCTTCAATAATCTTTGTTTTATATAATTAAAAAAAAAACGGATTGTTTTTATTTTTTGTGCTTGTTCTCCGAAATCACCATCTTCGGCCCACAAGTTCGTATTTTGCAATTACAAAGCTTTCTACTTTTTGGTTTTGTCTAAAGGTCAACCAATTTGAATCCGGTTATTCTGATTTGCCGCTTATTCGGACCAAATCCTGACGTACCGAAACATTCCTACATCATGGGACATGTTTCGTTTAACCTAAATAGCCGGTTATAGAGACCTAAATGATTGCGGCCCAGTGTGTTCCGATTAAAAGGAATCGACTGTATATAGTTTCTGGATTTATTCTATCTCCTAAGAGAATATCCTTGTTGCTGAAATCAATATTTCGTGTTATTATTGTTTTGATTTATTTGTTTCTGGCTTATTAATATTGTGTTACATAATAGCGTGGTGTTGGCTATTCGCTTTGGTAGCAGACATATGAGAGAGACGGGAAAAAAATCAAGATCGGTAGCATAAACGTATCGAACAACTGAAACCTTGCAAAGATGGTCTCGGTGTGTGAGCTTTAGACTGATGACCAGATGGCCAGTTTTCAACTCTCCCCATCCCCCCACTTCAACGCAGGCCTGTCCTGTAAGGGCTTCTATGATTAGTTTACTACACCACTGCAGTGTTAGGGTTGTGGAATCGCCTGTTCTGATGTCAAGTTGAAGGACAGCGATGACAGTAAAAAAAAACAACTTTTAGCGCATATATTTAAAGCCTTGTCTTTGACTCCGAAGAATAAGGATGAGTGTAGTATTTCATCATAATCATATGACCACGTAAACCCAGTTACGACCTACATATTGTGCCACATCTGATGCAGTCAAAGCCGTGTACTTTGTTTTGTTTTTTTTTCTTCTGCACATGTCTTATGCTAGGGCTTTCCTTTGGGCCTTGAATAAGTGTTCCACGACCTTCGTGAGAGCTCTCTTTCAGAGGCTATCTGCTGTCAGCTGTTTCTCTCTGTGCGTGAGGGCAAACAGGCAGCTGAGTTCATCTTTACAGCGCCTAAGGGCGTACATGTATTACGCCGTTCTCTTGTATAGATGTCCAATATGGTTCGAGATGACCAGCATCCCTTTTTTAAACCATGTGACCTGGGAAAGGATTTTATCCCGTGACCAGGATGAGGAATAGGCTCTTCACCAACCCCTCTGTCTGTAGTCCCCCAGCAACTATATGATGATTTAATCACATCCGTTTGATCATGGGACATGGTCCCTTAATCAAAGCAATGGTTTCCTCGTCCCATGCAAGCCCTCCTAATTCCTGTAATGAATCCATTGCCCAGTGGGGTAGCCAACACCACCCGTAGGGCCCCCGTTGGGGAACGACGCAATGGGTTTTGGACTGGTTAGCAAGCCTTTCTCACATCCCCACCAAGTGCAGATACACTCGCTAGAGCCTACAGTGATAGCTCACTGGGAGCAGTGTTTCAGATCCCCACCACGTGCAAGTACACTCGCTAAAGCATACAGTGGTAGCTCACTGGAAGCCTTGTTTGCTTTCGCACTTAGCCTTTCCGTTTCCCCGGGCGGACGTTTCCACGGAGGTGCCACGCTGAGGAGACGGGAGCATTTCCTCCGCGTCCTATTGTAAGCTCGCCAAGAAAAGGTCGCCTTTGGAATGCGGTCATCCCTCTTTGAGAGAGTAGGTGTCCGTCCCAGCTGTAAGTTAGTACTGTTCACACCGGCCTCCAGTAAAAGATTGTAAGGTACTCTTGCCAGCGTATGCCCATTATGTAGTGATGGTGTTCGAGTTTTTGATATAAACAACTCCTTGTGATCTCAAATGTTGACCTAACACACCAAACAAGTATGGCTGCTTTTCAAATTCTTTTAAGAGAGGAGAGGTCTACGGAAGTGGGAAGGGGAGATCAAACCACTCAGCAGTAAAGCTTTTTACCATCTTTATATTATCTCCCCCTGTGTCCATCTCGAAAAGTATAAAATCACGGCCCAGTCTCGTGTGTTGTTGTTTTTTTTTAACTTTGACGTATGGGGAGTTGTGGCACAGTGGTAAAGCGCTTAGCTTCCGATTAGTCTCGGGTTCAAATCTCAGTGAAGACAATTTACTTTGACTTTCGGGTTTATATGGATGCTCCTGAGTCCACCCAACTCGAATAGGCGTTAGTTGGGGAAAGTAACGTTGGTTGGTTGTTGTGCTTTGCACGTGATACCCTCGTTAACCGTCGGCCAAAGAAATTGCTCTAAAAGTGGTACTTTTGCTTTAAAAAAAAAACTATGACATTTTCATGACATTTCTATTCAGATTAATTAAAAAAAAAAAAACAACCTTAAATATCAAAACTAGTCCTAAATGTAAAGTAAAGATGTAAATGATCCTTGCTTCCGTGGGCTTTTCTCAAGAGTTCCTTAGTTCTGATTTCTGAATATTTTTTCCGTGGCTACGCAGCCCCAGCTGTAACCTACATGGTTCGCCACATCCAGGGCAAAGATAATCATCGTCCACCTGTGGACGATTAAGATTTTCTTTTGGTAGTCTGCGTCTGTCCTCGGTAGCGGATTTTCTTTGGGTCCCAAATATGTATCCCGCCGCCTTTGTGAGTGACCTGCAGCTGTATCTATATATATCATGGGTTTAGCCAGGAAAGGGTGGGGGGGGGGGGGGGGGTTGGGGGGGGGGGGTATCGGAATTTAGTGACTGATTTTTTGCTTTGATTTTGTTTATTTTAGGTGAGATTTTAACACTAAACCATCACTTGCACCAGCACAGCCAAGGGTTTTTAAGTTTAAAAAACCCTACAATGGGGTTTTGAGTTTAAAACCCCCTACTAGGGGTTTTTGCAGTTAAATCCCCCTTTTCTATGAAACAAAACAAAAAAACAATCCCCAAATTCCAAGAGCACAGTTAAGGAAGATTTTGATTTTAAAACCCCCTCCAAAATTCAATATAAAAAAAGAGAATTACACACTCAAAATTCTATGAGCGTAGCCAAAGGGATTTTGAGTTTACCCCCCCCCCCCCTCTCTTTCAGTAGGGTTTGAAGCTAAAAAATACCTCAATATAAAAAAAAAAGCACATTACGCACTCAAAATGTTATGAGCGTAGATAATTGGATTTTGACTCAGTTTTGAGTTTAAGCCCCCCTTAGGCAGGGTTTGAAAGTAAAAAATACCTCTTCAATGTAAAAAAAAAAAAAAAGCAAATTACGCACTCAAAATGCTATGAGTGTTGTTAAAACGGGTTTTGAGTTAAAAAAAAACCTTCAGAGGGGTCTGATGCTAAAAAATACCTCAATATAAAAAAGCTAATTGGGGGTTTTGAGTTTAAACCCCTCTACTCCAGATGGTTTTGAGTTTAAAATCCCCCTACAGAGCGTTTTGAGGGTGAAAACCTCTAACTTCAATATTATTCTAAAGCAAACTAGTTACCAAATTCTATGACCGTGGCTAAATAGGGTTATGAATTAAAAAAAATAAATTCCAGAGATTTTTTAGCTTAAAACCTCCAACAGATGATTTTGACGATAAAACTTCCCATTTCGATATAAAATCTAAAGCAAACTACAGTCACCTAATTCCAAGAGCGTATTCAAGAGAGGTTACACATTTTTACCAGTGGCTGGGCTCCATTGATGAAATGGAGTGAATAGTCATCTGCCGAAATTGAAAAAAACTAAAAGTGGCTCAACAAAGATGGCTAAGACAGATTTTAGGAGTCAGTTATAGAGATCGGGTCTAAATCAAGGAAATCCTATGCCGAACTGGGAGTCGACCCCTTAGTAAGATTGTGACAGAGCGTCGCATGGGGTTTGCGGGATATGTTTTGCGACAAAATGAATCACGCATAATAAGAGTTGCGATGACATCCTAAAACAGCTTGGCGCCACATATTTATGGAGGTCCTCAGAGCAGGTGGGAAGAGGCTACAGACATTGCCAGTGACAGATTTTGTAGAAACAGCTTGACGGCAAATGCGCCGAACGGCGTGGGAGGGTCTTAGTCAGTAAGTGCCACGTACACTGTATCTATATTTAGCAACAGTCTATATTTAGCTTGTCGGCAGAATTTTAGCTACCTCGGGGAATTTTGTATCACGCAGCAGGATAATGTTTGAAAATAAATGTGATTGGTTTTGAAATATTAATTATTGTACATTAAGCTGCATTTATTGGTTGGCATTGCAACGAGGGGATGTTAGACACGTGACAACGCTATACCAGGGGAAAGATTCTAGATTTTTAATCAGTGTCGTGCGGAACGTGTTAGGATTCAGATGTATATTTTACATTATTGTGTAGATCATTTATTTAGCAGAATTATATTTATTCTGTTCTATTCAAGTACATTTAACCATTGTAATTATTTGTGAATAGCTTTTCCAAGTTTTGAATTAAAGTAATTGTTTTAGACGAAGAGAAGTTTCTTCATTGGATATAGTAACATACTTAGATCGACTTAGCGATTGGCAATTTCTAGATGATCCTCTTATCAACTGGCAACATTCTGAATGATCGTATTATCAACTAGATCTAGCTACTTCTATACGATCATCTTATTAAAGACGATTTCAAGATCCTCGGCAATTACGATCATTGATTGTTCTTCAACGTGACATCTTGACATCAAGTTTGATTGTAACATCTAGCACTATTGATGATATGACAGTAAGAATAGCACATTAGGTCTTTGAAATAAAACTTTTTAATTTTAACTTTTTACCTGACAACACAAGAATCAGTTTAAAAAATTAACCAATTAATCAACTATTGGTAATTAATTTTTTTTATCTTGAACAAGGGAAAGACATTGTACTTGACAGATGTGGTGGTATAAGTTGAAGACTCTTGAGTCCTGAGTGAACATTTTTTATGCATTTGAAAACGATAATGTAAACATTTACCAAGATCTCCCCCCCCCTTTTTTTTTTCTTCCCTCCCCCCTTCCCCAACTTTCCAGACAAGTAATAGGATCATTTCACATTGAGAAAGCTAAAGGCTAAACAAAAAACAATTAGAAAAACTATTTCTAATGGCACAGATATATTATGTCTAGATCGATCTCAGATACAATTACATGACTGATCAAACTAAAGATACAATTATACTTCATATAAGCTTTGGTTTTTTTTTCTCACAAAGTATTTTGTTTATGTCGTTCTTGTTGTTGATTTTTTTATTCTTTTTTTATTATATCGGACGCTATGACACTGTATGCGTTTTACAGCTGACTAGTTAGTTATTCGTAAACATGTCTTTAAACATAAAGCCAATGAATATGTAATGGACAATAGACGCGCGGTTCCCTGTAATTACCCTTTAGGCAATTTTATCATTTTGTCTTCTGCTTTGTTAATTCTACATTGAAGCGATATCTATTCGAAGAATGTGAGTTATTGTTCTTTGATTTCGTGGTACATGTATTTTTGTAAGAGTTTGTGCTAACAGAAAGGGTTATGAACTAAGCATCACACACACTTTATTTTATGTAAAATCGCCCTTTTCTCTTACACTACATTTAATTTTCTAGTTAAAACGTTATAAAATCTAATAATTGTTAAAATTATGTTATGATTTTTAAGGAAAACAACTTGCTAACACCAAAGTAGGGTTTGAAAATCTCTCCACAAGGTTATGGTACATCTGATTTTCATACGAGACCATCCCAAAAAATTTAATTAACTTTATTTGATTTATCTAAAATTCTTATTTTCTCTCACTGTATATGCCAACATCCGGAACAATCTATTATAGAAACCTAAAACTATTGCAATGTTTTGAAAGGGAAATTAAAATTTAATAAGATTTTCAAAAACTTTTAGTCTTTTTTTTTCTATATTAACATGACGGACAGACAGACTGACAGACAAAACGCTCAAAAAGTGAGTCTTTAATCCTTATATATATATATATATATATACACACATACATACAGATTTAGTTTTACTAGCCCATTGACGTAATGGATTTTTTTCCTTTGGCGTTATATGTAGTTCGTTCATTAAATGAGATGCTAAAATAACTCTTTGCACCAATGTCTATGAACCCTCGAGAGCCTGCTCGTATTGAAAAAGGCATTTTTAGTCTCACTAGGCAGTGTGTCGCTGCGGATTTTTTTTTTTACTTTGACGTCATACGGAGTTAATTCTTTAAGTCAAAAGCTAAAAGAATTCACTCGGTGCAACAATGTCTATGAACCCTCGACAACCTGCTCGTATTGATGACATTTTGTAGTCTATACTAAGCCGTGTGACGTAGTGGATTTTTTTCCTTTGACGTCATATGGAATAAATTCTTCAAATGAATTGCTAAAACAACTCGGTATAGTAATGTTTATTAAACGTCGTTATCTGACTCGTATTTAAAAAAAGGCATAATAGCTAGATTTAGATCTAATCTAGATTTTTTACACTAAAGCTAAATTTTTTACACTAGATCAAGATATTTTTTCACTAGAGCTAGAATTTTTAAACTAGATTTAGATTCTAATTAAAATCATTGTAGATTCTAGATCTAGAATTTCTAGGTGTAGTTTAGAATGTTGTTTTGCATGTTTAGGATGTTCCTTCAGAGTTGAAGATGTTTACTTCCTAGTACAAACCTCCCGCAGGACGGCGAAGGATTGGAGCGGGCATGGTTTGAACCTGGGACCATAGATAATTCCAAACGATAGTCCAGAGCTCTTACTGCACAACTATAATTTCAATTTCTAGACTTTTTTTTAAAGTGTAGATTTTTATTTCCAAAGGTCTAGATCAATATTGCAATGTTATAAAATACTAAAACTAAACTACTATTTTTAAATTTAATATTGCATTCAGTCTATTAATAGATTATCTAGGCCTTTTTTTTTACATAAATCTTATCTAAATTACATCTACATCATTCCATTTTTAGCGGCTTCCGAAAGGGGAAAAGACGCTATTAGTTTTGTGTGAAATGTCTGTCCGTCCGTCCCGTTTAGATCTCGTAAACTAGAAAAGATATTGAAAATCTGACATCACAATATTTTAGACCATTCAACCTTCTGATGCAACGGCTACTTTTTTTTCCTGAAAGCGAAAAATCTAATTTTTAAAATCAGTTATGCAAGCAGTTTTTTAAAGAGATAAAGCTAATTAGTATGCATTATAAGTTAGACCTAATTTATAACGAATAGTAATCTTATAAACTTTATTTTCTTTTTTTTTTGTTAAAGCGGGCTACGAGCATTGTCTCATTGGGTCATGAGGATTCGAATAAGAGATTGAGCCTTTTGAAAACAATTACACTATTTATAGGACTTCAGTTAGGCTAGGAGAGGTGCGGTTGCTGAGCGGTAAAGCGCTTGGCTTCCGAACCGAGGGTCCCGGGTTCGAATCCTGGTGAAGACTTGGATTTTTCAATTTCAACATGACACCCTCGATAACCGTAGGCCACAAAAAGAGATGAACTTTACATCTTCCCTATAGACCACAAGGTCTGAAAGGGGAACTAGTTAGGCCAGGTTCACATCTAACTTTGCATTCACTTGCACCTATCATTTGATCTGCTGCACCGTTGGGGCACTACACAAGATCTGTCAACCTTCTTTCTCCATTCTTATCTCTCATTTGTCTTTGATATAATTTCATTTGGATGTTCTTTCTGAAATATTGAAGCCTGCCTGGGTGGACCACTTCGGGGGCCGATTTTGAGTTTCTACACAAACTGTCTTTGTAACCTTGTTGTATTTTAGATCAAGATCTCGCAGATATAGATCTTAAGAGTGATAAATCCAAAGTTTAGTTTAGGTAGATCTGCATCCTCATTCTAATTCCATTTAAATGAAAATGTCAATAGCTCTGTTGGTAACTGTGCTGGGACATCGAGCAGACGTTGCCGAAGTACAAGCTCGATGCCTTGTTCTTTTCTTTTTATTTTTCAATTACAAATCAATACCAAAAGATTATCTAAAATCGCACGTCTGACATATTGTACATATCCGGTAGTTGTCATGCCGTAGTGTGTAATATATCTCTTTATCAATAATAGGCAATTAGTTTGTAACCAGTTTGTTATTAAGAGCAATGCCTGGTCGTGCGGTTAACGTGCTGAACTGATTATCTCGACGGTCCCGGTTTCATACCCTGGTAGCTGCCATCCCCCGTCGTCCAGCGGGAGATTTGGATACGGAAGTAAATTATCTTTAACTTTGAAGGAACAACACAAACTCTGTAACCTTTTTTTCAAAAATGTTTTCTTAACAAGAATGCTTTGCAAACCCATAAAAACCCTTTCTAGTTTCTTTTCTGTTTCAAAGCAAACTGTTAATTTCTCAACATAAACTGTTTCTATGGATATTGCTGTAACTATAAATTTAATGTTTTCAACACTGCCATGTACCATTAACATGCGCACTGATACCATCTTCATTAGAACATTTGACTTTTTGTTTGACTCATACCTGTATATGGACTTGTTAAGGACCCAAATCTCAAATAGCTTTGGGCCTAATCGATGATGACAACACAACCAGAAGATGTAATGAAACAAGTTTTTATTATTAAACAGATCCATTCACAGTCTATAATAATATATCTTTTACAGTACCCATATAGTGCAAGAGCTGAGCATAACAAAAACTCAGAATAGGATCTTACCCGAAACAAAATGATATTCTGTATAACTGTATCCTTTGAGTAATAACTGATATAATAACACAAATACACACACAAAATTACACAATATTCTTAACATTAAATAATTTTTTTTTACATAAAAGTATATTTCCATTCAAAATATAAAGTCTAGTTCTTATTCCAATGGGAAAATTTTTTTGTTTTATATTTATCACAGAAATATATATTTTTGTTAAACTTTTTTTTAAAATGAAACACAAAACATTTTCTTTAAAGTATATAAAAAATTAGGAATGATAAATACTTGAAACTTAGAAATAAACAAAACAAAAAAAAACTGCAAGCAATGATAAAAGAAAAAAAGGTTACATAAAAAGATCACTTTGTGCAGCATGTTGACAGACCTCAACATTACAATGACAAGTTTGTGCTCAATGGTAGAACTGTTTATCTTTATCTCTATCTATAGTTTATATATGAATGTATCTATAGTTCATCCATCATTGTATAAATGTATCTATAGTTCATCCATCATTGTATAAATGTATCTATAGTTCATTCATCATTGTATGAATGTATATATATATATATTTCATGCATCATTGAATTAATGTATCGATAGCTCATCTATTATTCTATGGAGGTAGACTAGAAAGAAACATTCAACAATAAAACATAATCAACAAATCATTGGTGACAAAAAGCGTCCAACATAAGGTGGCTTTTTATTATATTATTATTTTTATCGCACAAATATCTATTAAGGAGAGACAAAGAAATATTTGATAAGAAAATTGTTTCTTCACAGCAATGGAGAAACAATAAAGATGACAGTTTTTATAAAAAAAAATTATTTCTTGACAAGAAGACCTGCACATTTGATTCTAGCTAGAAACAGGTTTTGCTGATATTCCGACTATTTTATCACATACAATCTATTGTAAGAGGACAATGTGACCACACAAATACATCTGATAATACATTTCTGTATAAAAGAAAAATCAAATCTAAGGAAACATTTCAAATTTCTTCAAAGCAACCAAAAAAAAAAAAAATGAAACAAAAATTAGTGTTTATAAAAAAATATATATATTTTCTTAACATCAAAAATATGTTAGATTTGTGTTGTAAAGATAACACAGGTCAAAATGAGTAATTTGAAAACGAAACGATGTCCTCAATATATTTATTATTCAATCACACTTAGAAATGACATTGCCTGGAATGTGTGTTTGAAATTGGAATAAGAATTCCTTTTATAAATATACTTCATCAACAGATCAAAATCTGTACGGTGTGTCAACGTTGAAATGTATCGAAGTCATACTAATGTGTTAGCAGTGCACCTTTAAGTCATTGATCCTTCAAATGTAACATTAGCAAAAACACATCCTGTACAGCTACAAAATATAAACGTTATCTTTACACAAGCTCACACAATAAAACTGTGATTGTCTCCCTTCTTACACTAGAACTGCCTTGTCGTCTGCCAGCTAAGGACTTTCTTTAAAGTCTGTAGTGCATCAGATGAAAAGACGAACTTAAAAACAATTGCTCAGTTCTTTGTAATCCATTCCAAACACTCACAAGTTTTATCATGAAAAGGTAAAGGAAAAAGAAAGTCTGCAAAGCTAGAGTCACGTATAGATGGAATTATTTTTTTGTGTGTTACTTTGTGATTGATTTTTAAATGGGGAATATCTTACACTGTGTATAGGAAAAAATTTACAAACAATAAATTTGTTTGCTAGTAATTACAAACTCGTTTAGTTATTCACAGCAAATATATTTCATCCTCTGATGGGCAAGAGTTAAAAAAAATAAGTTGTACATGAAAGTGTGAGTGACTATATCAGTCAACATAAGAGGCAAACATATTTGATGAGTATTCCTTAAAGCCATGTTTTATTCCCAAACTATTTCCTTAACAAAACACTTTGCTTACTTTTTACCGATACTAGTTAATTATTCCAGTAGTTCGTGGAACACCTATTCAGGCCTCATGGAACACTAGGGTTCTGCAAAACACAGTTTGGGAAACACTGCCTTAATGCAATATAAGGATTGTTCTTTAAGTCCAAAGATTAAAGCAATAAGGCCTATGTATTTATATTATAAAAATATTTTTTTTTAATCAAATTGTACAGAAAACAAAAATGTCACAGTAAAATCTGTATGTCAAAGTGTGCAATATTTATTTACATGAACATTATATATTAATGCTGTTCAATTCAATACAATGTACAGTAATGGAGAAGGACATGTTAATTATGCTGTCCAAGAGAACATCTAAGAGTCTATTCAATGTTAGACAACTCTTGTATCATTTTACTTTGGTCTCATAAAAAGGGATCACACTGAAATGACTCAAAATGATGACAAAAGTTTCAAAAGGGCGTCAAAACAAGATAGTTTTAGCAGATTTGGACAAAAAATGTCAGCACAATACTGATTCTTTGAATTAACAACATTAGCATTTGTGAATAACAAAGACATAACAAAAGACAAGAGACATTCAATTTATGTATTAGAACTCAGACATTCAATTTATGTATTAGATCTCAGACATTCAATTTATGTATTAGAACTCAGACATTCAATTTATGTATTAGAAATCTTTCTTTGAAAAGTGAAACTAAACAAGAAATAAAGTTTCCAACAAAAATGACAAATCAATGAAATTGTAAAATAATAATTGATGTGATCATAAGTATTTGTTATATAAATATTATAACTTAATATGTGTATTCATTTATGAAAATATACTAGGCACTTTAAAGAAGGTATATAATTTTAAACATGAATATTATTAAATAACAGTCAATGTTAACTTTAAAGCTATTGGGTAAGCATGTGTTGAATAATCTGGTCACAATGGTTTTATAATGTTCAAACAATCCTTAATCCATTCAGCACCATAGCAACCTCATTCAGCACCATAGCAACCTTAAGTCCCATTACGTCTAAAAAGGGACGCTCAGCACTTGGTCTACAAACCCACTGCTATATATATTAATAGCCAATGAAATTAAAATCTTGCTAGTTAAGTTACTAAGAGAGGCCAAGGGAGCTTCCTATAAATTTACTATTGAAAAACAATGGCGGAATTTTTTTTTTTTTTAAATTCAGTTAAGTGATTGGCTTTCAATTTCAGCAATATCTCTAAATTGTGGCATTGGGTTGTCGTGTAGATAATTAATTATTGAAGGACTTAAATGATATAAAGTGAGATTTTTATCTTTATATATTGGGAAATGTTAGTGATGAAAATGAAAGCAGTGATTTAGACTAGATCTAGAAAAGAGTATGCAGTACTCTAAAATTGTGTTCAGGCCTTGCTCCAGGACAAAATTGATATTTTGAAAATTGTAGTCTGAGCACTTTGTCATGTGTACACAGTTTAAGATTTATATATAAAGACACTAAGTTTTTAGACTGTTATATAAAGTAATCAATTCTGAGTTTATTGCAGTTGGACTATTTATATTATCTTTGGGGACAAATTGTTATTCATTTTTTTTTAGGTGTGATATTTTCTGCATTTGATTGAGATTTAAGAGGTCTACAATTTAGAGTATGCTGAGAATTAATGGTTTTAAATTAGAATTAAAAAAAAAGAAAAAGAAAAAAAACACTAGAAGAAGACTATAAGGTACAGCAGCTAAACATGTTAGCAAGGCCTGGAATGAAATTTATTTGAACTTTGGACTGTACTCTTGACAATCCCAAGTGCACAACTACTTAGCCATGGTACAAGTATTCTATAAACTAAAAAGATTTCAAAGTTAAGGTTTAGTATCTGTACATGACATTATTTTTGTTTTTAAATAATGTTAACTTTGGAGCCAAGTGAAAAATGAATTATGAGCGTGGAAAGTCATAAAGATGGAGTCTGTAGATGAGCTCACAAAAGCTTAAATGCAAACAATAATTTGAACTAGTAGCACAGGTTTTGAAAAACCACTGCTAAGTCATTAGAATCAGTTGATGACCTCATAGGTGGTTCGGTCAGGCCTGCCTCTATCACAGGAACACCCACAGCACAGAAAACAATTCCAGCAAAAGCGCTGTTCAGGTAAGGATGACTGGACTTCATTTTCCACAGTGTGCTTTAACAAAGGCTCAAAGTAGTTGTACATCTGAAATATAAACCACAAAATATAAAACATCTGTCAAAATTTTGAACAAACGCAGGAGAGGAATGAACATTTTGTTAAAATCATATGTGACATAAATATTATAGTTAATTCTGTTTTTTTTAAAGCTGTAAATTTAAATGATTACTAGTGCTTCTATGTAAAAATATTTCCATGAAATTTAAAATTAATGCATACTTGTGTACAAAGCTGCAAATTTAAATGATTACTAGTGCTTCTATGTAAAAATATTTCCATGAAATTAAAAATTAATGCATACTTGTGTACAAATGGGGATACATTGGAACAAAAAAAAGTTAAAATTTAATAAAAAAAAAACAAGACCCCCCCTCATGGTCAAAGTTATGTGTAAGTGCTGGTGAAACAATCTAGCTAAATGTAAAATCTCCACTAGATGGCTGTATATTACAGCAAAGAGACAATACATGAAAACTCATCTGTGTTCAAACTAAGATTATAAATGAGCTTGGGAACCCAACAGAAAGGGGGCCCATCACATTTTTTTAATGCTGCGCCTCTTTGGGTACCTGGCATTAGTTGGGGAAAAGTAAAGGCGGTTGTGCTGGCCACATGACACACTCGTTAACCCTAAGCCACAGAAACAGATGACCTATACATCATCTGCCCTATAGACCACAAGGTCTGAAAGGGGAACTTTACTTTTAGAGACTTATCTTTTAGCCCAGGGGTGGGCAAATTACGCTCCTTGGGCCACATGCGGCCCGCCAGAGTATTTTATGCTGCCCGCTGACACCTATAGAAATCAGGTGTGCCCACAGATTAAACATAAAAAAATGCAAATATATTAGTTATGAACATAACGATAACAGAGTCGAAAACCATGTCCGCTTACAATGGCTTTAATACACTGAATGACTACACAACACACATTTTGTGAACACATTCTTACAGACAGGTTACAAGCACATGTAAACACAAGAACGACAACCGATACAGCATATAATATTCATAACAATATTAAAATTAAATAATTTTAAATATCTATATAAATCAATGAAACTTGTGATTCTTATCACTTATGATGAAGATGATAAAGAAACATTCTCTCTAAAAATTTTAAAGTAAATGAAAATTATTCCTATTGGCAATATTTCGAAACATTCAAAGACACAGACTCACTATTTATTCAATGTTATGAAGAACTGTGTTGAAAGTTTTGGCTTGGTATGGAACAAGATGGCAAGTATAACAACGGATGGGGCCCGTGCTTTGACTGAGAAAAACAGTTGTTGTTTTTTTTAAATAAATGATAAAACAATAGCCCAACCATAAACTCTACACTGGAAACTTTGTTCAAGGATGCATTGAATATCAAACATGTTATTGATCTAATTATCTCAGTGATCAAACTTATCAGGTCTAAGGGTCTTAACCACAAACAGTTCCAAGAAGTGTATGAAGATTTGTAAACTAAAAATTTTTTTTTAAACGTTTTTCGGTACCACAGCAGTTTAGCATGGGCAATGTATTGAGAAGAATCTGGGATCTCAAGGAAGAAATTGTTATATTGTTATGTTCTTTGAAGGTCATTGATTGTGACCCCCCCCCCCCCCCCGCTCCCAATCTTAGAACTTTTTTTTTTTTATGCAGCCCTCGACTCAATAGAAAAAGTTGCCCACCCCTGTTATAGCACCATTGGTATCAATTAGCGAGAAGAAAAAAAAGTTAAACTATACCTGTAGTGAAATGAAACCTCGACCACGAAACAGGACCAGCAACTTTTGTTTATTGTTGACAGCACAATCCACTGGCTTCACATCCTGAGAAACAGAAGGAGACATCAGAAATGTCCGTCTGATTGGACAGCTTTGAAATCTGAAGCTGCTATCAAACACCTGTACACGATAGTTATTGGAGTCACACACATACAGGTGCCGCTGCTTGTCTGTGGCTAAGCCCAAAGGGTAGAAAAACTTTCCAAAGTCACTGCCTAATTCTCCGTAAAAATCAAAAGCCATGTACTGCGGGCCATAGAAGACAGCAATCCTGTGGTTGCCAGTATCAGCGACAACCACTTCCCCCACCTGAGTGTGAACAATGTGTGTCGGGTAATAAAGTCCATGTTGAGATCGTGTAGCTAGGTCAATGAACTGATGCTCGTTGATGCTTCTTATCACAGAATTGGCATAGGGCAAAGCCAAGAACAAAACTTCAGGCTCTATAACCAAAATTCCACTGACGTCTCTTAGGTTCTTTTGATACATACACTGAAAGTCAAGGGGGTTTTTGTTGAAGAGAGCAGTGTAAACCATGATTCCTTTGATATCAGCCCGACGCCCCATAGCGCAAAAACGCTCCTCATGATCTTTAGACGGAGGGTAAAAGCAAACATCAACGATTGGGTGATCAAACTTCTTGTACCCATAAGGCTTGGAATGCATCTTGTACAGGACAGCCTTGTTCCAGGTGGTGTCCACTACGACCAAGTGACCAGTGTGGGGGTTGACTGCAATGGCATTGGGATGTCTGACTTCCAGGTTTTCATCTCCGTACCTGAGATCATACTCTAAAAGCAGTTCAGGTTCTTGCTCTCCTGGCAAAGGGCAATCACTTCAGAAAATGAAAAAGCAGTGGCTTAGTAATACGAAGTAAAGTATAAAGTGTAAATGTATATTTAAGTAAGTTCATTGTATTCAAAATAAAAAATGTTATTTATTATACAAAAACTATGTATATAATATACCCAACATAAAGAATATTAAAGAAATAACATTAAATACTATGAGCTTAAAATGATAAGGCTACATAGTGAAAATTGAAAACATCACAGCAATGCACAATGAAATTATAACAAATTAACTTGTGTCATAACAAGTTATGTAGAATAGAAAATTATTATAATAATGCCCCACATAAATGAGTCATTAATTGCTTTACAAATGAGAATAACCATATCAGAATCCTATTACAGCACTTCCCCTGACATTACTACAAGGCAGTACATTTAAGACCACTTTAAAATCACTCTACATCTAATATATTCATTTAGTATGATTCTAACATCCGTACAAAATAATGTATCTTGGTAATAAGTTTAAACACATTTTTCTATATTCAATGTTCTTGTATTTTCCTATATTCAATGTTTATTTTACATACAACAGATATCTGATGCATCTCACACACACCAACTTAACATTAAAATAGTCATGGGTTTACTTTAAAATTTATTTATTTATATCTAAATTTTTATGAAATCAAAATTGTTAAATCAATTTGGGTCTAAACAACATACAATAAAATCATTTTGGTCTTTTTAACCTACTGGAACAATTTTCTGTGTTGCAAAACAGCTATGGATCTTTATGATCTAGTCTGGATGAGTGGAAAGGTTATAACCTGATTAGACTAAGAGTGTGAATTAATACTTGGTATTTAAACAAAGCCTAAAATAGTATATATATTATATACATATTATATGATTTTTAACATAAGTATTGTAACAGTAAAGCAACTTGAAGCTATTTAAAAATAGGTTACCATGGTTATAAAAAAATTTTATTGCAGAAAAAAAAATTTTGACACAATGAAAGAATTATACTTTTCTAACATACAGTTTTAATCAATAGAACAATGATTTAAAAGTAACTAACATTTTGAACAGTATTAAAACGACTCACTAACAGTCCAGGCATTGTTACTGCATAGTCATTTTTACTGCATATTTTTTTTATTTTTTTGGAAATATTTTAAGTTTTTACAAAAAAAGTTGCAATAAATATGTTTACAAACACAAACATTTTTTTTTATACAAAGACGTTGCAGAGAATATTTATCATTCAATTTCATTTGAAGTATAGCTGCTTGCCGAAGGTGATTCATTTTAGAGATAAAGTAGAAAAGGGCAACAGCGGTACCCAATCTGGCAAAGAAAAGAAATGACAGCAACTGGGAAAGCTGGAAAAATCTTTACAAGTGGCAAAGATTTGCCAAGAACTTACAATGGTCACAAATAATAATGACTTAATCTGTATCCAATGTGGCAAAACATAGAGTACATTTCTTGGTTTTGATAGCTACTTAATGCTTCTGTAGTATTCCCAAATGTGCATTGTTAAATAATAAATGCATAGGTGTTATTTCACTACTTAGGTTTAAGAGAAAGACATGCCAACTTTTCTATTTATGTTAAGGCCTAGGAGTGATTTGGTAGGCACTGATTGAAAAAGGGACAACTTTTTTTTTCAATCATATCCTAACTTATCCTATCATATAGTGTGCATGAAAATATTATAACTAACAGGTTTCAACTCATTATATCAATTGGTACTGAATATCCATTCTATAAGTATTGAAATCAATGTTTAATTATTAAAATATGCCAAAAAAAAAAAAGAGTTAAATACTAAACTAGGCATTGTCTTCAAGTCGAATTTGATGTGGCTATGTGAGATAAAAATTAATTATTTCCTTACTGTAAATTAAATATAATTTGTATGATACTAGATAAAATCTAATAGAATGACTCTTTTATTTCCTCCATCAGAAACTTCAAAAAGACCAAGAGATAAAGGTGACCATAAAAATAAAAACTTCATCTTTTGAATGCAATTTTAACAAAACAAACACTAACATTACTTTTTCTCATCATAATACATTACAGAAAATGATCAGCCTGTAGGTCTATGAAATAAGCAAGCTTTTGCGCCATGATATAATTATTTGTATCATAAAAAAATAACAGGATTTCATTTAAATGTATAAAGTATTAGCACGTAAAAAAAATAGATGCAATGGCATTACAGCCACAAGACAAGTTAATTCATCCCAATTACTCGTCCACACTATTTCATTGGACACAAATACTAATCCACTATAGAGCATGATATCTAATAAATAAGCTGTCAAAAGCAAGCATTCAAGGAAAAGCTGAATTAAATATTTGTTCACTTATTTAGATGCCACATTTAGCATTTTATGTTTTTATATCCATGTAAGGTACTTTAATAAAACTGATACAAGCGTAACAAATTAAATTTGAACAAAATAATGTTTTCATTGGATTGACATTATTTACCGGTAAAGTCAGTTTCAATACTTAGTCTCAAAATAAAAAATAAAAATCTCTTTAAAAATGTTGCATTATTCAAGATTAACTTACTCTTCGGTTTCAATGGCTTCAAAGTTGCCAGTGAACTCTTGAATGATTTGGTTCCAGTGCGTCTGTAACAGTGCTGTCATATCGGCAACCTTATCAGCTGAATCTTCACTCGCAGATTCGTAAATGTCAGAGGCCGAGTGACTTAGAGAGAATGTGACATGCGACTGGCTGGATTCTCTCTGGTCCTGCTGGGAGACATTGGGGCTTCTCTCCGTGCTGTTCTCATTCTTGTTCAAATCTTGTTTCCCAGAAGTCACCAAGCTAGTTGTTGTAGCACTGATTGTTGAGTCTGTTGGTAAACTAACAAATTGTTTGCTACTTGGCACTGTGAAATATTTACTGATCTCTGAAGGGGGGAAAAAAGTATAGATATAAAAATTTTTTTTTTGGAAAAAAACATTTGAAAACAAAATTCCACAAAGAAATTATATTGTGGTAATTCAATTCCTCAAATGTGATGCACAAGAAAATGTAATAATGTATAAAAGTGATTTCGTTTTTTCTTTAGGATGATAAAGAGAATCAAGGTAAATGGCTAACTCATCAGTCATGAGAACACTGGAAATTGTTAGACACCTCTGCACTGTGCCTTGTGTAATTCCTAACTCTAATAACCAAATTGCACAGGCGAAAGGCCAACAAAGCCGAAAATTCCTTGAGGCTGATGAACTATGTCGAATAATATGTTTAATAGGCTAGGTAATAGAGGGAACCATCGTATGTCATTCAGCTAAATATCTAAGTATCAGGGAACAAAAAAAAAATGCATATCAGTAAAGTCACCAAAAGTATTTCGTTACACCCCCAAATTCCAGTCCTGTTTTTCATTTGTCCTGTCACCGTTGCCGAGTAAAAATCTTAACCCTTTAATGAAACAAACAACTATTCGTACCCAATTCCTAATGACGTCCTAACAAAATGAAATAGTATGTGCCGAAAATTCTTAATTGAATATATACATAAATTATTAGTTTATAATTTTTTTTTATTAAATGACGTAAAAAGACATATTTAATATATATAAATTTTTTTTTTTAAATCAGAATCTCCAACTGTCATTTTCTTTGTCATATTTTCCTTTTGTTATCAACAGAAGATACATATTCAAACTCAAGCACTTGTAAATAAAGAAAAAAAAAAGTTTAATTAAAAGCAATAAATGTGCCATCATCATCAAAATTTTTTATCCTGGTTTTAAGCATACTACAACTTATAAAATGCTTCCAATGGCATGTGTCTTATATTCACATATCTTTTGATAATGCCTAACCCGCGACCTTTAAATGTAGTTCAGGTACTGAGCCTGGCAGAACTATTAACATTTACATGATAAGTAACAAAGGCAAATAAATGAACCCTAAACCAGAAATCCTAAGTTGGGAAGGGGGGGAAGCTTGTTATAATTGGCTGGTTACATACCTCGAAGAATAATTCAGCTAACTTGTGGCAAATCCTTAGGGAAAAATTGTTTCCCAGTCACCTGAAGAACACAGTGCTATATTTTGGTAGATCAAGTAACACTGCTGATCCCAAACTGTAGGCCTATTATTTCTTTTGTATCTAACAGTTGCATGGAGAGGAAGGTAAATGCTATGTGGACAACAACCTTCTAACTATATCTAATGCCCCCAAAACTCAATAGTAAACTAATTCCTTTTACAGTTCAACACAAAGGGGAAACATAATGATAAGTTTTTAAATAGATGAATAAATGAATGCTGGAAAGGACTAGTCTCATTAAAACATTTGAATCATCTAGTAATTAAAAAATACTTTAAATTATGAAATATTGATCAATAAATTTAGTGAAACATTTTTACTGTTTCCCAAGCAAGCCTTATTTAGACACTTGTTGATTTTTATTTACACTCCTAAACAAATTTTTTAAAACCACCAGCATCTTTTTTCTATGGGCATTCTAAGAATTCCATACTTCACCAGGATTTAAACTCAAGATTTACTGTTCTGAGTGATTAATATAAACAATCAATTAAACACAAGGAATCCAAATAATGGCTTACGAGGCCACATAAAGATGATTTATTGGTTATAAAATCTTTTTCTGCCTATTTGAAAAGTAAGGTTTTCCACAACTGTCCAATGGTCATGTTAGAAAATTCAACAGCGTTTTCAAAGCTGCTAGAAACTATGTTTTTTTTCTATTGCAGAAAATGTAAATCACTGTTCCTTCTGCCTTCTCAAGATATTTCTTCAACAAACAGGACCAGGATGGCTGCTGGTCAAGGAATATATGTGCGCTGGACTAGCTGTTATTAGTCATCTTGATTGTTCAGGATTCATACCCTGCCCACTGCCATCTCCTGTTGTCCCGGAGGAGGTTTGGACTAGGAAGTAGATTATTATCAGCGCTGAAGGAACATTTTTAACAAACAGCAATAGGACATGGTTAACAAACAAGTTCTAACCTCTGTGAACCAATACATTGATAGGTGTTTTTAACAGGGTCTTCTCAATGCCTGCTTGTTGGGTGCTGTACTTCAAACCAATGAATCGATGCAGCCTTTCTTTGAAGGTCAACTTGAGGAGTCGCTTGTTGATGGGTAAAATGATGACGCTGTCGGCCAGCATGTAACATGGATAGTTGCAAATGGGACAAGGAAACAGGCATCCCCAACTGAAGAAGTTGTATCTGTTTGGTGTTTCTCGTTCATGTGCAGCAACCTGTTGGTTAAAAAATAATAATTTATAAGATACTAGCTGCAATACTCCCAGTCTATGTAAAAAGTAGGTCTACAACTCAAGATAATATAGATCTAGAATTAGTGACTAGTCTTGGTCTAGACTAGATATGATATCTATATTCTATTATATAAATATAAAGTTAAATTCTAGATTTCTAAATCTACCTCTCAACATACTCATGTCATGGAATGGTGAGTCTCACCTGTAATTTAATGGTTCGATAATGAATTTTTAAGCAATGTAAGCATATTGTGTGTAAACATGGTAGCGCCCTAGGTTTCTCTAGAGGATTGTGGCATTTAAGACACTTTCGCCACTTCTCAAAATCTTCATCTTTGTTTCTAAGAAGTCTTCTTTCCTGAGTTTCATTGTAACCCAGCGGCTGGAAATACGACTGCAAGACGCCGGTACTTTTTGACTCTAATTTAGATGCCATATCAGAGAAAAATATTATTATGTCTATGCCAAAATAAATCTATAGATCTACAAAGCGATGTTTAAAGGCCTGAGTGAATGCTGCGCAGAGCAAATAGATCTATATCTAGATCCAAATACATTTTAAACTATTTCTATAAACGGAGAAAAAAAGGCAGTGTAAGTGTGTTTGTTATTGTCTGAAAATCGACAGTTCTCTGATAAAAAAAACAAAAAAACTTGATGCCAAATGTTAACAAAAGCTGCGTGATCAAATTATAAGCTTGATCGGAAGATCAGTTTTAGATCTAGGTATTGAGCTAGATCTTGACTTTTATTAAAACCATCGTGGTTTTCGGAAATTGTGTATAAAAAATTAAAGGAGCCCAGAGAGTTTTTTTTTTCAAAAGCCTCTATTAGATCTAGACATCCAACACTAATTGCGCCATTGATATTGACTAGAATTAACATTTTTTGTTTGTTTTTATTTGCGTATTAAACAGAATTATTTTAAAAAATCTCTCCTCCTTTAAAAAAAATAGTGGAGTAACAATGGAAAGTAAAGACTTTTTAGTTTTGCTTCTGTTTATATAATCAAAAGTTATTTCATTTCATTTTTCAATGAAGAAGATAAATTATGCTTAATTTAACATTCCACACAAATAACCGTCTTTGGCAGCTCTAAAGAAGGGAAAGAATAGCTTCCTAGTTAAGACACGCCTTCATTAAGTCATGTGACTTTCAATGTTTTATGGTAATTGTCGATAAATAAAAACACCTAAGAGTTCAGTGATTGGAGAGAAACAAAAAGTGGGTGAGCAAATGTAAGAATCAATTAGCCAAATAAAAATTATGACTATAGCCGAGTGCGCACCCTTTGAATTTTATAATGTCCTATTTTAAAGTGAGTATATATATATATATATATATATATATATATATATATATATATATATATATATATATATATATATATATATATATATATATATATATATATATATATATATATATATATATATATATATATATATATATATATATATATATATCTGTGTCTGTGTTGTGGGCAAGTCTTGTGGTTGTGACTTTCAAGACGAGAAACGTTGACAACGATTGCTGTGACGATTTCAACGGGATGTACCGTATCGAACGGAAAGAGACAAATGAAACTGAAGTCTGTTATGTGCCTGAAGCGTTTGATCCTGTTGGACCTGTTACCAGTAGGCCTACCTCAATGAGCCGGACAGATCAAGACAACGTTGGGTTTGCGTCCAAGCCTGTTTCTGTGGACTTTAAAGACTTCTGCCATTATCATCGACATTGGCATAGATGAATGTCAATCAACCCAGTTTAAATCTGAGCTGTCAAGAGGAAGACATCTTCAACTTGAACTCGAAGAGACTTATCTCCTGGACATGAGACTGTTAGCTGAGGATGACCGCGGCGCATTGGACTTCGTTTGCAGCGTGGCTGCATGTGAACCTTCAGTCTTCTTCAAAGGATTTTTTTGGGGGGTGGGGGGATATTTGTTCCCCCCCCTGCAAATATATGTGTGTGTTTGCGTGTATGTTTGTGTACATAATTAATGTTTATTACATTCTGACCCTTCATTCTTTCGAAAGACTTTTATTGTACCCTAGAATAGGTTCCTGGAGTTAGTGGAAAAATTGTAGACTCCCTGGCAATGCGCTTCCCCAGCGCGGGGCGGAGACCCGCCCCCAAGCAATATTTCCGGTATTAAAAGCCAAAAAAATGCATATTCTGAGGTATCTGCAGAGCATTATCCTGCTATTGAAAAGTTTTATTTTAAAAACCTTATCTACTATTCTTGCTGACTTAGATCCTCCCGCGTCGTTCGGCGCATTGGGCTGCAAGCTGCTTCCACAAAAATTTGTCACTGGCAATGTCTGAAGCCTCTTCCCACGCTAATAGTTTTGTGTGGCCTGTCTGTCCGTCCGTCAGTCTGTCCGTCCATCCGTTTCGTTCACTAGAAAATAATTATAGTGAAAATCCAACATCACATTATTTTAGACCATTCAAAGTTCTGATGCAATGGCTGCTTTTTTCTTTCTGAAAACGAAAAATCTATTTTTTTAAATCACTTTTTTTTAAAATCACGGTGTGGAAGTTGATGGCATGCATACCTGCAACCAACGCATGTTCTGAGCGATCATTTTCAACAATGTGACGTGTTAAGTCCTATTTAAGGGCAACAATGGGACAAGAAAGATTGAACCATGTCATGATTTTAAACATCCACAAGGAACGGACGGATAAGCTAGATCTCAAATCAACGACAAATGAATTCATCAGTCATAAAGTGCAACGTGCTAGCTACTTTTCAAAATTTTGAATTTTTGTACATGACTTCATTACATAACCCATAGAGTTTGTTTGTTTGAACAATGAACTACCTACCTGATTATTCAATAATATTTGCATGTTGCATTTACATCTGGATAAGTGGTTACCTTTTTGCTCAAAAGCAGGTTTTGTGCATTTTTTTAAATTTACAAAAACATTAAATTAAATTGAGTTAACACTGCTTTTACATTAAAAATTTTGATATAGGGAAGTACGTCTAATATAGATACACTAAATGTCAGAGTCTAATTTGGACACCATTTTTATATCTACATGTAGATTCTAACTAAGAAGAAGAAAATGTATATTAACTTTTTCTAACTACATCAGCTGAGAAGAAAATTTATATTAATATTGCTTTTTAATTCTGGGCCGCGTAAATATGTGCCCCCCCCCACCCCCCAATTGAATAATATGGCGCCGGGCCTGAATATAGAAATATTAATTTTACAATGCTAATCTAAAAAGTAAAAAAAAAAAAGGTTTTTAAATTTTTACATCGATATAACGGCAGACTATAATCAATATTCGTTTTATGTGTATTAATTTAAAAAAAAAAATGATGAGTTGAATCTTCATCATTAGTTAATTTAAATTAACAATTGTATTGATCTAGATTCTAGGCCTATCCCGGCACGCACTTCAATCGTCCAGTTGACTTTGATCGTAAGAGAAAATTGTCTACACAGCAATAAGGTTGTTGACATGCAGAGACGTCCACGTGACAACGAATCTCTCCCGCTATTGGCTGCTGATTATTAGTCCTGTTTTCTCTCTACACAGTGACATTCTGAGGCAATAGCACTTACTGGAATCTGAACGCATTTCCCCCTGTTTCACCGAATAACGTTTATCTTCATGGCAGCACCTTCTCATTTTTTGGGATCAATGACATTGAAGGCTCTTCTTGAGGATCCTATTTTGAAAAATCCACCAGTAATTGGAATAAGTGAGTAGCCTACATGTTGATGTTACTTAAATAGAAAATCAAACCTAAGACCTAATATTTTATATTAAAACCATCTTAATTAAAATTAGGTCAGTTCTTTATTTTAAAGATTTGTATAACCATTTGTTGATTAATTCATCTAGAATATCTTGCTCATTCTATTAGAACTATGATTCTGTATTTATTTTACCTATGCATAGTTTGATTATCATATTTATAGATCTAGATCAATTTGAGAGGGTATTTTTTTGTGTAAACAGCAAGTCATGCGCTCTGCAACGTGAAATGTGACGTCACGCAATGTTATAATACTATTTATAAACCTCGGGTTAGTCTTAGTGCAAGCGTACTACCAGCACGTTGTCTGCAACGTTTCCTATGCTTGTTTCATTGGCTGGGTTTTTTTATTTTTAGTTTTCGTCCATAGAAATTATGGAATTATAGGTTTAAATCTTTTAAAAGATGTATTTACTTATTTTATTATTCAGCATGATCATTATGACTGCATAAAAAATAATAGATTTAGTCAATTTTCACTAAACCAGAGAATGGACTAAAAGTTACAAGATAAAATCAATTCTTGATTCTAGTTATTTTTCTAATGTCTATATTCAGTTTAGTATGCCTACTTTAGTCTTAACGAGATAGATCTAGCACAAGATATAAAAAATTACAATAAAAATATTCTCGTTCGCTTTGTTTTAGGTCGTTTTTTAGTCACTATAGAATGATGTAGATCTATTAGTAAAACTTCCGATCGAAGGCCCCTAGTTTATCAGGTCAATTATTTGGCAGCTCTCTATCCTGTTACACTTTTTCATTTTCTGTACATTAAATAAAAAATTATATCTAAAATCTAATAGATCTACAAGACAACATTTATATTGATTATGATTTAAACTAGGCTACTAGATAGAAAAATGTTTGTTATGCGGAAAAAAAATAAAAAGAATTTAATTCAGGTTTTTAAAAAAAATCATCTACTAACATCTAGGTAAATCTAGATCTATATATTATTGACAAATAGGGAGAAGAAGAGAAAAAAAAATCAAGGATTGATTTGTGATGTTGCTTCAAAAAAAAAAAATGATTCAGCAAAAAATATGTTAGGGTGGGGAAACCAGACCCTTTGAATATAATATAGATCTAGTGTTACTGCATTAATTATAATCAAATAAATAGCCAGCTGACACCATTGCACACTGACAATGGTCTAAGATAGGAATGAGAAAAGGGGAGCAATGAATATAGATGCAGAAAGTCACGAAAATAGAAATAACTTTGCATGACAATTATTTATTGTCATTATTTTTTTCTATACACTTTTTTTTTCCCCTTGTATTTCCATTGTAATAATAATGACTGCAGCATCAAAAGGATATATATATATATATATATATATATATATAGCCTGACATGATGATTTTCTTATCTGCAACAGGAAAATCGAAGATATACATACAAGTTCTTTAATTTTTTCCTAGTAGTTCATTTACAAAAAAACAAAGCAATAAAAAAACTCCTTCACTTCAAGTTCCGTTGATCCTATGAAGTGAAGTGTCTCTGTTTTTCTTATCCCATTATGTTGTAGTGAGTGTGATATTTTGACTCTCCCTTAACAAATTCCTACTACATGTGAAAGTTCAGCTTGTTGATGTGTCTTTTATATAGGTTGCACCACTCAGTGTTTGGGAGTAACATCCCTTGTAACTGTTGTTGTCAACCAAGATGGCGTAAGATTAAACAGCTGATTTAGTGTCTAGCTTATACTAGAGTTTTGATATTATTCGTTCATGTTAATCAACGCAGCTAGAAATTATCTCTGTAGAATCTAATCAATGCATTTTAAAGTAATTGTATAATCTTATTTTTACAGCTGATGATCCACAAAAGTTGAAAAAAGAAGATGACTTGCCCCTGTTTAACTATGGTTCTGCCTTCTTGGGACCCAATCTCTGGGACAACACCATTGATAACTTTAATCTGGAATACATGGACCTTGATGAGTTCTTGTCTGAAAATGGCATACCTGTGGCAGGAGATGAAGGCATTAAAGGAACCAACAAAGGAGATGACCTACCAAGTAAAGTTGGTAAGTAGTTCGTGTGTAAACTATGCGGCTTTAAAAATACAGCCTGACTCTTTTTTTTTTTTTTTAATCATTTTTATTGTAGAAAGTTCAGATTTTATCTGTGACTAATAATGCATGTTTAGAATAACCAGCAAAGCTAATGTCTAATATCTAGGAACAGAAGTAGTACTGTACTACTTTTTAAATTATTTTAAAACTTTTTGATTTACAAAACGGAGTAGGAATTTAACTTATAACTATTTCTATGAAATTTTCTAATTAAGCATTTGTTAGAAAAATATGAAATTGTGATTTTGCGAGGTTATATAAATAAAAAGGTTAAAGTCAGGTATTATTTTTCTATATAAGCTGCTTTTTTAGAAAATTTTAAAACCTTATTTATTGTCTTCCATCTTTCAATATCATTAATCAACTATAGATTTGTTTTTACCTGCTAAAAAGTAATTGAAATTGCTTTATAAAAACACTTTATTTTGATAAGTCTGGTACCATTTCTTGAGGGATTAGATAAACATGTTTAACATGCCCTGTTTAAAAATTTTGTTTTTACTTCCTGTACTTTCTTATTATGCACTCTGTGCTGAAGCTGCCTGTTTTTTCTGATTTTTTCTCTTGGTTGAATCCTGAAGCATTTCCAATGTTAGGGTATAGCTGTAAGGGAGCAGTAGTTTGGATTCAATGTTTTACTTCTCCCAGGTGTGTTGTCACTCAAGGCTAGTGAGCCTCTCCTACCCGAATCAGCAATGCTGCTGATTTCAGAGTGTTTGCTGTTCCTTCAGGAACTGGAGTGTGGGTGACATCTTTCTATTCAATGCTAATGCCAAGGCTTTCATCTCATCATCTACATGAAGAAGGGGGCATGGTGGCTGACTGGTTAAGCACTTGTCTTCCTAGCCTGGGGACCTGGGTTCAAATCTCAGTGAAGACTGGGATTTTGAACTTGCAGGATATTTAGGGCGCCCCTGAGTCCACCCAATTCTAATGGGTATCTGATTTAAGAGAAAGTAAAGGAGGTTGGTTGTCGTGCTGGCCACATGACACTCTGCTTTTTAACCATTGATCAAAGAAACAGATGACCTTAACATCATCTGTCCTATAGACTGCATGGTTTGAAAGTGGAACTTAACAACTAAAGATGGCCAACAGTTTTCCTATGCTTATCATATTTTAGCAGTTAACTAAGCATAATATTCTTAATTTCAATATTTCAGCTGTATCCTCTACACCTTCACAACCACCATCACCTCGTCAGTACCTGAACACTCCACCTATGAGCCCTTCACAGTTTCTGAAGATCCCACCTCCGAGCCAACACTATCCCCCCATCTCTTCTCCAACAGCTGCCAGTAGCAGCAAGAGTCCATCTCCCCCTGTCAGTCCATTCAATGTAGAGTTCCAAGTCAGTCAGCAGGATCTGGCTCTGACCTCCATACCAGGTGAGTGTGCTGTCTACATTCAGCTTTCTGACCAAAAATATTTTCTATTACAATAGAATATTTGTAAGTAATTTCTCAGCTCATTGGCATCTGCTTCCTCAATGTAAAAATCTTTAAAAACAATGTATATTCCATTTGAGAAATTAGCCCAGTATAGGTTACTGTATCACTAGGCAATAGTTTAAGAAAATATACATTCATTAAAAAAACTAAAAAGAAAAAGCTTCAGAAAACAATGTTGTTATAAAAGATAAGCTAACTATCTGATATTTAATTTTGAGAAAGTTAAGAGATAGGTAGGTTAAATATTCATTTACCAATTCAACGGACTTGACAAAAAAAAAGACTCTTGATGAAGAGTTTTTATTGCAGTAGTTAGCCTGAATGAAAGAATCTGAATTTAGTCGGCTTCCAATTGATCCAAAGTCATAGTTGACAAAAATGTTAGATTTCTTTTTTTTTTTTCTGCCAAACTGCTGAGCTGTATTTTAGGTACAAAGTGTACTTCAAATAGTTAAGTTTAATAGCTTGAAATACTTAAGTTGTATTCTAGACTTTGCTCAAACTTAGCATTAAATAGTTTTTAAAAAAATATACAGAGGCTTTTTCTCAAGCTCTGAACACTTATTTAGAAAAGTTATTCAACTATCATAAAAAAAAATGAACACAAAAAAATGATTTTTTTAAAACTTTCTTCTTGTCTGTTGAACAAGTCGGTTCATTTCACAGATTTTCAACTAGAATATATTAGAATTCACCTGTAACTTTTTGTTGTCTTAGTAAAGCTTCCATTCGTGACTTTAAAGGTATACCTAGCAGCAGACAAACTAAAGTTTACCAGCTTCTTTTGCCAACTTCCTCAAAGACTTGGTTTGGCAGCCATGCACTTATACCCCAGCTACCATACCTAGATTCCTTTCTGGTGTTTCTATTTCTTTCCATTCAGCAATAATGTACATATTCTACAAAGTGCACTGCACTATCAAATAAGGTTTCCAGCCAGTGATATAAGATCTAATGATTGTATACAAAAAATAAGATGTCCATCTTTCACCAGATTATGGTGAAGATTCAACTCCTTATGTTCCTAAATGGAAAGTCTGGACAGAAGAAAACAGAAAAAAAAATGGTCAGTGGGTTGGCACTGTTAATCTCTTGCCAGTTCTATGAAAAGGAGTTCGGAAGGGGTGTTAACATTCTTACATGTTATTAGCTTTTTTTTTTTACTTTGATACACATACAAACACACTCATACTTCTATACTCAATTTTAGCTGTAATTCTGAAACCAGTGTAAACCAGCCACAGCTGCATTAGAGACTAATAAAAAAAAAAAGGTATCTAGTTCTTTAATGTAGTTTTCCATGGTTAGGGCTAGTAAAGTTTTATAACCCATGAAAGGTTGTTAAGTTTTATAACCCACTCATAAACATAACCCATCCAATAAAATTCTCATTGCAGGAGCATTGAAATGTGGGTGTTTAGGATAGGACTATTTCTTATCTTTTGGTATTGTCTGATCTGGGAATAATACTTGCTAAGGCTAGATATCTAGTTTATTTGGTTGGTAGTCAACATACAGGTCTTGTCAACTTTGACAGATTTATGTTGGTAACATAAATGTATGTGTATACTTACAATATTTGGTAGCCGAGTGGTAAAACGCTTGGCTTTCAAACCAAGGGGCCTTGGGTTCAAATCCTGGTGAAGACAGTGATTTTTTTTTTCTGGGATGTTTAGGGAACCTCTCAGTCCACTCAAGTCTAATGGGGGTACCTGACATTGGGAAAAAGTAAAGGCAGTTGGTCATTGTGCTGGCCACATGACACCCTTGATAACCGTGTGCCACAGAAACAGATGGATTTATCTGCCCCAAGGTATGAGAGGGGAACTTTTCAAATTTTACTCTATACAAAGTCCTAATATCACATTAACTGCTTTGAGTATCTTTATTGTCTACCCTTAAAATATCTATATAAGCAGTTTAATTTAGACTAGTATTGTTTTTTTTTTTTTTCTATAAGATTATTAAAATATTGAACAAAAGCAACATCCACAAACAAGCAACACTAATCAATTAAAGTTTAATCATGGTGTCTGGGTGAACACTGAGGGAAATAATAGAACTGGCAGTTGATTAATAAGTGCGGTTATTAAAAACTATGCCACTGTCGTGACAGTGTCAAATTAGGTACGAAAGAAAGATGAATAGCTCTACATTTCAAAACTTGACCATAAAAGTCAAGAAATAAACTTAGTTTCCCTCTCACCCTTGTCCCTACATCTTAAAACTTCACCTGGATAGTTAGTTCATTTGCTTTAAACTGTATCTACTGCATTAGGCATCAGTGTTAACACTGACATTGCACAGTAAAAGCCGATAAAGAATGAAGCTGCCAGAAGATTTGAATGCTACAGTTAAGTAGAGCCTGAGATCCTTATTTTCTGTCTATGAATACAAGGATTCTTAGAGGAAAATATTGCAGGTCAAAACCTAAACAGACAGAACATGGTACTGAGAAAAACAAAGGGGTTGCAAATGATAGTCTGTGGGGGAAAAAAAGCCCAGCACAGAAGAATAAATAAAATATAATCTAACTAAAGAACATTTCTGTTTGTACTTGATTTTGTAATGGTATTAGGCATGTATTGAGATGTTGGGGAGAAAAGAAGTCTGTCTACATAAACATGCTGCATCTGCATATCCTTATAAAAAATTCTTATAAAGTATCTGATAACCCCTGTGTCGTGTGATCTAAACCTAATCCTAATTGTTTAAATAAACATGCAGTCTATCTTTTGTCTGTATACAAAAAGGCATCAAGCCATACAACATGCAAATTAAAATTCATGATTTTAAATTCATACGCATCCATGCAATATTGAATTTGGTTATTGTATTCCACTGCATTATGGAGCAAGCTTAAAAAAATTGTGGATATGTTTTTCTTATGATCTTCTTATAAATAACCAATCCTCCTGCAAACTTGTTTTTTCTTAAGAGATAATCTGGCATTGTGGTACGTTTACTGAAAGGAAATGTAACATATTCTACATAAATTTTTTGTTTCAAGGTTCTGAAGAGTTCGACCCACGAAGAAGAAATTTTACAGAAGAAGAGTTGAAGCCTCAGCCTATTATAAAAAAATCAAAAAAGGTATTAGTATGAATTGTTTTTTTACTTGACATTTTCGTGTGACCTATTAGAGCCTTGTAAATTAGTAAGCTGGGGGGTTAATGATCATCAAACATGAGTTAAGTGTATGAAATTTGCAATCCTGTGTCAATGTGTATGCAGTTCCCTTGTAGTAAGCTACAAACCCAGCTAGCTGTTCTTGTTGCTTTATCATTCTTGCCTGTGCATGACATGTCCTAAATTGTGCCTATGTGCCAAAAACCCAAAATATCAAATTTATCATTCTTGCCAGAGATCTTTGGCTAACACAGAATCTGCTGTATTACAACAGCAACCATGCTCCACCTTTATGATAAATTAACCTTTTGATTGTATCTTATAAAAGAGATTGTTAGATTCATGGGTTGTCTTATATTACATAATACACAGACGCTTTTTCAAAAAAGTGCTAAGGACTGAGTTTATCAGGATATCTTAGATATCTTGTGGGCTTAGTGGTTAAGTGCTTGGCATAGGAATCAAGGAGATCTCATATTTGAATCTCTGTAAAGACTGGGATTTTGAATTAAGGGATTTTTAGGGTGACCCTGAGTCCACCCAACTCTAATGGGTACCTGACATTAGTTGGGAAAAGGCAGTTGGTTGTTCTGCTGGCCACAGAAATAGATGACCTTTACATCATCTGCTCCATAGATTGCAGATTACTCTTTTGCTCTCCAGTTCTACTTTCATTATCAATCTGTTTGGTCATGTAACGATACTTGACTTCAAGATTACTTAGCATAACTTTTCAATGCTTACATCTGTACATATATCCTAGTTCATTTAAATCCAGATAAAATTTATGGTTATTTAGTAGTTTTGAAGTTATATTATATATTTTATCAACATAGGTGTTTGTACCCGAGGATCTGAAGGATGACAGATACTGGGCCCGCCGTAATAAAAATAACTATGCAGCTAAAAGGTCAAGGGATGCTAGGAGGGTCAAGGAGAATCAGATTGCTCTTAGGGCTGCATTCTTGGAGAAGGAGAATTCCTGCCTCAGGGAAGAGATGAACAAGTTAAGGAAAGAGAATGCTAAGTTGAAAGTCAGACTTTCCAAATATGAAGGAACCTCCTCAGATGAGGCAGTGACTCAATAGCTTTCCTCTTGTGTCCAGTTTTTAAGATTGATTTATAGAAGTTTGAATACATAAACATTGAAAATGTTTCAGGTTACAAATGTATATAATATATATATAGTACAATGAACTATTGTCTATTTTGTAAGTCTTGTTCTTGTAATGATAGGTTACTATCTCATTTATATTGTTAAGAAATAAGTGTTAAATTAAGCCATTATTATGGAATTCTTTAGCATTTTTGAAAAATGAGAGAAAAATTCAGGACTATTCTTTTTCAAAGAAAAGTGAAAAAATAGGATAAAAATTATTCTAGTTAATAAAATATTTAGAATAGAAAAAACAAACAACAGAAACAAAACAAAAACAATAATTATAAACATTTTTCAAACAAAAGCCTTATTCGCATCTTACTGGACCACATCCCACACTGCCTGTTGTATAAATGTATAGTTAAATGTATATTATATCATGTAAAGTAAGCGTGCCTTTGTTGTTGGTTTAAAACAAAATTCTTACTTCTAGAATATTGAAATTTCTAAAACATTGATGAGATGGTTAATTTGGTACCTGTTTTAACATTGTTGCTTTGTTAATGAGCCTCAGTTAAGTGTTAGCAGATGGCTTTTAAAGAAACATTTCAAAAATACTATTAAAATCATCCTGATACCGGGTGCCATAAAATTTAGAAGTGAGAAAGTATTTCACAGTCTGAGCAAATGAAATTTGCAGAAAAACTAGTCTAGTCCTATTTTATACTATAAATAGCTAAAAGGTGTATAATATCCTGTAATATTTATATTACCAAGGATTTATGCGTTGTAAATGTAGCACCATGTATGATGTAACTTTGTTTTTTTTACACTTTCTACTAGGGCTTTGGAGTAAGCACTTCCATTTACTGAGTTCTATTACCAATTACTAATTTAAGTTCACCTTTCAGAACTTGTGACCTATAGTGCAGATGATGTAAAGGTCATCTGTTTCTGTGAAACATGGTTAGCAAAGATGTCATGTGGTTGACACCTTTACTTTAACCCAGTTATTGTCAGGTACCCATTAGAGTTGGGTGGACTCGGGGTACCCTGAAATTCACAATCCCAGTCTTCACAGGTATTTAAATCAAAGACCCTGTGGTTTGGGAGCCAAGGGCTTTATCCCTCAGCCACAATGTCCCCATAAGTGGTTACCTCCAAAGATGTACCAGATCTAATTCTGCTAACAAATAGTTTTCATCCCATAGACATCCCCAGCCCAGAATCCACAGTGTGGCATGGAAAATTTTTTGGGGTCTGAACTGGATTAATTACTGCTCCCAATGTGGCTGTCAAGAAACTAGGCTATAGTGTCTTGTAACACTCCTTTAGATAGAAAATGGTACCAATTGTGACTTGCATTTATCACAGTGGCCTTGTAGTTGCAAATTAGTTACATTATTTAAAACAAGGGAAACAATTATGTTTTAAGGCTTCAAATAAAAGATTGTAGTAATATTGTGTTATTGTCAATGTGGCAGCTTGTAAATAGTGTGAGGACACAGTCAAAGATAATCTCATGAAGACAAATGTTTTGTAACAATGTAGTTCAATAAATCATTAGAATTTATTTTTCAGGACAATTTGTTTTTTAAGCCGTGAGAAATGCTTATTTATCATTAATTATTTTGAATTTGACATGTGTTTTTGAGGATGTAGCTGGTCTATCTTCAAATTTAAAGCTGAACCTAAAGAAACATAATACATTTCTTATTTTTTTGCTACTGTCTTTAAGTGTTATGCCAAAGCTGTCGATGATTCTCATAATTGTATACTACTTTGTTAAGAATATATAATCTGTGATACCTCCAGCTTTGCTTGTATCAAATAGAGACATGCTTCAGACTTAGCTGGTGCTTAGAAATAGGATTATAATAAGGTTAAATATTAGTTACTGTTCAGAGTGAACATTAGACTGGTATAGATGGACCACTGCCTTTGACAAATAACTCTTTTAACACATCCTGGACATTTTTCGCATGTGTGTCAGATCTGATGGTTACATATACCACTAGTTATTGAGAGAATTATAAATACACATTCAAAAATGGTTACTGACCAAACCTAATTTAACATTTCTTTTTGAGGATACTTAACTTGTTATTTAAACCATCTGTGTTTTTTTTTCTTTAAGCTCGAATCTTTTGTTTCTTTAACTGTAAATGCTCTGTGAATTTAAGTTTTAACAATGTTAAGTAAAATGTGTGGTCCATCCACAGTGTTTAATATTTCAAATGTTATAATGTCATTCAAAGTGACTTTCTTTCTGCAACTTAATGGAAAGATATTTTGCCATTGACACATCTTTTAATTGTGCATTATATTGTTGTTGTTTTTTTGTAAATATGTAATTATTGGTTACTACTAACTATTGTATAACAATGAATTAGTTGTCATACTAAACGAATGAAAACTAGATCACTTAAATCATAAAGTACGTCACTTTTAGCAGTTGTTGTTTTAATATACATGAATGTCTCATGTTCTAATGCATTCCTATTTTGTTGGTTTTTTTTTGCATGAGATAAGTTTTGATCAATACATTGTATTCATAGAGGGTGTTGCTTGAAGGTTGATGAAATTTTGACCTTTTTTTGAATGGTTATTGCTTGAAGAAGAAAAAGTTAAAAACATGTCTTTTATTTGTTTGTGCTAGATATAAAAAAAAGGTAGCAGTGTTTACTGGTTCGACCAAAACCTGTAACAATGAGAACACGTATCTGTTAGTCTGAAATTAAAAATAAAGAAATGGTACTTTTTTTTTCTGTAAAAATGAATGTTCTTAAAATGAGTTTTATTGAAAGAATATGACCACAAAAATGGAAGAAGCTATTTACATCTGTATGGCGACCTTTATGCACTACGCAAGACAGCAGGGTTTCTGTCCAAGGCTTTTGCAAGAGAGGATTTGAGCCTATCAAGCCCTCACTCTAATGGAGTTTGATGATGATGATGATGATTTACATCTGTATGTTCATAAGAATCACAAAAGGATCATCTGTGTTAAAGGCCACCTCTGCCTGCAGTTATGTGACCATAACTTTGTGATAAAATCATTAGTAGTTGTGTGTTTAACTCTTGTGTTCAGTCAGTCATGTGATACTCCATTTGTTGACGTGCTTTAGAGAAACCTCAAGAATAAATTTGGTGTTCACTTAATAAAGTGTGACTTGTGTTGGCTCCTCTTTTGAGATAACCCTTAAGTTAACATTGAATTATTCTAGAAGCACTTTCAGGATAACTTAAGTTCCTACTGACAATATTTAGGCTTCCAAAAGAGATGGATGGAGAAGTCTTAATAATAATTAATATATTTTTTTAATAAGTGCACACCATCTTAACTTAATTGGTCCCCCAGAAGATGGCTTCATAAATATCAGACATGGCAAAATATACTGGTCACAAATGGCACTCTGTAGTCACTTGAATGGTTGCTTTCTAAATCAAACAGATGCCATTTATTTTATTTATTGTGAAGTGCAAATCCATTTTACTATTATTTACATAGCAATGAGCTTTGTGATTTTTTTTTCTCACATGTCTAATCTGAAATTATTTCTCTAAGCCAGGGGTGGGCAAATTATGGCCCGTGGGCCACATGCAGCCTGTGAACACCTACAGAAATCAGGTGTGCCATTAGATAAAATATATGAGAAATACTAATATATTCAAATTAAATAATTTTAATTATCTTCTTATCACTTATGAAGAGGCGAAAGAAACATTGTCTCTACTTGTCCTTCTAAAAAGTTAAAAGCAATTGAAGATTATTCTTATTGGCAATATTTCAAAACTCATTCAAAGACAAACTCAAAGCCAGTATTTATTCAATGCTTTGAGCAACTGTGTTGAAAGTGTTGGGCTGGCTTGGAACATAGATGGCAAGTGTAACAACTGATGGGGCCCGTGCTTTGACTGAGTTAATCAGGTTTTTTAATAAATTTAAGAACAGTTTCTCAATGGGAAAACTCTACAAGGGAAAGTTTGCGCAAAGCTGAATTGAATATCAAACAAATTATTGATCCAATTATCTCAGCCATCATACTTTTCAGAGCTAGGGGTCTTAACCACAGACAGTTCCTATAAGTACTTAAAGTTTATTAAAAAAACCTGTTTTCCTCAGTTGTGTTGTCTTTATATGGGAAAAGAGTTCTTGACCTTGTAATCACAACAAATTTCCACAAGAACGTAAAGCAGTCTTAGACTTAGGATGTGAAAACATACAATTCTGATGTTAGGTACCACAGTAGTGTCTGCTGGGTTAGCATGGGCAAGGTATTGAGAATATGGGATCTCAAGGAAGAAATTGTTATGTCCTCGACTGTGACTTCGTTAGTAATATTTCTAATAAGAAGTGGAAGACAGACTTCATGTTTTTCATTGTAGGTATTGCAATTTGTTGCTTGTGCATGAAACGTATGAGCATCTTTTCAAACAAAACTTTCCCCTTTTCTGCAGGAAAGCAAGTAAAAACAGGTTTTATCATTTTCCTTAGTTGAACGGTGAAACTATGTCTTGTAAAATGGTTGAAAAGTATAAAACTTCAGGAAATTTTCAATATTCCCACTTCACCAACTAAAGCAGCAACTAATTCAGCTCCAGAGAAAATACTTCCAAACAAATTATGACCTCAAAATGAAGTTCCAGTCAGTTCTTCCATGGGAGTTTTATGGGTACCAGAAGCTGTATTTCCATACTTAAATAAAACATAATGCTAAACTTTTTACATTATTTGGGTCCGCATAAATCTGTGAACAAGTATTTTTCTTTTGCTTAAAAAAAAACAAGTTTAAAAACAGGTCCATACTGACTGGCTGTAAATTGACAGCAATCACTAGAACTTATTGTTCCTCCACAGTTTCGGAACATTATGCACGAGTGTAAACAGTTAAATACTTCCCATTAAATACAACAATACAGCTAATTGTTGCGATGAATTATTGTAATGTGAGACTATAACAAAGTATAAAAAATATTCTTAAAGTTAGTTTTAGAAATTGTTAAGACTTGTAATTCTTCTATTGGTACTGTAATAAAGATGTAAATGTTTAATACATGTAAATTAAAAGACAATTAGCTAGTGTATTCTGCTATGTAAATACATTATATATATATGCGGGCCCCCATTCCTAAAAAAATTTTTATGCGGCCCTCGATTAAACAAGATTGCCCACCCTTGCTCTAAGCAACTAGCTATGGAATTTCTCCAGCCAATGAGGGGTTACTTAGCAACAATCAGCTGCTTGATATGAACATTTGACATTAATTGGGAAGCTTTAACAATTTTAAAATCTAAATTTAAATACAAAACTTCATTGAATTAGTAGTGAAATTTATTGACAAGGGAAATAAATTGAAAGTGCTAAAAACATGGCATATAATTAGCCTTTTTTTTTTTCAAATTGCACATTTCAATGGAAGAGCTTTATTCATTATATCTAGATGTTATACATAAAATAAACAAAATTCAACCTATAACTAGATACTTAAACTACTTCATGGTAACAAATAACAGACTTCAATTGCAAATCTAAGTTGAATAACTTAAAATACAATAACTTTACTAAAACTTATGCATCCCTGATGAAAGTCAAATGATCAGTGGGAAATAAACATAAACATCATTGTCTGTCTTGTTTCCTGGCACAAGAGTTGGCAACAAGAAAAAGTATTGCACCATGTTCAAAGTTGGGTCTCCTACTTTACACAGGCACTTTCCTATTTAATGGTCAGATGTTTTTAAGGTTCTAGGCTTTGTGTATGAAAACTAGTCTACCGACTGATGGCAAGACACAAAATGTTTTCACTGTTGGGAAATTAATAGAAAGTGCAAGTTTTTAACAAATCCCTAAGACAGTAGTGTAAAAAAAAAAATTTGTATATCTAGACAATGGTTGGATTATATGTGGAACAAGTATATATTTGCTTAGTCAAAATTTAAACAACAAAATACATTTTGCAAAACCAAACCAAAAAAAAAGAGACTGGATGAAGGTTCTGGAAGGATGTGCACTGAAGTATTTACATTGTCATTCATAAATCATCCTGAACGAAGAAGTCAATTATAAAAAGAAATAAGCTTTACTTTGTTCTTGATAAGCTCTTCTATAAAACATCCACAGCCAGGGATGTTAATATGCCATTTGTCTGCAATTTTTATAAACATAGAAAACAGTACCCACTAGGCTTGCTATTGTTTGCTTTACAAGTTTCAGATGTTCTTTCAGACTTTGAAGATAATTACATCCTATCCCAAACCACCCACAGGACAACAGGATGGCAGTGGGCAGGGTTTGAACCTTGCATCACTGCAACCAAATAATGCGCCAGAGCACAGACCAAACAACCAGGTAGCCATCAAGTACGGCTTCTCTCTCTATATATAGATGTCAATTATAAGATAAAATTATTTGTAAATAACATAAAGATTTAAAATTGTTATCATTCCTGTCATCAACAAATTTACATGATTTTGTTAAAAACTATCAAGCCTTTGAAAAGACTGACAAATTTGATACTCTTTGGTTTTGTTCTGTCATAAATAATAAAAAAAAAGTTCACATTGCACAGTTGTTTCTGTAGACATTTTAAGTTAAAACAAACAAGTATATATTGAGCATCAACACTAAACACAGAACACATATAAATGTGTACATATTTTCAGAAATCACACATGCATATTATTACTTTAGCACTAAACTAGGGGATGGTTAGTTTCATGGACAGATAAACTTTCTCTTAACCTGAAACTTCTGTACTTTATTTTTAATCCCTCTGATGCTGAAGGTCTAAATGTTCTTACCCAAGTTAAATTTATGGCCTTCACACACAGAGATATCCCCCCTTCCTTTAAAAAAAATACAAATGAATCATTTGTGGTTAAAAGAACTTGACTATCTGATCAGGTGAGTTTTGAAGAGATTAACAGTATTTGTATGAAAGATCTAACTAGAATTTCAATATTAGGAACAGATAAAGAAAATTAAGCAAACATGCAAAATCAATAATTAATGTTATTGAAAAGCTATTTCTGTTAAGTTTAACAGTTTACCTATGTTGATAGAAAGATCTATTTAAACTTTCAAATTCAGCTATTAAGAAAGAATTGTAGCTTCTTTTAGTAAACTGAATCCTCTCATATTCAAGCCCTTACAATGGAACATCATCCATTCTTTTGCTGAAATAAGATTTTAATAACCACAACAAAATCTTCACTATAAGAAGTGTACAGTATTTTTTTTAAATAATAAGAATGAGAGCCAATACACGAAAAATGATTTAACAAAAGCTTAGGAATACTGAAAATAAATCAAAATGCCACTTTTTCACTCAAAACACCAGCCCTAACTGGGTAAATATAGTGCCCAAAGACCTATATTAGAGAGAAGAATTTGATATCAGCGCTGCTGATTATACTAAACGTCACACCTAGTCAAGTTTCCTTTTCCTGCCTTTTAGGTGTTCTGGCAACAAAATCTTTTCTTGAAAGGAACAGATTTTGTTCCTTTTCAGTCAGGATAAAAATACATAATGATAAACACTGGCATGTTAAATAGTTGTCAGTCTGAATTAAATCCACACTGGGATATATAACAAGATACTTCAAGTCTTCTCTGGGATGTTCCCAATAAGTATTCAAAGTAACAAATATTAGAGTTAAGTTGGACTACACCAGGGGTTCTCAACCTGTGGGTAACGATCCCTTCAGGGGTAGATTAACGATTTTCCAGGGGTCGCCTAAGACCTTCAAAAATATGGATTGTTATTGTCCATTCTTCTATTGCTGTGTGTGTGTGTGGGGGGGGCGCAGCAGAGTGGAGGATTGTACAAAGGGGTCGCCGAGCATAAAAGGTCGAGAACCGCTGGACTACACCATGTTGGCAGGCACCTACCATTTCTACTAAATATCACAGGCAGCACACAAAAATCAAAATTTATGCAATCAATTTGGGTAGCATGTCACTTCCTATTATTTTAGCATGTTCAGTGTTCTAAATTCACATTGTAATTGTGAAACATGAAAGGGGGAGGGCGGGGGGGGGGGGGGGGGGGGAGGTATTGCCTTTGAAAGATTTGAATGCTGCCTGGGGGGCTAAAAATACTGAAACCCAAAAAATCCATGACATCAAGTTTTGAACTGGCAGACTCCCAGATTGGCAGCACATCATCTTCGCCAACCAGATAGGTGGAACTAGTTTTTGTACTTTTCTTCTTTGATTTTTCTTTATGCTTCAATAGCCTCCCTCTGCCATACATTGTGCTTCTCTGATGAGCCATCATCAGCTCCAGCAACTAACTACAAACTAAGAGTTAAGATGAATGTCAAGTTAAATAAATAAAACATGACCATACAGTCACTCACTGAATTCAACTTTCCACCACAGATTTTCTTAGCTTTTCAAATTAACATCACATTGTTCTGTTTTAACCTCCATGAACTGGTTTTTAATATGACCAAGTCTTATAAAATCATTCACTAAAAAATAGTATACAAAATAAATTATGAACATTTATGTTCTTAAGTTTTTTCAAAAATATTTTTATCAATTCTTATCAGCTTATTTAAACGTCTAGTGTCTTCCAGCAAGGTGATGAACATCTATTGAGATCTAAGTTCCAAGCATAAAACAATCAAAATGTTCCCCGGAAGTTCAATAGATCACATAAACCAAAGCTTGCAATACTTTGATATATCAATGTTTGGATATAACCCATTCAGAAAAACAATAACAGGCAATATTGCTATAACAATACAATCAGATAATTGTTCTGGCTTTCCACACGTTAAAAATAACCTTCAGTCACCAGTCCTTCTGGGCACCTCATGAAATCATTTGTATCAGGACTATTGTCTCACAGCTGTTAATTTTGTTCTAACAAACACTTCATTGTAAAGTAACATACACAGGGTTATTATACATTATATCACAAACTTTGTCATATTATGACCACGTAATAAGGTGGGTAATAAATATAATAAAAACTGTGAATAGTGCAGCCTCCTTAAGTCCAGTTCACGTCTGCACATTTCCATATGTCCCGCTGGGTGCTCTGTACAGTTTGGGAATGTATAACATTTGTAGACTAATGAAAGCATATTTCTTCACTCCTGTATTTTTTAATGTGTTCTCTCTTCGGCAGCCAACACTGTATAAATGGATTAATTTTATAATAATAATTTAAATGCATTAAAACTTAATTTTTTTTTTCTTTTCTTTGTTACAAAATACAAATTATATTATACAATACAGTGTTAATTGTAACAACCAGTGGCATGAAAAATATGGCTATTTTTCAAAATGGCTTAAGTTGGAATCCCAACACTAGCTAAGTTGACGTTGCTGACCACTTAAATTTAGCACAGAAACTTTCCAGACACACTCCTTCCAAAAGAGATTGGACCATAACACACTGAGCATGCGAGAGCGTGAAAGATATGTATACAAAAGCAATAAAATTATATAATTGCCAATTTAAAATTGAAAACAAAGTCAACTTATTTTTTTTTTGTTTTTATAAAACCATTTTTAAAAAATAAAGGCACATTCAATGACTTACATTTAAAAAATAAAATAAAAATATAAATGTAACAAAAAATAATTGATCGTGTTTTGGAGTTGTTTCTTGAAGTAAAATTCTTCCTATATATATTAAATTAGGTTTAGCCTTTGGAAGTTGGTCACCTCTACTGACCTTAAAACACCTTTTGAAAAACATTAGCCATACAAAAAGTAACTCTTCCTTTTATATTCCCTGAAATATCTAACCTTTATTCCATTTTTTTTCTTCTAATTAATTTTTTACAAACTGAAGATGGATATTGTGTGATATTTTTTTTTACCTTCGTAAACAGTCCAAAGATTGTATAAAGACATGGGATGCCAGGTTGTGGTGGCGCTGAAGAATATGAACCATCTCCAATGTGACTGCCATGGATGTTCTGTCCTTTCCACTTTTACAGAATGTTATTCTCAGGCCATTCATGGCTCGTATCACCTGTGGAAATAATGTTCAAACTATTGAGTTAGTTATTAAAATTGAGTTGGATATTAGTCAAGGCTCGTATCACCTGCGGAAACATTGTTCAAACTATTGAGTCTTGAGTGAGCCAATTATTAATATTGAGGGAGTAGGATATTAGTCATGGCTCTTGTCACCTGCGGAAACAATGTTTGAACTATTGAGTCTTGAGTGAGCCCCTTATTAATATTTAGGGAGTTAGTCTAGATGGGATTTAAAATCAGTGAACATTGATACTGACCATTGGGAAGACATAGCCTTAGACCGCACTAGTTGGAGAGAGCTGTGACCAAGAAAGCTATAGACAGTGAGAAAACATGGGCCTCAGCTTTTGAAGAAAAGCGTGCCACACAGAAAATGGCCGGCTCCACTACCCCCAAAGCAAAAGCCACCTTGACCTGCAATATATGTGGACGGGAGTGTCTCTCCAAAATAGGGCTCCACAGTCATTTGAAAAAGTGGTGTTCAAGATGAACCATAGTCGTTATACGACTGAAGGAGGCTATATATATATATATATATATATATATATATATATATATATATATACATATATATATATATATATATACATATATATATATATATATACATATATATATATATATATAGATATATACAAATATATATACATATATATATAGTCTAAACAGAGAGAAAGCTTTGAAATACCCACTCGCACACATGTATAGTTGAATCGACACACTCACACACATATATGGTTGAAATGACTAGCTCACACTCACATATAAAGTTATATTGACACATTCACACACATATATGGTTGAATAGACACACTCACAAACATATGGTTGAAATGACACATTCACACACATACATAGTTCAATTGATACACTCATACACACACATATATGATTGGACACACAAAAACAAGACCTACTTCAGCAGCTGTGTGGAGGACTTCTACATTTTTACTTTTCTTGCTCATGACATTGCTCTGCAGCATTTTGATCATGTGACTAAGGGAACCAACTCCATGGCTTTTATCCACTGAAAAAAAAAAATGTTTACCACAATAATAAATATGAAGCAGAAGTTACAATGAGCCAAAACAAAATGATAGAAACAAACTTTCCAGAAACATTTTATGTACATTGACACCAATTTGTTTCATGTAAATTCACACCAATTTGTTTCAAATAAATTCACACCAATTTGTTTCATGTAAATTCACACCAATTTAATGTAAGATTATGATGTTGAAGACTGGGATTTTTAATTTTGAAATCTCTGGGCACCTATGAGTCCACCCATTTCTATGGATACCTGACATTAGTTGGGGAAATGTAAAGGCGGTTGGTCGTTGTGCTGGCCACAGAAATAAACAGTAGGCCAGAGACAGATGACCTTTACATCATCTGTCCTATAGATCACAAGTCTGAAAGGGGAACTATACTTTTTATATGATGGCAGATATTTGCAATGGCTAAACGTAGATTGACTAGAAGTTTACAAGGTTAAAATTATATTTAAATGCATTTCTTTTTTCAGGTAATAATCAAATACTAGAAAAGTGATACAATGGCACATCTCCAATTTGGAAATACAGCAAAATAGTTATAAATATTTGGTGTAGTTAACATTGCTACAAATATCTGGTGTAGTTAACATTGCTACAAATATCCAGTATAGTTAACATTGCTACAAATATCTGGTGTAGTTAACATTGTTACAAATATCTGGTGTAGTTAACATTGCTACAAATATCCGGTATAGTTAACATTGTTACAAATATCTGGTGTAGTTAACATTGCTACAAATATCTGGTGTAGTTAACATTGCTACAAATATCTGGTGTAGTTAACATTGCTACAAATATCTGGTGTAGTTAACATTGATAAACCTACATGGATCCTCAAAGTGTTTTGAATAGTGCACGTAGTACTCATACAGTTTGGCAAAGGAGGTCATGTTTAATTTTTCTTGCAATGCTGTACTGCCAAATCTGAAATAAAACAATATTTTATTAAAAATTAATGAAATAAAATAAATAATTCGTAAAGTGTTTGAATATGCAAAATATATTAATAAAAATAAAGATAGTTGAAGTGACAGTGTAAATTCATAAAGTGTTGAATATGCAAAATATATTAATAAAAATAAAGATATTTGAAGTGGCAGTGTAAATTCATAGAGTGTTTGAATAATATGCAAAATATATTAATAAAAATAAAGATATTTGAAGTGATAGTGTAAATTCATAAAGTGTTTGAATATGTAAAATATAATAATATACCAATAAAAGATATTTGAAGTGACAGTGTAAATTCATAGAGTGTTTGAATAATATGTAAAATATAATAATATACCAATAAAATATATTTGAAGTGACAGTGTAAATTCATAGAGTGTTTGAATAATATGTAAAATATAATAATATACCAATAAAAGATATTTGAAGGGACAGTGTAAATTCATAAACCGTATAATATGTACAATATATTAATAAAAATAAAGATATTTGAAGTGATAGTGTGTGCTTTTTCATAGGTTTTCAATAAATGAATAAAAGTTTATTGAGACAAAATTAACCAACATTGACAGAAACACTGGTCTTGGGTACACTGATAATCACACTCGATTGCAGAAGAAGAAAAAATAGGCGGTAAAGAAAATAAATGATGTCAATTGACCTGAAAATGTTAAAGTGAAGACCTTGACCTGTTGATTTGTACCCAAGTATACAGGCCAGCAGGAGAGAAGTTAGACATAAGAGTTGATGTTTTTGAAAAGATCTTTTTAAGACTTTACAAAAATAAAAAAGACTGAGCCAGATAAGGGGGTCAAAGTTGGCTACTGTTAGCCTTTAGAGTTCAGCCTTCCGTCAATTAATTTGCTAGATTTTTTTTTTTTTTTTTTAAATCTTAACATAAATGGAACTCACTTTTCTGCTAGAGTGGCTTGCTCATTAATGCCTATATTAAAGGCAAGGGCAGAAACTGGAATCTCTTTTCCGGCCTGAAGTTCTTTGGGCAAAAGGGAGAAAACCTCTTGAATTACTGGCATGTCTATGATGATATTATGTCTAATAGAGAACATTAAAGAAATATATTAGCTAAAAACTAAAATAAATAAATAAATTATGGCTCTTATATAGTGCTACTTTCATGCTTAAAGCATGCTCAGAGCGCTATGGTCCAATCTCATTTATGGACCAGTGAGGGGAAGGGGGTATCTGGGAGTGGGTTTTCTGTGCTGCCTTTAGGCGCTCAGTAAACACAATTCCGCTCGAGTCAGGTGTCGAACCTAGAGCCCCCCTTCATAGGTAGCAAGCCAAGCCAAGTTCAAGCGCACTTAGCCTCTCTACCACGCTTCTCACTCAACTACTCAAGTAATAGACAAACAAATCAAAACTTAATGTGTGAAAAGTAAAATTGAACAAACCAGTGCAAGCATGAAAGAATATTAATATCTAGGCAGCTTGGAAAGCAACTCCCATAATTCCTTGGAAAGCAACTCCAATAATTCCTTGGAAAGCAACTCCAATAATTCCTTGGAAAGCAACTCCCATAATTCCTTGGAAAGCAACTCCCATAATTCCTTATATATCATAATTAAAGTCATTGAATAACAAATAGAATTACTTAAAAATAGATGAATCTTTCTTTATGTTAGTGGTGAACCTAATATAGATCTATCCATTGCTTGCTATGTAGTATTAATCTAATTGTTTATTTGGATGTGAGATTTAAAGAAAATCTTGGACAAAACAATAGCTAGTGTACCTGTAAATGTCTGGGTAGGGACCTTCTTTCACAAAGCTGTAGAGAAATCAAGAAACATTCAAATGTCTAAAATAGGAATCACAATTATATTACAAAGCTCAGAAAAAAAAAACTCTACTCTGGCTCATCTAGTGTTGGAACTGGGGATGTGAAATCATGAATTGAAATGAACTTGTCAAAACAATTCAGTTTTTTTCTCTCTCTTTTAATAGAGAATTTTAAAAGACATTAAGGGATAATAAATGCTTCCCTATCCTCTACTATAGGGACTTTGTTTATTTTGTCTAAGTCAGTGTTTCGCAAACTTTTTCCTTAATGAAACTCTTCACACATTCAGAGTATTTAGGGGTACACTTTGCTCATTTTTTACTAGTTAATTATTCCAGTAATTTGTGGAACACCTACTCTGGCCTCGCGACAACCCTAGGGTTCGGCGGACTACTGTTTGGGAAACACTGGTCTAAGGCACTCACATGGATGCCCTAAAGAGAAAGGAGTAAGTAAGAGAATGTTCAAGAAAACATGAGAAAAGGAAAGAGAACTGTTAAGAAATATATCAACAATAAATAGCAAAAATGGAAATTTGTTTTTACAACTTCAGATGTTTCTTCAGAAATTAAAAGTATTTTGTCTTAACCCATACACCCCTGCAGGATGTCAGGCCTGGAGAGGTCAGGCCTGTAGAATGTCAGGCCTAGAGGCCTTTTCCTATATAAACTCAATAGCTTTAAACTAAATATGAAGATCCTAGATCATTTTTACGGCAAAATCTGCTAACATACGGAATAACTTGTTGGCAAGGCAATGCTTCATCTAAACAGTTGCGCTGCATAGAAAACATTTTAAAAAGGGCATCAAAAATCGCATGCACAACATTACCATAATTTAAAGGAACTTGTTGAACAGAAATGTTTAAGAAAAATCGCAAAAATCTTGGAAGACAGCCACCCCCTCCATCAGAACTACGTCAAGTTGTCACGAAGTGGGCGACTGCTGTCAATCAAGACAAGAACAGAGCGGTACAAAAACTCGTTCATACCTTACTCAGTCAGACTTTATCAACACCATCCTTTGATCAAGAAACATGAAAAGGACCAAGATGCCTGTGTGTAGTCGCTGAATGAACTCTTTATGTTGTGTCTGTTTTATTTATGTGAATGTTTCTTGTAATCACAACAAATTTCTATAAGGATCAATAAAGCAATCTTAGTCTAAGTCTGTCTGGCCTGGAGGATGTCTGGCCTGGAGGATGTCAGGCAGGGCTTAAACTCTTGACTATTGAGACAACAGTCCAAAGCACATACCACATGACCAGGCAGCAACATGTATGTGCAGGTAGGCTTAAAAAAAAAAAACATTTTGAAGAAAATGATAAAGAAAATGTTATTCAAACTTACCATCCTAAAGAAGCTCTCGGGGTGTAATCCTCATCTTTCAGGGGCACTAAACGAAATGAGACAAAGTTCAAATCATCCACTGCCACCATCATGTCCTCCAGCATGCAGAGCTCACTCCCATAGCAGCTGAGAAGCCCCTCCAGCTCACAGAGAATGCCAACAGTGGACAGCTGCTTTAAGAACTGGGGGTCCTTCATCTTGCTGGTCAATGTCATGGCAGCAAAGGTGCTGACTAGAGTGGTAATCTGGACCAGAGAGAAACAAAACTGAAATCAAAAGTACTATGATGCTATGTGTTCATATCACACTGGCCCAATAAGATTAAAAAAACAACAACTATTAAACACTTAATCAGAGTGATGGCCATATAATACCATAGACAACAGTTGATAAAAAAGGTTAAAGCTACTTCAGTGGTCTATTATGGGAATGTTAGAACTGCTGTAATGGGAATGTTGTATTCATTATTATATAAAGTTTCTTGTTTTGGCAACGCTATATTTGTTGTTAATAATAACAATAGGACTTGTCTTCAAGTCTGAAGATTAAGAAGGAGTACAGTATTTTATGTGGCTAAGTGGTCTCAGCTGTGACCTAAATATCTGTTGTTATGGAGAAGTTAAATGGAACCATTTTATTTGTTGTTATGAGAATGTTATATTTCTTTGTACTATATACATTTATAAATTTGGGGGCGCAGTGGCTGAGTGGTTAAGTGCTTGGCTTCTGAACCTGGGCTCCTGGTTCAAATCTCGGTGAAGACTGGGATTTTGAATTTCAGGATTCTTAGGGCGCCCCAAGTCCACCCAACTCTAATGGGTAACTGACTTTAGTTGGGGAAAGAGAATGCGGTAGGTCATTGTGCTGGCCATAGAAACAGATGATCTTAACTTCATCTGCCCCATAGATCATCGCAAGGTCTGAAAGGGAAAACTTTTCATTTGCTTACTGTATGCAAAGAAATATCTATTCTTGAACTTCACTTGACTATGAAACTATACTCTGTGTATTTTTTTGTTTCACAATATAATTCTTACTTTTACGCTCCATTAAAAAGAATTATAATAAAGTAGTGTCTCTATTCTTTGAATTCTATTAATAAACAAGCAAAATACACAAAAATACTTTAAAGAAAAAACAAAGCTTATATTAAGAGTATTAATTAGTTTGTATCGATCATGTAATTAAATTTGTAATAGATGTAGACTAACAATAGTAAATCTGTGTGATTAGAAATATTTTTTTGTTACCAATTGTTTTTGTTTAGCGCAGTTTCATGCTTTTAGCTTTCTCAATACGTTATGATCCTATCACTTACCTGGACCAGTTGGAAAGGAGTAGGAAGTGAAAGAACGGGGTATCTGGGTGATCACTTTTTAATTGTATTTTGTTTTAAAAAGGGAATAATCTGAATTAAAACTAGTGGACTAAAGCCTTCTCAGGCTTCTCAAGTCAACCCAGTAACCACTCTACTAGCGAAGAGTATAGCTATCTATTGTTTCTATTTCATATTTGCGTTCACTAAGACAACACTCTAAATCAGCTTATACAACCACTTCAGCCAAGTACAAAATCTTTCCATGATTAGAGATATTTTATTTTATTAGGTTATAGCCTTAAAGAACAAAGTTGTTTTTTTTTACACTTTCTTTAATTGATAAATGTATTAATGGACACATTATCTAAAATCTATTTCAACTTTCATAGACCTTTTATGAAAAGGTTTCTATAAATTATTACTATTATCACTCAAATGTGTGTCCTGCCACCTACAAGAGAGCTCACCGTCTCTTTCTGAAGTCATCTACTGCCAGCTATTTCCCCTCTATGCCAGTGAAATCAGAATGGAGCCCTCTGCACAGAGGGCATAAATAAAATTTAAATATGCATTCAGCAAACAAAATGGCTTTGTCTGCATCGGATAGGGGAAAAATGTGCAGGTCACAACTGGGCTTGCATAGACATGTTAAACACTGCACACATCCTTAATCTTCAGAATTGCCATTATTATTATTATAAGAATGATAAATATTTTTATGATAAAGTTCTTAAAATAAAAAAAATTAGCTTACAGCGTGGGCATTAATAATATCTCTCCGGATTTTAGCTTCATGAGCCTGTTTCACCTGACCTTTATTCTCCTAAACAGTAGATGAAAAAAATTTAATATTGTTAAGAACTTAGTAGGTCCAGAGGATTTCTCCATTCAATAAAACAAGAGTGCTGTACTAAGTAAGGAGATTGACAACAAGAGTACTGTACTAAGTAAGGAGATTTACAACAAGAGTACTGTACTAAGTTGGGAAATTTACATCAAGAGTACTGTACTAAGTACAAGAGTACTGTACTAAATAGAGAGATTTACAACAAGAGTACTGTACTAAATAGAGAGATTTACAACAAGAGTACTGTACTAAGTAAGGAGATTTACAACAAGAATACTGTACTAAGTAGAGAGATTTACAACAAGAGTAGTGTACTAAGTAAGGAGATTGACAACAAGAATACTGTACTAAGTCTAAGCAAGGAGATTGACAAACTCACAGCCGGCTTACCATGATGCATAGGAATGTAAGAAACAAAGACAGCCGGGCCCACACAATGTCCAAAAGGCCTTGCACCTTGGTCAACGCTGGTTTTATTTCCTCCAGCAGTTTTTGGGTTTTCTCAGTATTGCTGAAGTTGTCTACCACAGACTGTAGACAGACAAATGCAGCTTTCAAGTTTACACAGGTCACTTCCTGAAGAGAGAGAACAGATTTAAACACAGGTCACTTCCTGAAGAGAGAGAACAGATTTAAACACAGGTCACTTCCTGAAGAGAGAGAACAGATTGAAATGTTGATCAAAGAAATGACAAACAAAAAAAATGGCCAAGTCATCATCTAAATGTGATTACAAATATTTTTATCAACTCACAATGTTACTAAGCATTAATATATAACTTTTTTTGTAAACTTGAATGTTTTAATGGCTTTCTGCCAAGCATGGCTATGTAAATCTATAATTCTTTTTAGTATGTGACAAAAAAATGTGTAAATTTACTTCCTCTCTTGAAGCAGTTTTCAGCAAGTGGGGGAAAGATATACAAAAACATGAAGTACAGTTTACTTTTTTACAAAGCTTATCTCAATGTACTCTGTCTGTCTGGTAAAAAGTTTGTATATGCTTTTTCTCCCACACTCAATCTAGGATCAACTTGAAATTTTGCACTATTTAACTATAGATAATACATTTTTTTGTTTCAATTAGTCGCATTCAGGAGACTTGAGCCCTAAGATTGACTTAAAGTGGTACAACATTCACCCAGATACCCCCCTCTTCCCCCCCCCCCCCCCTTTCCTTTGACCAACTGGTTGAGACAAGTGCAAGGATCACAGCACATTGTGAAAGCGAAAAGCATGACATTGCAATAAACAAAACAATTGGTAACAAGAAAAACTTTAAAAAATACTTTTTTAAAAGACAAAGTTTATATTAAGTGTAATTGTATCAATTATACTGGATCAGTCATGTAATGCTATATATGATTGACCTAGATCTGTGCGATAGAAATATTTTTACCAATTTTTTTTGTTTAGCTTTTAGCTTTCTGAATGCACTATGATCCTATCACTTGTCTAGAACAGTGGTGAAAGGGGGAGGGAAGAAGAGGCATCTTGGTGAATGTTTACATCATCCTATTTAAGTGCTTAAAAAAATGTTTAACTTAAACCACCGTATCTGTCAAGTACGATTTCTTTCTCTTGTTCAAGATGCCAAGCAAAATAATTAATTTCCAATAGTTATTAAACTATTAATTTTTTTAAATTGATTCTTGCGTTGTCAGATAAAAGAAATAATTGTGCAAAATTTCAGCTTAATCAGAGATTGGATGTGGGAGAAATAATGTGTCCAAACATTTTACAATACAAACAGACAGAGTTGATATAAGCTTTGTACAACTATTTCTAATCACATAGATTTATTAGTGTTAGTCTAGATCCATTACACATTTAATGACATGACAGATCCAAACTAATGAATACAAATACACTTAGTAGAAGCTTTAAGTTTTTCTTTTAAAAGTATTTTTCATGTTTTTTCTTGTTATAAGAAGATTTGCTTAAACTTTATATTTTCTACAGAGCTGATTCTCATAACTAGGAACTGACCCATGGCTCCATGGTTGGTGACTTGACACAGCTGCTGCCAGACCACTTCTGTTCACTGTTTCTAGTCTTCTCCACTGACAAGTTCTTTAAGGACGATGAGTCCGCCCCATCACTGACATTTGCATTTCGCTTGGCAGACAGGTAAGCGTTTGCTGCCGCAACCACCACTGCCTCCTCACAAAGGCTGTTAACTTTAGCTATCTGAAATGCATATAGCTACTAGATTAACTATTGACTGTCTTTAGATTTTATGACTCAGTAAAAAAAAACTTAGTCATGCTGTTTTTTAACATTCATCATCATCATCATCTTTTTTTGAGTTCCTCATGGAACATAGGGCCTCAGTAAAAACACCCCACTCTCCAGTCTCTTGCTAGATTTTTAATGGCTTCCCAGCTCTTTCCTGTCCTCTCGGCTTCATCTAGTATACTACGTCACCACATTCTTTTCTGTCTTCCTCTACGTCTTGTGCCCTGGGGGTTTCACTCTGTTGTTGGTATCTTTTCAAAGGGTGTGACCAGTCCATCTCCAACTTCCTCTCTAGGATCTGCCCCTCCATATTTTTAATGGTTAACATTAATACTACAAAAAAAAAGGCACAAACTGGAGAGAGTAGAAAAGCTTTCTTTGATGCCTGCCCCTCCTCCCTCATCTTCTGTGTCAGAAATAAAACATTCGAACATAAAGAATGTCATTTACTACTTGATGTTTTCATGTTTTCAATAAAACTGGATGCATTAAAACTTGCAACAAAGAAATCATGAATAGCATAAGATATGTACAGTCAGAACTATAGGCATGTATTCTGAAGGGGTAAAAACAAAAGATGGTCAGACATAAAACATGAGAAAACAATATTTAAAGACAAACCTTTTCTTTCATAATGGCCATCACTTCATGAACCAAAGAGGCTTGTTGATTGACCGCGGACTCGTACAGACAGACAGACAGTCTCTTCATTTCCTGTTTTAGTTCAGTCACCTCGTTGAGGTACTTGCAAGCCCGTTGTATCTTGGTAAACTGCTGGGAGGAGTTGTCTGGTGTAAAACTGGCTTTGATCTGGTGCAGCACACGTTTCAGGCCCCCATTCTTCATATCCCTGCAGTGGGTTGAGAAGGCCCCCACAGTCGTGATGTCATACATTTTCCCTGTAATGAAATGTTGAACAAACTATTTCAAGAAACCAACTATAATGGGCAGAAAAATAGCTCTAGGTTAACTTTGGATGATGGGTGTTAGGCTAGTAATTCTCCTAAGTGAATTTATATGGTCTTGTGACAAATTAACTGAGCTTTACTGTCTGTCAGTGTTGCAGAGTGGAGGGATGTAGGGTCAGAATGTTGTTGTTGATTTGGTTAATGTGTTAATTCTTCTATAATTATTTGTAATCTTCTCTCAAAACTATGGTCTGTTAGTGTTGCTATTTCATGTTTGAAGCTTTAGCTGTTGTCAAATTTCTATATTAGCACTTTTCTTAGAAATATCTGAATTCTATCAGGAATAATTAACACAGTTGGTTATTGCTATTAGCATTATTAGTGGTTTCCTATTAATTAAACCTCTGAAGATAATTCATAATTATTATTTTTCAATTCTCCTATTTCATTAAGGAAAAACACTTATTCTCCAATGGTGCTTCAAAATAAAGGTGCCGTCTACTTAAATATTTTATTTAGGCTGAAGTCTATATGTATTCATACTGTAGAAACAACATTAATTTATATATACGAAGTTCCATTGAGATATCTTGCTTTCTAATAATGTCCCTAAGCATTGAATAGCTTTAAGAATAAGCTAGCAAAAACTAAGTATCGTTACAACAAAATGTAGCTTCACCACAACTTATTATGCAACCATTAGAAAATTTTGCAGACTTATCTATTATTTTAGAGTTTAAAGGTGATGAAGATTGTGGTGCTGAGTAGTAAAGCGCTTGGCTTTCCAACTGAAGGGTTTAAGAGTTCCAATCCTGGAGGGATTTTGAAAAATTTAGATTTTTTAGGACTAAGTGAAGTAAAGGTGGTTGGTTGTTGTGCTATCCACATAAAATATAAAACCTTTGTTAACCAATGGCCATGAAACAGATGACCTTTTCATCATCTGCCCTCATATATTGCAAGGTCTGAAAGGGCTACCATTACCTTTTTTTTTTTAAAGTGTGATGAGGTGTATCTAAGACAATGAAGTACTATAAACAAAGATTAGATTTGACCTGGGGTAGAGAAGTCCGAGGACACCACCATTCTCTCCACATGGAGGTTGATAGGAATAAACTCCAGCTCCAGTTTCCCTTTGTCTGCACTTCTTTTGAAAGTGATGCCTACATTGTGTACAGTTTCAAAAGGAATTACATAAGAGAAAAGAAAAAAAGAAAAAATTAGCAGAAGTCAGTTTAGTTAGAAAAGAATAGTGTCATAAGTATTGAGTTCTGTATTACTTTGATATTGTAAAGGATAACTATATCATATAATGTTTACATTGCTCATTTATTGCCATTTGTTGAAGAAGTATAATTTATTCTATTTTATATCATAAATTAAAGTACTTGCAGGACTCTATCAATGTGTTATTGATTCATTTTTTTTTTAAATCTGAACATGCTGGATTCTAAATTATACTTTTTTAATGATAATTCGATTATACTTAGATCTACATTTATGACTCGCTGAAATACAGACAAATCGATATCAGTCCTGTTACACTTTTAACTCTTTCTATCCCAATTAATGATACCATAGTTGATTTGACCCCATTAATTTAAATTAATTTTTGATTTTATAAACTTTAACTTTTGTGTTTTATAAAAAGAACATGCGTTCTCCTATAATTCTATATCAAAAGTAACGTTTTCTGATTACAAAGATGTTATTGAAGTTTGATCATATCAGGGTAGAATGTACAAATGTGCATAAAGAACGATTCTGTCAGAATGTGGAAAATAATTACAGAGAAAAAGTGTTAATAGTTGTTTTTTTAGTTTCTTTCTAAGTAAAAAGACATTCATGTTTAGGAGTACTAAAGTATGGCTTGGATTTTTAAAGTTGCTGCCATTAAGAACACCTAGCAGAGTTCAAGGTTCTAAGTTTTATCTTGGTTTATTTTTGCTTTAAACTATATGCTACTCTTTTAGTCTTGAAATGTAAAGAGATAACCCATATTTTGAAAAATGTTGATAAAAAATTTGATAGGGAAAAGAAAATCATTAAACACTTTGGCAATGTTGGCGGGAGCAAAAGTAAAAAACCACCAACATGAAGAGTGCAAAGTTCAATGTGGGCGTGCAGTGAAAAGAGTGTAAAAGGTTACAGGACCCCAAGAGAGACTATGACCTAATGAAATGCTATGTGACATGCCATCATTACATAAACATATAGCAAAGAATGAATCAAAAGTGCAACCTATTCAATAAGTCATTAGTTGGGGAAAGTAAAGGCAGTTGATCATTGTACTGGCCAAATGGCAACTTCGATGACCAATGGCTATTGAAACAAATGAACTTTACATCATCTGCCCTATAGATCACAAGTTCTGAAAGGGATACTTGATGTTCACCTCAAGTTTCAATCCAATTCAAGACTGCAGTTTTATATATTGATATCCCCAAGTTCGCCTAGCTAACATGTCTTGGGCAAGCCTGGGATGGCTGGTTAGTCAAGTGGTCATAAGACACTCTAGTGAAAAAGCTCTGTTAGTCTTAAGGAAGTTTTTGTTTTTCATTCAAACTTCATTTCATGTTGTATGTTAAGTTCAGCAAATGCAACATTTAAAAAGAGTTATTAATGTACTTAAACACTACAACCACACCATGACAGTACAGTGAAAATCACCTGCAAACTCTCGAAGGTGCAACTCATGTTGGCTATAAGACACAATGAGGCTCATGCAATAATCAGCTGCTTCTTTCTTGGCAAAGTTTTCATCAAACGCAAACTGAGAAAGAAAAAATATGCCATGCAAAAACAAACACATAACTCATAACAGCTTTCCAATCCAAGACATTCAGAGAACCACCTCCTTCTTAGCCAATTTTGATCAGCAAATAAAAAAAAAAAGCATGAATAGCAATGAAAAAGTTTCAAAATAAAAGACTAAAAACAACTCAAGAAAAAAATGAACAAAGATGATGACAAAATCATGTCACACCCATTTCTATCAATGATTTCAAACACTTACAATTAAATTTGTGCTTTTAATCTTACGGAATAGCAACTTTATTAAATTACTTACTATTAACAAATGATTTTTAAAAATAATTCAAAATCTAAATTGTACTGAATTTAAGGATTGGACATTCTCAAGTTGTATACACTTCAGGATGCACTACTCTGTCAGCTTGTCAAAAATAAATCTTTTATTTACAATCCAAAAACATCCTTATTAAATATAGCAAGAATTAATCCCAACAATACCAAGTTGCATGAAATTGTAAACAATTTTTTCATAATTTTTTTTTTTCAACTATTAGAAATGATTTTTAAAAAAATCATTCATTTGCATGGGAGAGCATGGGTTCTATTTAGAAAGCAAGTCAAAGTAATAAAAAGGACAAACTGGCAATGATTTTATGTTATAATGCATGCAATTAGGAGAGAGGTTAAAAGGTTTTCCAAGAGGACTCCGTGCTTGCATGCTGAGACAGCTAAATGTAAAAACCTGAGTTGTCTGTGTACATGTCCATCATGTTCATGTAGGTGGTAGCCCTCTCAACCCCCAGACTTTTCCATATCAGTTGCTCTTCTTCCCATTCTGTCACTAGCTGTCAAACATGAAATAGTCAATTTTAAGAGGCCAACCTTTTCTAAGATTTTATCCATGTTTTATAACTCTTTTAACCTTTTTGAGATGACGCTGCCTATCTATTGTCCCAATCTGGTTCGGTGAAAAATATGAAAGGTTTTATAGACTGATAGCCCTAATAATACTCAGAGCAGTAATGTGGAGGGCTTTAGATCTAGGTCTACACTAGATCTAGTACTAGTAGTGTTGAAAATGCACATCAAATGTAACATGGTTTAGAGTTAGGGGTGAGAAGCTGGATAGAGATGACCCTTAAGAGTTTTTGGTTACTGTAAATATACCCCAAGGCAGTGATGCCCTAAATACGGCCCACGACATGGCTCCTTCCGGCCCTTCAGCTTGAAACAAAAATCTTTCCCTACGTTAGGGTAAATCGATTGGTACCGATAATAATCCAACATATTTGTTTTATAAAAAAAGACTCTTTTTAAAGAACATAACATTAAACAGCTTTATGAAATCAAAACATATACATAAATAATAAGGGGGAATTCTTGGTTTGTAACGCGATTGTTATTAAATTACCCTCTGCGCAGGATTGATACGAATATTTGTCAAAAAAGAAACAAGAAAAAGAGTTGGCTGTAAGACAAAGTTGCTCACATTGTAAGTAGAGACATGAAGTCATTTTTCGACTTTCCAAAAAAGTTGCTAGCAATTATGGAAGAAATGAGTCCTGAATAGAAGATTGCTGTAAAAGCGGTCAACCTTTCTTATGATAATTCCATGCGAGGGAAAGATATGGGTCCATTAAATATCTCCATTGAAAACTAAGAGACAAACCAGATTTCGAAATGTTCTGTTACACTGACGAGTCTACCGACATATCTGATACCACTCAAAATCTTGGTATTTATTTGGTAGTACAAACAGCAGTTTTGAAATCAGAGAAGTTAATAACTATGAGGAGCATGCATGGGACATTCACTGGTGAAGTCATGTCTAAGAAGTTTCGACCAACATAGGGGATCTTTCTCTTTCTTGGGAGAAATTAGTGGGAGTGACTACTAATAGTGCCACAAGTATGTTTGACAGCAAGAGTTATTCGAAAAGTTGTTGTTAGGGGATGATTGTTTTTTAAATTATCGCACCCCAACCCATCAACATATAAATCGGGAGCAGGCACGCAACGAGACAAGCAATGAAAGAAAGATACAAAGTTGAAAATGAAGAATATTTATTTACATAAATATTTACATAGAAGAATAAAAGGGGGAGGGTTTGCATCTATCTCTAATCAATAATATATTTAATCATCACTCTTGCACTTAATAAGAGAGTATGTCACTTTGTCTTCTGAACTTAGCTGGTTGTCCTGTTGATGTCGCAAGCTGGCTGTGATCCTGACTTGAGGTTCTGCAGCTGGAGGTGCCGCTCTAGGGGGTAGAGGGACGCCGGTGATACAGTTCTTGAGGAGTCTCAATCCAAAGTTCTGATATCACAGTGGGCACAGTAGGGCGGGTGGCCAGCTACCGTGGGCACAAGTGTACTGCAAGCAGAGCTGATCTGCCGTGGGCAGCATAGTTAACAGGATAAGTCCAGTGAGTTACGAAGTTCAGGCGGAGCTATGACGTCTCGCACAAACTCTGGGTCTATAGGGACGTCGTACCTAATGGGTTGACAAGTGGACTGTCAAATAGGCAGGCAAGTAGAGCCGATAGCACCAATCAAGTAGTTGAGTAGGCAGTATATGATACTCAATAGCAAGTAGGCAAGTGTGCAGTGCTGAATAGCACTAAGTACGAAGGCAGGTAAATAGGCAGTCAATGCCAAATAGGCAATAGGCAATTGATCCGATAAATAGGCAATTGACTAGGCAGACAATGCCAAACAAATAGGCAGGTGATCCAAACAAATAGGCAGACACCTGAAGGAGGCTGCGGATAAATAAAGACAAGTCATGCATCTTATCGGTGCCCTCGACCGAGGTGCATTCGTCAGATTGGTAAAATTGCTTTGAAGCACAATGGGGAGATGATGACAAATGGGATTTGGTAAATTAACGGCAGATAATAGCAATATAAAAATGTACATAAAAGGGAAATAATAATCTCAAATATTCTTTCTCCCCCCCTCTCCCACATCTCTCTTTGATCTAGGAGATGACTCGGCTTTTGACTTGTCACAGTCGAGTCGAATGGAACCGAGCTTCTGAGGCTTCATTGAATTCACCCTAAAAATCTATGTGGCAAGGTGTTCAGTCTGGACCATGTGATGATGATCGTGTTCAGATTGAACAAAGTTTGTAGATTTGAAAATCTGCTGCCAATGTGTCAACAATCACAGTAATTATAAACGCTTTTTTGTGAGGACGTAATCACCTCATGGAGAAGTATCTTGAATTTTAGATCCCATGCTCTGACTTGGTGTCTCATCTCAGCAGTCGGAGTTGGTTTATGATAAACTTCCCAACAATTAATGTAACTACTTTCAGATGATATTAGTTCATTTATTTCTCTTCAATAAAATATATAGTTTTATGTATGTAAAGTAATTAGTTTATTGGTAATGAATTTTTTTGTAATAGAAGTACTCAGTTTGTAGATAATGCTACGTCTTCTTGGCACCAAATGTGCTAAAAGTCACCAACTCAAAAGGGTTAACCATTTACAATCTAAACTGGTACTGTCTTCAAATAACTTGGAAAAAAAAAGTATATCAACAGACAAGGAACATGTCACTGGGGACCTTGCTTGCAGAATGCAGTCTTACACCCTGGAAGAAACTGTGACACTGCTGATCCTAAACTGTATCAGCCCAGATTGGACACATCAGCTGCATGGAGGGGGAAACTGCTGTGTTGGCAGGCATTCATCTCATCTCTAAAGTGAAGGAGGATGCTATCATATGGCAGAATCTTGTTAAAGCCTAATGGGATAGCTAAGCCATTTGTTTGTGGTGTAATGCTAATGGTTACAGTATGAATGTACCAGTTCACCTGAATAAATACAATGTTGTGGTTACATGGCGCAGCGCAGTGAGTGATTGGATGGATGCAATAAAAAGTAAAAATAAAGTTCCCCTTTCAGACTTTACAATCTATAGGGCAGATAATGTAAACGTCATGTTTCTGTGGCCACATAAACGAGGGATGGATGCGATAGGAATTTAGAAATAACATCAAAACAAAAACATGTCACCATAATGGATTTTTTTTTATTTTGAACAATTCCATTTTTTTTTTTTTTTTTTTAGAACTGGAGTAAAATTATGTACATTTTTCTCATTTCTTTTAATTGATACAATAATTACAGATAGCTTAGAGTTATACAAATATGTTCTCAGCAAAGGGTCTTAACTCCTGTGATTACACTGAAGACTTACCTCCCCTAGATCTTGCAGCATGGAGATCATACATTTTTCTTCTTGTACCCAAAGATGTCTATGTTGAAGACAAATTTGAAACAGAGCACAAAAGTTAAAATCAACTTTCATAATATCTCTTCCTAACACTATAATTCATTAATAAATCTTTAAAAAGCTTTTATACATTCTCTTAGTTTTAATTAAGTTAAAATAAGAGATCATTAAAAATGAAATGAATTAGAGTTGGCAAGTATAATATTGAAAGAGTATAATGCTGGACCATTGTTAATCAATACCACCATTTCAGCATTGAATAAAATGCGTGTTACCTATACTCTAATATTTTAATGTACAAAAATAAAAATTTAAGTTTCAAGCAAAGACTGAAAAAGGCCATGAAATGAAAGAATGCTCTTCCCACTTGCAATGGACAGGGCAGAAGAAAACATCACAAGTTATAAAAAAATTTGAAAATGTTAATTTGTTTTGTTATATTAAGTAGGAGGAATATTAATAAACAAAAATAATAAATTTTGATTCCAAATGGCAATATAGAGCATAACCAAAGAAGAACAGCTAAACACAGCTCTTAAAAGATATGCAACTATGTTAACATTTAAACCTACAACAACTGTATTGGCAGCTCAAAAGTCCACTTGCTCTCGGCCATGTACTCCGAGACCTGGATTTCTGACCTCTCGCTGTTAGTGGCAAAACGAAATGACCGTTTTATGATGTCATTGAAATGGGCCTGCAGGTGATGAGATTGATTTTTGATGGAGGCTGATTTGGTTCGTCTGTTGTACGTCCCATCCTGGTCAAATAGGTTTTGAAAGTGAACAAACTTGATTAGTGACATTGTATACTAAAGTTTGCAATACATCTTCTTATCTTATCTTATATGATATAGAAGTTACTTCAAAAAAGTAGATGATTACATCCTATGCGTCATGCCAAGTCAATGGTTTTCCTGGCTAGTTCAGGCAACTCATTCCATGCTCTAATAGCGCTAGGGAAGAAGGAGCATTTGTACAAATTTGTTCTAGTATATGGGACGAGGAATGTGCCTTTATCTTTGTGTCTTTCTGAGTATGTTATTAAATTTTGTTTTTGTATTTGAAGATTATGGTTCAGTGTTTTACGAATAATTGCTACTTTACTTTTAAGTTTACTATCCTGAAGGTTTTCTAAATTTAGTGATTTTACTAAAGGTGTTACTTTTGAGTCTTCAATCCTGAAGGCTTTCTATTTTAGTGAGTTTACTAAAGGGGTTACTCTAGTCAAATGTGAATATTCGTTTGTTATGAATCTCACTGCTCTATTTTGTGTCTGTTCCAGTTTCTTAATGTTTTCTTGAGTTGAAGGGTCCCAAACAGAGGATGCATATTCTATAATTGGCCTAACCAAGGTTAAATAACATTTTAGTTTTATGTTCTTATTTGATTTATAGAAATTTCTTCTAATAAACCCTAATGCTTTGTTTGATTTTTTTTAATAGTTTCATCAATATGGAGATTCCATGACAGTTTTTCATTTATTATAACACCTAGGTTATTAGTTTAACACATTCAATGTTTACAAGCTGTCAATACACACCATTAATATTAATCAACTCTTCTTTGTGCTAAAACCCAAGAGTGTTAATGAAATTGCCTCAGTGAGACTAACTAAGGGGACAACCCAGCTGGCTAACACAGATAACACAATTCATGAAAATATGAAGGAAGTCACTACAAATACATATGTAACTTAGAACAAATTGCCTTTTCTAAATGGATGTTATTTAGAATACACTCTGCCAGGTATGATACTAAAAGTAACAGAATTTTTACAAAAATTGTAAGTTATGTTTTTTAAAAAAAACAGCAGCCTTCTGACCAAATGATGTAAGTTCCATTTATTTTTTAGGACATTCGTTTTGTGTAGCCCACAAAATGGTAATATTTAGGGGCCTCAAACCACAAATAATAACCCTAAAACCTCAAACCTAGAATAATTAGCAAGCTCTGGACCAGACCTGTGACATTCTCCATGAGTAAAGAAATACTACACCTAATTACAAGCACAGAGCTGGACATTAGGTCTAGCACCAGGTAAATGACTACTTCACATTCACAACAGCTGACAAAAGTTAAGTATGCAGACAGCTGATGAAGAAAGTGGTCAGTAAAAGCATTGAATTACCATGAGAATAAGGCTGGAGAGGGGTGGGGAGAGAGGTAGCAATGAAAAGGAAAATAAAAACACAAAGTAAATACCAGTACTGCAGAATGTAGTACTGGTAAAAGGTTTCTAAAATGTTTGACATGTTTCAGATGTTCCTTCAGAGTTGAAGATAATTTACTTCCTAGTCCAAACCTCCCGCAGGAGGATGGGGGATGGGAGTGGGCAGGGACCATCGATAAGTCCAAACAACAGTCCAGCGCGCAACATGACCAGGCACACATCTACAATTTAGTCACACACCTACAGGCACTACAGCTGTCACACACACATCTTACTCTCAAACACACACCCACAACATGCTAACAGTCACACATACACCTACAACTTCCATACTGTTGCATACATACACCTACAACTTCCATACTGTTGCACACATTTACCTTTTGATTCTGGAGCTGTGCCACTGACAGCTTGTCATCATTAATCCAAGCTGTAACTCTAACTGTTCCACAATCCTTTAACCTATTACCACTGATATATGATAGATTTAAAAATTATCAAATTTAAAACTATCTATAGAAATGTATTAGATTTCATATTAAGTTTTTTTAAATATATATTGTATCTTTTTTTCCATATACTCAGAGACAATTGACTGAGTTAAAATTACAGTAAAAACTAAAAATGTTTCTAAACTTGTGATAATTTGTTTTTATTATTATTATGCCTTTAGTAGACTACTGTAATCACAACTACCTGAATGTTTAGAGCATTGGGGAAAAAAGTCAGGATATCAGACTTTCAGTAAAAAAAAAAATTCAAAATAGCTAACTAAGTAAAAATTAACAAATTATAAACTCCTAATGAGCTATCTAAGGAAATATGAACTAGAACTCCTAATGATCTGTGTTAGGAAATATGAACAAGGTGCAAACTTCTATAAAGGTGTCTAAAGAAATATAAACACGATCTCATCTCTTAATCTAAGGAAATAAAGTTTTTAACTCCTAAAGAGTTGTATAAAGAAACATGAGCAAGTTGCAAACATCGTATCAGCTGTATAAGGAAATATGAACTCATAATAAGATGTCGAAGGAAATATGAACAAGTTGTAAACTATTAATGAGCTAAGAAAATAAAAACAAAATTTCAAACTCATATTTCTAAGGAAATAAGAATAAGTTCCAAACTCCTAATGATCTACTACAAAATATAAAACCTAAACTCCTAATTATTTGTCTAAAGAAATATTAACAAGTTCCAAACTCCAAATGAGCTAAGGAAATATGAACCACTTCTAAACTCGTAAATAAAATATTTTAAAAAGTTGCAAACTCCTAATGAGCTAAGGACAATTCATCAGGAGATTGGAACTTTTTCATAATTCCTTAAACAGCTCATTAGGAGTTTAAAACTTGCTTATTTTTCCTCAGATTGCTCATTAGGAGTTTTCAATCTGAATTAAATTTAGTAGGATTGATTTTGTCAGAAGTGGTAGCGGTTATAAGCACTCTAATGCTTCAAGTAGAAGGGACTTGTTGGACTCGGATTTCAAATTCCTACAGCGTTGTACCTTAACTTAAACATGGGAAAATGAATCCCCAGGGAAAAACGTGGACACTTTGCAGCATACATTGCTAAATTGTGGCAGACCCTGTGACACAGCTGATCTCAAAATGCATCAGTTGCTATTTTTTTCAACCCAGCCGCTGCTTGGAGAGGAGGGAACTGCTGTTTCTGGGTGACAACATTCTACCTCCTTAGGAAATGGAATGCCCAGACTTTCATGCCATCCAAACTCTGAGATGAACCACAGTCATTTAATGACCAAAGACAGCTGATAACTATTCCAAATTATAATTTGTATAATTTCAGTGACTAGTGAGTGGTACTGCACAGTGACTTACCTAAGCTTGAGGGTCAAGGTTAAATCATTGTTGGCAAACAAATCCTGTATTGTGAAAGTGGTTTGACCAATGGGAGACATCTAAGGAAAAGAATTAATGAAATCGTGACACAAATCTATACTATTTTTCTAAGTTACTACTCACTGACTGACTCATTGATCAAAAGATCTATAAAATTCGTACTGAGCAGCATGAAATTAATTTTGTACTTATGCTCCTTTTACCTCCTAGGTGCTTGTAAAGAAACGTTTAGACAGATTCGGATCCTGACCACCACTATTCACAAAAAAAACTTTCTATCAAACCTTTGCATTTTATTTTGGCATTTCCCCAAAAGGCCCCAGTCCATATATAAAGCATTAAAAAATATCACACAAAGTCTATATTTTAAAAGCTATTTTTTTTCTTTTTTCCTAAGTCTACTTAATATTAATATGCCTTACATCATTTCTGCTTCCTTTTAGTTGCAGTCAAAATAAAAAACAAAACTAATCCTAATAGCACTACAAAGATAAGTTTAGATTCTTTTTCTTCTAATTTAAGGATGTAGATGAAATGTTCAATAGTAACTATAGATGGTGTAAATAGAATCCAAATCTGAAAAGTGTGTGGTGATTAATCAGAGGATCCCTTTTGATGCTAACTAAATAAAAAAATAACTAGATTTGTTGTCATTTAGCTGCAGAGGTCAAATATACAATTATGGTTAATAAAACCAAATTGATATTTCTTTTCAATAGAGAACAAAATATCTAAATAAAATGTAAAAGGGGAAAGGGAATGTGGAACATTCAATTGGGGCCTTCAGAAATGATTTTATTTTTCCTACAGCCCTGAAACTGATGTTATGTATGTTGTGTCTAATACTATACACATTTCTTGCTTTAAAATAAAAGGTTGCAAAAAAATGTAAATTAAACCAAAAGGGAACGGGAGGGGTGGGGGGGAATCATGGCCGAAATAGAATATAGTTTGAATTGAGAAGCTGAAGAAAAGTCATAGAGTGGACAAGGACTAATATTTTGTTGTTGGGAGGGGGTGAGGGCATGGGAAGTGATACTAGAATTAATGGGCCCAAAATATGTGTGTGTATATGTCAGGGGGCGCATTATGAAGCGAGTCTTTCCAAATCAAGTCATATGTCAGAAAAATTATAACGTGCAGGTAAAAAAAATAAAATGGGGGTTCCTAGAGTGAAAAAGAGTGTCCTGAAATTTCTTTATAACAGATACACTAATTCACCGGCTAAAAAAGTATGTCAAGTTGATAGTTGTCGTCCGTTTATAACAATCCAAAAAAAAAAGAAAAGGGGTGTTCCAGCCATAATGAACAATATAAAGTCTGGGAACAAATCAATGGTGTATACTCCAAGTATTATTATAAATAAACTAATCAAGATTCTCAACAATTTATAAATTATAGACATTCCCAAGGGCTTTGAACACTATTATTATTTAGGTACGTTAAATAACGCAAGCAAAATTTGAAGTAAATCTCACCATTGTGACTAAACCACATTCTATACTAAGAACAAATCAATAAGAATTCTGCTCTAGTGGAAATAAGATCTCATTATCATGTAATATTTACTTAGGCCAAGCCTCTGCCCAACACAGCAGCAAATGCTTCAGAGTTCAATGCTAAATTTTCTAATTAAATATTCATAATAAAATTAATTAGTAAGATAATTACAGAATATAAAATAACATCAAAACAGAAGAGCAATAAGCTGTCCTTGTTTTTCAGTGCATCGTTTAAATTAGCTAGCCAGTGGAATTGTTTGACTTACAGTTCCTGTCATCCTTTCTACAACATTGTGTACAGTAAGTCGAACTCTAGTGCTTGTGTCAATTCCAAACTTATCCCCAAAACCTATTGTCTTTAAAAAATGGGGGTTGTTGTCTTTCTAAAAAAAAAAAAAAAAAAAAAAAAAAACCATTTAAATAGAACACAGATATACAATCTAATACTGCCTTATAACTTAGCATCAACAATAAACAAGCAAAATAAAATGAGATTACTTTTTTTAAAACAAAGCTTATCTATGGGAAACAACCGCTAATTACTGCCATTTCTGTGACAATGCCCTGTGAATAAATAGCTCTTGTAGAAATACAAAAAATGTAAAACCTTGAGCCAACAATAAAAGAGAACACAACAAAGAGAAAGTGAGGGATCCCACAACAGACTTTAAAAATATAGCCTAATTACTAAACAAAAACAAAGCCTAAACCAACTTGAAAGTACCCCCTGCCCTTCCTCTAAACTTGAGAAATACTTGATCCAAATTTGTAATGTTTATTTCATTGCCAACTCTGTTACAAACTGTAACTTAACTGGCAATGTTTTATTGAACAACTAATGTAACTTGACTGGCAATCTTTCATTGAACCACTAACCTCTATGATCTCTGTATGGTTGTGGTGCATCCAGATTTGCTGCTGTGGTGGCAACATGGTGTGAACAACAACAAGAGCATTGGGGGGCACATCTGAGGTGTCATTGGGGAGACCAGAGCAAGCTGAAAGGGAAAAAAGAAAGTCTCTCAATGTCAATTGGCATTGTACATCTCTGCATTCTGTAACCACAACAAAATTAGTACAGTTGGTAACAACTCTGAAATACAATATTTTTTGCAAATTTGGACAAGGGGCATAATAAAGATTCATTAACCAAATAGCTACTATTTCCAGTTAGGAAAAGCCTTTCCCATGCCTTTTGCAAATAGGGGTAGCTCTGAATTTTAAAAAATTATTAAAAAAAAATATTTTCCTAAATTAATCAAATTTAAGTTCTAATAATTGAAGGATATGTCTAGTTTAAAAAAAAAAGTACTTTTAATACTTTTAGAATAAAAAATCTTAAAAATACTCACTTTCCAAAGTGGGGACTTAAACACTAGTGCTATGGAGATGTTCGCTTGAAAAATTATTTGAGCAATCAAAATTGTCTCGATTTTACTATAAATATAATCATAATCTCTACAATGATTTTTAATCATCCTTGCAACAAGACTAGAAGAAATCTTCTATTTAAAACGTTTAAAGCAAGTATATTAAAAAGGGGATTTTAAAATGTTCTACAACGGTTAAGGACAAAAATGAGAAAGCATTCCGACTGCAGAAGGAGCTAATGGGTTAACTAATAATAATAAGGCTTGTCTTTGAATTTAAAGATTAGTGAGGAATGCAGTATTTACCGCGGCTGCGCAACCCAAGCTGTGACCTACATACACCCAGGGCAAGCATAACCATTGTCCGCAGGTGGTCGATTTAGATTTTCTTTTCGCCATCTGCGTCTGTCCTCGGCAGCAGATTTTCATTTGGGGGGTTAACAAATAAGAAATGGTGAAAACTTTATAATTAGAATACATTGTTACTGTTACAGTAGTAATGCTGAGGTGGACAACTGCAGTCAAACTGTATTTTCATTTTTTGGGACCAATAAAATTATCTTATCTCTTACCATCAAATGAAATATTTGGGATGATGAAGGTAGAGTTGTGAAGATACAGAAGAATGCCTACAAACTGTATTCTGAATCTCAATAATTAGTGCTGACTGTATAATGAAGGTTTATAGTTTATATTTAAAATAATAAAATATTTTAGAAAGTTGCAAGGTAAAAATAAAACAAACAAACAAAAATTGTTCAGAAAAAAACAAAAACAACTTCAATTTGTAACAAAAAATGGAAATTGTTCAGAAATAAAACAAAAAAGAACTTCAATTTGTAACAAATAAAAATTGAAGAAAACAAGGAATAATATTACAATACTGTAAAAACTAAACATTGGCAAAACCTAAAGGCAGGCATCCTTAAGGCAGACCATGAGTATGGTGGCTTAATGATGTAGAGGCAGATCTACTATGGGCATAGAGACATAAAGCCCAGGATAGATCAGAATGGAAAGATATCCTAGAGCAGGCCAGGACCCTACATGGGTGCCACTTTGATGGAAGGATAAAAACCAAAAATGCAGAAACCTGGCCATATCCAATACTCTATTACTCACCTAAAGATATTTCAATAACAGGCTCTTGACTTGCATTGTCTGAAAGAAACAAAACACATTTTTAGAAACTGGGTGAGAACTAAAGCCTCCTTCTCCTCTCAATTAATTTCATCAACTTTTTTGACCTCCCTGGGTATTTTTGCATTCTCAGAATTTGCATGGTGGCACAGCAGAAAAGCACTTGTCATCGGAATTGAGAGGTCATGAATCAAAATCTGATGAAGGCTCTGATTTTGAATTCTTAAGAAGACCCCTGATTCCACCCAACTCTGATGGGTTCCTGACATTAGTTGTGAAAAGGTATGGGGGGTTAGTCATTATGCAGACCTTATTGCATAAATCATGGGTTTCACAATAAAATATCAATAAATGGCTTAAAACTAATGCCCAAATCTTATTTTCAATTTGATACACATTTTAGACAGTTAATATTTTCTTCTTTAGTTTTGATGTGAAGTGCTTCATTTTATTCAATGTAATTGATAGGGGCATGGTGGTTGAGTGGTAAAGCGCTTGGCTTTCAACCCTAGGTTTCTCAGGTTTGAATCTCAGTGAAGACTGGAATTTCAAACATCAGGATTATTAGGATTCCCATAAGTCCACCCAACATTAATGGGTACCTGACACTAGATGGAGAAAGTCAAGGCATTTGGTTGTCGTGCTGGCCACAAGATACCTTCATTAACTGTCAGCCATAGAATCAGATAAGAGTAAATTTGATGTCACCAGGTCTCAATGTTATTTTGTGAACAAGATTCAAACAATAGATGTTATACTTAAAGAGATTCAACCTGAGATGTTATTACCTGAATGAGATTCAAAGTCCACACTGGAGTTACACTCTGTTGGAAGCTGGACAGGGTCAGTGCCAGTTTTCGTGTGTAGCTGCTCCCTGAGGCTCTGTAACTGCATCTTGAGACATTCATGGCTAGCAATGTGAAGGCACTGGATCCATGCATCCCTAATCTCCTCTGTGTGGGCATCAAACCGAAAGGGCTGATCTTCACCCTCGAAAACTGGAATCATTAAATCATTTTGAGTTACTAATACAAGAAAGCCCAACTAAAACAGCAGACTTAGTTTTTTTTGTGTGTGGCTTTTAGAAAGTAACTTTAGATCTGAATTCTTTCTGATTTTCTGAAGTTAATCAAATACTAGAGAATTAATATTTTAATATTCTCTTTAGAGTATCGAAGATAAAAGTGTCTGTTCTTGTTTTTATTTATTCCATGTTACCTCAAGTTTGTTTTATTCAGTGCTACCTCATGTTTAGTCTATTCAGTGTTACCTCATGTTTGGTCTATTCAGTGTTACCTCATGTTTGGTCTATTTAGTGTTACCTCATGTTTGGTCTATTCACTGCTACTTCATGTTTGGTCTATTCAATGTTACCTCATGTTTGGTCTATTCAATGTTACCTCATGTTTGGTCTATTCAGTGCTACCTCACTGTGATACAGCAGGGAAAAGAACTCAAGAGCTAAGCTGCTAAACATGATTCATACTGATGATACTAAACATAAAATAAGCAGTCACACTTAAATAAGGAAATTATTCTGATTCGTCTATGGGAGGCTTAACTTTACTATTTGTCAGCCAAAACCAAAAAAAAAAAAAAATAGGAAAGACTGATAGGACAATAAAAACACCTAAAATGAAACAGTATTGATAAAAATGTAACTATTTATGAAAAAAAAAAAAATTCTTATTATCTGGGTTGTCCACTGAGACTTACCCAAGAGAAAACCATTCTTGGTTTCTTGGTCTACAGCCAGTTCTACTGCACACCTTTCCAACACTATAACTCCCAGAGGCTCTGACTTCTGTGAAAATTGAAAAAAAAAAAGATTATTACCTGGTACCTTTGTCCCTTAATCACTGCTTAATCACTGATAGAGAAATACAGGACAACTGATGTTAAAGTTTTAATTTAGAAGACTGATTTCTTTCAAAAATAATTATATTTAACAAATTATTTTCTTTTGATCACCATATTCCTACCAATATCCAGAGGCATCTCTGGTGCTATTTTGTCATGAATGGCATAGGGGAAAAGCAGATGGCCTCTGAAAGACACAGCTGGAGAGTGCTCACAAAAGACATGGGACACACATTTACAACCCAAAGAAAATCCCTTGCCAAAGGTAGGTGGAGATAACAAATAGAAAAATAGGCACACCTACACACACCCCCCTCAGACAACAGATGTGGCAAAATAGGCAGGTTGCAACTGGGTTTGCATGATCAGGAAAAAGACTTCACTCATCTTAAGTTTTTGGAATATTTATTTATCCTGAGGAGTGAGATTACACACCCATAATTTTCAAGACCAAAACAGCTGGAGAAATGTTGTTTGACTTTTTCCATTGATAACACACACGTATAGGAGAAGTGTTTTACTTACACTATCTTTGCTTTTAAAATAAAAAAGAAGATTTCCTCTTAGTCTGACATATCTATTCACATAGGCTGTGGATAAAAGAACATAAGATATATAAGTCAAACATATCTATTCACATAGGCTGTGGATAAAAGAACATAAGATATATAAGTCAAACATATCTATTCACATAGGCTGTGGATAAAAGAACATAAGATATATAAGTCAAACATATCTATTCACATAGACTGTAGATAAAAGAACATAGGATATGCTAATGCAAACTTGAATAGGTACTCTAAAAAATTAATAATTTTCAAAAAAGTCTGAGGTAATGCTTAATTTTGTATTTATGACAATGTTAGGATTAAACTAAGAGGCAATGTCAAAAACCTGTTGAAAGTCATAAAAATCATCTTTCAAAGTTAACCACAAATGTTAAGTTTCTAGGTCAAAATTACTGAATTCTCTGGTCTTTGGTTATAAAGAGTATTACAATTTTCCACAACGAATTCCCCAGTAGGTATAACAGGGTTTTCCTAAAAATCTGAGAGTTAACTTCTCATTCCATGATTTGAACCTATGAACCTCGATATGATAGCTAAGTGATTCATAACGTACTAGTGATGTCTCTTGATTTGTCTGTAGAAAATGTTAACATGCTTAATTCCAATTTTATTTGAAGTAGTTTGTAAACTAGATAATGACTTCAGTGACCTTCAACCTGCATGTAATGAAATAACCCTACTAGAATACCAATATCTTAGCTTTATTCAAATCTTCTAGAATACCAATATCTTAGCTTTATTCAACAAGATTACAGTAAACAGTGAACAAGCACTTTAGCACATGACTGATACACAAAATGGACATAACAAACTGAATACACACAGAAAGAAAATTAACAAATCTGTCATATTACACTGTCAAAGATTTTAAACACTTTTTAACTGTCTTTTAACCAAAAAAATAAATGTTTAATAAAAATCTGTAAATTTGTTCTAAACCCAATGTTATTGTCTTCACTTTCTTTATTGATTATACCTTCCTGTTTCTTAAAGAATCCATCTTGTTTTTCTTTCATCATTAGATATCCTTCTTTGTCATATTTTGATGTCTGCTGAACAAGTAAAGACAGCTCTTTTGAGTTGAAGCGCATTTTTTTAAATAGATGTTAAATCTGAATTGCTTTGTCATGGGTGTTGACTTCTGCTGAAGCAGCAGTTTAAATTAGTGCCTGAAATAGAAATTAGTATACTTATTGTTTGTTTTTTTTTTAATGTAATTTTTGGTAACACTCTTTAAGAAATGTAAAAAAAATTTTATAAGCATTAATAGGCAATACATTAAAAAATTTTAGTATAATTGTCTTAAAAATCAACATTTATAATATGACCTTAATATTCTAGATAACTTTTAAATTTTGTGGCATAAAAGACATTTATAACTCAAATAAGATAAACACTACTTGAAAGTGTAGTTTAACCTACATAATAGATCTACTCTTGTTTATCTAATAGATCTTATTTAATAACAACCTTTAGATCTTATTTAATAACAACCTTTGATGAAGTTGTGAAATGTACTAGATTTAGACTGAAAGTTCTGAAGACAGTAATAATCCTACTGAATGGGTTAATATATAATATGCCCAAACTTAGTTCTGTTTTGTGTCGTATTATTAAGGGAGCAATTTTAAATAATCTTTCAGCATAGATTTGTAATCGAAGAAAAAAGAAGAAAAGAACAGATATATATGGTGTTTGTACTTCAATTTTGGAGGCGCTGTGGCTGAGCGGTAAAGCGCTTGACTTCCGAACTGGGGTCCGGGGTTAGAATCCTGGTAAAGACTGGGATTTTTAATTTCAGGATCTTCGGGCGCCTCTGACTACACCCAGCTCTAATGGGTACCTGACATTAGTTGGGGAAAAGTAAAGGCAGTTGGTCGTTGTGCTGGTCACATGACACCCTCGTTAACCGTAGACGGCAGAATCAGATGACCTTTACATCATCTGCCCTATAGACCACAAGCTCTGAATGGGGAACTTTACTTACTTTTTTATTACGGGAGAGCATGGGATGCGGGCAGGTGACCACCTTTTTTTCTTTGCAAGAAAAGGATTTTATTTAACTTTTATTTTTCAAGAATCGGCAGCAACTACATACTCAAACATGTTTTTAGATTATATGATTTTTTTCTACTCAAAATAATTTTGGTTAAATTTCTATTCAAATGTCAAAATCATCACCCCACACTTTATATCCCCCCTGCAAAATGTTTAACATTACTTTAAGCTATATATAGATCAATGTAGACATGCTCTTGATAGTCATTGCTATGATTGAGTTTTAAAAAAAAGCAGTGGGACATTTTGTACGTGTAGACTTCTTGGTATGGTATTACACTGCTTCAAGCAAAGCAGAATTTGACATTTCATACATCAGTGACATATATTAAATGGAAACTGATGGTTTTGAAAATTTTCAATATAAAATGTAACGTATTAAATATATTATAATTATTTTTTCCTTTTTTTTTAATAATAACTTTGAAATTGATGTTTTTCTGACTATTTTTTTTTGCACATCCAAAACGGTAAGATTTTTAACATAATTCTAGATCTATGTGATGTCCGAATAGCCTAAATATGTAGCCTACGTATATTTGACGAATCTGACCAAGTTGTTAGTGTCGCAGATGACATTGATGGCATAGCAGGGACAGAAGAAGAACTAGCTGACCTGGTGATGCGCATTGACAAGACTTCCGCAGCATATATGGCATGCAAATAAATGCCAAAAAAAAAACAAATTATGACCAAAAGCCAACAGGGCTTTAAAAGAGGGATCAGTATTGGAGATGAAAAGCTGACTCGTGTTAACAGCTTCAAATATGAGGAAACAAAACCCGAACTACTGGACCGAATAGCACAGTCCACAGCAGCCCTTTCAAAATTGAAAAATAATTTGGAAAGACAAGGGCTTGGCCCTCTGCACCAAAATCAGAGTGATGCACTCCCTGGTCATGGCCACATTTTTATATGCTTGCGAGTCTAGGATGCTGACTGCAGAGCTAGAGAGGAGGATCCAATCAATGGAATTGAGATGCTACAGAAGGATCCTAGTCTTAGGCATCCCTTTCAAAGACCACATCACAAAACCAAGAGATTAGAGACAGGGTCACTGCAGCGATCGGACAAAATGATGACCTACTAACTATTGTAAAGAAACGCAAGCGTAAAATATATGGCCATATTACAAGATCCACGGGGCTCTGGCTCGCAAAGACCTTCCTTCAGGGAACAGTATCAGGAAAAAGAAGAAGAGGCAGACAGAGAAAGCGATGGGAGGACAACATAAAAGAATGGACGAGCCTACCATTGATAGAGGTTTTAAACAAGGCAAAAGACAGGGAGGAATGGAGAAAGACAGTCGACAAATCTTGCTTGGTGCCCCAACGGTCAAACAGACTAACAAGGGATAGGTAAGGTTACTAAGGTAAGGACCAGGTTGTTAATAATAAAAATAATATATCAGTTGGACTCACACTCACAGCTTATATAATTTTTACTTTTTTCAACTTGTAGGAAGGGAGATGTGGATCTAGATTAAATTATATAGGTCTAGATTATATATATATATTATTATATATATAAAATATAGGTCTAGATTTATGATTAGGCTTAGGGGTTAGGCCTAGGCATTTAATGATTTATCAATTTATCATGATTTATGATGTAGGCTTCTCATAGATAGTAAGTTGGAGTAAAGTAAAATTTATGCAGAGAGAGGTAGGTTAAAAAAGTTAGAATAACTATTAACTTCAATAAGATTTATAAATGGTAATATATTATATATCTAATTAGACATGATTAGTAGAGTAGATCTCGACTCTCACTCTAAAGTTAAAAGTAAGTCTAGACAAGACAAAGTGAAAGTCTAAAATCTAGATTAGATAAACAGATCGGATCTAATCTAAAATACGGAGCCTGGAATTACTGAGTCTAGACTATATCTAGCGAATCTGAACGAACTTTGGTCCGCAAGCTTTACCGTATTTAGATCTACGTTTATTTTCACAACTTATTCATACTTGGGATGGGAGTATTCCATCAATTGAATACAAGCAGAACAGGATGATCTCCCTTATTTAATTTTTATAGTTCTTTCCCTTAGAGTTGCCAAATGTTACATCTTTGTCGTTTCCATACATTGATACACTGGGCAGAATTTAAACAAAGCTAATTTAAGCTTGAAAAAAAAAAAACTTATCACACTCGAGCACCTAAAAAAAAATATGCTAAAACCAATTAGAACTTTATTTTAGTCTAATGCAAAATATACTATTTGACAGAAATTAAAAGACTAAGTCGGGGCTGAACCGCGATGCTCAATGCAAAATATACTATTTGACAGAAATTAAAAGACTAAGTCGGGGCTGAACCGCGATGCTCCTTCAGGATCGGGTCTTAGTTTTATAGCCTCCAACTACCCAAGACCGGCCCTGCATATAAATGCGTAGGCCTAACTAGTCTTCACATTCATGAAAACTGAATTCATGAATGCGTTAGACGTAATTACGTATTGCATTTCTACATAAAATAGACTTTGAAGATATGTGAAATAAAAAAAAAATTACAATACATAAGCAATTTTATTTGGTCCGAAAAAAACTTTTTTACTTGATTTTGAAATTAGGCTTATCTAAAATGATTAAAGAGTAAAACCACTTGATAAAAGAGTGATATGAAATGTAATTTCTAGTTTCTACATAATACATCAACAAACTAGTCGCATACACTTCGTTTATTAATATTAATATATTATTGTTGTAAATCTAAAGCAGGCACTCAACGAAAGGCAGGAGGTAATAAATAAACGATGTATTTGTTATAAGCTATCAACAAATAGTTAGACTTGGACTTCCGCTATCAAGTCAAAGGGAGTAATGTCGTAAGTTCTAAGAGTCCTACTTAATACCAGAACAAACCACCGACACACTTCCCAGTGTCGCTCCAGGTCTTCCAAACAGTTCACTTGCATCACACAGGACAGAACTTAGCCCCAGACTGTTCAGACCCCATAACTCCAACCGGATCCACAACAGTCCTTCCTCCTAATATAAGTATAGGCTAAACATGTCTTATATTACTTGTGTTGAATGGTGCTTTGATGCGCACCACCATTATGGCGCGGGAGCAGCGTTACAACAATAGGCCTAATGTGTCCAAATCAAGTTCTGGTAGGACGCCTTTATCAATAGCCTTCAACAGGAAGAGGACTTTCATTCACAACAGTCTATTTGGCAGAGGCTCCACTCAGGTCACTGGCCCTTCCTGTGCCGGCATACCGGACATTTTTCCGAATGCCATCAGGGCCAGTCCTCCTCTGAATGACGCCTTTTCTTCTTTTGTTCATTATAATAAATAAACTCTTTAAATATCCAGGTCAAGACCGTGTCACGCTATGACGCTAAAGAGTGAGTGTGAATGATCGATCAGTTTAAGACGTCACTTAATAGTTGGTCCATTTTGTGGTTCGATGATGACCACTTTGTCATCTAGGGGGCTGAGGGCTTTGCACTGGGGTTTTTATGCCTCCTCATGTGGTTGGTGAGACCTATGTGAGCCCGGAATATTCGGCTACACACTGGGCAGGTTATTCCAGCTGGAGCTAGTGTCATTGTCCTTGCTTTTCTTCTCTGGCGTTTTTCTTCTGCCAGTACTGTTCTCTTTTCCTCAGCAATTTGTGCGCCAGATTTCACAACGCGACGCCATGATGCCCTGTCATGTGTTTCTGTCTCCCAGGCGACTGGGATAATGCTGAACGCTTTCAAAGAAGCTTTGAGGGTGTCCATGAAGCGTTTTCTTTGTCCGCCTTGTGAGCGCTTTCCTTCCCTTAATTGGCCATACAGGAGTCGTTTAGGGATGCGGCGGTTTTCCATTCTGCAGACGTGTCCTGCCCATCGCAGTTGGGACTGCATCAGGATTGTGTGGTTGCTTTGCAGACCCGCTCTTTAAAGGACTTCAGTATCAGGTATTTTTTCTTGCCATTTGACATTCAGTATTTTTCTTAGACATGTCATGTGGAAGTGGTTCAGTTTCTTTGCATGTTTTCTGTACACTGTCCACGTTTCTGAGGCATAGAGCAATGTAGGGAGGATGACAGCTCGATAGATCCTTAGCTTTGTATTTGTGGCGATACATCGTCTGTTCCAGACATTTTTAGACAGTCTGCCATTCATTATCGATCTTTGACGTAGGCCTAAAGAGGTGACTAGATCGTTCATATGACTTGAAGAAATGTTTTGGTAAACATGTAGGCGGGATAGGAAAAGATTGAAGGTTGAAGAAAAGGCAAAGAATTATGAACAGTCTATTTTTTGTAAAACAAAAAAAAAAGCTATATAAAAACCACGTATAACATAGTAAAGTGGTGCTTATTCATTATTCATTAATCATTATTATTTATCGCCATTATCTTCAGTGAGCTTAATATATTTATCTAACAATAATATTATACATCAGTCAAGTTCAAGTTATTTATTATTTATATAAGTGATTTAGATCTATATGTTTGATGTCAATTTGCTCATCGCTTGATTATATTCTATTGAACTGAGTTCAAGATATTAAACCGAGACTATTAATCGTGATAGTAGTCCGGAACACTGACCTGTGACGTCGAAACGAGCTATATGGCCTCCACTAACCACAGGTTGTCACGTCACATGTCAGTGTTCCGGCCTACCATCACGATTGGTCTCGTTCGAACTGGCATGCCATTTTATGTGAGAGACAACAGAGAGGCTACGTGCGTTTAAACTTGGCTGGGCTTGGCTACCTAGAAGGAGGCTCGAGATTCGACACCCGACTCGGGCAGAGTTGTGTTTACTGAGCGCAATAAGGCAGCACGGAAAACCAACTCCTAGATACCCCCTCCCCCCCCCCCCCCCCCCACCGGTCCACAAATGAGATTGGACCAAAAGCGCTCTGAGCATGCTATAAGCATGAAAGTAGCGCTATATAAAAGCTATAATAATAATACACTCCAAAAAAAAACTTGCGACAGAGAGCGTCACAGGGAATACTGGCTGACCTAGTTAGAAGTCGAATTTGGTAGTCCTAACTGGGTTACATAAGTCTGATAAAAAACATAAAAAAGAATAGAACGCTAAAAGAAAGATGTTATGAATGTTTCATTTGAAATGTTAACAGATAAGAACTTAGTCACTGGCGCTATGTTAACCGTTCTACTCTTACTGTTGGCTCTGTCTGGTATGTAAACTAACATTGTGTAGGCTTATATTATACACTTCTAAGCTATTAACTCTTTCTCTCCTAATTGCGGTATCATCGTTGATTTGACCCCATTAAATTCAACTAATGTTTAATTTTGTAAACTTTATTTTGTGTTTATATAAAAAAGAGCATGCATTCAGCTTCAATTCTATAATAAATAAAACATTTTCTGATAACAAACGACAAAGCTATTGAAGCTTAATTATAACAGGGGAGTGAAATAGTAATTAGCAAAATGAAAAAATCGTCAAAATGTGGAAAAATAATTACGGAGAGAAAGAGTTAACGCCTTAGTCTGCAGTAAATTCTATCCAGTAAATGAGTTTTCCATGTGCCCCAGTTCTGTTGTACGTGTCTCATTGCGCTCCGTCCTGGGTGTTTCCAAATACCCTCCAAATGTGCCATCTATAATCATTAAGTATAAGGCTACCACTTAGGCAGTGGTTCTCAAGCTTTGGTCCATAGACCCGCAGGGATCGACGAGATGACCGTATTGGGGGGAGGGGGTACGTAGAAAGATGAACATTGTATACAATTAAAATAACGCCTTTCTTTTTCAAAGAGGAAACCTCAGAATGTGCGCTATTCAATTTTAGCTTAATCATCATAGGAATCCTTGGGCCGTTGATTTCTTCTGTATGTTTTTCCATCGTTTGTCTTTATGATGTAAGATCTGGGTGCTGAATTTATTTTTTTTTTATGACAACTGCTTTCTGCCATGTTTGACCTAGACGAACTCTCCGACAGAATAATCTTTAGGCAGTCTTGCTTTTGCATCGTATTTCACTTTGCTTTTCATATGTCGTTCGTTGAGTAATGTCTTTGCATTTTGAGCTACCGATGGTTTCGATAGTTTGTGATCAGTTGGAATGATTCCCTGAGTCTTCTACTCGTAAGCAGTTGTGATGGTGAATACGGCAGTCCACTTATCGGAGTATTTCTATACTCAAGCATAACGAGATATGGATCTTTCCCACTTTTGTATGCATTGAATACTTTTGCTTTCTCACAAAACATAAACAACCAACAATGACGTAATATCATATATTATTAGCACAGAATCTTCTTATGCAGTGGAAAATTAAGAAATTTTTGCCTATCTGGAATTCTGGTCAAAGCTCCTGCGCCCAATTAATATAGTTCAGAAGAAACTACAAAAGTCTGGACTGCATATACGGGAAGCTGCTGAAGAAATTAGTACCCTTTCATGCTTTCTGCAAAATGAGAAACTGACAAAACCCAATCCATCGAAAAAGCTAAAGAAGGTAGTGAATACTATGGATTCTCTATAATCAAAACAACCAGAAGAAAGAAAAGACTTGATGGGAAGTTGAGCAGGAGCATTATGACGCAAGAAAGACTTATCATGGCTTTAATGTCAGTGAAGTCACAAATACTAGAAAGTATCGATGTAGATGATGTTATAGATGTCTTTGCTGCACATAATGCACGACGTGAAGCGATATCAATTTAGATTTGTCACTTGTGCATTATTTAACTAATAAACAACGGTATTATTCATTGAAAAAGTCTTAATGATTATTTTTTGTTAAGTTTACTGATATACTGAACCAATTTGATTTTGGGCTTATACATTTTTGCGTACATTATCTCATGTCATTGTGTCGAATGTCAAAATGCAAGGGGCCCCCAAAGAGGTCAATCCCCCGGGCCCTCAAATCCCTAGTTACGCCCCTGAGAGAGAGGGAGTGAGTTGATATAAGCTTTGTAAAAATTGATAGACCTAAAGTTATTTTGTCCTACATTTCGCTAACACTTCAGTGTCACCGTCTTCTCTTTCTCTCTCTCTCTCTCTCTCTCTCTCTCTCTCTCACTCTCAAGAGAGATTGCCTACATAGATATTGTCTGCCCTTAAATTATTTTTTTTTCTGAACTTGTCGACAGGAGTCAGAGGACAGCTGCCTTACCATGACGCCCATTGCGGCAACAAGCAGGTCATCGTCCATCTCTTCAACTGGAAGTGGAAAGATATAGCTCTAGAGTGTGAGCGTTTTCTTGGCCCGAAAGGTTTCTGCGGAGTACAGGTCAACTTGAACCAAACCCTAAAATAGTTATACTTTTTTATTGACACACACTGACGACAGCGGAATGGTAGACGCCTTTGCTGTGCTTGACACAAGACCATAACACTGACCAGTCATAGGTCTGTGCGACTTTGCAACGAGCTATTGGTCTCCAGTGCCCAAAGTTTGTGACGTTGCAAGTCAGTGTTTAGGCCTCCTACGACGATTTGTCTCGCTTGACTCGGTCCTGTCCCGCAGCTGTTTCTATTACAAGACAGATTCTATCACAAGACAGATTCTATTACAAGACAGATTCCATTACAAGACAGATTCTATTACAAGTAATGGTGCATAAGGAACGAAGTAAAATGGCTTCCGTGAAGGTTGTTTAAATGCTAAATCACGGCGCATCTGTTGTCTTTTTTTTTGTTTCGAACCCTTCGTAGAAGTATGTTTTTGACATTCGGCTGTTGGCCTTTTCCTTTAAAAACTTTGAAACGATACTAATAAGTATAATTTATACAGTTTATATTTTGTTTCATTACACATTTAATAAAATATAAATAATTATAAAATTTGTATTTATTTTATTGACTTTCATCTTCACCTGCACAATTCACTTATCTCTTAGTCGTATGGACTGTTTCATCAATATACACTCGCTCTCTCGACTGTCTTTCTCCATTCCTCTATTGTACATAATTTTTAAAAAAGTATTTGACCTTAACCAATAAAAGTAATCATGAATGAATTTCATTTACAGATCTCACCACCGAACGAACATTTGGTAGAACGTCCTAATCGACCATGGTCTGAAAGGTACGCCCCTGTGAGCTACAAACTGACTAGCCGTAGTGGAACAGAGGCGGAGCTGAGGGACATGGTAAACAGATGCAAGCGAGTAGGCGTCAGGTGTGAAACTCCTCTTAGAGGCACCCTAGGAGCTACTTTTCCTTGGGAAAAAGAATGCACTGTCCATGTTTGGTCTATGTTCTGCTTATTATGTGTTTTCTTTTCCCTGCAGAATCTATGCTGATATCGTCATCAATCACATGGCTGGAGTCGGCTTCAGTGGAGTTGGGTCTGCCGGAAGTCATTTTGATGCCAACAAAAGAGAATTCTCCGGCGTCCCTTACAGCATTTCTGATTTCAACATGGTGGGAAGGTGTCCTAATTCAGACAACAACATCCACAAGTAAAAATTAGAATAAGAATATGAATACCCATTTACTTTTTCTTCTTTCTGAAGTTCACAACTTGCAAATTTGTTTCGGCATTTTTTTCAACCAAGATTTAATGCTTGCATTATACAACAGTCGAATACAAACACGAAACATGTTTCCCAATTCTTCTCTTTAGCCTGTGCACTGTGAGCCGAAGTGTGCGAAGTGTGAACCAACGGGACAGTAGCTCGTCCTGCATTGTGCTATAATCATAGATATAAATAAATATAGACTGGCCGAAGGAAGTAACGTCATGTAACTTGAAAACATGTATATCTATTGTATTCGGATTTCCGAATTATGAAAAATTGCATGATCTTCATCCTTAGAGATTTAAAAAAAACACTAGTGAAAATAATGCAATACTTATATAGGTTATGGCTGCAATAGATATGAATACTTAACTTTTATACTGCTCATAAATGCTGTATAATAATGTACACAAAATTGCAAGTCTCAAAATTTCGTTACATAAAACTATTTAATCGGCCAGTCTATATTTATTTATGTCTATGACTAGCTTATTCAGGCCTGCACAGCTTCCACAACGGGGAAGCCCCCGGAAAGTACGGTCAACGGACCTCGTTCTCACAGAATCCGCAGGCGTTTTGTTTCATAATTATTGGCTTTGTTAACTTTTTCTCTTCTAATTGAGGATAACATCGTTGATTTGACCAAATTAAATAATTTTTTTGCTTTTATAAGCAGTAATTTGTATTGTATAAAAAGAGCATGCATTCCCCTTCAATTCTATACCAAATAGAATATTTTCTGATTACAAAGTTCTAGAAGTTTAATCATATAAAAAAGCTAACAAGATCCTCGAAATAAAGAATCACCCTTTGTGTCAGGATTTTGTGATTTTACCATCACAAAAGAGATACAAGACACCGATAGCAAAGACAAACAGACACAAACACTCTTTTGTTCCCCTGGCAATCAAATCATTAAATAAGAACAATCTGATATAAACTTTGTCACATGTAAATTATGAGTGAGTCTGGTGTGAATGTACACTTTGGTTTCTTAGTTATAATGTTTTTTGTTTGGTGTAGTACACAGATTGTAAGACAAATTTCCGTAAGGAAAATAAAGATTATTATTATTATTATTATTATTATTATAACATGAAAGTGAACTACGAATGAACAAAAGGAATAATTCCATCGGATCATTTGTCATAAGTAAAATCTGGATCTTTTAAATGTTTCCATAGATATAGAAGCAGAAGCATTTCGGCAAAGCCATTTTGGCGATATGGTAGTTTTGACGCCTTTCTATTGGCATGTGTATTTTTTTTTTTTTGTGTGTTGCTATAGTTACGATGACGTGAATGACGTCAGAAACTGCAACATGGGAGGACTGACCGACCTGTGGCAGGAGAAAGAATGGGTCCGAGGCAAGATAGCCGATTACATGAACAGCTTGATTGACATAGGCCTGGCTGGTTTTAGGGTGGACGCTGCCAAACATATGTGGCCAGGCGACCTGGACGTGATCTGGGCAAGGGTACGTTTACTTCGTCTACTATAACTTGTGAGGTACAATTTCTATTGCCATTTTTCTTCTTTATCATTAAAGATTTCTAGGACAAACTGTACCATTGAGTGTCAAATAACCAGACTTTAATTTGAAACGAATAATAAGATTAAGTAGGCTTATCAAATAACCAAGCCTGTATCTGAAACGAATGGTAAGATTAAGTAGGCCTATCAAATAACCAACCCTGTATGTGAAACGTATGGTAAGATTTAGTATTTATTATTCTTAGTCAATCTTACATAGATCTGAAATTAAACTGTAGCATTAGGTATGAAATATTAAGTCCCAAAATAAGAGATACACACTGGAACAGACACAAAATAGAGCAGTGAGAATCATAACAAAGAAATATTCACATTTGACTAGAGTAACCCCTTTAGTAAACTCACTAAAATAGAAAGCCTTCAGGATTGAAGACTCAAAAGAAAGTAGCAATTATATATAAAACACTGAACCATAATCTTCAAATATAAAAACAAAATGTAATAAAATACTCAGAAAGACACAAAGATAAAGGCACAATCCTCGTCCCATATGCTAGGACAAATTTGTACAAATGCTCCTTCTTCCCTAGTGCTATTAGAGCCAGCCAGGAAAAGCAGTGACTTGGCAGAATTTAAGTCATTGGTTAACAAGCATGACTAGATGCATGACGCGTAGGACGTAATCATCTTATTTTTTGAAGTAACGTCTGTATTACATAAGATAAGATACACTGTGTTATTAGGTATTAAATAATCAGTCATATATCTGAAATGAATTTTAGTATTTAGCACCAACTTTGGAGATTTTCAATACAAGGAGGTCAAATCTGCAACAGCTTGGGGTTAGGGGTGGAGACGAAAGGCCTTGGGAAGATCTGAATGGAAGGATGTGTTGAAGTAGGCCAAAGCCCTCCATGAGCTTGAGCGCCACTGGGATGAATGGATGGATGGAGGCCAAATCCATAAATAGCCAGATTTGTAGTGTTTTCGGTGTACAAAATAGAGCAAGTGTTATTAAGCTATTTTTTGTTACAAAGCTTTTATCAACTCACTCTTTCTTGATTCGAGAATGGGTGTGGGAGAGATAACATGTAGGCCTACCCACTTTTTACCAGACAGACAAAGTGAGTTGATATAAGCTTTGTAAAAACTCCCCCCCCCCCCCGATTTTTCAGTCTAAAAAAAAAAATGACAAGCCTTTTCACTTCTTCGGTTCTAGTTGCACAATGTGGATGGTGGTCGCCCTTTCGTCTATCAAGAAGTGATCGCTGGTGGCGCTGTACACGCTTCTGAGTATTACCATCTTGGATATGTTACAGGTAAATATATGCTCCTCGTGAAAGACTTACGGGAAATATTCACACATGGGAGGTAAATCCATAAATAGCAATATTGTGTGTGTATCTGGTATAAAGTATTCGGAAGCCATGTAGGTTTATAATTTTTTTCTTCACTTTTCAGCACCGTAGAATCAGTGCTGGATTTATCTATAGGCAGAGGCGTAGTGAGCAAAACGTGCGCCCGGGGCATCGTGTCCCCCTCATTACGCCTCTGCCTATAGGCAACATAAGCTATAACTTAGCCCAACCACCTCTTTTCTTGTGGGGCCCTCAAAAATGGTTACAAGAATACTTTCAATCTTTTGAAGAAAGAGCAATGGACAAATTGCCTTACAAGGTGCCTAATATTTTTATCAGGTTATGGTCTTATCAAGTCTAAATCGAGTTCTGCGTAGAATCAAATTTCGAAACTCTTGCGCCTCTAGCACAGAGTAATTTTCATTTTTAAGTTGGCAACAGTGGTCTTTCCAAGTGGCGTCCTTGAGATTGTTTATTTTGTCTATTTCTTTCAAGATCTTCCCTAATTTACTGTTTCCCATTTTCTTAATTTTTCTTCCGGTACCATTATATCGTTCCACCATTTGTCCATATCGATTTCTCTATCTATGCTATGTTACTGCATTTTATTCCTTAATTAATGAATTTAAATCACACTGAATTTGGTAGGATTATAAATCAAAGTCAATGATCAGACTACTGTCAATATCTTTTAGTGTGAAAATCCCCCCAAAATAAGGGACTCCTATGACTTCAGTAAGGACATTTTATGTAGAAATCATCTCGAGAAAATCTCTACTTTTTGAAAGTTGAAAAAAAAAATCTGTCCAAAGATCGCCAGTATCAAGTATTATCTAAGAACTCAGGAATTAAAGAAAATATTTCACCTTTAATCTATTTTTAGACTGTCCTTTAAATAAAAAAGAACTCTGACCTTAAAATTAGTGCTCTGCATATAAATACCGGAAATGTGTATGTGTATGTGTGAAGCTAGGGCATGTGGTCATTTTCTCGTGGGATAGCTCAGTTTTAAATAGTATAACAAACTTTTAATAGATTTCAAACGAAATCTCTCTCCCCCCCTCTCTAGAACACAAACACTTTCTTTCTTTCTCTCTCTCTCTCTTTCTATTGCTCTGTCTTTCACTCTTTACTTATCTCTTTAAATGTTTCTCTATTTCTGTCCATCACCCTTTCTCTCACTTCTTCACTTTTTCTCTTTCTCGAAATTTCACTTTCTTCCTTTCTCTCTATTTCTCTCTCTCACACACACTCACACAATACTTCTTTCTAAATCTCTCTTTTTTCTTTTAGTGTCTTTCTCAATGTCTCTCTCTCTCTCTCTCTTCTCATTCTTGCGATCTTATTCTCTCTCTCTCTCGCTGTGTTTCTCATTTTTAAGTAAAAAAAAAGTAAAGTAAACATAAAAGTAAAGACCTTGTGGTCTATTGGGCAGATGATGTTAAGGTCATCTGATTCAGTGGCCTACGGTTAAAGAGGGTGTCATGTGGCCAGCACAACGACCAACCGCCTTTACTTTTCAACAGCTAACTTCAGGTACCCATTAGAGCTGGGTGGACAAAGAAGCGCCCGAAGATCCTGAAGTTATAAAATCCCAGTCTTCACCAGGATTCGAACCCCGGACCCAAGTTCGGTAGCCAATCGCTTTACCACTCAGCCACCGCGCCTCCCATTCTCATTTTTACTTTCACAATATTTCTTTCTTTCAATCTCTTCTCTATCTCTCACATCTGTATTCTCTCTTTTCTTTCTTCCACTCACTTACTCTCTTTTCTTTCTTCCACCCACTTTCTCTCTTTTCTTTCTTCCACTCACTTTCTCTCTTTTCTTTTTTCCACTCACTTTCTCTCTTTTCTTTCTTCCACTCTTTTCTTTCTTCCATTCTTTTCTTTCTTCCACTCACTTTCTCTCTTTTCTTTCTTCCACTCACTTTCTCTCTTTTCTTTCTTCCACTCACTTTCTCTCTTTTCTTTCTTCCACTTACTTTCTCTCTTTTCTTTCTTCCACTCACTTTCTCTCTTTCTCTTTCTTCTCTTTCTCTCTTTCACCATCACTATCCGTTTTCCCCAACTTCACTTTTTCTTTCTCATTGTAAGACATTCATTCTCTCTTTCTTTTCTTTCTCACTATCTCGCTATCTAAATTTTTTTCTTTTTCCTCTAAACTTTACCGAATGAAAGAAAATAACTTTAATTTTTTTTGTTCCTCAGAGTTTAATTACGGGGAGCAATTGAAATATGCCATTAATCACTTTGAAAACCTCAGGGGCGTGGTCCACTTAGACTGGGGTATGGCCCCTACTGAGCACGCCTTTGTGTTTATGGACAACCATGACAACCAAAGAGGAGGGCAACTTCATTTCGACGTCAGTATTTTTATCAACTTTTTCTTTTCATTTTCTTTGTTGTAAGTTTGTAGACCATCTTCTCTTTCTTGGATTTTCTCTTTTTTTTTAAATTCTTTCTCTTTCTGTTGTGCATTTGTTTTGTTAAAAATTAAAATGCCAGCCAATTTTTTTTAATTCACCATTTTAAAAACAATACTTTTAAGCAGTAGCAAGGTACCCGTTGGATACGTGTTCAAGAATGTAATATTATTATTATAGCCTTTTTATAGCGCTACTTTCATGCTTATAGCATGCTCTAAGCGCTTTGGTCCAATCTCATTTGTGGACCATTTGGGGGGGGGGGGGGGTATCTAGGAGTTGGTTTTCCGTGCTGCCTTTAGGCGCTCAGTAAACGCAACTCTGCCCGAGTCGGGTGTCGAACCTCGAGCCCCCTTCTAGGTAGCTAAGACAAGCCAAGTTCAAGCGCACTTAACCTCTCGACCACGCTTCCCACTAATATGTTGGTTTACCTCCCCACCCACGGGCGCACGCACACACACGCACACTATAAAACACATTTAATCTGTATATTTACCAAAAGGCATTCAATGTAAGTAGTTTTAAATCTGTTTTATACAAGTACAAAATGTCAGGGCACATGTGAGTCCAATAAAGACTCCAATTGGTCACGAGCCATTGGCTCAAACGCAACGAAACCCCTGCTTGCCATGGTTGTTATGATACAGACTGTGGAGCCCAAATTGTCGTGGGCTCGGGTTCATTGAACCCTTAACATTTCTCGCAATGGATGCTACGCCACTGATTTTAAGTCTTGAATAATAAGTACTATGAATAGGAATAATTCATTTATTTACATTTGAAATGGCAATAAAACATTTTTTTCCAGTAAAATTGATAACTAAAGTTATGTATTACTTTCTAAACGAAACAGAAATGTCTACACTATGCACTCCTAACATTTCCAGAACCCAGTGGAATACAAGCGTGCTATGGCCTTCACCTTGGCCTTCAACTATGGCTTCGCCCGAGTCATGAGCAGCTACTACTTCACAGATCGCTCTCAGCCTCCACCTCACGATGGGGACACCATTAAAGACGTCACCATCAACGCAGACGGCAGCTGTGGCAATGGTTGGGTCTGTGAGCATAGGTAAGGATAGTCTAATAACGAGTAGCACGTTGAAGGTTTAAGACTTGGGTGTGGGTTCGATTTCATGGGGGAAAAGGGGAGATAAACGTGTTTTTCTTTACTGTTCCTCTTATTAACTTACAAATGTATGGCTGGAACCTGGACACGGATTTCAAAAAACGGCTCTAACGATTTTACTAGAAATTTGACAGCTTATGTACATCTTTGGCACAAGAGCGTTATAATGTCTCGCGGCCTTTGTGAGAGCTCTCCAGCTGTCTCTTTTAGAGTCCATCTGCTGCCAGCTACGTTCCTCTATGCCAGTAAGGGCAAAATGGCGCCTGAGAGATCTTTATAATAATGGCGCTTGCGTGGGGGGGGGGGGGGCACCTCTGTCACTCTATCCTCATTTAGGATCACGTTTGGCATGCGGTTGTCTCCCTTGCGGGATAACTTGTGGGAAGCGTGGTCGAGAGGCCAAGTGCGCTTGAACTTGGCTTGGCTACCTAGAAGGGGGCTCGAGGTTCGACACCCGACTCGGGCAGAGTTGTGCGCCTAAAGGAAAACCAACTCCTAGATACCCCATCCCCCCCACTGGTCCACAAATGAGACCAGACTGAGCATGCTGTAAGCATGAAAGTAGCGTGAAAGTAGCGCTATATAAAAGCTATAATAATTAATAATAATAACTGTCTGAACAAGAAACGCTATCGAATGGTAATTGATCCAAACTGGCCTCTAGCAGAATATATTTGTAATATAGTCTTGCCAGCGTATGTCCATAATGGAGCCAAGGCCATACTCTCAGTTGGAGGCGACCAAAAGCGCTTTTGGCCTTATAGAGACAGTTGCTTATTTCTCTTGACTGTGACGCACCGTTCGACTGTAGAATTAAATAAAAATGTAAATGTAAGCACAGAGCATATTTTGGAATAAATTTTAATTTCAAAATCTTCAATCTATGCATCTCTCTAGTCTCTTTGAGCAAATGCGTCTTTGTTTCTTTGTGTGACCAAGTTTATGTCCCTTTAACAGGTGGAAAGTGATCGCCAACATGGTGCGGTACAGGAATGACGTCCTGAACACGGGCATCGAAAATTGGAACGTCCAGGGAGACGTCATGTGGTTTAGCAGAGGCAACGTTGGATTCTTTGCAATGGGCAAAACTAACTTCAACAAGCACATATATACTGGTAGTTATAGCTATAGAGTTTAACTTCAACAAGCACATATATACTGGTAGTTATAGCTACAGAGTTTAACTTTAACAACCACATATATATTGGTAGTTATACACTTTAACTTTAACAACCACATAGGCCTATATACTGGTAGTTATAGCTGTTCTATTTGTCAATGTAATTGTAAACACTACTTTTTTGTTGTTTTTGAGACTTATGATCAGCCATTTTTTTATCATGTTTTTTTCTTTATTTCATGTAAATTATTTAGACGAATACACATCAATTATATAAGTATAGAAACCCTAGCTGGAACAAAGTGAAAACCCTAACCCTAGCTGCAAACTAAGAAGATGACTAATTAACATATAATTTGGTTTTTATAACAACTTATCTTTTCTATGTTCTTGTTAGCTATCCAGGCTTAAAGACATGAACATTCGCCGGAGTAAAAACTAGAAAAAGAGATAAATTGTAGGATTGGATGAATGGAATGAGAATGTCAAACAAAAAAAAAAAAGAGGAAGGGACGGGTGTTAATTAGCCAGTCTCATTCCACGTTTCCAATTTTGGTACCATAAGGTACAAAGTAGATCATTTTTCTCATTACTTGACCTGGCCAGTAGTCTTCAAAGCCCTATGCCTGGAGCACTCGTCTCAGCCTCTTAGGTTGTAGATTTATTTCGCGCCAAGTCTTTTTATTCTATTGTTTTTGTTTCGCGCTAAGTCGTTTCTGTCTCGTTTGTCGTTTATTTTTATTTTTTTTACAGTCCCTCTTATTAGCTTTCAAATTCTTGGTGGACATGGTTTAAAAAAGGCTCTAACAATTTTTTAAAGAAATTTGATAGTTTAAGTATATATTTAGCCGTCTTTAGGATAAAAATTATTTAAGTTCTGGTTTGACCATATTATAATTTTTTTAAAAATGTAATAATAAATAGTTGAACAAAAAAATAGACTTGCATGAAAATTGTGCGTACAGTCTTCTGTAGAACTGAGCTGGACTGGAATAGAACTTTATTGTGCACTGGAAGGACTTCTTGCATGCAATCTTCAAACGTTACTAGTAGTGACGTAGCTGAAGTGGGGGAGGGGGTGGAGGGTTGGTGCCTAATTTGAAAATATCCTCGGCCCCCACGTGAGGATCCCCCAAATGAGTGTCCGAAATTAGTTTCTACATTAAATATTCTCTCAAGCCGAATGTCAAAAAGAGTTTTAGCCCCCCCCCTCACCCCCAAATCCCTAGCTACGCCACTGATTACAAGAAATATAAGACTGAGACATAATATCGTCACTTTCGCTTCACGAAGAAGAAATTGATTTTAAAAAACGTATTTTCGTTACTTATAAAAAGGTTTCTATAGTTTGACCCTATCTGGTATCTCACTATCTGGTATCTCACTATCTGGTACCTCACTATCTGGTATCTCACTATCTGGTACCTCACTATCTGGTACCTCACTATCTGGTATCTCACTATCTGGTACCTCACTATCTGGTACCTCACTATCTGGTATCTCACTATCTGGTATCTCACTATCTGGTACCTCACTATCTGGTATCTCACTATCTGGTATCTCACTATCTGGTATCTCACTATCTGGTATCTCACTATCTGGTATCTCACTATCTGGTATCTCACTATCTGGTATCTCACTATCTGGTACCTCACTATCTGGTATCTCACTATCTGGTATCTCACTATCTGGTACCTCACTATCTGGTATCTCACTATCTGGTATCTCACTATCTGGTACCTCACTATCTGGTATCTCAATATCTGGTATCTCACTATCTGGTACCTCACTATCTGGTATCTCACTATCTGGTATCTCACTATCTGGTATCTCACTATCTGGTACCTCACTATCTGGTATCTCACTATCTGGTATCTCACTATCTGGTATCTCACTATCTGGTACCTCACTATCTGGTATCTCACTATCTGGTACCTCACTATCTGGTATCTCACTATCTGGTATCTCACTATCTGGTATCTCACTATCTGGTATCTCACTATCTGGTATCTCACTATCTGGTATCTCACTATCTGGTATCTCACTATCTGGTATCTCACTATCTGGTATCTCACTATCTGGTATCTCACTATCTGGTATCTCACTATCTGGTATCTCACTATCTGGTATCTCACTATCTGGTATCTCACTATCTGGTATCTCACTATCTGGTACCTCACTATCTGGTACCTCACTATCTGGTATCTCACTATCTGGTACCTCACTATCTGGTATCTCACTATCTGGTACCTCACTATCTGGTATCTCACTATCTGGTACCTCACTATCTGGTATCTCACTATCTGGTACCTCACTATCTGGTACCTCACTATCTGGTATCTCACTATCTGGTATCTCACTATCTGGTACCTCACTATCTGGTATCTCACTATCTGGTACCTCACTATCTGGTACCTCACTATCTGGTACCTCACTATCTGGTATCTCACTATCTGGTATCTCACTATCTGGTATCTCACTATCTGGTACCTCACTATCTGGTATCTCACTATCTGGTACCTCACTATCTGGTATCTCACTATCTGGTATCTCACTATCTGGTACCTCACTATCTGGTATCTCACTATCTGGTATCTCACTATCTGGTACCTCACTATCTGGTATCTCACTATCTGGTACCTCACTATCTGGTACCTCACTATCTGGTATCTCACTATCTGGTATCTCACTATCTGGTACCTCACTATCTGGTATCTCACTATCTGGTATCTCACTATCTGGTATCTCACTATCTGGTATCTCACTATCTGGTATCTCACTATCTGGTATCTCACTATCTGGTATCTCACTATCTGGTACCTCACTATCTGGTATCTCACTATCTGGTATCTCACTATCTGGTACCTCACTATCTGGTATCTCACTATCTGGTATCTCACTATCTGGTACCTCACTATCTGGTATCTCAATATCTGGTATCTCACTATCTGGTACCTCACTATCTGGTATCTCACTATCTGGTATCTCACTATCTGGTACCTCACTATCTGGTATCTCACTATCTGGTATCTCACTATCTGGTATCTCACTATCTGGTACCTCACTATCTGGTATCTCACTATCTGGTATCTCACTATCTGGTATCTCACTATCTGGTATCTCACTATCTGGTATCTCACTATCTGGTATCTCACTATCTGGTATCTCACTATCTGGTATCTCACTATCTGGTATCTCACTATCTGGTATCTCACTATCTGGTATCTCACTATCTGGTATCTCACTATCTGGTACCTCACTATCTGGTACCTCACTATCTGGTATCTCACTATCTGGTACCTCACTATCTGGTATCTCACTATCTGGTATCTCACTATCTGGTACCTCACTATCTGGTATCTCACTATCTGGTACCTCACTATCTGGTATCTCACTATCTGGTACCTCACTATCTGGTACCTCACTATCTGGTATCTCACTATCTGGTACCTCACTATCTGGTACCTCACTATCTGGTACCTCACTATCTGGTACCTCACTATCTGGTATCTCACTATCTGGTATCTCACTATCTGGTACCTCACTATCTGGTATCTCACTATCTGGTACCTCACTATCTGGTATCTCACTATCTGGTATCTCACTATCTGGTATCTCACTATCTGGTACCTCACTATCTGGTATCTCACTATCTGGTACCTCACTATCTGGTATCTCACTATCTGGTACCTCACTATCTGGTACCTCACTATCTGGTATCTCACTATCTGGTATCTCACTATCTGGTATCTCACTATCTGGTATCTCACTATCTGGTACCTCACTATCTGGTATCTCACTATCTGGTACCTCACTATCTGGTACCTCACTATCTGGTATCTCACTATCTGGTATCTCACTATCTGGTATCTCACTATCTGGTACCTCACTATCTGGTATCTCACTATCTGGTACCTCACTATCTGGTACCTCACTATCTGGTATCTCACTATCTGGTATCTCACTATCTGGTACCTCACTATCTGGTACCTCACTATCTGGTATCTCACTATCTGGTACCTCACTATCTGGTACCTCACTATCTGGTATCACACTATCTGGTACCTCACTATCTGGTACCTCACTATCTGGTATCTCACTATCTGGTACCTCACTATCTGGTATCTCACTATCTGGTACCTCACTATCTGGTACCTCACTATCTGGTATCTCACTATCTGGTACCTCACTATCAGGTATCTCACTATCTGGTACCTCACTATCTGGTACCTCACTATCTGGCACCTCACTATCTGGCATCTCACTATCTGGTACCTCATTATCTGACGCCTCACTATCTGGTACCTCACTATCTGACACCTCACTATCTGGTATCTCACTATCTGGTCCCTCACTATCTGACACCTCACTATCTGGTACCTCATTATCTGACGCCTCATTATCTGACGCCTCACTATCTGGTACCTCACTATCTGGTACCTCACTATCTGGTACCTCACTATCTGGTACCTCACTATCTGGTATCACACTATCTGGTACCTCACTATCTGGTATCTCACTATCTGGTACCTCACTATCTGGTATCTCACTATCTGGTACCTCACTATCAGGTATCTCACTATCTGGTACCTCACTATCTGGTACCTCACTATCTGGCACCTCACTATCTGGCATCTCACTATCTGGTACCTCATTATCTGACGCCTCACTATCTGGTACCTCACTATCTGACACCTCACTATCTGGTATCTCACTATCTGGTCCCTCACTATCTGACACCTCACTATCTGGTACCTCACTATCTGGTACCTCACTATCTGGTACCTCACTATCTGGTACCTCACTATCTGGCATCTCACTATCTGGTACCTCATTATCTGACGCCTCACTATCTGGTACCTCACTATCTGACACCTCACTATCTGGTATCTCACTATCTGGTCCCTCACTATCTGACACCTCACTATCTGGTACCTCACTATCTGGTACCTCACTATCTGGTACCTCACTATCTGGTATCTCACTATCTGGTCCCTTACTATCTTACACCTCAATATCTAGTACCTCACTATCTCTCACCTCATTATCTATTTTCAGTCCAGACCGTCTCCTTCTAACTCATACGTTCTGTTGTCTAGATCTTCTTAACTGTTTCTAAATGTCCTTCTTACAAACACTGGCTATAAGAAACACAATCTTATTCCTTTTTCACTGCGTCCCCTCAGGTCTCCCAGCTGGTCAGTACTGTGACCTTATTAGTGATTGCGCCAAGAAATTTAACGTGGACAGTAACGGCATGGCCGACATCAGCCCACACGACGGACACGAGCCATTTGTAGCCTTCACCACAAGTAAGTAAGAACTTGCATCTACTTTGCCTTTTAATTCCTGCTAGAGAAATTAAGCTTCAGTTCTGCTTTGAATGCTTGGAAATTGACTTATTCTATTTTAGCTTAAAGACCAACTGAAGAGGTTTTGGGGTCAATCACAGAAACCGTTTTAATACTTGTTTTCTGTAATATAATGATTAAAAAAAAACGTGTATGCAAAATATTTTCAATAACTTTTCAGCCGTTAATGAGATATTAGCATTTTAATGTGGGATTTAGGAAGACTAAAAAGTCTTAGTCTCGTAGCCATTCGAGATGTCATTATTTTACATTTAAACTATACACTTTGTTTTGTTTTGGTCAGAGAGTAAAAATGTAGCTAGAAGCATTGCAGCTGTCCATCTTGATGAATATGTTCCACCCTCTCTTTCTGACAATAAAACAACTGTCATATTCATTAAGGCGGAGCTACCTGACGGACAGGATCTGTTTATACGTGGTGGCATAGACCACGCCCGAAGACAAGGTAAAAGGGGCAATCTGGGTCTAACATTTAATTAAATTGACTTGTTTTGTAGAATACGGTAATATGTTTGTAAAAAAAAAATGTTTTACATGTTTAGTTTCTGAGTTGAAGATAATTTACTTTCTATTGCAAACCTCCCGCAGGACGACGAGGGATGGGAGGGGGCAGGGTTTGCACCAGGGACCATTGATAAGTCAGAGCGACAGTCCAGCGTGCAGTTAGCATGATCAGGAAGCCATCCTAATTGCTATGACCATTATTGACGTTATATAAAGTTATATAAAGTTTTAATTCTAGTCAACATAGTCATTATGGCTTTTTTAAACATTGTTTATTATGTTGACTAGTAGCTAGAATGTAATACTCTTGAATGTGAAGAAGTCCTAAAACATTAAAAAATGTCACTCCCTTTCATGTCTTTTCTTGTTAACTTTTTTTTTTTTATAGTAGTTAAGCCTGTAAGTGAGGTGACTTCTTTTTATGTAAATCTTATTTATTCATAAAATGTTTTGCAATCAACTTAAGTAGAGCAACAAGACAAAATACTTAAAATTACTCCCTCCCCCCCCCCCCACCCCCAATAAAAAAAACAACTAAAAATACTCCAAAGAGCTTCAAAATACACCAATGCACTATCCTCGCAAGGAATCCAAAATACTAAAGGACACTAAAAGTCTCTGAACATATCACTACCCAAATGTACAAAATATTTTTAAAGTTATTTTTATAATTTCAAAGCATAAAACGCATACAAAACAATGACATTCTATATAGTAGAAAAAAACACTTTGACACTGTGTTAAACAAAATATAGTCTAATTAGGTCTGTACCAATGGGAATTTTCTAAAATGTTACATTCAGTTGTTGTTTTTTTTTCTTTTCTTGGCTAAGTCATAAGGTCTTCATAGATGTTCGTACATCATTCTGCCAGTTCGCATTTGACTTTAAAAAACAACTAACAATTTGTACAATTTTTAGGTTGTGATCTGATGGATGCCCGACTAAGTGGCTGCAGTCTTCCCATCAGACATCTCGCAGTTGGCAACGATACTTATTTTCAAAAGGTAGGCCTACTTTGATAGTAGGAATCAGGGCCGCCGCTACCTATTGTGCAATGTGTGCATTGCACGCAGGCGGCCGACTTCAGGGGGCGGTAAAATCATTATTTTAAGTTTACTTTTTTTAAAATTAGATAAATAAAAAAAATACTTAAATATTTAATATAAATTCTTATTATTCCATTATCCTTTAAAAATATAAAAACAGTGAAAAAAAATGTTTAGACCCCTTGCCGACTTGAGCGGAAACCTGCCGTATCTTCAACTCTACCTCCAGGAAGAACTTTTTACAACGCTTAAAAATGATGTAGGTATCACAATGTCCCCCCAAAAATCCCACAACAACGTTTCAGTGAAATTTCATGACGTTAATTTGGTTTCTATATACAATGTTCAAATTAATATAGGCTAAATGAAAAATAAAACCTAAAAATTGTGACTAAGTTTCTTTTCTTTTTTTTTTCATTACATTCTAAAAAAAAAAAAAAAAAAAAAAAGGGGGCTCGAACGAAAATGTTTTTACCTTGGGGGTCGTATCCCTGGAATGTGAGAAGCACTGCCTTACTATGATTTATTTGAAGTCATTGTTTAATGACTTGTAGTTTGGATTATTTTTTGCATTAAACTTAAGAAAAATATTCAGCGCTGAGTTGCTTCATTTGTTGGATAAATTTGTAGGCAACGTACACTAACACACAAGTGAACATATCCACGTCCAGACCATGTAACACTGTTGAGTAGTTAAAGTTATCGAGAAATTGTATAGAGATCATTAACTCTGTTCATTGTAACATTCCTGCCGGAGCTCATCAATGATAATCATCGCTAATACAGGAGGAGCACAAGCGAGTAGTCAGAACGGGATCAGTTTTTAGTGTTTATCACAGTATAAATCAGCCAACAGTCACCAGATCCCCGGACCATAGCCAAGGGGGCGGGATGTTGATATCCCTTATGCCAGAGTTTTTTGACGTTAAAAAGGGGGCGGCATTTTTAATTTCTCACGCAGGCGACCACAACCCTCGCGGCGGCTCTGGTAGGAATATTTTCAGATCGGAAGAAGAAAAAAAAATGCAAAAGAATATTAAGAAGCGACACTTCGTGATTAAAAAGTAATTGACAATATCGTACTATATACGAAAAATGTAAAAGTAGTAACAATGTTGTTTTGTATATTAATGCATGTAAGCCAATTAGCCTTTTTTCTTTTGTGGCCATTTTTTTCTGACCAGTTCAACACTTGGTCTAAGGGAGATAACTACCTGGATTGGTATGGAACAGAGTTACATCAAGGGGAATACAATCACCAGCGACCGTACGGAACACCAGCAGTTCTGACAACCAATAGAACCGATGAACCTGGTTATAGTCCGTATAATACGTGAGTATTTAATCTTCGACCTGCCTTAAAAACACATGGTTTGGCGACGCTTCATTTGAACGCCTATCCTTTTTAAGTCAAACATTTCAAATTGATCGCTAGTTATCAATGTAAAATGTTACATAAGGAACCACAGTCTTTTAATGAGAGAAAATAGTCAAATAAATTTGGCGAAATAATCAACAGTTCTGGAAGAGATGAAATGTACAGTTTCTCCGATTCAACAACTATGCTTAGGACAAAAGACCAGAAGAATGAATAAATTACTCAACCAGTCATCGTAGAGACGGAGTCATGGTGTACGAGTGGTAAAGTGCTTAGGTTCGAATCCCGGTGATGACTATTTTTTTTTTATTTGGGATTTCAAGGACGCCCCTGAGTCCACCCAACTCTAATGGGTATCTGACTTTTTTTGTGGAAAATACAGTTTTTAAAATGATTATTCCCCCCAGTCCAAGTCCCAGATGATGACAGCGGCAGGATTGAAACTCGGGACCATTGTGACGATAGTTCAATTTACCAGCGCTATCCATTTTCAATATGTCTTCTGCCCCGACCTTTCCAGAAAGGGTCATCAGAATGGCGCTGTTAGCAGTATGCTGGGGGTGAAAACAAGTCTCAATGCGGGGCTGGTAAATGTAGGCTATATGTTAAATACTATAATGCTTGCAGACCTGCCCGTCGCTTATGCTGTCCAATGTGCATTTAGACTTTTTTTTTACAAATCGTATATCAACTCGGTGTCTGTCTGGTGCACATTTTGAATGCGTTCTTTCTCCCTCTTCCCATTCTTAGACTAAGTTGATACTTTGTACAGTTATTCTTTGTCGATGGCATCACACGAATCGATAAAAAAAAAAAAAATCAGTTATTTAACTAAATAGTGGTTATTAATTTATTTAGTGTGATATCGAAAAGGGAAATAAATCATAAAGATACATAGAAGTAATTATGGAGTTCTTCCCTAGATAAGCTTTGTTTTTAAAAAGTATTTTTTATAATTTGCTTGTTTTTTGTTGTTGTTGTTGTTGTAATAAAACTAACGTATTAGTACCATTTCCTGCTAAATAACATTTGAATCGTACGATCGTAAGCCCCTCCCCCCCCCCCCCCCTCCCCTTGAGTCGCGAGACCTGGGGAAGGCCGCCGCCACACTCCAAGGCCTCCTTTGAGTTATGGAATGAAAGAAAAAAATGACTTTGCTATGGTCCATGTTTTATTTATTTTACATTTCAGATTTGGACATGGGTATTGGATGGTGGCTGTGGAAATGGATTGCACTAGAACCCAAAATGGATACTTTGAGATCAAGGCCATGGTGAATGGGGCATGGGAGACAGATGTATCCAGTCCGACGTGTTCAGGGAACGGAGGAGGCGCCTGGCCGTACAACACAAACAACCACTGGGCGAGATGTGGCTATAAGAACGTGTTTCAATATGGCTCAGGAACTTGCTCTATAACTACACTATAAATTGTCCGATATATGTCATTGTAATTAAACAAAAATATTCTTAACGAGCTTATTTTGACTTGCACATTAATGGTATTTTAAATTGCCCGATGTCGTATCTTATAATTTACAGACGTCACTTCAAAAGATAAGATAATTGCGTCCCACACGTGTCCCTGTCTTAATCTAGTCATGAATGTAATTAAGGACTTAAAACTCTGTTAAGTCGAGGCTTCCTGGCAGACTCGGGCAACCCATTTCATGCTATAATTAAACCAGGGAAGAAGGAACACTTATATGAATTTGTCCTGGAATATGGAATAAGAAATGTGCTTTTCTATCTGTCTACGTAGACTATTTAATTAGGTTGTATGTATTATTGCTTTAAAGCAGTTCTATGGGGCACCTCTGTGACGTCGACCACTTTTTAGCTCACCAAAAAATAAAGACAAATCTGGCATACGTTCGTCTCCCATACAGGATACGTGCCCTGCCCAGCGTAACTGTCGGATCATAAGAAGTCCATCTATACTGTCCATACCGGCGTTCCCAAGGACATCGCTGTTTGTAGTGCCACCGTATGTCCATAATGAAGCGCAAGCATCTTTGGTGAAAGCGTTCAAGTAGTCTTAGTTGCTTAGTCGCGAATTGCCTTAGCTGACATTAAAGAGAGCACCTGGTTGCATGGGGACTCAGAACGAGACAGCTGGAGGTCAATCACATAGGCCGCGGGATACAAATTTAAAACAAAAAGAAATAGACGTCGAAAAGAAAATCTAAATCGACCTCCGCCGGACAATGGTTATGCTTGCCCTGAGACTGGATGTGGCAAAATATGTAGGTCACAGCTGGAGCAGCGTAGCCACGGGAAATGCTGCATTCCTTATTAATCTTTGGACTCGACGACAAGCCTTATTATTGATGTATTATTGCTACTTTTGTTTTTAGTCCTCTGTTATGATGTGTCTCATGAGTTTGGTATTTTACTAATGGTGTTACTCTAATCAAATTTGAATATTTGTTTGTCATAACTATCTGTCAGTTACTGCAAGTTGGCACCTAAGCTGGTCATTAAAGCCGTTCCTTCTATTCACCAATATTTGCTCTGGAAAAAGACATTTATTATTTCAGATACAAAACAAAAACATATACATACATTTTGATAGACATCATTAGGATGAATGGAACACTTTTTTTTTTTTTAGCATAAAATCATTTACATAATTTTTAGAACCTTTTAGTACATTTTTTACAGAATGTACAAGCCGGGCTAATTTTTTTTCCCAAAATTTAAATCCCAAACATTGGACAGACATACTATTCCCCATGAACTCACCTCATTCCCCATGAACTCACCTCATTCCCCATGAACTCAACCTCATTCCCCAGTAATTTAGAAAACACCCGTGACGGTCGTTTTGGTCCCCGATGACTCGCTTGTTCTATTTTACAAACGTGTTTTAGTCTGTTTGGAGAGTTCAGTAGCTTAGGATCCAGTCCAAAACAGAAAAAGACGTGTCCAATTTACCAGATTCCAGATATATTTAGTCCAATATATTATTTGCTAATCTGAAGAAGAAGAAAAAGAGAAACGTTGAAACAAATTGACAATATAATTAAACTTATAAAATATGTTCCCCTTTCAGACCTTGCGATCTATAGGGCAGCTAATGTCAAGGTCATCTCTGTGGCCCACGGTTAAGGCGGCTGTCATGTGGCCAGCACAACTCAGATGCCGAAATTAAAAATCTCAAGACTTTTCAGGATTCGAACGAGGGACCCCCCGGTTCGGAAGCCAAGCGCTTTACCACTCAGCCACCGCGCCTACTTATGAAATATATAGAAATTAAATAATAAAAAAATAAACAAACGATTTCGGCTTCTTTTAAAAGGACTAGAAATCGGATAGGCGTACTGAGAAAAGGAATCATTATCTCCAATGGGGCCTTCTATGCACCGTGAACATAGCACGTAGTAATGAATAAAGAGCAAAATTCTATAACGGTTGTCCTGAATGTATGGTCGTTTCACAAGGTCTTCGCTTGCAGTGGTGGCTGCAGTCACGGTTAGCGGTGGCAAACGAGGCATCAATGGCAAAATGTGGATGGAAATAGCCCAAAACCGGACAGCATGGAGACAGACTGTGAGTGCTGGTACGATACTCGCTGAGAGCAGAAAAAGTCAAGTCAAGTGAAAGAAAAAGAAAGCTGCCCTATCAGCTAGCCCTAAAACAGATGCTTACACATGCACGAACTGAGGCAAAATTGGCTTGATTAGCCACCACATAGATTCTGCCCCGACTCAAGACGATACGAAAAGTATTGACTCATCTGGGCGCATCCATTGTCTTCCGAGACAAAAGGAGCCGTATTTGGTTTAGCGACGCACCATGGCTGGCGGGCTTTGAACGCGACAATGATAGTGACGTCACATAACCATGCAAAGTGTAGGGACTTTTAGTTTATGAACTAGTCTGAACTGTGGCCCATTCTGCATTAACACTTTTCTGCCTCGATAGAGAACAACATCGGACAGATAAGTTAACTATTTTGTGTTAATTGTTTGTTATTTTTTGTTTGTTTTGTAGCTAATGAAGGACACGTGACCCAAACGTCCTTTCTTTAATTTGGTCCGGCAGGGTTACATAAATGCATGTTTTTCGTATTTCCTATACAGTCGTTTATCCCTGCAGCAGTAAATCTTTGTTTTTTCGGATTCGCAGCGGAGTTCAAAATAGGGCCTACAACTTTACGGTATAGGGCCTACGACCTCATGGTTCTATGCAAGCACCTAGCCTCAACAGTCTTAGGACAGAAATCAATAAATCACAAAACCACTTACGAGCACATTTTTGTCTTGAGACGAGAAAACGGATTTTGCTTAAATCAAAATTTTAAAACAATGTACCTGTTTGGAAAAATGAATGTATTGTACCAAGGACATAAAAGCAAGTATAAGGTGATGCCATCGGAGTTTCGTTGGTCCCCAGAATTGTTTGGGCTATCCAGCCAATTTGTAAATATTTTTGTCGCTGAAGCTTTTTTTTTTTTTTTTAAAAAAAAAAAGATTTTCAAATATAACAAGTAACAAAATATAAATAATATTTAAAAAAAAAAAAAAAAAAAAAAAAAGAAGCTTATCTGAAGGTTAAGAACTACACCCTTAAAACTCTTTCTATCAATAATGTACAAGTTATTTCCCTTATTTAATATCAGACAAAATAATTAATTTCCGATAACTAATTCACTAGTGTTTTTTTTTTCAAATTCATGTTTTGTTAGGTACAGTAAATAAGTATCGACTTATTCGGCGAATGCGTCATGAAGAAATAGCTTTGACAATTATTGAACACATTTAGCAATATCTGTGAATACTGAAGTATTAGTTTCCTTTGTTGGTATCAAACAAAAAAAATAATTACCAGTAATTAATTGACTACTTGTTTACTTTTTTTTATTGATTCATGTGTTGTCTATGCCATTAATAATTGTGCGAAGTTTCCACTTGATCCGAGAATGGGCGCGGGAAAAATAACCTGTACACTTTTTACCAGACTGACAAACAGAATGAGTTGATACAAGCTTTGTAAACAGTTTTATTTTTTAATAAGATTATTCCTCCTTTATGAAGCAGAATCAAATCCTGGTTAAGCACACATGGTGACATGTATAAATCTACTTAGAGCACATACAATTATAGTATGGTGATACATATCCAGAAATAACAAGTTAGCAAAATTAAAAGCCAATAGTCTACACTAGAAAATTGGATCTAGATATATGGTATAGATACTAATACTATAGTGCAGTGATGCTCAACCTAATTCGACCTGCAGGCCATTTTAACTTTAGACACGTGTGTTGCGGGCCACATGAACAAAAAGGTGCACACAACGAAATCAACATTCTCCTGAAACTATTTGAAACTATTGGATCTAGTACTTACATTAATTAATGGGGTATTCAAAGTCGATCTTTTTTTACGCGTCTAAAAATGGCTTCGTTTCACTACTTAAAATGTGAGCAACATTTACCACCAACGTATTTTCGTGTCTCTTTTTGAAACTACTGAAACTAATCAGCTTTTCACCTCCAATACTGATGCCCCTTTTGAAGCCCTTTGTTGACTATTGATCATATTTTTTTTTGTCGGCATTTATTTGCTTACCATATGCTGCGGATTAAATATTTAATTCATTTCAATTAAAACACAACAGCTTCACACGTATTAAGAAACATTAATTTATATTATATCATTTAAACACCGTAGCTCATATCATGACGCTCACATGGACATTATGTATTGAACCTATGGGCCTACTGTAGATAGATTAACCTTACAAAATAAACTGTAGATAAAACATTGAACTTATGGGCCTACTGTAGATTAACCTTACAAAATAAACAGTAGATAAAACATTGCACCTATAGGCTTACTGTAGATAGATTAACCTTACAAAATAAACATTAGATAAAACATTGCACCTATGGGCTTACTGTAGATAGATTAACCTTACAAAATAAACCGTAGATAAAACATTGAACCTATGGGCCTACTGTAGATAGATTAACCTTACAAAATACACAGTAGATAAAACAGCTTTTCTCTCATGGCTATGAGTTCGTTGTTTACGAACCGTAAGATTGTTGTGAAATCTGATTCTGATCTTAGCTTTCAGAATTTCATTGCATTAATAATAAACCTAAAACATGAACAATGAATCTCAAGAGTAAAAATATAATATACAACACTCACGAAGATATATAAATATTCACTGTAATATTTGCTTTTCAGAAAGACAATTATTGTTTCATCTAAACACACACACACACACACACAAGCACGCAATTTGACAGACAAAATCATTAGGATAAATTGAAACGTGTTATATACATAAAAATCAATTAGGCAGTTTTTTTTTAATTTTTAGATCTTTATGTAATATACACACCAGATAAAAATTTTAACTCAGAATCATATACAATTTACGCACAATTTACGCACATAATAATATTCACCTTGAATTCATCCCATAGGCCCACATTAAGGACAATCATGTTTGGTCTTGACAATCAACTTGTCTTGAATGATTTGAATGTTTTGATATTCCAGAATTCGGTCACCCAAATAGAGCTAGTCAAATTTACCAGCTTCCATGTATTTTTAGTCCATTCTATAATTTGTATGAAGGATACAATGAAAGAAATGTTTAAAAAAGAAAAATATTGGAACTAAAGTATAAAAATAATTTTAAAAAAACATAATTGAAATAAAATGAGTAGCCTAGATAAAAATAAGATCACAAAGAGAGTTTGTGTTTTCACACAAACTCAGAGGCGGCCCCTGTTAGGTCCGCTGTTTGGTAAGCAATGCAGGTAAAAATGCAGATTTTGTTATTGTCAACTCAAACATCATAAACCATGAAGTAATAACAATCAACAATCACATTCCTAGCCACCTCCGTACAAAATATTCATTGTAGGATATTTAACATTTTGATAAAGCTATGAACAAAATTGATATCAGAAATCTGGAGTTTGTAACCTATTACCATTTTCATCGTGGCATTCTCGTGGAAACGTCTACAACAGGGATCGTTTAAGCCTTCAAAAAAAAGGAATAGGCATACAGAGAAAACGAATCATTATCTCCAATGGGGCCTCCTATGTACTGTGTTAACATAGCACGAAGTAGTGTATAAGGAAAAGCTCTCCAACTGCTGTCGCATAGCCATGGCGTTTCTACAGGGCGTCGCGTTCAGTGTTTGCAGTCCTTTTACGATTGGTTGTGGTATATTGTAGAACTGCTAAGGACTCTCTCGTGGGACTCGGCCTCAGCCTCAGTTTAAAAAAGGGAGTAAGGTTAAAGCATTGTATAGTCCAGCGATTCCCAAAGTGGTCTATATAGACGACCAGGAGTCTACGAGGACTTCCAAGTGGTCTACGGAAGTGAAAAAATAAATTGGGGGTCTATGACCTGTAAATGGGGGTCTACAATAGTGGAACTCATTTAAGCATGCAGAGACTTTAAATTTCACTTCCCATTAATGATTTTACCTTAGTTAATCCTTTGAATTGTAACTCTGTTTCTCGAATGAGTTTTTTTAAAATAATTTTTAAATTTTAACATCTTTAAGATTTTAAGATCGTAATTTTGTCAACATGAAAGTAACATTGTACATGGCCTAGTTAAAAAGAACTGTAGAAAGTACAGTGTTGGTTACTAGACATTTGTCTGTATTCGTCCTTGCCGAACAAGCCATTTCATATGTGCTTTTTCTGTAACAAAGTTTTAAGCTAAGTTACAATGAAACAATCTAACCTGATACATCATTTGAGACAAGGACAACATGATAAAATAGATCGAGATTGGAAATACTTTCCAACACTTTTAGTTCAGAACTGTAGAACAAAATGTTTGAGTTTGATTAAACATTCTAAAAGAAAAGAGGTTTGTGAGTGTCTTACAATATTTTTTCTTAGGCCTATTTCAAACCCCAGAAACCTGCACTATTAAAAGCCACACAATCTGATATCATAGTAAACATTTCTCTAAACAACAATACAGTTCAAAGTGTAATGGTAAGATGAGTTAGGACACTAAAAGGTTATCATGTAATTACTTTCAAAAGACATACTTCTAAAAAAAAAAGCTGGACTAGTTAACCTTGCCTGATAATATAGTGTTATTATTATCATGTTTTCTTTTTGTTAGGAATCAAAAAATCCATAAAGAACTGCTCTTTGCCTGAAACTTTGATTCATTGCTCCTTCACAATGAAGTATGATAGTTGTCGAAAGGCTTATGTTTGACAATATTTATTTCTAAGCTCTTGGGTGTTAAAAATTCAATTTTAACAGACTTATTTCATAAATTTAATGAGGTTAACTTACGCTACAAGGTGATAACCTAATTATTTAATACAATAACTAATGAACGTTGAACCATGCCTATTTAATAGTAATATATAAATGTCAATAATGATGTGCTCACGCTGCACATTAGTACTTTAAAAACATTAAATACAACAAGATTACGTTTCAAACTGACTTTTTTTTCCCAAAACAAAACAAAACTTTCATAAATTGTTAGCAGCTTGCATAACATCAAACACTTTTAATGTGATAATTTTTTGTTTCAATAACATTAATTTACAAAATAAAAAATAAACACTCCTTCAACCACATGTTTTTTTTTGTTTGTTTTTTTTACTTATGTATGCATTTATGAAACTTTTTCATTTAGGTGTCCGTGGGTAAGTTTTGACTATATGTGAGCTGGCGCTCCTAGATCTAATTTTTGACCTAATTTTATCTAATTTATATTATTTATATAGGCCAGGGCTATGATGTTTGTAATTTAGTGTCCTTTTTAATTTTTATAGTTCAGTGCTGTGTATTTTGTAGTTTCCACTATTTATAACTTTCTGCTAGTTTTAGTCTTTTTCTGTTATTTGTGTTTTACTCGTAGAGGAAAAGTAGTTTTTAAAATAGTTAACTAGCCTTAGAGCTGCGGAGGTTATTTCCTATTTTTTGTCCCTGGTTAGTTCTGCTTATTTTTGTCTTTGGCATTAGTGATGGATTAGTAGTTATTTTTTAATATCAGTTTATGTGCAGGTCTGTAAACGGTATAGAGCCCCATATGAGTTTAGAATAGAAATAACTTTTTATCTTCCTTTTTGTATTTTTATAGATTTAAATTTTAAGATTCTCTTTTTAATGCTGTTTAATTTGGTATATAATGTTGTGTAGTCCGTGTCTTTAGTAATTTGCTAGATTTTATTGTTGTGTAAGGCTAGGTACAGATTAGGGAAATCGGTAGTCCAGTTTAGTTTTAGATAATTAGCGTGACGTCATGCTCTCCGATACGTTCGCGCTGACCAGTTATAGCTGGCTCCGGGACCACGTTGAGCTCTCTTTTGTCTTGACCAGTGGTCAGTGCTGACAGTGGTGCCTGTGCAAAGTTATTTTTGTGTAGTGTAATTTCAGCTGGGACCGCCTGCTATAATTCCTGTCTTGCTGTCTTACTGCATTACTGTCTTACTGCCTTAAGGCCTAACTGTTTGCCGCAGTTATGCTTTACTGCTGCTAGTAGCTAACTGTTTAGTGTTGGGGTAATTTAGGTTATTTGATGGTCGGTTTAGTTAGTAATAGTTGTAGATTTAGCAACATAGATCTAGAGGCGGCAGAGGGTTTTGGTGAGTGGAGTTGTTAAGTTAATTTCAGTAGGGTTGATTAATTATTTAGTAGTGCGAATATATAGTTTTTGTTTATTTCTATGTTTATTTTCGTATTCACCTATATTTTTATTGCTTTGTACGTTGGTTGTAAATAAAGTGTATATAAGTTTGTTTTATATTTGTAGTTGGTTATTTCATTTTTAGTTAGCTAGTTTAGTTTAGCTTAGTTTAATTGTGCTGTCTGGTTGCTTAGGCTACTATAGCCCCTTGGTCGCAGACCGAGGTGCATAGATTGGGCCCACCCAGCAGAGCCACCACCTGCCTACTGTTTTTTAAATAAACAAATGTTGAGCAGCAACAAGTAACAAAAAGGGCCTCACTCAGTAGCGCCACCCTGACCTGGGTCTCCGGCTCAAAAAAATTTGAGAACCTATGATGTAGGGGCTAGTGACCTTTTTGGAACCTGCTAGCCCGGGTACGCTGTTCTGCATCACCGTGGCACCCGGGTGGAAACGGCTACTTGAGGGGGTAGCTAGGCTAAATGAATGGCGAAACATAACTCCCGTGGGGATGCCCACGAGTAGACGAGAGGCCACCTCTTGCACGGGCGGGGTTGCAAAAAAAGTCCCCACAAACCTGTCACACATCCATGCGCTGTTCCTCAAAGGGACCGTTACATAAATGGCGAGTCCCCCACGGTTAGCTTGGTTTAACGAAGGAAAATGGAGGAGGCTCCCGGTGTCATCGGCCTTCAGTCATGTGCAGCCAAGCATGCGTCGGGGGCCAAAGGCATTGGAAACAGCAATGCTTTACATAGGCATTGACTCGGAACTGAAACAGAACTGTGTTTCCACAGGTTTTTTTTTGTTTTTTTTACTGTTTGGCGTCCAAACGGTTTTTTTTTTTCAAACTTAGAGCTCGAAGAGCCTTCGGCTCAGCTCTTAAGACGATCAAACGGAACCTGCTTGTAGAAGTATGAGAAAAAGGATAAGAAAGCGAAAGAGACACACACACAAGAAAAAAACAGCACCTAGGTTCACAATGTCAAACGGGTCTGGATTAAAAACTACTAGGTCTATACAACTGACTTTGCCTAATTCAAAGAAAAAAAAATCTAACCCGTCGAAATTCAGAGATATTTTAATCTCTTTTGTGAATGCTTCTTGTACGATGTGCCGTCGATTATATGCAGGGCTGTATTTAAGGAAGGGCAGGAGGGGCTACAGCCTCGGAGCCTCTACAAGAAGCATTCACAAAAGAGATAACAAAATATATCCGAATTTCGACGGGATAGAAATTTTAAAGTTTCTTTTTTTTTTCTTCTAGATTTATTTCTTTTTCGCATTTTTACGGCTAGCAAAAATGTCTTGATTCAGAAGTGTACTCTTATAGCATGCTCGGAATAAGTCAATACAGCTCCGGATTTACAGCAGCGCCTCTTCCCTTACCTCCACAAACTAAAAAATATACACTTTTTGCATATTACATATTTTTTGAAAAAAGAAAGTGAGATTAAAATTACAAGAACTCTATTTCTTTTTTTTTTTCTAAAATATAGCCTGCTTTTAGATATAAGTATTTTCATTCATAAGTGGATCTTTATTAAAGCGTTCGAAAAGATTTTCAGGGTCTCCACAAGAATCCAGGGCCTCCATTTTCTAAAATCCGGCCCTGATTATATAGTTAAACAAGGCTATCTCATCTCATCTCTGCATGTGGTCCATTCAGAGGCATTGGCTACCAACCAGCTTCCTCCAGGCATCTCCGTTCTGGGCGAGTCTCTCCAACTGTACCCACGTCTTCTACCCATATGCTTCCAAATCGCGGCGCCATGTATTCCTGGGCCATCCCCTATTCCTGGCTGCCTGAGGAAGATTCTTATGATCCCCTGGCCAGACAAGATCTCGAATAAGGAACTGTGGCAAAGAACAAAGGAGCAGCACATTGAAGTAGATATCCTTCAGAGACGCTGGAGTTGGATAGGTCACATCCTTAGCAAGCTTGCATCCGGCGCCTTCGACACAGTCACGGAGGTCACGCTGCATCCAACATAACAAGGCGTCCTAAACAAGGAAGATAACTAAATAACAATCACATCCTACTAAATAGCTTCCCCTTTTAATAAGGTCTTCAAATGTAAAATGTGAGACCTAAAGGCAGGACAGAAAAACCTTCTCCCCCCACAAAAATACGTTTCTTTGGACGAAGAAGAACTGTTCATTAAATATCCATAATGCTGAACTTACGTATTACGATGAGGCTTTCCATAATGTCGACGTTGTATTCTGGTATTGGAGTTCCAATATAGCAATGATACATTCCACCGTCTTCAATCGTTGCCGAGTGAATATTCAATAGTAACACGGCCGTCTTATAGTTATCAACGTACTGTTTTCCAGCTCGATTTCTTGCCAAGGTGAGTATTTCATTCATTTTGAAGGTTCCAGCCGTTTCTTCGAATACTCTTAAAACAAAAACAAGGAACATAATAGTTTTTTAGCGGCCCCCGAAAGGGGAAAAGACGCTATTAGTTTTGTGTAAAATGTCTGTCCGTCAGTCCCGTTTAGATCTCGTAAACTAGAAAAGATAGTGAAAATCCGACATCACAATATTTTAGACCATTCAAAGTTCTGATGCATCGGCAACTTTTTTCTTTTCTGAAAGCGAAAAATCTAATTTTTAAAATCACTTATGCAATCATTTTTTTCAAAAAAATACACCACTTTTACAACTATTCATTATTAAACACTCAAACACTCGAGGCTCTTTATTAGGGGAGGATTACCTCTACAATATCTTAAACACATTTATGCAAACAATTTCAAAAATTTTTGTTTTTATATTGGTATTGTTAACTTATGTAAGTTCTGTTATACTAAGTACTATATTTACACACAAACGAATGTTTACTATTTTTTAAAGAGAAAAAAATCTATTTAAGTATGCATTATAAGTTAAACATAATTTAAAACGAATAGTAATCTTGTAAACTGCATTTTCTCCTCTTTTTTCACCCACGATTCATGACGTGCAAAACAGCCTCTTCAAAACAATTAGATCACTTATAAGACATCAGGCTGAGTGGCAAAGCGCTTGGCCTCCGAACCGGGGTGCCGGGTTCGAATCCTGGTGAAGACTGGGATTTTCAACTTCGGAATCCCTGGGCGCCTCTGAGTCCACCCAGCCCCAATGTGTACCTGACATTAATTGGGGAAAAGCAAAGGTGGTTGGTCGTTGTGCTGGCTACATGACACACTCGTAAACCGTAGGCCACAAAAACAGATGAACGTTACATCCTGAAAGGAGAACTAGTTAGGCCAGGCTCACATCTAACTTTACATTCACTTTCACCTATCCTTTGATCTGATGGCCCGTTCTTATCTGTCATTTGTCTTTGATATCATTTCATTCGGATGTTCTTTCTGAAAATATTGAAGCCTGCCTGGGTGGACCATTTCGGGGGCCGATTTTGAGTTTGTGTTTCCACACAAACTGTCTTTGTAACTTTGTTTTTTAATTATATTTTCTTTACAAGGCTGATGACGCAATTACTTCACACTTAATAATTAATGAATGATAGATGAAAAAAAGGATTTTTTTACACCGCCCTCGATTCCCCACTCTCCAGGAAAAGGTCCATGTTAGGCCCAAGCATAAATCTACCCTGAGTATAAAAAATTCTAGTTTGGTAATCGAATCCAGACTTAGAAACATTAAAACAAAACAGTAGCCTAGACAACAGTACTGGATCTAGTTAGAGATATAGTATTGATATATTATATGTAGCTAGAAATACAGTATTTTTTTCTAGTAGGAATTTGGGGCGTGCAGGGACAAATTTTTTGCAATGACATTACTTCTAGGAAGTGATATCTAGGCCTACTGATTCATTCATGATTACGTCATTTGTTTTTGTCACATTCAATCTAGAGAACGGATCCCGTAATCATATGCTGGGAAGAGATATGATATTCCTTGTAATGACTTGCTACGCCACTGGGGAGAGATATGATATTCCTTGTAATGACTTGCTACGCCACTGGGGAGGGATGTGCTATTTCTTGCTACCTCGCTGGGGAGAAATATGCTATTCCTTGTAAGTACTTGCTACGTCACTGGGGAGAAATATACTATTCCTTGTAAGGACTTGCTAAGACACTGGGGTGAGATGTGCTATTCCTTGTAATGACTTGCTACGCCACTGGGGAGAGATATGATATTCCTTGTAATGACTTGCTACGCCACTGGGGAGGGATATGCTATTTCTTGCTAACTCGCTGGGGAGAAATATGCTATTCCTTGTAAGAACTTGCTACCTCGATGGGGAGAAATATGCTATTCTTTGCTACGTTACTGGGGAGAGAGATGCTATTCCATATGGGGACTTGCTACATCACTGGGGAGAAATATGCTATTCCTTGTAAGAACTTGCTACCTCGCAGGGGAGAAATATGCTATTCCTTGTAAGGACTTGCTACGTCAATGAGGAGAAATATGCTATTCATTGTAAGAACGTGCTAGGTCACTTGGGAGAGATATGCTATTCATTGTAGGGACTAAACCCAAGCACAGTGTTTCGTTACAATGGTGGTTTCAAATAAAAAATTTTGTTGCTGTTGACGCTTCGACATAATTTAGTCCATGTCCTGCTCTTTAATCCTTCAATGACTATCTATTCCTCTACGTTAGAGCTTGCAAAGATCTTCCATCAGCGAGTAGAACCATGAAAAAGAGGAAGACGCAAAGAAAGCAGTGCACGAGTCTGTCATTAAAAGAGATTCTATTCAAGCAAAAAACAAGAGAGAAATGAAGTAAGACGGCCGACAGATCCTGTCTGGTGCTTCATCTGTTCAACAGACTTAAGTATAGGTGAAGGGGACCCGGAGACACCCAATAATACGTTAAAAATTTTATAAAGTTACAATTCAATAATTAAAATAAGCTTATTTATAATTAAAATTAAATTGCAACCCTAGGTACTAACATCTGTTTTGCCATCTGTATATGCCATTGTTTTTAATCTAACATTCATTCATTTTTAAGAGAAAAACAATCGCTCTATAAGTGGCATAAAGGAGGTATTGTCTTTTTTAAACACAAAAATTTAACGTTTTTTCTTGTTACAATGATGTGCTTAGAAGAATTGAAGCACTAAGAAAGCTTACAATATTTGTATGAGCTGCATAGACGCTATATATTGCTAGGTTGATCCAATCTCCTGCTTTCTCATCCCACTTGTTTAGACGCAAATGCTCAACAGATACAAGAAGTCTTCTCCAGACTGGCAGTACACCATGTCTCAAGAAAGCAGAACATTCAATGGTAACAGATTCACTTTCGAACACAGTCGATTTGGAAAAAAATGTATTTGCAATGCTACAGCCTGAGAACCAAAAATATATTGGAAATATTTAAGTCAAAATCCTAGTTGACTAACTAATTCTTCTATGCAGCCGGCGATGCACATACTGTAAGGAAAATTTAACCGTCTCCAGAGAGCAGCGGTTCTCAAGCTTTTAAACTCGGTGACCCCTTTTTACTATTCCCCACACTGCCGCGATCCCCACACACACAGCAATAGAAGAATAGACCAAAAAAATCCATATTTTCGATGGTCTTAGGCGACCCCTGGCAAATCGTCAATCGACCCCCAAGGGGGTCGCGACCCACAGGTTGAGAACCCCTGCCATAGAGTAACTTGGCACCTTCCATGATCTAAAAGGCTACGATTAATTTTTTCATAAAAGTTTTTTTTTTGGAGTTTCGTCCCAGTACTTTTTTTAAGAAGCCAACAGACAAATGTTTAATCGCAGAAAATTGTACTTTCTTTTTTTACAATATCTCTATTCAAGTCATAACTTCTTGGAGGGTGACGCTGATCTCAAAAACGGCTCTAAAGATTTTTCTAGAAATTTAACAGTTGATGTATACCGCTGAGAAAGGAATTACTAGCATGTTGGCCACTTGAGTTTTACTGTTATATGCCCCCCCCCCTTTGTCTCGGAAGGCAATGGATGCACCCAGATGAGTCACTGGTTTTGGTTTCGTCTTAAGACGGGGCAGAATCTGGGGTGGCTAATCAAGTCAATTCTAGAGCGGCAGACTTTGCCATGATTCGTGCATTAGGATGCATCTGATTCAGAACTAGCTGACAGGGCAGTTTGTTTTTTTTTTCCTTCTTGATTAAGGAAGCTTCGTTTCTTTTGCTCTCGCGAGGATCGTCCCAGCACGTCACAGTCTGTCTCCCAGCACGTCACAGTCTGTCTCCCAGCACGTCACAGTCTGTCTCCCAGCACGTCACAGTCTGTCTCCCAGCACGTCACAGTCTGTCTCCCAGCACGTCACAGTCTGTCTCCCAGCACGTCACAGTCTGTCTCCCAGCACGTCACAGTCTGTCTCCGGGCACGTCACAGTCTGTCTCCCAGCACGTCACAGTCTGTCTCCCAGCACGTCACAGTCTGTCTCCCAGCACGTCACAGTCTGTCTCCCAGCACGTCACAGTCTGTCTCCCAGCACGTCACAGTCTGTCTCCCAGCACGTCACAGTCTGTCTCCCAGCACGTCACAGTCTGTCTCCGGGCACGTCACAGTCTGTCTCCCAGCACGTCACAGTCTGTCTCCCAGCACGTCACAGTCTGTCTCCCAGCACGTCACAGTCTGTCTCCCAGCACGTCACAGTCTGTCTCCCAGCACGTCACAGTCTGTCTCCCAGCACGTCACAGTCTGTCTCCCAGCACGTCACAGTCTGTCTCCCAGCACGTCACAGTCTGTCTCCCAGCACGTCACAGTCTGTCTCCCAGCACGTCACAGTCTGTCTCCGGGCACGTCACAGTCTGTCTCCCAGCACGTCACAGTCTGTCTCCCAGCACGTCACAGTCTGTCTCCCAGCACGTCACAGTCTGTCTCCCAGCACGTCACAGTCTGTCTCCGGGCACGTCACAGTCTGTCTCCCAGCACGTCACAGTCTGTCTCCCAGCACGTCACAGTCTGTCTCCCAGCACGTCACAGTCTGTCTCCCAGCACGTCACAGTCTGTCTCCCAGCACGTCACAGTCTGTCTCCCAGCACGTCACAGTCTGTCTCCCAGCACGTCACAGTCTGTCTCCATGCACGTCACAGTCTGTCTCCATGCACGTCACAGTCTGTCTCCCAGCACGTCACAGTCTGTCTCCATGCACGTCACAGTCTGTCTCCATGCACGTCACAGTCTGTCTCCCAGCACGTCACAGTCTGTCTCCCAGCACGTCACAGTCTGTCTCCCAGCACGTCACAGTCTGTCTCCCAGCACGTCACAGTCTGTCTCCATGCACGTCACAGTCTGTCTCCCAGCACGTCACAGTCTGTCTCCCAGCACGTCACAGTCTGTCTCCCAGCACGTCACAGTCTGTCTCCCAGCACGTCACAGTCTGTCTCCATGCACGTCACAGTCTGTCTCCCAGCACGTCACAGTCTGTCTCCCAGCACGTCACAGTCTGTCTCCCAGCACGTCACAGTCTGTCTCCCAGCACGTCACAGTCTGTCTCCCAGCACGTCACAGTCTGTCTCCCAGCACGTCACAGTCTGTCTCCCAGCACGTCACAGTCTGTCTCCCAGCACGTCACAGTCTGTCTCCCAGCACGTCACAGTCTGTCTCCCAGCACGTCACAGTCTGTCTCCCAGCACGTCACAGTCTGTCTCCCAGCACGTCACAGTCTGTCTCCCAGCACGTCACAGTCTGTCTCCCAGCACGTCACAGTCTGTCTCCCAGCACGTCACAGTCTGTCTCCCAGCACGTCACAGTCTGTCTCCCAGCACGTCACAGTCTGTCTCCCAGCACGTCACAGTCTGTCTCCCAGCACGTCACAGTCTGTCTCCCACCACGTCACAGTCTGTCTCCCAGCACGTCACAGTCTGTCTCCCAGCACGTCACAGTCTGTCTCCCAGCACGTCACAGTCTGTCTCCCAGCACGTCACAGTCTGTCTCCCAGCACGTCACAGTCTGTCTCCATGCACGTCACAGTCTGTCTCCCAGCACGTCACAGTCTGTCTCCATGCACGTCACAGTCTGTCTCCCAGCACGTCACAGTCTGTCTCCCAGCACGTCACAGTCTGTCTCCCAGCACGTCACAGTCTGTCTCCCAGCACGTCACAGTCTGTCTCCATGCACGTCACAGTCTGTCTCCCAGCACGTCACAGTCTGTCTCCCAGCACGTCACAGTCTGTCTCCCAGCACGTCACAGTCTGTCTCCCAGCACGTCACAGTCTGTCTCCCAGCACGTCACAGTCTGTCTCCCAGCACGTCACAGTCTGTCTCCATGCACGTCACAGTCTGTCTCCCAGCACGTCACAGTCTGTCTCCCAGCACGTCACAGTCTGTCTCCCAGCACGTCACAGTCTGTCTCCCAGCACGTCACAGTCTGTCTCCCAGCACGTCACAGTCTGTCTCCATGCACTCCGTTCTTTGGCTATTTCTTCCCACATACTTTCGCTGATGCCTGTGGCTCTCATGTCTCGCTTGCAGACATCTCTATATGGGCGGCCCTTGGTTCTGACACAAAAGCCCTCCACAAACTCAGCATATAATATATCTTTCGGGATTCTACCATCTGACATGCGGGTGAAATGTCCGAGCCAGCGGAATCTTCTTTGTGTCAGGAGAGTATACATGCTGTTCATACTGGCCAATGTCAAAACTTCCTGACTGGAGACATGGTCCCTCCAAGAGATACGTCTCAGGCAGCGCAATTGGAGACTTTTCAATCTGTGCTCTTGGTACATGTAGGTTGACCAGCTTTTACTGTCATAAAGAAGAGTGCTCACAACACAGGCATTGTAGACTAAGATTTTGGTCGCTGTGGTCAACTTACCATTTTCCCAGGCGCGCTTGGAGAGTTTTGCCAATGCTGTAGTAGCTTTTCCCTTTTTTGTTTTGTTAACTCGATGTCTAAATCTATGTTACTGGCAACTGTTGATCACAAGTAGGTAAATTCCTGCACCACCGTAAGGGTGTGGTTCCACTATGTATCACAGGTATTTCTGCGACGTCTTGTGCCAGGGTTTCGGCCTTGGAGAGACTGATTGTAAGTCTAAACTCTTGACAAGCAGCTGCCAAGGTATTCACTAGCTTCTGTAGACCTCCTTGTGAATGAGATATGAATGGCGAAAAGCAGCTTCCTAATCAAGAAACAACGTCTGTTAGTTTTGGCTTTAAGACGTGCCAGGTTAAAAAGCCTTCCATCGGATCGTGGACTGGTTTCTACGACTGAGAAGAAGATGCCAAATAGTGTTGGAGCCAGTACAAATCCTTGTTTTACACGCTCTTGATGGAGAATGACCTGGAGGAGGAACTTTCAAACTGAACAGTGACCTGCATATTTTCATGAAAAGCAGACACTAGTTTCCTTAACTTATTTGCACAGCCGATTCTCTCTAGTACAGCAAACAGACCGCTTCTGCTAACAAGGTCAAAAGCCTTGGTCAAAAGCCTTGGTCAAATCAATAAATTCCATGAAGAGGGTCTACTTTTGTTCTCTGCTCTTCTCTTGTAGCTGCCGCAGAGAGAAAATCATATCTGTTGTAGATCTACCTGCCCTAAAGCCACAATGAGACTCTGGATAAACACGTTCTGTCAAGCTCTGCAATCGCTTTAGTTTGAGTGTTATCATTGTTCAAAGCACACAAATAAATTTTAATTTGGCTTGAGAAGTGAGACGTAGTGTTGCTTACAGTTAAAATAAGATTATCTAAGCTTTGTAATAATCTAATACAGATTACATCTAGATCTAGACTAGTTCTAAATCAGAAGTCCAGATGTAGTTTTAGATATAAGCTTTGTAAAAAAAAAAGGCTGGTAAGCTATTATATCATTACGGAAATATGTTAGACTAGTCAAGCACTCTAATATCTATAACAAAACTTCTTTAATAAAAGATCAGGACAGTCAGCAGGCCTCTTTACAAGAAAATATAAAATACTTAATGGGTCTTATGCCATTCAAAGAGCCATTTTGATGGGGGCCCCCGTCGGCCTATTGGGTTCCGGCCCAACCGAGCATTTGCCCTAATGCCCATATACTATGATATAGCCAGCCCGTAGCCACCGAGACCTCCATCTCAGACCAAAAAAAAAAATCCTGGCTACGCCCGTGTCGTCTACAAAATGCATATTTAATATATTGAAGTAAATCTTAAAACAGGAATTAATTTTTGTTTTAAATGTTACGAATTTATTTTGTATGTCGTGTGTTCAGAAAACCACAGAGATACCTCGTAATTATGATTCGTAATTGTATTATAATTAATACGGTAATATTTAATTTAATATCACCATATTAACATTCTCATCGTTTCTGAACAGAACAAAATTACTTTGCGATGGTAGGCAAATGTTTATACACAAACATTAGTTCTAAAAAAACATACCGCGCGTCATTATTGAGCTAGAAATATTCTGGAAATCTAAATCACAGGCACATTTCTTGTTCCATATGCTAAGACAAAGTCGTACAAGTGCTCCTTCTTCCCTAGTGCCAGTAGAGAAGGGAATGGGTTGCCTGAATCAGTCAGGAAAACCAATGACTTAGCAGAGTTTAAGTCACCGATTAACACGCATGACTAGACGCGAAGATGCCTGGTCGTGAGGTGTGCAAACGCTGCCCGGCTGCCATCCACCGTCGTCCTGCGGGAGGTTTGGATTAGGAAGAAAATTATCTTCAGCTCTGAAGGAACATCAGAAACATGTAAAACATTTTACAAGCTTCTATTAATTTACCGGGATATTTCTTTTTGATGTGCTTTAATTAGCAGAAGGGGTAAGGATGCTTATAATAATGTATATTGTCATATTCTAACGAAGCAACACTAGAACTATCTTTCTCAAAATCACTCCGCATGATTATATCCAAACTATTGTGTGTGTATAGTTCCTATCTATCATTGCAGATATGTAAAGATAACTACACACATACATTTACTTAATCGGTGGATCCACGTTGTAACTGTAGGCTAACGACAGAGGTAATTTCAACCACAAAATAATGTTTCTGTGTACATCGAAAAATAGTTTCCCTAGATGTCAAAATGTAGTTATAGCTCTAGATCTACGAATCTTTCATGGCATTGAATAAATTTCAACTTTTTTTTAAAATTACGATTCAGAAATTTAAAAACGTACCTATACAAATACTACTGAGAGTCCAGATAAATAGACACACAGAGATTCATTAGTCTAAATCTTGTAGCATCAAATACTGAGCAAAGAGATTAATTGGTCTACATTTTTATAAAAACAATACTCAACCCAAAGATTCAATAGTCAAAAAATCTTGTAAAATCAAATACTGAGCCTAGAGATTCATTGAATATTGCAACTGGAAAAATGGTAGGGCTATATTGTAGTGTCCAAAGATGCAATGAACATTGCATTCTTAAATAGATCTATAGTCTAAATATAACTAGTAGCCAACTGATGTAAAAAAAATGTTTTTTTATGAGAACCGGAAGTGAAAGATTTGAAAATCAAACAAAAAAGTATGTGAAAAAAAATTATAGTAGAATTTCGAAGCCTGCCTATTAAAAGCCATTCTCCAAGGTACAGTGGAGCGAGCACGAAGAAAGGGTCGACCAAAGTAAAGCTGGATAATATAAAAGAATGGACCGGCCTCTCTCTTGATATCCTTCTAAGAACAGCTGCTGACTAGGAAAAGTGGAAGGATTTGGCTACGACAAACTGTCACAGCACAGCTACGACGAAAAATAAGGGAAAGACAAGAGAGATGAGCTTGCCATTGACATGCGTATAAAAGTCTGTATTACATGCAAAGGCTACTTTTTCTCTTCTCTAAGCGAACCGTTTTTGTTTTTAAAGTTCTAAAGTATTTTCAAAAGTTTTTCTAGTTTTGAGATCTTAACGCGACAGACGGACGCCCGAGGGACGGACAGACTGCGCAAAACTAATAGCAACAATAATAGGTCTTGTATTGAGCCCCTTAATGTGCCACCCTAAATTCGGGAGAAATGTGACCTTCCTGAGTTGAGAAAGTCTAACAGAACCGCCTCTGTGGAGATATTGGAATGTCTTCTTAGTAAAAACCTGAGTCGATCGTGTTGCTATTCGAGAAAAACACTATACACTTTCAAGCAGCGGTTCTCAAACTTTTATGCTCGGCGACCCTTTTTACAATCCCCCCACTCTGCCGCGACCCCCCCCCCCACACACACACACCGCACGCACACACAGCAATAGAAGAACAGACAAAAACTATCCATTTTTTCGATGGTCTTTGGCGACCCCTGGCAAATTGTCAATCGACCTCCAAGGGGGTCGCGATCCACAGGCTGAGAACCCCTGCTTTAAAGGTTTCTATTCGGAATTTCGTGACACAAAGTTTAAGAGACGCCGTTATATAGCGAAAAACTGTTAGATATGTGAAACTAAACCTTTTTGTCAGCCTGCCGGACATGTAAATTACCCAAAGAAATATGTCCCAGGTTACTTTACCACAGATCATCAACAGATCCAACAGAAAATACAGCCTCCGTAGCCTCTGTGGCTTTATTTTGTACTGTGGGCAGATGTTTCGCGGGGCCGGATAGAGTAGTTTTGTGCAGCACTGTACTACACGAAATATTCATTGGATACAATACTCTCTCTTTCTCTCTCTCTCTCTCTTACTCTCTTTCCTTGTCCCGCTGTCACTCAGTGACTATAACTGTGGCCTTTTATCCATAAACCAAAAAAATTTTAGGAAATTTGTCAATAGCTGACCTCGTTAAACATAATACGAACAAGGTGTGGTGTGCATTTCGGACAGCCGTCAGGATGGTCCTGGGTTCAAACCGTTCCCCCTTTCCAATCCCTGTCGTTCCACTGGAGGTTTCGACTAGGACGTAATAATCGACATCTAAGGGGGGGGGGGGGAAGATGTTGTAAACATCATCTTTACCTATCCCTTAATCTTTTGAAACGTTGGGGCACCACACAAGATCTGTTGACCTTCTTTCTCCATTCCTGACTTTTTTTTTTCCTTGGATCATTTCATTCTATGTCGCTGTCTGCCTCTTCTTCGTTTGCCTGGTACTGTACCCTGAGGATCTTGTGATGTTTGAATTTGCATATTTTGACAGTGTTAGCAAGTCATCGTGGGGTGCTATTGCTGTGTTAATCCTTTCTTCATTTGTGATGCCTTTTTGTAAGTTATATCTAGGATCTGTCTGTATTATCTTAGTTCCATTGCTTGGATCTTCTCGAAATCTGCAGTCAGCCTCCAAGATTCGCTAGCATATATATAAATGTGGCCATGACCAAGAAGCACATCGGTCTGATTTTTGTGGCCAGGGCTATACATTTGTCTAGCCAGATTTATTTTGAGTTTTGCACAGTCCGAAGCACATAAAATGATTACAAAAAAATGTCATGCAATGCGAAGGCAAATACATAGACACAATACGGTCGGTCCCAGTACCTACAGTAGCAAGACATTTACTATTTTATAAACATTTTAGACAATGGGAGCTTATCCCCATGTACTGTCTTGAACCTATCATCCATTAAATGATTGTCTAAACAACAAACAAATTGAACAAAGTATTATCTACATAGACTAAATGATAAATGATATTCTAGCTTGCTGAGTGCAACAAATGTGAACTCATTTACAGATAAAGAAATGTAAAAAGATAAGATTGCTCCTCGATCAAGGTCAGAAAGATTTCCAAACTCAATCCAAGTACAAATACAATCAGGCCTTGGTAGGTACCAAAACACACATCGACAGTGGCCTCATTTAAAATATTAGGAATGGTTCTACCAGTTTTTATTTTCTTAATTTTTGACAGTAAGTAGACAGTTTTTACACAGCTTATATCAACTCATTCTGTCTGTCTTTCTGTCTGTCTAGTAAAAAGTGTGTACACGTTATTTTTCTCCCACCCGTTCTCGGCTCAAGCTGAAACTTCGCACACTTATTTATGTACATAGACAAGACATCAATCAATTTAAAATGTAACCAATTAGACAATTAATTACTAGTAATTCATTATTTTGTCTAATAGAAACGAGGGAAAATAATCCTATAATACTTCAGTATTCACAGATATTGCTAAATTTGTTGGGTTTAATCCCCTCAAGTAATTGTTAACGCCATTTCTTCCTCACACATTCAAGTTGATACTTTAAACAATTATTTGTTGTACCTTCCATGACTTTTCATCGTGCTTGGGCCACGAAGAGAATTATATAGGCCCATATAGAAATAAACTTCATTTTTTTGTTAACACTATCTACACGCTATCTTTATCGGTGTAGAAATATACCAATGAAATCTTACCTTTACCTTTACCTATCCCTTAGTCTGTTGGACCGTTGGGGCACCAAGCAAGATTTGTCGACCGTCTTTCTCCATTCCTCCCTGTTTTTTTTTTGCCTTGTTTTAAGCATCTATCAAAGGTACCCCCTTCCATTCTTTTATGTTGTCCTCCCATCGCTTTCTCTGTCTGCCTCTTCTTCTTTTTCCTGGTACTGTTCCATGAAGGAAGGTCTTTGCGAGCCCCGTGGATCTTGTAATATGGCCATACATTTTAAGTTTGCGTTTCTTCACAATAGTTAGCAGGTCATCATTTTGTCCGATCGCTGCAGTAACCTGTCTCTAATTTCTTGGTTTGTGATGTGGTCTTTGAAAGTGATGCCTTGGATCCTTCTATAGCATCTCAATTCCATTGCTAGGATCTTCCTCTCTAGCTTTGCAGTCAGCGCCCAAGACTCGCAAGCATACAAAAATGTGGCTATGACCAGGGAGCGCATCAGTCTGATTTCGGCACCTATGAAATCGCAAGGCGATAAAAGAATGTAACTCTCTCTCAACTCTCTCAAAGCTTCTTGCTCTTGTTATTCAGTATTCACCGTTTGCTTCTTTTTTCTCTTCTTGCCAAAGTTGTGTTTGGTCAGTTACCATACCATGACCCACACTGCAACGATAAGCAGGTTATTGTCCACCTCTTCAACTGGAAGTGGACAGATATAGCTCAAGAGTGTGAGCGTTTTCTTGGCCCGAAAGGTTTCTGCGGAGTACAGGTGAGCATATAATTTGTTTTAGAAATATAAAGTTCTGCTAGTCGACCGGCGGCGTAGCATACGCCGCTATTTTGCAGGGCCGACCTTAAGAAAAACAAACATATAGTGCCTACACTTTGTATGATAAGTAAAAGATTCATAATGAATGGTTTCTTATATGTAAAAATGAATTTAAATGAAATAATATAGAAATAAATGAACGAATTATTAAAGCGTTATTAACATGTACATGTTTACACTAGATAGGCTACAATTACAAATAAATAAATATATTATGTATGTATTAGTTTAAACATTGTCCATGCCAACCAGATGTACTGACATGTTTCATGAAATTAATAGTGAATCTAATTTTTTAAATAATTATCCGTTCTCTTTGTCCTCCTTTGGAAATTTGTGTAATCCATTGTAAACGTATGTCCTCCTTTGTTAGCTTTTGTCCTCTTTTGTTAGCTTTTGTCCTCCTTTGTTAGCTTTTGTCCACCTTTGTTAGCTTTTGTCCTCCTTTGTTAGCTTTTGTCCTCCTTTGTTAGCTTTTGTCCTCTTTTTTTAGCTTTTGTCCTCTTTTGTTAAAATTTTTCCTCTTTTGTAAGCGTGTGTCCTCCCTATAAGTGTCTGGTAACCATAATCAAGGACACCATATTCAAATATCACTGGTTGTTACCAAAAAGTAAAGGTTACTTTGTGCAACAAGCGAATGAATACACGGCGATTTGATTATGTAGTGCTCAAAGTGAAAAAAAAAAAAGAATATAAAATCGCAAACTCATCTTCATATCTTATCTTACTTATCAACTGTTTAAGAAGACAAAGCTTACACCGTACACATACACATTATTTAGCATGCAAACAAAGCGTCGACTAAGTGAATCTGGGTTGCCTGAGCTCGCCAGGAAAACCAGTGACTTGGCAGAATTTAAGTCATTGGTTAATATGCATGACTGAATGCATGACGCGTAGGACGTAATCATCTTCTTTTTTTGAAGTAACGTCTGTATTATATAAGATAAGATCAGATCTATTTTGTTCCAGATCTCCCCGCCAAACGAGCATTTAGTGGAGCAGCCGATAAGGCCATGGTCTGAGAGGTACGCCCCGGTTAGTTATAAGCTGACCAGCAGAAGTGGAACAGAAGCAGAATTGAGAGACATGGTCCTAAGATGTAAGAGGGCTGGCGTAAGGTGAGTTACATCAAACGGTATTAACCCAGGTATCCCAAACTGGTTACATCTTGTAGTTGTGTGTTAAGCAAGTCTAACCTGGGTTGTTTTTTAAAATTAAGTTTATATCGTTTTTTGTCACAGAATATATGTTGATATCGTTATCAACCACATGGCAGGTGTAGGCTTCAGCGGGGTGGGGTCTGCCGGGAGCCATTTCGATGCCAACAAGAGGGAGTTTTCCGGAGTACCCTATAGCGTTTTGGACTTCAACATGGTGGGGCGGTGCCCTAACGCCGACAACAACATACACAAGTAAGTAAATCTTCCTTTTATAGTAACAAATGCATGAGCCCACAAGGGGAACTAACTGAACCTTGCTGCTTTCAAGGCATAGTAGAGGCGGCCTTAGTATTACACGGGCCCGTAAGCTGTGAGCGTTGACTTAATATCTATTCTGTAACACGCTAACGGGCTCATCCACCTCTAATGCTGTAGGCCTTTTAGTGTTACAAAACATAATATTGTTATAACTCTGCTATTCGCACCGCCATCTAAGCTAGAAGTTGCGCACTGTGATAAACTAGACTGAAATGGATGTCAACATTAGAAGAGGAGAACATTTTCAGCCCAAGTAAAGAGCCAATATGAAGAGATTGTGCCTAAGATAGATGTTGTTTTGTGTACCTGTGATGTCGCGTGAATAAACGTCTATGTCTCGTTGAGTTGCCTCACTTAAGTTATTATAGTATATTACGTAGGCAATGTACTGTTAGCCGTTTCATATTGATGAGAATGAATTTAATGATTCAGAGACGCCCGGCAAGAGAAAAACAACTAATTAAATAATAAGTTCTGCTTTTGCGAGGCCTCCTCTGGGGCTGGGGAGGTTGCCTCATCAGTAAACCCACAAGGCCTCCCCTGATTTTCCAAAAAGCATTCTATCACTATAGTTAAGGCGTAACCATTGGATTGCCAACCGCATAATTGCATAAGCAGCTTAATCGCACATTAGCTTAGAAGCGCGAAAGCAAGTTAATAATGTACTTCTCATTTCTATTAATATAGGCTCTCTGCTTATTGGAGTATTCTTGTTAATTGTATGAACAGGCCTAGCATGGCTACTGTGCAGCTAAGCCAGTTGCTCTGCATTTTCTGTTTCACTTCTGTAGCTTCAATGATGTAAACGACATTCGAAATTGTAACCTGGGTGGACTGACGGACCTGTGGCAGGAGAAAGAATGGGTCCGCGCAAAGATCGCCGACTACATGAACAGCCTGGTGGACATTGGAGTGGCCGGCTTCAGGGTGGACGCTGCCAAACACATGTGGCCTGGTGACCTGGAGGTCATCTGGTCGAGGGTAGGTACAAAGTCGGCGTTAGAGGGTGGGAGGCATGGGACAAAACGAAACGGCCTTAGCTGTACACGGGTCAAGCAACTCTGAGCTGATGGTGACAAAAGAATTTCCCTATTGCAGGGCACCCTTTATTTATTTATTTTTTTTTTTTTTAAGCTAGCAAGAGAGCGTGGAGAGTGGCGTGTTTTTGTCGAGGCCCTATGTTCCATGAGGAACTCAAAGGAGTGATGATGATGAGGGCACCCTTTTTGGAAATGAGCCTGGGCGTTATCCTTATTCGCCACCATTCGAAACAAGACCGTCGCTTTATTGCTTACGTTTATCACATTTAATTAATAGTGACATGACCAACTTGTAATAGTTGCTGCCTTGACCTACTTTAAATGCTGACTTGATCTATTTACTGTTAAAACAAATCAATAATATATTTGATAAAAAGTAATTTAAAGTGGTCTATAAAGGCCATGTGTGTTATTTAAAAGTGACTCGTTCAATATATGCAGATTCATATGAAGAACTCTTTATGTTTACATATACTATGTAGTACCTTTATAAGTATACTATGCAGTACCTTAGTTTAAGTGTTTTTTTTCTTTATTCCTCTATGGCTTCACCTATGTCTATACTAACAACATTTTAGGTCCGCGATGTAGATGGAGGTCGACCTTTCGTCTACCTTGAGGTCTATGCTGGCGGCACCATCCCATCTTCTGAGTACTTCGGTCTAGGTTACGTCACAGGTAAACAGATTTCAACTTTTACCCAGGTGCCTTTGCGGGAAAAAATCTTATCTTAGGCCTATATATGAGTAAAGAAGATTCTACAACCTCTTTACATACGGCTTGTGCTCAATGGGACAGATGATTTATAGATCTTCTTCTATGGTGGGAGTTTCGTGCGGCCAGCAAAACGACAAACTGCCTTTATTTTAATAAAATAATTAAAGTACCTACGATAGTTAGGTGGAACTTTGGGCCGTTGCAGAAATTCATAAAGCTCAAAATCTCATCGGGATTCGAACTCGAGACGATCCTATATTTCGGAAGCCAAGTCTCTAGCAGGTAGCTCAATTAACTTAACGCAACAAAGATAATTGTCAAAATCCTATAGCATTCCATAACATAAAGCAAAATGTGATACTCCTAGTTTGTAGGATTACCAGGATTGCCAGAAAGACTAACATTTTCACATTAGCTTGTTTTTATGTATAAGTTTAGAACTTTCTTTGAAAATGTAAAAAAACTCCTGAAGTACGGCAGGGGATGCAAGTTTGCAGGGTTCGAACGGGAGACCATCCTAACTTCAGTGATAACACATACCACACAACCTGGCAGCCAACCTGGAAAGAGATCATCTCTGCATAATACATGTTGCTATGACGATAAGAGCTGTTAACAACACACTCTAGGTTAATGAAGCAATGATATAGGCATACTGTCAGTTTGACTAAATTCATCATACTGAAAGAAGTTCTTATATTATAGCCGTTCCAATCTGCTGTTAAGATTAATTGATAGTTTATCATTTTAGCTTTCTGTGTCTTTTTGTGTTCCAGAGTTTACTTACGGGAACCAAGTCAGAGAGGCGGTAAACAACTTCAACAATCTCAGGGGCGTCGTTCATCTTGACTGGGGGATGGCGCCTACGGAGCACGCTTTTGTCTTCGTGGATAACCACGACAACCAGAGAAACGGCCAGCTTCATTATGATGTAACTAGTGACATTTTATGGATAGGCCTATTACTTTCATAGCATTATGGGTATAACTTTCATAGCATTATGGGTATAGTATAATTATCATACCTTTAAAGATATAGCGGTCTTAACTTTATGGATATAATTTAATTGTCCTAAATTTATTAATGTTAATTTTATTTTAAAATTCTGATATTTGTTTTTCATACAAATGATACTGATGTGTTAAAGAATCGCACTATATTTTCTTCTCATTCAATTATCTACATTTCATTACAAAACAGAAGTTAGAATGTAAATAATTCTTTTCAAAACTGAAAAAAAACAACTTTTAAGGAATAACAATTTTTACAATGGTTTTTATAAAATATTTTTTATAAAAAATTTTAGAATATTTTATAGTATAAAAAACAACAACTCGTATTTGTTAAATAATAACGTTTGTTACAACAGCATCAAGAGGGTTGAAAGTAAATTATTTGTGAGTGAAATGAAATAGATTGCTTACAGTTTTATAACATACCACCTTAAACTTTGAAGAAATGTATTTAGAAATCAGTTCACCTATCCCTTGGACTGTTGGGGCGCTGAGGTCTGTCAACCGTCTTTCTCGATTTCTGTCTTTTGCCTTGGATACTATCTCATTCAATGGCACGCCCGTCTATTCTTTTATGTTGTCTTCCCATCGCTTTCTCTGTCAACCTATTCTTTACTGTTCCCTGAAGGAAGGTCTTTGCAAGCCTCGAAGACCTTGTAATATGTCCATAGAGTTCTAGTTTCCGTTTTTTACACGTTATCAGGTCATCGTGGGGTCCAATCGCTGTAGTAACTCTGTCTCTAATCTTTTTGTTTGTGATTTGATCTTTAAATGTGATACCTAAGATCAGGGGTTCTCAGCCTGTGGGTCGCGACCCCATTGGGGTCGATTGACGATTTGCCAGGGGTCGCCTAAAACCATCAAAAATATGGATTGTTTTTGTCTATTCTTCTATTGCTGTGTGGGTGGCGGTCGCGGCAGAGTGGGGGATTGTAAAAAAGGGTCGCCGAGCTTAAAAGGTTGAGAACCGCTGCCTAAGATCCTTCTGTTGCTTCCTTTTTTTCTTACTTCACTGAAATGTTTCTCAATACATACAGTAGGACACCTTTGCTTCTTCTTCTTTGTTACCATTACAATGTTGGAACATTCAGACGATAAGTAGGCTACTATCTCTGAGATGAACTGCCCATTTTCCCCCTCATCAGGCAGCTCTAAATCAGTCGCGTAGCTAGGGTGGGTGGAGGAGGGGGGAGAATTTGAAAATCCCCCGGGCCCCCACTAGAGAGGGGACCCCTATTAAGTGTTTTTTACATTAAAAATTAAATATTATGCAAAATGCAGGGGCCCTCAAAGAAAAAAGCCCCCGGGTCCCAAACGATGGAAAATTCCTAGCTAGTGTCTATAGTCTCTCTGGTGCCTATAGTGTCTCTGGTGGCAACATTATAGATTGTTCAACTCCAATCGTTTTTTTCCTAATGTGTTATTCCTAATGAAATAGTTTGAATTGATCTGCATTAAATATGAATATAACGGATTTATTCTACGCCCTAAAATAATTATTATCGTTACTCTTACACCAGAATCCAGTAGAGTATAAACGTGCTGTGGCCTTCACCTTAGCATTTAACTACGGCTTCGCGCGGGTGATGAGCAGTTATTATTTCACTGAGCATGCGCAGCCCCCACCTCACGACGGTGACATCATCAAGGACGTCACAATCAACGCAGACGGATCGTGCGGCAATGGATGGGTGTGCGAACACAGGTAGGGTAGCTGGCATAACTTAGCTTAAAATGTATTATGTAATATCTACGGGTGTTGAGTTCTAATTGTGCACGTTGGAGTTAAAAACATGACCGGGGGGGGGGGGATTCTTTGCAGCTTTTTATCACCCCCCCCCCCCCTGAAATGAAAATCCCCCCTCAAGGACCGGTGCGGAATTTTGTGACTGATTTTTCGCTTTGATTTTGTTTATTTTAGGAGAGATTTTAATACTAAACCATCACTTGCCCCAGCGCAGCCAAGGGGGTTTTGAGTTTAAAGACCCCTACTAGGGGGTTTTGCAATTTAACCCCCCTCTTCTGTAAAAGAAAACAAAAAAAAATACTGTAAACGACAATTCCAAAATTCCAAGAGCATAGCTAAGTGGATTTTGATTTTAAACCCCCCTCCAAAATTTACGATAAATTCCCCTCTTCAATATAAGACTATCCATACATCAGTCACCAGATTCTATGAGCGTAGCCAAGTGGAGTTTTGTGTTTACCCCCCCTCCAGCCAAAAACCACCTCTTCAATATAAAAAAAAAGCAAATTACTCACTCAAATTCTTTGAGCGTAGCCAAAGGGCGTTTTGAGTTTAAACCACCCTACAGCGGGGTTTGAATCTTAAAAATAACTCTTCAATATAAAAAAGCAAATTACTAAAAATTCTATAAACGTAGCCATAGGGGTTTTGACTTTGAACCCTCTTCTGCGAGGTTTGAAGCTAAAAAATACCTCTTCAATATAAAAAAAACAGCAAATTACGCACTCAAAATGCTATGAGCGTAGCCATATATATATATATATATTAGTTTAAACCATCCTTCAGTGGGGTTTGAAGCTAAAAAATAATTCTTTAATGCGAGACTCCAACTATGATCTTCAGCTGCCATGCACCAAATGCGAGACTTCAACATTGATCCACATCTGCGATGTACCGAATGTGTAGCATCAACGTTCAAGTCTGATCCCCGTGATTTGAGGCCCCGGTGTTATCTCCCAATTTGGTCATCTTTTATTGTAAGTTTGACCCCTTCATGTGATGCTCTTATGTGTGAACTCTTAGTGTATCTTCTAGTGTAAGGCCGTAAGTGTGATCCCATAGAGGGATGCCCCCCAAAGTGAGACTCTCCTTCTGCATCTTTTGTGATTCCCTAATGTGAAGACCCAAGTTAAAATTCGGTCCAATATAATATATTCAGAGTAACCGAATTTGTAAATTGACTCTTGTTAAGGAGTAACTGATATTGCAGGTGGAAAGTGATCGCCAACATGGTGCGGTACAGGAATGACGTCCTGAACACGGGCATCGAGAACTGGAACGTCCAGGGAGACGTCATGTGGTTCAGCAGAGGCAACCTTGGATTCTTTGCAATGGGCAAAACTAACTTCAATAAGCACATATATACTGGTAGTTATAGCTATACAATTTAACTTCAACAAGCACATAAATTCTGGTAGTTATAGCTATACAATTTAACTTCAACAAGCACATAAATACTGGTAGTTATAGCTATACAATTTAACTTCAACAAGCACATAAATACTGGTAGTTATAGCTATACAATTTAACTTCAACAAGCACATAAAAACTGGTAGTTATAGCTATACAATTTAACTTCAACAAGCACATATATACTGGTAGTTATAGCTATACAATTTAACTTCAACAAGCACATAAATACTGGTAGTTATAGCTATACAATTTAACTTCAACAAGCACATAAATACTGGTAGTTATAGCTATACAATTTAACTTCAACAAGTACATATATACTGGTAGTTATAGCTAAATAGTTTAGCCTTCACAAGCACATATATACTGGTCATTATAGCTATAGAGTTTAACTTTAACAACCACATATACACTGGTAGTTATAGCTATATATGGTGAAAAGTAAAGGCGGTTGGTCGTTGTCCTGGATACAAGACAACCTCGTTAACCGTGTGCCACAGAAACAGATGACCTTTACATCATCTGCCTTATAGATCGCAAGGTCTGAAAGGGGAACTTATAACTCTTTTTTTATTATACATTTATAATGTGTTAGCTCCCTTAAAAATTGAGGAGCTCTAAATCTGACTCTTATATCGTAGATCTTGGTGTATGGGCAGTTTGTTGTTTTATTTTTTTAATTTTTTTTTTTTTTAGATCTATGTATCTAACCTAAGCATATAATAATGTCATGGAGCTTACCGTGAAATACTACTTGTGTTTCACTGTGTTTCTCCAGGTCTCCCAGCTGGTCAGTACTGTGACCTTATTAGTGACTGCGCCAAAAAGTTTAACGTGGACAGTAACGGCATGGCCGACATCAGCCCACACGATGGAAATGAGCCATTTGTTGCCTTCTCTACAAGTAAGTATCTCCAAAATATCACTAAACTGGATTGATATTATGTGAACAGATTCAATGGCTTCCTCTCGAGTCCTAACTCACGAGGAGTTTGATGACAATGGTTCTAATGATGTCCTACAATTTAGTCAAGAACCACACCGATCTTCAGTTCATGAGATTTTGAGAACTACTGTCAGAAGTTTTCCAAGGGAGCACTTTTATTATTAGGTAGATGCCATTTTACTTCTGATATCTAGCAAGGCAAGTCAGCAACTGGCTCCGCAAAGGGTGTGTGGAAAAACCTGGGGCGGACTGGCTAAATGGCCATAAGGGGCAATAGGCAAATGTCCGGCCGGCTGGCACCAAATGGGCCGGTCTGGTCGCGACCAAAGAGATTTTTTTTTTCAATGCAGACAACTTTAAAAAAAAGTGTTAGCAGCAAGACACAGATGCCTGAACACGTTTTATTTATTTATTTTTATTTTTCATTTTGTTTGGAATTCAACAAGAATATCAAAAACTTTACACTATACAAACTGTACGTACGTTAGACCTTACTTTTTGCAATGTACAAGCAGCATATGCTTTAACACTGCTTTGATATCGTCGAGTTTGTGTTTGGCCTAACCATTTGACTGGCATTCCCATTTGTTTTGTGCTTCTTTCCTCCCCCGTCTTTTGATGGTTCCATTGACTTAGACTTAGACTTAGGTCCTCCCGCACCGTTCGGCGCATGGGGCGGCAAGCTGTCTCCATAAAGATCTGTCACTGGCAATGTCTGAAGCCTCATCCCACCTGGTGTCCACTGTTCTGAGGTCCTCCATGAAGGTGTGTCGCCAAGTAATATGAGGACGTTTCTGTTTGCGCTTTCCTTGTTTTGGCTTCCATGTTATCGCAACTCTTGGTGTGCGTAATTCATTTTGACGTAGAACATGTCCCGCAAACCTCATGCGACGCTCAGTCACAACATCATCAAGTGTTCGACTCCCAGTTCGGCATAGGATTTCCTTGTTTGAGACCCAATCTGTGTAACTGACTCCCAAAATCTGTCTCAGCCATCACTGTTGAGCCACATTTAGTCTTTTCTCAATTTTGACAGATGACTTCCATGTCCATATGTAGCAGTTGGAATGACGATTGTGTTGAGAAGGTGTATTTTTGTCTCGAGTCCAATGGCTTGGCTAGTCCAAAAAGGCTGCAGCCTTTGGAAAATGCTCCCTGCCATTCCTATTCGGCACTCTACATCATGGTCAGCATCTCCATCATGGTTCCTTTGACAGTGCTACCGAAAAAGAGAAATGAGAGAGGTTTAATTAGAGAATTAGGCTTCACACATATAATTTGACATGCCACTTGTGGGCCGGGTTATATTGTAATGCCAGGGCCGATTTTGATACCCAGTCCGCCACTGGGAAAGAGTAGCAAAAAGCGCTCCACAGATGTCTCGTGTCTATAGCAAAAGCGCTCCACAGAAGTCTCGTGTCTATAGCATGAGGACGGCTTCCTAGAACTATATAATAAATAGATGTTGCATCAAAAACCAAGATCTTATCACGTCGACTCTTTGGATTCATGCATTTTGTAACCATCTCTCTCATCTGTCCCTTGACTTTCGTCGTAGGGGTGCTGTGACTAATCAAATCCCTCCATTTTTCCCGGTCAGCAGCTTTTCTTAATAGGATATCTTTTAGGTTATCCAGCCAGCTTTTCATTGGACGACCCTTTCTTCGTGCTCCCTCCACAGTACCTTAAAGAATAACTTTTTGACAGTGATTCATGTCTTAACTCTTTCAGTGCGGCGTTACTCTCAGCGAGTAAATGATGAAAAACTCAATTTTTTTTTCTATCAAAATAATTCGCACTGAAAGAGTTAAAACCAGCTCAACTTTCGTCTCCCTAGTGCTATTAGAGCATGTAATGGGTTGCCTGAGCTAGCCTGGAAAACCAGTGACTTGGCGGAATTGGATGGCTGCATGGTCGTGCAGTCGCTGGACTGTCGTTAGGATTTATCGACTAAACCCTGCCCGCTCTCATCCCCCGTCGTCCTGCGGGAGGTTTGGACTAGGAAGTAAACTATCTTCAACTCTGAAGGAACATCCGAATTATGTAAAACATTTTACAAACATTTTTACAATTTAATTCATTGGTTAATATGCATGACTGAATGCATGACGCGTAGGACCTAATCATCTTTTTTGAAGTAACACCTGCATTATATAAGATAAGATATTGAAGAGTTCCTCTTTTTTTTTGACTCGTTGAATACATTCACATTTTGAGATTTCATATTGTGCTAAGAATAACATTAGACTTTAGGGCTGTTGGAATGTGTTCTTTGTTTTATCTTAGAGAGTAAGGACAGGACAGCAAACTCACCCCCATCTTCTGAAGAGTCAGTCTACATCCCCCCTCTCAACGCAGACTTCAAGAGAACTATCATTCTGATAGAAGCTAACCTGACCAGTGGGCAAGACCTGTTCATACGCGGGGGCATTGACCACAAGCATAGAGCTGGTAAGATTTTTAAAAGTTCACTATCTTTAAACTATCCCCAGGGCACCCAATTAGCCCTCACCTAGCGAGTTGCAGCTCAGAGACACATTCATAAAATCCAAAGTCATGTCAATTATATGTATCTTTATATTGTCACAGGTTGTGATGTTGATGCCAAGGCTAGTCATTGCAGTATTCCGATACGCCACTCTCTTCAAGGCAACTCTTCATACTACGACAAGGTAATGTATATACTGTATAAACCCCATTTTGAAATCAATAACAATCCTAAACATAACAAGTGAACTATAACAAAAACATATTTTTTTTTTAAACAAAGCTTATCTAAAGGGTAAGGACTCCGTCCTTAAAACTATATTTACCAATATTGTACAAGTCATTTCCCTTATTTGATATTAAAAAAAATTAATTAATTACCAATAATTAATTGACTAATTGAGTATTTTTGTTTATTGATTCATGTTTTTTGTTAGGTAGACTAAATAATTGTTTACAGTCTCAACTTGATCGGAGAATGCGTGAGGGAGAATTAGCACATCTGTGTATACTTAAGTATTAGTTTCCCTTGTTGCAATAAAACAAAATAAAGAATTACCAATAATAATAATTATAATTAATTGTCTAATTGTTGTTTTTTTTTTATTGATTCATGTCTTGTCTATGTCAATGAACAATTGTGCAAAGTTTCAGCTTGATCAGAGAATGGGTGTGGGATAAATGATATGTACACATTTTACCGGACAGATTGATCTAAGTTTTGTAATAAAAAAAGGAATGAATATTTAAAAATGATTTAAAATTAACAAAATCTATAACTTCAATATAAAATTTATTTTGTTTCTAAAACACATTTAATTTTAAACAACACATGCCACAAAACAATTTCAAAGTTTAAAAAATCTCAATGATATAATAAAATAAACCAGCTATTTTTATTTTGTTCCAGTTTAACATTTGGTCAAAGGGAGATGATTTTTTGGATTGGCATGGTACAGAGTTGTACCAAGGGGAATACAATCACCAGAGGCCTTATGGGACACCAGCAGTATTGACCAGCAACAAGCCTGAAGATCAAGGCTACAACCCATTCAATAGGTTAGTGTCAAGATTTCTTAATATAAGCCTCATTTTGACATTATATACTTGTGGAACTTATGAATTTTAAAATATATACTCAAAGATGAAATCAATAATATTTGACTAATATACAGTTCAAACATTAGCAAAAACTATTATTACAAAATGTTTCAGGATGTGATACCAAATACTATTAGGCATTCATTTAGTAAGGGGCCTCATTTAAAAAACTGGAGGTCTGACCAACAGGAAGTTTGGGGGATTCATTGTATCAACATTACTTAAGAAATAAAAAAAGATAATTATTTCCCAGCTCAAAACTTCCTACAGGATGGCAGCAGGCAGGGTTTGAACCATTGAGATAATAGTCTGAAGTGCGTACCACAAACCTTGCAGAGTTGTAGAATGCATGGCGGCAGAGTCTTGGAATAGCATGATGGAATGCATAATTATAGCAGACTGATTCAATACAGAATAAGAGCAATAATCAACGTTCTGATCATGTGATACCCTTACAGTTTGTCACAGAGACACGTCACCTCTACAACATTTGCCCTGCAAACTTTAACTTTAGTCCCAATCACATTTTGAGATTTTTCCAGACAATAAATTAGCATTCAATGACAAACATATTTAAAAACAAGCACCTTGTAAATTGCTTTTGTTTTAGATTTGGACCTGGATACTGGATTGTTGATGTGGACATGGATTGTGCAATAACAGACGATGGATACTTTGAAGTCAATGCCATGGTGGGTGGGGCCTGGGAACAAAAAGTGGTCAGCCAAACGTGTGCTGGAGATGGAGGAGGTGAATGGCCATATGAAACAACAAACCACTGGGCAAGATGTGGCTATCTTAATGTCTTTAAATTAGGATCTGACACGTGTCATATATACACGTTGAATCTGTAAAATATATGAAAACAAAATATACTTAATAAATATAATCTCTATATGATATGCATTGAGTTTGTTGTATTTCTATTTTAATTTCATTGAAGATGAGATATTTTTATGTAACATCTTCGCTAGTATTTAAACACCTTTAAATAGATTCCGCATAAGAATCTGAAGTTCTATTAGGTATAAAAGTCCCCAGTCTAAATGTTGTGGCACAGCCATATTACTAGATCACCAGGACTTGAAAATACATTCTTACAATACCAGAGCATAGAGTCGTTCAGAGAAAAAAATGATATAAAAGTGGAAAACAAAAAGGAGTTGAGGAAACTGGTCAGCTCTCTAGTGCCCTAAATGTCCAATCCAAAAGACTATCAAACAGGTGAAAAAGAAATCATTTTTGAACAGCTATCATTCTAATCAAGATCTACTTGTTTAATCATGTTCTCCTAGCTATAAACATATATCAAAGATTTAAAAAATCAAAGTATGCATAACCGAGACGAGTAGAGTTGCTTGTCTATCATACATGTCAAACTAATACTGTAGCATCTTATAATTAAAGCTATGTTCTATCATACATGTCAAACTAATACTGTAGCATCTTACAATCATAGCTACGTTCAAACTCAATCCCCTGCGTAGCACACCACCCTCTTGCATCACCATCATTCAAATCTGCTTTAATAGTTTGTGTAAAAGTATTATAACTTAAACTTTTCCAATCAATCTGAAGGGTGTATCAAGATTCCACTGAAACAATCCAGTTACTACAAAGTTACTAGAAATTTGGCTTCGAATGTCCTAGACTTAAAACAAATCAGAAGTATGACTATGTTAATAGGGTGGTATGGGTAAGCAGAAATCTAATCAGGCATACATACACATTTATGCACACATTCAAAGACATTTGCACAATAAGTCTAGCAAACTGTCAAAATAACAAACTTATAATTTTAAAAAAATCGAAACAATGTTTCAAGTTATCATGAAACTGAATAATAGAAATATGAACTAATATTTACATGGCACTGAAAGAGACAAAAAAAAAGCTCATACATTATCTTATGTAATGGACTGTCTATCTAAAAATGGAATGTATTCATATTTACACAATAAAAGATACAATAAAGCATGGAAAGGTGGTGATCTTCTTAGCATATGCTAGGACATATTTCTATAAATGCAACTAGTGCTAGAGCATAGAATGGGTTGCTTGATTCAGCCAGGAAAACCAATGACTTGGCAGAGTTCAAGTCACTGATCAACATGCATGACTAGATTCACACAGGAACACGTGTAGGACATAATCATCTTCTCTTTTAAAGTACTGTCTGTAACTGATAAGATTTGATTGAGTATCACAGCACTATTATCAATGAAATTTAATGAATTTACAAATGAAAACACACACATGGGAAGTTTCATGCCAAAATTTGGCCTAAGCAGTATTAGAAATAGTGATAAGGTAATAAATCCAAGAATAAAATGGAAGAAATGACTATGAAGAACAGCTTATGTAATAATACAAACTGTTTTGAGCCTTCCTGCTTTACCTCATACTAAAAAATATTTTAACAAACCAATTCTTTGTCACACAATATCACAGTTAAAGCAAAAGTTTTTTTTTTGCTCTTAGTGTAAACATAAAGCTAACATTTTTTCAACCAAATTTATATCAATATATTCTTTTTTAAGTTAACTTGCAATCAGAATATGCATGCTACAAGCAATTTAAAAATCACAGGTCAAAGTCAGGCCATTGAGATATGCTCTATCTAATTAAAAGCATATTTAGGTAATCTGTTAAAAAGAGGATAGCAATATTTCTCCAGGTATGCACCACTACCCTACCACAAAACTAGCACTTCTTAGAGTGTGGTGACAAAAAAAAAAAGCATGCTACACGGCATGTATTAATGTCTAGCTTTTATTAGATTGCAATACTGTTGACTATAAAGACTCTTGATAGTGTGAATATCACAAGACCAAAAAGTTGTTGGATGGCCCAAAAAGATAATCAAAGTTAGCTATTCTTCAATGAATTTAAATAAATATGTCAAAAAAATTCTATTTATGATACCATAAGATTATCTCTTAGACTTTCAAACATATAAAATAAACAAGAGTTGAAAATGAAAAAAAAAGAAATTATTGATCTAAAAATGCAAAACATTGATTTCAAGTTTCATATACTGTAGAAACTAACAACTTAAGCCTACCTACAGACTAAAAATATATATAATACAGTTTACATTAATAACATGAATTTACTTTGACCCTGAGCCAGATTACTGGGTGTGTTGGATTATTAACTTATCAAGAGTCAACTGTAATTTGATGGGTAAAACGGATTTTCTTATAAACATGCTCTGTGGGATATATATTGTTGCATGGCATAAACTGCCAAGGAGCTTGAGTTCAAATCCCAAATTGAGCTGAGTTCCTTAAGGCAGCACAGAAACGTTCAACCAATACCCCCCTCCCCATGGGTTAAAAAAAAAAAAAAAAAAAAGAGATTGGACCAAAGTGCACTAAGCAAGATTATAGCATGAATGATGGGCTATATAAAAAGAATTTAAAAAAATAGGCCTCAGACTTAAGATCAATGAGGTTAAACAGGAATCCTAAATCCTAAAGCCATCAGATTATGAGGATGTTAATGTGAGTATGATAACAAACGTATCCACTTGACAACTAAATCATGTCCTAGAAAAAAAACTTCTGTCAATCTAGTAGCATAGGTTTTCATTGAAAAATCCAGCCCTCAAAAAGAGACAAGATTCAATGCGTTCCTCGTCATCCAACTTCTGCAGCTTGGTAAAGGTCAAAAAGATCTGCTCCAGTGTGGTCTCATGGACAGAGTAGTCCTGGACATAGTAACTGTCCTTGCACTGTTCCATCAGGGAGAAGACATCAGCCACTTCTATGCTGGTGTCATTTATCTGGAGGTGGACGTAGCCTTGGTGATCATCAAACACCTGTAGACAAGAATGGAGAGTCTAAACTAGATGAGCATTTCCTGCATATGGATTATCTATCTAATAAGTCTTTCCAAAGATCACTTGCTCTTGCTAGAACATTGAGTTATTATATTTACATTAATGCATTCTTGGGTGACATCAATTCAAGTATAAGCATCTTTCTAGGAACAAAATGAAAAGCTTACTGTTTCTAAAATTGTATAATAATAATACAGTAAAGATCACAGCAACAATAATTGAACACAAAGATAACATTCAAACTGATATCTTTTGTCACAGCAAGAGGTTTTGAAACAGCCATTTTGGTGCCAACTGGTCGTTTTAGTGCAAGACAGTTTGGCATTAATGAAATGAATTATCAGAACAAAACATCTTGTGCTCCATCATCTTCTGGTTTCCTCTACTACATTAATTTTGCTGCTGTTAATATCCTTAATAAACTTACTGTTGTGTCTGGGACTAAACTTTGAATATACTCCACCACTGGATCTGTTGGAGCCTGGGGCCCTTCAGGGAGGTGGCCCATCTTGATGATCAGAGTGTAGCCTTGCCCAAACTTGCTTTTGAGATGCTGCGGGCTGCCAATACAGGTGAAGCGACCTCTCAACATGATGGCCAACCTGGTGCACAAGGCATCACACTCCTCCATGCTGAGCCACAAAGAACACAACAGAAGCAATAATTCTGAAGGCATGCATGAATTCCAAGAGAATCACAGAGTCAACATCTAAATAACACTTTCAATGATTCTTTGTTTAAAGTGTATTATATGATATCCAGGAGACACTGTGTCTGAGCGGTAAAGGGATTGGCTGCAGAACCGAGGTTCGGGTTTGAATCCTGGTGAAAACTGGGATTTTTAATTCCAGGATCTTTGAATGCCTCTGAGTCCACCCGGCTCTAACAGGTACTTGACTTAAGTTGGGGAAAGTTAAGGTGTTATCCTGGCCCCATGACACCCTCATTAGCTGTAGGCTACAGAAAGAGATGACCTTTACATGATCTGCCCTATAGATTGCAAGGTCTGAAAGGGGAACTTTACTTTTTTTAAATATGATATCCAAGATTAACAGGAAGGACAGCGTAAACAAGGTTCAGAAGATGCACACTCTATTGTAACACCACACACAAGAGGATAGAGTAAAATCTTTACATAAATAGATGTCAGCTATAGGGAAGATACAGCCCTATCCTGCACTGTGTAGAGAGAAGTGATAACAAGCCAAATGTAGGACAACAAATAAATAAAGAACTTAGCCGACAGAGATAAACAAGCCAAATGGAAAAAAAAAAGGTTTCTCTAGTAGCCAGGCAGGGGCAACTTTTAAGTGTGAAATAGCTATAGCCTTAAAAAGAAGTCCTGTAATAGATTAGCCAAAGTCAAATCAAGATATACATTCAATACATAAGTATATTAATAAGAAAACACCCAAGATAGCCTAATAAAAGTAATGATTCATAGTATTCTTTTTTGTTTCATGCAAATAGGATTTAAAAATAACTTTACTTTGTAAATATAACATGCTAAAACCTACTATTTTGTATCAATATATTGAATTTTAAAAAGTTTACATTTTTCCCCCTGCTAAGTTTACTAGACTATAATTTTGTGATGTGTAATGAGAAACTAATTCAGTAACAACTGAAAGAAAAGATTTAAAAAATAAAGCATAAAATTTAAATTTCAATACAACAATTTAATTCTGAAAAAAAAAAGTTTCCCCTTTCAGACCTTGCGATCAACGGGGCAGATAATGTTAATGTCATCTGTTTCTATGGCCAACAGTTAATGGGTAGGGTGTCATATGTGGCCAGCACAACAATCAACCGCATATACTTTCCAATGAAAGTCAGTGTTACAGCTTGCAATTATATCTACATTTCAATAGCTCTCTAGAAACTACCATAGTTTCTCCCTAGGTGTCCCTGGGTGCAGCTGTAATTACATCAAACACTTAACAACTTGATCAAAACACAGAAACTTTATAAAACTTCATGGGACATATCACACGCTCGTCTCTCTCTTTTTTCTGCAAACTAACACACTTCCAGTCATTCACAAATATGTTCCAACTGACATATATCTGTAAAAACAGATTATACACACACTCATCCATGATAAGACCCTTTTGAACCCAGGACTCAGGTTCAGAAGCCAAGCGCTTAACAACTCTGCCACTGCGCCCCCAATTTGATTCCTAAGCCCTCACTAAATCCATTTATTGACTTGTATTGACTTTTGTCAACATGTTCTAATAAACTACATTTACAATAAACTCAAAGTGAAATGACTAAACTAGATGCATTAATATTCTAATTCTTTTAGTACATTTTCTTAAAACCTCAAGTTTCACCTGTGTGATGAAAAAATAATGGTTCGACCACAGGCACGTATTCTTGACAAAATATTCCACATCTGCCGCCTGGCTTTAGGGTCCATTCCAGTTGAAGGCTCATCCAGAAGTATGCAAGGTGGATCACCCACTAGAGCCATTGCCAGGCTTAGCTTTCTCTTATTGCCACCACTGAGGGAAATAGTACAATAAAACTCAGGAATATCAAAAATTCAGAAAAGCACAAAATATTTTCTCCTTTATATTTCCTTGTAAAGAAATCTAATTGTAATAAAACATGAAAAAATTTTTTCCATTTTCAATGCATTTTGAACTGTAACTGTTAAACCTGTAGACCAGTGATGGGCTAACTATGGCCTGCGGGCCTAATACCACCAAGTAAATGATTCAATGAGGTCCATCAAATTATTTTGGTAATATAAATTAAAAATAATAATTACACTTAGACTTTTAAGTTGTTTTTTTAATTCAAAATAGAAGTATTATTGTTACTTTTTGTTTATAATACTGATAACCCTGAGGAAAAATCAGGAGCTTGTGGCATATAGTGCTAAAACCTGGCAGAACCTGGGATGATACTGATCCCAAATTGTATCGGATATTCGTTGTTCCTTTAAACACATCAGCTGCGTGGGGAAGAGGGGGAGGAATGGCTGTGTTGATAACATCGTTCTGACCATAAATAATGCCCATTTTCATTCTATATCTATAAGAAGGTCAACACAAATAACAGTGGATGTGTCACAGTTTTATTATATTAAAAAATGTCTTTTTAATTTGCTTTATTTTTTTTAATGATATCGTCTGTCAGAATGGTTCTTTTTTTAGTTTTTAGCCCATTCCTAAAAAAAAGTTTTAAAAAGTTTTCCCACCAATGATTTAGACACTTGCATTAGGGGATCACATTATAAATTTTGATGAATTCGATTCCTACCTGTATGTTCCACACATGTTGTCTGCATGTGGTTTTAGAAGGACTACATCAATGAGGTTTTCCACCACAGAATGAATGTTTTTCTCTGGGATACCTCGGAGCCGGGCGTACATGATTAGTGTGTCTCTGGCACTTAGCTCTTCAATGTGAGCATCAAACTGAGGGCAGTAGCCTAATAATGATTGAACCTAATTGTGGAGATAACATAGAGTTAATATGAGCTTCAATCAATATTTGGTCAAATTTTTATTCAAAATATTAAATTAACAGAAAAAAAACAACCTAGCCCTGATCTAAATTAATAATTATTTAATTTTTAGATTTTTTATCACTACTTACTGTGCGGAGGTCTGTGCGGACATCAAAACCTTTTACATAGGCATCTCCTCCTGTGACAGCTGTCTCCCCTGTCAGCATTCTGAAAATTGTAGTCTTGCCTGCCCCACTCTGCCCAAGAAGTCCGAAACATTCCTTCTCAGGCACTCCAACTGTGATGTGGTCAACTGCATTGAAGTCTGCATACCTCTTATGTACTTCTACCAGTATCACAGGAACTAAAACAAAATGGAAATTTTACTATCATGATGGTTAGCAAAGCAGTTTTTATATAAATCAATACATTCTTTTTTCTTTGACTTCTTTGCTAGTTGTGTCAGTGGCATAGATAGGGATTTGGGATCCGGATCTCTTTAGGGGCCCCTGCATTTTGACATAGGACTTTATGACATAATGGTGTAATAATTAATGTAATAACAAAATTTTGGAAACTCATTTGGGGATTTGTTCTTCAAATTAGGACCCCCTCCACTGAGTAGTATACAACCTTTAGTTTAAAACAGGGGTTTAGGTATTGACCATATTCATAAAGACCCTTTTGACAAGACTGAATGGTATGATCATTAAACTGTGTGTCTTAGTAGCCTTGGTAATGATTTCTTTGAGAATGTGCATATTAAAAAAAAATTATTTAACAAAAAAAAGTCATATTTCTGAGTCAGTAGACTAATTCAAAGTAAACTTTTTAAAGATATCCAGGTGATGGATGTAAATCTCTGTATTATGGTTCACTGCTTAAAGAAATGTGTATTTTTTTCCAAAGGAACTACCATTGGGACAACTTACATTGCTGTGAAAGTTTTTCAATGGGTGATGAAAGGATCAGATTTCTTTCTGCCACAACATCATCTTCCTCATCTGCCAGGTCAGGACTTTCTGTTGGGTTACCTTTGGGATGTTTCTTGCACATCATGAAACTAAAGCACACAAGAATATTCCATCTTGCTGTATTATAACAACATTTACAGCTTTAATACAATTCTAAGACTCAATTTGATACACAAAAAATAGGGCGTAAAGGAGGTTTTAGTTAATGCAATATTGACTGCACTGTCTTATTGTTCAAACACTCTTAATTCTAGGCATAGTTATAAACTGCTCTTGTCTTCTTCAGAGAGCAAAATTCACTATGAGTGAAAGAATCCAAAGAGGTACCAGCTTGCCAGACAACAGGTTTCAACATACCAAGATAATGAACATTTAGTGTTTGAACATTGGGATGAAGTATGTAGAGGTCTACTCAAAACATTTTCAGGTCAGAATGCATTCCAATTTATTTTCAACAGCTGCAGCTTACTTAAGTTGTGCTATCATTAGTTTTTCTTTAAAAAATATCATGACCTTAAGTTAGTGATTATCTTTTTTTAAATAAATAAAACCACACTCAATCACACACGTCAGATGAATTGTAATGCTCTAAACTGATTCAATTTTAGTGATAAATTTAAGCCACATTCAATCATACATCAGATAAACTGTTCTGTTCTAAACTGACTAAATTTTAGTGATAAAGTTACAGTCAATCATACATCCGATGAGCTGCTCTGTTCTAAACTGACTAAATATTAGTGATAAAGTTACAGTCAATCATACATCCGATGAGCTGTTCTGTTCTAAACTTACTAAATTTTAGTGATAAAGTTACAGTCAATCATACATCCGATGAGCTGCTCTGTTCTAAACTGACTAAATATTAGTGATAAAGTTACAGTCAATCATACATCCGATGAGCTGTTCTGTTCTAAACTTACTAAATTTTAGTGATAAAGCCACACTCTATGACAAACACAGCTATACAGCCTAAGAAACCTTGTATAATCATGAACACCAGGTAAATGCCAATGCCTTTATCATGATCAAAGGCTAGTGGGGTCTCTGTCCATGGGAAACACTTGCCCTCTGGATTTAATGAGTAGCACAAATCTACAATGAAACAATAAAAAAAACCAAAAAAACTGTTTAGTCTTTTATTTCTAACTTTTATATTACTCAGTCTAAGAGAGTAGGTCTCAACCTTTTTCATAGCTATAAATAGGTGCCTTTTAGATATAAATATGTGCCTTTTGATTACAAATATGCGTCCTGTGTCCTTTAGATATTAAAATATTGTGTTACATAATAAGATGATAAAAAGTAGTTTTATCCACTGGACTACTTGGGGAAGCTCAGTTTATATGTTATGTTTATATGTAACTTCAAGTTTCTGTAACATGATCATTTGTATAGATGATTACCTCATACCCCTGCCAGCCTGCAAAATGTTTTGGTCTACGACATAATAAGCTTCAATTCCTATCAAACTTTACAAGTCAAATACTGTTCAATTAGATCAAAGGATTTGATTCATTTTAAACTATAAGTACAAACTATGGAATCCACCCAGCTCTAATCGTTACCTGACATTAGTTGGGAAAAAGTGAAGGCAGTTGGTCGCTGTGCTCGCCACATGACAACCTCCAAAACTGTGGGCCACAGAAACAGACGACCTTTACATCATCTGCCCTATAGATTGCAAGGGGAACTTTACTTTTACTTTTTACGGATGTAAACTTAACAAATGTCTACACCTCCTGAATAAAAAAAAAAAGGCCTATTCATTGAATATAATAACAATGAACTACACTAGTTCACAATCATCAAACACTGTGCCACAATACCGGGATGTTTGATACAGCACAGAGATGGTATTCCCAGCAAGCAGTCCTCTTGGTATGGCTCGCACTCCATCTCTGCCTTGAAGTTCATTAAGATGAAGCTGAAACACTGGGACAGGTTGAAACAAGGGAAAAACACAGTGAAGACAAACTTTAACGCCTTGCCAATGTGATTGTTGTCAGACCTGGGCTTGCCAAACTCAAACACTATCACATCACTGAACAGAACTGAGGAGAAGCAAAATAAATATATATAAAAAAAAAACAAAGCTTGTCTAAGGGAAAAAAACTCTGCTTCAGCTATATATCTCAATAATTTAGAAGTTATTGCCCTTATTTGATATGGAAAAAAAAAAGTATTAACCAATAATTAATTGACCAATTAGTAAGTTTTTTTAAATTCATGTTTTGTTAGGTATAATAAATAATTATTAAAGGCCTCAAATCGATATGAGAATGGGCAAAGGAGAAATAATGCATGACACATAGGACGTAATCATCTTTTTTGAAGTAACGTCTGTAATATATAAGATAAGATAAGATAATAAAGTCTTACAATATCTAAGACGACAAAAAACTACTTATTTAGCCAAATCTGTGAATACTGAAGGATTAATTTCCCTTGTTGGTATCAAACAAATTAATTAATTACCAGTAATTAATTGATTAATTTGTTAAATTTTTTCTAGTGATTCATGTCTTGTCTATGCCAATGAATAATTGTGTAAAGTTTTAACTTGATCCGAGAATGGGTGTGGAAGAAATAACATGTATACACTATTTACAAACAAAAGTGAGTTGATATAAGCTTTGTAATAAGAAAATACAGGGGTAGCTAAATTTGTTAGAAATACACTTAAATATTAAATAACAGTTTTCAGACTTAAGAGAAAACCTAAAAGCAAAGTTCCACCATAAATTATTATTGTCATCTTTCGGACACCAATGTAAAGGTTTCCAGTTTCTGTAGCGCAATAAATAATACAGTATGAAAAAGCCAGCTCAAGACCCAAGAATCTTTAAAAAAGGAAATTAAAGTTAAATACCATTTTTGGATCATGCAATCTATTGGGGCAGATGTAAAGCTCAACTTTTTTTTGGATGTCAGTCAATGAGGGGATTAGGTGGCCATCACTTTGAACAACAGCCTTTACTTCCCAAATGTATGTCAGTGACCTTGGGGGAATGGGGAATCCTAAATTTCCATAGTTCAAAACCTTTAGTCTTCACTAGGATTTGAAATTGAGACACCTCAGTTTGGAAGCCAAGTATGTTACTACTCAGCCAGCATGCCACTTCAAGTATGTTTAGAGTGACCCATTGAAGATTAGGTTATTTTTAATTGAAAGAATGGTTCTCTATAAAAAATTCTTGCCAGTAGTGTTCTAACTCAAAGCTTGTCAGTTCAGGCTTAAGCAATCAAAGAGTTTTCCCCTTAACTTGACAATAAGTTCAATATGAACCTCCTTTACCTGACAAAAAGTTCAATATGAGCCTACTTTACCTGACAATAAGTTCAATATGAACCTCCCTTACCTGACAATAACTTCAATACAAGCCCCCCTTTATCTGATAACAACTTCAATATGAGCCCCCGTTACCTGACAATAGCTTCAATGTAATCCTCCCTTACCTGACAATAAGTTCAAAATGAGAACTCCAGCCAGCCCTGAAGACGGAGCCTCAAAACAGAACTGGAGTGCATAGATGATAGGCAGTATGGCCCAGATGAAGGCGCAGATGACAATGATAACCAGAATCCAGTTGATCCCATAGAAGAAGGCTTGCTGGTCAAACAAGAAGAAGATGATAAACAAGAAGATGGTGGGTATGACGAAGCTGAGGGCATCCCACAGGAAGGTGGGGAACCAATACATGAACATGCTGACACCAAAGATGGCCTGCATGTGTTTCACTCCAGACTGAAAACACATCAAAACAAGTCACATGATTATTTGGTAGTAAAAAAATGTTTACAACTAAAACATATTATATAAAAAGGTTACAAAGACAGTTTGTGTGAAACACAAACTCAAAATGGCCCCCGAAGTGATCCACCCAGGCAGGTAAAAAGGCAGTTTCAATATTTTCAGAAAGAACATCCGAATGAAATTCTATCAAAGACAAATGACAGAGAAGAATGGAGAAAGAAGGTTGACAGATATTGTGTGTTGCCCCAGTTGATAGGTGAAAGTGAATGTGAAGTTAGATGTTAACATGGCCTAACTGATGTCTTGTAATGAATATCTAATTGATCTAATTATTCAAAGCCTCAAGAGAAAAAAAAAATCCTTTAGTTAAGTGTTGTGGAGTCAGTTTGTGGCCTTCTAGCTCACATGATAATTTAAAAAATTACTCATTAATTGTTGTTTTAAATTACGTCCAACTTATATGCATACTAAATAGGCTTTTTCTCTTTAAAATAAAACAACATTTTTGTGTGTAAATGTAGTAGTTAGTATGAGAGAACTTACGTAACTTAGCAATACAAACGTAAAAAAAAATTTTTTTGACAAAAAATCAAAAACCATTTGCATAAATGTGTACAAATAAAATAGTTAAGTGTACTATATCCACAGTGGCACAATACAGTTCACGCGATAATATGAAAAACTACTTATTAATTGTTGTTTTAAATTATGTCCAACGTATATGATATACTACATAAATTTTTTTCTCTTTAACGAAAAATAAAACTTTTTTTGTTTCAACTGTAGCAGTAAGTATGACAAAACATACATATCTTGGCAATACAAATGTAATAAAAAAAATTTTTGACAAAAAATTTAAAGCCATTTGCATAAATATGTTAAAAATATGGAAAACATGTTCTTCCCTGCTAAAGAGCCTTTTGTGTTTGTTACTATTAATAGTGAATAGTTGTAAAAGTGGTGTATTTTAATGAAAAAACTACTTGCATAAGTTATTTTTAAAAATTGGATTTTTCGCTTTCAAAGAAGAAAAAAGTAGCCATTGGATCAGAACTTTGAATGGTCTAAAATATTATGATTTGAGTTTTCACTATCTTTTCTAGTTTTAGAGATCTAAACAGGACGGACGGACAGACATTCCACACAAAACTTTCGGGGCTGCTAAAAACGATAGGAATTTTTTGTTTGTTTGACATGTTTCAGATGTTCTTTCAGTTTTGAAGATAATGAAATCCTTGCCCAAACCTCCCACAGGAGAAAGGGAGATGGCAGCTGGCAGGGTTCGACCCAGGCCCACCAAATGACAGTCCAAAGCACATACCACACAATCAGGCGGCAATGCCATATTATAAGTAAAACAACAATCTCTATGAGATCAGGAGTCAGAGGAGCACCTGTTTTGTAATTACTCAATCAGTGAAATCTGCCGATGTGGAGTATCACCAGAGAATGCTGCCATGCCCTCCAAAACTGCTCTCTTTACCAAGAGGTCCATACAAGACACTGGCCCCAAAACACCCCAATAGAAAGAAAACTATATGAAGCTCCCTGATTTGGAAACCAGAGAGCAGTTCATCTCATATATTGGTCTAGTCATCTGAACAAGGAAGAAGTAGTAGTTACCTGAGATGCCCAAAAGCAGCCTAAGTGACTTTTTAAGAACTAACTTTTTATAAATCCTTATGTGATGGCTGCCTGGGCATGTGCTCAAGACTGTGGTCATAATGGTCCTTGGGATAAAAAAATGTCCACTGCAGAAAATTTGGGTCAGAGCATAAATCTTCATTTGTGAAGGAACATCCAAAACATAGGCCCACAAGTAAAAGATAAATGCTCAAAGCCTCATTAGATATATTCTTGAAAGGAGCTATTAAGAACTTAAGTTAAGTTCCACTTTCAGACCTTGTGGTCTATAGGGCAGATGATGTAAAGATCAGATGGTTCTGCTGCCTACAGTTAACGAGGGCGTCATGTGGCCAGCACAACGACCAACTGCCTTTCCTTTCCCCAACTAATGTCATGTACCCATTAGAGCTGGGTGGACTCAGAGGCGCCCGAAGATCCTGAAATTAAAAATCCCAGTCTTCACCAGGATTTAAACCCCAGACCGGATCCCGGTTTGGAAGCCAAGGGCTTTACCACTCAGCCACCGCGCCTCATTAAGAAGTTAATCACAAATAAAACAAGTGACTTACCTCCCTTTCTCTTAGTATGAAGTGAACTACACAGGCAGAGTACATGGCCATTCCTATCCCAGCAAACATTCCTGCAAAGAATCCTGACCGGAAGCTTTCAAACATGGCGTATTCCAGTTCTGATTCCCCTTTGAATGGTATGGGCAGTATACCCACTGTGATGTTATATGTTTTGTCTAGTAAAACATGGACCATGGTCTTAATCACCAGGTCAACCTAGAGGGGAAAAAAAATCTTTTGTTAACAATACTGTTTATGTATAAGACGGATGGCAGAGGTAGAGCGTGAATCTACTAGCCCAAACATTTTAGGTTTGAATCTTGGCTTGCGGTCAAGACTACAGCTGTGATATTGAGATTGTTCTAGCCTCTGCTAACTATAAAATGTTTTTCTTCTAGAAGTGAGTCAATCAACATGATTATGGGATTTATAGTTCAGTTGCATTTCTGTTGTTTGAGACATGGCGACCACTATTTTTTTTATCTTTTTCTAAGCAGATTTCTGGAGTGATAGTACTCTCAGATGCTCTGTGCATAAAGCCTTTCACATTAACAAAATAATCTAAAAATATTTTCAGTAAATGTTCTTAAAAGCATAACAATTTTAAAGTATTGTATGAGCCAATACATTTAGATCAGGGGTTCTCAACCTGAGGTCAATTGACGATTTGCCAGGGGTCGCCTAAGATGATCCAAAATATGGATTGTTATTGACTACACATCTATTGTAAAAAGGGGTCGCCGAGCATAAAAGGTTGAGAACTGCTGATTTAGATCATACTATGCAATCCAATGCATTTAAATCTGTTTTCTAATTTATGCCAACTCAGGAATGCTATTATTAATAGCACCAAGACATTCTTTATCTGCTGATCACAACACTTGATCACAACACTCATGTTATATTTATTTATTCAATTCAGTTGTCGACTTCTTTAAAACTGTTCACTAAAACTAGATTATCATTGCATTAGAATCTATGGTTACTCACCGAAACGAACAAAGAATGATAAGGTTGACCGTTGAACAGAGCTACCGGAGTAATGGTCCTTAGAGTCGCATCATAACTGAAGTTGACCCCAACCACAAACTCTTTCTCAAAGTTGACTGGACCAATTTCGTAAACATTTTTCAAGAGGAAGTTATCTAATGTAGTGTCCTAAACAAACAAGCAAGATGCTGGTTAATAACTAAAATGCTGTTTGGTGATAACAAAGGCCAAAAATTTATCCTCATTAGGATTGAAAGAATGTTTCTCTAAGCACATACCATGAAACTGATGATTTCTCTTAATTAAACAAAGATAATCCTATACCCAATCAATCTCAAACTCTAATTATTCTTTATTTGCAGAACTCTGTTATCATCAATTTAGCTTGTATACAGCTACCACCAACATTTGTTCAAACATTCATTACAAATATAAATATAATGTTAAATATCTATTACAAATATAAAGATAAATATCTATTACGAATATAAAGATAAATATCTATTACAAATATAAAGATAAATATCTATTACAAATATAAAGAATAAATATCACCAAATCTCTATGAAAACCTACTATCCATGCACTTTGTGCACATCTACTGACATCTGAATATCTCTATTCAGACTTCCCTTTTTTTACATTAACACCAATGACCAGACATCCTAATCTCAATGTAACACTTACCTTCAATTCTGTCAAATCAATCACTTTGGCATTTCCTAGCATGCTTTTGTACACTTGAATCAGCTTCCTTGAAGCAGTGTCGTACATAATGGGTACAAACGTGTCCCCATACATGTTCAGGTTGAACATCAAAAGGGGGTCGTCCTTCCTGTTCACACTGATGATAGAGTAGTCAAACAGTATGTACAGCAGAAACATGCTGGACGGGAGACAGTAGGAGATGAGCGTGGTCAGCCAGTGCTTCTTAGACACAATGTAACGCTTGGCGATCAAAGCAGTCAACTGGTTCATCTTCAGGCGGAGACCTTTTATCAGCTGAAACCCTGAATTGAATTCTGAAAAGAATTTAAAAAAGAAAAAAGAAATCTACTAGATTTACTTTTGTGTATTAATAAAAACTAAGTGATATCTTTATAGGTTATTAAGAAAGATCCCCTACCACTCACTTGAATTCAGCTATTAATTTTTAGAGTTATGTAAATCCCTGGGCAAATATAGTAGATCATAAACTAAGCAGAGAAGACAAAACTTATTAGGTTTTGAGAGAACAAACTTATCTATTCATTAACGCTTCAGGAATAATGTCTGCTCATCTTGAAACCAATGACCAGTTTCAGGCTGTCTTGGATCTCTAGGGAAGTTTTATTTCAAACAAATTGCATTCTAGCCTCAACCTAATGCAGGATGATGACTTGCAGGGCTTAGACTTCCCACAATCCATTGCGGCAGTCTAAAGCACACACCCCATCATTCAATATAGTTAAATTCAGTTATTTTTTTTACAAATTACATTAAATTTATATTCCTTTCTAGAGAAATGAATTCTCTTCAAAATCAAAATGTTTGATTTAAATTTACTTTCATACTGAGTTTTTTTTTCTTCTTCTTTCATGTTTATGATTGTTTTTTTCAGAAAAAAATGTCATGACATAATTAATTTATTACCAAACCAAAGTAAACAGTTATATCAAACTTTCAATGACATAAAATTAAATTGCATTCAATTATCTTTCTAAGCTAAGTCGTTCATCTAATGACCTTCAAATACTAGCACTGGAGACCATTAATGCCTTCAAGCCCAGTGCTATTTTCGCATATACTGATGGGTCAGCATTGATGGATTCTGGAGGAGCAGGCTATGGAGCCTACATCGACTTTCTTGACTCTTACTCAGTAAAAATCTTTGGACCATGTGGTAGTGTTTGCAGTTTTGATGTGGAGACCATGGCAGTGTGTGAAGCCTTAAAGGTCATTGACTCTCAACTCGGCGAGGGACATTTGAGGGCAACACAGATTGTTGTGGTCACTGACTCAAAATCTGTACTACAGCCTTTGTAAAGCCCTAGACCATGGCCACCCAATATCGACACTGTTATCATGGCCTCACACAACATAAAGCAGTGCTATGGCACCCCTGTAATAATTCAGTGGGTACCGAGTTACATAGGTGTGACTGGCAACACTATTGCAGACTCCTTGGCCCACCAGGGAGAGCAAATTCCACCAACTATATAGGCTGTAAGTTTTCATCATGCCCTGGCTATAATTCAAAAAACAGAAATGGAAAAGTGGTTTGAATGCTGGGACCAGTCCCAAAAAGCCCGTGGAGTCTGGGAGCGCATGAGGCACCCTGACCACACTTCCTGTTGGTGGAGGCTGTCCAGGCCTGAGCATTTATAGCACAGTGCAGGACAGGCCATATTTGGCTTTTGGCTCATATTTCTCACAGCTATGGTCAAATTTTGATTCACGGTGCCCCCGCTGTGGGGAAGAAGAGGAAACCGTGCCTCATATTCTGTTTGACTGCCCCAGACTTGATGATCTCCGCTTCGACAGGTCTGGGAAACCAAAAATTCTCGACCTGTATGGTGACGTGTATGCACTACGCAAGACAGCAGGGTTTCTGTCCAGGGCTTTTGCAAGAGAGGATTTAGGCCTCTCAAGCCCTCACTCAAATGGAGTTTGATGATGATGATCTTTCTATTGATATATAATAATCACTATTTCACTAAAAAATAAATACAATATTTTAAAAGTCATATAAGCAGAAATAAAATTTCAGGATTCTTAGAAGAATTGTAGAGAGCTAAAGCACACACAACATCATTCAATATAGAGCAATTCAGTTTGAACTTTTAAGCTCTTTTGAACTCAATAAGCTCTCTTATACATAGCTTTTATAGAAATAGAGCTCACTTCTTTATAAATATGATCAAAAGTTTTGAGCACATTACTTGTTGGGCAGGGTACAGCTGCAGCAAAATAATATTTTTAAGTTTCACGCCAATGAGGTATAGAATATTAAGAGCTTTCCAGCAAAAAAAAATAATTTTGTTTTTACCTCAGTAGTATGCAAAATTTATAGTACATCTGGATGACATTGAAGCCAACAAAGGTGATCTCTACATGTGTGATTCAGCTAAATGCGTAGGCTACAAATAAAAAATCTATGTTCTAAGGCTTGAGTTGTTTTTTTTTAACTTATTATTGTCTTCTGCTAACAAAATGAATACACCACTTGATGAATAAAAGGTTCTCCAGAAGATTCAATTTCATGCTAAAGTAATTTCTGATTTTGTTTTCAGCTCTACAGGGCAAAAGTTTATGCAGTTAATATGGTTTTATACTTTGCAATTACAATTAGAAAATTATGGCTCAAATACATGGAAAAATTTAATGTGCTTATACTGAAATACTATGGATCTCTAGGAAAGTTTTATTCCAAACAAATTCACATAAGAAGACAATACCTAATAAATTGACATCCTCATCCACAGATTTAAAAGATGTAGTTTTGCTGATACATCTGGTCACAGAGGTTGATTCTATACTATGTTTGTTGTCTTCTTCTGACCTGTTGTAGCACAAAATAAGAAGTTGTCTAGTTATGAAGATTTTTGAGTAACATCTCTAAAACCTTGACCTCAAGTCTTTCTCAGACTTAGGAACTACTTATTTTTTGTATGTTAAGCCCAATGTTCAAGTCGGATTTCAGTGGATATGTTTTTTTTTCTGTTTCACATCTTTACATTAATAATTTTGTAAATCTAAGAATATTCAGGGAAGATAAATCATTGATCACAAAAACAGACAAGAACTCTTTGATTCTTCCATAGCAATCACATCTTTGAATAAAATTCAACTTTCTTATGTTAACTACACATGACATGTTAAAGATAAACTGTCGTGGCTATAAGAATTTATTTCATTTGCTATCCTATAGAGTTTGGTTTGCTATCGTTAGATTGTATTGTTATGCATAATATGAAAAAGTGTTTGAGATGAGCCATTGTCATTCTTTGACTGAAGTAAGCCAACAAATGAATAATAAACTATCGTAAAATGAATTTCCTCAGGAAAATTGAGAAAATATTTAAAATGTGTTTCAAATTCTCTGATGTTATCAAGATTGAAATTCATTAAAATGGAAAGACAATTCATTGTAGTCCACTAAGATTGTCCACTGATAATTTTTCTGATGATATGGCAGGTCAGCAGCAGTATCGCCATCTGAAAGGTAATCAAAATCTTCAGGGTCATGAAGATGTCTGTGTGGTCAGTTTTCACCTCACCTTTGGCTGATATCACAGCAGGGAATAAACTACTTTTAGTAAACTTCCACAGTTGCTTGGTTTTCAAATTATTTTTTTCATATTTTGCTCTTTACTTTTATACTTTTATTTAAAATTAGGGGAATAGGTATAAAAAAAAGTGAAAAGGTATCCCTTTCAGTTAGAAAATCCCAGACTTCACTCAGATTCAAACTCCTGACCCCTAGGTTTGGAAGACAAGCGCTTAACCACTCAGCCACCTTGCCTCTCCTTGAAGATAATAAGCTCAAGGAAAATTGTATTCCACAGTGTGTTTCTCCAGGGTCCTACTTAGAGGCATTTCCAAACCTACACATCACAGTACTTTGAGAGACAAAAATTGTAACTGATAGTGTGAATAACAACACAAATATTCTCCCATACAGTGACCTCACTTTAAGAAAACCTCCTCCATTGTTGTCGCACTTGTTCCGAAGCTAATGATATGCAAAAGCTTCTTGCTGGCGTTGAGCTCCCTGAAGAGAAGAGGGAAGGTAGATGTGTCTGACTCCGGCAGTAAGTATGTGATTTCCATGTTGATAATGGACTCTATCTGGGTGAAGGGGACAAACTCTTTGATAAAGCGAGTCAAGGTCTCGATGTTACAGGTATTCTCCTTTATAATCACAAGATGATATCCTGTCCCTGTGAAGCATGCAGGATCAAAAGTTAAAATCATGTCATTAAGACAGGCTTAAGTTATTAGTGCAGAGGACAAGAGAACAGCACTAGCAGAAGAAAAGGGTCAGAGAAAAGAGCAAGGCCAAGGACACTAGCTTCAGCTGAAATAACCTGCCCAGTGTGCAGCCAAACATTTTGGAGTCACATAGGTCTCACCAGTGATATGGCAGGAGGCACAAAACTGCAGTGCAAAGCCCCTCAGCCCCCTGGATGATTAAAGTGGGTCATCATCGAACCAAGATGGACGAACCATATATATCTACTATTAGAAATGTACAACTTTGAATAAAACTAATTTTTTATAATTTATAATTTATTAAATTTGGTTCCTATTCATAATTCATTTTAGAATTTGGCACAACTATCAAATAATAAGCGTTGGCTATAAAATATCCACATTCACCAGAGCATATATAGGTGTTAGGGTTAGTTTCTGATATTCCTTCAGGATAGAAGATTATTGCATGTTGTCCATACCTCCGGCAGGAAGGCAGGATATTACATTGGAAAGATTTTGTAGTCTGAACAATTGTGACGACTGTTTAAAGCACAAACTGCTTGACCTGACAGCCACCATTGTTTACAAATGGAAATTAGAAAGGTCCAGAAACAGAATCTACATGGCCTCTACACATCTTTTTCACACTACTCACTGACATATTTTCGCCAAAATAAAGTACAAAGACGAACAATACAAAAGTGTGAAGCTCTCACTACTTGACGGACTAGTATCTGATGTAATCTTAGGACTAGATTTCATCAGCCAGCAGGAAAAACTGATGATCCCATTTGAGGGAAAACGAAGCACTCTTCAGGTCTGTACGCTGGAAGCTGCATGAGTTGAAGCCCCTCACCTCTTCGCTAATCTTGCTCCTAACTGCCACCCCATAGCCACTAAATCTAGAAAATATTCTATGCCTGACTCCAAATTCATTCAAACTGAAATCAAGAGACTTCTATCTCACAAAATTATTGAGCATTCCAAGTCCCTGTGGAGAGCTCAAATAATTGTAACAACGAATGAAAGGCACAAAAAGAGAATGATTATCGACTATAGTCAAACCATCAATCGATTCACTTACCTCGACGCGTACCCCATGCCAAAAGTTGATGAACTGGTGCAGGAAATATCTAAATACTCAATATACAGTACATTTGACCTCAAAAGCACTTACCACCAGATACCTATCAGGGATGATGAAGAGCAGTGCATGGCATTCGAGGCTTGCGGAAAGCTTTATCAGTTTTGCCGCATTCCTTTTGAAGTGACAAACGGAGTTGCTGCATTTCAAAGGACGATCAACACAATAATTGAGGAGGAAGGGCTACAGGATACGTTCGCTTACGTGGATAACGTTACCATCTGCGGACGTGACTCCAGTAGCCACGACCAGAATCTACAGAGATTTCTCAACGCCGCTAAAAAGTATGGTATCACCTTCAACGACGATAAAAGTGCTATTGCGACTAATAAAGTATGCCTCCTAGGCTACGAAATCTCACAAGGGCAATTAAGACCAGACCCCGAAAGATTTCAAGTGTTGAGAAATCTACCTCCACCACAAGACATGAAATCACAAAAGCAGGTGATTGGACTACTGTCCTATTATTCTCAATGGATCCCAAATTTCTCCAACAAGATCCATTTATTGGTGAACAACAAAACCTTTCCTCTCCCTGAATAAGTACAGGAAGCTTTAAAACAGCTAAAACATGAACTTGAAAACGCTGTTGTGTCAACGATAGATTATAATCGACCACTAACAGTCGAAACAGATGCCTCTGACATCGCGATCGCCGCCACTCTTAATCAAGACGGCCGTCCTGTCGCCTTCTTTTCAAGAACACTCACTAATAGTGAACGCAGACACTCTGCAGTTGAAAAAGAAGCATACGCTATCATAGAAGCCCTGAGAAAATGGCAACATTACCTTATCAGTAGACCCTTCACATTGTTTACAGATCAACGCTCAGTGTCTTTTATGTTTGACCAGCAAAACAAGGCAAAGATCAAAAACAAAAAGATACAAAGATGGCGACTGGAGCTTAGTTGTTTCCAATATGATGTCGTATATCGACCCGGGAAACAAAACGCTGCGGCGGATACCTTTTCAAGAAACCACTTTGTGTCACCAATGACTGGAGAAGACCTCAAACTGTTACACAACAACCTCTGCCACCCAGGGGTCACGAGACTCCTCCATTTCGTTCGGACTAAGAACTTACCTTTTTCCTGCGAGGACGTCCGCAAAGTGGTAAACCAATGTAAAACTTGCGCTGAACTGAAGCCTAGATTCTTCAAACAGTTTTCAGGCACCCTCATCAAGGCTACCCAACCATTTCAGAGAGTAAGCATCGATTTTAAGGGGCCACTCCCATCTGCTACTCACAATAAATATTTATTAACAATGGTGGATGAGTATTCACGCTTCCCATTTGCCTACCCATGTCCCGATATGTCCTCATCTACTGTCATAAAGTGTTTAAATCAGCTGTTTTCCTTAGTTGGGATGCCAGAGTACGTCCATTCCGACAGAGGTACGTCCTTTATGTCGAAGGAGGTGCAATCCTTTCTGCACGAGAGGGGAATAGCTACAAGTAGAACAACCGCTTTTAATCCTTCAGGCAACGGGCAAATTGAACGACTAAACAAAACTCTATGGAACGCTGTTACTTTAGCACTGAAAGACCTTGATCTCCCAATCTCAAGATGGGAACTTGTCTTGAACCAGGCCCTATACTCCATTAGATCATTACTATCTACGGCAACAAATGAAACTCCACATGAGAGAGTTTTCCGGTTCAACCGGAAATCCTCCTTCGGGATATCTATCCCCACTTGGCTATCCAGCCCAGGTCGAGTGTTGCTGAGAAGAGAGAACAGATCTTCAAAGTATGATCCTCTAACGGAAGAAGTTGAATTACTGATGTGTAACCCCCAATATGCCGTGGTACGGTTGCCCAGCGGTAAAGAGGAGACGGTCTCTCTAAGACGCTTGGCTCCCAACCCCTCCCCATCCACAACAACAAGTGAACCTTCGTTCTTCGCTCAGGGTGAGGATAATGAATATCCTCCAGAAGCTCAAAACATGGAAGTACCAGTCAACACCCCTACGGTGATACAAGAAAGGAAAGAACCCCTGGAAGGCTCTGAGGATCTCCGAGCGTTTCCTCTTGAAAATACACAGAATCATCATACCCCACTTGACGCTCAGGAACTCATTAGTGACTCCCAAACTGTAGAGCATGATACTCAACCCCGTTACAACTTAAGAGAGAGAAGAACCAGACCGAACTATAGAGTCTAGAGTTGTTTCTCTATTGCATAACTTATACTGACTACATAAACTGGCATTGTTTATCCCTTGCTACTGATACTAGAGTTTGCTTGTCACTTACTTACGTACATGTTTACTTACTACACTATTTGTTATTGCTTAAAACAGAAACTAGTAATTGTTTATAAGCCATACTACAGATACTGGTTTTTAGGTTTCTTTGTATCACTCCTCATTATTGTTTACAAGAGAAACTAATATTTCGACACTATTTATTGATCGATTGTATTACAGGCACTGGCATTATCTTTTTATTTATGCTATGGCCTACTATATTACTTTACTTGCTATTTTAATTCTAGGCGGGGTGAATGTGGTGAAATAGTTAGTATTTGTTTATGTTTGTGTAACGTCGTGAGAATGTGTTCACAACATTGATTTAGTGTGCTACTATCCAAGTCTCTTTCGTCAGTTCATGTGTCGTTCTAGTTTAATAAAGCCTTGTTTTAGGTTACTCTTCAGTGTTCCTTTATTTCTTATTACAGGCATTTTAAGCCTGTAGTAGAGCACTAATATCTTTGAGAGCTTTTTATACAACATCCAGGTTTCAAAGAGTTGTGAGAACTTCTGCCTAGTACACATTGAGTTTCTGTCAAGTGATTTAACAGAGGTTTTGCAAAGGGAAAAGATCATCTCTCAAGACATAAAATGCCACAAGACACAGACAGAATCAAGAGAGGTTTTGCCCAAATCTCATTTATCACCAACCAACCTAGGGATGGCTGAGGGTTGTTTGGTTTATGCGCTAGAACTGTCGTTCTAGCTTCTTGATGGTCCTGGGTTAATGCCCTGTCCAATGCCATCCCTTGTTGTCATGAGGGAGGTTTGGATTAGGAAGTAAATTATCTTCAACTCTGAAGGAACATCTGAAGTGTAAACCATTTTACAAACACCTTGTGATTAACCTGATTAACATTGATGCATCATTACATACTTAATTCTAATTTTGTATTGTATTGAACTATCACAGTAAAAAAAAGTAACTTTTAATTGTGCCACTTCCTATGGGGGATCTTTTTTATTCTCCACCAAAGCAAATAGCAAGATTGAAAAAAAAGAATTTTTTTTTTAGTAACAAGGACAAGAAAAAAAAAGCTGAAAATAAATGCTATGATATTTGAGATGAGAGTGTGTCAGAGAATGAGCAGAAGTCAGAGACAAGGGATTGGAAAAAAGAACAATAAGATAAGAGAAAAACTGATAAGAGAGTGGGAGAAAGAGACTACTACCACCTTTTTCAAGGATATGATACAATGGTCATCATCAGTCAATGGTATGGGTAAGTAGATGGAGAGTTAGATAAACTAGTACAAACTAATTTGTATATTAATAGTAAAAACAGTCAAATGTGTACATGAAAATGGAGAGAAAGCAAAAAAATAGCCACACCATAAAGTTTCTTCAAAAACAGGGGTGTCCCACAGCACTGAGTGTTGCCCTCTGCCATGATGGCTATCCGGTCTCCAAGGGCATCCGCCTCGTCCATGTAGTGTGTGCTGAGCAACATTGTTCGCCCGGGTCTGTTTCTCTGTAGCACATCCCAGGTGTGCCTTCGCGTGGAAGGATCCATTCCAGATGATGGTTCATCTAGAAATACTACCTTAAACATTAAATTAATCTTGCATTTAATGATTTTAAAATTTCATAACATAACATATGACGTGGATAAAAGTAAACTTAACATACAAAAATTTTTTTAAAAATGTATAAAATATATATAATGACATAAAATACAAATCCAAAAACTAAACATGCATAAAATAACATAATGAGGTGACTGCATGGAAGTGATCAAATTTCTAGTCCTCAAATAAACAGTTTAAAATCTATTTGAATATGCTTTCCATGCGCACAGCTAAAGCCAGTTGTGTTGGCCCAAATGTAAAAGAAAATGATATTGATGATGAGAAATGTTTCTTTGCTGTGTTTTTAAATCTTTGTTGGTACATATGCACTAAGATAATAGTTTGGGGATCCCAGGGGCTTGAAGCGAGTCAGAACTAAGGAAGAGTGACATGTCCTTATGATGTGCTTGTGATAGAAAAAGTTGGGCAATAAGAAAATTAGAATTCATTACATGAGGCAACATCTTTCATGAATGAAGATTACTATTTCTAAGCCCAAACATAATACTGGGCAACAGGGGATGGAAGCGGGAGGGGTTCAAACCATTGCAATAAAAGGGCATTAAACCAGGTAAATTAAAAATTATTAAGAGAAAATATTAAGTAGTGTATAAGCCCACTTTATTTTTTTAAGCAGTTTCTAAGCATTACGTAGGCTATCAAACATCAGGACAATATTGGCAAAATAGTATGACATGACTTTTTTTCTTACTTACTTTGGAGTTGCCCATGAGAGCAATGCCCACAGAGAGACTTCTCTTTTCTCCAGCAGAGAGCTTCCTACTGACCACATGGCTCTTACTTTCCAGGCCAATCTCTTTGATCATGTCTTTGACTTCATGAAGCAGGTTCTCTGACTGGTAACCCTTCATCTTCAATTCAATACATGTGTCATCATTTATAATTCAAAAATCCACATTACAACAAAAGAGAAATTTAAAAAAAAAAGTTAATTAATTCTACATAAGATTTAGAAGGATAGAGAGTAAAAAAAAATCCCAATTTCTTCCATAATCAAAGAGTACTGATATAATATCATTGGACTCTGAAAATAATAATAGTATAAATTATATGGTTGGTTGTAACATTTTATTTTTTTTAAAATTTCAAATGCCTTTTATGATATGAGAGAACTGTCAGGAGTTATGTCCCTTTGATGAATAGCCTTACCAGCATTTTCTAAGTTCATTGCCATATGGAATGAAATAAGAATAGCCATTTTGATAAGGATTAGGTCAATGCTCTGTCATTATGCTGTTGTTATTTATTTTAGGAAGACAGTACAAATGTTTAAACCAAGGGGCTGAGAATCTTAAAAAAAAAATACTTATACTATTACTATGACTTTTATTTGTTTTCAAATGTTTCTTAGATAATATAAATTTTACTGTCTTTACCCAATCCTCCTGCAGAACAGAGAAGGTAGTGTACCAGGTACCATCATGAGTTTGGTTCCAAGAGCATACCACGTGACTTAATTATGCTTTGAAATGTTTCTTCAGAAATATAAATTATTATGTAGTAGCACAAACTGTCCTCCAGGACAGGAACTGGACATAACAATGCATACAATGTTTGTAGGCACCTGTCCTATAAGGTTGGTTAAATCATTGTTGATACTTGTAGACTCAAAGCTTGTCTAGCAACATAAAGAAACATGCACACTTACTTTTGAGAAAAACCACAGGTGTTCCTTACAGGTCAAGTTATCAAACAAAATGTCATGCTGTGGACACATCCCTAAGCTCTTGCGCACCGCAACTATGTTTTTACATATGTCATAGCCATTGATGAATGCTGTCCCTTTGGTGGGCGGGATGAATCCTGAAATAAACAAATAAAGACAGCAAATATCTTGACCATGAAATCATCTCATCTGTCCCTTGACTTTCTGTGTGCTGTGACAATTCACTTAACTGAATCCCTCCATGATCATAAATAACTAAACCAAAGGTGTTCCTTACAAGTCAAGTTATCAAACATATAAAAATATAGTTGCAAAACATTTGATGTAATACCAACTATAAAGAAATAATTTTATATTGAAAAACATTAATCTGAGTAACTTATAAATTTGTATTTATTTTTAACTTAAGAATAAGATTTTTTAAAGCTTTCAATATTAATAGTGTGTGATAAAAAGATACAGTGGTCATGTAACAGACAACAAGGGGAGCATGATGAGGTGCAAATGTTTGAGTACACATGGATCATGTTTACTCTTGGTAGTAAGACTCTCTATGGGACAAACGTGCTGGATATTGGTTATGATGGCTGATGCAATAATACAAGCTCAACTGTAGAGTTAGAATATAATGTTCCTCCAAGGACTAAATATGAATACAAATGTTTATCATTATTTTATCAAAATATCCAAATATTATTATACCTACCTGTTAACATATTCATTGTGGTTGTCTTCCCTGCTCCATTGTGTCCTAACAAAACAGTAATCTGTCCCTCGTACATGTTAAGGCACAGATCTCGGACTGACACTTTGTCTCCAAATTCCTGATAGATATTACATTGTTTATAAGAAATAGTAACAAATGGATTTGAAGTTATCAGTAACTTCTTTAAATGCACTTAAAGACTTTTCATGTAAAAAAAATCAACAAAACTAATCATTAAAGCAATATAAATATTTGCAATAAAACTAAATATTATTTTTTCTAAATAAAAAAAGAATTATTGTATCATTTCATAGGTTTGATTTCATCCTTTGTGACCTAATCTTACAGATTAGAACGATTGGAACAAAAATCTTTTGAAAATGGCTTAAGGATTCTTATTTATGATTATTTATATCGAGATGTCTTTTTAAATTAAATGTTTGAATGGCTCAATGCAAAGAATGTGTTGTATAAAAAAGGATGTATAACTGAAGACAAGTCTAAAGAGCTAGAGCAAAGTTGACTTGCACCAAATAACCATCAGCGGTCTAATCAACTTTGCATCACATGCTGGTATTGTAATACTTTACTGGCACATAGACTAATTAAAAAAAGCATCGCATATCACTCAAACACAGCTACCATCTCTTGGAGAACTTTTTTATGAAAGGTGCTTTTCCAAAGCACAGACGATTCTCAAAGACAACCGACACCCATTAAACCACATCAGATCTGAACGAAGTGATCATCTCCTTTCCAATAGAACTAAAAAAGAAAGATTTAAAAACTCCTTCATCCCACTATCGGTCAGAGTGTTACAAGATCAGCTGTCGCCATCGAGAAGTACATAGAAGTCAAACTCATAAAGTGCTGGTTGTGAGTGTGTATGTGTTTCGTGTCTGAATGTTGTTCGTATTTAAATCTATATTGTTATTGTTACAGTAGTTACGCTGTGGTGGTCATAAGTAGTCAAACTAAATTTTCCATTTGATTGGACCAATAAAAATGATCTTATTTTATAGAAGACGTACTTGGGCACATTTAATTTTCATTTCACTTGATTCTCACAATTGTGAAATCGAGTTGGTTTAAAATTAAAAACAACAACATTGTCTCTTCACAACAATGAAACAGATGATCACTAGGAAATGAAAAGTTAACTTTAGGGTTACTAACAGAAAAGCAACTCAAAAAAAAAAAAAAAAAAAAAAGAATTTTTCAAATACCCAATCCTTAAACATACTCTTGATTTGATTCAATGTCCTTACCTTTCTTAAATTGACAATTCTAACACCAGCGTTCAGATTCGCAGGTTCATCTTCATAAAACTTCGAATCCAGTTCCACAGTTTTATCTAAATGTGCCATGTCATGGATGTGTGTGCACAGTCCCCAGTAGGATTTCTGTTGCAGGGATGCAATATATATATATATATATATGTATATGTGATGAAATACAAGGACTAGAGAAGAGGAAACAGATTAAACAACTACAATCTCAATGATTCAATTTCAGTTGAAATTAAGAATGATGTTATCTACAATCTCCATGATTTGATTTCAATTGAAATTAAGAATAATGTTATCTACAATCTCAATGATTTGTTTTCAATTGAAATTAATTAATTTTTTAAATAATTTTCACTGAAATTATGATACATTTTTTTTTCTCAAAAGATGCATTAACAATATTTCACCAATCTAACTTATATGACTTGGTACACCACATGCAAACCACTCTTAAGGTATACAGTGTAGAACTTAAGCCTGATAAAACCTTGAATCATAATAATTTCCAAGACTGATCACATTTAAGGTTAGTGGCAAAATCCCATTGGCTATCTATCAAGGGGTTTGTCCTCAAAGACTTAAACTGAGTTCTGTTTGCAGAGTGCAGCAAGAAAACCTTCTCACCCAGACACTCCCTGTGTGATCAGTAATATGGGATGTAAGGTTGAGAAGCAAAATCCCCTTGGCTACCTATCAAGGGGTTATATTTCAAAGACTCAAAGTGAGTTCTGTTTGCAGAGTGCCTAAAGGCAGCAAGAAAGTCTTCTCGCACAGACACTCCCTATGTGATAATAAAAGAAATAGGACTGTAACACATTAAGCATGGTATAGCATGAAAGATACACTACACCAAGACTATGTTTAAAATAATAATAATGAACTTGTTTTTCCAGTGTCTCTTTGTAATGAAGCTGCAAAACAGAGAGTGCGGTGTTGAAGACAACAGTACCTAAGTTTTACAATCTTATCTTATATGATACAGACATTACTTCAAAAAAGAAGATGATTATGTCCTAAGTGTCATGCATTTAGTCATGCATCTTAACCAGAGAAACCTAAATTCTGCCAAGTCAGTGATTTTCCTGGCTAGCTCAGGCAACCCAATCCATACTCTAATAATGCTAGGGAAGAAAGAGCATTTGTACAAATTTGTCCTAGCATATGGAACGAGGAATGTGCCTTTATCTTTGTGTCTTTCTGAGTATTTTATTAAATTTTGTTTTTGTATTTAAAAATTATGGCTCAGTGTTTTATGTATAATTGCTACTTTACTTTTAAGTCTTCTATCCTAAAGGCTTTCTAAATTTAGTGATTTCACTAAAGGTGTTACTCTAGTCAAATGTGAATATTCGTTTGTTATGAATCTCACTGTTCTATTTGTTTACTTCTTATTATACACAGGTCCATTGCTTCTTAAAGTAATTTTTTAAAAGTCTTATTAAAAAAAATACTGTACACTATGTACATTGTCATGTGCTTAAGGAATAATGCATTTATATAATTCATAGAAGTATAATGCTGTATTTATGTTTTCTAGCCCTAGTCCCAATAACCTGGCATTTTCATAAACTCAAAACCCTTCCCTCCAAATTATGCGTATTTTTGTAGACTCTACGCTATTAAATCTATCATCTAAATACATACACCAGTCAAATACTGGCCAAAAAAAAGTACATCAAAAGTTCTAACTAAAGAAAATTATTTTTTTATTAACATATTTCTCACAAAAGAGATACAAGACACTCATAGCAAAGACAAACAGACACTAAACTCTTTTGTTCCCCTGGCAATCAAATCATTAAATAGAAACAATCTGACATGAACTTTTCACATTTAAATTATGAGTGAGTCTAGTGTGAATGTACATTTTTTTTTTTTTATAGTTATAATGTTTTGTTTGGTGTAATGCACAATTGTAAGATTGTAATTTATATACCCAAGATATCAGTTTATAAGCGATCTAGGCATGAATCAGTTTACTGTCTAGAGAAAAAAAAAAATTCCTAGCTTAACATTTTAATCACATGATAAAGCTATGTTTGTAATGCAAAAATTACTTTTGAAATGCATGGGGAAAAATGCCTCAAGAAATACCCTGCTTACCCATCTTCTATAGAGCTCTTCAGAAAAACTTGATGTACATAAAATGTATTTTTAAAAAAAATTTTTGCTTTGTTTCAGAATAGAAGATTATTACATTCTAGCCCAAATCTCCCACAGGATGGCAGGGGATGGCAAAGAGTAGGATTTGAACCAGGGATTATCAAGGCAATAGTCCATAGGGCATATAACAAGACCAGCCCATTCAAGGGGCTGTAACAACATCTATGGGAAGGAGGATAAAAAAAGATTCTAATCAAGGTAAAGGGAAGTAGTTCTGACACTATTGTGAATCACTGTAAGAATCCTTAGTATTCTAAAAACTGAACTGACCTTAAAAAAGAAAAAAGGTGGTTTAGGTACTCCAAAGTCTCCTGGGAAAACATTGTCTAGATACCAAGTCAGCACTATATGTATGGCTGAGTCTAGTAACATAATCAACATGCTGTCTTTAACTGTGAAGTCATCATCTCCTATAGGGAGCTGATAGTTGTTCCACTGCAAACCTTCACCTAGTAGCACATGCATTGGACAAAAACACGGTTCAAGTATTAACACAAATCCATCTTGTCAAACCATATATGTCTAAGTAAGTGATAGCCTTTTCACTAAATCAGAGCATAAAATGGTTTGTCTGAATCAGCCAGGAAAACCAATAACTTAGTAGGACATTGTGTAGGATGCATTTATTTTCTCTTTTGAGGGATGGTCTGTAGTTTATTAGCACATTTGATTATCATGTTTCATTGTACTGTTTTAACTAGCTACATTCAGCATTTTTTAGCATTAACCATAAAGCTTAAAGAAAAAAAAGGCTGACAAAAGGAATATTGGAAAATTATATCAAAGACAAGTTCTTGAAGGGCTAGGAGAAACTGATTTTGATTGAAGGTAATGGTGAAGGAATATGCAGAACGGTGGATAACATCATAAGGGTGGATAACATCAGAAGGAAGGATGACATCAGAAGGGTGGATAACATCAGAAGGAAGAAGGGTCGATAACATCAGAGAAGGATAACATTAGAAGGATGAATAACATCAGAAGGGTGGATAACATCAGAAGGATGGATAACATAAGATGGGAGGATAACATCAGAAGTATGAATAACATCTGAAGGGTGGATAACATCAGAAAAGTGGATAACATCAGAAGGAAGAATAACATCAGAAGGGTGGATAACATCAGAAGGATGGATAACATCAGAAGGGTGGATAACATCAGAAGGGTGGATAACATCAGAAGGGTGGATAACATCATTTCAAAATAATATGAAAACATCCTTTTAGTTCTATTTAATTTCAAGATGCGAAGGTGATTTTTTAAAAAGTCACAGGATGAACTAGGAAAATTTTAATAAATACAATTTTAATATCTAAATGACAGAAATATCTAGACTTATAGAGTTGTAAGTATGTTCAAAAGGAAACTTTTTACTCTACAAGACAGCATCCTTACCTCTTGCTTCCCTTCGAGCCAAGTTGTAGTTGCACAGGCCGAGGGCAATATTGAAGAACAGACAGAAGAAAGATTTGGAGACTTTTGTAAAGTCACTGTATTTGTGACTGATGATCTCATAGGGAACATATTCACAAAGGAAGAGCAGCCCAGCAGCAATAGCTCCATCATTGCCTGTCAAATTTTACAGAACACAATGAAGTGCCCAGAAATAAATGTAAAATCTATAACAAACACAGACTACAATAAACTTTCATGTCTTAGAGACTTATCTTTTTTTAGCCCATGAAATTGTTTTGGATTGAGTGACCATAGTTTATAATGATGAACACTATTATCCAGTGGTCTGTAGTTCAGGAACTAAAATCTGTGTTGACCTCTGGCTTACGAATCTTATGTATGAGTAAAAGTTCTGACTAGACTTTGGTCAAAGCATCTGAAACTAATTGGTTAGCTTAGTGATAATGCACTACGCTTCTTAAGTTCAAATGTTTGCGAAAGATGGAATTCAATTCAGGATTTTTATGACATCCATAAGTCCATTCAACTCTAAAGGGAACCTGACTTAGATTGGGGAAACAAAGGCAGTTGATTAGTGCGTTATGACACCCTCATTATCTGTTGGTCATAGAAACTGCTGATCTTAACATTATCTGCCCATACAGATCTCAAATTCTGAAAAAGACACCTTTATGTTCTTTTACTTTACTTACTAAAACTAATTAACATATTTTCCCCACATTATCAGTATATATTTGATTTTTTTAGACAGATTTTAAAAAATGAATTTAATTTTTATATTTTTTACAAATCTCATGTAATTTAATTTCTATTTTGAAGCATATCACATAAAAAAAGTTAATAGTACTTCTAAAACAAATAAATATTAGAGGGCTAACCTTTCTGCACCAGGCAGCTGATCATGAAGGAAAAGGTGATGATCGCCAGGCAGTAGCAGAGGATAATTGCCAAGACTAGAGTGATGTCACTCTTCTGTAGGATAGGTCCTTTGCCAGTGATGTCCATTCCCAAAATGACTGCATAAAAGATGAATGCTGGGACCAGATACATCAGACAAGTAATGAACCAGGAAATCCAAAATGCTGGCAAACCCATTCCCATCAATTTCATTGTTTCCTACAAGACAGCAATAAAGTGAATTAAAGTATGTCAGTACTTGTGCTATTTTTTGGCAAAACTGCTTGATAATAGATGAGTTTAAGTGGAAATGAATCGGGTTATATAAATTCCTTTGTTTTTAAAATGTTTATCTGATGTTCCTTTAGAGTTGAAGGAAATTTACTCCCTAGTCCAAAACACAGGATGAGTGCAGCGTCAGGGTATGAGCCCAGGACCATCGACAAGTCTGAGCGACAGTTCAGCATGCATACCACTTGACCATTGATGTGGTATGTGATTCAGATTGTTAACTGTCATTCTACAAACTTGTTTTGGAAAAAAAGATGATGCGAAAATCTTTGATTAACAACCAACATTGATAAAGTAATTAATATAATGAGAACATTTTCTTCAATATAATTAGTTTTTTTTCATGGTTTCTTTAAAAAAAACATGGAATCACCATTACTGTCACACAAAAGTAACTGAGTTTTAAACAATATTTTTTTAGTTGAAGTAATTACTTTGGGATTTTGAGTAGGCATACTGGATGCAAAATTACAAAACAGAATTGTTAGTTAATGTTAAAGGTGATTCCCCCCCCCCCCCAAAAAAAAAACCCAACAACTTTTATTGGTTACTAAAAATTATTTAAGAACTATTTGTTGATTGATTGCTCATTGTTGTAGCTGTATACTACAGTATTTTGCGAAGGAATACTGTTTCCACTTTGATTTTATTTAATAATTGTAATTTTAAAAATTAATCTAATTAGTATTCATTAACTATCTAGGTCACAGCTTTTAGCAGAATTAATGCATTCACTCTCGGGTAATTATTGAATTACATAAATCAATGATATTTCTAATTAATATTTATTATTGCCTAGAGTTCAAACTAGTGTAAAATATAGGTAATTAGAACCCTGGATCATTCTGCTCACAATAAAAAGTGTATAGCACATAAACTATGTAAAGAATAATTAATATATGAAGTTCCTAATAAAAGTATATTATTTATTATTTCCTCAAATGCTCATATGAAATATGAAACACTGGTGAAATTAGAGCCCTGAATCACTCTGGCCACAACACATGAACTATCTGTCATTCTTTTAATAAAAGCTGAAAACATAATATCGCAATAGCATTTTACATACCTTGATTCTTTCTTCCTTTTCATGGACGATATTTTTTGTGTCAACAAAGACGCTCATCATAAATCCAAGGACCATGAATAGGGTGAGTTGCAACTTGACTGTAAAGAACATACCATCTTCATAGTAATCTTTGTGAGGGAAACGTTTAATGTACAGTGGGAAATTGGCTGCCTGCGTGTCTTTGTTCTCCAGGGCCAACCAGTGTGCCAGAATGCCCTTACACACCAGGGACTGAATGTATGCCATCTGATAATCCACTAGAAAAAAAAAAGTGCATGTCAACCAGATGAGCAACTAGTAGGCCTAATGAAAGATATGTAAAAGTTTATTAGAGGCAATTTAAGTTCTACAAAGCAGGTCAAGTATAATACCCAGCTAGCCCAATAAGCAACTAAAATAAATGTAAGACTGGTTACCTATTATCTGAATTCAAAATTGGTCTACATTTTTAAGAAATAAAAGATTCACTTTCTACTGATGAATCTCAACATTTTCAGATTGTTAATAACTCTAGCATTTTTAAATTAGCTTTAGTCATATATAAAGAACCCACTGGGGGATGGAGTATTTTGGAGAAAGATTCTATGTTGCCTTAAGGCCCTCAGCTAACACAACTCTGCTCAAGTCAGGACTTGAACTCGAAACCCCTTATTAGGTAGCCAAGCGGTTTTAGCCTCTCAGCTACACATTCCATTTGTAAGAGTGATAATACTATCTACATTGCATTTAACTAGTTAAAAAGGAAAAAGATTTTGAAACTGTTTTAATTTCTCTAAAGTCTCAATGTATTTGACAAAAAAATTTGTCTATTTGAAATATGTCATTTGGAAATGACAACATGTGTGAATAAATTATTTTTCAATTCAGAAATAAATAAGAAGAAATGCATATCTCTTTTCATTCAATAATTTATTAAAGCAAAACAAAAAGGCATATGGAAATCTAAATAAAAACCAATTTAAAATTGTTAGTTTTTTTTTATCTTGTCAATGCTCCCCTTTTCTTAACATCATATCTCAAGACTTTTGCAAACTTTATAAGTTTAAATCTTGATTATGTTTATGCAGAAAAAACACCAGACAATTAATTTTTAAACATTTACTTATTAATTTTAAAAAATATATACTTATGAGATTTGGTCTTGGTCCTTCTTGGAATTCAAACATATGTGTTCTCTCAGTGGACCAAGTGTTGAGGGCCTTTCGGTATGGATGAATGATCACTGTCTGATCTCTAGGCAGTTCAGTAGTTGTTTCATTGATGCCATGAAATTCAATGATAAATGTCAGTATGGAGGTTCTCTTTCTAAAATATCGAAAGCCCTCATCAAAGTCTTTAAACCCAATCGCTTCACCTATAAAGAAATTTTTTTTTAATTAAGTGAAGCTCATTCTATAACAAAGTGGCCTTAGGATCAATAAATATGGTATATCAAATTTTTAATTTGTAAACATAAAATGAAAGATAGACATTATTAACTTAATAGCAGAATAACAGACAAATATTTTTATCTACATTATCTATTTACTGAAAGTGAAAAAGGGAGTAAAAATATTTAACATATTTTGGATGTTCCTTAAGATACAGAAGATAATTACATCCTAAGCCAAACCTCACACAGGATGACAGGGGATGGCAGAGGGCAGGGTTCAAACCCGGGACTTTCAGACCACCAAACCACAGTCCAAAACACATATCACATGATTATACCTTTTTTGTACATTCTGGTTGCATTCAAATTCAAATCTTCTCTGGCCTGGGCCATCATCATAAGATTCTGTAGTTCTGTTTCCAAAACCCATTCTGTAATTTTTCTGGCAGTGGAGCTGAGCGGTATGTAACCTAGCCGAACTGTGAAGTTGGGCCACATCAGAACCTCGGTGTTGTATATTGTTGACTCTTTGTGTGTAAGCTTGGAGGTGTGCTTCAACAGCAAAAGAATCATGGCAAAGAGTGATGGGAGGAGTATCTCCCCAAGAGCTATCCATGGATTGCGAAGGTGTAATGTAAAATTTTTCCAAATTAGTAAGTAGATTTGAGTGAAGAACAGCATATCAATACTTGTGGATGATGCATTTATTTGCTGTGAATACAAAATAGCACATCAATGCACATGTTGGATGTAGGATGTACTTATGTACCAAAGATTTCAAAACATTATGTCGGTTAAGGACCATAACAATACTAAAAAGATAAAGTGCTACTGGTATGTTAAGCTAAAATAAATGTCTCTGTGAGTCCTAGAGGTCCTCAAGGATCTAGTTGTCAGCAGAATAACATTTTGCCAATGCTGGAGAAATAAAACAAATGTCAAGTGCTTGATATAATAAAAGGAATTTATTTAAATGAAAATTTAAAGAACCAGTTATAGACAAGAATGATGAGCATCATTTCGAAATCTTAGAATTTTATAAATAATACAAACCCTCCTTCCCCCCCTGCAAAATTTAAATAATATTTTTACAAGCTTAAATTAAGAGCTTACCCATGAAATGCTTTAAATACCAGCTGAATCACAAACTTGCTTTAACAGACATAGAAGAGAGAACAAGACAGCTGATTATCTCTTACAAAAGACATGGAAAATATATTTGAGACCAAAAGAAAAATACACAGTCGAGGACATATCTAGACCTTGAAAACAGAACTTAGATTAACCACCAGCAGACAATGGTTATGTCTGTGCTGGTTTAGACAAAATATGTAGATTGCAGCAGGGACTGCATCACCACATGAAATATTTCACTACTCATTAATAATCTTCGGATTAGTAGACAACCCTTATTATTATCACCCCTTCCAAATCCAGTCCTTTTTGATCTCATCCTGTATGATGATATTTTCCACAAAGACGACAACTTTAAAAAAAAAAATGCCCCAGTCTCCTTTACCTCCCTCCTTGCCTAAAATTTAAAAGAAAAAAAATTCAAAGTGCAACACTAAACAAAAAATGGATATTTGATTTGAACTGTCTTTTTAAAATTGAAGATTTGAATGCCCTAGCCCAAAAAATCAAGCAGGATGGGAGTGGCCTCAACAAGATTTGAGCATGACCATTTTGACAACAGGCTGTGTGGTTAAGCACTTGGCTTCCAAACCTGGAGTCCTGTGTTCAAATCTGGTAAAGACTGGAATTTTGAATTTCAGGATTTTTAGGGTGCCCCTGAGTCCACCGATCTTCTAGGTACCTGACTTAATTTTGGTAAAAAAAAATGATTGGTCATTGTGCTGGCCACATGACACCCTGCTCGTTAACCATTGATCAATTAAAACAGATGACCATAACATCATCTGCCCTCTAGATCAAAAGGTCTGAAAGGGGAACTTTACTTTTTTATTGTACTTCTATTTGGACAACACAACTGCTTTAGTAAAATGCATATTTAATATTAAATGAAGGAATCAAAATCACCTTTATTAAAATCCTGTTCTCATTTCACTTAGATCTACTTATCTAGATCTATTTTAATCAATTAAGAATTCAGCTATGGTTTTTATTGTCACTATCACTATTGAGTTGGACAAGGACTACTCATTTAGAATTATACCAGAGTCGGTAGGTTGATGATTAATATAAGCTTTGTAAAAATCAATAGATTTCTAAAAGGGAACAGAACTTACCACAACATTTTACCAACTAGATCTAGATTAGATCTTTGTGTGTGTGTGTTAACCATAAGAAAGAAAATTAAAAACTGTGTAGGGGATGTAGACTTTTTGGTAGATCTAGTGTCCACACAGTTATGACATTCCACTAACAATTTGATGAATGAATGGAAATTATATAGACATAGATCTAGATTCTAATTAAATCTATCTAGATCTAGACTAGAATATAATGAATATTACTTATAATATTTTAATGTCTCTTTCCTACAATAAAAAAAATTACAATGTGAATAAATTATTATATAAATCTTTGTATTTTATCTAGATCTATCTGTCTAGACTAAATCTAGGCTTATACTTAATCTACTAACTAGATCTAGATAGCTTACCTAAAAAAAAATAAGGGCACTAAGGCAACCTAATGCTAAGGGCCACCCCTGTAAACTCAGTAAAGTGCCCTAAGATACTAGGTTTACCGTCACTTAAACTTTCACTAAGACTACTAAAAAGTAGCCAACTAAGTTACTTAGGTTACTATCTAGAAATATGATTAATAAGTAGATCTAGACAATATATGATTAATAAGTAGATCTAGTCAAGTAAGAGTCAGTATGATTATATATAGATCTATATATATAATGATAGAGAGTCTATACTATCTTAGTAGTAAGACTAAGAGTAACTTACTTAGTAACACTGTGACACACTAGCACTACTAGCCACTAGCATTTAATCTATAATTGTACTATTATTATAATTATAGAGTCTATATCGTATTCACGGTATTGTGTAGTTTTATTTTAAGATCTATATTTATATTGACACATTTTTTTTTATCAAACACAGGTAGAGTATAATCTATTTTAAAATAAGAGTCTAGATTTTATATAATTGATTTTGACTAAACTAATAGTCTAAATCTATGTAGTAGAGTTATTCTGGACACTTCCGGTTGCGAACAAAACATTTTGGAGTTCAAATTTTTAATAGACCCTTGTATCTGTACAATCTAGATCAGTGATTCCCAAAGTGGTCTATATAGACCCCCAGGGGTCCACGAAGACTTCCAAGGGGTCTACGAAAGTTAAAAAGGGAATTGGGGGTCTATGAGATGTGCACGGGGGTCTACGATAAAGAATCTCAATTCAGCATGTCGTGACTTTAATTTTGACAACTGGAATTTTTTCATACACACATTTATGAATTGTATCTTAGAAAATCCTTAACATTTTTATCCTGCTGATTGAATGAAAAATTGTTTTGTTTAATTTAATAACTATATTTAAATAGTGTAGTTTTGTCTAGTTATAACTTAAAAATAAATAAATGTAGACTGTACAGCGTTAAATATTTGAAATTGAACTTCATTACTTCCTTGTCAAACAAGCGATTGTTAATGTGCCATTTTTTTTATGATACTATGAAACCAATTAAGCTGGAGGATCATTTGAGATGATACCACCCTAATAAAAAGATAAAAGTTTGCAACACTCAAAGATAAAGTTCAGAATACACCCACAAAAACTCTCTTTGACATGACATTGAGAAAATGATTATAGTAAAATACTGTTTTGTGACCGGTGTCTTGTTTTGGGACTCTTGATGAAGAATGCAATTTTTAAGGCATTGGCGGCATTCTCTGGTGACACTCCAAAAGGACAAATTTCAATAGTCCTAATTTTGAGCTTCCGGAACATATGTTTTCTCATTATAATGTGTACGGTTCTGATGTGAAAAATTTTAGGTGGTTCTATCGGGATAGTTTATTATAGGTGTCATCTTTCTTGTATATCGAATGAGAGCTTGTCCATTTCTCGTTTTTACAATTCACTATTAGTTTCTTCTTTTCTACCTGATAAAGTGCGATGTTCAAGTATGTATTTTTTTTTCTCACATTTGGAAAGTGTGTCAGCCTTCTATTTCCTTCTATTTAAACATTGGAGAACAGGTCACACAGTATGCTTGGTACAAATTCTTTTGGATGTTCCTTCAGATTATGTGGATAATAACATCCTAACCCGAATCTCCCGACGGGAGATGCGAGCAGGCAAGGTGACCACCGAACATCAGTCCAGGCATCATGAGTTGTTTCATTTAGGATACATCAGAGTTTGTCAATCTTTGAATGACTATTTTTAATATTGGTCAAGAAAAAATTTAACTGTTTGGCGAACTTGGCCGATTCGCTAGCATGGTAACTGTTAGCTCCAGTGCTTCTATTTCTTCTTTGTGGTTGTCGTAGAGCTCATTAGTTAAAATGAACTTAATTTTTAAATTATTTTTTCTCCATTGGGCCATTCAATGAGTATTCCAGCTCCTCCGTTTGTGGTGGCTTTCTGAGAACCATCCATGCAAACTCTGACTCATTGGTTAGGGCAATGGATTCACTAAATTCTTGAGCTCTGTTGGAATATAGTCCAATTTTTCTTTCTTGTTATATAAGTCTTTGCAAACGACATATTTCTGCAAACAACAAATTTCTCTATACAGCTGGCAGAGTCAACCTTGTCTGGTAATGATGTATTTTTTTATTCAAATTATTATGGTTCAAGAAATCCACGAAAAACTGCTCTTTGTGAAAACTTTTACTGTGATACTTAAGGCACATTAGGTATTTAATGTTTTGAAGAACTACTTCATAAAACAACACATCCCTATATGAAAAATAATCTCCGTAGTAACGGATGGTAAGCTTGCAAACCTTAAAAAAATGTGTATAGTGATAGTAACGATACATATTAACTGTTATATAATGGTTTAAATTTGAATTTTGTTAATACATTTATTTAAAAAAATTAATTCAACTTAAAACGTAGGTTTAAAAAACTTTTTCACTACTCGTGTCACTGGTTAGAAATTATTCTAAACAAAATATGTAATTTGAAATTCATGAATTTTCAAAAATTCAAAATAACTTAAGCAGGGGGGTCTACGGATAACCAAAAAAAACATGACAAGGGGTCTACGAGACAAAAAAGTTTGGGAACCACTGATCTAGATCTTAAGTAGTTATGATCCTTTCTATAGATCTTTAGTCTAGATCTAGATCTATATAGATATAAATCTAAATATCATTCCACCATCCATAGAATTTTCGATGTTTCTGTGATATTTACTTTGCTATTTCATAAACGTTAAGCTCAACATTCTATATACATATATAAGTAATCGTACTGTTATGCAGGCTAAATAACTTCAAAAGTTCACACATTGGACAGAATGTGCGGTGCGTGATAGAGCTTGCCCACATAAAAATGTTAGCCTACTAGAGATTTTCACAATAAAGGTTATTCAGTGCAATCTGCTCTTTCTTTACATTGTGATTTTTAATTAGGCCTATCCTATTAGTTTTTTTAAAAAACATTTTTAAGCCTATACTAGGCCCTATATATCAATACTTCCGTATTCAGATCTTCCTTCAAAGGACAGTACCAGAAAAACGAAAAAGAGGCAGACAGTGAAAATGATGGCAACAACAAAGAATGGACAGGCCTGTCATTGAAATAAATTCATCTAAGGCAAAAAAACAACAAAAAAACAGAAGAATGGAGAAAAACGGTCAACAGTTCATGTGTGGTTCCCCAACTGTTCATCAGATTATGGTAAAGGTGAAGATAAATAAAATATATATAAAAAAATTCTAAAGCTTACATTGAATGATATTTTATCAACTATTTTGAATCCTTCAATACATTTTTAATAGATCCACATTATCAATAATACATTTTTGCGTTTCAAAATATTTGCACTAATTGTTTTTGCTTATCTCAACTTTCATTACTTATAGCATGCTCAGTACGCTATGGATGATGGTCCAATCACTTTTGTGAACCAATTTGAAAAAAAAGGGTGAGGTGTGTGTCTGAGAGAATGCTGCCGTGATGCCTTTTCAAAAGTAATTTTAAAAAAAGTTGTTTGAGTCTGAATTCGAATTTTATCCTTCACGATAGAAGGCTGATATGTATCATGTGTTTGTCATTGAGCTATTTATATAAATAGAAAGGTTTTAAAATTCTATTGTTTTGTTAGGGTAGTTTCAAATTTCTACCAAACGTTCTAATACTCAACACAAGGTTTATCTCCTTTCTATTTTCTGTACAAATCAAAATTCAATCAATTAATTACAACTTTTATGTTTAGCGCAATTTCATGCTTTATCTTTCTCAATGCGCTATATGGTCCTATCACTTGTCTGGACCAGTTGGCAAGGGGTAGGAGGAGAAAGAACTTAAGAAGGGGGTATCTTGGTGATCGCTATTAAATGTATTTATCTTTAAAAAGGTGAACAACCTGAATTCGAATTTGAGGGCTAAGGCCTTGTCGCAACTATCTATTTAGTTTTGTAATGAAAATCTACACTATCTAACAGCGCCGCTTTCATCAATAGGCAATGGCGTCATTCGGGCTATTTTATTTTGTGCAGTATTAGTGTTCTCCCATTGCAAGTCGTCGTAGTTTTTCATATGACGTCAAATTTTTCTTCTTGGTCGTTTGGTGCATTCACGCCATATTGCTCGACAGTAGCAAGTTCAAGCAAGCTGTATCTTTGGATTTCTTGAATTATCCATGTGCTTATGTTATTGGACAGCCTTATCGTTTGCCTTGTTATATATTCTTGAAGGACTATTTGACCCCTGTTTAATGTGAGTTTTATTTCACATTGTAAAGTTATTTTAATATGGATTCGGTCATATTTATGCATTTGTAATTTGTCTTTCTATAGTGTTACAAGTTTCAGGTTCTGGATTTCAAATTCCAGTTTTCAGGTTTTTATTTTCAGTCTTGGTATTACATTGTGATGTGAGTTTTGGTGCTACTCTGAACTTTGATTATCTTCATCGTTGCTGAACATGCGTCTTGGCTAGAAGATACTTGTGTTACCATGAACATTTTATATGAAGTGAACTGATCCTTTTTAGAGAATCTGTCTTGAAATGAAATATTGTTGAAGACAATATAATATAGGTGATTATTTTTTTATTTTAAATACTATTTAAGTATTTTATTAAACTCAACTTATGATGGGGTTAGTAATTCCACATCATGCTATATGTACTTGTATTTATTTTCTTTTCATCCCAATTAGTCATATGTCATTTCATTGTATAAAATAATTGGATTAAATTTATAGTTTAATTAATAAATCATCATACACATCGTTTATTAATTTATGTACAACTGGGTGTGTCTGTTGTGTCTGGTGTGTATAGTGTGTCTGTTGGGCTGAACCTTGGGACTGATATATCTTATTAAGTAAAAAAAAAATTAATTATAATACACAAGCACATTGCAATTCAAAAATTACATTTTTAATACCTAGACAACTTAATATTTAGTAATTAAATCAACAAAGACCTGACAGGCCTCCAAAAGCCGATCACAAGGCAACAAAAAAAATTTTTTTCTTGTTCCCTACAAGAAATTGTTCTTTTCTTGTTTCTTAGGTCCAGAACACCTATTATAATTCATTTATTCAGGCAAAACTTTGGTTTTGTCACTGCTGTCTAACATTTTCTGTTTTACAGTGTATATGCATTTACATGTATGAATTGATTTTGTAACTTTAAATATATGTCTGAATTTTTTTAGATTTTTCAGATAAAATCATTGTGAATATTGATTGTTGATTGAAATCAGTGACTTCATTGACTTTATGTAAAATATGGCACCTAGAGGTTGCACCTATCCAGCAGATGCCTTCTGTTATATTTGCGGCGAATTCATAAAGAAACGTGCGAAGAAACATTCTTTGACAACATCAGCAACAATGAAGGAAGCATATAAATCCTACTTTGGCATGCCAGTTGGAGATGTAGATAAATCTTGGGCTCCACATGTTTGTTGTGACTGCTGCAAGAAGACTTTAGAAGGTTGGTTCAGAGGGGAAAAGAGAAGCATGAAGTTTGCGATACCAAGAATTTGGCGAGAGCCTACAGATCATCTGAACAACTGCTATTTTTGCATGGTAGATCCATCAAAGCGTCGATCTGGCAAAAATGCAGCTGCTGTGCTCTATCCTGATATCCCTTCTTCGATCGCCCCAGTTCCACATTCCCCTGATCTTTCCATTCCCAAACCACCGCAGAATACACTGCCCTCGGAAGACAGCAGTATCGCTAGTGATGCTGAGGATGTTGATGTTTTTCAAGCGGATGATGAAGGAATACCTCACTTTCCTAACCAAGATGACCTCAATGATTTAGTGAGAGATCTTGGTCTCACTAAAGCTAAAGCTGAGCTTCTGACATCCCGACTGAAACAGTGGAACCTGTTAGATGAGAGTGTTCAAGTTACATGTCAGAGAAAACGTCATCAAAGATTTTCAGTCTTTTTCACCCTTCATGATAACCTTTGCAACTGCCATGATGTGAAAGGTCTGTTCGCGATGCAATAGGGATTCCCTGCAACCCACAGGATTGGCGTCTCTTCATCGATAGTTCTTCCCGCAGCCAGAAAGCTGTTCTTCTCCACAATGGCAATCAGCTACCTTCTATCCCAGTGGCTCACTCAGCACAACTTAAGGAGGTGTACAATAGCGTCAGACAGCTTCTGCAGGCTCTAAACTATGAACAGTATGGTTTGGAGGTAATTGGTGATTTTAAGATTGTGGCATTCTTAATGGGTCTTCAGGGTGGTTTCACCAAGTTTCCATGCTATCTTTGTCATTGGGATAGCAGAGACACCAAGCAACACTACCATCGTCGGGATTGGCCAGAACGGACCAACTTTACCATTGGGAGTAGCAATGTCAAGTGGGAGCCTCTAGTGGATCCTAAGAAAGTTCTAATGCCTCTTTTGCACATCAAGCTGGGGCTCATGTAGCAGTTTGTTACAGCTCTGGGTAAAGAGTCGGCAGCTGTGAAATACCTAGAAGAATTCTTCCCCAAGTTGTCAGAGGCCAAAGCGAAAACTGGGATCTTTGTGGGACCACAAATAAAGAAAATAATGAAGTCTCAGCAATTTCTTAACAGTCTCACAGACATCCAGAAGGCAGCTTGGGGCAGCTTCATCGCAGTTGTTCAGGGATTCCTTGGAAATCATAAGGCCGAGAATTATGTGGAGCTGGTGGAGACACTTGTGAGAAACTATCATTCTATGGGATGCAGAATGTCGCTAAAGGTTCACATCCTAGATGCTCATCATAATTTCAAGGAGAATATGGGAGCATACTCAGAGGAACAAGGAGAAAGGTTCCATCAAGACCTGAAGGAATTTGAACGTCGATACCAAGGACTGTACACCGAGAATATGATGGGAGACTATATCTGGGGCCTAGTCCGTGATAGTGATTTAGTCTATAATCGTCAGTCTAAAAGAACATGCAATTTTTGACTTTTATTCATCTGTATGGACCATGTTTGTAAAGACTTTGTCAAACATCATAAGTGTATTATAAGTCTTACATCTATTTTAAACGTTGTATAATGTTATCCAATACGTGATCTGAACTATCAATGTCCTGACCACAAACCCAAACTTTTGGGAAAACAAATACTATTTTTGATCATTTGGATGTATAAGCTAACAGGAAATCATAGTTATTTCAGAGACACAAAATTGTGTTGCCTTGTGAAAGCCGATAATCTAACTACTCTGCCAATGAATGGCTTATGCAATTAGAAGGTTTTATAGTTATCTATTATTATCTATGGCTAGCTTCAAACTTTAAAGCTACCTGTAAAGGAAGCTAATTCAAATTATATTACATCAGTCAAGTACAATCTCTTTTCCTTGTTCGAGATACCAAACAAAATAATTAATTTCACATAGTGAACTAATTGGTTAATTTTCTTTATTGATTTTTGTATTGTCAGGTAAAAGAAATAATTGTACATAATTTCAGTTTGATCCGAGATTGAGTGTCGGAGAAATAACGTGTACAAACTTGTGACCAGACAGAGAGACAGAGTTGATATAAGCTTGGTAAAAAGAAGGTCAATGGGAAGCAAGATTTAGAAAAATGACTTTTTAAATTTTAGGTTAAAAAGAACTCTCGTTTTTTTTTTGGTTGCTATTTATTTCAATGGAGATTAATTTTAAATGCATGAAGTATGAAACAAAACTATAAATTTATTCCGATTTGACCATTCCAATTGTAATTTTTGATGTGGCTTATTCCGCCTCGTTGATTGTCACCATGGGCCATCAAATCCCAGCTCCAGGCCCCAGCGTAGCCATGATTGTACACGTAGTCGAACAGCTGATCGATGTTCATGCCTCCGCCATCTTGTTCCCAGAATTCCCCGACCACAATGGGTTTCCCGGTTCCATAGTCTCCTGCTGAGTGCTGATATAGAGACATTTAATTGTGAATATAATAGCCTGGTTTACTGCTATTAAATAATTTTAAAAAATTCCTCCTATATGAGGCTGCAATAACTTTTTGTAAATAGGGCTCCACAGCCACATGAAAAAGTGTTCGAGATGAACCATAGTCGCTCTACGACTGAAGAGGCCAACAAATAAATCTAATCAAAAGTATATTAGCATGGTAGTTCCCAGGAGTACTATATAGAGGAACACTGGGGTTTGACGGCAAAAAAACAACAACTGTTTAATAGCTAGAGAAACACGCCCTTGTGGAGTGTCTCAATAGACTTCTGCGCACATCTTTCGAAGTCGTATAGCCGTACTATACCAAAAAGCCCGAACAAGATACTGGCCCCGGAACACACTTTTAGAAGTCAAGCTGTAAGGGGAACTGCCTGACTTCTAAATTCGTCTCAGATATATTTAATTTCATAGTGAGAATGAAGACGACGATAGGCCTACATTTTAATAAATAGTGCCTACATCATACATGTCATAAGATGAATAGGATATAAGACATTACCTTAAATGGAGAGACGTTATCAAAGTTTCCTTGGTACGAATAGGTATGGAATTGGTAGAAATCTAGTTTACCCTGTATGAGAAATACATTGTGTTCTAGGTAAACGTAAAGCTACTACACAAATTATTTTCATATATAGCTTATAAATATACAAGCAACCTTTTTAGCCCATTTATTTCAAAGTTTGCTTATAAATGAAAAGAGGCTACAGAAAAAGATATTCCACTTTCCAAAGTCATTTCTAATAGGGAGGCACGGTGGCAAAGTGATAAAGCACTTGGCTTCGGGATTCGGGTTCGAATCCTGGTGAAGACTTGGGATTTTTTTTTATATTTTGGAATCCTTAAGGTGCCTCTGAGCTCTATTGGGTACCTGACATGAGTTTTGTAAAAGAAAAGGTGGATTGTCGACATGCCATGGTGACATGACATTCCTCGTTAACCATGGGGGCAACAGAAACAGATGACCTGTACATCGTCTGCCCTATAGACCGAATGTTATGAAAGGGGAACTTTACTTTTTTTTTTTCGTTTTCTAATACAAGACTGTATATGATATCGTGCTAACAATCAAACAAAGTAAACATTCATTTATAACGTACGCCCTACAACTATGGAGGAAACTTAAACGAGTTAGTACTAAAACAAACGATGAGTCAACATGAGATGTAACATGTAATAATAGCAGCACTAAGGTGCCAAGGTAATGGACCTCATTCATCAATCGTAAACAAACAACATTTAGTTACGTGAATAATATTGATAAAACAACGAAAAAAAACTGTCACGTGATAGCCACTGTGTATTAAAATTAGATCGTGATTTGTATAGAAGAGATAGAGAGAGAATCACGTGACTAAATGTTGTTTGTTTAGGATTGGTGAATGAGGTCCATTGAGAGTAGAAGGTGAAGAAAATATGGTGAAGCATAGATAAGTTCCGATTGGGATGACTAGAACTTTTACGATTATTACTCACATTAGGTTTGCCCAGCTTGACTAGACAGTTGTCAGAGTAATGGTCAACGAAACCGAATTGGTCAGTGTTGGATTTGGGATTCCATGAACCAACTGTGACTAAAAATCCTGAATCGACGTTCTTGATAGCATCAGCTTGCCAATTGATGAATCTTAATATGCAGAGGGAAACAAAAGTCTTATCGATGAAAGAGATCTCTATAAACCTATATAGATATCTAATTAACAGATAATAAAAGGATAGTCCATATATCTACTTTAGCCTATATTGTAGAATGTAAGGAGTATATGTGTAGGCTATGTCCCGCATGCAAGTCAAAACCGTTTGATCTATCTTGATAAAACTTTGCATAAATGTTCCTTCGATCATGCCGGTAACCGTAGTGTATGTTTAATGCCCCTCCCACAAACGGAAGGCCCTAAAAATTAAAAAAATATACCTTAATTATCTCTGTTAAAGAAAGAAACTTTTTAACAAATTGGGTAAACCCATTTCACAGTATTTTATATTAGATATCAATATGTCGGCTAAACGGGTAAACCCATTTTCATTTTCGTATCAAAATTATAAAAACAAATCGCCACGTTTGACAACTGACATGCACTAGATCAGGATATATGTCTATGATCAACAAGGAGGCGCGGTAAAGCGCTGGGCTTCCGAACCTAATTATTCATATATTAACCAATATTTGTATTATTCGGTCCTCTCTGATAGGGTGTGCGTGTGATGTTGGGTTTGTGATATTGTTTCCCGCCTCGCAGATTATAACCCTTCGGGTAAGGTGGGGGAAGTTCAATGTTTGTGCAGAAATCACAATTTTTAAACAAAGTGAAATATCTATAAAATATAGGTCTATGCTGCTTATTGATATCATTAGAAATTTTTATATTATATGTCAACGCACTCTAATATCTTATCTTATCTTATATAATACAGACGTCACTTAAAAAAAGAAGATGATAACGTCCTACGCGTCATGCATTTATTCATGCATATATATTAACCAATGACTTAAATTCTGCCAAGTCACTGGTTTTCCTGGCTAGCTCAGGCAACCCATTCCATGCTCTAATAGCACTAGGGAAGATGGAGTATTTGTACAAATTTGTCCTAGCATATAGGATGAGTAGTGTGCCTTTATCTTTGTGTCTTTCTGAGTATTTTATTAAATTTTGTTTTTGTATTTGAAGTTTATGGTTCAGTGTTTTATGAATAATTGCTACTTTATCAAATTTACTTATCAAATTTAATCATTATAAAATGTAAAGTAAAACAGGGTGGTCGGTACCAGGTAGGAACGTGGGAGGGGCGGTAGATGCCTCTAACCCCGCTGGGGGAGCTTTAACGAGACCATCTATATATATAATTTACTTAATTGGCTCAACAGTTTGAACACTAAGAACTAAAGGGAAGATCACTCTTATTTCTGCAAGTCGGACTAGAGTTACCCCACTTCATTTTAGCGGCGAAAAAAAAAGAGGGTGGGGAGAGAACAAGTAATTCATTCTGTATTCGCCCGTCACTAAATTGCAGGGTCGAACTTCACCGATGTGGAGCCCTGTGTGAAACGGATTTCGCCGGTCCAAGTTTAAGTAGGAACACGGATAATAAGTAAATATTAAGAGTTTGTATTTAAATAAATTCGTATTTTATTTACTCTTTACTACGTACAGAATTACTTTACGATGTAGCAAAGTCATACAGTGTATCAAAAAATTCTATTTCCCACATAGATCACGCTCAATAGCAAGAATTACCTAATGTTTCAATCTATCTACGAGAATTGTTGACCTCAATAATTCTTCATTAGTTTGAGACGCGATAAGCTTCTTTCACCAGATTCGACAATTACGGGTATTGCATAAAGCCGTTCTTTATCGCGCGTTGGATTGGCGTTTTCCATATTGAATGACACTCCAAAATGACAATTTTTGTTTTATAATTCAGGAGATTTGTATGAGTTTTCAAAAGATTTTAATAATTTCCGGAGATTTTCAGAAATTTTTCGTATATTTTGCAATTTGAGGAGATTTCCATGAGCTTATGGTAAATCAGGAAGCGTTATAAGTTATGAAATGGTTTAATTTAATAATTTACACATAGAATTAGCGCGGGTCCTATGAAAGTGCCCGCCCTACCTGCGGTCGCATAGGTTGCAGTGGCCTAAGGCCGGCCCTGCAAAATAGCTGCGTATGCTACGCTGTGGGTCGACTAGTTCGTTATAGTAGGCTTGAAAACTGACCTGCGACGTTACAACCTGTGATTTTCTTCCTCTATATATTAGTATAGGCTATATGTGTATGTATGTGTTTGTAAGGGTTTACTTGAGTTCAGAAAAAAATCGCCTCCTTCTTACTTAAAATTTCTGGTTTGAGTTTGACGTCAAGCACTTTGGAACACACATTTATTATAGAGGTTTGTTTTGAAAATGAGCTAGCGTCACTAAAATTGAAACGCTAGTAGCACACGTCAACATGGCAGCGACAACATACCTCAGTGTGTCGTAGTAGCTATACTTCTTGCCAGCCCAGCCAGCGCCACTGTTTTTCAAAGCAGTGGAATCATAACACCGGTCCCAATTGCTCTGTTTAAATTAGAGGAAAGAAAGAATAAGTAAATTAATACTTAACATAAATTGCTTTATGTTTAATAACGTAGTAAACTAAACACTTATATTCTATTTTTCAGACTTGGTAATAATGTTAATTATTGTGGCGTAGGTATGATTAATATCAAAGCCCAATGGGTCATCCACGTCTCTAAGATTTTAAAAAGTAATTTATAATCAACAGATAACAATTTGGTATACAATACTATGTGCGGTTTTTTTTATATTGAAAAGGGGATATACATCTTACAGTATTAAGTAAAATATGGCTGTAAATGCAAAGTTCTCTCCCTTAGAGATAAGTTATATACGATTTTATTTTACTAATGTATTTTGCTAGTTAGACACTAAAGGTGAAACTGGAAGAAAGTGGATCTCACAATGTCAGTGTTAATCATGCCTTCTGGCTCATTCATGATGTCCCAGGCGCCCAGTGCGGGGTGACCCCTCACAGCACTAGCCAGTGGTACCAGTGCCTTGTCGATGTAGCTCTGCAGCTTTCTCCAGTCCACGATGAGGCCGTCGAGCCTGTGGCTGTTGTCTTGGTCGACAGCGGCGTTCCACAATGTGGGAAACACTAGAATATTGTGTCTGCAATAAAACAGCCCATTCAATGAAATTTAAGTCGTTTGTGTACAGAGTGGGATTACGTTAATGTTAGTAACATTACTTCTCGTTTGTTTGGTTGGTTTTTGTTATTTATAGATTGGAACCTTGTCTGCGGACAAAGAAAGCAATGAGAAGGCAGCATCAAAGAATGGACGGGCCAGTAAATGAAGAAGGTTCAAGTCAAGGCGAAAGACAGAGAGGAAGGGAGAGGGATGATCCACAGATCGACTGTGGTGCCCCATCATAGGAACATGTTAAGGTGAAGATGGGAACAAACGGAAAGTAAATAAATAATTGACGGGCCAGTAAATGAAAGAAATTCAAGTCAAGTCAAAAGGCAAAGAGGAATGGAGAAACACGATCAACAGATTATGTGTGGTGCCCCAATAGTTCAATAGGCGTGAAGGTGAAGTGTGAACAAATGGGAAGACAGCATCAAAGAATGGACGGGTCTGTAAATAAAACAGATTCGATGCAAAAGACAGATGAATGGAGGGAGACCTTCAACAGATCACGTGTGGTGCTCCAATGGTTAAACATGCCTGCAGGTGAAGATTAGAACTCTATTCGCCACGTTTTTTATCTTGGCATCTCCAAAACGCACTCTAAGATTACACATAATATTTTTGTATACACCTATCAGCAAAGAGTGTTTTGTTTTTTTCAGACAACATTCGTACAGTTAAGAATTTCTAAATTGCAAACATGACAAAATTTTAAGATCAGTCATGTCTATCTTCGTCATTGATAAGAAAGACTTTTAAAGAAACAACATTACAATCTGAAATACAAATACATATTTACCCCTGAATTAAAATCTTTTCCTTTCACTATTTCCTAGGTTGTGACATTTTAATGGCTTTATTGTTCTCTTAGACCATACAGTGAAAAAAATGTCAAAGTTATTATTTAATGACAATAACTTTTAATTGTTTTAATTGTTTCATATATTCCTTCAAAAATGAAGATCACTAGACCCTACGCCTTGGCTTAAGCTTCTTTTATGATCGCAAGGAATGGCAGTGAGCGGGTTTTCTACTTGAGAAGGGGATACCCCAGGACCAGGCAGCCTTCACGACCACACGCCCAGGCAACCATACAGATATTTTCCTGATGCGTCATATCCAGTTTTCTAGGGCTGGACTAAAGTCCTAGAGACTAATCATTGTCTCAGAACTTCAAGTTCAAACCAGCTTCTCCGCCCAAACGTTTATAAAATGTCTCTCTTGTAACACTGTGGTCACCACTTTATCTCTACAGCTCTAGGGGCACAGCTCAAGAAACAGGGCATGTCGGGGGCCTCGAAAGTGATATTGTGATGCAAATAATACGGGCTATAAATCTCAAATCTATTCTCAGCAACTGGTCAGTATCACTGAATCCACGAACCATTTCCGTACCTTTGCGCTATGTCCAACATATCCTTGAAGTCATTAATCAACGTTCCCTGATGGTCAGGGGCAGTGACGTAACCATTTCCATCGAAGGCTGGAGTGGACTCCCCTTGAATGTGAACCCAAAGTCCTGTCGAATGGATAAACAAACAATACAGCTACATATAAATAGCACGGTGACCTGACAAAATAGCGCCGACAAAAATAGCACGAAATTTCTCGACAAAATAGCGCAAGACCAAATAGCGTGGACTTCTATACAATGCGTATAAAATTACCAGATTTTAGTAAGTGAAGGTCCTGGGCACCATTTTTCGTTAAGGTCTCTATCTTCTTCACTATTTATAGATCTAAGAGTATGTTAAATTTGAAGAGAAAGAGAGTACTTAAAATTTTATCTCATTCTCCTTTTTTCACTAATGTTTAAAATGCATAACTTGCTAAAAAAAAAATGATTTTGATATGTGGTGACCTCGATCAAGGGCTAGGTATGAAGATGTGTGTGTCACACATGTGTGTTATAATATAATTAGAACTCTTCATTATCTGATGCATCTTTCTTTGATCAAACCATTGATGCAACATTGGCGAACTTAGGTATGTCAGAATTTGTTAAGGTGCCGATAACTTATCTCGTCAAAATGTTTGTTTTATCTCATTTGTTCCACCAAGTGATGTAACTAGTGCAAAGATCTAGATGATGCTCGGCCAGATGTTGTAGAGAATCAGTATAACTATTACAAGGATAACTATATTGGTCGCCAGAGACGAAACTGCAGTGACTTCTGATGGCATTATGGAATGTTATAGATCGAGAGACAATCTACCAAACTATTCAGTGGAGGGATGGCACCATGCATTTCAGTCCAGTGACGGACATCAGCCCAATGTGTACAAGTTAATCTTTCACTTCCTCAGAGAACAGGAGAACACTAAAAACAAGATTCTGAGGTACAATGCTGGAGAACGAAGTAAAGCTGCAAGCAAGACAAAGTACCTCCAACTGAACAGTCGACTTAAAGCTATCTTGCCAATGTACGGAAACAAACTACTGATGGAGTCTCTGTGTGATATTGTATACAATTTATTTTTGTGAAAGTTAGTGTGTGTGTAAATCTGACAAGTTTGGAGATACTTTCGAATGTTTTTGAAAAACTTTTGAAATGTAAATAAATGCTACATTTTGAATATATTCATTGAAGCTTTTAATAATTCTTGCATAATGTTTGCATATTTACAATCTAAGATATCTACTGTTTTTCTGCAAAATGACTGAATAAAAGGTAACATTAAAATAAAATAAAACTATTGGCTCTATTCATATTTTTTTAAGATATCGAAAGTATTTCTATTTCTTGTGTTGTTGTGCTATTACTGTGTTACTCAAGAGGAGTGTGCCACTGTCATGGGAAAAGTGTTTCAATAATGAGCTAAGTAGACTTTATTTATTTGTTAGAAATAAGTTGGTTTATGTAAATAGTATATGTCTACTTAGTCTCTTATCCTCTCCTGTATGTTTTTTTTTGTATGTAAAAGACATCTTTAATTTTGATACGAGACAGTAGTGTGTCTCATGGATGACGTCCTTTCCTTGTTAGTGCATGTATTCTAGTATTGTAAAGCATCGTTTTTTTTGTATTTTGACATAAGACACTATTGAGCCTCTGGTGGTACTTTAGTTATTTTGACCTCAACCTGTTTTACTACTTTGATTTGTTTCATTATTTCAGTTTCTTCTGTGAGCCTTTAGTTCCATTTATACATTCCATGATCTATTTCTTTGGTTTCTAAATAAACTCTTTGTTTGTTTTTTGTTGCCACTGAACTCTCAGACTTATTACTTGTCTGTCTTAGTAATGTTTAGTAATATATCTAGAGGCTATAGTTAATAACCTAGATAATATAATTTGGGACCAAAAAGTACCACTGGACTATCTTGCCAAGTACAGCAAAAGTCAATGGTCTTATGACCTATCCTAATACAAGGTCACACTCTCACTATACATACAAACATCCGGAATAATCTATTATAGATACTTAAAACTATTGCGATGTTTCGGAAGGAAAATTAAAGGTTTATCAAATTTTCAATAGCTTTAAGCTGTTATTTTCGAGATTTACATGACGGACGGACAGACAGACTGACAGAAAAAACACACAAAACATATATATACATATATATCTTTAAATGAATTCTATTAGAACTCATTTCATCATTGACTGTAAACCTCGTTAAATCTCTCGTGTTAATATAAACTTTTATTGTTACTAGCCCATTGTTACGTGATGGAATTTTTTTCCCTTTAACGTCATATGAATGAATTCTTAAAATGTAATGCTAAAAACAAAATCGGTGCACCAATGTCTATGAACCCTCGACAACTTGCTCCCCGTTGTCCAGCGAAAAGTTAATTATTGTTAACTTACAAGGAACATCCGAAACAAGTAAAACAGAAAAAATGAATCTTTGAAACATTATTACTTTTGACCATCAAAATAAAATCACGTCTTGAATATTCCTTGCGAATAGGCAGATCCGACAGGGGCCGCCTCTGAGTTTGTGTGACAAAATTCACTTCGCCTAGGGCTTCCAATTAAAAAGGCCGGCCCCGATTTCCATTTTCATTTTTACTTACGTGATTATAAAAACTAGGGAGAAATCCACTGAAGACTACAGAGAGAGAGAAAAACACCACATGTTTTGTCTTTCTGATTCCATTGTAATAATTCTATATATTTCATGGAAGTGAACTATTAGAGTATATGTATACTTATCGAGTTGCCGCCTGCATTCTTCAGCTGGGTGAGCTGATTTTCAAATGTGCCCTTGCGGCTGTCCCACTGATGGTCACCAAAGTCGTAAGCGTACTGGATCCACGGCAAGTTCCCGCCGGACAAAAATATCCTTTGTCCATTATACGTGAACTGATTACCGGACACTGCAAGTCTGGCACAGACTGGCGAACAATATAAAAAGTGGAATTACCGAGAAGGATAAGAAACAATGTATACATTTAAAAAAATGTATAACATTAAGTAATAGAAGCTCTACAAAACATGCGTCTGATAAACGAGCTTAAGATTAAATAGTATACAGTGGCTGAATGCCATTACAGTTTTTGAGCTAAATTATATAGATCTGTTAGCCTACTATTAATGTAGACCTACCTACCTAGCTTTAGTGTACAAAGGACCACAAGAAAACCGGTAATCAACTGTAGAAGAAATGACATACATGCGTGTTATTATATGTCATGTGGTTCCCGTTTAAACTAAATGAAAACATCGAGTTTTATTAGTTATAATTTTAAACTATAAAAAATGTTTCCCTTGTTTGAATATTTTTTTTTAATTTAAGAATAAATGGCCTACCGTTTTCATTCTGTCTAGTTTAACAAATCATCAACGTGATGAAATAGTGCTGCTTCATTAACCACATATTTATATAGAGACCGCAGACTAGTGCAGCGTTTCCCAAACTGTGGGGCTCGAACGTCCGAATTTCTCACGAGTGTTGTACAACATTCTGTTGACGACATTTGCGTGACAAAAACAGGCCCTCCTTTAGACGAAGATGATTCATATACAACAATGTAACTCCTAAGAGACTGTCAGGGTTCTTTTCTTCTTGATATAGGCCTACGCATGTATACTTCTGACTACCAAATGTAGCCTAACCTAACCATGAATATAACAGTGACGACAACTATAAAGATAGAATGAAGAATCAGAATGCCGATTCACGAACATATAATTTGTTAATTGAAAATATAATTAAAATATAGGTAGGCTACAGCTCTGGCAAATGAGATATCTAATGGATCTCATTCACTAATCATAAACAAACCACATTTAGCCACGTGATTCTCTATCTCTTCTATACAAATTACGTAGTACACAATGGATATCACGTGACAGTTTTTTCCAGTTGTTTTATCAATATTATCACGTGGCTAAATGTTGTTTGTTTACGATTGGTGAATGAGGTCTATTTCAATTAATATCTAATAGAACAAATAATAGTTTTGGAAAATGATTAAAGTATAATCCCTCCTACTTTCTCCTTTCAGGTGACCCAGACTGACCAGAACTACTGCAACAAGGGAAAGAAATCGTACTTGACAGATGTGGTGGTGCAAGTTGAGTTAGTCCCCTTGAGAACTCTTGAGCCCTGAGTGAACATTTTTTATGCATTTAAAAAAAAAAATGATCATGTAAACATTCACCTCGGGGGCCGATTTTGAGTTTGAAACTGCCTTTGCAACCTTGTTTAAAAATGTTTTTCTAGTTTACTAATATAAATAGTGTTCGCTAGACGCCAAGAGCATCTGATGCATCTTCAAATTTGAATGAAGGGGCTGGCTGAGGGAGGTGCGAATTATTTATGTTGACTTTTCATTATCCTATCCAACTGACATTCCGCACAGAAATCGACGATCTGCAATGAGATCGATCACTGACAACGTCTGCAGCCCCTTCCCAGCCGCTGTTTGTCCTCCTTGAAGGTGCGGCGCCAGGTTATACGAGCACGTCCCTGTTTGCGTTTTCCTCGTGTCGGCCTCCATGTTATTGCAACTCAAGGGGATGCGTGATTCATTCTTTTGGAAGACATGTCCCGCAAAACTCATCACGACACATTTTATTTAAATTTCAGAAAGATCACTTCATTAATTAATTAATTAAATAATTTCTTTTATTCCCCCTTAAAGCCCAGTGTTCCATCCATCTTAGGAAGTATTATCTTATTATTTTTATTAATATTGAGTATTAATATTAATATTAATATTCCTTTTGCATATGACCGCCACCAAACAAAAATAAGGCACACAAAGTATGAAAGATAAAATATGAATATAGTTCAACATACAGTATGAATTTGTTTTGTTATATTACTTGTTTCGTCTATTTAAAAAAAAAGTCATATGCACAAGTTTGAGAGTCTAGTGCTTTTTAATAAGTTTATCTTTTGCAATCAAAGATTAAAAAGAAACGAAAGAAGTCAGAAGTAGGTCAAATAAAATTCTAGAATTATGATTAAGTCCTAAGAAACAATTCAAAGTGGTTGTTATTAATGCACTCGCAATTTACACAAGATGTATAATCATTTATGTTGATAGACATTTTAGGTGATATAAAATAAATCTGGATAAATTTATAACTAAAATTTAGGAGTTAATGACAAGTTAATTTTAAAAATTTGTAAAACAAATCACGCTAGATATCTATAATTCTATAACCTGTGTGCAAAAAGAACAAAAAATGGTTAGTTCCTAAGTTCGTTGGCCAATCATATATATTTATAGTTAGTACATTTTACTATTCACACCAGTAAATAGTATCAGGAGGTCATCATTCACATTCCTAATGCTAAGTAGTCAAAGATTAATGAAAATATGTCTTTCAAAATCTCGATTCCAGATCCCCACTAAACTGGTTGAATAACAGATTTACTTATAGAAACGAGTAGATACTTCTTCACGTGTATGTCTGGGTAGTCCTTCCAGTGAAAGCTATATGATGCGCCAGCCCAAACCTTCTTTACACGCATAGGGCATGTCATTGTTCTTCTAAAGTTAGCCTATAATACCAAAACCGTGGCGAATGCACCTAAAAAGAGCACAAATTGGTGACTACTTTAAAACATAATCTTTATTATTCTCAACGCATATATTATAAGGTGGCCAAGATAAAAGAGGCTTGGTATGATTACAGAAAAAAGAGGCCCGGAGTCACGCTGCACGTGCTATTTGAATCGAGCGCTCGAGAACTTGGAAATGCTTAGTGTGTTATTAATACTATTCCGCTTGTACAATTTCTTCATGAAATTTTTTTTTAATAATTTACTGTTCTGTACGTAATATGTCTACTTTTGTAATCACACCATTCCTCTTTTAGCTTTTAAAAATAAAAAGTAAAGTACCCTTTTCAGACCTTGCGATCTATGGGTCATCTGTTTCTGTGGCCCACGGTTAATGAAGGTGTCGCTTGGCCAGCACAACAAACCAACCACCTTTACTTTTCCCTAACTAAAGTCAGGTACCCAATTGAAGCCGGGTGGAATACTGAAATAAAACATCCCATTCTTCATCAGGGGCGCGGTGGCTGAGTGGTTAAGCGCCTGCCTTCCTAACCTGAGCTCATGGGTTCGAATCTTCGATAAGACTGGGAGTTTGACTTTCGGGATTTTTAGGACGCCCCTGAATCCACCCAACTCTAATGGGTATCTGACTTTAGTCGGGGAAAGCAAAGGCGGTTGGTCGTTGTGCTGGCCACATGACTCTCTGCTCGTTAACCGTTGACAATAGAAACAGATGACCTTAACTTTGTTACTTTTCAAACCCAGTTAGCAACACAAGCGCTTTACCACTTAGACACCGCTCCTCCTCTCTATTCTTGGCTACCCTGTATAATGTGACGTCTTTGATGTTGTTTTTTTTTAATTTGCTTCCCTTGTAAGTTTCAGACGTACTTTCAGAATCGAAGATTATTACGTCCTAACCAAGCTTTCTTCTGGACGTCAGCGGGTAGGACTCGAGCAGCAAATACAACATCATTTAAATCTATGTTTTCTTAAAGTGTAAAGTCTTTCTATCCGAGCCGGTGCTGTTAAAAAATTGGCATTTTATCAATAGGAAACAAATACATTAGATTAAATAATTATGAAAACTACGATCATATTATTTAGACTTTTTGCAGTCAGCTCATTTAAATTTATGAAGGTCGAAACATGACTTACTTTTTTTATTCTCTTTTTTTTTTAAAATTAACAACACAAGACGTATATCCAGACTGATTATGTAAGTAAAGCATGTTGCATTATGGGCCTGGATTTACAACTTGAACTAGATCTATACAAGTTTGTTAGGTAAAGATTTCTCATATCATTTTTTGGGGACACTTGAACTCATACATTAAAATAATACTTAGCACAAATAATTTTTTCCAGTGTTTAACGTCAATTTTACTAGCAGTTTAATCTTATCATAATGTCTAGAAAGAGAGATATGTGTTATCTAAGTTTGGACTTGTGTGCAGTAGCGTCGCGAGGATGATGAGAGAAGTGCGAACTGCACAGGGTGACACTAATCAGGAGTTAACATCAAACTTGTAAAGATAAGCTTAAAAAAACAGCTTTGCAGAAGCAAGCAATAATATTTAAAGCGTTCGCAGACAAATATACGAACAAGCTTCTGCTCGTTTAATAATTATGATAGTTTTCAATGGAGAAAGTTTAATTTTGGTAAGGTTGGGTTGTGGTGGAAGGTGACAACTTTAGCTTACCGCACGAAACTCACTATCGAAGCTCGATAGAAGAGTTTACAAACTGGTGCACCGACAACTTTCACATGAATGTCACAAAAACAATAGAACTTATAGTAGATTTCAAAAAGAAAAAACAATATACGTGAACTGCAAATAAACACAACATCTATAGAACAAGTAAAGGCATATAAATATCTAAGCGTTATCATTAACAACAAACTTTCATGGGAAGACCACCTTGGAACTCTGACAAAGAAAACAGCCCAGCGACTATTTTTTCTATACAAACTCAATAGCTTTAAACTAAACAAGAAGATCCTAGATACTTTTTACAGCGCGACTTTAAAAAATCTGCTAACATACGGAATAACTTGTTGGCAAGGCAACGCTTCATCTAAACTGTTGCGACGTCTAAAAAACATCATAAAAAGGGCATCAAAAATTACACTCACAACATTACCACATTTAAAGGAACTTTTTGAACAAAAGTGCCTAAGGAAAATTGCAAAAATCTTGGAAGACAACGGCCACCCGCTCCATCAGAACTACGTCAGGTCGTCGCGAAGTGGGCGACTGCTGCCAATCAAAACAAGAACAGAGCGGTACAAAATCTCGTTCGTATCTCACTCGGTCAGACTATCACCTCCACTCGTTGATCAGGGTCCATGAAATGCACCAAGATGCCTGTGTGTAGTCGCTGAATGAACTCTTTATGTTGTGTCTGTTGTATTTATGTGTATTTTTCTGTTGTGTTGTCTTTATATGAGAAAAGAGTCCTTGTAATCACAACAAATTTCCGTAAGGATCAATAAAGCAGTCTTAGTCTTAGTCAAATGACACCTTCTATGAAGTCAAGTAGTGACATTATCCTAATAACTGTTAAGAAGGATTTCACATGACGGACAGACGTGGGCCAGGAACTCTTCACTTCCAGTCCTGTCTAAAGGTTCCATAGTGGCAGTGACCATTACTAAGATTGGGTCGTGTCACGCACCTAAGACACAGCCTCCGGATCTGACCCACTCGCCCTGTAAGGTGGAAAGCCACGCTAACCACTGGGAATGTCTTCATATTCCTATTCTATAACCGGATTCAAGCTGTGCAAGGACCGCTAATCCAAATTCCCAGCTATATGACGCCCCTCCCCTCCTTGTTAGACTGAGTTTATGGGTCTCTGTTCCACCCTCACCTCAGAGGAGAAAAATGAATCTCAACCAGGGCAACCCAACAGAGGCTGTGTTTGCTACCCCTGGTTGGCCTATCTGGTTGCACCACCAGACGTTTCCACAGGGAGCCATGCTGAGGCTAAAGGAAGCTGGAATTACATTGGCTGGGTGATATCAATCCTAGCGACGCCTCAGCTTGTGCTTGTTATTTGAGTCTACATAAAGTAAATAAATTTCAGTAGGACCTATATGAGTTCATATCTGTGTGTGTTTGTGTTAATTTTGTAAGTTTTATGTTACTTTTAATCGCTTATAAACTAAATTACTAGATTGATGTTAAATACAGAATTATAAACGTATAATAGATTCGTCCCTCTGTCACGGCCTGTTTCTTGTTGTAGGCGTGATGACGCGAATGTCTCTGTGTGTTGTAGATACCTCTTGTTATACTACTATAATTTTCTTCTTAACTAAACACTTTCTTACACGCACTAGATTTGCAAGTGCGTAAGAACACTAATATACTAAACTCTCCAACGACAACATTCAATAAACACGCAGGTAGCAGACATGGATTTTATTCACATAATAAGAAAGAAATAATTCACAAAAGATATTGGCAACTTCAGCCATTAGAAATTACATATCCACAAGAAATCTCAATAATAATCACTTAGTCCTTATACTTTCTACTCGAGGAGATAGCAACGCTCCTCTCTCTACAAGAGTCTAAGATCAACTGAGGTGTCCACCTCGTGGTCAGTCCCCGACCAGGAAAAATCTCGTGCTAACTGCACGGAATAGTTCAGTGACTACTAGTCACCAAATATTACAGGGGTTCTAAAACTGGTATATGATACCCTCGTGTAGCTATTCAAGCAATTAATTTTTGCTTTTCAGACACATATCCCATCTACAAACACTAGATCAGGGGTTCTCAACCTGTGGGTCGCGACCCCTATGAGGGTCTATTGACGATTTGCCAGGGGTCGCCTAAGACCATCGAAAATTTGGATTGTTTTTGTCTATTCTTCTATTGCTGTGTGAGGGTGGGGGGGGGGGGGTCGCGGCAGAGTGGGGGGTTGTAAAAAGGGGTCGCCGAGCTTAAAAGGTTGAGAACCGCTGCAATAGATCGTTTTTCTTTTAAAATAATGGTTCTTAAGCCATACATAAAGTGTACGTATACAAAATATTATATATTTCGACTGTGACAATAACTAACCGAATGTAGTCTTCAAGATACTGAAGCGAAATTCCAACAGAAAAACTACCCGTATGGAGTTCAGTGTAATTATTATTTCTTAAAGTGGCTTTCACACTTCAGTAACAGTTCGCCCCTCACCTTCTCAGTTTGATTAACTTGTATGACCTGCGCTCTTCTTACTAAGAGAAATAGTGCGTTGTTGACCAACAGGTAGTGGAGTACCTTTAACTTCCGATTTGAAAAGCTTATAAGGCAGGAAGGCCCATACTTCTTTGGTGAAGATTTATTTGTAAAAAGTTTTACATGTTTCGAATGTTCCTACAGAGTTGTAGTCGAAACACCCTGCAGGACGGCGGCTGGTTAAGAAGCGGGAGTGCTGCGAGAATGGGAACAAAATCTGTTACATCTGTTAGACCTAATTTCTTTCTTGATATTGAATGTGGAAAAAAAAGAGATGTCTATATGTTTACAATTATCTTGGATATTGCTTAATGGTTACAGTAACTAATACTAAATTTAAACAGTAATTTAACAAAAATAATAATAAGACTTGTCTTCGAGTCCTAAGATTAATGAGGAATGGAGTATTTTCAGTGGTTACGCAGCACTAGCTCTGACCTACATATTTTTCCACATCCAACGCAAGCATAACCATTTGTCCGCTGTGGTCGATTAAGATTTTCTTTTCGGCAGCGGATTTTCTTTTGGCCTCAAACGTGTATCCCGCGGCCTTTGTGAGTGACCTCCAGCTGTCTCGTTCTGAACCCGCATGCAACCAGGTGCTCTCTTAAATTCAATGTCAGCTAAGGCAAGTGGCGCCTAAACTGGTCTTCACAGTGTTTCCGTGGGGCATCTCTGTTACGTCGATCACCTTTTAGCTCACCAAAAAGGACTGCTTGTCTGTTTTTGACATACGTTCGTCTCCCCCACACACACAAATTACGCTTTATTTATTTACCATAATTTTCTGGTAAACTTAAGGTATGTAAGTTACATTTATTGGCCTCCTTCAGTCGTAGAATGACTATGGTTCATCTCGAACACTTTTTCATCTATGGAGCCTTAATTTGGAGAGACATTCCCGTCTACATATATTGCAGGTTATATTATGGCAGCATTATCATAAAATCATAATATGCCGTTTATTAATCAACCGTGATCGTATTCTGTTTTCTAAAATTAAAATGTATTTAAAGCTTTCGAAAGAATGTAGGGCCTCCACAAAATATATTGTCCCGGGACTTCGCATACTTAAAACCGGCACTGCATGCAGCCCAGTGTGGAAATAGTGAGAAGTATGAGGGCATTGCCTACGTGCGGTAAGTGCTTAAACTGATCGAAACCTGCCATGCTGGCTTTGATTGACTGTGGTCCATAAGATATTATTAATTCTATCCTTTCTGAATAAACGTAAGAAACATAGAGTCTATAGATCTACAACATATCAACTTATAGAGCTCAATGATATAGTCAAATGAGTATAATTTACCCCAACCCTGTATGTAACATTGATCTACTCTCTGGGTCTGTGTAATTTACCTAATAGTCTAAAGAGTTACCTACATCATGGAACCATGTCTAGATCTACTTCACACACAAAAAGTTCGAAGTTAAAATTTGGCGTTAGGTCAAAGCCTAGCAGTCTACTCTACTTGTTTCTAGATCTACCAAAGACGTCTACATTATTGTCTTGCAATGTCGAGATTCAATTTCAATACATTTTTTCATAGACATGTTTTATTTTACAAAAACTGCAACAAACAAATACAAAGAAGATATTCAGTTGACAATATTAAAACTTTATTATCTAAGCAAGAAATTAGCAATAACGAAATAACTATTAGGGTATTATTCAACTTATAATTATTCTATCACTTTATTATTAAGTTTAACTCTGACTCACTAACAGTACTAACACTCTGACTCTTCTCTAGATTTATAAAAAGGAGTATTTATATATCTAGATAAGATAGATTTAGAATCTAGACTAGATTTAGATTCTAAATCACTTGAAGTCAGTGTGATGACTGTGACTAACCTTAAGTCTAAGTTAACAACAGGGCCTAAATTATCATTAAATGATTAATTATGCAGATGTCCCTAATACCCAAAATTTGAAAATATCAAGTGGACTAAGTCTAGAACCTAATTTATTAAATAAATCTAATAATATATCTGGCAGTCTAGATTCCTAAATCTTTATAAATAAATATATATATATATACACACACTATCTAGTAGCCTAAACTAACTAGATTATAATCTAGCTAGAGTGAATTGTTTTTAGAAGTCTAAATTAAAATAAAAAAAATATATATTTATATATATAATATATATATATATTTATAGATCTAGATAAATGGAGGTGCAGTTGCTGAGTGATAAAGCAGGCTCGAATCATGTTGAAGGCTGCGTTTTCTATTTCAGGATCTTTATTAAGCCTCTGAATCAACCCAGCTCTAATGAATACCTGATGCTAATTGGGAAAATAAAGGCTGTTGTGCTGGCCACAGAAACAGATGACCTTTATATTATATCATTTGCCCTAGAGATTGCAAGGTCTTAAAGGGGAAATTTTTATTATAGGTAGATCTAGCATCCATGGCGTGATAGGGTTCAATGAACTCGGGCCCACAATGGCTCTTTAAATCTATCAAATTCTTATATAATCTACTTGATGTTATTACATATTAAACTAGAGATCTAGATATTGGAAAAAAAAGCAATAAAACAAAGGAATGTAAATGCAATGATTATCGTTGAGACCAATTTCTACTTGACACTGATTTTGTGCCAAATTAAGCAAGTCTAAGAGGCGAATGGAATGTAATGACTCCATTACTTCTAAAAGGTTGTAGGCTACCGACAAAATAATGCCTTTTTAAAAATGTGCTGATGCATGTACCTGATAGTGAGATATGTTTTTATTTTACTCTAAGTGCGGGAGGGCACCCACCACCATATTCTTGAACCGGGGCCCACATGTGCCTTGGTACACCACTGTATACTATAGATTAGTATCTAGATATCTCTATCAGCTGTAGATCTATCTTGGATCAATTTCTTTATTATTTAGATTTAGCATACTCATAAATTAACAGCGTCAGTATCTTTTTAGTATTTTATAAATATTTCTATCTAAATATTTGTACATTTAAGAAATGAAAAGAACTTTCTAAGGCTATACATGTAACCTTTTCAGTCATCCTGCAGTACTGAGAAGTATAAAAAATGTTCATCTTTTATGTCCATAGCTTTTTTTGGGGGGCTTTTTCTCCACTAATCTCATTTCTATTTAAAACTCTCAACTTTCACACCACAGTGTAGCTTGACTGCAACTGCATTTTAAACTTAGCATGAAAAACAAAAGCTTAACATGGTCCTGGAGGATGAGCAGTGGCCCTGTCATTTTAACATTCTACACAAATTTTGTTAGCCTAACTAAAAATTCCAGTTGACTAAATTTTCTCCCCCCTCCTTCCAACAGTACAAATAATCCCTATTAGCACTTGTAGAACGAAAGAAATAGTTCAGATTGATTGCTGCTACACTATGTTCTCGTAGCACCTTGAGCCTACATTATGTTTATAACAGTGCTATATAAATTTAATTACTATTCTTAATTATATTGTCTGTCCTTATAATAAAAATAAACATTCAGAGCTAAACATGAGAACGAAATATAAATTTTAGACCAGTGTTTACCAAACTTTTTCCTTTACGGAACATTTCACACATTCTGAGTATTAAGCGGAACGCTTTGCTTATTTTTTAGAGAGATTAGTTCATGTGGTGGATTACTAGTTAATTATTCCAATAGTTCATGGAACACCTTTTCAGGCCTCAGTTTTGCGAAACACAGTTTGGGAAGCACTGTTTTAGAGGATTGAGAACATTTTCTATTATAACTGAAAGTGAGTTTTTGTAGACTCTGCTTTAAATTTATCCTCCTTTTACCTGTAGAAATTCTTCCTGTTGTACTCACTCTCCCTACCCTTATGATTTAACAAAAAATAGGAGAGTAAAATCAACTAGCAATCATTTACAATGCCAAGAGACTTGTAGTACTCTTGGTTGGTGATCTAAAAAACTAAGTTAGGTGTATGCCAAGTTGTCTTCCTGTTGATTCTTGGCTTTCCACATTGTCAAAAAAGTGTTATTAACAAGAATTTAACTTTTCTCCCTAGGGTTGGGTGAAAGGCGTTCGCCAATACAAGGAACTGACATTTCTCCATTTGAATGATGGATCGGGCCCACAGCACTTGCAAGTTATTGTTCCCTTAACTGTATCTGCCAACAAAGAAATTACATTCGGGAGCTGTGTAGAGGTTAAAGGCAAGCTGATAGAAAGTATTGGACAAGGACAAAAAGTAGAGCTGGTTTCTGATTCCATAGATATCATTGGTCCTTGTAACAACCTGGTAAGTATTTGATTTAACAAGAGAGAGAGCTTTGTCATTTAAGATAATTTTTGTTCTTGCAAATTATAAAAGTTTCATTAGTCCAATTCAAAATTAAATTTACTTGTTGTTAGTAGTATTATTAATTGGTTTTATATGCTTATAGCATGCTTGGTTTGTTATGTCCAGTCTTTTTTTTAGCCCAGTAGAGGGAAGGGCTATCTGGGAGGTTTCCATGCTGCCTAACAGAACTGTGCTAGATTCAGGATTTGAACTCAAGTCCCCTTGTTTGTTTCCTGGCCAAGCGCAGCCAAGTGGTTTTGGTCTCACAGTCACACATCCTAGTTATTCAGAGATTTATTAAATAGTACCTTTATATTTGTAATCATAATTATTAAAGCTTTGCTGCTATGCATTTAACAAGTCAAGTGAATACAATTGTTTTACTTTAAAATTATATAGAGTTTTCCTGGCATTTTCCAGAAAGGATTAGTCTGATCTGTGTTACATTTAGCTTTCCAGCTGACAGTTACCCTGGAAGATCAGGATGAAGGTTCCTCAAATCTAGGCCCTCCCACTGTGTCTCAAACATCACTTATCATAATTAAATAAAAATTGAACTTGGCTTGGCTTGGCTACCTAGAAGGGGGCTCGAGATTCGACACCCGACTCAGTCAGAGTTGTGTTTACTGAGCGCCTAAAGGCAGCACAGAAAACCAACTCCTAGATAACACCTCCCCCCCCCCCCCCCACTGGTCCACAAATGAGATTGGACCAAAAGCGCTCTGAGCATGCTATAAGCATGAAAGTAGCGCTATATAAAAGCTGTAATAATAACTTAAAGAAGATGAAGAGGAAGGATTATAAGTTTCCTCCAAGATGTGGACAGTTTCAACCCCTTCCACATCTCCTTCCACTCTTGAATCAAATCTTAACTATTTCTGTTCATAAAATGCCTGATAGCAACTACCATAGGGGTATTTATATATATATAAAAGGATATTTTCTTTTGATGTTTCTTAGGAGTTTCCATTCAAGGCAGGAAGAAGACACCCCGCCTCATACAGCAGAGATATTTTACATCTCAGACCCAAAACAAATTTTTTTTCTGCCTTGCTACGCATTAGAAATGCTGCTTCCATGGCAGTGCACAATTTTTTTCAGGTACATCTAAATATTTCATTATGTTAAATTACATTAATTACAATTAATGTATTGTGAGTTTTAAGTCTAAATAATTAAAATGTATTTTAAAAAAAAGCATTATTACTATTTTTAGAGATAGAAAAAAAATACAATAGTTATTTACCTCTTAGTTGAACCTGGGTAAAGAAAAGAAAAAAAAAAAGAAGCCCTTGAATGCATTAACATATATATATATATATATATAGAGAGAGAGAGAGAGAGAGAGAGAGCTGAACATGGGAGAGAGAATGTGGCTTGTATTAAAGTGGGGAAGAGTTGCACTGCATCAGCCTTACTCTATAGCCCATTCCCAGCTTTTTCAAGTGGCAGTACAGGGTGCAGACAAATGGAGAGGGATTTGGGTGTAGTGGAGGATCATTGTGCCCTACATGTCCCACAGTGCTTTGAACCAGCCACGATATGTGCTATACATACTAAAAACTGTGGAATTGAAAACTAAGTTAGCTTGCTAGCGCTTAGTTGTTCAACTGTATATGTTCTTTTCAGACTTGTTTTCAACCTTAAAGATGAGAAATAAATGAAATAGCCATTTTCTAAAAATCTTTTATCTTCCATAAATAGGCAGAAGATTTTGTCTTTATTCACACTCCTGTCCTGACGTCTAGTGATTGTGAAGGAGCATGTGAAATGTTTATAGCACAGGTAGGATAGACATTCTATTTGTTTCACTGTTAAGGATATACATTTATTACAAAGCTTAAATTTCAACTCACTCTGTCTGGTAAAAATACCCATTCCTGGATCATGTTGAAAGTATTTTTATATTTTGCTTCTTTTGATTTTGCTGTTCTAATAAATTTTGAAGTCATTAAATTCTCTTTAGCGGTAGTTGAAATTTGTTTCTTTAAGCCTCTGAATTTGTTGTTAACTTTTATTTAGCCTTTTAATTGTTACCAACTATTATTTAGCCTCTAAAATCAGATCTCTTAACATCCAGTGATAGTGAGAATGAGACTGACACAGAGAAAGATGGAGAGCCAAAGTATTTCTTTAGACAGCCGTCCTATCTGACTGTATCTGGGCAACTTCACCTGGAGGTCATGACTGGGTGAGCAGAAATTAATTTATTATTATACCTCCTAATAAAAAAAAATCCCCCCAAGTGCAACTTTAGGCTGCCTGGTACTGTGGGATGCGCTTTTGGACTGTCATCATCACAATAGTTCAGAGTTCAAACCCAGCCCACTTGCAATCTCTTGCTGATCTGCAGAAGGTTCAGACTAGGACATTATATGATCTTTAAGTCTGAAGGAACATCTTTTAAACATGTTTTACTTATGGTGGGTATATTTTATGTCTGTAAAAACTTTAGACATTACAATTATGATATTACTCATCCCTATAAAAGATTTTGTCCAACTCAGTGACTTAGTTTTTTTGTTAGTCAAGTACTAGTTAACAAAATATATATATCTTCTCCATCATACATTATAAAAAATCAATAAAACAACAACACAGACTAGTTCATCAACCAAGATCTATTTCTCAGCCACCAAGTCACTAAACAGTCTCTATAACTTTAAGCACCAAGTTTACCCCCATCAAAACCAACAAACATTTTCTATTGGAAATACTAATTACCTTGTTTGTTTCATCTTTGAAATTAACAGAGCCTTCACAAAAGTCTATAATTTTGGACCAGCATTCAGAGCTGAAAATTCTATTGGCAGTTTTCATCTTTCTGAGTTCTACATGATTGAAGCTGAGCTGGCATTTATTGAGATTATAGAGGATTTGTCAACTGTGAGTACTAGAACTGAAACTGTCTCACTAATATCTTTAAGCACATGCAAAGTTTTACATGGAGGCATGAAGGCTGAGTTTGTGGCATGGTGGCTGATCGGTAAAGGGCTTGGCTTCCAAATTGGGGATCCCAGTTTCGAATGATGGTGAAGACTGGCATTTTTAATTTTGGGATCTTTGGGCACCTGACTCCACCCAGCTCTAAAGGGTACCTGACATTAGTTGGGTAAAAGTAAAGGCAGTTGGTCATTGTGCTGGCCACATGACACCCTCGTAAACCATAGGCCACAGAAACAGATGACCTTTACATCATCTGCCCATTAGGCCACAAGGTCTGAAAGGGGAACTATGAATGCTGGGTGGTAAAACAATTGGTTTTTGAACCAAGGAGTCTTGGGCTCATTTCACTGTGGAGACTGGGATCTTGGGATTTCAGGGTTTTTTAGGATGCCTGAGTCCACCCAACTATGATGGGTACCTGACATTAGTTGGGAAAAGTAAAGTGGGTTGGTCATTGTGCTGGACACATAACATCCTTGTTAATCGTCAGCCATAGAAGCTTATGTACATTGTTACAGGCTAAGAATGAAATCACAATTAAGATATTATTCTAGGTGATGGAGAGACTGGTCAAGTTCACTGTCCAGAAAACATTAGATTCCTGTCCAGAAGACGTCTCATTATTTCAAAAATTTGTAGCTACATCAAAACACAAGGTTGGTCTTTAGAAATGCATTATCACATTTATTTTTGTATTTTCATCTTCTTTTAAAAAGAAATACAAAAATGTAACAAGATAGTGACTACTTTCTTTTATTTCTTTTTTGACAGGGGATACTCAAAAACATCACAGAGTGTAACTATGAAAGGTAGGAACTTATAGCTCTGAAATTAGAAATGAGAACCACAAATAACTAAAATGTCTACTTACATTAACATTATGAAAACACACACATTATCTGTGCCATAGACAATATCAAAGTGATTAAAATGTGTTCAATTTTAGAATGACCTACACAGATGCCATAAACATTCTTAAAAAGTCTGGGAAAACATTTGAATACACACCAGAAGTAAGTAAATCTTTTTTCCTTTTTGTGCACTTTGAGAAGTTTTATTAGATAATGTTATTTGATTTGCTAGTTTAAAAAAAATGCCAAATGTAATTGCATTTTTAAAAATCCTAAATGATAACCAAGCTATTGTCTTGTCTTTGCGTTGCCAGTGGGGCTGTGATTTAAAGAAAGAGCATGAAATGTATCTGACAAAAGTTGTGGGGGATGCCCCGGTGTTTGTGACTGACTATCCAGCCCAGCTCAAACCTTTCTACGCTCGGAGGAACAATGACGGGACCACTGTGAGTTTGACAATCTGATTTACATTTTTGTGTGGTGTGCAAACATCTGTTTGAAGAGAATTAATCAAATAAATGGGGGTTGAAAAAAAAAGATTTACCAATGATAGACATAGATTCTTGAAACCCTATTTGTTGTTGCTTTAAACTTTGACAGAAATGAACATTTTTTTTTTTTTTATTGTAATTAGACATAAAGTTTCACTTTGAACTAATTGATTATAGAAACAGAAATGACAATAATAAATGGACTTAGCATATTGGCTATTTCCTATACTAGATATTATCACCTTCACCTGTTTTGTAACTAACATGATTCCTCTGTCTTTAACCTGTGTCTTCTTTTCCCTAGTACTGCCCGCCCCCCCCCCCCCCCCCCCCCCCCCCTCCTTGTAGAAAAGTCTTTTTGAGCACTGAGGATCTTGTTATAGGGCTGTATAGTCTTAACTTGCTTTTCTTTTTTTTACATTGTTCAGAAGGGCATCATGGTGGTGATAGTTTGTAATGCTTACACTGTAAACTTGCCCCAAAAAAAAGTTTTATTTGTATCTGAGTTAATCTAAATAACAAATCTGCTCCAAGGTGTCAAAATTACTATGTATGTTACTAAGATTTATTTAAATTCTTAAGCTGATTACTTGGAAAGATAGCTTTGTAGCTCATCAGCTGTTTTTTTATTTTACAGGTTTCAGCACTTGACCTTTTAGTTCCAGGTATCGGTGAGTTATGTGGTAGCAGTCTGAGGGAAGAGAGGGCTGATGTGCTGGAGTCTGTCATGAAAGAATTAAATCTATTGGAACAGATTCCTTGGTAATTATTTCCCTGTTTGACCTCTAGAGCAACAGAAGTGAAATTGAAATATTTGTTCATCTATTGGGTTTAAGAGAGGTTTCTATAACCAAAAGCAAATTATTTCGGCTTTGATACACATGTGAGTAATGGTCCCTACTTCACGTCCATACATGCACACACAGTGTTGTTATGTGCTAAATGCTTACCACTGCCATCATAAAGGTCCCTAGTTCAAAGATTGCTCACTTCCATCCCCTGCTATCATGTGCAGAGAGGTTTGGGCTTGGATGTAATAATCTTCATTTCTGAAGGAATGACCAAAACTTATTTTAAACAAATATACATAATAACACAGAACTGAGTGGATGATGGTTTTAACATAAAATTCTAAATTTAATGTTTATGGATATTTACAAAGGATGTTGAAAAGATCAATGATGTAGATCTATTATTAAAAATGAAATATTTCATTGCGTACTTGCATAAATCTCATAGAAAATCTTTATGATACTAGCTTCAATAATTGTTACTATAATTAATAAATGCATGTTCAGTACAATATCATCCTCACTGTGGCATAAGTAAGTAGAATCCAGTTTACCAACAAAGCTGGACTACTCATAACACATTAGCTTCTACATTAGTATCCTTAAACAGGATCAACAGTTGCTTTGTGTGCATGTGCAGATTATTATTGTAGTCTGAAGCAGAATGAGCACAATAATACATCAAACCCATGAGTGTTGGGTTAAGCAGTTGCACATTGTTTAACTTGGTAGTCTACTCCAAGGAGGGATCTAATTAGGCTAAGTTGTCAAGTATACAGGTACCATTCAAATGTTGTTTTAGCTATACTTTCTGTAACATTTTACATTACGCTTTCCAGGTATCTTGAACTAAGAAAATTTGGTTCATGTCCTCATGGTGGATTTGGTTTAGGGTTTGAAAGACTGCTGATGGCCACACTAGGAGCAGAAAGTTTAAAAGATGTTATTCCTTTTCCACGTTGGCCTAGGAACTGCAGGACATAACTCAGTATTTAAATCTGTCTTGCTCTTGCTAAGTGGTTTTTGTATATTAGATTATTAGTAGACTTGTATTTTCTATTACAAATGTTATAAAAATGTACAAATACAAAAGCTGATAATTACTATCTATGATTTTCACTTTTTTGTTGTTTTTAACATTTGATAACACAAAATAGTAATAAGACTTGTCTTTGAGTCCGGAGAATTTGGAGGAGTACAGTATTTAACAGCTATGCAGTCCCAGCTGTGATCTACATATTTTGCCAAATCTAGTGCAGACATAGCAGTTGTCTGCCGGTTGTCATTTAGGTTCTCTTTTTGCTTCCTTGTCTGATCTCTGTAGTAGGTTGGTTTTCTTTTGGTTTCAAATGTGTATCCCACAGCCTTTGCAAAAAACCTTCAGCTGTCTCATTCCAAAGCAGCCTGCAGTCAGGTACTCTCTTCATTGTCAGTTAAAAGCAAGCTGGGCTTTACTTGGGATTTCAGGAGGGGTGGGGAGCACTTCTGTTATGCCCATCACTTTTTAGCTCATCTTAAGATTGCCTTTGGCAAATGGTTGTCACCCATATGGGACATGTTCACAAATAGCTTCGCTATTTATAGTACTGTCTTTGTATGCCCATGATGAAGTACAGACTTCTTGCATACAAAATACTGATATATACACACTGCAACTGTCCTGCATTTCTCAAAGTAATTTGAAACTTCAAAGCACTATTTTTTTTGCATGATTATCTTGAGACATTACACACATAAAGACTTAGAAAGAATCAACAGATAGACTTTTTTTTTGTTGAAAAGAACTAACAAAAATGTTTAAGGATTTTCTTTTATTAGTCACTCCATTTTTCAATAATGTAGTCATGAAAATACAAAGCAGAAGATTGTAATTTACTGAACTTTAGGACATTTAAAAAAAAAAAAATCATCCAATAGTTCCTACAGACAACAAACTTCATTCTCAACCACAAAATTACATCTAGCATGAGTCCTTGTTAGACCGGACATACATTATAAATAAACAAGCATACTTTTTAAATTAACTTTACATCTGCCTTCTGTAGGAGATTGAGTTAACAATAAGACTACTACAGGCATACAGCTAGACACCCATTGTAACTACTACATCAATAAACACTTGACCATACATTAAAAACTGACCATTAGCCATCAAACAGTTTCTGTTCTACAAATATACAAAAACAATTATTTCACAAAGCTCAATCTCAAATACTAAGAAATCCAATGTCATTTCTACAGTCAGTCCATCACACTCACACTTTGTCATACAAAACTTTTCAAACTATAGTTTGCTCACAGGATGGTGGGGTGGGCTGGGTTCAAAACCAGGACTATCAAAATGATAGTCAAGAGCACATACCACTGGACCAAGCAGATATCCAGTACTAATGACTTTTCCTGCATAGCATCTGTATGGGAGTCATGTCACTCGTACACAACACACTGAGATACTAGAAGAAAGAATGGAAGTGTATTGAGTCACTCCAGTTGTTCTACTGATCAAACTCTTCAAATGACTTTAGATATTACTGAAACACTAGTCAAATATTAAGTTTTATATATATATCATCAATAAAATGATAAAATATGCCTGAAAAACATACATACACACAGTTAGAGAATAATACTTCAAAGTACTTTATGGTTGTGGTGTATGATGGCTGAGTGGTAAAGAGCTTGGCTACTGAACTGAGGGGGGGGGGGGGTCTTAAGTTCAAATCCCTGCGAAGACTGGGACTTTGAATTTTGGGCAAGAGTGCTCCAGAGTCCCCCCAATTCTAATGGGTACCTGACATCAGTTGGAGAAAACAAATTGTGGTTGGTCATCATGCTCTGGCCACTTGATACCCTCTTTAACCATGGGCCACAGAAACAGATGACCTTAACTTCATCTGCCCGACAGATTGCAAGGTCTGAAAGGGGTGATTTTTTTTAAAACCATAAATGATTCATATTAATTCTACAACTCAGATTATTTAATTAAAAAAAAACCAACTAAATACATATGTTAGATAAAATTAATTACTATGTTCAAGATAAAGCAATGTCTATAAACAGTTACACAAATTTAAAACACCAGAATTGAAATCCAGCTTTACACGCACTCACAAACCCTAAAGAATAACAAGTACAAAATATTTCTCATAAAAACTAAAGTATAAAACTAAAATGCATTCAAAATAAAAAAAAAATATTTTTTTAAAGAAAGTTTTACATCACATAAGTAACACACATCATAAAAGTCTTTGAAATTCTGTATAATGCAGGGCTGAGCAGATCTCTAACATTGACATTTTAACAACCTGGAACTGATCTGTTTTAGACAAACAAAATAATAATGAAATGTTAAGAAAGTTGGCACTGAGCTGGAAAAATTCAGGTAGAAATCAATTTCAGTACATTCTTATTGGAACTAGCAAGGAAAATATAAAAAAATCTTTTTTAAAAAAAAAAAAAAAGCTTATATAAATGGGAGGAACTCCATCCTTATAACTATACCTACCAATAATGTTAAAATTATTTCTTTTACTTGATATCAAACAAAATAATTAATTACCAATAATTAATAAACTAAATGAGTACCGGTATTTTTGTTTATTGATTCTTGTTTTCTTAAGAACAATAAATAATTGTTTAAGGTATCAACTTGATTGGAGAATGCGTGAGGGAGAAATAGCGTTAACAATTATTTAAAGAGACTAAACCCAATAAATTTAGCCACGTCTGGGAATACTGAAGTATTAGTTTCCCTTATTGCTATTAAACAAAATAATGAAACACCAGTAATTAATTGTAGAATTGGTTACTTTTTTAAAATTAATATCGATTCATGTCTTGTCTATGTCAATGAATAATTGTGTGAAGTTTCAGCTTGATCCGAGAATGGGTGTGGGAGAAATAATGTGTACACACTTTTACCAGACAGAGTGAGTTAATAAGAGCATTGTAAAAACAGAAAGGGACAAATTCAAGGGACAGTTTGTAACTCAGATTCTATTCATGAGCATAGATAATATACAAGTCAGATAATATCTTCTAAAGCATGTATCATTTTATAGACTGGGAAAAAACTACCTTTCAAAGTTACCAATGGCTTCTGCAACACGATGTCTGATCATGAAATTGGCCAGGACATCAGCAACCTGTTGAGAGGTTAAAATTTGAGAATCATTTCAACAACAATCATTATCAGAAACAGTTTTTGTTGAATAAATGTGATCTTTTTTTGTTTCTTTTTCATATTGCTTTAAAAAGTTCATAGCAGGGCCTTGACTTCTCAGCAGCAGCAAATGCTATTTTCGATCTTGAAAATATGTTGAAACAAAGCAGCCAGGTGTACGTAATTTTCTAGATGTTCTTATGGCACAATTAGGATTAAGTTATTTGATTCGTAAATAGAGGAAGTTTTGACTTAGAGACAATGATGCGACTAGTAAAAACTAGACTAAGGTTTGAGGAAGAATAGCGAAGCATAAACAGGCTATGTTTGATGGCTTTAAAGAGAGGCAGCTTTTCATGAACATAGAGATTTAGCTTGACGACATTCAATGGTTCCCTTTGTTATTATTAAACTTATTCAACATTCGCTATCAGCACTGACATCTTGTTAGCCTTTTGCCTGTTAATGTATTTCATTATTTGAGTGTTACCTCCATTTGACTTAGCTGCATAATACACAGCATGGAAGTGCCTAACAACATACAAAAAAAAAAAAAAACCACCTCCCTATGCCCAGAAATGAACATCATTTGGAAAAAGGGAAAATAACATTAGAGGTTCAATGAAAAAAGTCCTTTAGACCACTGGCCTTATTTGTCAGTAAAAAATTTGTCTCTTACCAAGACAAAAAAATACCAATATAGACATTGTTAGTTAAACTCTACAAGAAAAAGAAGAAAACCTAATGTTTACCCTATCTGGCACGTCTTCATGTACTGCATGGCCACATTGAGGTAGCAAGTTCATTTGAAACTTTCCTGTGGGAAAAAAAAAGAACCATAGCATAACTAAAAATAAGGCTTGTCAAGGAGTCTACAAATTAAGAGGAGTGCAGTAGTTCATGAGGTGCCTCTGACCTGCGCTGAGTATTTTTAAAGTGAATATTGGTTTGCACAGGCTAATACCACTTTTTAGTCTAAGACTGCTTTATTGATCCTTACGGAAATTTGCTGTGATTACAAGGACTCTTTTCTCATATAAAGACAACACAACTAAAAAATAAACATAAATACAATAGACTGTCTGTCATCCACAGTAGCACACAAGTCTGAGACAGCTCTGGACAACAGATAGCAAGTGTTATATCAGTGGTAGAGGCAAAAAGACTTTTACTAGCCATCTGAGTTGTTAAGTTTACTTAATAGTTTATGTACATGTACCTTAGATCTCTATTGTAACTTTTTTCTCTTACTTAAGAGGGCTTTCAGTAAATGGACCTTGGATCTAATTTGTTGGAAAGACCCATCAGGGAGAACGGGTGTGTTGGTGACAACATTCCTACCATAAAAACTGCCCAGGCTCTCACCAAATCTTAGGAGTCTCAAGTCATATTAATTTTATGACTAAAGAGGGCCACAAATTATTATCATGATTATTAACTGTTGGCTTAGAAACATGTAAACGTGTTGTCTTATAAATTACATACATTCCTTCTTAACAGAAAATTAATTACATCCCACGACTTAACTTTTAATACAAAAAAATGTTCAGAACAGAAATCCAAGAACTATTTAAAAAAAAATAAGGGGACAGTTCTATTTTAATTACAATAAGAATACTAACAATTTGAAATATTTTAACATAACATACTTGTGTAATTGGTGTGTATTTTTTATTGTATAAAATACTAATTGAAATGTTATTTTTCTTAATAGAAATCTTAAAAACAAACAAACTCTAATTTATTAACTAGTTCTTGCCTTGCATTTGTCCAATGGTCAGATCTTTGTCCAGTCTGTCTGGGCCTACAATAAAGAAAGATTTCAAATGTCAAAATTTAACATGAACAAATATAAGATACCCTTTTAACTAGAAACATACAAATATCTCATTAAAAGAAGTACTAGATAGTATTTCTATTACAAATTTTCATTACCCGCCAAGATTAGCATTTTTGGTGCCTCACAGGATAAAAACTTTTGGGACAATCCTTCAAACCATCCTGTGGAATTAGGAATCAATCTATTAGCTTGAACCACAGAAACAACATTGCTGCTTGAATGCTAAGCAGGAATAATAGATGAAAGTAAAACTAATAAAATTTATTTTTAACTATATATAAATATATTACTAAAATAACTCCTCATGGATATGTTCACAGTTGAAAAGAAAAATATTAAATAAACTTTCAAATGATATAAAATATAAAAACCATGAACATTGAATTACTAAGTATTATATACCAAGACTAAACTGTAGAAATAAACTTCATCCAAAAAAAAAAAAAATTCCTGACTGTAACTAAACTAATTATTATAATTAGAAACTAATTTTAGTTGGAATAATTGGGGGACTTTAAATTTGTCTTGCAAATGATCTAAGCAGTGATGCCTAATTGATGGTCTGTGAGACATATCCAGCCTTCTATTCTGTGCTCTCTGGCCATTTAAAACTTCCAGCCACAGTGCAGATTGAAGCTGCAGAGAATTGGAACATTTAAACTGGACATTTGTTTTTCCTTTACAAATGTTAAGATTTACCTTGCCAAAACTTTTCAGTCTTTGATAAGTCTATTCTCCAGGTGTATCTGTGAGTCTGTCAAATATCAAAATAACAATAAGGACAGGCACGAGCAGAAGTTTATATTAGCTTTCCTACATTTTGGATACTTTACAATATCAATGTATAAGTTATATCTCTTTTTTTGTGTAAACCTTTTTTTTACTTTTACTTTAAAATTCTTTTCACAATCCCCAATTTCATAACTGGTTAGGAATATCTAATCAACCGCCATAGCGGACAATGGTTGTGCTTGCCCTGGATATGGCAAATTATGTAGGTTACAGCTGGGACTGCGTAGCTACGGAAAATACTGCATTCCTCATTAATCTTCGGACTCAAAGACAAGTGTTATCATAATTATTAGGAATATCTAAAGGCTTAGCACAGATTGCTAAATATATTACAATACAATCTTAATTATCAAATGAACATTGTGAACCACTCTCATTTTAGAACTTTTTATTGTAGTCATTTGATTTCTCAATTTTTAAATTTGTTTGTTTGTTTTACATGTTTCAAATGTTCCTTCAGAGTTGAAGATAGTTTACTTCCTAGTCCAAACCTCCTGCAGGACGATGGGGATGGGAGCAGGCAGGGTTTGAACCCAGGACCATCGATAAATCCAAATCGCAAATCGCACGACCAGAGAAGAGAGGATCAGCAGAAGTCTGAATGAAAGATCAGCAGAAGTCTGAATGAAAGACCAGCAGAAGTCTGAATGAAAGACCAGGAGAAGTCTGAATTAAAGATCAGCAGAAGTCTAAATGAAAGATCAGCAGAAGTCTGAATGAAAGATCAGCAGAAGTCTGAATGAAAGATCAGGAGAAGTCTGAATGAAAGACCAGGAAAAGTCTGAATGAAAGACCAGGAGAAATCTGAATGAAAGACCTGGAGAAGTCTGAATGAAAGATCAGGAGAAGTCTGAATGAAAGATCAGGAGAAGTCTGAATGAAAGATCAGCAGAAGTCTGAATGAAAGATCAGCAGAAGTCTGAATGAAAGATCAGAAAAAGTCTAGATGAAAGATCAGCTGAATCTGAATGAAAGATCAGCAGAAGTCTGAATGAAAGACCAGGAGAAGTCTGAATGAAAGATCAGCAGAAGTCTGAATGAAAGACCAGGAGAAGTCTGAATGAAAGACCAGGAGAAGTCTGAATGAAAGATCAGCAGAAGTCTGAATGAACGATGTGTTGTAGTGCTACTAGAATGGATGGCTATTTTCCAAGTCTCTCAAATGGGAGACAATAATCCCAATAACCTATTTAGTGTGATGTAATAATACTAAATAACTGAAAGTCACCATGTGTAAAGAGTTTAGGGAGACTCACACTCATAGACTGTGGATCTGCAGGCTTCTTAAACTGGCCCACGGTAGATGCCTGGGAAGCTTTATCTTCATCCTCCTCCTCCTCAATGGTGTCAGTGCAGCTAACATGCTGATGTTCCAACTCTTCTGCCCCCGTTTCATTAGAAGATTCACTGTCAAATACATCCCCAGTATCAATATACTTTAAAATATTTTAAAAGATCTATATCTATTAACAACTAAATATTCGCATAGATAAACCTAGGGCACAATATTTTTATTTTAGAATGGACTAAAATATTTTATTAACTAAATATACACAAGGGCATAATATTTTTTATCTTAGAATGAAAGTTTGTAACCTAAAAGATAATACAAGAAAGGAAATGTAAAATAATAAAGTGGACAGCTCTCTAGCATATGCTACTTAACACATTTTTTTTTATTCTTCTGAACATGTAATTGTATTTTTAAAAAAATACATTTTTAGTATATTTCAATATGGAGTTTCCAAGTGTTTTCAGAATTTATAAACAAAATGTTTAAAAGTCTAATGAGAGTATGTTAGGGAGAACAAGGTCATAATGAAACGTTTTTTGTCTCTAAGCTAGAATAACAGTGTTAATGTTCCTTACTCAAGTAGACCAAGCCACTAATAAATGTACTTAATTGATCATAGGATGTAATCATCTTCTTTTTTGAAGTAACGTCTGTATCATATTAGATAAGATAAAAAAAACCCAGGGTTGTCTTACCTTTTCAGCTGGCCAACCATAGACACTCGTGCCGATTCTAGGTTCAGTATCTGTCCACTTCGAACACTGTAAGCATAGGGACAGGCACAAAGTTGTGCACAATTGAACACTTTTTTTTTTTACTAAGATAAAATAAAAATATTTGCTATAGTGCTATTTGATAATTAAACTGCTGCTTACGCTTCCAGCAATCACTATTTTGTAAAATTTTCTCAGCTAAAGTGCACATATTCTTGTCAAAGTCATTTTATAATGTGTTTAGTTTCACTATTTTCTGTGCCCTGTAGCATATATAAGAATTGAACTGTCAAAGACTAGTAGTAGGTTTTTCCTTGACTAAATTGATGTAGTCTACATAGAGTAGCAAGAAAAGTTGGAAGGAGACTGCTGTACTACAACCTGCCAAGCTACACATTTTATCTATTGTGTCTACATCACATCCCCCTGGAAACAGAGTGGAGCAAGTGAAGCAAAAAGCAATGCTTGTAACCATAAACATATTAAGCTTATGTGTAAAATCCATTCAGAAATCTCCAGAATCGTATGTAAAGCATTAAATCATGCTATTGTTAACATAAAATACACCCCATTTGAAGAGCTTCCTTTTTCCCATTCCAATAAATCAATCTCTTATATATTCCCTGAGGAAAACCAGTAAAACCCCAAAAGGGTCTACATAACTGTAAAAACTGACCAAGCAAGCCCAAAAAAATCATAAATGTAAAAGATAAAGACTTGTTTTATAAGTGAATGAAGCATAAGAACTGATAGAACATATGATCTCAATTTAAATGTGAATGTTAAAACTTTAAGCTTCAGAAATCTATTCAGCTAATGGGCACTTACTGGAAAGAAGTATCTTTAAGTTTAGTTCTAAAACTACTTAATAGGTTGGCTTGCCATATTCAATGAAATATAAGGTCTTAAAAAGGCAACTTTACTTACGCCCATTCTATTGCTTTATCCATGGACTCAAATGTTCTTGGCCTCCCCCTCAAAAATGACTGCATGCTTGTTAGGGCTTCCAAGGCTGTCCCTATATAAATGAAAAGAATAAAAAAAAATTTAAATAACTATAAAAAGTAGACTATTTTTATTTAATACTATAAATATAAGTCATTTATGTAACTTTTTTACATTGAACATTCCATTTATCTTAGTTCTGGAAGTAGGTTAACATAGATTTATTTTACTGTAGCAAGCTCAATGTCTATAGTTACGTAATAATTTAATGTAGCAAGGTCAATGTCTGGCAAAACATAATTCATTTACAAAGTGATGTCAAAAGACAGAAAGAATACCTTCAACAACGTCAATCACTGCCAGGCCTATCAATGTGGATACAAGATGTCTGACAGCAGTGTGAACTGCAATGGCTCCTCCCATGCTAAGAAACATTAATACAGAAAGAAAAAAAAATAGTGGGTATTTATGATGACTAGGAGTTGAATTCAAATTTCAGTTAACAACTTTGGCCACTATCAATGGAGACTGTTGTATGTAATCTAACCAAAAAAAAAATCAAACCTATGTCCAACTAGAATGACAGGAGGAGGGTCATCATTGTAGAGACTGTGAATGATGTTTCCAACATCACTGGAGAGGAAAAAAAAACATGAGCTCATTAATACGAACATAAAAACATGATCTCATTAGTACAAAGAAATTTATTTTAAATATTTGTTTTCAAACTAAGACCCAGTTTTAGGCTACATCCCCTGCAGACCAGCATATAATATATGGGATTTGCATGGATGGAATCTGGTGTACAGAATATTGAAATATTGATAAGCTATGAATTTTAAAACACATATGCACTTTTTTTTCCCTGCAGAATTTAATATCTAGGCCAGGGGTTCTCAACCTGTGGGTCGCGACCCCCCCTGGGGGTCGATTGACGATTTGCCAGGGGTCGCCTAAGACCATCAAAAATAAGGATCGTTATTGTCTATTCTTCTATTGCTGTGTGTGTCTATGGGGGGGGGGGGGGGGGGTAGTCGCAGCAGAGTGGTATATTGTAAAAAGGGGTTGCCGAGCTTAAAAGGTTGAGAACCGCTGATCTAGGCATTTCCATTTTCAGCATTAACTAGTTTGAAATTTTTGGATAGTAACAGTGATCTTTCAATATAGTTTCCTTATCATCATGTATTTTGTCTCTTTGTTTCATAATCTCTCACTATCTTCCTCTTCTTATGTTTTTACAATACTTCTATTCAATGCTCCTTCTTCTCTAGTGCTATTAGAGCATGGAATGGGTTGCCTGAGCTAGCCAGAAAAATCAGTGACTTGGCAGAATGTAAGTCATTGGTTAATATGCATGACTGAATGCATCACGCCTAGGATGTAATTATCTTCTTTTTTGAAGTAACGTCTGTATTATATAAGATAAGAAGATCAACTCGTAACTTAGTGAGACATGGAACCTGGGTAGAACCTGGACATGAATCTCAAAAAATGGCTCGAGTGATTTGCCTAGAAATTTAATAGCTGATGTATATAGCTGAGAAAAGAATCGCTAGCTCTTTGGTCACATCAGGAAAATTTTAGCCGGAGAACGATAAAATAATTATCTTGAATGGACAATACATCTTCAGGTGTTTCCGCATGTAGGCATTATTCAATCAAGAATTTAATAAATTAATGTTCAGCAACATTTTGTGCATCGTTTTCTAACACTAGATCTAAAGGCCTATCATTGGAATATTATAAAGAGTAGATATACATTCACATAACCAGGATTTTCTCATTTTTACTTGTAACTATCATTAGTTATTAAGAGCAAAATAATCGCTCTATAACTTGTATTTTTATATATATATATTTTTTTATGTTTTTAAGCTCTATTATAACAGCACCATATTTCACCTTATCACTAATTTTTTCTAGCTTACCAAATTTTATTGCTAGCAAAATGTAACTCTAACAAATAAAAATCAAAATGTTAACATACAGAGGATTACTGTCATTAACTTTTAAGCATGAAAGTCCTTTTAGTGACATTAAGTCTAGGCTTGAACTCAAGGAAGAAGGATCCTCTTTAGTAAGACTAAGTCTAGGCTGGAACTCTTAAAGAAGAAGGGGCCTCTATAGTAAGATTAAGTCTAAGATGGATGCAAGCAAGCCAAAAATTATTTTCAAAATGACAAGCGCTTAACCACTCAGCCAACGCACCTCTCCCAGTAAGTATGAGCATGTTTCATTAACAACACCTGTTCTAACATGAACATTTTTTATCCATTCTAAATCACACACAGAATGGCTAGAAATTATTGCCATCTTCTAAATATATATATATATATATACCTTGACATTTGTTCAGCACTTAAATTGGTATCATCACTTGTCACACTGTCTCCTGTGTAATGAAAGGAATATACAATGTTTAAACAGCATATAATGAGATATAACAGCATCACTTAGCAAAATATTTGTGGGAGGTATTCATTTATATTTGAAAGTAAGAAATAAATTACAGGAAGAAAGCAGACAAAATAAATGTAAGCCTGCTGGCAGATGATGTAAAGGTCATCTGTATCAATGTCTACGGTTGATGGTTAACAAAGGGTGCCATACAAGGTTTTTCAAAAAAGAATGTTTACATTAAAAAGAATTTCTTTTTAAGAAGCAATACATCAATATTGTGTTTCCTGCATGATAAAAAAAGAAGTATTTATTTTTGTAGAGAGAGATAGCATTAATTTAATGTTAGTCTTGTAGAATAATACAAGATAAGTGGCGCTACGCCAGATGACACCTGGATGCCACAGTGTAAGGATGCATTTTTATTGTTAGAGTTAGATTTCTGTAAATATCAGCTTATTTCATTTCATCTCAAGCTGACTTTGTCTTTATACTGTAATAAAAGTTTAGTCCAATCTCTTTTGAAGACATGTGGGGGAGGGGTATCTGGGAGATTTCCATGCTGCCATAAGCACTCAGCAAACACAACTCTGCTCAAATTAAAATTCAAACTCAAAACCCCCTTGATAGGTAGCCAAGCAGTTTATGCCAGCCTGTTCTGTGCTATAAACAATACTCCATCACATAATTTTTGTTTACACACAGGCCTTTGATGATGGTATTTGTAACCAAGAATGCTACACAGCCAACTGTTTGTTTGATGGCTATGACTGTAATCCACCAGTGGAGGAATGTAGGTATAAGAATTATTGTGAGACCTACTACAGTAACAGCCAATGTGATTTAGTTTTGTGAGCAAAAGAAGTTATTCAAGTTTTTTCAAGGTTTATAAGATAAAATATACGCCTGTAGCGGTTTAGCTGTCTACCAGCAGTTTGGTGCTACAAGTCAACGACTATCAAGGACAATAAAAACAAAGAAAAAAATTTGACCTCACCATGACCTCTTAAATCTACAGCCACACATCTGCACTTGACTAATGTAGTAACATGAGTCTTGAAATGAAAAAAAAAACAACAAAATAAATCAAGTATTCTGAAAATAAAAGTAAATACTTTTTTTAGCACTTATATTTTTAGTTCATATTTCCTACTCAGGTCAACTGACTTTTAAGAATACAAAATAGATGGGGGCCAATTCTGTCCATGTAATTCTAGAGGTTGTGTTTGTATTTTTACTGATATGGCTTTGGTTGTGTAGAAATATTATTGTAAGTTTTAAATAATGTGATTGATGTAATCAAAGTACATTTCCATTATGGAATAACTGAACTATTATATATATATATATATATGCAAAGCTAAAAAGATGTGTGGGTTTGAATTTCTTGAAGACTAGGATTCGGAATTTTTATTTTTGTTTAGGGTGCCCCTGGGTTCACCCAACTCTAATGGAAACCTGACTTTAGATGTGGAAAGTAAAGGTGGTTGGTCATTGTGCTAACCACATGACACCCTGCTAGTTAATCGCTGGCCATAGAAACAGATGACCTTAACATCATCTGCCTCTTGGATCGCAAGGTCTGAAAAGGGAAACGTTACTTTTTCCTTTACATAGAAAAAGAAAATCACAATTATAAAAATGTCTTACTGATAAAAGTGCCCAAGACAATGCAGAGAACCCTCCTCCATGCAGAAAGAATAAAACAGGTCCTTCACCACCTTTCTCGTATATTCTGAAAGTCTAATGGAAAAAGAAAAGCAGTTTAGTCAGCAAAAGTGATATAAGATTATGTAACAAACAAAAAAACAAGTTAGGAAAAAAAAAGCATATAAAAAACCCTGATATGTTACTTACATCACCAGTGGAGGTCACTATGTCCTTCTTATGATCAAAGTACTTGTCCCAGTAGACAGGGCTGTAATCCTTTTTACGTATCATGTTTCTTTTACCTGGAGGACTATAAACAAAATAATGAAAAAAAAAAATCTATTGTTGCTAAAATAACTGATAATAATCAATTATAATGGAATCCCTAAAATGAATGAAATAAATAAAATATCAACAATATTGAAGGGTTTATTATAATTAGACTGTCCAGCCCTCCGGAGGAGGCCAAAAAGTTTAAATTTAACAAAATTTTAAAAAACCTTACAGAGCCCTACAGGCGAGTCCAAAATTTGAAAAAACCTTAGAGAGGAGGCCTAAATAATGACAAAGGTTTAGAAATAAAGCTATAATTCTTCTCTCAACATATTTACAACCACATAGGAGTACAGAGACCACTAGAGAAGAATACAGTTTTTATTTTTCTGGGAAGGTGGTGATACTCTTCCAGATTTTCCAGTTTGCTCAAGACAGAGGATGCTAAGCTAAAATAAGTTTTTACTTATTTTAATGATCTTCCATCTCTTGTTTATTTAAATGAGTCAACTTCTAATGTTTGGGAATTCAACCCTATGTAACATCTCATACTATCTCCACAACTAGTATTTGGATTTTTTCAGCAAACTTCTTCTGCTATAGCTGCAGCATCCAGTTATAAAGCAAGATTTTGAGTCTGGTCTGTCTTTTCTTTAATGTGGTCTAGATATCATCAGCAAACCTGAGATTGGAAATAGGTCCCCATTTATGGTCATGCTAGGAGTAAATCCTTCTAGAATTTCAATCAAAATATGCTCCAGAAATATGATAAAAAGAGCTGGAGAGAGAATGCATCCTTAACTACACTCCTATAGATGTCCTAAAATTTTTCCAATTTGCTTGTTCAGAAGCTATTTGCATTTTGGTATAGGACTTTCATAACAACGATACGATTTTTATCTTTGTTGAACTTCCTCATTACTTGCCATATGCCAAACCCAGTAAAAAGTTTTTTTTAAGTCTGTGAAGTTGTATACCAGTTTCTTTTGGTGTTGAAAGCATTTTTCATTCGATAGGCTGATGTAACATATTTGTTCAATGGTGCTTCTTCCTGCTCTGAAGTCTGTCTGATCTTTGGAGAGGACTTCCTCTGCTTTTCTCTAGGGTCTGTAGTTCATCATTCCATAATCATAGAAGTCTACGAATAAAACATTTTCTACTGAATGTACAAGACTTTATAAAAAAAAATAATGTAATGTTTCTCACTATACAGGCTCACTGCAAAGTGCTCTAAACGGCACCACTAACCCAAAGAACTTGACCAGGGCTCTAAAGTATTGTAACACTTTAATGTCCAATAAATTAAAGCCAATACTGTACAAATGGCAACATTTAACACAGACTGTACAAATATTTCTCCATTAGCAACTGTCAATTCTTGAACTGGCCTTTCCGATCGTTCCAGACTTGCACCGGGTTCAACTGTTCAGGACTGATTTCACACACCGGGCTCATTGTGTCAGACCTGATTGCAGATCAAGGCATCTACTCTTCATATAGGGCCCATGTTGGCCTTCCAGAAACTGATGTAACATCGCTTGACCATCCTGATTGATCACATGACTACGCCAGTCATTCCAGTTGACCCTCGTCATGATTTACCGCTCATCTAGCACTGGTCTAAGGCTATTTGAATTGGCAGACTACACAAACACTACTACCCCTATCCAAACCACCACCTGAGTTGTAACAATAGAATGCCTGTCAGTTGAAGGTATGCATCTTCCCTATGCTGATGCTGGACATTTGGTAACCGTCTTGACCAAATATTTAGATATAGATCTAGATTAATCTAAAATTATATATATATATATATAAATATATATTAAATATGTACTAGTTATAGATGAGTATAGATAAAGGTCTAGACTATTAATAGGAAATAGGCCATACTATTCAAGACTATTGAAACTGACTGAGATTCTTCTGACCTATGAATTGAATCATGATTAAACTATTAAACTAAAGATAAAAATCTTTTAAATTAGATATAATCTAGAGATATCTCTAGAGTAATCTATATTTCTAAATTACATTAAGATAATATAATATTAAATATAGATCTATAGATCTAGTTTTGCATTATTTATTCTGATCAATTCAAGTTAATTTAATTTGATAAAAGTTTAATTAGTTAAAAGTTTCTTTTTTTTTCAAACGCATATATTAAATAATACTTTGACATCCTTAGTCTTCTGACCTATAAACTGCTAGACTAGCTGCTATATAGTTTTGAAACAGCATGGCTAAACTTCCAAACCCATGGTGTTAGTTGATTGATTGTTGTTTTTACATTTGCATCATTTAGTAAAATCCTTTGTGATTTTATAATCTTAAAGGAGGATTCCTAAGCTATTGAATGATACAACATTGTGAACAAATGAGTCATGTTTTTTTTTTAAATTTACAAAAAAGTCATAGGTAAGAATGATTTTGCATTTACTAACATTTTAAAGCAAGCTTGGTATTTTGTTGTTTATTGTATTTAGACCTAGATTTATGCTTGAAGTTTGTTACTTAGTTATTTTTTTAATGAAATTTTGTCCTCCAAAATTAAAAAAAAGTTACCCTAACATGCTGTTATGTTATAAAGGATGCCGAATTAGGCTATTTTTCAAAATGGGTAAAAAGTGGAAAAATTATAACTACCATAACAATCTATGACTATAGTATTAAAATCAATATTTCTATTATAGAGTAGTGTTAGAATTTTTTTGTTTCTATACTTAGGTACACAAAATATAAAAGGAAATCAGCTTATTAAGGCAAGTTGGATAATCTGTGAATGAATGTTAGCTGCATGTGAGATGAAATTAAAATTAATCAAATTAAAAATCATATAATGGGGTATACATGTTCCAAATTTCAAGCTTCTATCTATTACGGTTATAAAGTTATGATGAGATAAAGACGAAAATTCATTATTTGATCACAGTTTTTTTGACATTTTCTATAGTCCATTTTTATACACATAAAACGGAATAACTTTGCTCCTATATTTATAACATAGAAAGATAAATTTGGTATCATTGTAAACCTCTCAGCAAGCTTTATATAACTAGATAGTTTCGGTTGTTATATATTTATTTTGAATTTTTTGTCAAAGTATTATTAGACTCTAGTCCAGTCTCACTACTTATAATAATAATTATATAATATAGATCTAGACTGACAAGAGAGAGAGAGTAGACTAGAGCTGGGGTCGGCAGCCTGCGAATTGCTAGCCACATGCGGCTCTTTGGATGTAAAGCTGTAAGTTCCATACAAATATATTTATTTTATCTAAACATTTTTAAAAGAGTTCTAAATTGTTTAAGGAAGATTGACACAGATTCTATCTCTCAGCCTTTCACTACCCCCCATTACACACGTCATCACTGTCGTCAGTCTGTCGGAAACTCTCGAATGAAGCCATCATCCAGTGTTTCTATGTAGGTTTTAATTCACTTTCAATGCAAGAAGAATTGGCATCTTCACTATCTCTTTCGAAGAGTTGAAGGCTCCAGAAATGTATGTACATAACGCAACAGATGTGGACAGCTTTAAAGGAAATGCGCGAGATGAGGCACTTATGTTCGATGCATGGATTAATCTTCCAGATTGCTACAGTAAGGTGAAAAAGTTGGCATTTGGAGTACTGTCTATGTTAAGATCGACATATTCATGCGAGCAAGAGTTCTTTAGCATGAATATAATAATTAGTGAAGTAAGAAGCCAACTAACAAATGAAAATTTAAAGTCATGTCTGAAACTAAAAACAACTTATGAGCCAAATGTATCTAAACTTTCCAAAACCAAAGCCATCGCTCCCACTGAATTTGTTTGCCTTATTGTTTGTTAGTGTTGTAAAAAAAATATGTTTAATTGCTTTAGTTAAAAGTTTAGTTATTTCCAAAATAAAAACTGTGAAAGCACATATATAATCATATATGAATGAATAGATTAGTTTTTTTATTATAGTCTTAATAAAAATTTAAAATTGTGTAAAAACTGTAATTTTTGGCTTTTTAAGATTTAAGTCAAAAGGTTGTCGAACCCTGGACTAGAGTCTAGTAGAGACAGAGTAGTAGTACTAGTGTAACTAGATTAGTAGAGTCCACCTTAATACTAATACTATTCAATATTTAATAGTCTAAGTTTAAAAAGTTACAAACCCAGAGCCCAAATTTGGTAGTGGAGGAAGACCGAATTTTTTTTTCATCAAATCTTTTTCCATTTTATTCAACTTATATTACTAGATAGATTGGACATATAATATTAATAATTGATATAGATCTAGTATAAATATCTAGATCTAAAGTAGACCTAGACGAGAGACTTTTCTTTTCTTTAGAGTGCAGATATTGATATTCTCTATATTAAATATAGAGTCTAGATTCTATGCATTTTTCATTTATTATTACAAGTTTTATTGTGAGTGACTCCCCCTTTTAATCAAAAAAAAGCAACACAAGTTTCGGCGTTTTATTATAAAATTAGAACTAAATATAGTTAACAAGGTGTAGACTGTCCACACGCTGTATATGCTAGGTGAAGATCTATTTCAATATGTGTGAGTGTGTGTGTGTGTGTTGGGGGGAATCTACAAAATGTTAATAGGTTTACAATATCAACAATTAGTGTTTATAAGTTGATTAACTACATAACTGATTATTGCATAATATAGGCCTCTGGAACAGTAAAAAAAAAAAAAAAAAAAAAAAAAGCAAGATATTGAAATAAAAAAAAAAAGAATTAAATTCAAACTTTTTTGTTCGCATTTTTAACGACAATACATTACATCTTATGATTGACAATCATTGCTTTTCCAATTGTTTTTGCCCCCCCCCCCCCCCCCCCCCCATGTCTAAATCTTAGGTTGCTGGCAATAGGTAAATTCCTGCTTGACCGTAAGGGTGTAATTTCAAGTTCTATATTGACGTTGTGTGCCAGAACTTTGGTTTTGTTGAAAATTATTGTAAGAATGAGCTCCCGACATTCAGTTGTTCTTTTCAATGGGAGATGAGTGCCGCATCGTCGGCGAACAACAGTTCCCAAATCTAGATACACCGTCTCTTCGTTTGGCTTTAAGTCTAAACAGATTAAAAAAGATTCCATCGAATCTACTTCTGATGTATACTCGATCTTCCAGGGATTTCAAGGCGCTGGCGACTGCTACCGAAAAGAAGATGACGAATGGTGTCGGGGCCACAACAAATCCTTTTTTTTTTTTACCATGCTCTGAAGACTTGAAGGAGAAAATGGCTATCGAATTGTTCAGTACATTTTGTTCACGAAAAGCTGACACTATTTTAGGTAGTTTATTTGAAAATCCCATTTTCTCTAGCAAGGCAAACAGACCACTTTTGCTAACAAGGTCAAACCTTGGTGAGTCGATACAAACTATAGAAATGGGAATTTTATTCTCTGCTCTTCTCCTGTAGCTGCCAGAAATTCATATCTGTTGTGAATCTACACTGCCCTAAAGCCACACAGCTACTCAGCATAGACTCGTCCTGACAAGATCTGCAGACGTTTTAATAGTACTCTTGCATAAGCATTTCCATTAATTAAACATTAATTTTCACTAGTTCTGCCCGCGGTGCATAATGCGTATCTCCTGGAGGAATCGTGTTTCCAATCTTGAAGTTTATAAACTGATCAGTACACAAGTATCTAAGCTCTTTAGACACAGAAGACTACATTGGCTCAGACATGTCACCCGCATGCCAGATGAAAGACTTCCTAAGGACATCTATTATGCTGATTTTTTATTTTTTTTTAAAGTACGAAAATTAGATAAAATTACAAGGGAATTTTTATTTAAAGTTTCTAAAAAGTGTAAAAGGCCTCCATTTATCAAATTCGGTCCTGCTACCAATAATCTCTTATTCCACATACTAAGACAAATTCGTTCCACTGCTTCTTCTTCCCTAGTGTCTTACAGCATCGGCGGGTCGCAGGAATTAGCAAGGAAGACCAATGATTTAGCAGAGCTTAAGTGTGTAATTAACATGCACGACATGATTAGCGCGTGCATACGCCGTTCTTCTCTTTTAATGGGACGTCTGCAATTTATACGATAAGAAGTTTTGTTTTTATTTTTTACTTGTTTCGGACGCTTCAGAGCTGAAGATTCCCTCATCATAGCCCTAATTAGCTAAACATGCTGCAGGACGGCGAGGAATGGCAGCGGAAAAGGCGTAGTGAGGGGGAAAAGGGGGCACGAAGCCCCTGAAGCCACCCCCAGGAGCGCCACACGCAGAGAGGAGGCAAAAAATTAAAAATTATTGTAGATATTTTAGTTAGGTAATACATTCTAAGGTTATTTGCATTATATTATTATTAAACAATTTTTATTTATAAGCCTTTATTTCTATGTTCATGGAAAATGGAAGGGGGGGGGTGGTGGCGCCAATAAAGTGTCTTGCACGTTTTGCTAAATACGCCTCTGCCTCTGGGCAGCGGGCATGATTCGTACCCGGGTTCCATCATGACGGCTGTCCAGAGCACATATCACATGACCAGCTATCCAGATAATGTGTTGCTCCTTACAAAGATTTAACTTACTAGATCTATTAGCAAACCTGATCACAAGATGTCTAGGTCATGGTTAACGAAGACAGTCCACTTTGAAATATCTTGATCTTGTGTTGTTCAACTGATGCTCTTCAAAATTAAAGTACAAAATGTACCGATTCAAAAAAAAAAAAATTAAACACGCACACGCAAGATAAGCCTATTGGATTTTCCCTATCGCGTGTGCAAGCGAGACCACTCGTTATAGAGGTCTGAACTCTGACCTGCAACGTCACAACCCGTGGGCATTTTTGGTCAATAGCTTGTTGCCACGTCACGCGTAGCAACGAGGCATAACTTTTTTTTTGTGTGATCTTACTTTTACGCACCGATACGGCGCACCGGCACCTTTCTGTGTGGGGAAAATTTCTTGAATTTTAATATTTATTATTAATTTATTAGTAGGTAAAAGTTTGGCAATCCATCACTGAGTACCGGTACTATTTTTTTTTTTGTTTACAAAAAAAGCATTGCAACAAGCTATTTTTCTAAACAGCCCCATGGGTTATGACGTTGCAGGTCAGTGTTAAGGCCTTCTTTAACGATTGATATCGGTGCAAGTGGGCAAAGATACACTTTAAATGTTCTCATTGTAGCGTAGGCTAAATTTATAATTTTTTTTTCTTCTGCCCAGAAACTAATATCATATCACTGAGCCGGATTTTGCCCGCCAGCCACAGTGTCAGACTTAGGGCGTTGTTTCATCTTATCGTGACATAAACCTACCTTGTACACAAATAACTACCAGTAGGCTCATACTTTGGAAAGTTTTGGGTTTCTGTACACATTATTACAAATTGAGAAGGCTCCGTTCGAGTCCCACCCTTGCAACCAGGGCATCAGTTGATCGTCAAGTGATTCCGTCATTTTACCTTTATCTATTATTCGAAAGCCTTATAATATTCTGACTAGCATTTACGCCACGTCAGATTTCAGGTTCTTACAGTATTTTACTAACCCCCATTCCCCAAGATGTGGTCCATACAGCCTAGAGAGGTTTTATGCAGTCGTTTATGCACATCCTCCCAAAATAAAACATATAGCCCACTTTCATCGTTAACTCAACACATATTTTTCTTTTTACAATTATAGAATTTTTACATTAAAAAAAAAACTACAATGCAAGAACTATATTAAAGAGGGCATAAAAACTGATCCATGTTTATTGGGAAATACATTTGACCCGGAAGTTATTCTTCCTCAACAAGGATGTGTATCTTAATGCCCCTATTGCACAGATCTTCGTCAGCCGGGCTCATGTAGTAGTTTCCTGGAATCAATGGGTGCACAGCGCCAAAGTCGTAGCTGCCCTGTAAAGAAGGAGGCAAGTTGCAGGCCTTCCATGCGGAAAAAGTGTTGAAGTCCTTCATTGGGACTATGACGTCGTCGGTAACAAACTTGACTCGTGTCTCCTTCTTTACCACCACCTGTGGTCGAAAATCGTTTATTCACATGATATATTTTTGGCTTAAATTAAAAAGTGGCGATGCGGTGGCAGAGTGGTTAAGCCCTTTTCTTTCAAACCTGGGGTCCTGGGTTCGAATCTCGACGAAGGCTGGAATTTTGAATTTCGGGATTTTTAGGACGTCTCTGAGTCCACCCAACTCTAATGGGTACCTGACATAAGTTGGGGAAAGTTAAGGCGGTTGGTCTTGTGCTGGTTACATGATACCCTGCTCATTAACCGTTGGCCAAAGAAACGGATGACATCGTCTGCCCTATAGATCGCAAGGCCTGAAAGGGGAACTTTTTTTTACTTTAAAATTTAAAAAAGCTTAAAAAAGGAAAAGTGTAGTGAAGCATGTAAATAAAGTTCCCATTTCACTGCCATCCATGGGGCAGATAATGTAAAGGTCATCTGTTCTTATCGCCTTGTTTAACGCAGATGTCCTGTGCTCAGCACAACAACCAACCGAATTTTACTTTCCCAACTAATGTCAGATAAAAACACGAGCAGAAACCCGTGCTGCGCCACGGTTGAAACCCTATAACAAAGATACAGGCCCACTAGTTTTAGTTTACTCGTCTGCCTCCCTCCTCCCACACACTACAGACATTACTTTTAAATTTAACGCCTCTCCCCCCCTCAACAATACACTTTGTGTCCTTTGAATATTCAGTGGAACAGCAAGCCTTACAATAATACCAGCATATTTTCTTTTTGACATCCTCCTATAGAAATCCCTCATTCCCAACGAAGAACTTTTAGGCCGATTCCCCCCTTCTTTTTGTGCATCTCTCAAAATGAAAGTTCAGTAAAGTACAGTATTTCACAAAGGCATATACTTCTTTAAATCACCCGTTTCATCCTAGCATAATGTCTTCCCACACTGCACACATGTTTAACCCGTAAATTACAGAAGTACTGATAAATAAAACTTTGAAGCTTTTGCTCTTCCCGTGGAACAGTTTGAGAGAAGAAACATCTCTATTCGTTTTCCCTGATAATGGCATAATTGTTCTATGTACCCGAAAAGCGGTAGGTTAAATCTACGTATATTATCGTCCAGGGCAATTGAGAAATTAGGGATTATCAGTCACTCAGTCAATAAGGCAAATAAGAGGCCTTAGGCCCAAGGATTCTTATGATGACAAAGCTAAAATTGAAGGGCGCAAGTGCTGAGGTTTCCTTTAAAAAACAACAACCAAAAAGACCGACAGACCAAAAAAAAAGGAAGCACTCAGACTTGAACACAATGCATGCAGCTCAGTATACAGAGATGTGCCCTCATTCCTCTGGTCCATACCGACATTGCCACGAACACTAGCCTATGCACTCAGGCGCGACAAAACTCAAAGTCCTTCTTGATATCTAGACATTTACAAACATTAGGGACAAACACGTTTAAAAAAGAACAATCAACACATCAAACTAGAAGCAACATCACAAAACACATCACAAACTACATCACAAAACACATCACAAGCTACATCACAAACTAAGCCTTGTTAGAGTTACGCTTAAAATTAAATTAGATTTACCTAGCGCTATTTCGACTCAGAACCAGACACAACAGAATGATACAACATAATGTTCCTGAAGCTTAAAGTCGAGACGAGCGAGACCTGCCCTTGTGGAGCATCACCGGAGAATGCTGACCATGTCCTTCAAAGCTGCATACTATATCAAGAGGCCCGAACAAGACTCTGGCCACAAAACCTTCTTATAGAACAAAAACTACACAGAGAACTACCTGGTCTGGAAACCACTGCGCGGTTTATCTTATATAAATAGGATAATTGATCTGAACCATCCGACATGTAAAATGAGAACGAAGAAGAAGAAGACCTAGCGCTAGGATTAAAAATAATTAATTAACAAAAATAATAAAATAGATAAAATTAGTAATTAGATGCTAATTGTGTAACCCAATATTTATATTACATAAAATTACTTAAGGCTAAACTGTATAAAACTTCTTAAAATTAGTATCGGTAAATATGATATTCTTATAGCTCTGCTCCTACGCTGAACCATATGGTGCGCACCAGTTAAAGACGAGTGATGAACAGAGGGTAGAGACAAGATGGTGGACTGTTGATTCCGGCTAAGAAGATGGTGATACAGAAGTAGACATAGGTTTTGAACCGCCTGAGTTGTTGAATGGATCATTGCCAGTGTGGTCAGCAGGTGGGAAGCAATGAAGGTTGTTTGGTCAGGAAAAAGTCTTGTGAGGAAACTGTGGAAAGGGTCGTTCCTGTTAGGGGAAAACATTCCTTTTAGTTTATGTAGACCAGTGATGCCCAAAATACGCCTAACTGGCCCGCCGAAATGACGTCACAAAGTGAGAAAATTCCCTAAAAAAAAATTGGAAAAATAAAATCTTTACCTACGTCAGTGAAAATGGATTGGTACAGATAAAAAGCCAAGATATTTGCTTTTTAAAGAAAGAATGACTCCTTTTTAACAGCTTTATACTTTATTATTTATAAAACCAAACAAATAAATAAGGCGGCATTCTTGGATTGAAATGCGATTGTTAGATTAAACCTAGAGTGGAGGATTGATGAGAATATTTACCAAAAGAGACAAGAAAATGAGCCGGCTGTAAGGCTATAGAGTAGCGACATGAAGCCATTTTCCGACGGCGAATTCAAACAAAAGTGGTTGCTAAGAATGATGAAAGAAATATAATTTCTCGCCTAAAAACCCAACACAACAGAATGGGACAATACACTTACCAGAAGCTAAAAAAATGGGGCTAATGAAACTTATCATTGAGGAGTGTCATCAGAGAATGCTGACAATGTCCGTCAAAGAGCCATACTATCTATGCATAAATCACTGACATTAATACACCCACACACACACAGATAAACCTAGACATAACAGACTCACACAAACAAAATAAACAAAGAACGACACTCTCTACCTTTAATGCTGGTGGTGGCTTTTTTTTGTTGATGGGCACCACCAGAATATCGTGGTCGGACCCTGAGGGCCTCTCTATGATGAAAACCTCCATGTCTTTCTCACTACTCGAGCTCCCGTCATAGTTCCCAGTTTTAAGGTGTAGCTGAGGAGAACAGCAACATAATAGTGTCATGACTAATACACGCAAGATCTAGATACTGTTTTTCTTTATTACACTACAATCAGTAACGCCATCTTCCTTTCCCTCTCTCCCCCTCCCTATCTCCCTGTTAGTACCTTACTTACTCTCCCTCTCTACCTCTCTCCATCCCGCTTTCTCTTTCAATGTGTCCCCCAACCTCCCCTCTCTTTCTGTTTCCCACTTGCGCTTTCCGTTTGTGCACACGAAACTTAAAGCCTTGATCCTGTGCTGAATCTGCCTTGGACATCTCCAGAGATTGTTTCCAAAGTTCCTTACCTGCTTTGTGTTTGGCTGAAACCTTCATTTTTTTTACCGTTTCATTTTTTTTATCCGTTACAATTTAGCGCCTTTTAAAATCAGCTTTTGAAAAATAATCGCCTGCTTGGTCTATTTCAAACTGTTTCCGTTTCCGGGAACCAAAAGTTGTCATGTGCTGATATATTTTCTTTCCCTGATCTATTTTGTTTCGGGTTTTATAAAAAAAACGTGAAGAGTAAAATCCACGAAAATTCGAGAACACGAAAATAATTATCTAATCAATGCCAAAAACTACCTTAACTGGCTTGTCAGTGGTCAACTGTGCGCCTTTCATGGCGTCAGTAACTTCAATCTTGTATGGCCTTTCGAAAACCCAAGGCTTTTCGTTGGGACCACCTAGAATATTGACAGTTCCCACTTGATTGTCTTGGAGATAAACCTAGATTCAAAAACCATAACGTAGAGTAACGTAAAAATCATAAGTCTAGCAATGTCAATTGCTTGTGAGTTTCTAACAAGATAAACAAAACTGGTAACTAAACACAGAATATACTCATTTTGATTAACATTTTAAGCCTTAACAATTGGTCGCTTTTGGGGGCGTAATGGAAAAGCGCTTGGCTCCCCGGCGGCTCCCGAACCTAAGTATCCTGGGTTTGAATCTCATCAACGATTGGGGTTTGAATTTCGGGATTTTTAGAATGCCCCTGAGCCAACCCTACAATAATGGGTTCCAGACATTAGTTGGGGAAAATATATGCGGTTAGTGGTTGTGCTGGTTTGCAGTCGACAATATAAACAGGTGGCCTTTATATAATTTGCGATATAGAGCTGAAGATCTGAAAGTGGTACTTTTTCTTACTAGGTCACTGTGAAGTCTTTTTTAAAAAAAAATTGTTTAAAGCTCAAGAAATTGAAAGTCTAATTTTCTGGAAATATGTATATTTTTCTATAAGTACTATTAGATTATTAGTAAATTGGTCCCTTCGTGTTCTATCTAGTTCCAAATAAAAAAAAGTGATATAATACGAACATATTTAAAACTAGTTTGGGAAGTTGAGTTTTATAAAACATAAAAAAAAAGCCAGATTCGTTCTATCGAATTTACAGATCGAAGTGATATGCAGGGTGGTCCAAGAGTAGGTGGGATATATGAAAAAATGTTTAAAAAACATGTTCCTTCAGAGTTCCTAGTCCTAATCTCCCGCGGGATGACAGCGGGTTAGGTATGAACCATGGGCCATCGAGACAACCGAACGACAGTCAAGCAAACAGCACATATGACAAGGCAGTATCTGTTGTATTTTTACAATCTTTTTCATTTTAACTAACTTTGTTATTCATGCTATATTATTGATATTTTTTTGTAAAATTACAATTCATATGGGGCAGATGGCCGAGTGGTCAAGTGCTTAGTTTCCATACCTGGGGTTGTGGGTTCGAATCTCGCTGAAGAGTTGGATTTAGAATTTTGGGATTTTTAGGGCGCCCCTGAGTCTACCCAACTTTAATGGGTACTTGACTTGAGTTGGGAAAAAAAAGGCGGTTGGTCGTTGTGCTGGCCACATCACCATAATTATTAACCGTAGGCCAAAAAAACATCATCTGCCCTATAGATCGAAAGGTCGGAAAGGGGAACTTTACTTTACAATTCAGATTACATGTGATCTGTTTTCAGATAATTGTCAATGCTATGAATTAGTAAATATAACTGGATGAATGCAGAAGGATAAATGTTGTAATTTACTGTCTACCTACTTCCAGACAATCCTGTATATATAATATAGCGTGAAAGTCTCTGTAAGAATGAAATGAAAATGGTTTACAAAATAACAAGCTGACCTCTAATGTGACGCTATTCTTGACGCCACCCAGCATAAGACCAGCGTAAGTCCTGTTCTTGCTTTTCTGAAGTTTGATTTTGTCTTCCAGGTCTTTGAGTGAAAAAACGTTCAGGTTGAGTTTGTCAAACTGGCAGACATAAAATAAAGAAACAATGGGATGATGACTTGATGACGCCTTGCAATTAATACCCCTTTTTTAAAATAAGTAAAATAAAAACAAGGTTACAAACTTATTACAAAGACAGTTTGTGTGGAGAAACAAACTCAAAATCGGCCTCCGAAGTGGTCCACCCAGGCAGGTACAAAGGCAGGTTTAAATATTTTCAGAAAGAACATCAGAATGAAATTCTATCAAAGGCAATAGACAGAGAAGAATGAAGAAAGAAGGTTGACAGATCTTGTGTGGTGCCCTAGCGGTCAAGAGACCAAACGATAGGTAAAGTGAACGTGAAGTTCGATTTTAACCTGGCCTAACTAATGTCTTATAATGAATATATAATTTGTCTAATTGTTTTGTAAAGAAAAATACATTTCCGTAAAAAAAAAAAAAATTCCTTTAGTTTGGTGTTTTATTGTCCAGTATCAGTGATGCAGTTCACACAATAATATGAAAAACTACTTATTAATTGTTGTTTTAAATTATGTCCAACGTATATGCATACTAAATAGATTTTTTCTCTTAAAAAAATTTTTTTTTTAATGTAGTAGTTAGTATAACAGAACTTACTAAACTTACGAATACAATTGTAGACAAAAATAACTTTTTGTTGACAAAAAATCTAAAACCGTTTGCATAAATGTGATAGAAATATGGTATAGCATTTGCTCTCCTACTAAGAAGCCTCCCGTGTTTGTTACTATTAATAATCGGTAATAGCGAAAGTGGTGTATTTTTATGAAAAAAACTGATTGCGTAAGTGATTTAAAAAATTAGATTTTTCGCTTTCAGAAAAGAAAAAAGGTAGCTGTTGCATAAGAACTTTGAATGGTCTAAACTATTATGATGTCGGATTTTCACTATCTTTTCTAGTTTATGAAATCTAAAACTGGGCGGATGGACTGACATTCCACACAAAACTAATAGCGTCTTTTCCCCTTTCGGGCGCCGCTAAAAAATACTTTAAAAATCCATTCCTTCTTAATAGAGAAGGAATATGCACATTTGATTAGAGTAACACCTTTAGTAAAAATCAATAAATTTAGAAAGTCTTCAAGATAGAACACTTAAAAGTAAAGAAGCAATTACACATAAAAAACTGAACCATAATCTTCAAATACAAAAATAAAACCTAATAAAATACTCAGAAAGGCACAAAGATAAAGGCACATTCTTTGATCAAACGCTAGGACAAATTTGTACACATGCTCCTTCTTCCCTCCTTCTTCCCTAATGCTATTAGAGCATGTAATGGGTTGCCTGAAAACCAGTGACTTGGCAGCATTTAAGTCATTGGTTATCATGCATGACTAGATGTAAGACGAGTAGGACATAATCATCTTTTTTTTTTTGAAGTAACGTCTGTCATGATCAACCTTTGTAAGAGCGATTATTTTGATCCTAGAAATAATGAGTTTTTCTTTTTTAAAACCATAATTTTTTTATCCAACCCTATGTCCGCCATTTTTTTTTTAGAAAACATTCTGGTTAAGCGAATGCGAATTATAAAATTCTAATGATAGGTCTATAATCAGTTGATTTTATAGGGTCATGATAGATTGATCTATTTTATAATTAAGCAGTATTTTAAACTTGGTGTCTTTTCTCAGTTACAGTGGATTGATCCTTGTTTGTGTTTTATCAACTATTTTGTTACACTCAGCGCTGGGACGACCTTAGATAAATGGACGATCTAGACGAACTGAATTTGGTGGCCCCGAATAAAATAGAAAAATAAAAATAAACAGAAAAAAAAACAGAATTATGCATTTTATTAAAAACCTAGTTTACTCTAATGATAACATTAAGACAAGTTTCATATTTATTATCTAAAACAATTGAATATGTACCTCTGCAGGGCCCCCAACAATCGGAGGCCCTAGGCGGATGCCTACTTTACCTATGCCTAAGGGCGGCCCAGCTCATTGTTCTGTTTATTGAGTTAGCTTAAGGCTTAAAGCTAGAATACTATTCATGACATTGAAGGTCTCCTCATAGGCTAAAGTACAGTCGACACTTTACACTTAACATTCAACGTTGAACAATGCTATTGGAACCAAAATCTTAACACTACCTTGTAACCCAGCCTTCTGTGGTCTGACACAAGACCAGGGAGAGAGTTTTCTCTTGTCATCTTGTTGACGTTGATGTCAGGGTTCCTGAAAGGTTCCATGGGCGAGTCCACATGTTTGTAGACACACTGACCACTCACTGGCTTTTGCCGTAGGTATTGAAGTTGCTACAACAGAATGTGGCGTAAATCTTTAGGATACGCCTCAATGAATCACAGACAATTCAATAAAATACGCATATATTGCAATAGGACATACATACATAGATGCAACACATAACAAAGATATACATAACAAAAATGACATAAATATAACAATATAACAATCTGATATTAAGTTTCACATGTAAATTATGAGTTAGTCTGCTGTTAATTGTAACTTTTTTTTTATAGTTGTAATGTTTTGTTTGGTGTAATGCACAAATTGTAATTCAAATATTTTCCTTATGGACAATAAAGATTATATATATATATATAACAGTGCTGTACACATAACAAAACAGGTCTATACACACAGTACAATGACGCACGATGAGCATTCATCCAACTGTCACACCCCAACATAACTTGTCAAAAAATCGACTTTCATGATTTATTTGTCATGGAAACGAAACAATTCTTGCAATCTGCGACTAGCATGTACTCCGTGATGATAAAATCTTAAGACACGCAGGGTAAGGAGAGTACACATAGTACACATTTAGCAATGTTCTAACTCAGTATTTTGAATAGACAAACACTATTCTTCCTCCCACCTCCACCCCCCCCCCCCCCAAAAAAAAAAAGATAATTAAAATTGGCAATAGGCACTACAAAAGCTATGGAACTAAATAACCATTACACACACGCAACAATGTAAGATCCACTACCTCTATAAAGTGATCTTCTTTATTACACTCTCTATAATCCTTTTCATTTTTTTAAAATAAATTTTTGTTTAGAGTCGTAACAGTTTGAAACAGCAGTAATTACAGTAAACTTTGCCGTACCTGCCACATGGTCCAGAGTCGGTCGAAACTTGATTGCAAGATCATGAAGAGAGGATCGAAAGCCGAAAAGTCCAAAGTGGCCATAGAATATTTCTTCGTACCTCCCATCAGAGCGTGGAGTCTGTAATGCAGAAGTTCAAACTGGACCGCAAAATCACAAAACTGATCTTCCTCTAGGATGCTGAGAGCTGAATGGAAAAGCATTTTGGTGCCTTCGGGATCTAGAAGGTTCAGCTGTTTAAGATTCACCTCACGATCTGTCCACTAGTAACAAAAAAAAGCAACAGACTGTTTTATTCCAGTGCACATTAGTGTTGTGTTAAAATATTTTGAACATTAGAATAAACCGTTAAAGTGACTGTAACATTAAAATAATGTGTTAAGCGGACAGTTATATTTTAAGCTATTCTGGGCCGACCCTAAAATGGTACACCTGGGTCATACAGACTCGCACATGATGCTTGTGGGCTTTCTAGCGTCGAATTTTGTACACGAAGTAATGCATTTTCTACTGTAGCTGGTTTTCTATAGTCTTCAAATAAGCTATGAAAGTAAAATGATTGTTGATGTGAAGGACGATGATTGACAATCAGAATCATAGATTAACACGTGCCCTTTTATAAACTCTTTTTTTTTCCAAATTCAGTTAAAAACTCGATTTCTAAACGTTAAGTTGTTTATTTGGTCACTGTTTTCAGTTTGGTTGGTCTCGTTAACCATTGCCGAAAAGATACAGATGACCTTGACATTACCTGCTCATAAATCACAAAGGAAGGTCTGAAAGGATATTTTTTTCATATATATATATTTATATATCCGTGGCTTTAGACGATCTTTTTCCTTTGCAACTTCTTGTGTGACTAAAGAGGCCAATCCTTGATACACAGCTGCGATCGCAGGTTGGGCATATATAATCATCGGGCGCCGTTGCATTTCATCCTTCTTTCTGCTTCTGTTGTGTATGGCATCTGCAATCCGAGACCCTTCCTTTATGTCAGGGGTTCTCAACCTGTGGGTCGCGACCCGCTTGGGGGTCGATTGACGATCTGCCAGGGGTCACCAAAGACCATCGAAAAAATAGATTGTTTTGTCTATTCTTCTATTGCTGTGTGTGTCTGGATGGGGGTGAGGGTCGCGAAAGAGTGGGGGGTTGTAAAAAGGGGTCGCCGAGCTTAAAAGGTTGAGAACCGCTGCTTTGTGCTTTCTCTCCATGTGGATCTATCCAGTGCTACTTTTTATATACTTTTTTATATACTTTTTATATTTATATAACTACATTTTCATTCTTCGATTCATTACTTTCTAGATTTTGTGTCCCCTTTTTTAAATTATCTTTTCTATTTCGTTACCCATGACAAAATGTCAAAATGTTTTTTTATTTTTTAAATGATCATTATACACATTCGTTTTCAACATTTGGACTAGTGAGAGATCGGGTCTGAAGTCTAAACTAAACTGAACATTTCACAATAAACTCCGAACTTAGGGCGTTCAACTCAGGACCTCACCTCTTTCTCAGCTTGGATATAGTATCTGTAAAATGGATTGTCCTCCGGGTCACTGAAGAGCTTTGGCAGAGCTGTGGATTCGTCGGTCCAGTCCCAGTAGGGAATACCCCATGATGCACCCAGGCGTGACAGAGCCTGCTCAAACTGGACAGTCAAAAGGCGATGCCAGTGTGGGAAGATGGGTAGACCTGCAAGTCAGAAACAAATCAAATATGGGACTAAACTCACTAAATTATCTAAGGATATTCTACCTTAGGATGAGCTTATAGGTAAAATTGAGACCATTAGTTTTACAAAGAATTCAGGTATTCTAAAAAACAACTATGTAGTTTTCCAAAACCAGACTTTGATCTATTGACAGTTTTATTAATATAAAGGCTTGTAGTATTTGAGACCACGGAGGTCGGCCCCGACACATAAGAGATCAAAACGATATAGGTTATTTAAAAAGCTTCAGCTATTGAAATAAATAAAAGATTGAATGTCTCAATGGCATCTTCTCTTGTATGCAGAAAGGATATAAAAGTGTTAACAAGACTTATTGATGGGAAGATGTTGATTCTTCTTCTTCTTCTTAAACTGTCAGGTAGAGTTGAGCAATCGGCTCTTGGAACTCTAGGCATGCAAAAGTGAACAAGAGCTCCCTCTCACCGGCCTGAATGAGAACAATGTACACTGTTCTGTCTGACGGGTGGGTCAGACTCGCGGCAAGAAACCGCATACACTAAGACCCCCGCCATTTTCCTTTTCTATACCAGGCTAACTGTGCGGGACACGCCATTTATGTAACGGCCCCTTGAGGAACAGCGCCTGGATTGTGACAAGGTTGTGGGAGCTTTTTTACAACTCCGCACAGTGAAATGGGGATGCTCTCGCACCCCCTTAGGCACCCCCACGGTAGTCTTGTGTTGCTACCCTTTAGCCAAATCGTTTCCTCTTACTCTCGTTTCCACCCGGGCGCCACTATGAGGCAGGGTAGCATGCCCGGGCGCCACTATGAGGCAGGGTAGCATGCCCGGGCACCTCTATGAGGCAGGGTAGCACGCCCGGGCACCTCTATGAGGCAGGGTAGCACGCCCGGGGAATGATGTTGATAAGAAACAATGCACTTCGGAGCATCAATTAATGTGATTGGGAGCGTGACCTTTTGTGACACGTGACGCCACCTTCCGCCATCTTGTAGGTTTGAAGTCTTTTATACTATGCTTGCGATAAAATCGGTGTTTCAATAGCTTTAAGGTCTAGCAAACTATGTGTCATGCTTAATCATGTAGGCTAGTCGTAAGAATGTGATCGGATGCTCCTAGGTGGAGAATTAGGTCGAGGTCACAAAAAGGCGGGAACCGAAAAGTGAATGCTGATCACCTGGGCGTGGATGGAAGGTTCTAGGGGTTTGGGAGACGAGATTTTAAGGAGGGTAGTTACAGTTTATGTGGTCAGTTGCGGCCAGTTACAGTCAAGGTCAGAGTTAGGACTTAGACAGTGAGAAATAAATGCCGCTAGTTTACAGTAAATAGTTATTAGTCTAATTGATCATCACTAATATTATTACATCCTTTATCTGAATTGTATTTTATCTATATTTATTGTTTGAAATTCAAGCAAAACAAATTGTTAGTTGCCCATTCAGAGAATGATAATTTTTGCGCCTAAATGAAACAGCTCATGTCATTAAAAAACGAACATAGTCTAACCGTGAGGGCTGCAGGCAAATCTGTTGCTTCCATGAGGAGGGCATCTGTTGGGAGCTCCGTGAAAGCCGGCTATGTTTTCAAAGTTGTCAGCGCTAGTCTCAGACTGCAGCTTCTTCAGGGCGTCTCTCAAGTTGTTCGACTCGTCATTTGTCAGCTCTTGGATGTTTTTTCTTAGAATTGCGTGGTGTGTTTCAATTTCTGAGTCTGGATGTATATTAAAATAAATAAATAATATAGCATTTGCATTATAAAAGGTTGTCAAAGTTGAACAATCACTATATCTAGTCTCTATATGCTTAAGTAGAGGCGCGGTTACCCAAAGGGTAAAGTTTGAAAATTTTATAAAGCTTATACTAACTCTCTGTCTGTCTAACCGTGTGATAAAAAGTGTGTACACATTATTTTCTCTCGTTTCCCATTCTCGGATCAAGTTTAAACTTTACACTATTATTAATTGTACCTTATAAGACATGCATCAATAAAATAATAAACACATTACTTAATTAATTAAAGGTGATCAATTATTTAGTTTGATATCGAAATAACGGGAATAACTGCTACGTAATGAGAGATGTGGATGTTTATATGGATTTAATCCCCTTATTACGTTTTGACACGTTTTTCTCCCACTTTCCATCCTCGGATCAAGTTGAAATTTCGCATTATTATTCGTAGCCGATGAAAATACACGAATCAATCTAAAAACTAACCAATTAGTCAATTAATTAATAGTAGTTAATTTTGTTTTATTCGGCTGAAAGGAAGCTAAACACTGCCATTTTCAAATAAATAGCAGTAATTAGCGGTTCTTTACCATATTTAACTTTTACGTGGTTCCTTAGTCCACCCAACTCTGATGAATCCCAGACATACCTTGGGAAAGTAAATGCAATGGATCATTGTGTTGGCCACATGACACCCTCGTTTACCGTTGGCCAGGAAACATATAAACTTTACAGCATACCTATAGACCACATGGTCTGAAAAGGTTATCCTTGTCATCATCTCTATCTCATGCCTTCTTTTGACACTACATCACGTGAGCCACATGGTCAGTCATGACAATTAGATCTATACATCAGACTCTCTATAGGCTAGTATTTACCTTCAGGAGCTTGGTAGATTAGCTGCAACAACGGAAGATCTGTTTCAATGGAAACTCCGTTAAATTCAAACATTTCTATGCTAAGCTCAAACAAGTCTTTCCAACTGAGATGCGCATCAAACATGGCTTTGGTGATGTCTACCCTGGCCAATACAGAAACAATAGAAAGTTCGAAATGGTCACAGTTGCTGTTGTAAGCCTAACGCTTGTATTGTATTTTCAATATTATAAAATATTATCAGATGTAGTCAAGTGAACAATATCCATCCGTACCCGGGGATTCGTTAAATGGTGAGAAATTTAATACTTTGATATCGAAAACCGGGGAAAAAATTACACGATACTTTAAGTAGACAATATTTTAATGAATCCGCAGAAAAAGTGACGAAATAAAGCTAGAAACACAAAAAAACAATGGACCAGAGTTCCATTTTCTCTCCCTTTGATGGACTTCCATCTTAAAATAGATTTCAAAATAATCTCTATGATCGTTACTGCGTAATTAATGATTATTTTTCATTTTCATGGATTATTAATAGATCTATCATTTTTAGTTCATCCATAAACTTTACTGATTTCTGGAAATAAATCTATCACGCTTTATTATGAGACAGTTGGATCGGGTATATATATATTTTCAAGTATTGCGCGTACCAAACCGCAGAGTCCCCCAGTATTTGAAATTAAATCTATTGGTTCAAAGAAACTTTACTAGAGCATGGTCTGACTATGCCAAACGAAGCACAAGAATAAACATTTGGCCAGCACAACGACCAACCGCCTTTACTTTTCTCTAACTTATGTCAGGTACCCATTAGAGCTGGGTGGACTCAGAGGCGCCCGAAGATACCGAAATTAAAAATCCCAGTCTTCATCAGGATTCGAACCCCCGTCCAGGGTTCGGAAGCCAAGCGCTTTACCGCTCAACCACCGCGCCTCCTACATTAAATGTGTTTATGTCCAACTGATAACGTGTTTTTTTTTTAAGAAATAAGGGCCTTTGTTTATTTAGTTAAGGGCTATGTAAAAGCATTTAGGGCTAGTCGCAAACGAAAGTTTCTTCAGAGCGTCATGTCCACCTCTCCTTGTTCCCTTCTTGTTTTGTTACTACGAGATAGAAAAGTGATAGCAATGTGTTAATGGAGGGTGTGTGTATGTGTCCAAGGTGATTATGAATAAAGGGAGCGTTAATTGTTAGATGATGAAGAAAGGGAGCATTAATTGTTAGCTGATCAAGAAAGGGAGCATCAATTGTTAATTTTGTAGAATTATTCCAAGACAACCTGCTCTGTTATAAGGTCGAGAAGCCACTATAGGAAGCCAGATAGTAAAGACGTGTTTTTATTGTTAGATTTAATTTAATTTATTGCATTTTAATTTGAATTCGTCTATATTGTAATAAAAGTTCTATTTAGTTTTGTTCACAAAGAAGTGCTTCAAGTTATTTCAAGTTAAGATATAATACTCCTACAGCGGTTACGTCGTCTACCAGCAGTTTGGTGCTACAAGTCAACGACTGTCAACAAAAGTGGTGCTAAATTAGTCCCCTTTATAGATTGTCGTTTGATGTTATTACACATTTAATCACATGACTGATCCAAACGAATTTATACCTTTAATATGAGCATTGTTTTTTTTATTTGGCTTGTTGTTATTTTATTTGGCTTTTTTTTTTTTTTTTTTTAGTTGGCAACAGTGACTTTAATTTAGCGCCCTTGACATTGTTTATCGGGAAAATGTTCAGTAACAAAGAGACCACTGTATATATGGACATACCTGAACGTCATCACTTACTTGTACAGCCTGTCTAATCTCCATCCTAACTCTGTTGGTCCACCCAGCACAGCGAAACGTCCGACAATGTACCTCTCACCAGTATGTAACGTAGCGTGAATCTCAGCCTTAGCTGACAAAATAAAAAACAGGCTATCTCTGCAGATGTTAGTTTTAAAAGCTAATTACGGTAGGCATCATTGTAATTCTTGAGTGTTGTTTTATTCAGAGTCATACGGCTAAACTGAATACCGACGGGTTTATATGCTAATTCGTTAAGGTGTCCCTTATTAAAATCTGAAACAAAGACTGCTGTACTGACTCTAATTGGAAATGTGTTTTGATTACATGTTGCATCTACTGTACTTCAATTTCCACACACACACACACAAAAATTCCATAAGAAGCGACGCGCCACAATAAATAAATAAATACATTATTTATGGCTTTTATTTAGCGCTACTTTTATGCTTACAGAGCGCTTTGGTCCAATCTCAGTTGTGGACCAGTGAAGGAAGGGGGAATCTGGGAAAAGGTCTTTTCGTGATGCCTCAGTAAACACAACTCTGCCCGAGTCGGGTGTCGAACCTCAGCCCCTTTCATAGGTAGTTCAAGAGTACTTAGTCTCTCGACCACGCAAAGACTGATTACAATCCGCAAACATCTTGATTCTCATCGTGCAGTTCCAATAAAGAACAATTGTGTTTTCTTTTTTAAAGATTACTCCATCTGGATGTCTGGTATAAATTCTGCATTGTTTCCCCTACTTCCTAATCTCGGATCAAATTGGAACTATAACACATGCAGGATTATTCTCTTTCCAAATTCAATGTCTCACTAAATTAAGTATTAAGAGATTTATTGATTGATTTTTCAGATATTTTTTTTTGCTTTTTTTTATTGCTTTGGAATATTATACATTTTAAATGAAATATAGTATTTTGAATGACTCACTGAAAGATACCATCAAATGAATGATTGTGACATTTCAATCAACAATTGTAAGACTAAGGCATTTAGTAATCTACGAATACCGATGAACTAAGCAGCCCAGAAAGCACCTATGTCTCAGGATGCAAGACAAGAAGAAGATGGTGGAGTGACGAATATAAAGCAGCAATAGATACAGGGTCGGATTTAGGTATGTGGATGCCTCGGTCAGAATTTTTGTGGAGACCACTTACACTTGTTCAATTCTTTAATAAAAACTACTTTTTAATACTCACTAATAATTATACTGATATCTAAAAGGAAGCCTTAATTTAGAAGAAAGAAATATAGTACATTTAAACTTTACCTAATTTTCTTACTTTAAAAAAAAAGTTACAATTATTTAATATGTAATTTTAGAAAAAAAAATATTTTTTATGTTATGAGTTTGTAGATCCGAAACTGCATTTATATATTACGATCACGCAACAAAAGGACACATCTTAACCAAGAAAGTTGCATCCATAAAATGACTTCTTCTTTCTATGACTGCGCATAATATCTCATGCGTCCTGATGAATGACGTGTCAGAAGTACCCATGGTAAGTATTGGAAATGACAACCTTACGGTGGTGCAGGAATCTAACTACCTGGGATCAACAATTACCAGCAGCCTAAATTAAGACTTTGAAAAAAAAAATTGAAAAACGTCTGCAGCGATGGTTGTCATTCGTATGATTTAAAGCATTGTTGGTAAAAAATTCGGAAAAAAAAAATCAAAGGTCTACATTTTGAGACTTTTAAAATCTCTTTTGTGGAGGCTCTAGCCCCGCCTGCCCTGCCTTAAATCCGGCCCTGACTACAAAAAGTGCCTCTTGCTTCATTGAAACTCAAATCTTTCTCTAGACTCTGGACCTTCTTACACTTATTCCAAAGATGACTCCTTCAGTCAAGATTTAAGTATAAAATCAAGTAGTTTGAAATGAAATATATACTTCCACAATAATCAAGGAAATGCACGTTAGCGCGTTACCAGATTGCTTCTAATATTGCAGGCAACAGGGCCGGATAGATAAATGAAGGCCCTAGTTGAACTGAATTTGGTGGCCCCATATAAAACAGAAAAAAAAAAAACAGAAAAAGAAAAAAAATTACGCAATTATTAAAAATCTAGTGTATTTTAACAATAACATTGAAAACATGTTTCGCTATTTCTTCACTAAAAGAAGACTGTAGAAAAAAATTACCAGAAATTTAGAGCGAGCCCCCACTAACTTGAATTGGAGGCCCTATGTGGCTGCCTAGATTGTCTATGCCTAAGGCCGATCCTGCTGACAATCATGCTAAAGAGATTTATTTTCTACTAGTATATAATCAGTTGTTCAGAAAAGTCCCAACCTGACTTATTAAAACCATTGAGCAAGACGCCGACGAACATTCTTGGCCTGGAGGTCACGTTGAACCTTATAAAATGTTCCAGCTCAGTGATGTTCATGCCGTCAAACGTAAGAGTGTCGTAGCTGTATCCCAGCTCCTTCTCATGGTCGTAGATGTTCGTCGCGGTCGAGTGGGCGTAGGTTTTGGGGTTGGGGTTGTAGGTGGTGGAGAAATTGAAAGGACTTAATGGAGTGAAGATGTAGGACTGTGCGCAGTGGGCTTTGTAAGGTTTGCCTCTGTAAAACATATTGGCATATATTATATGCATCTATCTATCTATCTATCTATTTATCTGTCTGTCTGTCTGTCTGTCTATTTATCTATTTATTTATATTATATTCGCTTAAAACAAACTGGATTTGAAAAAAAAAAGTTTCTCTATAAAAAAACAAACACTTGGTTTCTCTAAGATTAGCCACTTTTGAAAGACATGTTAAAATGGGGACTTGTGAAATTTTCCCTTGTGGAGCTTCTACAGAAAATGCCGACTATATCCTTCAAAGCTGCATACTATATCGAGAGACCAGAAGAAGACACTGGCTCTTAACCCCCTGTCCTCTTTAGAGAACAAAAACTATACGAAGAGCTGCCAGATCTGGAAACCACTGCGCAGTAGGGAGGAACACTGTCTTATTGGGGCATACTTTGCCCGGTTCGGTCCGGACTACAACTCCCAATGCCGTCAGTGTGGTAGAGCGTCAAAACAGTGTCGCATATCTTGTACGATTGTCCCCAGTTCCGAATGCTAAAGGGGGACGTGTCTGAGCAATCACTCGACATGTATGGTAGCTACGAGGCATTACACTGTACGGCCCCGTTTCTTGCCAGAGCACTGCGGAAGGAGTAGTCCTTCATGCTCTGATTGTCAATCAGACTGTGGATTTTCAATCCGACATCGACCTGCATTAGAAAGCAGTTTTCAGCCTAAATATCTTTTCGCGATTTTACTATACTGTGCTTTCGGTCTTAAATATGTTATTATTATTTAGTATAGTTAGTAAATAAGTAGAAAGCTATAAGATGAATAGTACTTTAGAGAATGCTGTTCGGTATCACTTTGATTTTATCATAAAAACATTTTTCAAAAAAGTTTACCGTAGCTCTTGCAGCGACATCCATATGGACCAAATCTTATCTAAAAAGCTGTGATGAATGTAAAAGATTGGATCATATGCGCTGTATTCGAGAGAGGACATTCCATAAGGAGCGTTTCCTCCGACCAATGCATGGATAAGATTGTGGGCGACTTCAAACTGGACCTAGGGAAAGAGCAATAATTATAATAGTATACAGTATTCAGGAACGTTGAATGAAAGAGCATATTCACCATATATTGTGAGCATTCAAATTAATGCTTTCTTTTGAGCAATGTCAAGGACGATAAATCAAGACATCACGTTTGCCAATTATTTTATGCTGCAAACGAATTTGATTTCACAGTTTTAAACGGCTTCGTCATCATCAGGTGTGGACAAAATATGCATGCCGCAACAGGGTTTGCATGGTCATGGGAAACACTGCACTCATCCTTAATCTTCGGAGTCAAAGATTTTCCATTATTACTAATCACGTCAATCAACTATTGAAAAACAAATTTTACGTTTTAAACGTAATATCAATCCACAAAAAACCCAGACAATCCTTGCTTCATTAATAAGAACAATCACTTAAAGAATAGTAAGTTTCAATTTTAAGATAACTAAAATAAAATTAGTTTGATTATTTGATAAAAGTAAAAGAAATTATTACTTCGAAATCACAAAAGTTGTCTTGCTCCAAAGCAAAGAGTACTGCGTCTTTAAGGTCATCCAGATTGACAGCCTGTTTAGGCCAGCTACGGCTAGTTCTGCTTCCTGTTCTAAGAAACTCGATAGCGGCATCATAAAATGGATTAGCCTTTGGTGAGTCTCTGTAACACATGACATGAGCAAAACAAAAAAAATATAGAGAATATTTTTTTAAAAATAAAATTTTAATTTGGGGATTTACAGGACGCCATTGAGTCCACTTAACTGTGATGGGCACCTGACTTTACTTGAAGGAAGTAAATGTGGTTGGTCGTCAGGTTGGACAAATGACATATTAGTAACCGTCGGCCTTAGAACTTGTTCGCAAGGTCTGAAACGGGTAATTTACTTTAATAATATTGGTTTTGTTTTTAACTCTTAGACTAAGCACGTGTGGTGGCGACCCTAAGGCAGTTTGCAGCACCCAGTGCTACACCCTGGCAGCACCTGCGACGCCCGCTGACCCCAAAATGTATCGACAATAGCCGTTCCCTTGGATACATCAACTGCGTGGAGAGGTAGGAACTGATGTGTGGGCAACATCGTCCCGACCACAGCTAATGCCCAGCCTTTGCGACTGAAGGAGGCCATACATATATAAACATGGGTAATGGACAGTTATATGAGAAACAGAATTAGGACTTGGTTCGATCCGCATAAAGTTTTAAAAGGGATCATCGCCAGTAGACATGCCAGAACGTTTGAGGTGCTGTGTATGTCTGGCTAGGAAGATGCCTGAGAAACAGTGGAAGGGTTGTTCTTGCGAGATAAAGACAGCCGGTGCTTAGGAAGATAACTCTTCTTGAGACAGAGATTATAAAGAGTGACACGGACTGTGAAAGCGATATAAGCGGCGAACAAAGCCGGCGATAGTGAAAGGTGAAGACAGAGGCGGCGACAGTGATCAAGAACAAGGCAAGATCCGTAGACCAATTGAGACCAATTATTATTATTATTAAATTACGCCACTGAACAGGATTTTTTGTGGATGCTCCAACCTCTTTCGAATGCTAACAAGCAAAACAAAAAAGAAAAAAAAATCTAAAGGGAGAGAACTCCGTCCTTAAAAGTATATCTACCATTAATAAAAGTTATGTTTCTTTTTCGATCTGAAGGAAAAGATTTAATTGCAAATAATTACTTCACTGAGAATTTTTGTTTATTGATTCATGTTTCAGTTAGGTACAAGAGTAACTGTTGAAAGTACCAACTTGATTAAAGAATGCGTGTGAGAGAAATTAGCGGTAACAAATTATTTAAGGGACTAAACCCAACAAATTTAGCCATACGTGTGAAGCACTAGTTTCTTTTGTTGCTATTAGATAAAATAATGAATTACATGTAATGCATTGTCTAATTGGTTACTTTTTTTTTATTGATTCATGTCATGTCTATGTCAATGGATAACTGTGCAAAGTTTCAGCCTGATCCTAGAGCGGGTGTGGGAGAAATAACTTGTACGTACTTTTTACCAGACAGAAAGAGTGAATTGATATAAGCTTTGTAAAATAGACACTTGACAACGTCAGTATGTCTGAACACACACATATATAAGCGAAGGAAGAGATATCAACCGTATCATATTACTTCCCTCTATAGTTCAATTTTTGATACAAATATGTTTTTGTTAACTAGACATCATTGTTTCATGGAGGTCCCATCTTAAAGGTGAATTTTTTAGCGTTCGTACCAAAGCACAGTCTACATTTTGCCCTAAATTTGGACATGCATTGTCCGATTGTTAAAGTAATGGAAGTAGAAACTAGCTCTCACCCATCTTTGATCTGGTATGTGGCATCTTTGACCAGATTGGGTAGTTGGACTCCTGGCTTAGTCCAGTCCCAGTAAGGTATTCCAGTTGAAAGTCCAAGGCTATCTTCCAGCTAAAGGATATAACAAAGCTCATATAACAACCATAACTTTGTAGTAAGGGTTAACTAAACAGCAAACCATCATCCTAGCTTTGCAACGAAGTATCTTATTTATCTAAGCATTAACTGTGTATCTTTTGCTTATCTTATAAATAACAGACATTGCTTCAAATGAGAAGATATTTACGTTTTTTTGTGCTAATCTAGGGGTGTATGCTAATTATATACTTAAACCCATTCAATGCTCTAATGATATGACATTAGGAATGAAAGAGCACTTAGCAGAATTAGTCCTAGCTTATGTCTTTCAGCGTATTTATATTATTATTATTATTTGTATTTTTAAGTTTTATGTATTACTAGCCGGATAAGACCCGCGACCTGAGACCGATCTACTGGATTGAATTTAGATCTATGTCAAACACGGAGAATGTTCCCTTCACATTTTTTTATATTTTTCAACGAAAAGAAAAGCAGAGTATGAAAATGGGTTTACCCTTTCAGCCTACATATTCGTATCCAATTTAAATTTCTATGAAAACGGGTTTACCCGATTTGTTAAAAAGTTTCGATATTTAATACAAGTACAATTGTGTAATTTTGTCTACTTTTAGGGCACTCCAATTGTGGGAGGGACATTAAAATGATCTAAGGAACTTTTATGCTAAGTCTTATCTAGAATGGTCAAACGGTTTTGATTTTTATTCGGGACATACGTACATACGTCTTACTTTCTTCTTTATATATTAGATTGCCACTGGCGTTCTTTGCTTTTTAGTCTTCTAGCTTGAAGCACATTTAAATTTAGTTATTTAATGATTGTGTTAATGTATTCAAATTTAAATTACTATAACGAAAATCTCTCGACTCTATCGTACTTTCATATCCTTCATTTTCTGTATCTGTAATGCAGTTGGTTGTTTATGTCTGCTAATAACACACACACACATTAATATGAACAAACATTCACACACTTTCTAAATATACTCACACGAAACGTAGGAATACACACAAAAGTAAATCAAAGAAATATTTCTCAGACCTGCATCACAAAAAGTCGATGCCAGTGTGGAAAGCTAGGCAGGCCGCGAATGCTGCACGAATACGTATTTGCGACATCTGGGCTCGGGGTTGGGCACTGCCCAGGCGCACCGTGGAATGCAGCAATGGCCTGGTAGCCATTTTGAGTATTGTTTTTCTGAAAGGAAAAAAAAAGAAACGCGAATCAAGTATAGATTGTAAAGTATTCGAAATACTTCAAAATAATGATTATAAACCTTCTAAGGAGCACTACTGACCTGTACATTCTCCATAGCAGCTCTCAGTTCATTCATTTCGTCTTCAGTTAGAAGATCTACATCTTTACGTATAATGACGTCCTTCTTCTTTTCAGATAGAGGGGCTGAAAAAAGCGAAATCATCAACACTATCATTTTTATCATTTACACAGTGCCGGACTTAGATAATTGTAGGCCCTAGGCAAAGTAACTTTGTTGGCCCCCAATCTCAGGCCTTGGGCGGCTGCCTTGTTTGCCTATGCCTAGGGTCGGCCTTGATATTCATTATCATAATCATATTCATAGATATCATTATCGCATTGTCATCAGTATCATTATTATCATCCTCAATATCATCATCTTCATCATTAGCATAAACATCATAATAACATTATCATCATTATTATCAACATAATAATCATCAAACTCTTTGTGAGTGCTCGGCTCAAATCATCTCTCCCAAAGCCCTTGGACAAAGATTCTGTGACTGATTGCAACAGTGGCGCATATCTTGCAAGAGTGTCAGCAGCTCCGAGAGTCTGTCGTCACTTGACCTGTACGCGAGCCATGAGGCACTACGCCGAACAGCAGTTTTTCTCGCCAAGGGTCTACAGGAGGACTAGCCCTTCCCGCCTTGCTGGAGTTCATCTCAGGTGACTGAGTGCAGGGTACGTCTCCATACAGCCCATGAAGTGCATGTCAGGTGACTGAGTGCAGGGTACGTCTCCATACAACCCATGAACGTGGTGAGTCGTCCCAGACCTGTTTAAATGGAGCAAGTCTGAGTCAGTCAAAAAGACTATGTCGCCTCTTCGTAGAAGTTAGCCGGCCTGGATCTTACGAAACCCCGTCTCAATGACCCGTCTTGCATTATGCGGTAATTGCTGCATTCTAAGTGCAAATCATGATTATATTCAAAAAATATGATTTCGGATTTCTTTTTAAAAACAATATTTTAAAATATATGTGAGACTACATTTCCAGAGGAGTAATAATAATGACAATCTCTTTGAGGCCAAAGATTGAGGCTGAGTGCAGTGTTTCCCATAGCTATGCAAAGTAAGTTGCAACCTGCACACAACACAAACATTGCACAATATCATTAGAGAAATCAATTAACAAGTTCTGTATTTGTCTCCTTACATAATACTGTATAATCACACGTTGTTGTTTTTTTTTGTTTTATTTTATTTTTTTTAAAAATTAAGTAAATAATGTTTAATAAAAAAACAACTTTATTTGCATCTAAAGTTTTGGAAGGTATCATATAGAACAAGGGAAAAAAAAAGAAGGCCTGTCAAGGGAGGCAACTTGAGCTCTTAGGATTGTCACAAACTAGTTCCATTTTTATGAACCAAAAGATCAATGAGTGAACCCAAAGATCAATATGATCTCTCAAGATCCAATGACTTCTGTCTCATTAAAAAATGTAAACTAGTAAAGACATTGACATGATTACAGCCCAACTCTAAGCCATAATCGAACATTTACAAATCCTACCTATGACACATTTTCGGTTCCACAAGACTAACTAGAGCATAGTTTTAAGAACATGTATAAATATTTTGAGGCGTTGGCCTTTTATGCCTCCTATAGAATACACATTTAGTTTAAACAGGAAACTTGAATAAAAAATTTAAAAAAAACTAAATTTCGATAAAACTGGAAATGTCAAAAAAAATAAAATAAACGGTGGTACCTATTATTATATTATTTATAGAAGATTAGCCTTTAAATTTCCTATTATATATTTTCAAAAATGGTTAGTATGTATGTGCATATAATATGCGAGCTAAACAATTTAACATAAATATAAAAACTTTTTAAAATCATCCCTTTTATTAAGTGAAATTGCATCAATGAAATGATCTTTCATGTAAGAAAAACTCCAAGAAAGGACTAAAAATTTTTTTTCACTTTTTTCTTAAATTCTATTTTTGAAACTTATCATTATTATTATTATTTTGGAATAGTCCGTATACTGAAAAAAATATCAGATAATAAAGTAAAATCAAATGATCAATATGTTTCTTCTTACCGTCTTGTTTTCCAACAGCTGGTCTAAATTCTACAGAAGGTTGCGGCGAAATTTCGCTTGAATTGATTTTGTCGTCTGTACCGTACATTTCAGTCAGAACACGGAAGTTCTCATCCAGCTTAAGGCCCAGCTTCAGCACAGCTTTAGTGATGTCGTGGTAGTAGGGTCTCCTGAACATCCAGGGATGTTCTGTGGCTCCCCCTAAGATGAACACATCTCCAGCTGATTCGCATGTGTCTTCTTCATCCTCGCTAGAAGTCTTGCAAACCTGGGGAATAACATAACTTTACGGCTATGTTTTATCACGCTCACATTTGCAATATTTAAAGTTTTTATATCACTGCCTGGCAATCTGAGCATTAAAAATAAAAATAAACTCCATAGAATCCTGCTGGTGGTAAAGTCATAGGCAAAAACAAACCCCATTTTGGAAGCTGTTTTAGACAAACATCCATTAAAAAGATTCTATAAATACAAAATCACACTTTGGGTCAGGATTTTGTGACTTTACCATCAAAAAAGAGATACAAGTCACCGATTGCAAAGACAAAAACACTCTTTTCATCCCCTGGCAATCGAATCATTGCGCGGTAACTGAGGCGCGGTAACTGAGTTATAAAGCGCTTTGCTTCCGAACCGAGTGGTCCCGGGCTCGAATCGTTTTGAAGATATGGCTCTAATGGGACCTTATTTGGGAAAGAGTAAACGCACTTGGTCGCTGTGCTGGCTATAAGACACCCTCCTTAACCGTCAACAACATAAAGAGATGATGTATACATCTCAAGGTCTAAAAGGGTATTTTATTTTTTACTGTATATATTGCATATTGGTACCTATATATTATTAGTTTTCTCCAGACTCACCTGAATGCGTAGATTGACTGATCTCTGTATTCCGTTTAATTTGAAGACGGCGAAGGCTCTGTCTGTCTTTTTCTTCATCTCAATTCTCTTCTTAATGTCGGCGATACCTAGTCCGCTCAAAGTCAACGAGTCGTAACTACACACACGAGGACGTCACAATAGACAAACAAAAAAATGTTAGTGAATAACATCAGTATCGGTATTTCATTTTTTAAGCAATGAAACAAAGAACAATATCGATATCAAGGTATTTCCAGCTCTGTGTTCTTAACGTGGCACACCAGTGGAAACGCCGATAGTGGAAGCAGACATGGGATGATGGGTAGCTAGCCTGGTCTACATCCGGTTACCACAGGAGAGAGTTTCGTTTTGTTATTTCTATAATTCGGGCTTAGGATGGAAGAGAGACCTTACAAACGTGCTCAGCAAGTCCGTCTATAAGGGGACCGTGATGATAAAATCACTGGAGTGGCGGTTCCTTCACGGTTTCGTGGCGGTTACAGAATAGGAACGTGAAGAAGTTCCCCGTGATTAGCACTTCCTCTGGGACGTAGGAACGGAGCGACCGTTGAGGGACGCCACTTATATTACTCGACCCAAACGTAGTAATAGGTGGCTGCCATTTAGGAATCTTCAGATAAGATTTGGGTTTAAGAGCTTCAGGTCCATCCCTTTGCGAACGTTCAAGGGAAGAGATAAAATGGCGCCTTGCAAGCGCTCTGTCCCACCACTTAAGGATCCGGTCAAGATGGAGGGGAGGCGAGTGTTGGCATTTAGACAGCCCATCACTCATAAACTTACCACACAGGTTTCCTCCCAGCAATGGAGAGGTCACTCCATCTCTGACAAAAAAAAATGTCAAAGAAATAACGCGAGAGTTATAATAACCGGTTATGAGTTCCTAGTTGATTATCTTAATCTGGAACGCCAGGGACCACTCTTGATGGTAGGAGGGACTCTTCAGCCTCACTGGATAGCTACTGCTTGCCTTAAGCCGAGGAGCCCTCGGACAATAAAGTGCTTTCCCGCCACAGTTTTCTCACTGGATGCTCGCTGCCAAACAAAATGGACCAGCAAGCTGCTAACCTGCATCTACAATCATTACATTTGCCACTGTTTAACAGTTCGTGTTTAAGTTTGTTGTGTTTTGTAGAAAAATAAAAAAATGTATGACTTTGTTGCCGCTATAACTGAGTACTTCACTAAAGTGTTTCCTAGTTCCAGAATGAAAGCTTTGTATTATTTGTTACAGAATCTCAGTTGTTTTGAATGAATAGTTTACATTTGTATCTCCGGCATCACGACATCGTTTGAGTTTGTTCAGTCATTGTTGAAGAGGAGAAATCTTTACTAACTTATAACATCAGAACTACATTGTCTGATCAACGCAATCGGTCACTTCATACCCTGGTCATTTCATCCCCCCCCCCCGGTCATTTCATCCCCAATTAAATATTTTTCTTATTTATTGTTTAGTTGTGCTGTTAAGGTTTTGACTTTAAGCCCTCATTTCATCTAATATATAAATATGATTATGTAGAATGCTTTTTGATGTTTTTTGACATTTTATTAATGCGTTTATAGTGTTTCTTTTTCCACTTTATATTCTTGATGAGAAATCTTATAAATCTGGGTGTGTACTTAGCTATAGCGCTTCTATAGGATGAGGGGGATATTATAATATTATCTTGTGCATGACGTAATGATCAAAGGCCAAGGTTTGGTGCAAGTAGTGGAAATCATTTGAGAGATAGAAGTGCGATTACAATAATTATGACCATGCCGCTGATAACTTATCATCAAGGGCCAAGGTGCGGTGCAAGTACTACCATAATTCACTTTATTTTATTTTTCAATCGCTCTTTCTTGAAAGTGGGCGCGTCATTTTTAGACTTGAAATAATGTTTTATTTTTTTTTTTTACTAAAGGTTGACTTCACCCATCCTCAGGATATCATGTTGCCTATATAAGTTGTGCTTTAATTCCTTTTAAAGATTAAAGCTATAGAAAGTATTATAGGACGTTATTTCTATCTATATTTCATTTCTATATGTACATTTTTATAGTTTTTAATGGCAATTTTAATTTTATTCTTATTTAACTTTTTGTCATTTAAATAAAAAATGAATATATCATATATTGCTCATTCAATGATTTTTTTTTACAATTACTATTAGTTAGATAAAATAATCAGATGATGAAAATTGAAAATATCAAGGGATGAAATGACCAGGGGATGAAATGACCGGGTATAAAGTGACTGGGGATGAAATGACCAGGGGATGAAATGACTGGGAATGAAGTGGCCGGGGATGAAATGACCAGGAACCCAAAATAAAATTTACATTGACATTGTTAATAGCAATGTTAATTTTAATTAATTAAAAATATCTTGATCTATTATTTTGGGCCCGTTCTAAGGGCTGCAACAGCTGACCTACTTGTAGTCAAAGACGGTCCTGTCAGTCGTGTTCCATCCAGTGGCTTGTAACCGGGTGTTTGGAAAAGGGTTGTCGTCCCTGTTGAACGGTTCCAAGGGCATCTGGAAACCTTTAATGTCGCAAATCTCGCAGTCTGTCTCGCAACTTGTGCCTGGGACAAAGACAACGAGGAAACAGAATTGGTTATCGGTACTGCTGGATCCCCAGAGATTTGAGTTGTACTTCATGAGTGAGTGTATGTAGCTTGTGTATGAAGGTGTTTATTTAAATGCGTACGTTGCTCCGTACAGGTTTTGTACATAAATCAAAGTTGAGATTTTTCTAGTTTATAGCTTGCAAATTTAACTATGGGACATAGGCAATAGAAAATTGTTTATTTTGAATATCTATACATGTAATGGCGATACAACACTAGAGTTCAAGAAACAAATCGATTGTGAAAAAGAAAATCAGATAGAAACTGCTAAATAAACATTTGCCAAATATAGGTTGTGGGGAAAGAGAGAACGAGAGATAGAGAGAGAGAGAGAGAGAGAGAGAGAGAGAAAGAGAGAGAAAGGGAGAGAATGAGACATACAGAAAGAGAACTAAAGATGGAGAGAAACAAGAGACAAGGGAGAAAATAACATAGGAAGAAATCCGAAAAATAAAAACAGAACAACAGAGTTGAGAGAGAGAAAGAGAAAAAGAGAAAGATTTTGAGAAAGTGACAGAGAGAGAGAGAGAGGGGGGAGAGATATTAAGAGAAAAAGAGTCTCAGAGAAGAGCTAAAATGTGAAATGTTTGAAAAAAAAGATTTTATATAGAGATATTAAGAAAATTTGAGAAAAAGAGAGCGTTTGAAAGAGTGACAGACTTTGAGAGATACTGAGTTTTAGAGATCGAGTTTGAGTTAGAGAGAGAGAGAGATTGAGAGCTTGAAAGAGTTTCAGAGAGAGTTTGAAAGAGTTTCAGAGAGAGCTTGAAAGAGTTTCAGAGAGAGCTTGAAAGAGAAAATCGGAAAAAAGTAAGAGTTTTATAAAGGCAGAGAATTAGAGAGAAAGAGGGAGTTTGAGAGAGAAGGAGAGTATATTGAAACTATAAATTTCAACTGAGTATAACAATATAGTCAAAGCTACACATGTCTATCTGTGGCGTTAAATTACTGTTTGTTCGTAGTTCATTCATTTATTCACTCGAATAATAATTAGCTGTCATTAAGTCTTTTTAATATACTATATAATAGAACTCTAAAACAAAGCTACTTGCTCATCAGAGCAATAATTGAAGAGAACAAACTTGGGAAATGTTGGATCCCACTCTGTAATTATCATTTTATCCACGTCCCCACACATGCTAGTGTCTCGGCGCCGCCTCTGTCTCCGATGTCTACATTTATATAGTTTTCAACTAATACAAATACAAAATGGCCATACGTTACCGGGAACAGATCCTCTCTCTCGATACAAAGCTTCATACACTGCGTAGATTCGGTCAAGGTTTGCGTGATGGGTGAAGAACAAAGGGTCATAGGCGGCGAAATCTATGTTCGACATGGAGTACTTGGAGGCGCCCCCTACCAGGAAGTGGATGGCGCTGTGGAGAATTTCTAGCTGCACCACAAACTGGCAATAGTTGGGATACTCCAAGGCGTGAATAATGTGCTCCATTAGATCCTGGACAAATACAAACGTTTCAGAGAATTAAACAATATTAAAGTTGTAGTCCTAAGTGTATACATTAAACAATATTGAACTCGTAGTCCTAAGTGTATTAAAAAGTGGGCTGCGTTACGTAAGGACAAAACCAAGGGAACGAGTTTTATATTAAATCTAAATGGCATAGTCTTAGAAATCGGAGCACCTATTAATTATATCAAATTATTTGATTTTTTAAACATATCTGAGTATATATTATTCTCTACGTTGCCCAACCATGCGAGACAAGAGGCACGCACGCCGACTCTCTAACTCTTGATGAAAAAGTCATGGAAACATAACTTTTATCTCTACAAGTCGGACTAGAGTTACCCCATGTAACTTTCGCGGTGACAAAGAGCGCGGATCAGAAAAAAAAATGGGGGGGGGGGGGGGGGGAAGAACAAGTCTAAGTCACCCAACCATGTGGTACACCACGCACGCACGCCGACACTCTCTAATCCTCCTCCAGCCCACTCCCTCCTGAACCATCGCCTCATTTCTCTCCAGGCATGCACACATAATCGTTTGCCGAAACCCACCCCATTTGGACAACTGTGTCTTTCAGGAAGTGTTCACCCGTCACTAAAAAGGGGCGTATGCTACGCCGCGGGTCGACTCGTATTCCTTAATATAACAATAAACTTACAGGATTTTAACACAAAGGCGATAAAAAACACCTTTCATAAAACAACTAGACACAAGAGCTCTATTGTAGCTTTGATAATCAAATCTTTTAACAGAATATAACTTACTACTGTATGATTTCACTTTCAATGTTTAATAGAAGCTTTGGTATGAACGTAATATAATTCACTACGTCGCCCAACCATGCGGGACACCACGCACACACGGCGACTCTCTAACCCTCCTTCCGCCCCGCGGGTATAATTTAATAATCCCATTCATGTGTCGTGCACACCTAATATGCACTATGTAAACATACTATGATTGGACAGGCTCTATATGCGGAATATTAAATACACTAATATACAATAATTAATAAGCTTCACGAGCCCTTGAAATTTTATGAGCGTAGCCAAGCCAAAGGGAGTTTTGAGTGAAAATTCCCCTTCCTCAAGAGGGTTTTTTAAAAACGTTTAAGATCCCTCCAGATGGTTTTGAGTTTAAAATCCCAATACAGAGAGTTTTGAGGTTGAAAACCTCTGTCTTCAATACTATTCTAAAGCAAACTAGTCACCAAATTCTATGACCGTACTCAATGGGGTTTTGAATTAAAAAAAAACAACTCCAGAGATTTTTCAGTTTAAAACCCCCCAAACAAATGATTTTGACGATAAAACTTCCCTTTTCGATATAAAATCTAAAGAAAACTACAGTTACCTAATTCCAAGAGAGGTTACACATTTCTACCAGTGGCTGGGCTCCATTAATAAAGTTCAGTGAATAGTCTTATGCCAAAATTGAAAAACACTAAATGTGGCTCAACAAAGATGGCTAAGGCAGATTTTAGGAGTCAGTTATAGAGATCGGGTCTAAATCAAGGAAATCCTATGCCCCCCCCCCCCCCGGAAAAAAAATCCTGGCTACGCCCATGAGTATATGGCTAGTGAACGTAATTGTGCTAGCGTATACATTGTTTCCTCTTGTAGTGTATTGTCATGTGTAATGTAAAATCTCAAAACAAATTTCCTAACCGATAACAAAGATTATTATTATTATTAGTGTTGGCTATTGGTCTGGACTACTCTAGACCAAGACGCAGCGTTAGAAAGAGGGGGAGAGACAGGGAGGAGGAGGACGTGAGAGGGAGAGAGGAGAGGAAGAGAGAGGAGAGGAAGAGAGAGGGAAAAGAACGAGAAGATGGAAAGAGGGAAACGAAGGGGGGGGGGGGGCATGCTATAAAATAAAGAGAGTAGTTCTACATTTTTTTCGGGTAGTAAATCCGGGGTTTGTTTCGTATATTACGAGAATACCATGAGCGAACACTTTTAACCACGACAGTCTTGTTGGGGCCATTTACTTAGTAGCCCCGCCTGGCCTTTCTTAAATCCGGCCATGCATAGAAGGACAGAGAAAGAAGGACAGAGAGAGAGAGGGAGAGATAGGAAGAGAGAAAGGAAGAGAGAGAGAGAGAGAGAGAGAGAGAGATGGAAGTGGTGCTATTGCTTTTTTAAAAAAGTGAACATAAAAATAGATCTGTCTGAATATTACGTACAAGACTCCAAAGACGGCTGTCCACTGTGCGATTAGTCGTATGGATCACACCCGAGAGGCTGATGTTTGTATGGTGCCAGGGGTTGTCCAGGACTTCACCCTCGAGGTTATACTTCTCGTCATCTAGGAATGCGGGCAGTTTCTGAAGCGGCTTGCTCCAGTCCCAGTAAGGAATGCCCACCGTGCCACCTGTAGGTACAACCAATATGAATGATTTCTCGAAGTGTATTTGTCCAGTTTAATTTTTCGTTAAGTTGAAATGTTTTTGCAACTTAGCGTTCGTAATGTTATTTATTTCGTAATGTTATTTAAACAATGAGGCCAACTATCTGTGGAGCATCGCAGTTGTCGTGCTGTTGAACTTATAAACTTTAAAGTGTAAGTTAAACATAACATTCTGGATAAGTGCTAAGGCTTTTATTCAAATTTCAGAAAGCGCTTCTGTATATTTCATTAGGTTTAATATAAAGTAGTGAAAATTAATTCATAGAAGGTCACACAGAGTTGACAAAATCAATAATGGAGGTTATAGGCATTCAGCTCGAAGACTGCTACCTCATATATCCTCGTCACCTTGTTTTGTTTTAATTTGTTGTGTATAAGATAATGATGTAATTACAATGATACTGAATTTTTTTAAAAAAGACCATTGTACTGAGGTGATTTCTAAGTCTCCTTATTCGTGTATTTGACCATTAATGTAATTGGCTCTAAATACTACAGTTTTTAATTAATGTATTTTTTATTGAGGCATTGTATAGAGTACATGATCATTTACATTATTCATTGTAATATGTTCAGAAATTATGCAAACTTGACGATCATTAGGTTGAATATTGTCTTTTATTGTAGACACAATCGAAGTCCTTGATATTGGGATTCTTTGGAAATAGACTGTTTCTACTTTATGCACATAAATCGCTATATGCATTAAGACTAATAAGTCAGAAATCTATGTTGTAAATGTGGTAATATCTGATTAAATGCTAGAGTAATTAACACAGTAATTCAGTACTGCTGACCAAGTGGAACTAAGGTAAACTGACCACGTGGAACCAAAGTAAACTGAACACATGGAACCAAAGTAAACTGACCACGTAGAACCAAAATAGACTGACCACATGGAACCAAAGTAGACTGACCACATGGAACCAAAGTATCTGAACACGTGGAACCAAGGT